>JAYESD010000005.1:78862858-80157972 GCA_036927565.1 Tuctoria greenei | reverse complement strand
AATTACATATTCTCTTATGCATGATCATATCGATCGACGAGAAGGATGACTCAGAGCAGTGGATTTCTTGGTTGGTTCTGCTGAGACGACATCCATTGATGAAGTTTATTAACTGTTTTGTCACTGAATTTTATTCCAACCGAGAGGCAAGCTCCAGTTTGCATTTAAGTGCCTTTCTAAAGTTTTGCTTTTATCACTATGTTGACTAGTATATGAATTGTGCATTAGGTCTATTGTGTTTGAATACTCCAAATGCATGACCCACAAACTCGTAGAGTATATGGGTAGGTTTACAGCTCAACGCATAGAATTGCCATGCTAATGTTGTAGGGAATCCGGTAGAAGTCGAGTGGTTGCAATCTACTCGCGAGATAGCGATATCATCACCTGGGATTGGTTATTTTAGAGAATGTTTTATGAACTAAATATGAGACCGGGCAACGGGGTAGGAGGTGTAACCCTACCAGTGTCTGTCAAGGACTGATCTGTGTGCGGCCCTGTTGAGCATGTTTGAACTGTACCGGAGTCATACTAAATATATGGGGTCCAGGAAACCGATATACTTTGGGATGCCGTTGTTGAGCCTTTTTCGATCGCCTCAGGCTTTCGGCCACAATACAGTAGACGGAAACTCGCTCACAACATCTTCACAGCGGAGGGTGCATCGTGAGTGGGAATACTATCGTAGACGATTGAATCAATTCAACTTCGGTGGGACTTGGGAAAGGTTGTTGCTATGACGTTGTGATGCCCGGTTCGGGAAAATGAACCAAGCTAACACATATGTGTGCCCAGGATGTTCATCACACATACACGAGTGCAATCACAAAAGAGTATACAGAAAATTACCACAGAGCAAAATTAATTAACCAAATTTATTACACAAACTAGATTATCCTCGAATACAAGCTCTAATGAATATTAATGACAAGTTCAACTAATGCAGCGGAAATAAACTAATTAAGCAACTAAGCAAACTAAACAACTAAGCAGCATAAGCAATAGGGTATAGCGCAGCTCCAATCAACACCACAGGCAGAGCTGACGGTAGACACGGCCTAGAACTCCGCATTATCACCATTAAACTCCCAATCCTGACCTGCAACTGTTCGGGGGGATTGCAAGAGTGAGTACATGTCGTACTCAGCAAGTGTGGAAAGTATGACATGTGTCTGATTCAAATGACGACAATAATAATGGCAAAGTGCTGAAAAGTACATTAAAACATTTGAAAGGCAATATATTACATGTATGTGAAATAAACCCATCATAATCATAAGTAATACCATAATACCAAATCTGAATTCATTACCATCATCAATAATTCCAAATTTCACCATTTGCCAATAACCATATTCAATACCAGAAGTAAACTCATAACCATAATACCAACCATAACCATCCCAAATACCATCCCAATATCGAGTTCCCTCTAATCATGGAAGTTGTCCAGGTGCTCATAACCGGGAGCACGGCTATCATGATAGTTTTATTTAACTCTGCAGAGTTTGTACCTCTTTACCCACGTGTTTGTGATTTCATCACCTTTCGATGACTAGAACCTCTGTTATGCTGCCTCACACTTCCATCGGTGTGTGGCCAAGAGATCACAAAATAGCCTTTACAAAGGGATTACTAGCCTATTTAGACCCCACTGAGGTTTCACCGGTGGCGATGCCTCCAACTGAGCACATCTTCAACCAAGGGCCCCCTCTTGAGCCATTCGGATCCCAGGGTAGTCCCACCAATCATCAACAAATCCAATCCGACTACCCCTTCCCCGAGCATCCACAATGGTCCAAACAGCACTAGCAAAGCCCTAATTAATCAGCTATGCCGCACCCATACTTGGCCTCGTGGTGGCACTGTAGTCCTGCCTTATTCTCGCATGAACCGGTCCTTAGATCTAAAGCAAGCAACCACCATGACATCCAACCCATCCACATACCAGGCTTGCTTAGATCACCCATTACCATATCATGTTATCCAGTTCATGTTAATCATAATCTCATCCATGCATAGTTAAATTGAGTGGTATAGTTGTTTCCATCCCAGTTGATTAAGCGAAGCAAAAGGTAAAAAGCCCTTCCCAACTCTCTACAATATATTTCAGGTGACAAGGGTAGTTTAACAATGCTAGTAAACTTCCTATCATAGGATTCCCATCAAACTGACACAAGCATGCAGTTTTGCAAACAAAACATTTTGTTTTAAAAATAGGATCAATATGCTTCAAGGACACTTGCCTTGCTCTTGCTGTTGATTAGGGTCAATTTCTTCAAACTCTTGGTGCTGTAGATCCTCCGTGGCACTTTCTAGCGCAAATCCATCTAATCCACACAATAAACATACAAGACAAGAAACACAATCAAAGAGTGCACAAATATTACTCAATATGTCATGACATGCATGATTAATGCAAATGCAAGGTAGAACTTGTTACTAGATTGCTTTTAATGATCACTAACTAGTTCTAATAGCTTTTAACAAGTTTATACAGGTTTGAATTCGATTAGATCAAATTTTAGAATTAATTCGACACAATTTAACCAGAAAGGTCGGACTAGTCCGCTAGGGACCGGACAAGTCCGCACTCCGCGAGATCAGCAGATTAGGGTTTTCTAGATCGACGTGAATTTGGAGATTAGGGGTTGAATTCACATAAGGAAAAGAGAATAGAAGGTATATCGGGTGTTTAGAACTCCAATGAATCAAGAAACTTGGAGGTAACACTTGGATCTTGATGATTTAGGGTTGGTGATGAACTTGGGGATGAATTGGTGATGAGGAACGAAAACTTGGTGGAGATCTTGATCCTCTTTCATTTCCTCCTCTTCTTCTTCTTGCTTGGGATCTTCTCCTCCCTCCTTGATGGTAGCTCTCCACGAACTAGGGTTTGGGTGGGTGGAAAAGTGGCAAATAGATGTCAATCCAAGGGGTGGGGTTGTTTATATAGAGGTGGAGGCTAGGGTTAGATGGATTTCGAGTTTGGGATGAGTAGAGGCCGGTTTAGAGTCCCACATGGGCTCTAAAAGAGTTAGGCACGACGTCCCTAGGCCCACTTAACGTGAAACCCAAGAAACAAGTCGTAAAACAAAAGATCAACTCGGAGTCGCGAAATATCGGACAAGTCCGAAAAGGACCAGACTAGTCTGAAGTCGTCCAGAGAGAAAATCGGACAAGTCTGGCCAAAGATCGGACAAGTCCGACTTTAAACAGAGAGGAAAACAGACAAGTCCGCTGGAACACCGGACTAGTCCAAGGACTTAGCAATTTTTCAAGGATTCTTGGAATATCGGACTAGTCCGCACAAAATTGGACAAGTCCGAAAGTTTCCAGAGCCAAAATCAGATTGGTCCGCAGCAAAAACGGACAAGTCCGTTTTTAGTCAGAGAGAAATCGGACTAGTCCTCAGTAATATCAAACTAGTCCGCACTTTCCTGCGTTTTAAGTGCGGTTTTGCTCCAAATCAATTTTAAATGCTCTAAATCAATTTTAAACTCGTTCCTCTTGTTGTGGGTTAATGTTAAACATGTATATGAGTGCATGCAAGGCATGATGCATGAAAATGAGGGTGTTACAAAACTACCCCCCTTAAAATGAATCTCGTCCTCGAGATTCGACGTGGAAGAGAAAAGATAGGGAAATTCCTTCTTGAGATCATCTTCCAACTCCCAAGTTGCTTCTTTTTCTGCGTGGTGCTTCCATTGAACTTTACACCATCTAATAACCTTGTACCTTGTGACTCTCTCCTTGGTTTCCAAGATTTTGATCGGTTGTTCGGCATAAGTCAAATCTTCCTCTAGTTCCAATTCTTCCATTGGCACTTGTTCTTCCGGTACTCTCAAACACTTCTTGAGCCGGGAAACATGAAAGACATCATGTACGTCTGAAAGATGAGCTGGCATCTCCAACTTATACGCTACTTCTCTTCTTTTGTCCAAAATCTTGAACGGTCCAATATAGCGAGGTGCGAGCTTGCCTCTTATATTAAACCTCTTATGCCCTCTCATTGGTGACACCTTGAGGTAAACAAAATCTCCTATTCCAAAGACTAATTTCCTTCTCCTATTGTCCGCATAGACTTTTTTCCTTGATTGGGCAGCCATCAAGTTTTCACGAATTATTTGGACTTGCTTTTCGGCTTCTTGCAACACGTCCGGACCAAATACTTGAGTTTCTCTTGCCTCATTCCAGAATAAAGGTGTCCTACACTTCTGCCATAAAGCGCTTCATACGGTGACATCTTCAAACTTGCTTGGTAACTATTGTTGTAAGAAAATTCCGCGTATGGCAAGCTTTTGTCCCAACTTTTCCCATGCTTCAAAGCACAAGCTCTTATCTCCAAAATTTGATTGGTCCTCTCAGTTTGTCCATCCGTTTGAGGATGATATGCTGAACTAAAATTCAACCTCGTCCCCAAAGCTTCATGCAATTTTTGCCAAAACGAACCTCTATCCGACACGTTCTTCTTCAGGACTCCGTGTCGACACACAATATGCTCCATGTATATTTCAGCCAATCGTGCAGCTGTATATTTGGTCTTCACAGGGACAAAATGAGCCGACTTGGTTAAGCGATCCACAATTACCCAAATTTAGTCATACCCAGACTGAGTACGTGGTAACCCAACAATGAAGTCCATTCCAATTTCTTCCCACTTCCATTCCGGGATCTTCAATGGCTGCAATAATCCAGCTGGCCTTTGATGTTCCGCCTTGACTCGTTGGCACACATCACACAATGCTACGTATTCAGCTATGTCCTTCTTCATGCTATCCCACCAATAGCAAGTCTTCAAGTCTTTGTACATCTTCATACAACCGGGGTGAATCGAGTAAGGTGAGTCATGTGCCTCTTTTAGTATTGTCTCCCGAATATGCTTCACATTAGGCACAACGATTCTCTTTCCAAGCCATAGGGTACCTTGTTCATCCTCGTTAAATCTGAATTCTCTCCCTTCTTCGGTCCTTTCCTTGATTTCCTTGATCTCCTCATCCGTGGTTTGTGCATCTCGAATTTCTTGCTCCAAGGTTGGGTTTAACTCCATTACTCTCATCTCATTCACAAATCCAAGATTCAACCGTTCGAACTCCTTGCATAACTCGGATGGCAACTCTCGGACTGTGAGTTGATGACTTACTCCCTTTCTACTCAAAGCATCGGCCACTACATTGGCCTTTCCCGGATGATAGTTGATTCCCAAATCATAATCTTTGATGAGCTCCAACCATCTTCGTTGCCTCAAGTTCAGATCTGTTTGTGTGAAAATATACTTCAAACTCTTATGATCCGTATAAATTTCACACCTATAACCAAGAATATAGTGCCTCCAAATCTTCAATGCGTGTACCACGGCCGCGAGTTCCAAATCGTGCGTGGGGTAATTCTGCTCATGCTTCTGCAATTGTCTTGATGCATAGGCGACCACTTGACCTTCTTGCATCAATACACATCCAAGCCCTTGTCTTGATGCATCACAATAAATGTCAAAACTCTTGCTTACATCCGGCAATACCAAAACTGGGGCTGTTGTCAACCTCTTCTTTAACTCCTCAAAACCATTTTGACAAGCTTGGGTCCATTGGAAAGACTTTCCCTTCATTAGCAACTCCGTCATAGGCTTGGCTATCTTGGAGAAGTCCTTGATAAACCGACGGTAATATCCAGCCATCCGAAGAAAACTCCATATTTCCTGGACATTTTGTGGCGGTTCCCACTTCAACACGTCTCTCACTTTTCCCGGGTCAACCAAAACTCCTCCTCCCGAGATTATATGACCCAAAAACGACACCTCTTTCAACCAAAACTGACACTTGTTGAACTTGGCATACAACCGATGCTCCCTCAATTTCTGCAATGTAAGCCTCAAGTGTTCCTCATGTTCCTTCTCATCCTTCGAGTGGATCATAATGTCATCAATAAACACCACAACGAACTTATCCAAGTACTCCATGAAGACCTTATTCATGAGGTACATAAAGTATGCAGGCGCATTTGTCAATCCAAAAGACATCACGGTGTACTCATAAGATCCATACCGTGTCCTAAAAGCTGTATTGGGTATGTCCGATGGTCTAATCTTCATTTGAAAGTATCCCGACCTCAAGTCGATCTTAGAGAAGACAGAAGCACCCTTCATCTGATAAAACAAGTCTTCTATGCACGGCAAGGTGTACTTGTTCTTGATTGTTACCTCGTTGAGAGCTCGGTAATCCACACACATCCTTTGGGATCCATCCTTCTTGTCCATGAACAGCACGGGCGCTCCCCAAGGCGAAGAGCTAGGGTGAATAAAACCCTTCTCTAATTGCTCTTGAATCTGCTTCTTGAGCTCTGCTAATTCCATAGGAGGCATCCTATACGGCCTCTTAGCTATAGGTGCAATTCCAGGTATTAAATCAATAACAAACTCAATGTCTCGATCAGGTGGCATACCTGGCAACTCGTCCGGAAAAACATCCAAAAATTCACACACCACCAAAATCTCCTCAATTGCGGCACCGTCCATATGATTCAACTCCAATTGCTTAGGTGCGGTTTGAGATGCTTCAAATTCTACGGTGATCCCCTCTTCGTTGGTCAACTTCACCGTCTTTGTGGCACACTCAATAACTCCATTGTGCTTCCTCAACCAGTCCATACCAAGTATAATATCCAACCCTTGAGAATCCAAAAATGAGGTTGGCGGAGAAGTCTACCCCCCTTATTCTAAGGCTTACTTTTGGACATACTATATTTGTCCTCATCTCTCCTCCAAGCGACTTAACCAATAGAGTAAACTTCATATCAGAGATAGGCATACTATACTTAGCAACATACTTCGATGCAATGAATGAATGTGATGCTCCAGAATCAAATAATATAGTCGCGGGGTTGGAGTTGGCGAGAAACATACCAATGACCACGTCAGCCGCTTGTTGAGCATCCTCCGTAGAGATATGGTTCACGTTGCCACGAGCAAAATTCTGCTGTCCACGGTTCCCTTGTGGTTGTCCTCTATTGGGTCTTGGGCTTTGCCTCGGCGCATTGCTTCCTTGACCAAGGCCTGACTTAGCACATTGATGCGCAAAGTGTCCAGCTTCTCCACAACTATAACACTTCTTAACTCCACCAGAATTATTGGGACGAGCTTTGTTTTGAACATTTGCAGCAGGAAAATTAGCACGAGGTGCATAAGGCAATGGAGGCCTAGGTGATTGCATAACAGGGCGCTGCTGCACAAACTGAGTTGGGTGTGGTGCATAACCAGGGCGCTGAGCAGGGATAGAGGAATTGTAATAGGGCGCATTGGGTGGTGCAAGGCGAGGGCGCACATTACTTCCGTGTTGCTTTCCTTGATATGGCGCCTTCCTCTTGATTTCTTGCTCCATCTCACGAATCTTGTTCTCGACCACAATTGCTTTGTCCACAAGCTTCTCAAAATATGCATAATCGCAGTTGAGTAGTTGCACTTGGATCTCATTGTTCAAGCCCCTCATGAACAAGTATTGCTTCCGACTGTCCCGACTAACATCCTCAGGCGCATATCTTGAGAGTTAAGTGAATTTATTGAGATATTCAGTCACGCTTGATCTCCCTTGCCTTAAGTTCTCAAAATCTTGCCTCTTCAAGACCATAACACCCTCGGGCACATAATGAGAATGAAAATTCTCCTTGAATTCGGCCCAAGTAATTCTCTCTTGGTTCTCATGAGCATTGAAATAAGCATCCCACCAATCTGCAACTGCTCCAACTAGTTGATGAGAAGCAAACAAGACCTTCTCCAGGTCACTGCATTGGACAATAGCAAGTTTCTTCTCCACGGACTTGAGCCAGTCGTCCGCATCCATAGGGTCAGCAGCTTGAGCAAAGGTCGGCGACCTAGTCCTCATAAACTCTCCCAATCGGTTATGAGGGGGCGGGGGTGGCGGTGGAGGCATGTGGGGCTGATTGTTGATGTTGCCAGCCTGCAGCTGTCCCATTGTTTGTATCATGGTCTGCATGAGCTGGTTTTGCATAGCCAATAGCTGCTCAATGTTGATAGCTCCATGAGCAGGTCCTTGTCCATTGTTGTTCTGAGGTTCTTCATTGTTCTCCTCCTCATCATTGGCATCCCTCTTGTTGCAAGTCCTCACCATCTAAAGAAAAACAAAAGATAAGAATTTAGAAAATGTCCCCAACTATATGCATCAAGGGATATGAAACTAAGCAACTAACTATACTAGCCTATATGAATATGGCAATGCTAAAGCATCCCACAATCCTCTACTAAGCACACAAGCAGCAATAAATAGCAAACAACACACCAAGCAAAAACACATCGACTCTTGGGTGTTCCTATGTGCTCTAAAGTGTCCATTCTACCTAGGTTGTGTCCTACGGTCAACCTGTGGCTCTGATACCAATTTGTGACACCCGGTTTCGAAAAGTGAACCTAGTGAATGCATATGTGTGCTCAGGATGTTCAACACACATACACAAGTGCATTCACAAAAGGATATACAGAAAATTACCATAGAACAAGATTAATTAAGCACTTTTATTACAGAATTTATAATATCCTCGAATACAAGCTCTAATGAATATTAATGACAAGTTTGAACTAATGCAACAGAAATAAACTAAATAAGCAACTATGCAGCTAAGCAATAGGGAATATATGTCACAGATCCAATCAATACCAAAGGAAAAGCTGACGGTAGCACACAGCCTAGGACTCCTCATTAATATCATAATACTCCCAATCCTGACATGCAACTGTTGGTGGGGGAATTGCAAGGGTGAGTACATGTCGTACTCAGCAAGTGTGGAAAGTATGACATGTAGCTGATATAAATGACGAATATATTAAAGGCTAAGTGCTGAAAAGTACATTAAAACATTTGAAAAGCAATATATTGTACGTATGTGAAGTAGACCCATCATAAACCATGTAGTTATCATAATACCAGTCCATACTTCATCACCATCATACATATACTAGATTTATCATTACCATTAACCATATCCATTACCATAATTCAACCCATAAGCAGTACTAACTATCCCAATACCAAAACCAAACCATCCCAAATCACAAGTTTCCTCCTAATCATGTGAGGGTCCAGGTTGCTCATGACGGGGAGCAAAGCTATCATGATAGTTTTTAAGATACTCTGCAGAGGTTGTACCACTTTACCCATGTGTTCATGATTTCATCACCTTTCAATGACTATGGAACCTCTATTATGCCGTCTCACACTTCCTTAGGTGTGTGGCCAAGAGATCACAAAATAGCTTTTACAAAGGGACTACTAGCATGTACGAACCCACTTAGGTTTCACCGGTGGCGATGTCTCCAACTGAGCACATCTTCAACCAAGGGCCCCCTCTTGTGACATCCGGATCCCAGGGAGTCCTGCCTCAAATCCAAAGCCAATTTGACTCCCCTTCCCTGATGCGCCAAATGATCCGCGCAATACTAGCAATACACTAATTAATTAGGTATGTCGCACCCATACTTGGCCTCGTGGTGGCACTGTAAATCCTAGATGGTCGCTCCACGAACCAATCCTTAAATCTAAAGCAAGCGAAACCACCATAACATCCAACCCAATACACATACCATGCTTGCTTAGATCACCCATTACCATATCATATTAACCAGTTCATATAACCATAATCTCATTAATGCATAATTAAATAGTAAAGTGGTTTTCCCATCCCAATTAATTAAGCGAGGCAAAAAGGTAAAAAGCCCTTCCCGACTCTCTACCATGTATTCCAGGTGACAAGGGTGGTTAAAGAAAGCTAGTAAACTTCCTATCATAGGAATTCCCATCAAATTTACACAAGCATGCAGTTTTGAAAACAAAACATTTGTTGTAAAAATAGGATCAAAATATTCAAGAACACTTGCCTTGCTCATGGGCTTGATTGGGATCAAAGACTTCAAATTCCTGCCGCTGGAGGTCCTTTGCAGCACTCTCTAGCGCAAATCCGTCTAAACCACACAATAAACATACAACACAAAAATTACAATTAATAAGTGCACATATATTACTCAATATGTCATGACATGCATGATTAATGCAAATGCAAAGCAAAACTAGTTTTGAGTTACTATTAATGTTCATTAATCATTTACAATGGTTATTAGCAAATTTACATAGGTTTATGTTGATATGACATCAAATTGGGATTAATTCATTATTAAACAAATATGGAGATTGGACAAGTCCGCTGCTGGCCGAACTAGTCCGCCCTGCGTAAAACTAGCGAGCTAGGGTTTGAATTCACGTGAGAAGAGGAAGTAGAAGGTATATCAGATGTTTAGAACTCCAATGAATCAAGGTTTTTGGAGGCAACACTTGGATCTTGATGATCTAGGAGTGATGAAGGAACTTGAAGGTGACTTGTTGATGAAGAACGAAAACTTGATGGAGATCTTGATCACTTGATCCTCTTTCGTTTCCTCCACTTCTTCTTCTTGCTCGAGATCTCCTTATCCCTCCTTGGCAGCGGCTATCCACGAACTAGGGTTTGGTGTGCCTAAAAGGTGGCAAAAAGATGTGAAAATAGGGTGTTGAGTTGTTTACATAAGGGTGGAGGGCTAGGATTTGATGGATTTCGAGTTTGGGGTGGGTGGAGGCCGATGTGGGGTCCCACATGGGCTCCAAAAGTGGTTATACACGACGTCCTTAGGCCCACTTAAGGTAAAACCCAAAAACACATCATGGAACAAAAGATCAACTCAGAATCGCGATAACCGGACAAGTCCGCAAAAGGCTGGACTAGTTCGATATTAGTCAGAGAGAAATAAGATAAGTCCGGACTAAAAAAGACAAGTCTGAACTTAGTCAGAGAGAAAAACGCACAGGTCCGCTAGATGCTAGACAAGTCCAGACAAGTCTAGAGACTTGGCGAAATTTCAAGGAATCAGAATACCGGACTAGTTCGCAATGGACCGGACAAGTCCGAAAATTGTACAGAGACAAAACCGGACTAGTTCGCAGCAAGAAAGGACATTTCCGAGGAATGTCAGAGAAAAATCGGACTAGTACGCACCAAAAACAGACTAGTCCACACTCCTCAAAACTTTTGAGTGTGGTTTTGCTTTAAATTCATTTTAAACTCATTCCTTTTTATGTGGATTAATGTTAAACATGTATATGAACTTATGCAATGCATGATGCATGAAAATGAGGGTGTTATAAGTGGTCTAGGCTCCTTTGCTGAAGAAGGCTCTAGTCTCTCTGCCACGAGGACCATGCTGACAACCTCCATAGTTGCCGAAATGTAAAGCAGAAGAGGCTCATCGGGTTCTAGAGCTACCACAATTGGTAATGTGGTGAGGAGCTGCTTGAGCTCTTAGAATGCCTTCTCTGCTTCTTCAGACCAATGGAATGGCCCGGACTTCCTCAATAGCTTGAAGAAGGGAAGCCCCAGCTCCGCCAGTCTTGAAATGAACTGGCTGAGCGCGGCTAGACACCCAGTTAGCTTTTGGACGTCCTTGACACGGGCTGAGGGCCACATCTCTTCAATGGTCTTGATTTTGGCCGGATTTGCCACAATTCCTCGATGAGTCACCAAGAAACCGAGGATCTTCCGGAGTTAACCCCGAAGACACACTTGTCCGGGTTGAGCTTCGGGCGCGTCAAGCACAACTTGTCGAAGATGGCTTGTAGATTGTCAAGGAGTGACTCCTTGTTTTTCACCATGACGACGATGTCATCGACGTAGACCTCCACCAAGTCCCTAATATGCTCTCCATATGTTTTGTGCATGGCTTGCACAAAAGTTGAAGCAGCATTTTTGAGACCAAAAGGCATAGCAGTGTAACAATATAACCCATCTATTGTAATGAAGGGAGTATGCTCTTCATCTTCCCTAGACATTTGTATTTGATGATATCCAGAATACGCATCTAGGAAACACAGTAACTCACACTCGGAGGTAGAATCCACTGTTTGATCTATTCTAGGAAGTGTAAATGGGTCTTTCGGGCATGCCTTATTCAAGGTGGTGTAGTCGATGCACATCCGAAGCTTCTCGCTGGCCTTTGGCACAAAAACTGGGTTTGCCAGCCACCGTGGATGGTGAACTAGCGTCGAGCAGCTTCTTGATTTCATGTCTAATGAAGTTCTGCCGCTCGACGAATTGCTTTCGAGGCTTCTGATGTACTGGCCGTGCATCGCGGTATATCTTCAGGCTGTGCTCGATCACCTCCCTAGGGATCCCAGGAATCTGTAATGGTTGCCATGCAAACACGTCCACATTCACCTGGAGGAAAGTGACGAGCACGAGTTCCTATTTGTCGTCCAGACCTCCCGATATACGTGTGGTCTGGGCAGCATCAGAACCAATTTGGATGACTTTGACAGGGATGTTGGTGTCGTCGCTTGGTTACATGCAAGGTGAAGAAGTTGAGCCACACTGAAGTGAGCTCGAAGGTTGCTGGGATGGTCGCTCCTTCCTAGATTCTTCTTCTTGCGCCATTGCAAGCGCATGAAGTTCCTCCAATGCAGTGACTCCAGCAGTGCGATCCCCATGGATCCGAAGAACGCCTGAAGGAGCTGGCATTTTCAACACCAGGTAGCCATAATGAGATACGTTCATGAACCTATATAGGGTTGGCATTGAAGGAGATGGCGTTGAAGGGAAGGCTGATGTATGCCACATCAAAGACCAGTTTCTCGGACTTATAATTGTCCCTGGTCCCAAAAGTCACCGGGAGTGTAATTAATCTAAGAGGAGTGATAGCTCCCGGACCTACTCCAGAGAAAGGTCGTGAGGGCCTAAGGTCCAATAGGCTGAGTTGGAGCTTTGTGAAATCCGCAAAGCTTAGGAGGTTGAGCGCTGCACCTCCAACCACCAGGACATGGTAGAGCTGGATGTTGTTGATGGTAGGAGAAACCATCAAGGGTAACTGACCAGTCATGTTCTTCAGGTAATCCGAAGCATCGAAGGTGATGGCAATGTCCATCCACTTTTGATGAGGTTCTGCCTTGGCGGTGGGAGCTACGACAGCCATCTCCCGACGCATCATCTTGAGGATATGCCGGGAGCTAATATCCCAGGACCCTCCATATATCATATGGAGAGTCTTCCGACGTTCATTGTCAGATATGTCAAAATTGTTGTCCACTATGTTGTAGACGGCCTTCAGGGACTTCTTGGCATCCTGGAAGCCGCCAAGCTCCTATTTTGGTGGATCTTCCCCGACCTTCTGTTTCCCTTCCTGTTGGCGGAAAGGGGCTTTTTCTTGGCGCTCATTGCTGCGGTCAATAAGCCTCTGGACCTCACGAAAGTCTTCGAGGTTATGGGTGTTCATCTTGTGGATCAGACACCACATCTACTCACCGTCACCTTCCTCAGTCGATGGTTGGGGTCGTTTTTTGGGGCTTGGCCCCTGACCAACAAGAGTTGCAGCAGCAGTAGGTGTGCCGGCCAACGACTTCTTCTTGCCGTTAGACTTCTTCTTTTTTCCACTATCTGAGGTAGTAGCTTCAGCTTTAGAGGAGGGTTTACCAGCCTCCGAGGCTTGTTTGGAGTGCATCTCTTGGCCCTCCATAGCCCTAGCGCATTTGTCGGCTAGGCTGAAGAGCTCCTTGACGCTGCTGACATCTTTGGTGGCTAGCTTCTCCAGCATCTTCTTGTCTCTAACTCCTTGTCGGAATGTGACAATGAGAGAGGCGTTGGAGACAAAAGGAACAGTGTTCTGTACCTAAGAAAACCGCTGGATGAATGATCGCAGCGATTCTCCTGCCTTCTGTTGTATGGCAAACAGATCTAGTTTTGTGCCAGGTCGGGTGTAGGAGCTCCCGAAGTTGGCGGTGAACTGGCGACAAAGTTCCCCCCAAATATAAATGGAGTTATGTAGGAGACTCATGAACCAAGACCATGCTGTCCTGGTTAGAGCCAAATGGAAGTAGTTACCCATCACAGCCTCATTGCGTCCGGTCGCGAGGATGGCAGTGGAGTAGATTTGAATAAATTAAATGGGGTTGGCTGTCCCATCGTACTTCTCTGGCAGATGAGGTCGGAACTTATGTGGCCAGTTGGCCATGCAAAGATGCATGGCAAGGGCTGAACAGCCGCCCCCACTCCCAAAGGAGAAGGTTTTTTCCGAGCTTCCCGCCTCTCGCGGGCGCGCTGCATGAGGATGCGGCCATCTTGCCTCATATACCGACGGTCGAGCTCCGACCGGAGATCATGTGTCGAGAGCATCGATGTGGTATGAGTGTGGCATGCCCCGGAAGGCAATGATGTCACTTGCCTCGGAGGGTGCACGTCTCCTGTGCTGCGACGCCTGAGGACCAAGTCTGCCAGACAAGGTCCTATTCCTTGAATGTGCCTGCCCAGCAGGGAGCGAACCTTGGTTACTGATGGCATTGGCTGCAGCTACAACCAAATGATCCACATCAGTGTGCCATTGCTTTAACGTGCGCTGAGGAGCTCCGGGCGTTGGAGGACGCTAGAGAAGAGTTTGCACTGCATTTAGCGCGTTCTTAGGATTGTTCGTCGATGCAGTGACCGACGCGAACACACCATCTTGTTGTGATGGTGGAGGTGGTGGTGGAACGACACAAGGCGGGGCAACAGCGTTGGCTGGCTGCTCAGCCAAACTATTAGACGAGGCTACGACAGAGTTCACCATCTTGAGATTTTAGAGCCCCTACCTGGCGCGCCAAATGTCGAAGTGTGTGAACGACACTTTCTCCGGTACTACTAAAGTGTAATCTGCGGAGGTTCGTATTCGGATGGGGTGCATAAGGTCAAGAACAAGATGATGACACAAATATTTTTACGTGGTTCAGGCGGCCTGAGCATAATACCCTACTCCACAGGGTGGTTTTTGATTGAGTATGTGTGTCTGTGGTGAGTGTTAGTGGTTGCTTGTATGCTTGTGAGCTTAGTTGTTTTCTACCGTGCGACACAACCCTTTTATATGCTAAGAGCTGGTCGTTATAGTATATGTCTGGCCTGACTTGTGGCCCCAGCTGTAATAATCCACCTATACACGATCTACATGCATAATTGTGATTAACAGTGTAATAACGCGCCTTAATGGCAGTGTTATTAGGCTTGATGGTCCCCTGATCGTGTGTCATTAATGTTGAATTAATGACATGTTAATCAGGTCTTGTAATGGTTGTTTAATAGCCTCTTGAATGTCTGTGCCGCTGGAGATTTTGTAGTCTTCCCGTTGGGGGCTAAGGTCCGGAGGTCCACCACGTGGCAGCTCCGGAGCTTCCCTCTATGGGGAGGTAGGTCCGGAGCCTCTTGACACGTGACAACACCGGAGCTTCCCTCTACTGGGGTTAGGTTCGGGGTTGCTGGACACGTGGTGGGACCGGAGCTTCCCTGTGAAGGGAAGTAGGTCCGGTCTCGCAGTACACGTGGCAGCGCCGGAGCTACCCAAACGAGGGATGCGGGCCCTGTGCTGTCAAACGTGTGTTGCCTTCGGAAGTCTTCAACTCGGACATAGGAACTCCTTGGTTTTAAGTGCGGTATCATGGGGTACCTGGTATCTAGGGTACCAACAAAATAAAAGCTTATGTAAAATTCCTTAAAAATCATATGGAAAAATAAAAATGGGGATATAACATAATGCTCATATAGTGTTTTTAATTGAACTAAAAATAAGATTTTCTAAATCAATTTTAATTGTCCCATTCAAATCTGCTAAATTCCAAATTTGAATTCAAGAATATGTTGCTCATAATTCAAATATCATTATTGCCTAGTTTGTCAAGTTTTGATCTTCATTTGGCATTTATTTAAATCACTCCATATGAGAGCATTCAAATGCGATTTTGAATTCAAATTCTATTATCAACTTTCTCAAATGCCAAATTTGACTTCAAATATGAACTCTACACATTGAATTTGATCTAGCCACCAAGTTTTGAATTTTTTGAAGAATATTTGAATTTCAACAGAGAAGGGACTTGCTTGAATCTGTGGACCCTACATATCATGGACTTAATTCTCTCTTCTGTTCTCAGTTTTTGTCCACCGTGTGACCTCCATGCGAGTGCCGCCATCGGCCTCTGTGCTTGCTTCCTCCCTTACTCATGAAGCTAATCTAGCTGCTACATCAAATATCTGAATGACCTCATCCATTTTTCCTCTGTTCAGACTGAAACTAACACAAGTTCAACGTATTCTTCTTCCCTCTCCTTTGTTTCCCCTCTCCCCATCGAAATCAAATGCAAGAAATATGTTTTGATCAAGTTCTTCCCAGGTCTGTTACTCCTCTATCTTTTGCACAGCTTTTTGACTTACTTTCTTGGCAGTTGGAGCCGTCTCGACGCTGTTCAATGCAAAACTATGGCCGCCATTGAAGCTCCCCTGCTCGCCGTCCTCTGCTCGACCGTTGCCCCGATGCTGCAAACATTTTCTCATCCCCTCCATTAAAGCAAACAAGGTGCAAAATGGTCTATAGTTTGCTCCTGCCAAGTTTCAAGGCTTGACATCGCTTAACCTCGCTGGATTTGAATTTTTCCTGATGAGTGCTTCATAATTCTGAGGCTAGGTCTCGCTTTCAACTCTTTTTCTATGTTGGACTATTCTTCGTGGCCATGAGCTTTTGTCTTCCACACATCCAGGTGCATCTCCTCGTCGAGAAACCATAGAAAACTATCGAGCAGGACCATCGGATTAGGGAATTTTCTAGCCACCAGCATAGAAACCTCACCTCGGCGACGACCACCTCGTTGCCAGGCTTTTCACTCCTTTGTGCATCCACATTACTACACGCCGAGTCATTAGGAAGCTTTTGGTGCAAATAACGAGGTTGGAGAGCCATTCCCGTGAGCCACCGACATCACCTAAACCCTAATATCCGCCGCTGCCGTGGAAACCGCACCTCCGGCCACCAATCTTCGTCGCTCGTCCCGCCATCATGATGCCCATGAAAAGTTAGATAGTAGCGGCTATTACCAAGGGCCGAGATTCCCTATCGCGTGCGCTGGCGGGAACGCGGTCGTGCTGTAGCGGCCGTGCACCTCCAGTGCCACCCGCTCGGGTTCGAACTGAGGTGGAAGATGACCCCCGCGGGTCCCACATGTCAGCCAAATAAAGTTTTTACGTTGATCTTCTGTGGTTGTGCATCTTTATCTCTGTGGCCCAGTGTTGCTCGCCTCTGATTGGTGGATTTAAAACCGTGGGCCCAATTAGAATTATTCAAACTTTTCCGTTTAAGAAAAATTCCAAATTTTATTTCAAAATTTGAAAATTCATATCTCCTCCAATATTTGGCCATAAATTCTAAAATAAATTTGGTTAGACTACTAATGATCTCTACTCTTCAGTGGTGCATTTTCTTAGGTATGGAAATCCATAATATTTCCTGAATAATTCCCCTAAGTAAAAGACTTCAGAATTTATTCCTGATGATACATTCGTTGGAAAATTCTCAAATTTTGCCACAATCTTCCCTTAAGTATCTTTGATGTCCAGTAAAAATTTCGTGACCATTAGACTTAATATAACAGATCAGATTGTGATTCCTTCCCCTATGTTCCTAAAAAATGGGGAAAACAACAGATACATTTTCAGAATAATGTAGGAACTTGTAAATTTCATATCTCCCTGTAGAATACTTAGAAAAATGTCAAACCAATTGTGTTGGATTTATGAACCCCTATACCCATAATTAGTTTGGCTTATGTCAAAGTCTTTGTTTGGCCATATCAATTCAGAGAAGCCTAAAGCTTGTTGGAATTTGGTAGATCATAATATTCCTTTGCTTTAGCTAAATTTTTCCTTGAGAGTCCAACATGACCATATGAAGCCACTGTAAAAGTTTCAGTACCAGTTGATCTGTCTAGCCCAATTAAATGCATGAAGTTTTCTCTATGTTCAACACAATGCCTATTTCACTCCATATTCACATTCTTCTAGATTTCCACTTTGGTTTCTCCCTGTTTCTGTACATTCCAGCAGCAAACCTTTCCATCCTGTATAAGTTACTCATTCTCAAGTTATAAACTTCTCCTTTGAGTCTATGCCTAAATTACATATTCTCTTATGCATGATCATATCGATCGACGAGAAGGATGACTCAGAGCAGTGGATTTCTTGGTTGGTTCTGCTGAGACGACATCCATTGATGAAGTTTATTAACTGTTTTGTCACTGAATTTTATTCCAACCGAGAGGCAAGCTCCAGTTTGCATTTAAGTGCCTTTCTAAAGTTTTGCTTTTATCACTATGTTGACTAGTATATGAATTGTGCATTAGGTCTATTGTGTTTGAATACTCCAAATGCATGACCCACAAACTCGTAGAGTATATGGGTAGGTTTACAGCTCAACGCATAGAATTGCCATGCTAATGTTGTAGGGAATCCGGTAGAAGTCGAGTGGTTGCAATCTACTCGCGAGATAGCGATATCATCACCTGGGATTGGTTATTTTAGAGAATGTTTTATGAACTAAATATGAGACCGGGCAACGGGGTAGGAGGTGTAACCCTACCAGTGTCTGTCAAGGACTGATCTGTGTGCGGCCCTGTTGAGCATGTTTGAACTGTACCAGAGTCATACTAAATATATGGGGTCCAGGAAACCGATATACTTTGGGATGCCGTTGTTGAGCCTTTTTCGATCGCCTCAGGCTTTCGGCCACAATACAGTAGACGGAAACTCGCTCACAACATCTTCACAGCGGAGGGTGCATCGTGAGTGGGAATACTATCGTAGACGATTGAATCAATTCAACTTCGGTGGGACTTGGGAAAGGTTGTTGCTATGACGTTGTGATGCCCGGTTCCGGAAAATGAACCAAGCTAACACATATGTGTGCCCAGGATGTTCATCACACATACACGAGTGCAATCACAAAAGATTATACAGAAAATTACCACAGAGCAAAATTAATTAACCAAATTTATTACACAAACTAGATTATCCTCGAATACAAGCTCTAATGAATATTAATGACAAGTTCAACTAATGCAGTGGAAATAAACTAATTAAGCAACTAAGCAAACTAAACAACTAAGCAGCATAAGCAATAGGGTATAGCGCAGCTCCAATCAACACCACAGGCAGAGCTGACGGTAGACACGGCCTAGAACTCCGCATTATCACCATTAAACTCCCAATCCTGACCTGCAACTGTTCGGGGGGATTGCAAGAGTGAGTACATGTCGTACTCAGCAAGTGTGGAAAGTATGACATGTGTCTGATTCAAATGACGACAATAATAATGGCAAAGTGCTGAAAAGTACATTAAAACATTTGAAAGGCAATATATTACATGTATGTGAAATAAACCCATCATAATCATAAGTAATACCATAATACCAAATCTGAATTCATTACCATCATCAATAATTCCAAATTTCACCATTTGCCAATAACCATATTCAATACCAGAAGTAAACTCATAACCATAATACCAACCATAACCATCCCAAATACCATCCCAATATCGAGTTCCCTCTAATCATGGAAGTTGTCCAGGTGCTCATAACCGGGAGCACGGCTATCATGATAGTTTTATTTAACTCTGCAGAGTTTGTACCTCTTTACCCACGTGTTTGTGATTTCATCACCTTTCGATGACTAGAACCTCTGTTATGCTGCCTCACACTTCCATCGGTGTGTGGCCAAGAGATCACAAAATAGCCTTTACAAAGAGATTACTAGCCTATTTAGACCCCAGTGAGGTTTCACCGGTGGCGATGCCTCCAACTGAGCACATCTTCAACCAAGGGCCCCCTCTTGAGCCATTCGGATCCCAGGGTAGTCCCACCAATCATCAACAAATCCAATCCGACTACCCCTTCCCCGAGCATCCACAATGGTCCAAACAGCACTAGCAAAGCCCTAATTAATCAGCTACGCCGCACCCATACTTGGCCTCGTGGTGGCACTGTAATCCTGCCTTATTCTCGCATGAACCGGTCCTTAGATCTAAAGCAAGCAACCACCATGACATCCAACCCATCCACATACCAGGCTTGCTTAGATCACCCATTACCATATCATGTTATCCAGTTCATGTTAATCATAATCTCATCCATGCATAGTTAAATTGAGTGGTATAGTTGTTTCCATCCCAGTTGATTAAGCGAAGCAAAAGGTAAAAAGCCCTTCCCAACTCTCTACAATATATTCCAGGTGACAAGGGTAGTTTAACAATGCTAGTAAACTTCCTATCATAGGATTCCCATCAAACTGACACAAGCATGCAATTTTGCAAACAAAACATTTTGTTTTAAAAATAGGATCAATATGCTTCAAGGACACTTGCCTTGCTCTTGCTGTTGATTAGGGTCAATTTCTTCAAACTCTTGGTGCTGTAGATCCTCCGTGGCACTTTCTAGCGCAAATCCATCTAATCCACACAATAAACATACAAGACAAGAAACACAATCAAAGAGTGCACAAATATTACTCAATATGTCATGACATGCATGATTAATGCAAATGCAAGGTAGAACTTGTTACTAGATTGCTTTTAATGATAACTAACTAGTTCTAATAGCTTTTAACAAGTTTATATAGGTTTGAATTCGATTAGATCAAATTTTAGAATTAATTCGACACAATTTAACTAGAAAGGTCGGACTAGTCCGCTAGGGACCGGACAAGTCCGCACTCCGCGAGATCAGCAGATTAGGGTTTTCTAGATCGACGTGAATTTGGAGATTAGGGGTTGAATTCACATAAGGAAAAGAGAATAGAAGGTATATCGGGTGTTTAGAACTCCAATGAATCAAGAAACTTGGAGGTAACACTTGGATCTTGATGATCTAGGGTTGGTGATGAACTTGGGGATGAATTGGTGATGAGGAACGAAAACTTGGTGGAGATCTTGATCCTCTTTCATTTCCTCCTCTTCTTCTTCTTGCTTGGGATCTTCTCCTCCCTCCTTGATGGTAGCTCTCCACGAACTAGGGTTTGGGTGGGTGGAAAAGTGGCAAATAGATGTCAATCCAAGGGGTGGGGTTGTTTATATAGAGGTGGAGGCTAGGGTTAGATGGATTTCGAGTTTGGGATGAGTAGAGGCCGGTTTAGAGTCCCACATGGGCTCTAAAAGAGTTAGGCACGACGTCCCTAGGCCCACTTAACGTGAAACCCAAGAAACAAGTCGTAAAACAAAAGATCAACTCGGAGTCGCGAAATATCGGACAAGTCCGAAAAGGACCAGACTAGTCCGAAGTCGTCCAGAGAGAAAATCGGACAAGTCTGGCCAAAGATCGGACAAGTCCGACTTTAAACATAGAGGAAAACGGACAAGTCCGCTGGAACACCGGACTAGTCCAAGGACTTAGCAATTTTTCAAGGATTCTTGGAATATCGGACTAGTCCGCACAAAATTGGACAAGTCCGAAAGTTTCCAGAGCCAAAATCAGATTGGTCCACAGCAAAAACGGACAAGTCCGTTTTTAGTCAGAGAGAAATCGGACTAGTCCTCAGTAATATCAAACTAGTCCGCACTTTCCTGCGTTTTAAGTGCGGTTTTGCTCCAAATCAATTTTAAATGCTCTAAATCAATTTTAAACTCGTTCCTCTTGTTGTGGGTTAATGTTAAACATGTATATGAGTGCATGCAAGGCATGATGCATGAAAATGAGGGTGTTACAAAACTACCCCCCTTAAAATGAATCTCGCCCTCGAGATTCGACGTGGAAGAGAAAAGATAGGGAAATTCCTTCTTGAGATCATCTTCCAACTCCCAAGTTGCTTCTTTTTCTGCGTGGTGCTTCCATTGAACTTTACACCATCTAATAACCTTGTACCTTGTGACTCTCTCCTTGGTTTCCAAGATTTTGATCGGTTGTTCGGCATAAGTCAAATCTTCCTCTAGTTCCAATTCTTCCATTGGCACTTGTTCTTCCGGTACTCTCAAACACTTCTTGAGCCGGGAAACATGAAAGACATCATGTACGTCTGAAAGATGAGCTGGCATCTCCAACTTATACGCTACTTCTCTTCTTTTGTCCAAAATCTTGAACGGTCCAATATAGCGAGGTGCGAGCTTGCCTCTTATATTAAACCTCTTATGCCCTCTCATTGGTGACACCTTGAGGTAAACAAAATCTCCTATTCCAAAGACTAATTTCCTTCTCCTATTGTCCGCATAGCCTTTTTTCCTTGATTGGGCAGCCATCAAGTTTTCACGAATTATTTGGACTTGCTTTTCGGCTTCTTGCAACACGTCCGGACCAAATACTTGAGTTTCTCCTGCCTCATTCCAGAATAAAGGTGTCCTACACTTCCTGCCATAAAGCGCTTCATACGGTGACATCTTCAAACTTGCTTGGTAACTATTGTTGTAAGAAAATTCCGCGTATGGCAAGCTTTTGTCCCAACTTTTCCCATGCTTCAAAGCACAAGCTCTTATCTCCAAAATTTGATTGGTCCTCTCAGTTTGTCCATCCGTTTGAGGATGATATGCTGAACTAAAATTCAACCTCGTCCCCAAAGCTTCATGCAATTTTTACCAAAACTTGGAAGTAAACTGAGAACCTCTATCCGACACGTTCTTCTTCAGGACTCCGTGTCGACACACAATATGCTCCATGTATATTTCAGCCAATCGTGCAGCTGTATATTTGGTCTTCACAGGGACAAAATGAGCCGACTTGGTTAAGCGATCCACAATTACCCAAATTTAGTCATACCCAGACTGAGTACGTGGTAACCCAACAATGAAGTCCATTCCAATTTCTTCCCACTTCCATTCCGGGATCTTCAATGGCTGCAATAATCCAGCTGGCCTTTGATGTTCCGCCTTGACTCGTTGGCACACATCACACAATGCTACGTATTCAGCTATGTCCTTCTTCATGCTATCCCACCAATAGCAAGTCTTCAAGTCTTTATACATCTTCATACAACCGGGGTGAATCGAGTAAGGTGAGTCATGTGCCTCTTTTAGTATTGTCTCCCGAATATGCTTCACATTAGGCACAACGATTCTCTTTCCAAGCCATAGGGTACCTTGTTCATCCTCGTTAAATCTGAATTCTCTCCCTTCTTCGGTCCTTTCCTTGATTTCCTTGATCTCCTCATCCGTGGTTTGTGCATCTCGAATTTCTTGCTCCAAGGTTGGGTTTAACTCCATTACTCTCATCTCATTCACAAATCCAAGATTCAACCGTTCGAACTCCTTGCATAACTCGGATGGCAACTCTCGGACTGTGAGTTGATGACTTACTCCCTTTCTACTCAAAGCATCGGCCACTACATTGGCCTTTCCCGGATGATAGTTGATTCCCAAATCATAATCTTTGATGAGCTCCAACCATCTTCGTTGCCTCAAGTTCAGATCTGTTTGTGTGAAAATATACTTCAAACTCTTATGATCCGTATAAATTTCACACCTATAACCAAGAATATAGTGCCTCCAAATCTTCAATGCGTGTACCACGGCCGCGAGTTCCAAATCGTGCGTGGGGTAATTCTGCTCATGCTTCTGCAATTGTCTTGATGCATAGGCGACCACTTGACCTTCTTGCATCAATACACATCCAAGCCCTTGTCTTGATGCATCACAATAAATGTCAAAACTCTTGCTTACATCCGGCAATACCAAAACTGGGGCTGTTGTCAACCTCTTCTTTAACTCCTCAAAACCATTTTGACAAGCTTGGGTCCATTGGAAAGACTTTCCCTTCATTAGCAACTCCGTCATAGGCTTGGCTATCTTGGAGAAGTCCTTGATAAACCGACGGTAATATCCAGCCATCTGAAGAAAACTCCATATTTCCTGGACATTTTGTGGCGGTTCCCACTTCAACACGTCTCTCACTTTTCCCGGGTCAACCAAAACTCCTCCTCCCGAGATTATATGACCCAAAAACGACACCTCTTTCAACCAAAACTGACACTTGTTGAACTTGGCATACAACCGATGCTCCCTCAATTTCTGCAATGTAAGCCTCAAGTGTTCCTCATGTTCCTTCTCATCCTTCGAGTGGATCATAATGTCATCAATAAACACCACAACGAACTTATCCAAGTACTCCATGAAGACCTTATTCATGAGGTACATAAAGTATGCAGACGCATTTGTCAATCCAAAAGACATCACGGTGTACTCATAAGATCCATACCGTGTCCTAAAAGCTGTCTTGGGTATGTCCGATGGTCTAATCTTCATTTGAAAGTATCCCGACCTCAAGTCGATCTTAGAGAAGACAGAAGCACCCTTCATCTGATAAAACAAGTATTCTATGCACGGCAAGGTGTACTTGTTCTTGATTGTTACCTCGTTGAGAGCTCGGTAATCCACACACATCCTTTGGGATCCATCCTTCTTGTCCATGAACAGCACGGGCGCTCCCCAAGGCGAAGAGCTAGGGTGAATAAAACCCTTCTCTAATTGCTCTTGAATCTGCTTCTTGAGCTCTGCTAATTCCATAGGAGGCATCCTATACGGCCTCTTAGCTATAGGTGCAATTCCAGGTATTAAATCAATAACAAACTCAATGTCTCGATCAGGTGGCATACCTGGCAACTCGTCCGGAAAAACATCCAAAAATTCACACACCACCAAAATCTCCTCAATTGCGGCACCGTCCATATGATTCAACTCCAATTGCTTAGGTGCGGTTTGAGATGCTTCAAATTCTACGGTGATCCCCTCTTCGTTGGTCAACTTCACCGTCTTTGTGGCACACTCAATAACTCCATTGTGCTTCCTCAACCAGTCCATACCAAGTATAATATCCAACCCTTGAGAATCCAAAAATGAGGTTGGCGGAGAAGTCTACCCCCCTTATTCTAAGGCTTACTTTTGGACATACTATATTTGTCCTCATCTCTCCTCCAAGCGACTTAACCAATAGAGTAAACTTCATATCAGAGATAGGCATACTATACTTAGCAACATACTTCGATGCAATGAATGAATGTGATGCTTCAGAATCAAATAATATAGTCGCGGGGTTGGAGTTGGCGAGAAACATACCAATGACCACGTCAGCCGCTTGTTGAGCATCCTCCGTAGAGATATGGTTCACGTTGCCACGAGCAAAATTCTGCTGTCCACGGTTCCCTTGTGGTTGTCCTCTATTGGGTCTTGGGCTTTGCCTCGGCGCATTGCTTCCTTGACCAAGGCCTGACTTAGCACATTGATGCGCAAAGTGTCCAGCTTCTCCACAACTATAACACTTCTTAACTCCACCAGAATTATTGGGACGATCTTTGTTTTGAACATTTGCAGCAGGAAAATTAGCACGAGGTGCATAAGGCAATGGAGGCCTAGGTGATTGCATAACAGGGCGCTGCTGCACAAACTGAGTTGGGCGTGGTGCATAACCAGGGCGCTGAGCAGGGATAGAGGAATTGTAATAGGGCGCATTAGGTGGTGCAAGGCGAGGGCGCACATTACTTCCGTGTTGCTTTCCTTGATATGGCGCCTTCCTCTTGATTTCTTGCTCCATCTCACGAATCTTGTTCTCGACCACAATTGCTTTGTCCACAAGCTTCTCAAAATATGCATAATCGCAGTTGAGTAGTTGCACTTGGATCTCATTGTTCAAGCCCCTCATGAACAAGTATTGCTTCCGACTGTCCCGACTAACATCCTCAGGCGCATATCTTGAGAGTTAAGTGAATTTATTGAGATATTCAGTCACGCTTGATCTCCCTTGCCTTAAGTTCTCAAAATCTTGCCTCTTCAAGACCATAACACCCTCGGGCACATAATGAGAATGAAAATTCTCCTTGAATTCGGCCCAAGTAATTCTCTCTTGGTTCTCATGAGCATTGAAATAAGCATCCCACCAATCTGCAACTGCTCCAACTAGTTGATGAGAAGCAAACAAGACCTTCTCCAGGTCACTGCATTGGACAATAGCAAGTTTCTTCTCCACGGACTTGAGCCAGTCGTCCGCATCCATAGGGTCAGCAGCTTGAGCAAAGGTCGGCGGCCTAGTCCTCATAAACTCTCCCAATCGGTTATGAGGGGGCGGGGGTGGCGGTGGAGGCATGTGGGGCTGATTGTTGATGTTGCCAGCCTGCAGCTGTCCCATTGTTTGTATCATGGTCTGCATGAGCTGGTTTTGCATAGCCAATAGCTGCTCAATGTTGATAGCTCCATGAGCAGGTCCTTGCCCATTGTTGTTCTGAGGTACTCCATTGTTCTCCTCCTCATCATTGCCATCCCTCTGGTTGCGAGTCCTCACCATCTTAAGAAAAGCAATAGGTAAGAATTAGAAAACGTCCCCAACTATATGTATCAAGGGATATGAAACTAAACAGATAGCTACACTAACCTAGGTGGACATGGCAATGCTAAAGCATCCCAAAATCCTCTATTAAGCACACAAGCAAACAATATATATAGCAAACAGCACTCCAAGCAAAAACACATCGATTTCTGAGTGCTCCTATGTGCTCTAAAGTGTCCATTCTATCTAGGCTGCATCCTACGGTCAACCTGTGGCTCTGATACCAATCTGTAACACCCGGTTCCGAAAAATGAACCAAGTTAACGCATATGTGTGCCCAGGATGTTCATCACACATACACAAGTGCAATCACAAAAGAGTATATAGAAAATTACCACCGAGCAAAATTAATTAACCAAATTTATTACACAAACCAGATTATCCTCGAATACAAGCTCTAATGAATATTAATGACAAGTTCATCTAATGGAGCAGAAATAAACTAATTAAGCAACTAAGCAAACTAAACAACTAAGCAGCATAAGCAATAGGGTATAGCGCAGCTCCAATCAACACCACAGGCAGAGCTGACGGTAGAAACGGCCTAGAACTCTGCATTATCACCATTAAACTCCCAATCCTGACGTGCAACTATTGGGGGGATTGCAAGAGTGAGTACATGTCGTACTCAGCAAGTGTGGAAAGTATGACATGTGGCTGATTCAAATGACGACAATAATAATGGCAAAGTGTTGAAAAGTACATTAAAACATTTGAAAGGCAATATATTACATGTATGTGAAATAAACCCATCATAATCATAAGTAATACCATAATACCAAATCTGAATTCATTACCATCATCAATAATTCCAGATTTCACCATTTGCCAATAACCATATTCAATACGAGAAGTAAACCCATAACCATAATACCAACCATAACCATCCCAAATACCATCCCAATATCGAGTTCCCTCCAATCATGGAAGTTGTCCAGGTGCTCATAACCGGGAGCACGGCTATCATGATAGTTTTATTTAACTCTGCAGAGTTTGTACCTCTTTACCCACGTGTTCGTGATTTCATCACCTTTCGATGACTAGAACCTCTGTTATGCCGTCTCACACTTCCATCGGTGTGTGGCCAAGAGATCACAAAATAGCCTTTACAAAGGGATTACTATCCTATTTAGACCCCACTAAGGTTTCACCGGTGGCTATGCCTCCAACTGAGCACATCTTCAACCAAGGGCCCCCTCTTGAGCCATTCGGATCCCAGGGTAGTCCCACCAATCATCAACAAACCCAATCCGACTACCCCTTCCCCGAGCATCCACAATGGTCCAAACAGCACTAGCAAAGCCCTAATTAATCAGCTACGCCGCACCCATACTTGGCCTCGTGGTGGCACTGCAGTCCTGGCTTATTCTCGCATGAACCGGTCCTTAGATCTAAAGCAAGCAACCACCATAACATCCAACCCATCCACATACCAGGCTTGCTTAGATCACCCATTACCATATCATGTTATCCAGTTCATGTTAATCATAATCTCATCCATGCATAGTTAAATTGAGTGGTATAGTTGTTTCCATCCCAGTTGATTAAGCGAAGCAAAAGGTAAAAAGTCCTTCCCAACTCTCTACCATATATTCCAGGTGACAAGGGTAGTTTAACAATGCTAGTAAACTTCCTATCATAGGATTCCCATAAAATTGACACAAGCATGCAGTTTTGCAAACAAAACATTTTGTTTTAAAAATAGGATCAATATGCTTCAAGGACACTTGCCTTGCTCTTGCTGTTGATTAGGGTCAATTTCTTCAAACTCTTGGTGTTGTAGATCCTCCGTGGCACTTTCTAGCGCAAATCCGTCTAATCCACACAATAAACATACAAGACAAGAAACACAATCAAAGAGTGCACAAATATTACTCAATATGTCATGACATGCATGATTAATGCAAATGCAAGGTAGAACTTGTTACTAGATTGCTTTTAATGATCACTACTAGTTCTAATAGCTTTTAACAAGTTTATACAGGTTTGAATTTGATTATATCAAATTTTAGAATTAATTCAACACAATTTAACCAGAAAGATCGGACTAGTCCGCTAGGGACCGGACAAGTCCGCACTCCGCGAGATCAGCAGATTAGGGTTTTCTAGATCGACGTAAATTTGGAGATTAGGGGTTGCATTCACGTAAGGAAAAGAGAATAGAAGGTATACCGGGTGTTTAGAACTCCAATGAATCAAGAAACTTGGAGGTAACACTTGGATCTTGATGATCTAGGGTTGGTGATGAACTTGGGGATGAATTGGTGATGAGGAACGAAAACTTGGTGGAGATCTTGATCCTCTTTCATTTCCTCCTCCTCTTCTTCTTGCTTGGGATCTTCTCCTCCCTCCTTGATGGTGGCTCTCCACGAACTAGGGTTTGGGTGGGTGGAAAAGTGGCAAATAGATGTCAATCCAAGGGGTGGGGTTGTTTATATAGAGGTGGAGGCTAGGGTTAGATGGATTTCGAGTTTGGGATGAGTAGAGGCCGGTTTAGAGTCCCACATGGGCGCTAAAAGAGTTAGGCACGACGTCCCTAGGCCCACTTAACGTAAAACCCAAGAAACAAGTCGTAAAACAAAAGATTAACTCGGAGTCGCGAAATATCGGACAAGTCCGAAAAGGACCGGACTAGTCCGAAGTCGTCCAGATAGAAAATCGGACAAGTCTAGCCAAAGATCGGACAAGTCCAACTTTAAACAGAGAGGAAAACGGACAAGTCCGCTGGAACACCGGACTAGTCCTGAGAAGTCCAAGGACTTAGCAATTTTTCTAGGATTCTTGAAATATCAGACTAGTCCGCACAAAATCGGACAAGTCCGAAAGTTTCCAGAGCCAAAATCGGACTGGTCCGCAGCAAAAACGGACAAGTCTGTTTTTAGTCAGAGAGAAATCGGACTAGTCCTCAGTAAAATCGGACTAGTCCGCACTTTCCTGCGTATTAAGTGCGGTTTTGCTCCAAATCAATTTTAAATGCTCTAAATCAATTTTAAACACATTCCTCTTGTTGTGGGTTAATGTTAAACATGTATATGAGTGCATGCAAGGCATGATGCATGAAAATGAGGGTGTTACAGACGTCCATAGAATGCACCTACGTGACTTCCAGTACGAGCATATATGTCGTGTATTATGGGTATTTTTTACTCAAATCGCCGTCCCTCGCGGTTATTGAGTACCACTTGTTCACCGCATCATGATGTAGTGATAAAGAGTAGTTGGAAGAATATGAATATGTTGTTATGAATAATCTTTTGTATTGTAACCTTGGCTGAATTAGACATAGCATAATTAAAGTTATCATTTCCAAACATTCCAATTGAATGAAGCTTATGCAGCTTTGGGCAAGTATCATTGTGGATGAAGCATTTTTTGTTTGATTGTGGAGTTCATTATGATGCATGCCTACTGAATTCGCATTTGCTACTCTAAAATTGACAACTAAGGATTTACTTTCGGTGAGTTCATTTTTGCAAATTCAGCTTCCAGTCTTTAGAGGTTCCGTCAGAGTGTCATGCCTTAGGTGAGACAGTTAAGTCTTGCTGAGCCTTCGTGCTCACAGTTGTTATATTTGTGGTTTTGCAGGTTCATTTATATTGTTGCTATTATAGGTTGTCTATGAGACCTCGAGTTGTCGAGATATATCTTTCACGTGACCCCACGCTGCTGCCTTTTGATCTTCGTATTGCTAGTGAGAAGTGTCCGCAGGCATGGACGGCTTCTGTTGTGCATAGATAGGTTGAGAGTATGAGTATGTAATTTTCGCTGCGTGTGTACTTTTGTTTTACATTATGTTGTAAAAAATATCTTATTATGAAATGAAAACTTTGTATCTTTACTATGTCTTTCCGTGTGTGCTGTTGGGTGCCGCATCACACGACACCATCCAATGTGATTACTGGAATGTCGGGACCCCAGTCCTCACAGTCTGATATCAGAGCTGCATTGGGAATAGTACGCTCGAAAAGTTCCTATTTTTGAAAACTCTGAAGTAGTCGAGTGAGGATTAGTCTATATGCCCACATAAGGTCTATTATAGTATTAGTTACTTAAGGTGGCAAAGCTAACATATTTGTTATTATATTCTATAATGACACCACGACATCAGATAAGAGGTGAGGTACGCCACCGCAAGCAGATCAATTGGGTAAGCTCACCATACGAGGAGTGGTATGTGATTGTCCCTCGTGGCTTGGCACGGGAGTTAATATGAGTCTCTGAATCTTCTCATGGTTCTGGGAACATATGAAACGCTGCTCCCCCGTGCTTCAGGCCAAAGCGTGGATACCCCATCGTGTGGTTAAAAACACGAAGTATGCAACTCTTGAACGTTCAATGTTCAAAGGGCCATACGCAACGCTGATCTGTAGATCAAGAGATAAATGACGTGGCCACCTATCGTGCGGTTGAAAAGCACGTAGTGTGTTTTTTTAATAAACACGCGAAAGCACCTCACACTTGTGCAGCATTAGGCAAAGACGTGGGACCCCCATTGGGAGGTAGAAAATCTGGTCATGTACCTCGAGACGTGGCTCAGCTTGGGGCGGCCTGTATGGAATGATGCGGAATGAATGTTCTTACTTTCATATATATTATTGTGACTACCTGAAATGATCGTCTGTGCGGGCCGTGCCGTACGGCACCATAATGAGTGTTCTGTAAATTGAGTGTCTTATGCAGGTACACTAACCGTGTTCATCGTATTGCGCTTAGAAAACAAACATTTGCGATTGAATGTTTATAGCGCCACCGATTGATACGTATATGCCGGTAATACCCGATTAGGATTTTCACTTTTGTGAGGCACGTAGTACCAACATGTATCCCATTGATGCATTAATAACTTTGATATAAAAGGGAACCAAGAAGATGTAAGAGTACACATATTAGCTATCAATCTCTGATTTTGAACTAAGTTTTCAAAATTGGAGTAGGTTTTGAACTCACAAGATTCAAAAACAAAGAGCTCTATTTTCTGCCAGAAAAATACTTGACTCTGAAAAGCCATAACTCCCAGTATAAAAACACAATGGAGATTTAGCATACATGGTTGGAAATATCAGAGAGTCCTAAAACTTTTATGTTCACCCCTATAGCATAATCCATCTCTAACCTGTTCAAAATTTCAAATTTCCAAACTTCGCCAAATTTGAACAGAAACTGGAAATAGTTTCTGGACTCTTCACTAATTCGACCATAACTCTCTATAGGAAATCCAAATGGGTTCATATGATACATTTACGGAAACTTTACGAGACGTATAAGAATGTTGTTATTTAAATTTTTCTGAAATTTTGAATATATCTGTATGAAAATGTGTGAACAAAACAACCATAATAAACAAAGGAGGTGCTGTCAAAATTTCTTCAAAAATCTGGGAACTTTGTCCAACTTTAAAAATCCGTATCTCATTAATCAGAAAGGCTATTAATGCAAATAAATACATTTTAGAAACCTTTGAAAGTCCTTTTCAGTCTTTATATTCACTACAAGACCAGAATACATCTCTAATTGGTTAAAAGTCTAGAACACCACAAACTGTACAGAAACACCAAATCTGGGAAATGTTTCTGTACTTTTCTGTAATTTGCCTATAACCTTCAAAATAAAAATCACTAAGAGTCACATGTTACAATAAAAATCTTATGAGTCATACTACAACTTTGTAGTTTTAAGTTTTGATGAATTTGGATCAGAAATGCAAGAAACAAATGGATCAAGTGGGTACCTCCAAATGGAATGCTGCTGCTAGTCTCCAGAAAATCTGTCAACTTTGCAAAGCCATATCTCTTCAACCACAAATGATCTGGTGGTACACTAATACTTTATGGAAAGGTTTTTAAGTAAACTACAACGTTGATATGCATCTACAAATCTGATTCTACTGTTAGATAGCTCAAAAGCTCAGTTAAGTACAAACTGGTCAGTTTGGACAGTAAGGTAATCAGCAGTACTAGTTTTGAAGTTTCCAAATCATTAACCTTTTGTTTCACCTCCATGAGTGCACAACATATCCCCATGATGATTGTTTGGAGTAAGTTTCTCGATCTCCTAGATCGAAACTTAAGGGGGCAGGAGTATGCTCAAGTAAATTATGTGATCAATCAGCAACCTTGGTTGCCTTGTAACGGGTCCACAATGAAGTGATCATGTAGGTTTACATCATCAAGATAATTCAGCTCCAAGCACAAGCCTGATTTCCTTATTGAGGAAGTATAACTCCAAATCCACAAGAGCTAACAAGGAAGATATCAACCACCAGTACATGATCGAAGTGGAGATCAAGTGAAGCACTATTAAGGACAGTTTTAGTAGCCTCGACCTTATGTCTAGTGACACTAGATTATAGAGGTAACATAGTTAGTGATTTCTATCCTGGATATACTTTAGGAGTCAGCAGGTGCCTCCAAGATTAAGGTGAAGAGAAAAAGAAGTGGATCAGGTTACGCACAAGCTGGGAAAGGTTAAGATCATGTGGTATGTTTCCCAAATTCCTTGTCGACATTCTTAATACGAATTCCTTGACCGTGGTCGAGGAATGAAAGTAACATTCCCTATTGAGCTCATTTCACAACCACGGTATTCAAGCCTTGCAAATCATGAGACGTTACTGTTTCTTGTCTGAGTGGTTTTACTCGTTCTTGCTCAAACTATAAGAGATAATGCACCATACTTATGCACCATGTGCACCATACATGTGCACCATGTGCACCATACATATGCACTATGTGCACCATTCATATGCACCATTTTTACCATACCATGTGCATATGCATTGCACCATACAACATGTGATGCATCATGAAGCACCATTGTTAATGAAATAAAAACAATATGATGCATGACTAATACCAAAATTCTGAGTGAGAATGTGTATCTCCATTTAAATATGTAAGTGTGTAAATCTTTTGACCTTTTGATAACTCTTGTATTGTACCGTACCCCGTTGATTCTTCTTCATTGACTAATACAAGAGTAACTGATCGACCAACCTTACTCATGACAAAGATGAGCTTGAACCTTCATCCTTGATTTGTTTCGGTTCGAGTACCTTGGTTGTTGAAAATATACCGTCCTCCATAGTGAGAACATCAGCTAAATGATCAACCTCACAAATTCCTCGATTTTCCTTAATTTGTAAGAGTACCATTTAATTAACTATTTTGCGAAACTCCTCGAACTTGATTGAAGTCTTGAATTGATATATGGTAATTTTGACACACCAAAACCCTTGTAGTTACCATATGTTGGGTACCTTTCCACTTTGAAGACATAAGAGGAACTATATATTAAATTCTCTTATGACGCTGCAAAGAGTTTGATTCTTCTCCACTTGTTGAGATACCGATTCCTTACGAGTTTAGTGATCCATGACTATTCTCACCTTGATTCTTGTCGGGGAAATATTACATTAAGGTTATAAGGACTTGTGTGAAACAAAGCAAGGCAATAAGGACAGTTGCATGGTTAATTCAAGGATGTCAAGATGATCAAAAGAAGCGAATATCAAATTTTAAATTCTTCAAGTGAAGGTTTGGACAGTAAAGTACCTCCTTCGATGTTAGAGAAAGCATTGCAAGGCGCTAAGTGAAGTTCGAGCACCCCGTCAAGCTAATCAAGATAGAGACTTGAGCCCATAGAAATCAAATCCGAAGTTCGAGTACCTCATACTCAAGGCATGGCATCCTCGAAGACATTACATGGAGAAATGAAAATTAGTGCTAATCCTATCAGTTAAAGTGTTGTCATATCCGCGTAGTCCACAACTCTTTTACCAATCATTTCCCTACTCGTTCCCGTTGTTTCTTTCACTAGAATCTTGGGACGAGATTCCTTTAAGGGGGAAGGGTTGTAAAAGCCCACATTTGAAAAAAGCAAGAATTCAAATATGTGAATTTAAAAGTTTTAAGTTGAAATGGATATTCAACTCACATCAGCCATGTTTACTAATAAATGAAGAACTTTAAAAACATCACATTTAAAAGAGAGGTTTTAAGGTATGTTGCACTCAAGCAAATAATTAGGGAAATGAGGGAAAATGCCAAATACAAATGCTAGTTTCCAATTCAAATAAAAGCTTATGTAAAATTCCTTAAAAATCATATGATTATTTCTGTTCAAGGATCAAATGGAAAAATAAAAATGGAGATATAACATAATGCTCATATAGGGTTTTTAATTGAACTAAAAATGGGAGTTTCAAAATCAATTTGAATTGTCCCATTCAAATATGCTAAATTCCAAATTTGAATTCAAGAATGTGTTGCTCATAATTCAAATATCATTCATGCCTAGTTTGATAAGTTTTGATCTTCATTTGGCATTTATTTAAATCACTCTATATGAGAGCATTCAAATGCGATTTCGAATTCAAATTCTATTATCAGCTTTCTCAAATGCCAAATTTGATATCAAATATGAACTCTACACATTGAATTTGATCTAGTTGCCAAGTTTTGAATTTTTTGAAGAATGTTTGAACAGCATTTGAATTCAACTAAGAAGGGACATGCTTGAATCTGTGGACCCCACCTGTCATGGACTCAATTCTCTCTTCTGTTCTCTGTTATTTCCACCGTGTGACACATGTCTCTCAACATGCAAGTGCCACCAGCAGCCTGTGTGCTTGCTTCCTCCCTTACTAATGAAGCTAATCTAGCTGCTACATCAAACATCTGAATGACCTCATCCATTTTTCCTCTGTTCAGACCAAAGCTAACACAAGTTCAACGTGTTCTTCTTCCCTCTCCCCTGTTTCCTCTCTCCCCGTCGAAATCAAGTGCAAGCAATAGGTTTTGATCAAGTTCTTCCCATCTCTGTTACTCCTCTATGTTTTGCGCAGCTTTGTGACTTATTTTATTGGCAGTTGGCGCCGTCCCGACACTGTTCAACGCGAAACCTTGGCCACCATTGAAGCTCCCCTGCTCGCCGCCCTTTGCTCGACCGTTGGCCTGATGCTGCAAACATTTTCTCACCCCTTCCCTTGAAGCAAAAAGGTGTGAAATGGTCTATAGTTTGCTCCTGTCAAGTTTCAAGGCTTGACATTGCTTAACCTCGCCGGATTTTGATTTTTCCCGTCGTGTTCTTCATACTTCTAGGATAGGTCTTGCTTTCAATTCCTTTTCTACGTTGGATTATTCTTCGTGGCCATGAGCTTTTGTCTTCCACACGTCCAGGCGCATCTCCTCGTCGAGAAACCATAGAAAACCATCGAGCAGGACCATCGGATTAGGGAATTTTCTAGCCGTTGACATAGAAACCTCACCTCGCTGACGACCACCTCATTACCAGGCTTTTCACTCCTTTGTGCATCCACGTTCCTACACACCGAGTCATTAGGAATCTTTTGGTGCAAATAAGAGGTTGGAGAGCCATTCCCATCAGCCACCGACATCACCTAAACCCTAATATCTGCCGCCGCCGTGGAAACAGCACCTCCGGCCACCAATCTTCATCGCTCGTCCCGCCATCGTGACGCCCGTGAAAAGTTAGATGGAAATGGCTATTACCGAGGGCCGAGATTCCCTATCACGTGTGCCAGCGGGAGCGCCACCATGCTCCAGCGGCCGTGCGCCTCCAGCGCCTCCCGCTCGGGTTCGAACCGAGGTGGAAGATGACCCCCCACCCCCCGGGTCCCACATATCGGCCAAATAAAGTTTTTATGCTGATCTTCTGTGGCAAGTGATCCTTTGTGGCTGTGCATCTTTATCTCTGTGGCCCAGTGTTGCTCACCTCTAATTGGTGGATTTAAAACCATGGGCCCAATTAGAATTATTCAAACTTTTCCATTTAAGAAAAATTCCAGATTCCTTTCAAATTTTTAAATTCATATCTCCTCCAATATTTGGACAAAAATTCTAAAATAAAATTTTTTAGAATACTGATGATCTCTACTCTTCAGTGGTGCGTTTTCCTCATTACGGAAATCCATAATATTTCCTGAATAATTCCCCTAAGCTAAAAGACTTAAGAATTTATTTCTGATGATCCATTCGTTGGAAAATTTTCAAATTTGGCCACAATCTTCCTTTAAGCATCTTTGGAGTCCAGTAAAAATCTCATAACCATTAGACTTCATATATGGATCAGATTGTGATTCTTTCCCCTATGTTCCTGAAAAATGGGAAAAACAACAGACATTTTCAGAATATTGTAGGAACTTGTAAATTTCATATCTCTCTGTAGAATGCTTAGAAAAATTTCAAAACAATTGTGTTGGACTCTATATGAACCCCTATACCCATAGAATATAGTTTAGATTATGTCAAAGTCTATGTTTGGCCATATCAGTTCAGAGAAGCCTAAAGCTTGTTGGAATTTGGTAGATCATAATATTCCTTTTCTTTAGGTAAATTTTTCCTTGAGAGTCCTACATGATCATATCAAGACACTGTAAAAGTTTCAGCACTAGTTGGTCTGTCTAACCCAATTAAATGCATGAAGTTTTCTCTATGTCCAACACAATGCTATTTCACTCCATATTCACATTCTTCTAGATTTCCACTTTGGTTTCTCCTTGTTTCTGTACATTCCAGCAGCAAACTTTTCCATCCTGTATAAGCTACTCATTATAAAGTTATAAACTTCTCCTTTGAGTCTATGCCTAAATTACATTATTCTCTTATGCATGATCATATCGATTGACAAGAAGGACGACTCGGAGCAGTGGATTTCTTGGTTGGTTCTGCTGAGACGACATCCATTGGTGCAGTTTATTAAATTTTTTGTCACTGACTTTTATTCGGTTTGCATTTAAGTGTCTTTCTAAAGTTTTGCTTTTATCACTATGTTGACTAGTATATGAATTGTGCATTAGGTCTATTGTATTTGAATACTCCAAATGCATGACCCACAAACCCATAGATATATGGGTAGGTTTACAGATCAACGCATAGAATTGACATGCTAATGTTGTAGAGAATCCGGTAGAAGTCGAGTGGTTGGAATCCACTCGCGAGATAGCGATATTATCACCTGAGATTGGTTATTTTAGAGAATGGTTTATGAACTGAATATGAGACCGGGCAGCGGGGTACGAGGTGTAGCCCTGCCTGTGTCGGTTAAGGACCGATCCGTGTGCGGCCCCGTTGAGCAAGTTTGAACTGTACCGGAGTTATACTGGATATATGGGGTCTAGGAAACCAATGTACCTTGGGATGCCATTGTTTAGCCTTTTTCGATCAACTTAGGCTTTCGGCCGTAGCACAGTAGATGGAAACTCGCTCACGACATCTTCACAGTGGAGGGTGCACCATGAGTCAGAATACTGTCCTAGACGATTGAATGGATTTGACTTCAATGAGACTTGGGAAAGGTTGTTGCGTACAACGTCTGTGCAGTGCACCTACGTGACTTCCAGTATGGGCGTATGTGTCGTGTATTCTGGATATTTTTTATTCTAATCACCATCCCTCGCGGTTACTGAGTACCGTTTGTTCACTGCGCTATGACATAGTAATAAAGAGTAGTTGGAGGAATATGAATGTGCTTCTATGAATAATCTTTTGCATTGTATCCTTGGATGAATTAGAGATAGCATAGTTAAAGTTATCATTTCGAAACATTCGTATTGAATGAAGCTTATGCAGCTTTCACTACGTAAGAAAGGCTCATTCGAGACGTGCTCGAACGAAGAAGGGAGATGAACAAATGGTGTGTCTCGATCGTCACATCTCGCATTACGTTGTCATCAGAGATGAGCGACAGGTGCTTCGCAAATCATACTAAGTGCGGGACAAGCTCAATGAAAGCGCGTCTCCTTTCATTGAGTCATAATAGACGGGCTTTACGAGGTCATTGGAGACGTGCAAGGTGCACGTTGCGGATCATCGTACATGAGAGACACGCTCTAATACAGCGCGTCGCAGATATGTTGACTGATCCAAGATGGGCTTTATGATAGCCCGTTGCACATTTGTTGACTGATCTGAGACGCGCTATAAGAAAGTGTGCCTCCTTTATTTAGGTAATCCAAGACATCCTCTGTTACAGCGCGTCGCGGATTGTTTACAGGTAGGTTCAGTGTGGCGCTAATAGGAGACGCTCCCTGCTAGGCGCACGTCTCCTATTAGGTGTCCCACCCCTGATTATCCTGGTTCCCAGCTGCATTCTAGAGCTAGCCAGGATTTGGTAGCCACATTGCCTGTGTCAGCAACATATACATATAGAAATATATGTATAGCCAAATGTCTCCTATTCATCCAGCTTAACATGTAACTAATCAAATATTAACAGATACTAACAAAGTGTACACACATTAACCAATCAAATATTAAAAAAGTGTAAATTGTGATTACCAAGTAACTATTTACACAGAATTCCCCTGTCCATCCAACTTAACATGTAACTAATTTAGACAAAGAATAACTATCACCTAATCTTCTATTGGGTAATGAAATTCTCCCTTTGAATTAATGATTTCAGAAATGATAAACCTGCATAGGACGTCTCTAATTTGCTCAAGGCTGTGACCTTCAGCGTTCCTGAAGGCGGGTCCGTAGTCATACCACATGATAAAATGAGATTTAGCAAAAGATTAGTAATAAAGTAAAATAAATGCACTTACACATACATTGCAGTTAGGTTTCCCTCAAACAAAGCCATGTGTAGGCAGACGTGGAAGCCGCACGTGTTGCTCAGAGCTTGTTGTGGGACGTTGAATGCAGTATGATGTGTAAGCTGTCGGCGTTTTCCTTTAACTTGTCCAAAAGTCCTAAACAAAAACATTCACAGTTAATGTAAAATTATCATGCAAGGAAACTAAAGTGAAGAAGGAACTTACTCGTCAATAACTGAAGAGATATCATTCCATGACCCGGTCTTTCGCTCCCCAGTTTTTTCGTCTGTCGGCCTTGAGGAGTCACAGTACCAGACTTGGTCGTTTCGTGTAGATATTGCTATGGTTACCCAATGGTTACCCGGGTTGAACGGTATGACTAGGAGGTTCTTATCACTGTATTGTATCATTGCCTTCACAAAATATTGAACAACATCTTTTCTGCTGCTCGATGTTTGAATATAAGTCCTCGCTGGTACCTGCGAGTCAAGATATGCAGCAGACGCATTTCCCGTGTTAGGACGAGCATGTTGTTGCTGGTGCCTACACGCAAAATGCTAAATTTGTCACATATAACACTTGTATTGAATATGTATTGAAGAACCTAGTTTTTGAGTAGACTTACAATGCAAATCAGCATATTAGGGAGACTGAAAGTTGCCTAGAGGGGGGGGGGGTGAATAGGCGGATAACCTGAAATTTAACTCAATAAAAGCTAATCAAATTACAGAGTGCGGACTAGTCCGGCCTGGAGACAGACTAGTCTGGTCAGGATAACAAAATTGATCAAAGGTGAGATTTTTAAGCGATCTAGAGTACTTCAATCAATGAAATGTAAAGTATATGAGCCTAGCAATCTAGTAGATGGTATGCACGAGGTAGTAACAACTAGATAGAGGCGAATCACAAGATTGAAGCTAAGAATGCGTGAAACCCTAACTTGATCTAGTGATGAACGATGAAGTCAAATCAAAGACACAAGACGCATGATTTATCCCGTGGTTCAACCCCACAAAGGAGCCTACATCCACGTTGAGGATGCCCACGAAAGGCAGGGTTCTAGTCATCCCTTTCGTCATTTAGCCACCACGAAGGTCGGCTAATCTTCCACTAAATCACAAGGGTAATCACCAAATCCATGGGGCAACTCACAACCTGAGGCTCCCAAAAGTTTACAACTCGAAAAGATCGAAGATCAATGCCCACACGAACTCAAATCAATCAGTCAAACCGTGAAAATCAACCCAAGAGCTCAAGATTGAACAAACCCTTCTCTTTACTCTTCCAATCCTTACAAATCCTCAAGAATCACTCTTAGGACTCCAAGAATGGTTGAGAGAGGGATAAGATGGCTCTAGGAAGGCTATGGTGGCGCTAGGGTTCGATAGTGGGCCTTTGGAGGCTGGGGTATCCCTTTTTATAGGGGTCCCAACACTTAGCCGCTGCCACCAGAAAAAGTACGGACTACTCCGGTCTTTGACCCCGGACTAGTCCGGCCTGTGGGGACTAGTGATGTCATCCCTGAACAACCACAAAGCCCCCGCCACCTTTTGAATTCAAACGTTCACCAAAACACAGACTAGTCCGTCCAACAACGGACTAGATTGATCTCACTCAGATTAGTTTGTTTCGGTTGAGAACAGACAAGTCTGACACATCAGACAAGTCTGTCCCCTGAGGGCGGACAAGTCCAACCGTTTAGGACATAGTCCCAGCAGCCATCTCCAAGTCCTCAGTGGACAAGTCCGTTAAGGGACGGACTAGTCCGAACTCAGTCAGGAACTACTTTTCTGGACTAAAACGGACTAGTTAGCCCAAGAAGACTAGTCTGGCCCCCTGGGCGGACTAGTCCATTCCTTCAGGACTTAGTCCCAAAAGGACACATACACACTCACCACGGACTAGTCCGTCCCCTAACGGACAAGTCCAAACTTACACATAACGCTTTGGTCTGCCTAACATGGGATCGGTCCGATGTGGCCGGACTAGTCCGGCCTTCCAGCTCGGACAAGTCCGGCCCTGTCCTTAGGCTCCTTCAACTCATCTCTTAATCTATTCTAACTTGTACTATGATCTCTTAGGAGATCTAAAACTTCGACTCATTGAACAAACTCAATCTAAGTGACTAAACTCGACACAAAGAATTTAAACGCTCAAGTTCCATTCTTCAAGTTCTTCACATTTTCTTCACTTTTTCCTTTTTGAGTGCATCCAATGCTGTCCATCTTTCAATCACATGTGCTTACATTTGCAAAACTCATTAGTCCCTTAAGTGTTGTTATTAATCATCAAAACCCATGAGGATTAGCCTAGATGCACTTTCAATCTCCCCCTTTTTGGTGATTTGATGACAACAAATTGAGGTTTTTGATAAAAAAGGTTGAGCTGATTTTCACAACACACACGTGTATAAGGAGCTCCCCCTAAGTGTGTGCATATATGATTTGCAATAAGTTAGATGCACAAGAATGAAGTCTATGGGAGACTTATACATTTGTGCGTTATGGTGGGGTGCCTAATTGTGATGCAAGTGTTGAGATGTAAAAAGTGGAGTGAGGTATGGATCTCAGATTTTAAATTAGCATCATCACACATATTTGACTAGAATGATCTTCAATGGAATCAATAATGACAAGATAGACAATAAAATTCACATAAACATAACATAGGGTGATAGCATAGTGATAATTTCATTACAACCCAAAATGAGAACGAGTGGCAAAAGTTAAGATTACAACCCAGGATTTTCAAGACATCATAGTCTATGGATCTATAATACTCCCCCTTAATCTCTCCCCCTTTGGCATCAAGACTCCAAAAAGGAAAAAGAAGAAGGGAGAAGAGCGAACCTAAGACTACTCATCTTCGCTCTCGCTCAGCCCTCCTTGGTTTTGATCGCTCTCTGTTTCTTCATTGTCATCATCTTGATCATTGTCTTCTCCGTCATCATCATCTGCAGCAGGAGGAACATCGCTAGAGGGACCACCCTCACCACCAAATAGAGCAGCCTCCGCTTCTGAGAGTTCTGAATATGGCGTGATGTCTTCATCCTCGGAGGCCTCTGGTGACATAGGAATGTCCGCCTTCTCGCAAAGCTTACGAAGATACTTGTCGTGCTTCTTTGTAGTTTTGTTAGCCTTCACCTCCGCTTTCCGACACGAGGTGAAGATTGACTTGAGAAACTTGAGTGTAGCACTCGCAAGGTCGCCAGAGGAGGAGGAGGCAGCGGGAGCCGGAGGAGGAGAAGGCACAAAAGCAGTACCTCTCCTCGAAGCTCCGCCAATCTTTGGCGCAGGAGGTGGAATTTGAGGGTGGAGAGCTCAATGCTTGACGTCCTTCACAAACTCCAAGCCAAACACTTTCTCAATCAATCACATGATGAGAGGGCATATCCACAAGAGCGGTTGGGAGTGTCTGATATGTTGAAGATGTCGTTGTAGATATAGTCAAAGACATTGAACTTCTCATCTTCAACTACCAGCTTCATCAAGTGCCTCAAATTTCCTTGGATCATGGCTGCATCCCCATCCTTAGGTGCTAGAGTTTTTCTCAAGATCGGATTAAGCACGCTAAAGAAGGGGCGAAGGAATATTGATGGTTGGGGGATTGTATAAGCCAACCACATACATGAATTATGTGTCCCACAAATCTACAGCCTTGAGGTTGTGGATGATCAGCTCATAGTTCAAGAACTCCTTAAGTCCATGAATTCTAGCAAACTCATCATAGAGCATAGAGTATCTGACTCCATTAGTCAACTAGGTAATCTTCCTATCTCCAAAGGTGTATAAGTAACAAGTGGAGTAGAATTGGGCAACCACTTCTGTGTTCCAGTTGTATCCGAACTCAAACAACTCCTTAAGTCCATGGTGCTCAGCTGCTCGGATTATTGCATTGAAGGCTTGATGATCCTTCTTTTCCATAAAAGCCCAATCTTCCCATTGAGCATCCGTTACTGGAGTTTTCTTGGACAGGTAGACTAGGAGATAATAATCGCAATGGAAGTTGCACCAGAAACGAGGATCTGCTGTTGCTTTCTCATACTTGTAGGGATCCTTCATCCTGAGCCTTCTTGCTTTGTCAGATCCTTGTCTTTTGAACACATTGCTTCCCAGCTCAGGTTGGCGGTTAGGGTCATGCATAGGAGGAGTCATGACCAACGGACCAATGGGGCCTTATGGAGGGCCATGAGGAACCGTGGTTTGGTCACGAATGACCAAACCTCTCCCCGACAGAGCTTTCTTTCTGGGAGCAGCCTTCTTTAGAGGCAATTCTTGGCAGGCTCCTTTCCTTTCCCGTTAGCTTGGCTTCTCTCACTCATTGGTGCTTTTCCCTTATCGGTTGCCTGGGCTTTTTGCTTCTCACCCATAGTTTCCTATTGCTTGCTTGCTCTTCAGCCACTTGAGCTTGGGCTGCCTCTTGGTCACGTTTCTTCTTGAGTCTAGCTTCATGCATGCGCTCAAGCTCCGCTGCAATAGCAGCTTCCTCCGCTTCTTTTCGATGATAGCATTCTTGACGAGCCGCCTCCCTTTTCGGATCAGAAAGAGGAGAGTTGTTGCGTCGAAACATGCTGAAATAGGAAGAACAGAAGAGTATAAGGTGATATCAAGCGAAATATTGCGGTAGAGAAGTAGAGAATTCACTAAGTTAGGAGTTAACCCTAGGTTAGGCCGGACTTGTCTGGTCTTTGGCCGGACTAGTCCAGTCAGGAACGGACTTGTCTGCCTTGATTCGGACTAGTCCGATCCACCCAGTGTTAAACCTTAACTATGCGGTTTTTCTACAAAACTATTATACAAATGCGCAATATTGCATGGAGAGAGTCACAAGGTTATAGATAAGCTATTAGGACTCTCGTTTCTTGGAGAAATGACCTGGAATCGAAGGAATCGAAAAAGTTCAAGTTAGGTCAAGAATACACCTTGAGATGTGAAAATCGGACAAATCTGTGGATGGAAGGGCAGAGTAGTCCGGGATTCACCTTCCCAACACTCCGAAGAAGCTACCACGCGGATTCCTCTAAGATTTTGAGTGTTGGAACCAAAAATTACCAATGGGGGCGGTTTTTGGGAGAGAGGCGCACGTTGGGGAGTTTGAAACGAAGTGGAGGGGTCGGCCCCGACGCTGGGGGGTTAAGTCCCCAGAGGTCCAGACTAGTCCGGTAGCGGTACCGGACAAGTCCAGGCGTCAGACTGGGTCTGGACTAAGCTGATGCCGTGGACAAGTCCAGTGATAGGCCGGACTAGTCCGATCCTAGATAACATATTCTTATATATATTGAAAAATTTAGAAGAATGATCCATATGGACTAAGTTTTTCACAAATTTTCTCAATGAATATGGTCAGTAAAGCACACAAACATTCATACAATCACCATGATTCAAGGAGACAATAATTGAAAATAATTTGATAGAAAATTGAGGAAGGCAAGTTTTTGAAAGCATGTATAGTTTTGAAGGGATAAACAGAACTAGTAATCAGATATGCAATATCTCAAGCCACATTTAGAGAATCAAGGATATTTAGTTCATTCCTAAGTTCGCAAAAGCGTTTTTCATCTACTGTCTTGGTGAAAATGTCGGCTAGTTGTTTTTCGGTACTCACATGTGAAATGATAATGTCCCCCTTCATAGAATGGTCTCTCAAGAAATGGTGTCGAATGTCAATGTGTTTGGTTCTAGAGTGTTCAACGAGGTTATGGGCAATCTTGATGGCACTCTCATTGTCGCATACGAGCGGAATATGGTTCATATTGAGACCATAGTCCCTCAGAGTTTGTCGCATCCAAAGAAGTTATGCACAACAAGTTCTGGCTGCGACATACTCTGCTTCGGCTGTGGATAGGGCAATGGAATTTTGTGTTATTGGACGACCATGACACTAGGGACCTACCCAAGAATTGGGAAGTCCCGGAGGTACTCTTCCTATCCACATTGCATCCGCATAATCTGCATCGGAGTCTCCGATGAGGGTAAAGTTGGACCCTTTGGGATACCATAACACTAGGTTAGGTGTATGAACTAAATAGCGCAAGATTCTCTTTACAGCTGTCAAGTAACACTCCTTAGGAGCGGCTTGAAACCTTGCACACATGCATACACTTAACATAATATCGGGCCTAGATGCACAAAGGTAAAGAAGTGATCCAATCATGGAGCGGTATACATTTTGGTCAACACTAGGGCTGTCTTGATTGAGATCGAGATGTCCATTCGTCGCCATTGGCGTCTTGATGGGCCTCGCCTTCTCCATGTTAAACTTCTTGAGAATGTCTTGAGTATATTTGGTTTGACATATGAAGGTATATTCATTGAGATGTTTCACTTGGAAACCTCAAAAGAACTTCAGCTCCCCCATCATTGACATATCAAATCTCTCTGTCATGATTTTGCTAAACTCTTCACAAAAAAGATTGATTAGTGGAACCAAATATTATGCTGTCAACATAAATTTGGCATACAAATAAATCATCATATGTGTTCATGGTAAAGAGTGTATAATCGGCATTTCTTATCTTAAAACCATTATCAATGAGAAAGTCCCTAGCACTCATACCAAAATCTAGGAGCTTGTTTGAGGCCGTAGAGAGCTTTGTGAAGCTTAAAGACATGGTTAGGATACTTCTCGTCCTCAAAGCTGGGCGGTTGCTCTACATACACCTCCTCTTTAATTGGTCCATTGAGGAAGGCGCTTTTTACGTCCATTTGAAACAACTTGAAATCGTTGTGAGTAGCTTAGGCCAATAATATGCAAATACATTCAAGCCCCATCGAAATACAAACCTTCGACTTGAGAGTATCCTTTGGCTACAAGTCTAGGTTTGTTTCTTGTTACCACGCCATGCTCATATTGCTTGTTGCGGAAGACCCACTTGGTTCCTACCACATTGGCATTAGGTCTTCTCAGGAGCTCCCATACCTTATTCCTCTTGAAGTTGTTGAGCTCCTCTTGCATGGCTACTACCCAATCTGGATCTCGTAGGGAATCTTCAACCTTAAATGTCTCTAAGGAGTACACAAAATAGTAGTGAGCACAAAAGTTAGCCATACGAGATCGATTCATTACCCCCTTGGAGATGTCTCCAAGTATGTTGTCAACAGGATGATCTCGTTGAACACATTGATGAACTCTTGGGTGTGGTACACTTGGTCTTGAGTCAACTTCTTCATCTCCTTCATCTTCATAGTCTCCCCCTCAACCATTGCCACCATCTTGATCTTCAATTCCTTGATCATGGTGATCTTTATTAGGTTGTTGATCTTGGGAATCTTGGATTTGATCTTGTGCTTGGGGCACCTCTTGTGATGGAGTTGGTTCACTTGGGCCTTGTTGCTCTTAAGGTCTTACATCATCAAGTGTCATCCTTCTTAATGCAAACATGGTGCCTCTTCTTCATCTAGCACACATTGATTAACTTGCTCCACTTGGGAGCCATTAGTTTCATCAAACACCACGTCACGTGCGATTTTAACACAACCGGAGGTTTTGTTGAAGACACGATAGGCGTAGGTGTTTGAGTCATAACCAAGCAAGAAACCTTAATCGGATTTTGGAGCGAACTTCGAAATTCTAGGTTTCTTGTTGAGAATATAACATTTGCTACCGAAGACTCTAAAGTAGGAGATGTTTGGTTTGTTCCCGTTAGTTCATATGGAGTCTTCTTAAATAGGCGATGGAGGTAGAGACAGTTTGTGGCATGGCAAGCAGTGTTTACCGTTTCTGCCCAAAACCTATCGGAAGTCTTGTACTCATCAATCATGGTCCTTGAAATCTCTATTAGACTTCGGTTCTTCCTTTCGGACACCTCATTTTGTTCAGGTCAGTAGGGTGCCAAAAACTCATGCTTGATTCCCTCCTCGCCCAAGTACTTTTCAACTTGAGTGTTCTTGAATTTGGTGCCATTGTCGCTTCTTATCTTCTTGATTCTCAAGGAGAACTCATTCTGAGCTCTCCTTAAGAAACTCTTGAGGACACCTTGTGTTTCACCTTTGTCATGCAAGAAAAACACCAAAGTGAAGCAGGAAAAGGCATCAACAATAACTAAGCCATATTTTTTACCGCCAATGCTTATGTAAGCAATGGGACCAAAAAGGTCCATGTGCAGCATCTCCAATGGTCATTTTGTCGCCATCACATTCTTGGTGGGATGAGCTGCTCTGACTTGTTTCCCTGCTTGACACGCGCTACAAGGCCTATCTTTCTCAAAAACAACATTCTTAAGACCTCGGAAATGATTTCCTTTTATAAGTTTGTGAAGATTCCTCGTACCAACATGGGCTAGCCTGCGGTGCCACAACCAACCCATGTTGTTCTTTGCAATCAAGCATGTGTAAATTTGAGTTTTATCCGCGGTGAAGTCCATGAGATAAATCTTTCCCTTGAGCACACCGTTGAAGGCAATCGAGTTATCTATCCTTCTAGTGAGAACCACGCCCTCATTTGAAAACAAGCAATTATATCCCTTTTCACATAATTGGGAAATGGATAATAGATGATAATCCAACGACTCAACATGCATGACTTGAGAGATGGTGTGTTCTGGAGAAATAGAGATCTTACCTATACCTAGTACCTTACCTTGACTATTGTCGCCAAAGTAAATACTATGACTTGGATCTTCATTTTCTTCATACTCCACAAACATTCTTCTCACTCCGGTCATATGATTGGTGCAACCACTATCTAGCACCCACTTTGAACCGCCGGAGGAGTAAGCCTACAAGACAAGTTATTTGATTTATGGTACTCAAGCTTGGTTGGGTCCTTTGAGGTTAGTCACAAGTCATTTGGGCACCCACACACAAGGATTTGGGCTCTTGCGGTGTGGCCCAACATATTTAACATAAGTATAGCCAAATTTTTTTCTCATAAGCACATAAGATGCATCAAAGTCATGAAACATGGTTAAATTGACATTTTTAGCATTTTGAGCATCTTTGTCATGTTTATTATCTCATTAGATGTAGATGCATGATATTCATTCTTGACTTGAAATGAACCTTCTTTGTCAAATTCAATTTGCATCTTGTTACTCTTGAGAATTCTAGCATTTTGCTTTGCTTCTCTTGAATAGCCAAGACCATCTTTGATCAAGGGATATCTTGTGATCGAGTATGCACTACGTGCATACTTGATCTTCTCCTTATCAAAGATGCCACCCTTAGGTGTGCTCTTGCTCTTTTCCAAATTAATATCATTCTTTAGATCAAGCACAAGGTTAGCACACTTGCAAGTTTTAGTGTTCGGATCTGTTTTAGGCAAGTTTGAACTTGTTGAGGAAGAAGAAGGGGCACTTGACTCGAGAGTTGTGAATTGTGCCTCAAGACTCTTGTGAGCTTTGTTTAAGCGCACAAGTTAATCTTGGAGCACAACATTCAAACTCTTAAGGCTTGAGGAAGCCTCCTTGCATTTGGCAAGTTCAAGTTCAAGTTCCTTGTTCTTTTCCTTCTCAAGCTCAAGGAGCCTCTCAAGGTTAAGATTCTTTTGCTTCTCATTGACAAGCAATTCATCTTGTTCCTCGAGAAGCACTTCCTTGTCTAAAATCTCATCGAAGAGCTTTTTCATTTTAATGATAGCACTTTTACTCAGCCTTCAAACATATATTCATTCTCACTATCACTATCAAAATCCTCATCTTTAATGGAACGCGAGGAGAGTTTAGATTTAACCTTTCTTTTTCCTTCCTTCGCCATAAGACAAGTGTGGCTTGAGATTTTCCACTCTCCCTTGTTTGGTAGAAGTGTATTCTTCATTGTTGGCTTCTTGATGGCAACGATTGCCATTCCCACGTCATCATCGGAGGAGGACTCATCGTTGGAGTCCCACTCCTAGCCAACATGTGCGTGCCCATGTGCTTTCTTCTTCTTGAACATCTTCCTTTCTTGAGGTTTCTCATCCTTGTTCTTCTTCTTCTTGTCATCTTCCTTTTCGTATGGGCAATTCACAATGAAGTGCCCATACTCACCACAGTTATAGCACACTCTCCTTGGTCTTGACTTGCTCTTGTCCTTGCCCTTGCTCTCATAGTTTGATCCTCTTCCCTTCCTCATCATTCTCTTGAATCTTTTGATGAAGATGTCCATTTCCTCTTCATCCATGTCGGTGCTTTCCTCCCCTTCACTTTCTTCATCATTGATTGAAGCTTCCACCTCCTTGCCTTTGGACTTGGGTGAGGCTTTGAGAGCAATGCCTTTCTTCTTTGAGGATGTGATCTTAGCAAGGTCATTTACATAGCGCACTTCCATCTCCATCATTTTGTGATTGATGATCTTGCCAAGCACCTCATCCACAATCATCTTGTGAAAGTTGCGACTCTCGCGGATGAGAGTGCAAAGCGTCACATTGCAAGGCATGAAGGCTCTAATCATTCTCTTGACTACTTCTTGTTTGGTCCAGTTCTTGCATCCGTATGCTCGACTTCTATTGATGAGAGTCTTGAGTCGGTTGTACATCTCTTGAGGGGTCTTGCCTTCTTCCATGGAGAATCTTCCAAGCTCCCCCTCGATCATCTCAATCTTATCTTCCCGCACAGACCGGCTGCCTTCATGAGAAATCTTGAGAGTGTCCCAAATTTCCTTGGCTTGCTCCCACCTACCCACTTTATTGAATTCTTCTTGGTTCAAGGCTGAGTTGAGCATGGCCGCCGCTTGAGCATTGCAGTGAATGAGTTGTTCTTGTTCCGGAGTCAACTCTTCATCATCCATGGGGATATCTACACCTGTGCAAACAACATGCCAAAGTGTAGGATTGAGAGAAATAAGATGCAACTTCATGGTGTGCTTCCACATGGTGCAGTTAGTCCCATCAAAGTGTGGAGCTTTGCCCATAGGAATAGAGAGATAGTTTGAATGAGAACTGAGGCACTAATAGTTAAAAGGATATCACGTGTAATCCTCCTCGGGCTTCTTGAGCTTCTTCTCCTTCTCAAGTATTCTCCTTCTCTTGACCTTATCTCTTGCTTTTTGAAGAAGATCCGCAAGGCCCTTCGCTTCTTCATCTTCATCTTTGGTTTCACCATCGAAGGGTGGAGGCTTTGACTTGCTTTTGGTGGTGTCGCTGGTCTTTGTGCGAAGAGTTGAATCCTGGTTCGCCGTTGTGGCTGTTCTCGCTGTTGTCGGTGGTTGTCGACGGTCGACATCTCCTTCTCACCGTTTTCCCCCATCTCCTCTCCAAGCGGTTAAGTTTTTTGGAGAGTTATGCTCTGATACCAATTGAAAGTTGCCTAGAGGGGGGTGAATAGGCAGATAACCTGAAATTAGCACAATAAAAGCTAATCAAATTACAGAGTGCGGACTAGTCTAGCCTGGGGACGGACTAGTCCGGTCAGGATAACAGAATTGATCAAAGGTGAGATTTTTAAGAGATCTAGAGTACTTCAATCGATGAACAACTAGATAGAGGTGGATCACGAGATTAAAGCTAAGAATGCATGAAACCCTAACTTGATCTAGCGAAGAACGATGAAGTCAAATCAAAGACACAAGACGCAGGATTTATCTCGTGGTTCAACCCCACAAAGGAGCCTACATCCACATTGAGGATGCCCACAAAAGGCAGGGTTCCACTCAACCCTTTCCTCACTTAGCCACCATGAAGGCCAGCTATTCTTCCTCTAAATCACAAGGGTAATCACCAAATCCGTGGGGCAAATCACAACCTGAGGCTCCCACAAGTTGACAACTCTAAAAGATCAAAGATCAACACCCACATGAACTCAAATCAATCAGTCAAATCGAGAGAATCAACCCTAGATCTCAAGATTGAACAAACCCTTCTCTTTACTCTTCCAATCCTCACAAATACTCAAGAATCACTCTTAGGACTCCAAGAATGGTTGAGAGAGGGCTAGGATGGCTCTAGGAAGGCTATGGCAGCGCTAGGGTTCGACGGTGGGCCTTTGGAGGCTGGGGATCCCTTTTTATAGGGTACTGACACTTAGCCGTTGCCACCAGAAAAAGTGCGGACTAGTCCGGCCTTTGACTCCGGACTAGTCTGGCCTGTGGGGACCAGTGATGTCATCCTTGACCGACCACAAAACCTCCCGCCACATTTTGAATTCAAACGGTCACTAAAACACGGACTAGTCTATCCAACAACGGACTAGTCCAATCTCACTCGGAACAGTTTGTTACGGTTGAGAATGGACAAGTCTGACACATCGGACTAGTCCGGCCCCTAAGGACGGACAAGTCCAGCCGTCCAGGACATAGTCCCAGCAACCATCTGCAAGTCCTCCCCTTAAGGGACGCACTAGTCCAAACTCAGTCAGGAACTACTTTTCCGAACTAAAACGGACTAATCTGTCCAAGCGTACTAATCCAGTCCTTCAGGAATTAGTCCCAGAAGGACGCAGACACACTCACCACAGACTACTTTCTCCCCTAACGGACAAGTCCGAACTTACAAAGAACGCTTTGGTCCGCCTAACGTCGGATCAGTCCGATGTGGCCGGACTAGTCCGGCCTTCCAGCCCGGACATGTTCGGCCCTGTCCTTAGGGCTCCTTCAACTCATCTATCAATCTAGTCTAACTTGGACTATGAGCTCTTAGGAGAGTCTAACACTTTGACTCATTAAACACACTCAATCTAAGTGACTAAAATCGAAACAAAGAAATTAAACACTCAAGTTCCATTCTTTGATTTCTTCACATTTTCTTCTCTTTTTCCTTTTTGAGTGCATCCAATGTTGTCCATCTTTGAATCACCTGTGCTTACACTTGCAAAACTCATTAATCCCTTAAGTGTTGTCATTAATCATCAAAACCCAGATGAGCCTAGATGCACTTTCAGAGACATCCAACGCGTCGAGGTTGAAAAGGTCATAGAGATCGGACCATGAAGTGACAAAGGCGCCATCACCAGAGAGAAAGTGTTTATCCGTGAATGCCACTAGTATGATATCCGACTTTTTGTAATTTTCCATTTAGTATTGATGAAGTTGAACACAAGGTTTACCAACTTGTTTGAGTGCAGCCGTAATTAACATTGAATTTACCTTTTTATACTTCGGGTTTGCATGCGTCATAGCTTTCGGTGCCCTCGATTAGGTTCTGACTCTTTCATTGATATCTTCCAACTTTGCTTCGACAATAATCGCCGTTGTGGCAGACTCTTGTTCTTGGCTCGTGCATTCTTCGTTGGCTTTGCCAACGGTTGATCAGGTGTAGGTTGCAGGGCACTTTGAGTGCGAGGTGACGACCAACTCGGCTAATCTCCAAGTGGAGAGTTCTATGTCACATTACAGGAAAAGATGAATAAGTTGTCAATTTATTTATATGTGTCAGCCCCGACGCATATAAAGGGACTAAGAGTGTCGGTTTAACGAAATTGACACCCATAAATTAAATGCATCAGTCTTATTTAAGGAACCGATGCACATATTTAATGTGTCGGTTAAACTGACGATTTTATTAAATGCGTCGGTTCAACCGATGCTTCTAATGCGGGCCCGACCGACCCAACCACTAAGAGCGTTGGTCGGGCCCCAAACGATGCTCTTAAGTGGGCCCCACTCGAAAACCTAACCCTTCGGCACTTCTCTCCGTGCACCCGCCTTCGACACTTCGCCCGCTCGCCCGCCCTTCGCTAGCCACGCACCGCCAACTCGCTGCCGACGTCCGTCCGGCCCGTGCACCCATCCGCTCCCATCAGCATCCACTCTGACTCCCCCGTCCGGCCCCCCTCTGCACCCCTGTCTGGCCCCCCTCCAGCGCCACCCGTCCGGCCCCCCTTGACGCCCCCGTCCGCCCCCTCGGCACCCCCTTCCGGCCCCCTTGGCGCCTCCGTCCAGCCCCACCCCCCCCCCCCCCCCCATCGGCGCCCACGTCCGGCCCCCCTAGGCGAGCACCCCTCTTGGCGCCCTTCATCTGGTTCAAGTCAAGGTAAAATGTTTGTTAATTTGTAGGTGTATTGCAAATTAATATGTGTAATTTGTGAGTGGTTGCTAACTCGTGAAAGTAATGCTTTATCATTATGCAAATTCATATCAGGTGATTAGAGTTGAATGTGATTCATATCATGGCGTTATGCAAATTCATATCATGTCATTATGCAAATTCATATCATGCTTTATTCATATCCATTAAGCTATATAAATTGAATGTGATTGATATCATGTCATATCATGTGTTTCATATCTATTAAGCCATATAAATTTAATTTTAAGACAATAAATGTTAGTTGAATGTTCAAGTTCATATCATGTGATTACTTTGTTTAGATATGAATTAAAAAGGCTTGTATAGTTTTTCATCTAAATTAATTAAAAGTTTGTATTATGCATGTGATTGCTCCTTTTTAGAGACGGTGACTAGTTCGTAGCTTTAGAGATGCTCAGGCGGCCCGAACCACATAAATCCTTGTGTCCATTTTCCATACTCTTTGGAATCTCTGCGCACCCAATACTGAACTACAAACTCCACGAGCTACCGACGGTAGTATCGGGAGAATTGCCGAAAAAACACTCCGACACCTTGCATTTGATTTACATTTCGATAGATGAAGGACTTGACGAGGATCGGAAGACCACTAACTTTGAATCCTCTTGATAGTAATTAATATTATTGCAGAACAACATGGAGGCAAGCCCCGGTTTGCATTTAAGTGCTTTTATAAAGTTTTGCTTTATACACTTTATTGAATAGTATTGTTATGTGCATTAGGTCTATGTTGGTTGAAATCCAATTGCATGGCAAAATATGGCCATGGTTATGGTTAGTTGAGTGAATCACGGATCGAGAGGCTTTGCTTAACTGTATGATGGAAGGATCGGTAGAAGACGAGTTGTTGGAATCGATTTGTGAGATGGTCACGTTTTATCGATCAAAGGTTGAGTATTGAATTCTACCCGCGAGAGAAAGTCGAGTAGCGATGTCTACTAGCGAGATGACACTTTGTAGCTCACTCTTTAATTAAGTGAGATGTGGATGAGGAATTTGGTTACTGTTGGTGGGAGCGCGCAATGTTGTCTCGACCCGCATGGTGTGACGATGCTTGTGACCACATTGTCCTGGGTCAGTTATGCCGAGGTCAATGTTGGAAGGTTGGTATGTAGCCCCGTCTGTGTTGGTTAAGGACCGCGCCGTATGCGGCCCCGCTGGACAATTATTGAGTTGTACCGGTTGCATACTGGATTTATGGGGTCCAGTAAACCGATGTAACTTGTTAACCTTAGTGTTGATACTTTTTCAATCGCCTCAGGCTGCCGGCCAATGTACACAGTAGCTGGAAAATAGCTCATGAACTTTGTCACTTTGGATGGATGCACCGTGAGAGAGGCTACTGTACGGTGCGATTGAACTGATTCGACATGTAGGTGTCTTGTGAAAGGTTGCCACTTACGATGAGTATTGAAGTTGACCGCACGTCCTCTCTTCCGAAAGTGCGTAAGTGTCGTGCAAGTAGGGTTTTGAATGATTCGAATCACCGTCCCTCGTGGATATGAGTACCGCTTGTTCACTGAGTCGTGACATAGTAATAAAGAGTAGTTGGAACTTATTTTATATGGTGATATGAATAATCTATTGTATTGCAACATTGAATGTATTAGAGATAGTGCGAACTAAATTTATGATTCTGGAACCATTAACTTGATGCTTAAATATGAAAACTAAGGATGAACATGTAGGCGAGTTTATTTATGCAAATTCAGCTTTCCTATTATGCTAGAGTCCCTACATGTAGAGTTTCATGTTTATGTGAGACGGTTAAGTCTTGCTGCGCCTTCATGCCCACGTTTGCAATGTTTTTGTTTATGCAGGTATGATTATGTCGGATTCTCATGTACGACATTGCCCCCTCGGGTAGATGGCCGAGTGGAAATCTCGCGCGCTCCTACTTTGTCCTCATGTTGCTAGTGCGAAGCATCCTAGGGCATGGATGACTTCTCTTCTGCTTAGTTAGGCTTGAGAGTATGAGTATTATGTATTCCGCTGCTTTTGTACAAGAATTGTACATTATATGGTAAAAGTGAACCATATTATGAAATAAAGCTTTGTATTTGTATTTTGAGTATTCTTTTCGTGTGTGCTGTTGGGTGTTGCATCGCACGACACCACCCTCTGCGATTTCTGGAATGTCTGGATCCCGATCCTCACATTACGAAATTATAATGTTATTTTAGCGACAAGTATGTTGGAAATGGTATTCTGTCAAAGTTCAACGTCGGGATCGAAAATTTCAAATCTCTCGTCGAGAATGCCATGTCTAGCAATTAAGTCACCATTAGGGTAGTAACGAGCTTTGAGAACCTGAGCACATTGGCTGCCCGGCTGATCGATGAGACACCAAGCTTGCCTTGCCAGTAATGTTTGATTAAATAGCCGCAGGTCACAAAATCCTATCTACTATTGCACTTTGCTCTATTAAGTTCCTCCGTGCCAGCCAATGAGCCATTTTTCTAGCTTTCGAGTCCCACCAATAGCGCCGAATGCATTACTGGTGGCATTTGGAAAACACCCATTATCTGGGATTGTATAAACTATTGACTTGATGAATAATTGAGTGTCGTACACTACGACAATAAGTTTCATCGCAGGCGGCTCCAAACGTATTTATCACACGCGGTTTTCAAAACCGCCTGAAACGAAGAGTCTGTGATAATCTGCAATTTTCACAGGCGGAAACTAAAACCGCCTATGAAATAACGGTCACTAGATAATTACAAAATGTGATGTATTCTTATTATTAACATCATGATGTGTAATTACTGGTGCAAAACTATTGCGACGCATAACCCTGAAAAAACAGTGGGATTCAATACATGTACAATTGTAATCTATAGCCATTAATTCAAATTGTAAAATTTGGGCAGAGAATAAACCAAATACAGGTAGAGGGTTTATATAAAATGATAATAAAGAAACATCGGTGTCCTCGAACTCAATCAACCCATAAAAAGACTTATACCTAAATAAATTAGCATCTTGTCTATCCAACTGATACGCGACATCGAAATTCTATCAGCAAATGCTTGTAGCATGATATGCATCTTGATAGATTAGCAAGAGTAAACCTAGACCCGCCCTCCCTGAGAGGCTCTAAGCCTGAACCCAAACCAACGGCGAGGGCGGGGAGGGAGGCGGCACGAGGAGGGAGGAGGGGAAGGAGGTAGCCTGGGGGACAGAGAAGGGAGGAGGGAGAGAAGGGAGGAAAGAGGCGGACATACTAGCAACGACGACGATGATGAAGACGAAGCTCGATGTCGAGGGTGGCAATGACGAAGCTCGGCGGCGAGGGCAAAGCTCAGCGGTGAGGACCGCGCTCGGCGGCGAGGGCTTGGCGACAAAGGAAATTTTGGCACCCTGACGGTGTCTAAGTCAAATCTCCCGGGTTAGGTTTTTTCGAGGAGGTCGAGCGATGTTATATAGTCGCATATCTTCTTAGGCGGTTCTTAATTAAAAACCGCCTAAGCGGATGACTTATCTCAGATGGGTATTCAGTAATAACTGCCTGAGAAGATGTCTTATCTCAAGTGGTTATTTAGTAAAAACCGCCTGTGATGATGTGTACTAGGTCTAGACTTAATTAATATTCTTGATGAAAATGAGGGGCCTTTTAAAAGCCCAAATTCCACTTTCTTGTAATATACTTTAGTATTACAAGTTCCCATTAAATTTCATTTGAGAAAACCGTCGAAATTGGTCAGAACATAAGAAAACAAATAACACAGGTTATTTGTCATTTTTCTATCTTGATGAATATAATGATTTTTTCATTGAATTTTTCTATGGAACTTTTTATTCATCATACCAACCTTTATGATTTTTTTCCTTCAGATTTTTACAAAATTGTTTGTATCAATGTGTTCAAAATTTGAAGAATGTCTCATATGTATATGAGCATTTGATTAGAATGATGGATAATTTGAATTTTGACAGGTTGGAATGCTTTAAAAATTAACAAAATTCAAACATGTATAAATAAGACAATATTTTCATACAAACCAACTTTCAGTGGAACATTCATATTGCTTTCAGTAAGGGCAAAAAATGTAAGGGAACAAAGAGAAAGAAAACTACATGTTCGGGTGACACGACTTTCAAGAAACAATCGACTTTTTTTAAGTATCTTTCGTACAGGAAGAACCTGGAATTTTGCCATAGTATTGATTTGATGCACGTTACAAAGAACGTATTTGACAGCATCTTTGGGACCTTGCTAGACATACCGAGGAAAACAAAGGACGGATTAAAATCACGTATGGACCTAGTAAATCTTGATATGAGACCAGAGCTTCACCCGGTAGAAAAGGCGAATGGGAAGCATTACCTTTCCCCAGCAAGCTATAACTTGACACTACAGGAGAAAAGGCAATTTGCAAATGCTTGCATGGGATCAGAGTGCCCACAAGTTTCTCATCCAATATCCGCAAACTAATCTCGATGAAAGACTTGTTTTTATTCAGCTATAATTCTCACGACTGTCACATATGATGACAGTGTTCCTTGCCATTGCAATAAGGATCATCAAACCTGAACATGTAAAAGTTGTCATCACACGTTTGTGTTACTTCTTCAATGCAGTATCGCAGAAGGTGATAACATGTGAAGACTTAGACTATTTGAAAACGTACATCGTCGAGACTATGTGCAAGCTTGAGATGTGTTTCCCACCATCCTTTTTTTGATATGCAAGTACACCTAATCATACATCTTGTTGATCAGATAGAATCATTGGGGCCACTATATTTACATCATATGTTTTCATTGGAGAGATATTTAGGAGTATTAAAAGGTTATGTGCGGAACCGTACTCACCCAGAGGGTTCAATTATGGATGGATACACCACTGAAGAAGTGATTGAGGGTTGCTCTGATTACATCAAAGATGGAACGCGGATAGGTGTGCCTATACCAGTACATGAGGGTAGACTACGTGGGAGAGGCAAAGTTGGTAAGAAAACTTTTATCGTTCACGATTACAAATTAGTACACCATGCACATTTTGGTGTACTATAGTAGCTCGCAATAGCTGAGTTGTACATCGAGGAACACCAAATTGGGCTTCGCAGAAAAAACCAAGGCCGCAGAGAGGACTGGATCATGAAAGAGCACAAAATATGTTTAACTGAATGGTTAATGAACAAACATATACCATATTGAAACTCTATAGAAGGGGCAACAATGAAGAAGTTGGCTTTTGGCCCATCTGCTTTCGTGAATCATGGTAAGCATATGACATCAATGGTTACAAATTTTACACTAAGAAAAAAGACGGTAAGAGCGTTGCACAAAATAGTGGTGTTCGTATACAGGCTTATGATCCACAAGGGCAGAAGACCACATACCTCAGGTCAATAGAGGAAATATGGTGACTCGATTATGGCGAAAGAATGATAATGCCCGTATTTAAGTACTAATGGGTCAAACATCCTGATGGTGTGAAAGTGGACAACTACAGGCTGACATTGATAGACTTGAACAAATTGGATTATAAAGATGATCCGTGGATTCTCGCCGATCGTGTTGCACAAGTTTTTATGTACATGATCCAAGAATTGAGAAGATGCACGTAGTTGTTTCTGGAAAGCAAAATATTGTTGGGGTTGAGAATGTGAGAGATAATGAAGAGAAATATAATCAATATGAAGATATGTACCTTTTAATCGAACTAAGAAAACATCAAATGCGTAGAGAGAAGCATCAAAAAGGATTTGAAGCTCTATATGGGACAAGATGTCAATTCTGGAAAAAATGTATGATATATATTGTATATATTTGAAATATTACAATGAAGCTTTAATATTTTAATTTGACATTTTTTCTTTTTATGAATTTGTTCATATATGTAGGTATATGTATGTATGTATGTATGTGTATATCATGGATATGTATATATTATTACATATACATATAAATGATATAAATATATATATAGTATAATATATACATATATATAATATATTACTATAAAATGCTCTAAAAAATATTATTAGATATTTTTCTTTTGGTCTCCTTCACAGTCGGTCCGTAAGTAAAATCCGTTTGTGAGAACATTGGGAGCATCATTGGCGGTCCATATAAAAGATCACATGAAGTATATGCACTATTACAAACGGTTCTTTATTAATAGCTGTCTGTGAAAACATTGTCCCTACCCAAATGGTTGTTTATTAAAAACCGTCTGTGATGTTTGAACCAATATAGATGATTCTTTATTAATAACCACTTGTGAAGATCATGTATTTATCCAGACGGTGGTTCATGAAAAACCACTTGTGACGTTTGAGCATCACAGACGGTTAATGTATCATTCGACATTACAGACACATTTTTTTACGAACTGCCTGTGTAAAAAATCGAGGCCTTTGTGAAAAAACTTTTTGTAGTAGTGGTAGCAGGAATAAGGAAAAACTCGATGAACACACAGGCATACGTACGAGAGGTTTTGGTGATGAGAAAAGGTGCAGTGTTTTTCAGCTCGTTGCTTTATTTAAACTAAACAAACTGTGATCCGGAATTTGTGCCATGACCGAGTTGAACGGACGCACCATTCTCACGTCCCTGCTCATGCACCATATCATGTAGTTGCTCGCGCCAGCGGCCCAGCGCTTGACTGGACGCAGCGTGCATGCACAGCCAACCGGCCACGATGTGAACAGACCCCACGCTCTATGCACCAGGTTTATTTGCTGAAATAAACTTACTAGATAATGTGCAACAGGATTTCAACAAATCACCCATAATCCTTTTACATAGGATCTCTCCACCTTAACGACACTAAGGCTCTGCCTCCGCTCGATAAATCTGACGCATCCTAGTGTTTTAGTGAGAATATCAGTAAGTTGTTCTTCAGTTGTGATCAACCTGCACCTTGCCATCCTCAATGCACTCACTAACAAAATGGAAATGTATGTCGATCTGCTTACTGCGCCGTGGTGCATCAAATTCTTTCTCAGCGCGATCGTCGATTTGTTGTTGACGAACAACTTCACCTTCATTGGTTTGCACCCAACAAAATCTCTGTAGAGATAACTCAACCAGATGTCTTGGCATGTCACCATCACCACCGCCATAGACTCTGCTTCACATGATGATAGAAAGCGACGATCTTCTGTTTCTGCGACGTTCATGTGATTAGAGGCTCCTGTTGAGGAAGAACACCATTCCAGTGGTGCTTTTGCGGTCGTTGACATCGCCGGTGAGGTGGCTGTCACTATATTCCACCAGAGTGCAGCCTCCTCTGTGCCTATCTTGTAGTAACCTTTATAGCCAGAGGTCCTTCAAATATAGTGTAGGATTTGTTTTCATCCCCGCCCAGTGAGGGGATCCCAGCAATTCTATGTGTCTGCTGACAATGTTGACGGTGTGGTTGATGTCCGACCTAGGGCTTCAGAGGTAGCGTAGGCTTACTACAACACTCTGGTATTTGGTGGTGCCGAAAACTTTGTTGGTGTTGCCCTTGATAAGATGCAACTTGTTCTCCATTGGTTTATGACACGGGTTACGATTCTCCATGTTGGCTTGCTCCAGCACCTTCCAGCATATGCGCTCTTCCTCAACGTGATCACACCATCACATTGCTCGACCTCGATACCTAAATAATAGCTCAATAAGATGAGGTCGCTCATGTCAAATAGATGTTACATTTGCTCCTTGAAGCATTCTATTTCCTTGACTTATGTGCCGGTGATGACAAGGTCATCAAAATAGATGAGGGCCAGCAAAGGGCCTACTTCTGTCGACCCCCTTACACGGCATGCTCGAGGGGACTTTGCTTGAAACTGAGAGTGGTGAGCGAAGCATCCAGTTTCACGTTCCACGCATGTGGCACCTGCTGCAGCCCGTACAACGCCTTGTGCAGCTTGAGTAGTCGTTGCTTGTGTTTGGAGTCGAAGAAGCCGTGCAACTGGTGCATGTACACCTCTTCGACGAGGTCATCATTCAAGAACGCCGACTTTACGTCTATATGTCGCACTTACAACCCAGAATACATGGCGACCACCAGCAACACGCGCACCATCTTCATGCATGTGCGCCGCCGGCGCAAAAACTTAATCAAAGTCTACCCCTGCCATTGCACATATCCCTTGGCAATGAGTCTAGCTTTATTCATAACAATATTACCAGCAGGATCCTTTTTTACCTTAAAAACCCATTTGAGGCCAATAGTCTTGTGTCCACGAGTGCGGCAAACTCCTAGGTGTCATTGTTGCGGATCACACCTAGTTCATCCTCCACGGCATTAGCTCCAGCACGGCTCTTGCAGCGCCTCCTCCACCCTGTTGCATTCTTCTGCAGCTAGAAACAAATATGATTTACCTCTTGTGCCTGGTCACCACCGCGACCGCCCGTCCTTTGGCTTTGCTGCAGTGGTCGAAGGACCGGCGATGACTGTCGAGTACAACAAGCTCTGCGCTCGTGCTGTGGTCCTCTCCACTGATGCCCCGTTCCATCGCGCCACCATCCACAGCATATCAGCCGCCATCTATGACCAGCTGCACATTCCGCGCCACAACTTCTTTGTGTCCCTTCTGCAGCCGAATGCCTTCCTGCTTCGTTTTGACTTCGCGGTGCAGGGCATGACTGCACTCCGGGCCCGCCAGGTGGCTGCGGGGGGGGGGGGGGGGGGGGGGGGTTCACCTTCAATGTGCAGCTACCATCCCTGTCCACCCCATGGCAGTTCATCGTCCACATCTTCGTAGAGCACCTGCCTGTACACGCTTGGTCCACTGAAGGGATCCAGCAGATCTTTGGGGACACCTGCATCATTGATCGCCTTGACGAGGCTACCCTTCTGCAAGACAACGTCGGCCTCTTCAACTTCTGGGCATGGATGGAGAACCCCAATCTCCTGCCATGTACGAAGGCCGTTACCTTCTTCCCAGAGCGTGCATCGCATGGAAGCGATGAAACGGGCGCTCTGGAATCACCACGGGGGGCGCCGTGTTGAGCTCATCGTCCACCTGGCTGAGTTCTATGACTGGTCCCCATGGAGGGAGGGCCAGCAGGAGTATCCATTTCATGAGCGCCTACACTGGGCGCGGGGAGTCCCCGACAATCAACTGAAGCCGTGCCGAGTCCTGCAACTACCTTGGTGCTCATTGCCGCCGCGATGATCACCACGACGAAGACTCATCTGCCCCACCCGCAAAAAGACAGTGGCGCCCGGTCCTGGTGTCTAGTACCGGTCAGGCCGCCCGGCGCTGCTCACCCGATGCTCACGGACGCGGGCATGGCTCTGGCGGCCATCAGCATCAAGCGGCGGCCGAAGGGGCACCTCCCAGAGGTCGCTCCATGTCGATCTCCCAGGTCCACCGCCGGAACCGGGAGCCAATTTGCCGCGACGATGAAGGGTGGGAACGCCGCTGCTCCTCTCTCCAGCATGTCACATGTTAGAACGCGGCCCAACCCGTCACGCAGACGAGCCCCTGCCGCTAGCCCAGGTCGCAACGGGTCTGCTATGCAAACAGGCCCAATCGGAGCCCCAACCAAGGTCCTGGGCCACCTCAACCCAAAAGACTAGCCTGATAGGTGAGGTTCCCTCCACCTTATATATTGGGCTCCCCATCATCAATATCTGATGTGGGATTAAACCTAACAATCTCCCCCTTCATCACACATCGGGTGGTCCTACTCCCCTTCACACTCGGGTGGATACCACTCTGATGGCCCGATTTCATGTGGCCCAGGAGATCTCTCCGACGGCCCGATATCCGTGTGTGGCCCGGGAGAAGTTACAAGTTTCTTGACCTGACTCTGATACCACTTGTTAGAACGCAGTCCAACCCGTCATGCAGACGAGCCCCTGCCGCCAGCCCAGGTCGCAATGGGCCTGCTACGCAAATAGGCCCAACCGGAGCCCCAACCAAGGTCCTGGGCCACCTCAATCCAAAAGAATAGCCTGATAGGTGAGGTTCCCTCCACCTTATATATTGGGCTCCCCCATCATCAATATTCGATGTGGGATTAAACCTAACAATTATTGTTAAGTTTAATCCCACATCGGATATTGATGATGGGGGAGCCCAACATATAAGGTGGAGGGAACCTCACCTATCAGACTAGTCTTTTGGGTTGAGGTAGCCCAGGACCTTGGTTGGGGCTCTCGTTGGGCCTGTTTGCGTAGCAGGCTTGTTGCGACCTGGGCTTGCGGTAGGGGCCCGTCTGCGTGACGGGTCGGGCCGCGTTCTAACAAGTGGTATCAGAGCTAGGTCAGAAACCTGTAATATCTCCCATGGCCACACACAGATATCGGGCCGTCGGAGAGATCTTCCGGGCCACATGAAATCGGGCTGTCGGAGTAGTGTTCACCCGAGTGATGAAGGGGAGTAGGACCACCCGATGTGTGATGAAGGGGGAGATTGTTAGGTTTAATCCCACATCAGATATTGATGATGGGGGAGGCCAACATATAAGGTGGAGGGAACCTCACCTATCAGACTAGTCTTTTGGGTTGAGGTAGCCCAGGACCTTGGTTGGGGCTCTGGTTGGACCTGTTTGTGTAGCAGGCCCGTTGCGACCTGGGCTTGCGGCAGGGGCTCGTCTACGTGACGGGTTGGGCCATGTTCTAACACCACACAAGGTCACGTGACTGCTGTCTCTCCCCTGCAGCAGCAGTGGGCGACAAAACAGCTGACGCTCCATCTGCTGTGCCTAGAGCGACCACGCTGGACCAGGCCCGTGGTCTCCTTCCTAGACGCATGGAGTCACGTGATGACCCCATTGTGTCTGGGGCCACTGAAGGTCTAGTCCTCTGCCTGCAGCCTGCTTCTCCCCCAGATTGGCAGGACCCCATGCTCCTCGAAATTCCGCAGGAGAAGGACAAGCCCAGCCACTGCATACAGGCTGCAGTGCAGCCTTCCCCTCCAAGCCTTGCAGGCGCCAAGGAAGCCACCGCATTTCAATCTGTGTGGGCCATTATCGGCCCATCTGATGGTGCTGTCCTGCCAGCCTATGATGACCCAGAAGACTACTCCGTGCAGCCAGGCGCTGGCCAGCTGATTGTTGGCTCCGCCAATGGGCCGGCGCAAGAGACACCTGCTGCTGCTGGCCCGCAGAGGGATGGCTTATTCAAACAAGTCCCTCCTGCCATCCTGCCTCTCCCGCCGAGTGCACCCCTGCGCGGCCGTCCCGTGTGAGCCAGCGTCAGGCGCAGCAGCAGTCCTCAGTGATTCCAATTGCTCTCCGTGCCACTTGCCGTCTCATTTGTCAGCTGGACCTAGCCAGCCCCAGAATCCAGTGATGAAGCCAAGCGCTGCTATGAAGATATGTACAAGCATCCTCTCTCCGCGAAGGCAATCAAGGCCATCCGTGACCTCTCCGGCCTTGCTAGCACCAACATGCTTGCTGCAGCAGTAGTGCTGGTGCCTGAGGAGGCGGCTGCCTAAGCCGCGAGTATGCTGACGTTCGTCATCTGCCCTCTTCGTCATGTCATCTGCACGCACTTCTGTTGTGTACCTCTGTACCATCTGTTATGTGTTTCCTTAGTGTTCTAGCTATCTTCAGATCTGGTTAGTGCAAGGGTTATTAAGTGGTGGCAGCTCAATAAATCAACTGTACGGGTGACTCACTTTAGGAAGCTGGGTGGGAGTAACCTTGACTAGGGGGCTGGTGTACCTCTGTAACCAGATCATTGTCTGTCGTTCAATGTTAATCAGTGATGTTATGTTTTATGCACTATCCCCTCCAAGTCTGATTGTCTGTTGTGACAGAACCGCCCCATATACAGGACGACTCATCGATATAGGACCATTGGGTGTCAATTGACAAGTAATAGACCAAATAGTACAACATAGACAGTATAGTTATATTACATGAACATGATTAAAGTATTGCAATGGTTTAAGTCCATAGTGTCATGTCGTCAAAATAAAGCGAGTTTATACAAAATATGCGGAAGCATTCTCGTACTGAACGCACTATCCTAATCCGAAGCATGTCGGCCCGTAAACACGCTTCATCCTTCGCGGCCATGTGAGAGAGAGAGACGGGAACCCAATCAATTGACCACTCCGACGGGGGTTCACCCTCCCACACCACCTTGCCACAACAATCACAAAAGTTTTCATGGTAGTCACCTGCAATAAGATTTAATCCACAAAGCCTGAGCAACTAATACTCAGCAAGACTTACCCGTCAAAATGTCGGTTCTCCATAACCGACTTCTACACCATGCAAGGCTCAAAGGGCTGATTTTTATTTGCCAAAACAGCACTAAATGTGGATCCTTATTCTTAGATTTTAGCCAAGTTAAGAGGGTTCATTAGAAAAAATAAAGATGTGCCAACATATACTAATTCACACATGGTTTGCATGCAATATTAAAAATAGTTCAGCATCATATAAATAGTTCATTTGCTCATTTCTTACTACGATGTGACGAGATCAAGTGGTACTCATTAACCGCGAGACACGACGATTTAAGTCGATTTACATCCTGCAGGAGAAACCCAATCACATGTCACGTACGCTTTCCCATGGAGTCTTACGCGACAACCTTTCACAACAACACAACTAGAGTTGATTCAAATCTCCCCTCCCGAGCACCATAGCCATGCTCTCCCAAATAAATTAAAAGAGGGGGGTTTAATGTCCAACAATCGTTGTAATTGAGCTACATTAGTTTGCTAGTTCCCATATAACTAGTATGTGATTGGTACAATTCAAACTTGATCAACTAATCCACATTCAAATCGGTCCTCAACCGACACGAGCAAAGCTACCACACACAAGACCCATGCCTTGTTGTTCTCTAACTCCTCTTTGCTCGGTCTCCATTTCAATATCATGAATAAATCTCCAAGTGACAATGAGATAATAATTCAAGCACCGTACAACTTGCAAACGGGTTCCAATCCGCTCGACTTCTACCGACAGCCATAAAATTAGCATAGCATAACGGGCTATTAATATCAATCTAAAACAGCAGATAATGGGATTATTTGGGTCACATGCAGCTGGAGTTTCAATCAAATCCTATACGTATAATGCAGAATACACAATTCACATTCATGTGATATAAAAGGAAAATTTTTACAATACTTGGGAGTGCACCAGGGCTTGCCTTGAGCTTGTGGATTAGGAGCACACTCAAAAGGAAATGTTGGGTTAGTCTCCAAAGTCGCCGCAGCACCTCCAATCACCGTGTTGCCGTCATCGTTTCCTATGTTGAAATGCAATACAATGCACATATGATTGTGCAATGTGATAGAAATAAAAATGTTATGAATAGAAGTTTAATATCATGATCTTGTAGCTAATTTGCAACAGAATTCAGAGGGTGATAGAGCAATCAAATTTAATTTTTTATTATGACATCCTGACTCGAGGTTTAATAGGATTGATAGAATAACTCATACCACCAAGGTATACTGTCTTTTCCGGAAGTCCATCTATAAAGAACTATGAGGTTAAGCGTGCTTGGACCGGAGCAATTTACGGATGAGTGACCGACTGAGAAGTTTTCTCGGGTGCGCATGAGTGAGGACAAAATGCGCAGAAAAGACGAGTGTTGGTCTGTGGGGATAGTCTGTGATCCTAGAAAACTGACAGAAGTAATGACCGCCAGACCCGTAGTGGTTGGGGTGTTACAGAATGGTATCAGAGCCGACCCTCACGGTTTCACGGATGCATACGAGTTAGGAACGTGGGTACGTACGCATGACGCATGAGACCTATAGGAGGGACACGGTATGGTATGTATACCAATACTATATGTATGGACGTGGCCAAGAGGGGACGTTCCTGGCTTGGGAGTTGACCGATGAGGACGTCGGTCTTCTAAGGGGGTTGGATTGTGACATCCTGACTCAAGATTTAATAGGATTGATAGAATAACTCATACCACCAAGGTATACCTTCTTTTCCGGAAGTCCATCTATAAAGAACTATGAGGTTAAGCATGCTTGGACCAGAGCAATTTACGGATGGGTGACTGACCGGGAAGTTTTCCCGGGTGTGCATGAGTGAGGAAAAAATGCGTAGAAAAGATAAGTGTTGGTCTGTGGGGCTAGTCTGTGATCATAGAGAACTGCTAGAAGTAATGACAGCCAGACCCGTAGTGGTTTGGGTGTTACATCTGTGGTCATCACAACATCGATACCTGGACAAAGGCTGTCAAACTCATGAATAGGGACATCAAACCATCCATCCCGTGCCATCATGAAACCATGCAACCAAGTCTGCTTGACCTGATGATGGTCTGCTGCATCTCGCCCGCAATATGTCGCTCATTGGAAGTGGAATATGGCCGAGGTTTTAACCATCTTGAGCTGGAATGTCTGTGGTCTGAACAACATTGCAAGGCGCGAAGCCGTCAAGCACATGATTCAGAATACTAATCCTACAGTAGCATGCCTTCAAGAAACAAAACTCAACCAGATAGACAATCATACGGTGTCACAGTTGCTGGGCTATGCTCTGAACAGATGTACACATCTACCAACTGATATGAAAAGGGGTGGACTACTTCTTGCCTACAACCCAGATATCATACAGGCCACTTCATCTGATACCGAAAGTTTCACTGCTTCCATCACCGGCATTAACAGGACTACTGGCACATCCATCAAAATAACAGGGGTGTACCGTCCGACAACTGAAGCCTAGAAAGCAAACTTCTTTCAAGAGCTCCTTCAGTGTCGGCCGCAGACCGACATCGCCTGGATGTGTTGGTGACTTTAACAAAATCTACCAAGCCGCAGACAAGAACAACACAAGACTTAATGGGAGATGTTGAAGTGTTTGATACGACACTTCCCCCGAACCCGCTGAGAAGCAGCCCGCGGAGGTTCTTTTGTGGTTGGGGCAAGCAAAGATCAATATCAAGATGATGACCTCAGAGATTTACGTGTTTCAGGCCGCTTGAGCATAACACCCTACTCCACAGGGTTTGTGTATTGTATTGAGCGAGTATGTTCGCTAGGATTAGCTTCAATCCCCCCTCTTACATCGTGCGGTACATCCCTTTTATAGTTCTAAGGACTGACCGTTACAAAGCTGGCCTGACCCAACATGTGGCCCTAGCGTGCTTAATGACCTAATACACTGTCTAAAGAGTATTAAGTATAATTAATAGTGTGGTAACGTGTCTTCATGGCAGCGTTACCCCTATTAAGGGTGCACTGATCGTGTGTCATTAATATGGCATTAATGACATATTATCAGACCTTATAACTCCTGCTTTAACCGTCCTTGAATGTTTGTAACGGACGTGATCTTCTCGTATTTCTGTTGGCGATGAAGGTCTGGAGGCTTCACACGTGGCAGATCCGGAGCTGTCCCTTGCGGAAGAGTAGGTCCGGGGTCGCTGTATACGTGTCGGTACCGGAGCTCCTCTCTACCGGGGGCTAGGTCTAGGGCTATTGTACACGTGTAGTTGCCGGAGCTTTCCTTGGTTGGGAGTTTTGTTCCGGTCTTATTTTACACGTGTTAACCCGGGAGCCAGCCATGTGAGGGGAGCGGGTCCGGTGCAATGTGGCATGTGGGACCTGCGAGGGCCTTTGACTCTGACGGGTGGAACTTTCTTTCACTTATTGCGGAATCGTGGGGTACCCGGCACATAGGGTACCGACAGTGGCCCTCGGGCCCACCTCTGGGAGGAACCCTTTGGGTTAAGTTGTTCCGCTAGAGGTGGGGCCATTCTTGATTCCCGCGCTTTGATTTTCAAAAGTCCTTTGATGCGCCAATAGAATAACGGTCCGAGAGTGAACCTTCGACGCGTGGCTTGTTATGAATACGGCAGATGAGATCTTTGAATGCGTAGCTCACGCAATTGAAGGTCGCCGGTTCCCAATACGAAAACCATATCAATTCCACGCGCCCTGTCAGAGCGTCGACTTTGGGTTTCCCGCCGCTCATCATGGCAACGGCTGGCCTTGGGTAAGGACTTCGATCTCTTCATTGGGGTGGCCCCAGGCCCACTCTTCATTGATAGAGTAGGTTTTTGAAATGTGCTTTCGATCTCATTGCAGTTTCCATCCAAGCGTCGCGGAGGCTTACTTAAGAAGGAAATGTGCACGGTTTGAGGACTCTTTACGCCTTCAATCATCTTTGCGCTCAGAGCCTCCCAAACTCCGCCTAACTTTCCATCCTCTGCTCCACTTTGTCGTGATGGAGTTGAGTCTCCCCAAGAGCCACCTCAAGAGCGATGATGATCTGAAGAAGGTCCGGACCTACATGGGGTGGTATAGCAACTCCTTCAACCATCTGGTCTGTGCCGGCAAGCTCCCATTCAAGAAGGAGCGCGACAGCAACATGGTGTACTTCTCAGCGTACGCCATGGTGGGGTTGATCCCACCTTTCTCGACTTTCCTTTTGATGCTGCTGGACTTCTATGGTCTGCAGCTGTATCACCTTGGCGCCCACTCTCTTCTTCTCGTGGCGACATTTGTCCACTTCTGCGAGATGTGGGTGGGTATTCCCCCCTGCGTCGAGCTTTCCCACACCTTCTTCACCATCCACACCACCGGCAAGGGGTCCGAGTTTCTTGGCTTCTACTATTTTGTGAAGCGCAAGAACTGCCCCTATAAATACTTGAAGTCATTTCCTTTCAGCAAGTGGGACGACTGGAAGAAGGATTGGATCATCTTCGCGGCAGAGGTGCATGAGAAATTGGAGCTACCCGAAGGTCTCCCCAATGTTGACACTGACGCTTGGAGTGTAGTTCCAGTGCTGTCAAATGCCTTCAACCCTGTCTTGACCAGGATCCGCGAGTGCGTGGAGGGTGGAGTGACCCCCCAGTTGGTCTTCTGCAACTTCCTGGTCAACAGATGGGCTTCGTGGAAGAAGAGGGAGAAGCTCGCATGGGCCCTCAACAGCGTGATGGATGACGACCGAATTGAAACCTTCCTGAGATCCAACTTGGATGATGCAGCTTTGAAACTTCATCTCAAGAAATTCCAGCATGGAATTGATGTTGAAGGCGATGACTTAGCTCCTCCGACGGCTTTCCTCCCTCTGAACATGGAGGCACAGTTCAGCAGAGAGCTCCGGAGGAGTATGCCGGCGCTTGACGACCTTGGTGAGGTGGACAGGCGTCCGACCACCGAGTTGGTGATCCCTGGAGCTTCCGAGGATGGTCCTGCCTCTATTTGAGCCGGAAAACTGAAGACACCGGCAAGGGCAAGGGTAAATAGCCAGTTGAGCCTTACAGTCGGAAAAGGAAGTTGAAGCACGCTGATGGGAGGTCCGTTAGACCCGCTCCTTCCGTGACGGCTCCTTCTTCCTGGCGGGGGAGGTCTTCTGCAACTACCCCTGCTCCGGTGCAAGCGTCTTCAAGAGGCTTAAGCTTCGGGCAGGCGACCCCGGCCTCAATGCCGGCTAGAAGTTCTAGGTCCAGGAGTTCTTCCCGGCGAAGGGAAGCTCCGGCCGAAAGAACTCCGACGGCTGCAAGTGTTCCTCAACTGAGGTCCGAAACAGTTGTCTCATAGGATTTGGTGGGCTATAGCTCCGGGTCTCAGAAGAAAAGGTTCCGAGGCGACTGGGATGGTAGCATCCCGAGGTAAGCATTGATTGCTCACCCTAAAATGCTAATCTTGCTTTTGAATGTGTCTTTAATCTTCTCTTCCCTTTATTTTTAGGGTGTCGAAGAAGGGACCAGGAGCTTCAGCGCCTGTTGCAACGGCTGGGGCTGCACCTGCTGAAGCTCCGGCTTCGATTGTTGAGCCTCCTCAACAAGAAGAGGTGGAAGTCGCGGCAGCTCTGATGCCAGCTGTCGTGAGCTTGGACTCGGAGTCCTCACTCGAAGTTCCTGTGGTAGCGCCGGACTGCGGGAGGGAAGTTGAAGATGTACCCCTGGCGGCGGAGGCTGATGCTCCAGCACCGACGATGCCAAAAGTTCCAGCTTTCGAGCCAGAAGTTGTCGAAGCCCCGACTACTGAGCCGGAAATCACCCAAGCCCCAACCCCTATGCCGGAAACGGTTGAAGATCTGTCGGCTGAGCCGGAAGTGGTAGAGGGTCCGACTGGTGAGCGGGAGGTGATTGCCGTGTCGAAGCCTGAGCCAGCGATCGGTTGAGTCCCCAGTTGAAGCTCCAGCTGCTGCTCCAGAGGTGATGGTCCCGGAGGTACCTGGGCCGGAGCCAGAGCAGCCCGAAGAAAGGGCGGCAGGTCCCCCGACTTCAGAGCCGTCGACTAAAGACTCGGAAACGGCGCCTTCAACTACTCTAGAGGTGGAAGTTCCCCCAGTGGGTTCTTTTGCTACCGCTGAAAGGCTCCAGGATAGCAGCCCTAGCGCTGCAGGAGTCCAGGGGACCACTATTGTAGAGTGGGACCCAATTTTTGTGACGGAGAACCCTTTTAAGCTTGCGGAAATGGTCCCACCAGGCCCAGAACCTATCCCTCTGGCATTGTCCATAGACAACGCCTGCTCAAGCCTTCGGCAGGTCCAACCTGCCTTTGATCATGAGAGCAAAGCCTTGGAGGAGGAGCGCAACATCTTGAGGCATTGGCGCAACAGACTCCATTTTGAGACCAGGCTTTCTCAGACGAGGCTGGCTGACCAGAAGGAATGGGTTAAGGGGGAGAAGGCCCAGTTAGAATACTGGGATAAGTTGATGGAAGAGAAGGAGGCCGCCATCCAGGCGCTCGATGCTAACTCCAGGGAAATCCTGGAGCAAACCAAGGAGAGACGTGATGCTGCTGATGAGCGTTACGAAAAGCTCGCAGAATTGAATGAAACTCTCCTGAAGCGTCGATCGGACCTGGAGGCGAGGGGGGAAAAACTCCAGGGGCAGCAGGAGGATGTGGTGAGGAGAGAGATGGAGGTTACCAAGAAGTTGACTCTGGGTGAGAAAAATTTTGCGGATCGCAAAACAAAGTTGGATCTATGGAAGGAGGAAGAGAGGGAGAAGAACTGGAAGGTGGGGCAGGAGCTCTCGAAAAGAGAGTCTGACATTGCCGTTAGGGAGGAGAGAGTTAAAGGCAGGGAGAAAGGCCTTACTGAAAGGTGGAACCGCATTCACCTCCGGGAGACGGAGCTAACCGACCGGGAAAAGCAAGTTGCTAAGAGCATGCAGCAGCATGCTAAGTTGGCTGAGCGCCTTACCCGTGAAGGTTCGGAGCTTGCGGCTGCCCAGAAGTCGCTGGAGGAGCTGCGGAGCCTTAAGGAGACCGTAGCTATTCAAGTGTGGGACTTCCTAGGGCGGGCGAATGACGAGCTGACGCCGCAGGGTTTCAGTCCAGTATGTCCGGACAACCCGAAGCTGGATCTGGACCAAGCGCTGGTGGCCCTCAACAGTGCTGGCGGCAAACTTGACGCGATGGGTGACGTCATCGCGGATCTGCTGGAGATGGAGGGGAAAACTTTGGCTACAAACGTTGTAGAATACGTGCTGACGTGTTATGTAAGCCGAGATCCCCAATTCCCACTGGACCCGGTGCTCGAAGGTCCTGTTGCTAAAGAGGAAGACACCGCCAAATCTAGCGTCTGAGAAGTTGCCCAAAAAGTAGCTTCATTCTTTCGCAGGTCTTAGGTCCTCCAGTAGCTAGGGCATTCTTCCTATTGCCTTCTATTGTACTCTCCCCATTTTGTAATCCAGTATCTCAAATTAATGAAATCATTCTTTCTGCCTTCAATTTCACTTTTGTCTTCAATATACCGTGCCATATCTTGTTGGCCCCCTAGTACATGTGTACAGTTGAAGTGTGTACATGTACCAAAGGTTATGACAGTATGTTGATGACTTGGTTGCTTCGCACTTGTAGATTTTAGGTCCAAAGTCTTCAATCTTGAAGCGCCAAAGACAGGTCCCTTGTAATGGTCGGAGCTTGGTAGCTCCATTTTCAACATATTAAACATTGACGGTGGACCTATCTTGGTAGATGTCGGAGCTTAGTAGCTCTGGCGTCGTCCACCATCGCTATGAAATTTTGCTTTTCCTCCACATTAAAGGCAAGAGAAGAAGTAAAATTCGTCCTCTTGTCTATAAATTGGTTGTGGCTTATTGTTCTTATTTTAACTTTGAGCCCGAAGAAACTCAGCATGATAATGAGCATTTTGATATAATATTTTTAGATCTACATGCCTTTTTAGTACTCACCCTACTAAGGCCTGCCGGGGTGTAGGTAGAGCGGCGTACTTAGGGTGCAGGACCAGGCTAAGTCGATAGCGCACTCTGGACGTATGTTGGCTTGGCGTTCAGGCAAGTAGACTATGTAGCAATGTTAAGATCCAAAAAGACTATCAATAAGGATTGTAATGCATGTGAATTACTTGAAACAAAGTTCAAAAAGATTTGCACAACTTTATTATAGATAAGCGGAATAGAAATAATTTGATATATTGAGCCTTGCACAAAAGGTAAATGCACGTGGAGTTTGTTTTCACACAACAATGCCTTTCATTGTAGGTTCAGATTACAAGGAAGACAAGGACACACTTAGGGTGCTGGACCAAGCTAAATGTGTGATACATCTTGTGCTAGCTCAGAGCAAGTAGTTACACTTTTAGTGCTATGACTGTGTCAAGTGTTACTTGAACTTCCCGGACCCTCCCGGAGGGGTCCAGATGTTCTCTCGGAGGACTTACTCGTCTCTGTATAATGACTCTACAACATGCATTGTGTGTAATTACAGACTCACCTCCATGATTCTAAGCATAAAACTTACGAAGGTGCTCGATGTTCCAAGGATTGGGAAGCAGGATCCCATCCTCAGTTGCCAAGTGAACGCACCCTGGTCAGGATACTTTAATGACTTGGAAGGGACCCTCCCAGCTGGGGGAAAGTTTGTTCATCCCTTCACGATTTAGTATCTTCCGAAGCACCAAGTCACCTTCTTCAAGATGTCGATCACGCAAATGCCTTTGATGATAGCGCTGAAGCGCTTGGCGATAATGTGCATTCCAAACAGCTGCTTGGCACCTTCCCTCGTCGACGAGGTCAAGGTCTTCACGCTGGAGCTGGTCCTGCGTGGCTTCATCGAAGGTCTGGACCCAGAGGGACCCCAAAGTGATCTTCGGAGGAAGGACTGCTTCAACTCTGTACACCAGGAAGAATGGAGTCTCCCCAGTTGACCGGTTAGGTGTTGTCCTGTTTGCCCATAATGTGGACGAAAGCTCTACAATCCAGTTAGCCCCATGCTTTTTCAAGTGCTCGTAAGTGTGCGTCTTGAGTTCTTTTAAGATTTCTGCATTTGCTCTCTTGGCTTGGACATTGCTTGCTGGATGAGCTACTGAAGCGTAGCTAAGTTGAATGTCGAGGTCTTCACAATATTCTTAGAATGCACCACTTGTAAACTGAGTGTCGTTGTCAGTTATGACTTTGCTTGGAACTCCAAATCTGCATATAATGGACTTCAAGAATTTGATTGCTGATTGTTTGTTGATTGTTATTACTGGAGTTGCTTCCAGCCACTTGGTGAACTTGTCGATGGTGACATACAGGAACCTGTAACCTCCAACGGCTTTTGGGAAAGGTCCCAATATATCCATGCCCCACACAGCGAATGGCCATGTAGGAGGTATCATTTGTAGTGATTGAGCCAGTGTGTGAATCTGTTTTCCATGAAACTGACATGCTTCACATTTATTCACTAGCCCAACCGCATCCTGGAGTGCTGTAGGCCAGTAAAAGCCATGTCGGAAGGCTTTACCAACCAACGTGCGGGAAGCTGCGTGGTTCCCACACTCGCCTCCATGGATTTCCGCGAGGAGCTCACGACCTTCTTCCCTTGCAATGCACCGCATTGGGATGCCGTTGGCACCGCGTCAGTAGAGATCCCCTTATACCAACGTGTATCTTTTAGCCAATCTGACAATCCGATCAGTGGATACACTGTCTTCAGGAAGGATATTGTCTTTCAAGTAGCTCTGGATCTCTGAGATCCATGCATCGGAGCTAACTTGAGCTTCTGAGTCTTGCGTGGTGGGTTTCTTGGAGCTTCCGACAACACCTACGACCCTTGGTGAACGCCATGGTAACAGGGCCACCGGGACCGCCAGCTTCGAGGTGCTGGTCTCGCCCCCTTCGCTCAGTTCGGCAGGCTGAGCTGTTGGTTTTCACAACCTCCGAACGAAGATTCCGTAAAGAGCCATAGCTTCAGTTGAGGCTTTCATCGAGAGTTCATCGGCTTCGGAGTTATGAAGGCTCTGAACATGATAGAGATCCAGGACTTTGAAGTCCTTCTGAAGCCTCTGGATTTCAAGGAGATAAGCAACTAATTAAGAATTGTTGCAGGAGCATTCACCTTTCACTTGTTTGATGATGAGTTGTGAATCTCCCTTCACCAATAGTTGTTTTACACCATAAGATAGTGCCACTTTGAGTCCATAGATGAGGGCTTCATACTCCGCCATATTGTTGGTTGCCTTGAAATCAAGGTGTACCATGTACTTGACCTTCTCTCCGCTCGAGCTAGGAGAAGGATTCTAGCTCCGGCCCCCTGCTTCGGTACGGAGCCATGAAAGTAGAGGGTCCAGTGAGGCTTAGTGAATACCGGAACTTTGAGCTCTGGTTTCTGCTCACTATGGCCCCCAGGGTTTGCTGGAGAGGGAGTCCACTACGCCACAAAGTCAGCCAATGCTTGACTTTTAATTGCTTGTCTCGACACGAATTCTAGATTGTATTCTGCCAGCTCCGCTGCCCACTTTGCAATATTATCATTAGAATTAGGGTTATGCAAAATTGCACGTAGTGGAAAAAAAGTTACCACTGATATTTTGTGGGCTTGGAAGTAGTGGCGAAGCTTCCTAGAGGCGATAAGGACTGCATAGAGCAGTTTATGCACCTCAAGATATCGAGTCTTGGTGTTGTGGAGTACTTCACTGATGAAGTACACTGGGCGTTGGACTGTCCGGATCCCCCCGGGGGGGTCTGGAGCTTTCTCCTCATCAACCCGGACCCTCCCGGAGGGGTCCGGACCTTCTTCTGGAATTTCCTGGTCCTTGCCGAAGGAACTCGAAGCTTCTTCTAGAGTGACCCGACCCTCCCAGAACCTCCTAGAGGGGTCTGGATCTTCTTGTTTTGTAGCAGTTACTCCTTCGTTTGAAGGAGGTTGATCCTCCAACATCTCGCCTTGAGGATCCGTGCTTGAGGGTTGGTACCCAGACTCGCCTTCAGGTAGCTCTGGACCCTCCCGGAGGGGTCTAGACTCCTGAATTGGGGATGGCTCCGGTCTTTCCACGACCAGGAACATACTGACAACCTCTGTAGTTGTCGAAATGTAAAACAGTAAAGGCTCACCAGGGTTCGGAGCTACCAGGATTGGTAGTGTGGTGAGGAGTTGCTTCAGCTCTTGAAATGCCTTTTTTGCTTCTTCAGACCAATGAAATGATTTGGACTTCCTCAAGAGTTTGAAGAAGGGTAGTGCCCGTTCTGCTAGTCTTGATATAAACCGGCTGAGCGCAGCTAGACATCCAATCAACTTTTGGACATCTTTAATGCAGGCTGGGGGCCGCATTTCTTCTATATCCTTGATCTTCGCCGGATTTGGTTCGATTCCTCGATGAGTCACCAAGAACCCCAAAAGCTTTTCGGAGCTAACCCCGAAGACACACTTGTCCAGGTTCAGCTTGGTGCGCGTAGTGCGCAACTTGTAGAAGACGGCTTGTAAGTTGTCAAGGAGCGATTCCTTGTTTTTGATCTTCAAGACGATGTCATCAACATAAACCTCCACCAAGTCTCTAATTAGCTCTCTAAATGTTTTGTACATGGCTCGTACAAATGTTGAAGCATCATTTTTAAGTCCGAATGGCATGACAATATAATAATACAATCCATCTACTGTTATGAAGGCATTATGCTCATCATCTTCCTTAGACATTTGGATTTGATGATACCATAATATGCATCTAAGAAACACAGTAGTTCACACCCGGAGGTGGAGTCCACTATTTGATCTATTCTAGGTAGTGGAAATGGATCTTTTGGACATGCCTTATTTAATGTGGTGTAGTCGATACACATCCGAAGCTTCCCACTGGCTTTGGGTATGACAACTGGGTTTGCCAGCCATTTTGGATGGAAGACTTCCCGGATGAATCCAGCTTCAAGCAACTTCTTGATTTCCTGTCGGATGAAGTTTTGTCGCTCGTTTGATTGCTTCCGGGGCTTCTGGTGTACAAGCCGTGCGTCTGGGTAAATCTTCAGATTGTGCTTAATCACCTCCCTAGGGATCCCAGGCATTTGTGACGGTTGCCATGCAAACACGTCGACATTACCACGGAGGAAAGTGATGAGCACGAGTTCTTATTTGTTGTTTAGACCCCCCGATATACATGTAGTCTGAGCAGCATTGGAACCGATTTGGACGACTTTGACGGGTATGTCAGCGTCGCTGCTTGGTTGCACACGAGGTGCAGAGGTAGAGCCTTTGTGACAAATGCTTGGAGGATTCCCAGCTAGGTCCTTACTGGATGCTTCCTCTTGCACTATGGTAAGCGCATAGAGTTCCTCCAGTGCGGTGACTCCTGTGGTATGATCTCCACGGATCCGGAGAACGCCCGTGGGTGTTGGCATTTTCAACACCAAGTAACTATAATGGGCGGCAGCCATAAACTTGTATAAATCTGGCTTGCCCAAAATGGCATTGAAGGGCAGACTGATCTGCGCAACTTCGAAAACCAGTTTCTCAGTTCTGTAGTTCTCCCGATTCCCGAAGGTCACTGGGAGTGTAATGGAACCAAGAGGAGTAATGGTTCCCAGACCTACTCTGGAGAAAGGTCCGAATGGGCGAAGATCCAAAGGCCGGAGCTGAAGCTTAACGAAAGCTTTGAAGCTTATGAGGTTTAGCCCAGAACCTCCGTCCACCATTACATGGTGTATTTGAATATTGTTAATGGTGGGTGACACCATCAAAGAGAGTTGACCAGCCCGATCATGTTTCGGGGGCAGTCTGAAGCATCGAAAATGATGGATGTGTCCATCCACGTCCGATGCGGTTCTACCTTAGCAGCAGGAGCTACCATGGCCATGTCCCGCCGCATTGTCTTGAGGATGCGACGAGAGGTGGTGTCCCAAGAACCACCATAGATGGTGTTCAGGGTTTTCCGACGTTCATTGTCGGAGGCGTCGGAATCGTCATCGACAGTGTTGTAAACGGCTTTCAAGATCATTTTAGGGTCCTGGAAACCTAGATCCTCTTCAGCCGGAGCTTCGTCGACTTTTTGTTTTCCTTCCCTTTGACGGAAAGGAGCTTCTTTTCGGCGCTTGTTATCGTGCTCGGCAAGGTTCTGGACCTCCCGACACTCTTCCAAGCTGTGTCGATTCGTCTCGTGGATTGGACACCATGCTTTGGAACTGTTACCGTCCTCTGATGAAGGACGAGGTCGCTTCTTGGGGCGTGGCCCCTGGCTTCCAGAGGCTGTAGCAGCAACAGCTGGAGCGCTGGCCGACGACTTCTTTTTGCCGTTGGGCTTCTTCTTCTTCTTGCCACTTCTAGAAGTAGCGGCTTCAGTTTTGGAGGACTTCTGGTTAGCCTCCAGAGCTGGCTTGGAATGCAATTCACGGCCTTCCGCAGCTCTAGCACATTTGTTGGCTAGGCTGAAGAGTTCCGTGACGCTGGTAACTTCTTTAATAGCCAGTTTCTCTAGCATCTTCTTATCTCGAACACCCTTTCTGAATGCAACGATAACAGAAGAGCTCGAGATGGAAGGAATGGTATTTCGTACCTGAGAGAATCGCTGGATGAAGGACCATAGCGATTCCCCCGACGTTTGCTTTACAGCAAACAAGTCCAATTCAGTGTCAGGCCGGGTATAGGAGCTCCCGAAGTTGCCAGTGAATTGCTGGCATAGTTCCGCTCAACTGTTAATGGAGTCAGGTGTAAGACTCATGAACCAGGACCTTGCAGTCCCAGTTAAAGCCACCAGGAAGTAATTGGCCATCACAACCTCATCACCCCCGCTGCCAGTATGAAAGTAGAATAGATTTGTAGAAATTCAGCGGGGTTGACAGTCCCGTCGAATTTCTCTAATAAGTGGGGCCGAAACTTCTGTGGCCACCTGACCATACGTAAGTGCATGGCCAGGGTAGAACAACATCCTCCTACTCCCTGAGGAGCAGGGTTGTGACGAGCTTCTTGTCTCTCACGAGCACACTCGATGTGGACACGTCCATCCTGTTGCCGGTATCGGTGATCTAGTTCTGACCGCAGATCATGAGTCGGAATCCTAGTAATTGTGTTGGTGCATCGTGCCCCAGAAGGCAACAAAGTCACCAGCTGGGAGGCAGGACACCTTCTTTGTTGAGAAGCTTGCAGACCAAGTCGGCCAGACAAGGTCCGTCATTGTGAAGGTGCTCGCCCCGAAGGGGGAGGACCTTGGTTGCTGATGCCTGCAGTCGCAGCTGCAACCAGATGATCAACATCATCCCTCCACTGTTTCATAGCACCCTGGGGTGCACCTGGAGGCGGTGGACATTGCAGAAGAGCGCGCACGACAATGAGCGCGTGCTCGGGGTTGTTGTTTGTCGATGCAGTGATCGACGCAGATGCTCCATCTTGTTGATCAGCATGGTTTGCTGGAACAGATGGTGGCTGTGGTGCCACAACACCTGCTAGAACAACGACACCCTGCTGGTAGTTGAACGTTGGAGGGATTGCCTCTGGTAGGTGGTCCAGTGTGGTTGCCGTTGGAAGATCCAGCAGCTGAATTCACCATCTTGTTATCTCAGGCTATGCTCCCCCTTCCTGGCACGCCAAATGTTGAAGTGTTTGATACCACACTTCCCCCGGACCCGCTGAGAAGCAGCCCGCGGATGTTCTTTTGTGGTTGGGGCAAGCAAAGATCAATATCAAGATGATGACCTTAGAGATTTACGTGGTTCGGGTTGTTTGAGCGTAACACCCTACTCCTTGGGATTTTTGTATTGTATTGAGCGAGTACGTTCGCTAGGATTAGCTTCAATACCCCCTCTTAGATCGTGCGGTACAACCCTTTTATAGTTCTAAGGATTGACCATTACAAAGCTGGCCTAGCCCGACATGTGGCCCTAGCGTGCTTAATGACCTAATATACTGTCTAAAGAGTATTAAGTATAATTAATAGTATGGTAACGTGCCTTCATGGCAGCGTTACCCATATTAACGATGCACTGATCGTGTGTCATTAATATGACATTAATGACATATTATTAGACCTTGTAACTGCTGCTTTAACCGTCCTTGAATGTTTGTAATGGACGTGATCTGCTTGTATTTCTTTTGGCGATGAAGGTTCGGAAGCTTTACACGTGGTAGATCCAGAGCTATCCCTTGCAGAAGAGTAGGTCCGGGGTCGCTGTATACGTGTCGGTACCGGAGCTCCTCTCTGTCGGGCGCTAGGTCGAGGGCTGTTGTACACGTGTAGTTGCCGGAGCTTCCCTTGGTTGGGAGTTTTGTTCCGGTCTTATTTTACACGTGTTAACCTGGGAGCCAGCCAAGTGATGGGAGCGGGTCCGGTGCAACGTGACATGTGGGACCTGATAAGAAGGATTAGTCTCGATCTTCCGATAGGTAAGGATATGTCAATTGAGGTGGAGATCTCGATGTTGATGATCTGATGCTCTCGAGTAGAACACGAACAACCCCTGCAATCACTACACCACCGCTCTGTTGGTTATCAACCGTGCTTCACAGATTGACCTCACCAAGAAGGCTAATCCCTACAAGTTCAAGCGAGAACACAAGCAAGAACGTAGAAGACACGATCTGAAATAGTGAAGTTGGAGTTTCACAAACCGTAGAACGGCGATATTATTGATCTAAGCAAAACCCAATTGTTTATGGCGGATACTATGGAGTATATATAGGTGGGAGGATGTCCATGGGGGTGTTGGGGTTGTGACCTAACCCTAACATACGAAAATAATGGATTTAGACTTGATACATGGCCCAATGGCCCGATACGGTCATGCAGCACTCTCACAGATTTTGTACTCCATTTTGTTTCGAAGACTCCTGTCGACTCCGAAGGAAGTTTGACATGGGACCAGCGCTATTGGAAAGGTTATCCTCTCCCCTTTCTGTGCATATGTAGAACATCCAAAACGGAGTTCGTATGCATTCTGGGCGTCCGTTTTAGTGCGTACTGCTCCTGGACTCTGAGTTGGACACGATTTTGAGTTGGGCTCGGTTTCCATCTTCTTTGAACGTATTCTCTGGTCCTCCACGCCCCTAAGACTTCCTCCAAATACTCCTTAACCTCTTCATGGATACTAATCATAATTAAATCATTAGGTAGCAATCTATTCTCACAAATATATAAGAAAACATATAAGAACGAGCTCACCTCTGAAATTAATTGTTGTGTGCGAATTCTATTGATTGCATATTGTATGTTCAATGGAGTGTTGTGTATATCCATAGGAGTGATGTCCTCATCAGGACCTGCGAGGGCCTTCGACTCTGACGGGTGAAACTTTCTTCCACTTATTGCGGAATCGTAGTGTACCCAGCACGTAGGGTACCGACAGGAGACTTATGCGATCCTTCAAAAGAGTCCTAGATGCCAATGAACTAATGGAACTAAGGCTGCAAAACAGAAGTTATACATGGTCCAATGAAAGAGCTGAGCCAACAATGGTCTGACTGGATCGCATGTTCTGTAATAAGGAGTGGGACGTTTCATACCCTGATTATGTCTTACAGGCTCTATCCTCAAGCATATCTGATCACTGCCCAATCTTCCTAACTCCGCAGACAAAGAAGCTCAGAAGAGGCAGATTTAAGTTCGAAAGTTTTTGGGTAACAATACCCGGATTTCTGCAGGAGGTCTATTCGGCCTGGAACTCACCGGTGCCGGGCGTGTCTCCGCTTAACATTCTCAACTACAAATTACAGAGGACAGCTACGGCATTGAGGCAATGGAGCAAGAGTAAGTTCAAAAATGCAAGACTGCACTTGGCCATTGCAAACGAAGTAATACTCCGGCTGGACATAGCTCAAGAATTTAGAGCACTATCTACTGAGGAACAGACGCTTAGGAAAGACTTAAAGGTGTGCGTGCTCGGATTGGCTGCGATCGAGCGCGCACGACCGAAGCAAGCATCCAGAATAAACTGGTTAAGGGAAGGTGACACATGCACAAAATTTTTTCATATCAAAGCTAATGCTCGCCGTCGTCGCAAGCATATACTCAGCCTGCGTGATCAAGATGGTGTGTATCACTGGGAACATGACAGCAAAGAACAAATACTGCAACAGTATTTCTCGTCCCTCCTTGGTCACAGAGAGCAGATACGGCATACCTTGAACTGGGAGCAGCTAGATATACCGACAACCAACCTTGAAGACCTATCACAACCATTTTCTGAGACTGAGATTTGGCAAGCAATTTCTGGTATGCCGGTTGAGCGGGCGCCGGGTCCTGACGGCTTCACCACCTTGTTCTATGCTAAATGTTGGCCAATAATCAAGTCCGATATTATGACAGCCTTCCAAGGCCTACACTCTCTGAATGCTGGTCCCCTATCAAAGCTCAACAGGGCACAATCATACTGCTCCCAAAAAAACAAGCCCCAGAATTTCCTGAAGACTTTCGACCGATGAGCCTAATACATTTAGTGGCTAAGTTGTTCTCCAAGGTGCTTGCAACGAGGCTGCAGCGCCACATAAATAAATTGGTGTCCACTGCACAGACGGCGTTCATAAAAAAGAGATGCATACAAGACAACTATTTATATGTCAAGAGTCTAGTCAACAACTATCACAGAACCGTAACCCCAATGCTATTCATGAAGCTTGATATAACTAAAACTTTTGATTCGTTATCATGAGAGTACTTGCTGGAACTTCTGCAGAGAAGAGGCTGCTATTCATGAAGCTTGATATAACTAAAACTTTTGATTCATTATCATGAGAGTACTTGCTGGAACTTCTGCAGAGAAGAGGCTTCCCTCAGAGATGGAATGACTGGCTCTGCCTCCTCCTGTCCATGGCGACTTCGTCGGTTAACATGAACGGCATCGCCTTCCCGAGCTTACAGCACCGGAGGGGCTTACGCCAGGGTGATCCTCTTTCACTATATTTGTTTATTCTAGCACTCGATGCATTGGGGCTGATCTTCAATCACACTTAAGTAACCAAGCCCGCTTTCGGATTTCCATGTATGCTGATGACGTCGCCATCTTTCTAAACCCAACGCGACACAACATGGCCAGTACCATGGATTTTTTGATACAGTTTGGGGAAGCAACCGGTCTCAAAATTAATGAAGCTAAAACAATTTTAGCACCAATCCAATGCCAACACCTATCACTGCAGGACATAACTGCTGGGTACAACTGTCAGCTTGCGTCCTGGCCAGTCACATACCTTAATTGGGCTCCCCATTTCCGTTGGTAAAACTATGATGCTTCACTTGACAGAGCACCTGGATAAAGTGGGCCGACGGATGGTTTGATGGCAACATCAGCTTCTAACTTTTGCTGGATGTAGGAAGCTGGTGCATATTGTCTTGAGCTCTACCTGCACTTACATGATATTAGCGATCATGCCACCGAAAACATTCATTCGCCAACTCGACAAACCCTGCAGAAGGTTCTTATGGGAAGGCCACGATAATTTGCATGGCGGAAAATGCAAGGTGGCATGGACTAAAGTTTGCCTTCCCTTTCAATGTGGCGGCTTGGGGATCTTGGACCTCCACTGTTTCGGGCGGGCACTGCATCTCAGATGGCTGTGAAACGTCTGGACGCAGTTGAAATGAAATTGGCATGAATTGGATCTCCCAGTCGATGATGTTGACAACACCTTGTTTCAAGCTGCCACGATTGTACGGGTGGGAAATGGACAACGTGCAAGATTCTGGACATCTAGCTGGCTGCATGGCAGATCTCCGGCTTCAATATTTCCCATGCTATATCGGATCACGAGGGAAAAAAAGCAACCGTAGACAAAGCACTGTGTAATATGCGATGGCTTCGTAACCTGGTGTGCCGCCTCACTCCGGCAATGCTGCCGGAATACATCTCGCTATGATTGATGATAGATGCATACCAACCTGAACTGGTACCTGATGAAGAGGACAAGATAGAATGGATGTACAGCCTGAAGATGGAATACTCTGCTGCAGCGGCTTATTGTTAGGAAATAGGAGGCAATTTACTGAATAATTCCGGAAAACACGAGAAAACTGCAGCGATCGGCAAACAGACGGGACGAGAAATAACGCGTACCGATTTGAAGCCGAACGAACCGTTGTAGATCCGACAGCGAACAACCGCTGCAGACGTTGGTGACGATGTTGAGCGCCAGCGCCCGATCTTCTCGGTAGACGAGCCGTGGTGAAGAACGTGAGCAGTCGCGTGGAGCGCTTCCCAAAAACCTTATTCGCCCTCTCTCGGTGCATGATCGCAAGGGCAAGCGGTTCAGGAGACATGCTCTCCCGATCGTCGGTGCACGCCGGCGCTCGGGATGGAGTAGACTAGAAGGCGGCGCAAGGAACACGGATGATCTGATCGTGGATTAGTGTCGTACCGCGCAAGCCCGTATTTATAGAGTCCCACGGAGGCGGTTCGTATGCGATCCGGATCCGAACTGACTCCACAGTCGTAAACGCGTCCGTCTCCAACGACTTGGACTCTGTCTCGGGTAGCCCCAAAAATTCAGAAGCCCGAAAGCCCAAAGCCCAATTTAATTTTCTACAAAAATATAAAATATGGGCTCGGCTCGAGGCTCGAATTCACACGAACACTCGCGCGCGTGCGCGTGTGCGGGGCGAGGCGAGGCGAGAGAGCGAGGAGGAGGAGGAGGAGCACGCGTGGGCCACCCCTCTCTTCTCTCTCACTCATGGAGTGGAAGAGCAATCTCCCTTATATGTAGGGGTTGCTCCACTTGCACTTCCCATGTGGGACTAAACACTTAGCACCACTCCCTCTTGCCCTAATGGGCCTTTGAGATTTTCTAGGATTTATTTCTGAATTAGTATTGGGCCAAGCCCATTAATTCCAACAATCCCCCACCAGATCTCAAAGCCATTAGGAGAGAGGTCATTCTCGTTCCTTGTTTGATATACTAGTGTTTTCGGTAGAGACTGTGAAGTTGAACTTCTGCCTAGATCCCCAAGTTTCATCAGGTCACAACTTGAACAATGGACTATGCCTTGAATTGCAAGTTTTGTGTGAACTGACTTCACCCAAAAGACCATTATTAGTACTTGACTACCAGTAGTCTACCACGCGGGTGGAGCATATGCGTCGTACTCCCTGGTCTCTTCATGAGCTTTCTAGAGATCACCCAAATCTCACAGACTGCGACGTTAGACAGTCGAAGCTCATATATGTGTTTCCTTCAAGACTGCCCTGTAGGACGACATCTTTGCTACACATGGCCAACATAAACATATTAAGGCAAATCGCCAACCTGCCTTACAGTTTGAGAGTACAAGTGTGCATCTTCACATAGAGAGGGTCTAAAGGAAGTACTCTCCTCGGTGAACCACTAGCTTGTTTTCCCATATCCTAATTCACGGGATCTCCGATCACATAGGTTGGGTTACTACTATGGTGTCACATCAATGGGTCTCAAACCCATCTCTCTCGATGCACTTTCTATCACATTACATGATAGACCCTTTGTAAAGGGATCTACCAGGTTTTTGTCTGTTTGTACGTAAGAAACAGTAATAACTTTGGAGTTTCTCATTTTCTTGACAGATTTTAAACGTCTCTTGACATGTCATGATGATTTTGCATTATCCTTAGAACTGGTCACTTTGGCAATCACCGTCTGATTTTCACATTTCATAAGGATTGCCGGCAATGGTTTCTCAACTGCAGGCAAATCCATCAAGAGCTCTCGCAGCCATTCTGCCTCTGCAGTTGCTGTCTCTAAAGCAGTGAGTTCTGCTTCCATGGTTGACCTCGTCAAAATGGTCTGTTTGCAAGGCCTCCATGATATAGCGCCACCAGCTAGAGTGAACACATATCCACTCGTGGCATAGAGTTCATCAACATCAGAGATCCAGTTCGAATCACTATAACCCTCAGGCATGGCCGGATGCCCAGTATAGTTAATTCCATAACTCATTGTACCTCTCAAGTAGCCCATAACCACTTCAAGTGCATGCCAATGATCTGTACCCGGGTTTGACATGAACCTGCTTAGTTTGCTCACAGCAAACGAGATATCAGGACGGGTTGCACTAGCTAAGTACATAAGTGAACCGATCATCTGAGAATATCTGAGTTGATCTCTTGACTCTTTCTTGTTCTTTCTAAGTATCACGCTGGGATCATAAGGCGTTGGAGAAATCTTGCTATCCATAAAGCCGAACCGGCTCAAGATTTTCTCAACATAGTGGGATTGACTTATAGTAATTCCACTCTCATCCTTATTCAGCTTAACGTTCAAAATAACATTAGCTTCTCCCAGATCTTTCATATCAAAACACTTTGATAGAATAGACTTGACCTCAGAAATTATATTAATGCTCGTACTAAAAATGAGTATATCATCTACATACAAGCATAATATAACGCTATCGCCCCCACCATGGCGATAGTACACACACCGATCAGCCTCATTAATGACAAAGCCCACAGATGTCAAAGTACTATCGAACTTCTCATGCCATTGCTTAGGTGCTTGTTTCAGGCCATACAAGGATTTCAACAATTTGCACACCTTTGTCTCTTCACCTTTTACTACGAACCCATCTTCCATATAAATCTCCTCTTCTAACTCTCCGTTCAGGAAAGCTGTCTTTACATCCATTTGATGGATGATTAGACCATAAGAGGCAGCCAAAGAAAGTAGTACATGAATTGTCGTCATTCTGGCGATAGGTGAATAGGTGTCAAAATAGTCTTCATCTTCCTTTTGAGTATAGCCCTTTGCAACTAGTCTTGCCTTGTACTTTTCAATAGTACCGTCAGGTCTGAGCTTCTTCTTGAACACCCACTTGCAGCCTACTGGTTTGCACTCGTATGGCCGTTCAGTTAACTCCCAGGTTCCATTAGAAAGAATTGAGTCCATCTCACTATGAACTGCTTCTTTTCAGTCATCTGCATCAGGTGATGCATATGCCTCTGCTATGGATCTAGGAGTATCGTCCACAAGGTACACAATGAAATCATCTCCGAAGGATTTTGCAATCCGTGATCTCTTACTCGACTGAGTTATTTCATTGTGTTCCTTCTCTGGGACATTCTCAAATGGTGTATCAAGAAATTCGCTAGTTGTGGTGGATTCAGGACAAATTTTAGAAGAGATCCTAGCAGTGCTATGCATATCTTTCATAGGAAAAATATTCTCAAAAAATGTTGCATCACGAGATTCCATAATAGTATCAACATACATATCAGGTACCTCAAATTTAACTACTAAAAATCTATATGCGATGCTTCGATGAGCATAGCCTAGAAAGATACAATCCACTGTCTTTGGTCCGAGCTTGCGTTTCTTAGTAATTGGAACATTGGCCTTTGCCAAACATCCCCAAGTACGCAAGTATGAAAGTGATGGTTTTCTTCCAACCCACTCCTCATAAGGGGTTTTCTCTTTATTCTTGTTTGGAACGCGGTTTAGGACATGACATGAAGTCAATAGAGCCCCCCCCCCCCCCCCACCATGCCTTAGATAAACCGGACGTGTCTAACATGGCATTCACCAAGTCACACAATGTGCAGTTTTTCCTTTTGGCTACCCCGTTTGATTGGGGTGAATAGGCAGACGTCCTCTCATGTATAATACCATGTTCCGCACAAAAATCATCAAATATTTTGGAAAAATACTCACCACCACGATCTGACCTAAAGCGTTTGATCTTTCTCTGTAATTGAGTTTCTACTTCAGATTTATAGATTTTAAAATAGTCTAAAGCTTCATCTTTAGTTTGCAACAAGTAAAAATAGTAGAATCTAGTAGAATCGTCTATTAATGTCATAAAATATTTCTTTCCACCTTTTGTCAACACACCATTCATCTTGCATATATCATAATGTATGAGTTCTAATGGTACCAAGTTTCTCTCCTTGGCTGCCTTGTGAGGCTTTTGAGGTTGCTTTGATTGCACACAACTGTGGCACTTAGAACCTTTGACAATGGTGAATTCCGGAATTAATTTGAGATTAGATAGCCAATTCATTAAACCAAAATTAACATGACATAAACGAGAATTCCAAACACTTGCATCATCATTAATACCGCCACAAATATGGTTTACTAACTTATTATTAAACTCCGAAAGAGAAAAGTTGAACAAGCCTCCACATTCATAGACTTTACCGATAAATTGTCCATGCTTGGACACAACTATTTTATTGGACTCTAAAACTACTTTAAACCCATCTCTACATAGAAGGGTACCGCTAACAAGATTCTTGTTCATAGTAGGGACATGCTGCACGTTCTTCAGCTGGACAATCTTTCCCGAAGTGAACTTCAGATCGACCGTGCCAACACCACGAACAGAAGCATGTGACCCATTCCCCATTAAGACGGCGGAATCCTGGACGAACTGGTAAGAAGTAAACATGGACATGTCAGAACATACATGAACATTAGCACCTGTATCAAACCTTTAAGATGATGTTTGAGAAACAGAAAGAATGGTAAAAGAATTACTGCACCCATTTGCATTGCTAGACGTCACAATGTTGACATTCTTTTTCCCTCTGCGGTCTGCCCTCTCAGGACAGTCCTTGGAAAAATGTCCCTGCTCCCCACAGGTGTAGCAGCAACCATCATTGGATTTGTTTGACTTCTTCTTCTTCTTGAAAGTAGTAGTTTTTTTTGGCTTGAATTGAGAATTGTTCCCTTTGTTCTTGACATTGGGTTTCTGCACCATATTAGCATTGACACTAGATTGACCCTCACCTCCTTTATCAGTAGCGTCCTTAGCTCGAGCCTTCTCCTCAACATCAAGAGATGCTATCAGGTTATCAACTGATGTTTCCTGTCTCTTGTGTTTGAGAGCTGTGGCGAAGTTCCTTCATGAAGGAGGTAACTTTGCAATAATGCACCCAGCCACAAACTTGTCGGGTAAAGGACACTTAAGGAGATTGAGCTCTCTTGCAAGGCACTGTATTTCAAGAGCTTGTTCAACTACGGGACAGTTGTTAACCATCTTGTAGTCATGAAAATTCTCCATGATATACAGTTCATCGCCTGCATCAGCTGCACCATACTTAGCGCATCCCATAGCTCCTTACCATCTGTGACTATCAGATAGACATCACAGAGTTTATTATCAAGAACACTTAAGATGCATCCTCTCAGGACAGAATTGGCTTCCTCGAACTTTTTCTGTTCTTCAACAAACAAAGGACCTTGAGGTCTGCCCTCAGTTACCCAGAAGATCTTAAGCGATTGGAGCCAGAGCGTGTCCTTAACTTGTCACCTCTTGAAGTGCACGCCAGAGAATTTCTCCGGCCTCAGTGCATCAGCAAGAGTCATCATGTTCAACTCAGAAAATTGCCTAATAAGCTTTTTGGATTGTTAGGAAATAGGAGGCAATTTACTGAATAATTCTGGAAAACACGAGAAAACTGCAGCGATAGGCAAACATACGGGACGACAAATAACGCATACCAATTTGAAGCCGAACGAACCGCTGTAGATCCGACAGCGAACATCCGCTGCAGACGTTGGTGATGACATTGAGCCGCAGCACCCGATCTCCTCGGTAGACGAGCTGTGGTAAAGAACGTGAGCAGTCGCAAGGAGCGCTTCCCAAAAACCTTATTCGCCCTCTCCCGGTGCAGGACCGCAAGGGCGAACGGTTTCGGAGACCTGCTCTCTCGATCGTCGGTGCACGCCAGTGCTCGGGATGGAATAGACTAGAAGGCGGCACAAGAAACGCAAATAATCTGATCGTGGATTACTGTCATACCGCGCACGCCCGTATTTATAGAGTCCCACGGAGGTGGTTCGTATGCGATCTGGAGGATCCGGATCCGAACTGACGCTCGAATTCACACGAACGCACGCGCGCGCGTGTGCGGGGCGGGGCGAGGCGAGCGAGGAGGAGGAGAAGGAGGAGCGCGCGTGGGCCACCCCTCTCTTCCTCTTTTCTCTCTCACTCAAGAAGTGGAAGAGCAACCTCCCTTATATGTAGGGGCTGCTCCACTTCTACTTCTCATGTGGGACTATACACTTAGCACCACTCTCTCTTGCCTTAATGGGCCTTTGAGATTTTCTAAGATTTATTTCTAAATTAGTATTGAGTCAAGCCCATTAATTCCAACACTTATCACCTGCAGTTTGAAGGATCAATCCAGTCCACCTTTGATGTCACAATCTGGAGAACGTGGGCGCCTCCCAAATAAAAAGCCTTTATGTGGCTTCTACTTCAAGCACGACTGTAGACTGCGGAGAGGCTCCAGAGACGAGGATAGCCTAACAACTATTTTTGCCCACTATGCAATCGCAGTCTAGAAACTACTACTCACTTATTCATTGAATGCCCGATCTCGCAGCTCATATGGACATCTCTTGGTCGATGGTTGAACAAGCCGGAACTACATTCATATACTCACGCACTAATGTCTTCACTGTGGCAAACTGGTTCCAGGACATCGTGCAAGCATTTGGTGCCCTGCGTGCGAAGGGGCACATCTCTCTCATTGCCGCGCTATGGTGCGAATGAAAGGAACAGAAGGATATTCCAAGCTTCAGAACACAACCCGCTGCAGCTGCTGGGCGACATCAAGGACGAGCTTCGAGCCTGGCATATGGCCGGCGCGCGGCACCTACCGGTGCTCACGATGACACAAGCGACTGACAAAGGCTGATCGCCCTCCTGCTACTTTTCACACGCATGTTTCCTCTCTTCCTTTTTTCAGTTATTGATTGTAACTCTGAACAGCTTGTTCATTTTCTCGTCTTATAATATTACGCCAGCAACGGCTGGTCCTTTCGAAAAAAAATGTTGTGCTTTTTAGGCTTCATTCAGCTTATCAAGAATGTTTGACATGCACTGGTATCTTAGTGTGTGGTCGCCGGCATCATGCCGCTCTATGCCGTGCGATGGCGGTGTTGCTCAGTTGTGGACTCGTGGAGCTGATGTGGCCGTGGTCTCCCATCGAGAATTGTTGTGGCCCTCCGCTACCGGTGTTGTAGGCTGCAACGTCTTCATAGAAACTTATCCGCCGATGGCCGGCAGATCGGGATACACCACCTCGAACACCGTGGACGGTGTTGGCGGCGTGTCTGCGTCAGTGCTCTAGTCCCACCGGCCATGATGCTCCTCCAAGATCACATCGCGTGTGCTGCACAACCACTTCTTCGCCAGGTTGTACACCCTGTAAGCTTTGGCGCCATCCTCGTAGCTGACTAACAGTATGGGCGTCGAGCAATCAGCAAGTTTGTTGATGCCGGGGCAGAGACGCTTCACCTGGACCACGCAGCCAAACACTCGAAGATGGTGCACGATCGGTTTCCTGTTTTACCATGCCTCATAAGGCGTTTTACTGTCGAGACTGCATGTAGGTGCACGGTTCAGTAGGTCCACCGCAGTTTGCACTGCCTCGCCCCAAAAGTTCGCTAAGATCCCATGCACTTCAGGAGACAGTGAGCCATCTCCACTGTTTGATTATGACATTCAACAATGTCATTTAGCTGTGCAGTATTTGATGCGGTGTGCAGTGCTTGATGCCCTGCTCATCGCAGTAATCCTAGAACACAGAGGAGTTGAATTTGCTACTACGGTCCGAGGGAAATGCCATGAGCCTCCTACCCAACGTGCCTCAGTGAGCGTCTTGACCCACCTGGAACGCTTGAATGCCTCATCCTTGGACTTTATCACTCAATCCACATGAAATGGTTGTAATAATCAACTATAATGGAAAGTACCAGCTGCTGTCTCCCATTGTGGCTAGTTTGATCGACCTGCACAAACCACTGGGGACTAGCTCCTATCCACAACCGGTGTGGTATGTCGACACCTGTGGGAACGGGACGCGGTGCTGCTTCCCAACAGTGCACCTATCATATAATTCTTCGACACGATCAATCAGAGGTATTCCTTCCGCCAGGCCTTTATGAGCCATGGCACGCAGCGAGCGGAAGTTGAGGTCACCGTAGCGCCCATGCCACAACCATGCCTCGACCTGGTGGACCGCAGATAGTAGACACACAGGCGTTGCCAACTTCAGCTTGATGGTGTACAACCGGTTCTTGGAGCATGTTACCTGAGCGAGCATCATGCACTCGCGGTCGTTGCTGCAGAGCTTGGGGATCAGGTACCCATCAGTGAGCGCCCGATGGTCTTTTTGGGGGCTCTCGAAGACGACCGTGCTCTGTCCTCAGATGTGGACAAAGGATCCATCACGGAATTTGACGGTGCCCTTTACTGTCTCGATGATGTAACATCCGTATTTTTCCCAACCGCCATGCTGCGCCCACGATGCCCCGCCCGTCCATTCGCTCGCGCTTGCCCGCCTGTGCGTGCAGTCGCGTTGTGTGGCAACCGCTAACACCGCGCCCCTCGCCCACACCGCTCCTCCTGGCAACCACTCCTCGTATAAAGTCCTGTCGTGCCACCACTCTTCCCCTCCCCCCATTTCCTTTCCAAAAAACATAACACCAGTACACATCGCCATGGCAACTGACGGAAGCTCTTGGTGTCGTCGCCTTGCGCGAATCAGACCACGAGACGAGTATCTAGATGCCTCACTGCCACCGAAGGAAACCTTCGCTTCGAGTTTCATCGCCCAACTCGCTTCCCCGTTGTCGCCGATGGTCAATCGCAACACCCCACCGCCGCCACCCCTTGTCCGGCCGTCCGCGCATGCACATGACTCCCTGGTGAGTTTCCCACACCCTCCTCCTTTATTTTCCGCAAATACCTTCAAGGATTAGGGCTCCTAGTCGTAATTGGCGCGCTCTAGTGAGCTTTGACCACCATCCATGAGGGTACAACCGTGTTGGCTGGAGTTTGAAGAAGCCCATGGCTTCTGTTGTTTCCTGGCCCTTGGATTCATAAGGTGTGGTGTAGATTAAAAGCTTAGATACCCCTTCGTTGTATTAAATCCAGTCCATCCATCTAGAGTCTAACGGCTAAAATTAAATCAAGTCATACACCTTTGCAGTTTTACACCGTGGACCTTGGAATCTTGCCAGCTACCCCTGGAATCCTCTGGAATTCAGATCTAGCCCCCAGAATTAACAATCTAACCCCTGGATTCTCTGGAATTGGATTTAATCAGTTAAACAATCAAGCTAGGCCCCTGAACTTTTGGAAATAATAACGCACAAACCCCTGATCTTATAAAATGACCCTTGGACTTCATTAAAATCATGGTTTTCAATGTGAACTAATATTTAAGCCTCTGAGATATATTAAATATCATACCAGCCCCTGAAAGGTCATGGAAAAATGGCAAAACAGCCCCTGAGGTTATTTTTAATTGCTGAATATTGATTAAAAGTGTATTTAGTGATTAGAGAATATTTATAAATGATAAAATAAATATATAAAATAGTAGAAAAATAGTTATAAATCATTTTAGGCTAAAATAAAATTGTTGATGCATATAAAATATATTTTGATCATGGAAAAAATTTAATAAAAATACTTTTAACTATAAATAAATACTAAAAATAGAAAATAAATGTAGGAATAGTAGGAAAATTATAAAGTGCAAATAAAATATATTTTGACTATGAGAAAATCATTAATAATGTTTTTATCATATAAATGAATACTAAAATGATAAATAAATGATAAGTGCATTTCTTTAGCTATGAAAAATAATAAATCACTCATTACTCCGATTTAAATCATAATCATATCATATTTCAATTAAAATATTTGTATTGCTTGTATGGTGTATTGTTCTTGATTGTTTTTATTTCTCTTTTCATGGTAGTGTACACACATTCGTATCTCGATCAAGAAGCTACATGAAGAGGTGAAGACAAAGAGTTCACTCAAGAAGACTAAGCAGCTATTTGATAAAAGGCAAGTGTCCTTGACCATCTTGTACCAATTTTAGGATGTTAGCTAGTTGCATGCTTAATTAATGTGAATCCTGTTTTATTTACCGTTCCATATAATTTATTGTCGCCCGAGTTAAATTGGGTGGTTTTGGGTATTTCAATCACGCTTAGCCATGCTTATTAGTTGGGATGGAAATTTGGACACATGATTATATTATTAATTATGATCATTATGTTACATTGAAAACGATGAAGTAATTGGTATGAATCTGGCGGTTGGATGGTTCGGTATGGTGCAGTTTGCACGAAACTCGGGATTGAGTTTGACACCGCTGGATTCTAAGGACCGGTTTATGGAGGAAGCCACTAAGATTTATAGTACCACCATGAGACTGAGATGGGGCAGCTTGGTCAATTAATTTGGTTTCTCCCGATGAAATGCTAGTATAGTTGGATGGTGCGGGGAATGATGCAGGGGTACTGCTCTGGGAACCGCAAGGCTCAAGAGGGGGCTCTGAGGCGGAGGGTTACTCCGGAAATGCCTCAGTGGTGGAAACCTTATAGGGTTAGCACTAGTCGGGAGTACCTTTGTGAAGATCATGTAGTGATCTCCTAGCCTCACACCAAAGGAAGTGTGTAATGTGGTTAGCTACCATGGGCATTCAGGGAGGTTTACTCAGTCCACCTGACAACAGGGGATGAAATCACTGCTTGTGAGTAAAGGGTACACTCTCTGCAGAGATTGGTAAACTGTCATGACAGCCGTGCTCACGGATAAGAGCGGCTTGGAGCTAGTTCATAATTAGTCGATGGTTGAGATGATGGTTGGGATGATACTTGGAAATGATATTGGTATTATTACTTTATTATCATTGTTACAGTTGGGATTATTCACTTAGATGTAGGTTGTTAATGAACGGTAAGGATAAGTTTAATGCTTAGTGCTTAAGCCACTATCAGCCTTTCTTTTTGATCGGCCTTCATGTCATTTATTTCCTACACTTGCTGAGTACCACGGGATGATACTCACACTTGCTTTGTTGTACTTTTGATATGCTGCTCAGTGAAGAGAAGATGTAATGAAGACAGTGACAAGTGAAGACAGTGCATAGGTCGCGTTGCTGCCAGTCAATTTGCCTGTGGTTGCCCTGGAGTTTTTCCTCTTCCGCTGCTATTCAAAACTCTTTTAAAGGTATAAATGTTATTTTCATACGATATAGAATTGTTTATCACTTTTGTTATACATGTATGGTGAAACTGATCCTGGCATACATGTAATTTAATTTGCAGCTGGTTTTATTTTTAATAGAACCGGGTGTGACAGATGAGCATGGTGAACATGTTCGTGTCACCTGTAATATGGTTACTGGAACCAGTGTCAAAGTACCACAACCCGGCACCATCGTTGACTGGCAGAACTCGCTCTTCATTCAGGTTGATGATATCCAGTGCGCTTGGGCCACCTTTGTGGCCGTCACTCAGCTGCATTGCCATGTCGTGCACGACCTCATCACACACAAGTGCCAGCAAAGATCGCCGGCTGCTTGTCAACGGCTTGTGCGAGGTGCGCCTCCGCGCACCTTTCATGCTTTTCCTAGTGCGACTTGCGGCATTTCTTGGAAAAATGCCCCCAGATACTGCAGTTGTGGCACTTGGCATTCCACTGGTGGCTTGTCCCCGATCACCACCGTCAGACCTGCCACCATGGCATGGCCACGTTCCGTACCATGACCGCGACCACCGTCGCCGCTAGAGGAGCCATCTCCCTGCTCTATTTGTTTCCAACGGGCCTTCCACTTTTCCTCGATGATAAGTAGACGGCTGCCCAAGCCACCATCATTGTTGTTCTCGTTGATACGCTCCTCAACGACTTGGAGCCAGCCCGTGAGCTCGTTGACCAACATGGTGGTGATGTCGAGTATGGACTCAATGGCAATGCCACCTGCTTGGACTTGGAAGGAACTACACGCAGGAATTTACGAACCACTTTCACCCCTTCAATGTTGTCCCCGAGTGAGCGAAGGTTGCTGGCGAGCCCTAAATCCGAGAACACGTCCACCGTCTTTCCATCCTGGAATGAGATGGTCTCGGACTTCTGGAGCTTCTGCGCATTCGCCTCACTGACAGGCTCAACTCCGACACACCGCGCCGTGATGGTATCTAACGCTAGCTTTACGGTCTTCTTGATTGAAACAGAAGCGTGCATCTCTTCTGGAATTGAGTGCAATATTGCCGCCAATATTGCAAGGCAATCTCCGCGGTGTGGGGCGTCCCCATCATGATCCCATCCCACAACCTCTTTGCTTACAGGTTCATGATCATGACCACGAACCACTCAGCATAGTTGGTCTTGTCAGGATCGGCTAGACAATGTCGCTACTGCTGCCTCCCACCTCCCTCACAACCTGCTGCACGACTATCTCGCCTCCTTTATGGTGCATTGTGCTCCACCCGCGACTCTGCGCACGGTTATGCGACGTCGCCATTGGCATCCATGACACAGAAGAGAAGCGAGACTTCTCGCCGGCCGGTCATGGCTGCAAGAATGTGATGGGGACTTGACACCACATGGTGTAGCACGAAGAAGGAAGAAACTCCATGAACACAGACACACGTACGAAAGGTTTCGGTGCTGCGAAAACGGGCAGTTTTTCAGCTCGTTGCTTCATTTAAACTGAACAAACTGTGATCCGGAATTTGTGCCATAACCAAGTTGAACGGACGCATCATAGCCACGTCCCCGCTCATGCACCATATCATGCTGTTGCTCACGCCATCGTTTGACCGACGTTGCGAGCATGCTCACAGCCAACCGGCCACGATGTGGACAGACCCCACTCTCCGTGCACTGGGTTTATTTGCTGAAATAAACTTACTAGATAATGTGCCACTGGATTTCAACAGTGATCAGGATCCCCTTTGCTCCCACGGACACAAGCCGTTCCTCCCATTCTAAGCATCTCTTTGCCATACTTTCCTGCGTAGATTGAAATTTATCCAGCTTCATCCTTTCCTGCGGCAGGGTCGGCAAACCAAGATATTTAGCTTCAAAAGAATATGACTGGACACCCAGCGTATTCCAGGCAGCTTCCATGACACCCGGGTCCATACTTGATTGAAGAATACTGAGCACTTGCTGTTGTTGATTAGCTGGCCATTGCAGCGACAGTAACAAGCGGGAGTCTTCTTTACATCTCAACTTGTTCTACTATACCTGTAAAAACCAACAAGCTATCATCAGCGAGAAAAATGTGAGATATCTCTGGTGCTCGGCGACAAACTCTCAAACCCTGGATATTTGTATTGCGTGATTCCTTGGCCAACAGTTTAGACAGTCCATCAGCAACACACAATAACAAGTTAGGCAAAAGAAAATCACCTTAGCGTAAACCACGAGTAGGTTGGAGGCGTTCAAAAAGGGGTTCCACTGACACTACAGAAATATGACGGTTTTTGCTTAATTACGATGGTAATTAGCTGAGGTAATTAAATCATGGTAAATAAAATAATTTATGACGGCCACCGTTGTAAATTAATTTATTTACGACGGCAGCCCGTAGTCGTCGTGAATAAGGGTACATTCCACGTGGTGGGCTAGGCTAGCTTATTTACGACGGCCGAGACTGGCCGCTGTAAATTATAGGGCTAATTTACGTTGGTCTGGCACTATGTAAGAAAGGCTCATCCGAGACGCGCTCGAATGAAGAAGGGAGACGAACGAATTGTGCGTCTTCGTCGTCACGTCTCGCATTACGTTGTTATCAGAGAGAGCGACAAGTGCGTCGCCGATCAGCCAAAGTGCGAGACATGCTCAAAGGTAGTGCATCTCCTTTCTTTAAGTCATAACAAACGATCTTTACGATGTCATTGGAGACAGGTTTTCAGCGCGTCGTCCATCAGCATACATGCGAGACATGCACTAACATAGCGCGTCGCAGGTTTATTGACTGATCCAAGACGTTGTTTATTGAAGTGCGTCGCTGATTTATTTACTGATCTGAGACAGGCTTTAAGGAAGCTTGTCTCCTTTATTTAGGTAATCCGAGACGTTCTCTGTTACAGCTCGTCGCAGATTATTTACAGGTAAGGTCTCCTATTAGGTGCCCTCCACCCCTGATTATCCTGGTTGCTGGCTGCATTCTGGAGCTAGCCAGGATTTGGTAGCCGCATTGCCTGTGTCAGCAACATACACATATAGAAACATATGTATAGCAAAAAGATCACACCTTAAATTATATTGACCAATCAAGTACACTATTCATCGTGATTACAAAGTAACTAAATACACACATCATAACTTTCATCATCTAATCCTGTATACTGTAATGAAAATTCTCCCGATCAATGACTTTATTAATGTAACAACCCTATTTTCATCCATCATGCATTGCATACATTCTTAAACACATTTAATATTAAGAAGCATAAAAAGGAACAAGTTAAAAATGAATTAGAAGCAAAACAACACTTAAAGTCTGTAGAAGTACGATCTTGTCCGGTTGGTACCCTGGACTAGTCCGGTTTCCCCCTCTGATGCCCCTCTGGACTTGTACGTTTTTGCTGCGGGCTAGTCCAATTAAGTCCCTGTTACATTCTGGACTTGTCATTGGTCAAGTGCGGCCTAGTCCATTTTTTTGTCCGGTTTTTGAATAAGTTGTCAAATCCTCGGACTTGTCCGATCTATGCCGGACTTGTCCGTTTTCCTCTCTGGACAAGACTGGACTTGTCCGGAACTCTTACCAGATTTGTCCGTTTTCCTCTCTGTCTAACCTCGGATTAGTCCGGCCTCCTAGCAGACTTGTCCGCTGTTCGCGACTCCGATTCAATCTTTTCTCCCACGGCTTGTTTTTGGTTTTTTACCTTAATTGGGCCTGAGGACGTCGTGTCTAACCTCTTTGGAGCCCATGTGGGACCCCTACACGAAATCCACCCAACCCTAACCCTCCACCCCTATATAAACAACACAGCACCCCACTTTTACATCTCTTTGCCACAATTGAAAGACCATCAAACCCTAGTTCGTGAGAGCCGCTATCAAGAGAAGATTCAACAGCAAGGAGGAGGAGGATAAAACGAAGGAGGAACGATCAAGCAAGATCTTCATTGACTTTTTGTTCTTCGCCACCAATTCACGCTCAACTCTCCATCAACTCTTCATCATCAACCCTAGATCGTCAAGATTCAAGTTTCATCTTCAGCTCTTGATCCTTGAAGTTCTACACACGTGGTACACCTTCTACTTTCTTTTTTTCCACGTTAATTCAACCCCAATTCTCTCATATAAAAAACCCCTAATTTGCAGTCTATCCAGGGCAGACTAGTCCGGCCCCTGCATACGGACTAGTCCGGCCTCTAAATCTGAATTGTGCTGAATTAATTCCAAATTGACTCGAATCAATTTCAAACCTATCCAAACTTGTTAAAAACCATTAGAACCAGTTAGTAAACATTAATAGCAACTCATTAACAAGTTTTACCACATAATTGCATTAATCATGCATGTCATGTCATTTTCAATACTATATGAGCTTTATTTGATTGAATTGTGTTTTTGCATGTTTGTTGCTCGGAATAGAAGGTGCTGCGCTAGAGGGTGCTGTCAAGGACCTCCAGTACTAGAACTTTGAAGTCTTTGACCCTAACCAAGCTCAGGAGCAAGGCCATTGCCTTGATCATATTGATCCTGTTTTTAAATGTTTTGTTTGCAAAATTGCATGCTTGTGTCAAATTGACGGGAAGCCCATGATAGGTGTTTACTAGACTTGTTTGACCATCCTTGTCGCTTGGAATATATTGTAGAGAGTCGAGAAGGGCCTTTTACTTTTTTGCTTCGCTCTAATTAATTAGGATGGGAAAAAAACCAAATGACCTAATTATGAATTAATGGATTGAAAGGCGGGCTAGAGGGGGGGGTGAATAGGCAATAATCGATAATTTAAACTTAATTCAGAGTTATGAAAACAGAGAAGTCGGACTTGTCTGACTTCTAGTCAGACTTGTCTGACCTAAGTCGGACAAGTCTGACCTGGGTCAGATAAGTCCGAGATTACCTGCACGATCAGATCAAAAATCCAATTTTTAAGCGATCTAGTGAGAGATATCGATCCCTAGCAGTTCTACACGAAGTATGGAGTAGAAAGAAAGCTGAGGGAGAGATAGCACGAGGAAAAACACTAGAATCAAAACTTGCAAGAACGAAAGAACAACAAGAGACAAACGATTTTATCCTGAGGTTCGGAACCACAAAGGATCCTACATCCCCGTTGAGGAGTCCACAAGGGACCAGGCCTTCTCTAGCCTTTCCCTCACGAGTTGCCACATGGGACAACTCCCGATCTTCCACTATCTCAAAGATTGTTACAAACTCCCCGATTACAAGAGATCACAAAGAAATCGCGGGGCGACGCCTAACCATCTAAGGGAGAACCCCAAGAGCAACAAACACGCAATCACGAAGAAACTTAGCGAATCACACGTTGCTCAACCCCTCAACAAACCGTTTCTCCCAATCCTCACAAAGCACTCTTCAGTCTCCCAAAAATTCGAATTTGGGCTCTAGAGGTGAAGAACAAGTGGAGAGAGGTTCTTGAGTTCAAATGGGCGTTCAGAACTGTTCAGGGGTGTTAGGCATAGTTGGTGGGTCGAAACCACCCACTATTTATACTCCAAAAAGTCATTAGAGCTGTTTGACATAGCCCACGTCGGACATGTCTGACACAAAGTCGGACATGTCTGTCCTCAAAGGTCAGGCCTTTCACTTCAGACTTGTCTGACCAAAACCACTTCAGACATGTCTGACATACAATCTCGGACATGTCTGAAATTCTGCAGATAGAACTCGGACAAGTCTCACTCTCTGGAACTTAGAAAATTTTCCTTACTCCCTGGGAACAGATCCATCTCGGACATGTCTGACCCCCAAGTTCGGACAAGTCCGAAACATCACTGGAACTCTCACTGGAACCCTTCCAGTGCCAATTCGGACATGCCTGACTCACAAATTCGGACATGTCCGAATTCCAACAGAGGGAATTCGGACATGTCTGACACCATAAGTCAGACAAGTCCGCCCAAGCCACAAAGGCCCTACTAAAATATTCTACTAAGGGGTTGAGCACCCGAATGACTCACTAAGTGTCTACGCGTCGTGTCCCTCTTAATAGTACGATTTTTCCTACGACTCAAGGAGAAAATAGAAAACCCTATTTCTATTCTTCTTCATCACAACTTTTCTCCTTTTGCCGTCTTTCTTCAAAGCTCCATTCCGTACTCCGGATCTGCGCTCATGCTCAACCAAGTTCATTAGCACTTTAATGGTTCATCATCAATCCACCAAAACCCACAAGGGACCTAGATGCACTTACAATCTCCCCCTTTTTGGTGATTGATGACAACCAGCTAAAGTCTTCGACAAAAATAAGATTTGATAGAAGTTTTGAGTCTCAAGTGTATATGAGCTTTTGGAATAACAATAAAAACAACTCATATACACTCAATCGTCGTGGGGTGCCTATATGCTCGTGTGTGTGCAATAACGTTATACAAATGAAGAAATGCACACGAGATCAATGAAGCATCATAATGATCATCATAAGGCATCAATAAACATCATTAAGCATTAACATTCATAAACGAGTAACAAATAAGTACAAGACACAATAAGTACAAGACACACCACGATAGAAAATATGACTAGATACATGTCCATGTCCAAGAAAAAGCACTAGAATCTAATACTTCTCCCCCTTTGGCATCAAGGCACCAAAAAGGATAAAAGTGGACACTAAGACCTAGTCGACTCGGTGTCGTCCTCGTCGTCGTCGCTGTCATCGTCGCCGCTCTCCTCCTCGTAGTCGCTCTCCTCGCCGGAGTCACCGTGAGCTGCAGGAGGTGCTGAGGAAGAGGCGCCGGTGCCGGTGAAGAACACCATATCCGCCACGGTGAGCTCCGGGAACTCCGGTGGCTCCTCATCTGAGCTGGCATCATCGACTGGAGGAAGCTGGAGGTGCTCCCTGATGGCTGCGAGGTCCCTCTGGTTCCTCTTTGCCAAGCGCTGAGTCGACTGGCAGACGGTGAAGATCGACTTCAGGATCTTGAGCAGTCCTGAGGAGCAAGACGGCTGCTGCTGGGGCACGGAGGATGAGCTGGGAGGCTGAGCAGACTTCCTCCTCGAGGAGCTGGGTCCTCCCTCTGCTGGTGCCGGTGCCGGTGCAGCTGCTCGAATCGGGCGGTGAAGCTTGGAAGGCTTCTGAGGCACGAGGCGCCTATGAGGCACATCCTTCACAAACTTCTTCACGAACACCGTCTCAATTAGCTTCATCAGGTACGGGGCGTAGCAGCAAGACCTAGCCGGTGTCTCCGAGGCGAGGTAAATCTCCTCGTAGATATAGTCAAAAGCATTGAATTGCTGCTCCCCTGTCAAAAGCTGGATCAGATTTTTGCTGTTGTGATTGATCCTGTTGGCATCCCCATCCTTGGGCGAGAGGGTCTTTCTGATCAGACGGTTCACCACGGCATGGAATGGCTTGAGGCCGTGGATATGAGGAGGGTCGGCTGGATACCCATCCTCATAGAAACTCTCCATCTCCAGGAGGTTCACTATATCCATCTCATGGATCTTCAGTGAGTGCTGCAGGCTGTCCTCCATCCCGAGAATGCGGGCAAACTCCTCATAGCTGACTTCGTACTTCACCCCATTGGTCATCCAGGTGAAGCTGTGCTTGTCAACCCAATAGAACACAGTTGCATAAAATTGGAGGATGACTTCCTTGTTCCATGGGTATTGGAGACCCATGATCTCGCTGACTTCGTGGTGCTCGCAAGCTTCGAGCACCCCCTTGAAGAGAAGATAGGAGTCCTTCTTCTTCAATGCAGCCTTCCAATCAACCCATTGCATCTCAGTGATTGGGTTCTTCTTGGTTGTGAGGACTGACCGGTAGTAATCCATGTGGAAGAAGCACCAGAAACGGGGATCCTTGCTCTCCCTTGGCATGTCATAACACCGCACATCTCTCATGTGCATGGTGTCGTGGATGTTCCTCCGGTAATTCACCCTGTCGGTCGTGCGTCGAGTGTCACCAACTGGAGAGTGCACGACCAACGGTTCGATCTCTTGCTGCCCTTGGGAGATCGAGCTGCCCCCTGACCACTGTGAATAGTGAGGTGACCGCTTGCGGGTCGCTTGGCAACCACCTTCTTTGGTCGCTTTGATGGTTGAGCCGAAGAATCGGGACGTGCGGGCTCCTTGCCTCTTTTGTCGTGACCCATAGCTAGAAAAGATACAAGGATAGGTAAGAGTCAAAGCAAGAGAGATAGAGCAATTAACTTGATAGTTTTGATAGAAATTAGGTCTCAGAGTTATACAGGATCGAACATGTCTGACTCGAAAGTCAGACTTGTCCGACCTGTACAGAACTGACCCTAATTGCTAAGGAAACTAAGCAAATCAATTTTTCTACCGACCAAATTTTGCACCAAGGTTGCAAACATGCCTAGGAACAGTTCCAAGGGCATAAATTTGCAAACTTGCCGCTAGATTTAGAATTGAGAGGAAAGATGCGGAAAATACCTTCGGAGGAAGAAAAAGATTGAAGAACTCCGAAGGGGATGTGAATCCTCCAACTTCGAGGGAGATTTTCCCTCAAGAACTCCTCACAAGAGCCTCAAAATCAATGTGGATCGCCTTGGGAGGTTTGAGAGAGATGGAGATTAGGGTCTGAAGTGAGGAGAGAGAGAAGGAAAGGAAACCGTCGGCCTCTTTGAAGGGGTTCGGACTTCCCACGTCGGACATGTCCGAATTTGTACTTCGGACAAGTCCGAATTCTCTCTGCAGACTTAAAACCCACTTCGGACATGTCTGACTTTTGTCAGACTTGTCCGACACCTCCTGAGTGTATGCAATGTGCAAACACTTGCGGATCTAAATATAGGCATATATGGACATTTTGGACAAGTTTTTGCAAATATCTTTGACAAAAATGATCAGTAAGCAACCAACACTCAAACTATGATCATTTTCACCAAAGAGAAGTTTAGAACATAGTTTTCAAGAAAAATAGATGAGATTTTCGAAAAACACACAACATTTTGAAGTTGAAAACTAATAGCAATTAGATGTGCACGACTCAAGCAATGTTTCGAGAATCCAAGATATTTAGCTCACTCCTTAGGTCACAAAAGCGTCTCTCATCAAGGGGTTTGGTGAAGATATCCGCCAATTGCTTCTCACTTCTAACATGAGAGATAACGATATCTCCCTTGATAGAGTGGTCTCGCAGGAAATGGTGACGGATGTCTATGTGTTTGGTTCTAGAATGCTAGACGGGGTTGTGAGCAATCTTGATGGCACTCTCATTGTCACATAGGAGAGGAATATGGCTCAGATTGTAACCATAATCCCTAAGAGTTTGTCGCATCCAAAGAAGCTGCACACAGCAACTTCCGGCTGCAACGTACTCCGCTTCGGCTGTGGAAAGGGCAATAGAGTTTTGTTTCTTGGAACACCACGCAACCAAGGACCTATCAAGAAATTGGCATGTCCCGGATGTGCTCTTCCTATCTACCCTACAGCCCGCATAATCCGCATCGGAATAACCGACAAGATCAAACTTGGATCCTTTAGGGTACCAAAGACCCAGATTAGGAGTGTGAACTAAATACCTAAGGATCCTCTTAACCGCTGTCAAGTGAAACTCTTTTGGAGTGGCTTGGAATCGAGCACACATGCACACACTAAGCATAATGTCGGGTCTAGAAGCACAAAGATAAAGCAAAGAGCCAATCATAGAACGGTATACCTTTTGGTCCACGCTCGCTCCTTCATTTAATCCTAGATGCCCGTTTGTTCCCATAGGTGTCTTGATGGGCTTTGCCTTCTCCATGCCAAACTTCTTGAGAATGTCATGAGTGTACTTGGTTTGGCATATGAAGGTCCCTTCCTTGAGTTGCTTTACTTGGAAACTAGGAAAAACTTCAACTCCCCCATCATAGACATCTCAAATCTCTCCGTCATGATTTTGGAAAACTCATCACAAAAAGTCTTGTTAGTAGAACCAAATATGATATCATCAACATAAATTTGGCATACGAACAAGTCATTATCAAAATGCTTAGTGAAGAGAGTATAATCGACTTTCCCAATCTTAAAACCATTTTGAGTGAGAAAATCCCTAAGGCACTCATACCAAGCTCTAGGTGCTTGTTTTAGGCCATAAAGAGCCTTACACAACTTGTAGACGTGATCGGGATGCTCTTCATCTTCAAATCCGGGCGGTTGCTCCACATACACTTCCTCCTTATTAGACCGTTGAGGAATGCACTTTTCACATCCATTTGATATAACTTGAAATCATGGTGAGTAGCAAAAGCCAATAATATGCGAATAGATTTCATCCTAGCTATGGGAGTAAAGGTTTCATCGAAATCCAAACCTTTGACTTGAGCGTATCCTTTTGCTACAAGTCTTTCCTTGTTTCTTGTTACCACCCCGTGTTCATCTTGTTTGTTGCGGAACACCCACTTGGTTCCAACAACATTTGCATTTGGTCTCCTCACGAGTTCCCACACCTTGTTCCTCTTGAAGTTGTTGAGCTCTTCTTGCATCGCCATCACCCAATCCGGGTCTTGTAGAGCTTCTTCTACTTTCCGTGTCTCTAGAGAGGAAACAAAGGAATAGTGTTCACAAAAGTTAGCCATACGTGAGCGAGTAGTTACCCCCTTGGAGATGTCTCCAAGTATGTTGTCAACGGGATGGTCCCTTTGAACGCTTTGATGAACTCTTGGGTGTGGTGGTTGAGCTTCTCGATTATTGTCTTCATCTTGATCATTTTCTTGATCTCCCCCTTGATCCAAGCCCCCTCCTTGATTTTGATCTTGTTGAGATTCATCTTGAGGATCTTGATCTTGTTCATGTGGGGGATTTGCATCTTCTTCGCATGCTTGAAGATCATTTGGATCATGTGGTCGCACATCTCCAAGTGCCATTCTCCTTAATGCTTCTTGCGGAGTCTTCTCTTGATCTAGCACACACTTATCAACTTGCTCCACTTGAGAGCCATTAGTCTCATCAAACACTACATCATGTGCTACTTCAACAATCCCGGAGGACTTGTTGAAGACACGATAGGCGTAGGTGTTTGAGTCATAGCCAAGCAAGAAACCTTCATCAAATTTCGAAGCGAACTTCGAATTCCTAGGCTTCTTGTTGAGAATATAGCACTTGCTCCCGAAAACACGAAAGTATGGGATGTTGGGTTTGTTACCGGTTAGGAGTTCATACGAGGTCTTCTTCAAGAGTCGATGAAGATACAACCGGTTTATGGCATGGCAAGCGGTGTTAACCGCTTCCGCCCAAAACCGATCGGACGTCTTGTACTCATCAAGCATCGTCCTTGACATCTAGATAAGAGTCCTATTCTTCCTCTCCGCTACTCCATTTTGTTGAGGGGAGTAGGGAGCGGAGAACTCATGCTTGATTCCTTCTTCATCCAAGAAGTCTTCAACTTGAGTGTTCTTGAACTCCGTCCCGTTGTCGCTCCTAATCTTCTTGATTCTTAAGGAGAACTCGTTTTGAGCTCTCCTCAAGAACTTCTTGAGAACTCCTTGGGTTTCACCTTTCTCATGCAAGAAAAATACCCACGCGAAGCGAGAAAAATCATCAACAATAACTAGACCATATTTGTTACCGCCAATACTAATGTAGGCGATCGGTCCGAATAGGTCCATGTGTAGTAGCTCCAATGGTCTTGAGGTTGTCATGATGTTCTTGGACGGATGTTGAGCTCCTACTTGCTTTCTGGCTTGACATGCGCTACATGGTCTATCTTTCTCAAAGACAACATCTTTTAGTCCACGGATATGATCCCCCTTAAGAAGTTTTTGCAAGTTTCTCATCCCAACATGGGCTAGCCTTCGGTGCCATAGCCATCCCATGTTAGTTTTCGCCATTAAGCACGTATCAAGGTTGGCTTTATCCGTGGAGAAATCCACAAGGTAAAGCTTTCCCTTGAGTACGCCCTTAAAGGCGATTGAGTTGTTGCATCTTCTTGAGACGGTCACACCGTTGTTAGTGAAAAGACAATCATAACCATTATCACATAATTGAGAAATAAACAAGAGGTTGTAATCAAGTGAATCAACATGAAGCACATTAGAAAGAGTGTGTTTTGAGGAGATAGCAATTTTACCGGTGCCAAGGATTTTCTCTTGGCTATTATCCCCAAAGAAGATTCCTTCACTAGGATCTTCATTCTCCTTGTACTCTACAAACATCTTCCTCTCTCCGGTCATATGGTTAGTGCATCCACTGTCAAGAACCCAATTTGATCCACCGGAGGAGTATGCCTACAAAAAAGAGTTATGCCTTTCCTTTAGGTACCCAAACGGGGTTGGGTCCTTTGATGTTAGTCACAAGACATTTGGGCACCCACACGCAAGGCTTTGGGCTCTTGCGGAGTGGCCCAACATATCTAGCATAAGTCTTGCCAAGTTTGTTCCTCAATAAAACATAAGAAGCATCAAAGTTATGGAACAAAGGATGAGGTTCATTTTTAGACATATAAGATGTTGAGACAATGTTATTTACTTTATCTTGGGTGGATGAACCTTCCTTGACAAAAACAATCAAGTCTTTGTTATTCTTGGGGGCTTTGGCATTTTGCCTCCGCTCCCGAGAATAACCAAGACCATCCTTGACATGGGGAGGTCTCACATTTGTGTATGCACTACGTGCATAGGCCACCTTCTCCTTGTCAAAGATGCCACCTTTCGGTGCTTGTTTGTTTTGTGCCAAGTTAAGTTCATCCTTAAGTTTTAGGATCAAGCTTGAGCACATGCAAGTGTGAACTTCCTCGGATGAAATCTTTTGAGAAGATGAGCTCTTTGAGGAAGAAGGTGCATTGATCTTAAGTGACTCAACCTTCGTCTCTAGAATCTTGTTAACCTTTGTCAAGTTAACAAGTTCATCCTTGAGCTCAACGGTCTTGTCTTTAAGATTTGAGCATGCTTCCTTGCTCATGGCAAGGTCATGCTCCAATGCATTGCTTCTTTTTCTCTCGTGCTCGAAGAGCTCCTCAAGCTCTTGACATCTCTCCAATTTTTGGATGAGCATGTCCTCTTGACGCTCAAGGAGATCCTCCTTCTCGGAGATTTCATCCATAAAAAAGTTCATCTTTCTCATGGCACTCTTACTTAATCCTTTAAGCATGGATTCAAGTTCACTACCACTATCAAATTCATCACAAGAAGTTATAGAGGGAGTGGGTTTGGATTTGACCTTTCTTCTTCCCTCCTTTGCCATGAAACATGTGGACTTGAAATCATCAAGGTTGGGGAAAACCTTGCTTGCACTTGAGCTCTTTCCGATGGCAATGGTTGCCACCTTCTCTACATCGTCGGAATATGAGTCTTCATTTGAGTCCCATTCTCTTCCAAGGTGGGCATGTCCCGATGGCTTCTTCTTCTTGAAGAGTTTCTTATCTTGGGTCTTGCGCTCCTTCTTCTTGCTTTCATTTTATGGACAATCCGCAATGAAGTGCCCATGTTCACCACACTTTTAGCAAGTCTTCTTCTTTAGCTTCTCCTTGCTCTTGCCTTCTTGGTAATAGCCTCCCTTCTTCCTTCTCATCATCCTTCTAAACTTGTTGATGAAGAAAGCTTATTCCTCATCAGAGTCCATGCTCTCATCATCACTTGCATCTTCATTGTAGGATGTGGAAGTTGCTTTGAGGGCTATGTCTTTCTTCTTTGATGAGGCAAGCTTTTGGAGATCGTTGTAGAACATAGCTTCCTTCTCCATCATCTCGTTGTTGATTATCCTCCCAAGCACTTCTTCCGGAGTCATCTTGGTGTAGTCGGGGCTTTCACGGATCAAGGAGCAAAGAGTGATGTTTCGAGGCATTAATGCCCAAAGCATCCACTTCACCACTTCATGGTCCGTCCATCGAGTGCTTCCATAGGCACGAATCTTGTTCACGAGCACCTTGAGGCGGTTGTACATGTCTTGGGGCGACTCACCATCCATGATGGTAAAACTTCCAAGCTCTCCTTCGATCATCTCAATCTTCGCCTCCCGGATGACTCGGTTGCCCTCGTGCGCCGTCTTGAGTGTATCCCAAATATCTTTGGTCACTTCCAAACCTTTGACTCGGTTGAATTCATCCCGAGTCAAAGATGAGGTTATGACTCCCATGGCTTGAGCATTGCAATGAAGTAGGATAGCTTGTTGTGGAGTGACGTCTTCCTCATTCCTTGGCATATGAACTCCAGTTTGCACAATCTGCCACAAACTAGGATTCAAAGAGATTAAATGCATCTTCATATTGTGTTTCCACATTGAATAGTCATTTCCATTGAATTGAGGAGGTTTGCCAAGTGGAATAGACAAATAGTGATTGTTAGCATGAAGACGATCATAATCAAAGTGAGTTTGAGTATAGTCGTTGTTACTCTTCTGCTTCTCTTTGTTGATCTTGGGTTGTTTCCCTAGCTTCTCTCGAAGCTTCGCCTTGAGTTGGCGAGTCTCTTCATCATCCTTCGGATCATCAAGAAGAACGTCGTAGTTCTTGTCATTTGAGCCTTCACCCTCGACATATGAGGTATCATCCTTGTTCCTTTCTTCCGCCATCGATTCTCCGAGATGTTAGTCTCTTCCGGAGAAACCTGCTCTGATACCAATTGAAAGGCGGCCTAGAGGGGGGGTGAATAGGCGATAATCGATAATTTAAACTTAATTCAGAGTTACGAAAACAGAGAAGTCGGACTTGTCTGACCTAAGTCAGACAAGTCTGACCTGGGTCGGATAAGTCCGAGATTACCTGCACGATCAGATCAAAAATCCAATTTTTAAGCGATCTAGTGAGAGATATCGATCCCTAGCAGTTCTACACGAAGTATGGAGTAGAAAGAAAGCTGAGGGAGAGATAGCACGCGGAAAAACACTAGAATCAAAACTTGCGAGAACGAAAGAACAACAAGAGACAAACGATTTTATCCCGAGGTTCGGAACCACAAAGGATCCTACATCCCCATTGAGGAGTCCACAAGGGACCAGGCCTTCTCTAGCCTTTCCCTCACGAGTTGCCAGAAGGGCCAACTCCCGATCTTCCACTATCACAAAGATTGTTACAAACTCCCCGATTACAAGAGATCACAATGAAATCGCAGGGCGACGCCTAACCGTCTAGGGGAGAACCCCAAGAGCAACAAACACGTAATCATGAAGAAACTTAGTGAATCACACGTTGCTCAACCCCTCAACAAACCGTTTCTCCCAATCCTCACAAAGCACTCTTCACTCTCCCAAAAATTTGAATTTGGGCTCTAGAGGTGAAGAACAAGTGGAGAGAGGTTCTTGAGTTCAAATGGGCGTTCAGAACTGTTCAGGGGTGTTAGGCATAGTTGGTGGGTCGAAACCACCGACTATTTATACTCCAAAAAGTCATTAGAGCCGTTTGACACAGCCCACGTCGGACATGTCTGACACAAAGTCGGACATGTCTAACCTCAAAGGTCAGGCCTTTCACTTCAGACTTGTCTGACCAAAACCACTTCAGACATGTCTGACATACAATCTCAGACATGTCTGAAATTCTGCAGATAGAACTCGGACAAGTCTGACTCTTTGGGACTTCGAAAATTTTCCTTAGTCCCTGGGAACAGATCCATCTCGGACATGTCCGACCCCCAGGTTCGGACAAGTTCGAAACTTCACTGGAACTCTCACTGGAACCCTTCCAGTGCCAATTCGGACATGTCTGACTCACAGATTCAGACATGTCCGAATTCCAACAGAGGGAATTCGGACATGTCTGACACCACAAGTCAGACAAGTCCGCCCAAGCCACAAAGGACCTACTAAAATCTTCTACTAAGGGGTTGAGCACCCGAATGACTCACTAAGTGTCTATGCGCCGTGTCCATCTTAATAGTACGGTTTTTCCTACGACTCAAGGAGAAAATAGAAAACCCTATTTCTATTCTTCTTTGCCACAACTTTTCTCCTTTTGCCGTCTTTCTTCAAAGCTCCATTCCGTACTCCGGATCTGCGCTCATGCTCAACCAAGTTCATTAGCACTTTAATGGTTCATCATCAATCCACCAAAACCCACAAGGGACCTAGATGCACTTACATGGATGATGTATGTTGATAAAGATGGTTAATTGGTAACATGGGACTTGGGAGATCTAAGCAAGCATGGTTTGTGGATTGTGTTGGATGTTATGGTGGTTTTGCTTGACTTATATCTAAGGACCGGTTCATGCGAGAATAGGCCATGGCTACAGTGCCACCACAGGGCCAAGTATGGGTGCGACATAGCTGATTAATTAGGGTATTGCTAGTATTACGCGGATCATTTGGCACACCAGGGAAGGGGAGTCTGATTGGGTTTGGATTTGTGGCGGGACTCCCCGGGATCCGAATGGCACAAGAGGGGGCCCTTGGTTGAAGATGTGCTCAGTTGGAGCATCGCCACCGGTGAAACCTCAGTGGGTCCGTACATACTACTAGTCCCTTTGTAAAGACTATTTGTGATCTCTTGGCCATACACCTAAGAAAGTGTAATTGGCATAACAGAGCTTTCTTTAGTCACCGACGGGTGATGAAATCAAGAACTTGTGAGTAAAGTGATACAACATCTGCAGAGTGTTAAAAACTATCAAGATAGCCGTGCTCCCGGTCACGAGCACCTGGACAACTTCTATGATTAGAGGAAACTTGGGATTCGGGATGGATGGTTATGGTCATGGATCGACTTTTGATAAATGAACATGGATGATGATGATGGTAATAATATGGCATATGGATGGATAATTGATTATGATTTTGTATTATGTTAATTATGTGGGATATGATGAGATTACTTCACATAGACATAGTATAATGCTTTTTACATGTTTTAAATGTTCATTTCAGCAATTAGCCATTGTTTATTATCATGCCTTGATTAAGTTACATGTCATACTTTTCACACTTGCTGAGTACGACATGTACTCACCCTTGCAATTCCCCCACCAACTGTTGCAGGTCAGGATTCGGAGTATCACGACGTTAATGAGGAGTTCTAGACTGTGTGCTGCCGTCAGCTTTGCCTGTGGTGTTACTTGGAGCTGCGCTACCCTTTATGCTCAATTTGGTTAGTTTGCTTAATTAGATTATTTCCACTGCAGTTATAGTTCAATAATGATCATTAGAGTTGTAATTTTAGGATTACTTGAATAAAATATACTTATTTAATAATTTGAGCTGTGGTAATTATCTGTTTATCTTTTATGAATCACTTGTGTATGTGTGTTAAACATCCTGGGCACACATATACTGCACTTGGTTTATTTTTGGAACCGGGTGTCACAAAATTGTATCAAAGCCACATGTTGACCATAGGACGCAACCAAGATAGAATGGACACTTTAAAGCACATAGGGGCACTCAGGAAGCGTTGTGTTTTTGCTTGGTGTGCTGATTTCTTTGTATTGCTACTTGTGTGCTTCGTAGAGGATTTTGGAATGCTTTAGCATTAGCATATCCACATAGGTTGTATATTTAGTTGCTTAGTTTCATATCCCTTGATGCATATAGTTGGGGACGTTTTCTAAATTCTTCTTTCTTGCTTTTCTTCAGACGGTGAGGACTCACAACCAGAGGGATGGCAATGATGAGGAGGAGAACAATGGAGCACCTTAGAACAGCAATGGACAAGGACCCACCCAGGGAGCTATCAACCTTGAGCAGCTATTGGTTATGCAAAACTAGCTCATGCAGACCATTATACAGACTATGGGACAGCTGCAGGCTGGTAACAACAACAATTAGCCTCACATGCCTCCACTGCCACCACCCACCACCGCATAACCGGTTGGGAGAGTTTATGAGGACCATGCCACCCACCTTTGCTCAAGCTACCGACCCTATGGACGCCGATGATTGGCTCAAGTCTGTGGAAAAGAAGCTAGCTATTGTCCAATGAAGTGACCGGGAGAAGGTTTTATTTGCTTCACATCAACTAGTTGGAGCAGCCGCGGATTGGTGGGATTTGCTATGCAACGCCCATGAAAATCAAGAGAGGATTACTTGGTCTGAATTCAAGGAGAGCTTCCCTTCTCATTATGTGCCAGAAGGTGTTATGATCCTAAAGAGACAAGAAATTTGAGAACTTGAGGCAAGGAAGGTCAATTGTGAGTGAATATCTCAATTAGTTCATTCAACTTTCAAGGTACGTCCCTGAAGATGCCAGCCGGGACAGCCAGAAGTAATACTTGTTCATGAGAGGCTTGAACAATGAGATCTAGGTACAATTGCTCAACTGTGATTATGCAAACTTCTAGAAGCTAGTGGACAAGGCAATTGTGGTTGAGAACAAGGTTCGTGAGATGGAGCTAGAAACTAAGAGGAAGGCACCATATCAAGGAAAGCTGCAAGAAAGCAACGTTCGCCCCACCTTGCACCCCCAAATGTGTCATACTACAACCCCTCGGCTTCATCCTATCGCCCTTCTTATCCTCCGCGCCTAGCTCAGCCCGTGCAGCAGCACCCTGTTATGCAAGGATCTCGTCCTCCAATGTCTTATGCACCTCGTGCCAATTTTCCCAGTGCAAATGTGCAGAATCAAGTCCATCCAAATTCTGGTGCAGCTAAGAAGTGCTATACATGTGGATAAGCAAGACATTTTGCATCTCAATGTCCTATGTCGGACCTTGGTCAAGGAAGCAATGCTCCAAGATAGAACCCATGACCGAACAGAGGAGCGCCACAAGGCAACCGTGGACAACATAATTTTGCTCGTGGCAATGTGAACCATGTCTCTACGGAGGAAGCATAGCAAGCGGATGACGTGGTCATTGGTATGTTTCTCACAAATCCGACCCGACGACTATGCTATTTGATTCTGGAGCATCACATTCATTCATTGCATCAAAGTATGTTGCCAAGTATAGTTTGCCTATCTCTCATATGAAGTATACTTTGTTCGTTAAATCTCCTGGAGGAGAGATGAGGACAAATATAGTATGTCCAAAAGTAATTCTTAGAATAAGGGGGGTATACTTCGTTGCCAACCTCATTGTGTTGGATTCTCAAGGATTGGACATAATACTTGGTATGGACTTGTTGAGGGACCAAAATAGAGTTATACAATGTGCCACAAAGACGGTGAAGTTGACCAATGAGGAAGGGATCACCATAGAGTTTGAAGCATCTCAACATGCACCAAAGCAATTGGAGCTAAACCACATGAACAGTGCCGCAATTGAGGAGATTCCTGTGGTGTGTGAATTTTTGGATGTGTTTCGGGATGAGTTGCCAGGTATGCCACCTGATCGCGACATTGAGTTTGTTATTGATTTAATACCTGGAACTGCACCTATAGCCAAAAGGCCATATAGGATGCCTTCGAAGGTGATGAGGACATCACTCCTATGCATATACACAACACCCCATTCAACATACACGATGCAATCAATAGGATTCACACACATCAATTAATTTCAGAGGTGAGCTCATTCTTATATGTTTTCTTATATATTTTTGAGAATAGATTGCTACCTAATGACTTAATTGTGATTAGGATCCATAGAGAAGTTAAAGGAGTACATGGAGGAAGTAGTAGGGACGTGGAGGACTAGAGAATTCGTTCAAAGAAGATGGAAACCGAGCCAAACTCAAAATCGTGTCCAACTTGGAGTCCAGAAGCGGTACGCACTAAAACGGACGCCCAGGACGCATACGAACTCCGTCTTGGACGTTCTACATATGCACGGAAAGGGGAGAGGATAGCCTTTCTAATGGCACTGGTACCATGTAAAAATTCCTTTGGAGTCGACGGGAATCATAGAAACAAAATCGAGTTCAGAATCTGTAAGGATGCTGCGCCACCGTATTGGGTCATTGGGCCTTGTATCAAGTCTAAGTCCATTATTTTCGTGTGTTAGGGTTAGGTCACAACCCCAACACCCCCTTAAACGTCCTACCACCTATATATACTCCATAGTAGTCTCCATGAACAATTGGGTTTTGCTTAGATCAATAATATCGCCGTTTATCAGTTTGTGAAACCCCAATTCAGCAATTTCAGATTGCTTCTTCTACGTTCTTGCTTGTGTTCTCGGTTGCACTTGCAGGGATTAGCCTTCTTGGCGAGGTCAATCGTGTGCAGCACGGTTGATATCCAACGGAGCGGTGGTGTAGTGATTGCAGGGGTTTTTCGTGTTCTACTCGAGAGCCTCGGATCATCAACGTCGAGATCTCCATCAATCGACTTACCCATTACCTTTCGGAAGATCGAGACTCATCTTACCTATCAATTGATATCAGATTTCCAGGTTGCCCGTTAGGTAATTCATCTATCCATTACATTAGTTTTGTTATTAATACTTAGAGTCCACAAAAAAGCCACAAAAAATTTGCAGTTTAGTAGATCTGTTCATTACTTTGTCCAAACCACCATTGAGCCTTTGCAACTTTCGTTTTCAGTTTGGTTTTGTTGAGTTTGTGTCCATTTTTGAGTCATATTGCTGGTTTAGAAAGTGTTTTTGGTCTTAGTTTGAGTTTTGCATTGTGTGATTCATCCCTTTGAATCACGTCATCACGCCCAGATTAGATTCATCTCTGTCCAGTTCGGTATTTTCATCATATCTTGCTCATACAAACTCGGATTTTGGTGTTCTGGTACTTTCTGGAAAGCACAAGAAGTTCTCTAAAACTTTTGTATTCATCCGTTTCCCAGAAAATAAAGTTATCAAGGTCAAAATTGCATTATATCTTAATATGTTATTGATCTTGAAATTCTGAACAGTCTGTATTTCGGGGGCAATATCTTCCATTGTTCTTATCCAAAATAGATCTTCCATATACTAAAATTAAAGAGGAGAGATATATCTACAATCTTGCTGTTTTTAGTTTTTCTATTTGTAGCCTCTAAGTATGCCTATTTGTCCTTTGACGATTGATCAGAAAATCTGTGACAGACCCACAAGATATCTTTGATTGATTTTCATTGTGTTCTTCCCTTGCAACACATTCTGAAAAAAAAGAAGAAAAAATAAAAAGGAAAGTGCAAAACAAGAAACAAAAGCCGCACAAAAAAAAGAAAAAAACAAAAAAAAACAGAAGTGCTTGCATTCTTTGTGTCATCTAGTTTTGTCTCATGTCTTGCTAGCTTGAACTACTAGGAACACATTTAGGCCAGCAACTTTGACAAGTACTTTGGACACTTATTCAACTTTACTATCTGATTTCATTATTGCTAATCCTTGCTACATATAAAGTGCCATCCAAGCTACACTTTACTCTTGAGCAGAATCGATACATCTTTGCAATCATCTCACGCTTCATTGGTTTCTTCATACCGGCCACCGTTTGCCACCTGCAGTGGTAAGAACACTTGTAAGAGCGTGGTAAGACGCCTGAGAGTGTGTGATTCCACTTCCACTTTGCCATTATCCTTTGTAGTTGATAGGGATAACATATTTTTTTGTTGTCTTTTGTTTGCTACTAACAATGTCAGGTAAAAGTAAGAATCATGCATTATATGCTGAGATGATTGACATGATGAAGACGACGATGGAGTTGCTCACTAAAAATCAAACATCAACCAATGATTCACATGACATTCAGACCACGCTTACAACACCTTCCACAAGAAGTAATTACATTCACCCATCTCTTCCTTCTTTTGATGGTCTTGGTTATGATGAATATATTGCTTGGGAAATAGAGTTGGATAAAAATTTTGGACAATGTCATATCTGTGAGAGGAGAAAGATTAGAAAGGTTGCGAGTGCATTAGTAGGTTGTGCATTAACTTGGTGGAACAATTTAAATGATTTAGAAAAACCTCGAACATGGGAAGATATGAAAATTCTTATGCGAGAAACTTTTGCTAATGTATCTAATTGCAAAGATGAAATACATGAACTTGAGGAGAATTTTCTTGTTGTACCTCCTCCTTTGCCTAACCTTTTGCAGGAACATGAACAAACAAATGTAGATGCAAATGAGAGTGAGGTGTTGAACAACTCTTCTGATTTTTTTGATGAATCAACCCATAATGCATTTGAACTTCTTAATGAAAATGAGAGTAATGTTAATGAACAATGCTCTACATTTATCCAAGGTATGAAATTTTCAGATGTGCTGAATTTTACCACCAATCATGCTATCGATGAGCAGCAACAAGATGAACCTTTTCATAATACACCTTTACCACTAGTTGATTTTCCTACTGATTCTTACAACAAAAATGAGTTGTGTGCTGATAATTATATGGTACCTATGCTAGAACAACCAAATGAATTTGATACTTTATCACTCACTTGTGCTGAAATTAAGCATTTGATTGCAACTACATGTGAAAGGGATGAGCTGAAATTGTTATCTTCTCTAAATACTTTGGGCTATATTGAATTTGACACTCTTTGTGATCTAGATATCGTAGAGAAGATAATATTTTCTCAATCTGAATTGCCTTTGTTAAGTAGAAATATTTTTCATGCTATAGGCAAACATGAACATAGTGGTATGTTTATGGTGCATAAAGTTTACATATGTTCAAATGAGGAAGCTCTATTTGTGCTACAACAACATGGTGAAATAAATGAATGCACTAACACTAATAATTCTTTGTCAAGTTTTTCTAGTATTTTTTTCTTGCAGCAGGCACAACATATAATAGAGGAGCATTGTTCGCTGCGGTTGTACAATATGGACAGTGCTCATTCTACCCTCAAAGCAAGCCCCTTTGCTAGACATACGAGCAAGCCGATGACAGCTTATCATAAAGAAGGGGAGAATGAGGAGATCAAGCACATTGTCATTGCACATAGAAGCATGTCACAATGTTTATTTGTTTGGGATCCTGGCTCGAGTCAATGTGCCTGCGTATTTGATGAAGAACATGGAGATGGTGCACTATGTCGTCCACCACCTTGGCCTCCTCCTTTGATGCACACAAGAGGATTGGATGGCGTTGCACATATGGACTCACATATGAGAGAAGATGAACTTGAGTCGAGGACGACTCCAATTCAATAAGGGGAGGATTATGAGGACATCACTCCTATGCATATACACAACACCCCATTCAACATACAAGATGCAATCAATAGGATTCACACACATCAATTATTTTCAGAGATGAGCTCGTTCTTATATGTTTTCTTATATATTTTTGAGAATAGATTGCTACCTAATGACTTAATTAAGATTAGGATCCATAGAGAAGTTAAAGGAGTTCTTGGAGTAAGTATTAGGGACGTGGAGGACCAGAGAATTCGTTCAAAGAAGATGGAAACCGAGCCAAACTCAAAATCGTGTCCAGCTCGAAGTCCAGAAGCGGTACGCACTAAAACGGACGTCCAGGACGCATACAAACTCCGTTTTGTACGTTCTACACATGGACGGAAAGGGGAGAGGATAACCTTTTCAATGGAACTGGTCCCATGTAAAAATTTCTTCGGAGTCGACGGGAATCATCGAAACAAAATCGAGTTCAGAATCTGTCAGGGTGCTGCACCACCGTATTGGGCCATTGGGCCTTGTATCAAGTCTAAGTCTATTATTTTCGTGTGTTAGGGTTGGGTCACGACCCCAACACCCTCTTGAACGTCCTCCCACCTATATATACTCCATAGTAGCCGCCATGAACAATTGGGTTTTGCTTAGATCAATAATATTGCCGTTTATCGATTTGTGAAACCCCAATTCAGCAATTTCAGATTGCTTCTTCTACGTTCTTGCTTGTGTTCTCGGTTGCACTTGCAGGGATTAGCCTTCTTGGCGAGGTCAAGCGTGTGCAGCACAGTTGATAACCAACGGAGCGGTGGTGTAGTGATTGCAGGGGTTTTTCATGTTCTACTCGAGAGCCTCGGATCATCAATGTCGAGATCTCCATCAATAGACTTACCCATTACCTTTCGGAAGATCGGGACTCACCTTACTCATCAGAAGGAGTTAGAGGAGCTTAAGGAGCGAATTCAAAGAGCAACTAGAGAAGGGTTTTATTCGCCCAAGCTCTTCACCTTGGGGAGCGCCAGTACTTTCTGTGGATAAGAAGGATGGATCCCAGAGAATGTGTGTAGATTACTGGTCTCTCAACGAGGTGAAAATCAAGAATAAGTACACATTGCCCCACATAGAGGATTTGTTCAACTAGATGAAGGGTGCATGTGTTTTCTCCAAGATCGATTTGAAGTCAGGCTACTTCTAACTGTAGATTAGACTGTCGGATATACCCAAAAAGGCTTTCCGGACACAGTACGGATCTTATGAGTACACCGTGATGTCTTTTAGATTGACAAACGCATCTGCGTACTTTATGTACCTCATGAATAAGGTCTTCATGGAGTACTTGGATAAATTTGTTGTGGTGTTCATTGATGACATTATGATCTACTCAAGAATTGAGGAGGAACAGAAGGAGCATTTGAGGCTCACATTGCAGAAATTAAGGGAGCATCAATTGTATGCCAAGTTCAGCAAGTGCCAGTTTTGGTTGAAAGATGTATCATTTTTGGGTCATATCATCTCAAGAGGAGGAGTATCGGTTGACCCCGAAAAGGTGAGGGATGTGTTGAAATGGGAACTGCCACAAAATGTAAAGGAAATAAGGAGTTTTCTCGGAATGGCTGGATATTACCGTCGATTCATCAAGAACTTTTCCAAGATAGCCAAGCCAATGATAGAGTTGCTAATAAAGGGGAAAGTTTTGCAGTGGACTCAAGCTTGTCAAGGAAGTTTTGAGGAGTTGAAGAAAAGGTTAACCACCGCGCCTGCATTAGCTTTGCCGGATGTATGCAAACGTTTTGATATATAATGCGACGCATCAAGACAAGGACCTGGATGTGTGCTCATGCAAGAAGGTCAAGTGGTAGCCTATGCATTGAGACAATTGAAGAAACATGAGCAGAATTATCCAACACACGATCTCGAACATGCAACCGTGGTACATGCCTTAAAGATTTGGAGACATTACATTCTTGGTCATAGGTGTGAGATTTACACGGATCACAAGAGTCTCAAGTACATATTCACGCAAATGGACCTGAATTTGAGGCAACGAAGATGGTTGGAGCTCATCAAGGATTATGATGTGGGGATCAATTATCATCCAGGAAATGCTAATGTAGTGGCCGATGCTTTGAGTCATAAAGGAGTAAGCCACCAACTCATAGTTAGAGAGCTGCCTTCCGAGTTATGTAAGGAGTTTGAAAGGTTGAACCTTGGATTTGTGAATGAGATGAGGATAATGGAGTTAAATCCGACCTTGGAGCAAGAAATTTGAGAAGGTTAGACCAAGGATGAGGAAGTTCAAGAAATCAAAGAAAGGACCCAGGAAGGAATAGAATTCAGATTTGATGAAGATGAACATGGTACTCTATAGCTTGGGAAGAGAATTGTTGTACCTAATGTGAATCATATTCGGGAAACAATATTAAAGGAGGCACATGACTCGCCATACTCAATTCACCCCGGTAGTACAAAGATGTACAAGGATTTGAAGCCATGTTATTGGAGGGATAGCATGAAAAAGGACATAGCTGAATATGTAGCCTTGTGTGATGTGTGCCAACGGGTCAAAGCTGAACATCCAGCTGGATTATTGCAGCCATTGAAGATTCCGGAATGGAAATGGAAAGAAATCGGAATGGACTTCATAGTTGGATTACCGTGTACCCAGTCTGGCTATGACTCAGTATGGGTCATTGTGGATCGGTTAACCAAATCAGCTCACGCCATCCCTGTCAAGACCAATTATACCGCAATACAACAAGTAGACCTATATATGCAGCATATTGTGTGCCGACATGGAGTTCCAAAGAAAATAGTCTCGGACGGAGGTTCTCAATTCACCTCTAGGTTCTGGCAGAAATTGAATGAAGCATTGGGTACAAGGTTAAATTTTAGTTCAGCATATCACCCTCAAACCGATGGACAAACCGAGAGGATGGATCAGATTTTAGAGGACATGTTAAGAGCTTGTGCTTTAAAGCATGGAAAAAGTTGGGACAAAAGCTTGCCATATGCAGAATTCTCATATAACAATAGTTACCAAGCAAGTTTGAAGATGTCGCCATATGAAGCATTATATGGAAGGAAGTGTAGGACATCCTTGTTTTGGAATGAGACGAGAGAATCCCAAGTTTTTGGACCTGATGTGTTGCAAGAAGCTAAAAAGCAAGTTTAGATAATCCGTGAAACTTTGAGGGTCGCCCAATCAAGACAAATAGGATATGCAAATAATAGACGGAGAGACCTAGCCTTTAAAGTGGGAGACTTCGTTTACCTCAAATTGTCACCAATGCGAGGTCATAAGAGGTTTAATGTCAGAGGCAAGTTAGCACCTCGCTATATTGGACCATTCAAGATTTTGGACAAACGAGGAGAAGTAGCATATAAACTGTAGATGCCAACACACCTTTCAGATGTCCATGATGTGTTTCATGTCTCGCAGCTCAAGAAGTGCTTAAGGGTACCGGAAGAACAAGTGCCAATGGAAGAATTGAAATTGGAGGCAGATTTGACTTATGCCGAGTAATCGGTCAAAATCTTGAAAACCAATGAGAGGGTCACAAGGAACAAGGTGATTCGATGGTTTAAAGTACAATGGATGCATCATGCAGAATCAGAGGCAACTTGGGAGCTGGAGGATGATCTCAAGAAAGATTTTCCCTATCTTTTTCCTTCTACGTCAAATCTCGAGGGTGAGATTCATTTTAAGGGGTAGGTTTGTAACACCCTCATTTTCATCCATCATGCATTGCATACATTCTTAAACATGTTTAATATTAAGAAACATAAAAAAGAACAAGTTAAAAATGAATTAGAAGCAAAACAACACTTAAAAGTCTATAGAAGTACAAACTTGTCCGGTTGGTACCCCAGACTAGTCCGGTTTCCCCCCTCTGATGCCTCTCCAGACTTGTCCATTTTTACTGCAGACTAGTCCGATTAAGTCTCTGTTCCATTCCGGACTTGTCCGTGGTTGAGTGAGTACTAGTCCGATTTGAGGTCCGATTTTTGAATAAGTTGCCAAATCCTCAGACTTGTCCGATCTATGCTGGACTTGTCCGTTTTCCTCGCAGGACAAGACCGGACTTGTCACGACCTCTTACTGGATTTGTCCGTTTTCATCTCTGTCTAACCTCGGATTAGTCCGTCCCCCTAGCGGACTTATTCGGTGTTCGCGACTCCGGTTCAATCTTTTCTCCCACAACTTGTTTTGGGTGTTTACCTTAATTGGGCCCAAGGGCGTCGTGTCTAATCTCTTTGGAGCCCATGTGGGACTCCTACACGGCCTCCACCACCTTGAACATGAAATCCAACCAACCCTAACCCTCCACTCCTATATAAACAACCCAAAAGCCCACTTTTACATCTCTTTGCCACAATTGAAAGACCACCAAACCCTAGTTCGTGAGAGCCGCTATCAAGAGAAGATTCAACAGCAAGGAGGAGGAGGAGGATAAAACGAAGGAGGAACGATCAAGCAAGATCTTCATTGACTTTTTGTTCTTCTCCACCAATTCACGCTCAACTCTCCATCAACTCTTCATCATCAACCCTAGATCGTCAAGATTCAAGTTTCATCTTCAGCTCTTGATCCTTGAAGTTCTACACACGTGGTACACCTTCTACTTTCTTTTTTTCCACGTTAATTCAACCCCAATTCTCTCATATAAAAACCCCTAATTTGCAGTCTGTCCAGGGCGGACTAGTCCGGCCCCTGCATACGGACTAGTCCGGCCTCTCAATCTGAATTGTGCTGAATTAATTCCAAATTGACTCGAATCGATTTCAAACCTATCCAAACTTGTTAAAAACCATTAGAACCAGTTAGTAAACAATAATAGCAACTCATTAACAAGTTTTACCACATAATTGCATTAATCATGCATGTCATGTCATTTTCAGTACTATATGAGCTTTATTTGATTGAATTGTGTGTTTTTGCATGTTTGTCGCTCGGAATAGAAGATGATGCGCTAGAGGGTGCTGTCGAGGACCTCGAGTACCAGAACTTTGAAGTCTTTGACCCTAACCAAGCTCAGGAGCAAGCAAAGTGTCCTTGATCATATTGATCCTGTTTTTAAATGTTTCGTTTGCAAAATTCCATGCTTGTGTCAAATTGACGGGAAACCCATGATAGATGTTTACTAGACTTGTTTGACCATCCTTGTCACTTGGAATATATTGTAGAGAGTCGGGAAGGGCCTTTTACCTTTTTGCTTCGCTCTAATTAATTGGGATGGGAAAACAACCAAATGAACTAATTATGAATTAATGGATGATGTAAGTTGATAAAGATGGTTAATTGGTAATATGGGACTTGGGAGATCTAACCAAGCATGGTTTGTGGATTTGGTTGGATGTTCTGGTGGTTTTGCTTGACTTGGATCTAAGGACCAGTTCATTCGAGAATAGGCCAGGACTACAGTGCCAACACAGGGCCAAGTATGGGTGCGGTGTAGCTGATTAGTTAGGGTATTGCTAGTATTGCGCAGATCATTTGGCAAACTAGGGAAGGGGAGTCATTTGGTTTGGATTTGTGGAGGGACTCCCTGGGACCCGAACGGCACAAGAGGGGGGCCTTGGTTGAAGATGTGCTCAGTTGGAGGCATCGCCACCGGTGAAACCTTAGTAGGTCCATACATGCTAGTAGTCCCTTTGTAAAGGCTATTTTGTGATCTCTTGGCCATACACCTAAGGAAGTGTAATTGGCATAAGGGAGGTTTCTTTACTTGCCGATGGGTGATGAAATCATGAACTTGTGGGTAAAGTGGTACAACCTCTGCAGAGTGTTAAAAACTATCATGATAGTCGTGCTCCCGGTCACGAGCACCTGGACAACTTCCATGATTAGAGGAAACTTGAGATTTGGGATGGTTGGTTATGGTTATGGTTATGGATCGACTTATGATAAATAAACATGGATGGTGATGATGGTAATAATCTGGCATATGTATGGATAATTGATTGTGATTTTGTATTTTGTTAATTATGTGGGATATGATGAGATTACTTCACATAGACATAATATAATGTTTTTTACATGTTTTAAATGTTTTGTTCAGCAATTAGCCATTGTTTATTATCATGCCTTGATTAAGCTAGATGTGATACATTCCACACTTATTGAGTACGTCATGTACTCACCCTTACAATTCCCTTACCAACAGTTGCAGGTCAGGATTGGGAGTATCACGACGTTAATGAGGAGTTCTAGACTGTGTGCTGTCATCAGCTTCGCCTGTGGTGTTGCTTGGAGCCGCACTACCCTTTATGCTCGGTTTGCTTAGTTTGCTTAATTATATTATTTCCGCTGCAGTTATAGTTCAATAGTGATCATTAGAGTTGTAATTTGAGAATTACTTGAATATTGTAATAAAATTACTTATTTAGTAATTTGAGTTGTGGTAATTATCTGTTTATCATTTGTGAATCACTTGTGTATGTGTGTTAAACATCCTGGGCACACATATACTATACTTGGTTCATTATCGGAACCGGGTGTCACAATTAATGATGAGCCTTCATAGCCTCGAAGACTCAGACTGAGACATCCTCAAATTCAATAAAATCGCTGAATCATATAAAACATTATCAAATTTCAGTCACATTCGCTTAAACAGTCACATAAGGGAGCAAATATTTGAAGGCTTAAGAACAAATTGGTATACAATTGTAATAGACATAGGAACTATTATTGAATGGAGAACCGAGCTTACTTGTAGCACACGCAGTTGGTGAGCATCTGCAAAGCATCAGCAGAGAAATTTTTCTCATCATAAAGGACATGGTAGTGAGCTGGTGTGCTTCTCCCCTAAAAAATAAACAATTTACATTCCACTGATGCATTAGTAGCCTGATATTAAAAACTTGTGAGAGAAACACCAAAAATCGCATAGGTACCTTGATTCCAGCATTGCTGCAGAGATATAAATGAAACTCAATAGGATGGCAAAGGTTAGTGTCAACCACAGTTCCTGTAGTTTCAAGGGTTTGCGAATCAGCATTCATTATACATAATATTACTTCTGCATTGTACCTAAACAAGGAAGATGAATGTATACCATAATGAAAATTCTCCATTTGGATCAATGACTTCATTAACGATGAGCCTTCATTGGACATCCTCAAATTTAATAAAATCACTTAAATGCACGCTCTGAGGGCAGGGTTGAGGCGGCGGCGTGCTCTGGGGACCGGGGACGAGACGGCGGCGTGCTCCTAGATGAGCTGGCGGAGGCGCCAGAGCGGTGCCTCAACTCTCTGATGATAGCAGGCCGACATGCTCCGGGGACAGGGAGAACATTTCTACCTATGTGAAGGCAGCAGCGTGCTCATATCGATTACCGAGGTTGGGGTCGAGGCGGCGTGCTCCGGGGATAGGTGACGGGGCGACATGCTCCAGCGTGCTCAACTCTTTGATGATGAAGATCGTGGTCGACGTCGGGGTCGGGGTCAACGTCGGCAGCATGACAATGACGAAGAGTGAGTTGAGGAAGAGGGACGGCGGCGGCGTGCTCAGGAGCTGCGGTTTCCAGGTAGAGAGAGTGCGCGAGAGCTAAAAATTCTTACCAAGTGTTGGGAGGGAGCGCGTGAGAGATAAAAATAGCAAAACTAGAAGACGAGCCTCTATAACACCCGTATCCCATTTCAGCGTCTCCCTTTGCTCGAGAGAGTGCGAGTAACTTTTGTGCGAAATTTTTTGCCAGAGAGCGCGCGAGAGCTAAAATTAGGTCAAAATCAGAGATGGACATATATAATGTGCGTCTCGCATTATTTTGTGGCCTAAAGGGCATGCCGTATGTCAAAGATGTGCCACGGTGTGCTTGAGCCAGGAACAACATCTTTGGCATCTGGGCATGTCCAACTGGAAATTGTGCGCAATGCCTTTTATGACCGTTTCCACACGCTCAACAATGAAGAGGTATGTCCTACTTGCGAAGAAATGTGTGATGCTATTTCTCGTGCCACTGTTATAGTTAAGAAAAAGGACAAAAAGCTTAAGGATAGTGCTGTTAAAATTGAATCACTAGAATCTGAAATCAATTGTTTAAAAACTTTGATTCCTAGTGATGATGCATGGCCCTCACGTGATTTAGTATATGAACAATTGTCCTCATTAAGAAGTGCGCAAAACTCCACACTTGATAATCTTGAGTTACAAATTGAAAAGAATAGAAAGCTTGCTGCACTTAATATTGAAAACTTGAAAAATGCTAGTTGTTCGACAATTGATTTGCATTGTTCTACTTGTGATGATCTTGATAAGAAACTACAAGATGCTATGAATGAAATATCTATATTGAACAATGCTTTACGTTCTCATGAAGTTAAATATTGTTCCAATTGCAAATAAAAAGGAAAAACTTCATGTGAAAATTGCCTTGATCTGTCCAATAAACTCGATGACATGCATAGGACATTAGATCGGTTTCGTAATGGGAATAAGAACCTAAACTTGCTGTTGAATTCTTGCAAGTCTTGCAATGATTAAACTGGTTTAGGTTTTGAATCTCATGCTCATGCTAAGGCACATCTACCTAGAATTGTAAAGTCATTAGGAAGTGGGTTGATTCAAACAGTTCCTAAACAAAAAGAAGTGGTTTTTAAATCTACAGGAGTGTTGTCTCATTCGGTTTCAAATAAAGATGTTGCTTGCTCATCTAGACATGAACACAAAGTTAAATTTCATTGTACCTACTGTGGTAGAGATGGTCATGTCATATATTTTTGTTATAGAGTAGCTAAACAACAGAAAAAGGAAAGAATGATTGCTAGATCTCATAACTTTCATGTAAAATTTGCTGCACTTGCTAAACTGAATGATAGGAACATGCAATCTGCTATAATGAGTCGAAAACATACGAAGTTTGCTCCCAAACCTACTGTTTTTCGTGCTACACATGTAACATCTCGTAGGACAGTAGTTGGGTACAAAAATCCTCAAGTTTTGGCTCATAAACCTGCTGTTTTATCTCAGCTTTCGCGTGTTATTCCTGCTGCATGTCGTGTGACTCAGTACTGGATTCCTAAATGCCTTTTGACTAACCACAGTATTGAGTCATCGACATATTGTTCTTCTATGTAGGTTACACACTTGAGGAAGGAGAACTTTTGGATCATGGATTCAGGTTGCTCATGCCACATAACCGGTAACAAAAAATGGTTCTCCACCCTCTCTTTTGTGTCACGTGTAGAGAATGTTACTTTTGCCGATAATTCTTCAACTCCTATAATTGCTAAGGGTTCGGTTAGAGTAAGTGATCACTACACTTTGAAGGATGTGGCACTTGTTAAAAATTTGAAATACAACTTGCTTTCTGTTTCACAAATCACAACTGCTAGATGAAAATCTGGAAATTATTTTCACTAAAAATTGCTGCAAAGTTGTAAATTCAAATAGTGAGCTTATTTTTAACATGTCTTAGTTTGGAAGAGTTTTCAAAGCTGATTTTGATATGTCTTCCTCTAAGCATAGGTGTCTAGATGCTAATGATTCAAATGACTTATATTTTTGGCATCGTAGATTTGGTCACGTAGGCTTTGATCATCTAACATGTGTTAGTGCTCTTGATCGCATACGTGGACTACCTAAGCTTAAAGGGGACAAATAAATTGTGTGCTCTTCTTGTAGACATGCTAAGATGGTTGCAGGTTCACATACTCCTCTCACAATGATCATGACAACTGAACCGGGTCAACTAATGCACCTTGACACCGTAGGACCTTCACGTGTTCAATCCTTCGGAGGTAAATGGTATGTTCTTGTGATTGTTGATGATTATTCTAGATACTCTTGGGTTTATTTTATGGCATCAAAGAATGAAGCTTTTAGTCACTTTAGAACTTCATTTCTTAGATTATCAATTGATCACCCAGGATCTTTAAAAGCAATTAGAAGTGATAACAGAACCGAATTTAAAAATCAATCTTTTGATCACTTTTGTGCTGAAAATGGAATAGATCATCAATTTTCTTCACCATATGTACCTCAACAAAACGGTGTTGTAAAAAGAAAGAACAAAACCTTAGTTGAGATGGCTAGGACTATGCTTGATGAATATCAATCAAACTCCTAGGAAAATTTGGGCTGATGCGATTGCAACCGCCTGTTATGTCTCAAATCGTGTTTTCTTGCACGCTAAGCTAGGTAAAACACCATATGAGCTCCGATTTGGACATAGGCCTAGTGTTACACATTTTTGGGTATTTGGTTGTAAATGCTTTGTCAGAAAACATGGTAATCTTGATAAATTTGAACCTAGGTCCATTGATGGCATGTTTCTTGGTTATCCATCTCATACTAGAGGCTACCGTGTGCTTTTACTTGACACTAACAAAATTGTGGAGACTTGTGAGGTGTCTTTTGATGAAGCTAGCCCAGTTAGTAGCCCAAACATTGCAGGTCCAGATCCATATCCGCAGGGGGAGAGCATTTTCGTTGAAGATGAATAAGAGGTGGAGCTGCTGCCTGAAAATTCGGCAGCTAATGATATTGTTCCAGCTCCTGATTTTGATTCACAGCCAGTACCGACGACCACCATTGCTGGTCCGGATCCTCCTCAAGTCACAAGCTCATCGATTTGTGATGAACATGAAGAAGAAGAAGCTTGTGAAGTGTCCACTCCCCTCCGGGTTCTCAAAAGTCATCCTCCACAACAAATAATTGGAAGCTTGCACAAACGAGTCACACGGTCCAGGTTTTGCGATCCAAACTCTCATGCTCATTCTTCTTTTGTTGCTTCTTTTGAACCCAAAGATATATCACACGCATTCACTAATGAATCCTGGATTATTGCCATGCAAGAAGAGTTAGAAAATTGTGAAAGAAATAATGTTTGGAAACTTGTATCTCCACCTCAAGGTCACACTTTAATTGGAACTAAATGAGTGTTTAAAAATAAACAAAGTGAGGATGGGGTTGTGGTTAGGAATAAGGCTAGGTTGGTTGCTCAATGTTTCACTCAAGTTGAAGGTCTAGATTTTGATGAAACTTTTGCTCCTGTTGCTAGATTAGAAGCCATAAGAATTTTGTTAGCTTTTGCTGCATCTAAAGGTTTTAAGCTTTATTAAATGGATGTTAAAAGTGCTTTTCTTAATGGCTACATAGATGAGGAGGTTTATGTCAAACAACCACTGGGTTTTGAAAATCCAGATTTTCCTAATCATGTTTACAAACTGTCCAAAGCCTTGTACGGTCTCAAATAAGCCCCTAGAGCATGGTATGATAGGTTAAAAACATTCTTACTTGAAAAGGTGTTTACCATAGACAAGGTTGATAAAACCCTTTTTGTGCTTAAACATGGCAATGACTCATTATTCGTTCAAGTGTATGTGGATGATATTATCTTTGGTTGTGCTTCTCATGATCTTGTGTCCAAGTTTTAAGCTATGATGATGTCTAAGTGTTGGATACGACACTTCCCCAGGACCCGCTGAGAAGCAGCCCGCGGAGGTTCTTTTGTGGCTGGGGCACACAGAGATCAATGTCAAGATGGTGACTTCAGAGATTTACGTGGTTCAGGCCGCCTAAGCGTAACACCCTACTCCACGGGGTTTGTGTAATTGTATTGAGCGAGTGAGTTCACTAAGTTCATGTCGCAATTCCCTGGATCCGAATCCCTCTCCCCATACTCGTGCGGTGCAGCCCTTTTATAGTTCTAAGGACTGACCGTTACAAAGCTGGCCTGGCCCGACATGTGACCCTGGCATGCTTAATGACCTAATACACTGTCTAAAGAGTATTAAGTAAAGTTAATGGTGTAGTAACGTGCCTTCATCGCAGCATTACCACTATTAACATTACACTGATCATGTGTCATTAATATGGCATTAATGACACATTATCAGACCTTATAACTGGCGCCTGAACCATCCTTGAATGTTTGCAATGGTCATGATTGGCTTGTATTCCTGTTGGTAATGAAGGTCCGGAGGCTCCACACGTGGCAGATCCGGAGCTTTCCCTTGCGGGAGAGTATGTCCGGGGTTGCTGTACACGTGTCAGTACCGGAGCTCCTCTCTGACGGGGGCTAGGTCCGGGGCTGTTGTACACGTGTAGTCGCTGGAGCTTCCATTGGTTGGGAGTTTTGTTCTGGGCTTATTTTACACATGTTAACCCAGGAGCCAGCCATGTGAGGAGAGCGGGTCCAGTGCAACGTGCCATGTGGGACCTGCAAGAGCCTTTGATTCTGATGAGTGGAACTTCCTTGCACTTGTTGTGGTATCGTGGGGTACTTTTGACGGTCCTTAAGTACCACATTTTGACCGTCAATTCACCTCATAATGTGCATAAAAGAAAAACAAAACATAGTGGTAGGGCTATACACTAACCCAATTGCACAAGTGTTGGTGTTTATTTGTATGCAGGTGAATTATTACCCAAAATACCAAAACATGCAGGGACGAATCCATGAAAATGGATTTCAACGAATCAGGCGATGACACGTGGCAACACATGGATCAAATGGCCCACAAGAAAAAGAATATGAGGAGATCCAACGGTATTGCACCCATATATATCAGGGGGGCCCACCTAGAAGCCACCTGGAGGAAGCACTCCCCGAGGAGAGCCTTGACCAGGTCAGCCGAACCAGGGGTTCGGCCGACCTCTTGCTGGCACCAAACTCAGTCAAATAACATGTGTTGGCTCCTCCCGACTCCCTGGAGTCAATGGTGACTGATTCACGCGTTAATTGTGGTGGGAACCGACCCTTCTTCACCTATAAATAGACCCTCTCACCTCACTTCTCACACACACCAAAAGTTGAGAATAGTGCTACACTCCAAAGGTTTAGAGTAGTCCTAGAGGCTACCAAAGTAGAAGGAGAGTGTGGTGAAGAGTCTAGGAGAAGGAGGCTTGGGCTTGTCAAGTCCCTCTTCTACACTTGTACCCCTACAAAGGTTTTACTCAATCAAGTAAGCCAATGTAAATTCAATACAGGTTTGATCTTTTATTCTTAGTAGTTTGCACAAGTAGTTACTTGTGGGTTCACTGCTTTAATTAATTAGAGACTCTAGTTGTACCTTTGTGTTCTGTAAGTGCATCTAGGATATCCCCTTGTGGGTTTTGGCAAATTGATGGCAAACATATGACATCCTAATGAAACTATTAAGATGATTGTAGGACAAACAAAGTGAAACAGCTCGGTGCACACAAAAAGGTGAAAAATGGAGTGGTGTCCAAAGAGGGATACTTTGATGGAGCTTGGAATAACAAATTAGATTTCAAATGTATAGGGAGTGTATGAAAGACACACTCCAAGAGCTCACAGCTTTGCGCGGGGTAAGGGTTTTAAAATTAACCTAACTTTCACAGTGCACTGGACTAGTCCGATCATGGACCGGACTAGTCCGATAGACTTTCTGGAGTCTCCCTTCTCCGGAGACTGGACTAGTCCGTATGTCCACTTGACTAGTCCGTTGAACTTTCTGGAGTCTCTCATATTGGGAGACCGGACTAGTCCGTGTGTCCACCGGACTAGTCCATTGAACTTTCTGGAGTCTCTCATATTGGGAGACCGGACTAGTCCGTGTGTCCACCGGACTAGTCCGTTGAACTTTCTGGAGTCTCCCATCTGTGGAGACCGGACTAGTCCACGGACTAGTCCGTTGAACTTTCTGAAGTCCACCTTCACACAGCACCGGACTAGTCCGAGCTTGGACCGGACTAGTCCGCCAGACTTTCTGGATTTCGAGTTACACTGTGATCGGACAAGTCCACACTTGCACCGAACTAGTACGACGTTAGGGTTTTTCAACGGTAACTTTTTGGAAACCATATAAATAGAGAATCCACGGCCTTCCAAAGTACATACACGTCGAATACTGCTGAAAACACAAACCCTAGTGCCGCCACTTTGTCCCAAGATCCTAAAACACATCTCCCCACACATCTAAGGTGCAAAAAGAAGTCAAATCATTTGTACACTTGGATTCGGGATTGGGAGATCGTTGTTCCTTCATTGCGAGCTCTTGGGGTTTGATCTTTCTACACTTATACTCTCCATTGTAAAACTTTCAAGTGTATTTGATCGCCTCTTTCGTTGTAATTCTCGTGGGAGCCCTCAATGTGTGAGGTTGCCCCACAAACTCGGTGATTACCCGTGATAGTGGAATCAAGTCGGCCTTCGTGGTGACTTGAAGAGAGAAAGGGTTGGAGACCTGACTCTGTGTGAGCTTCCTCAACGAGGTCGTAGATCTCGTGGTGAGATTGAATCTCGGTAATAATTCGCTTGTCTCTTGTGCCTCATTTACTTTACGTTTTGTTCACTAGATCACTTGATTGCTAAACAACCATTTAAGTTGCTCATAAGTCTTCACGTGCATTCATACACTAATCCTAAATCAAAGAATCTGTTGTTCTCATTTCCGCTGCTAAAAAAACCTAGTTTCCTAAACAACACTTAATCAATTCACATATTTCAGCACACCGGACTAGTCCGCAGACACAATCGGACCAGTCCGGTAAATCAAGTTTTTGACGACTCTATTAAGTGTGTAGGAAATTCAGAAGGCCTATTCATCCCCCTCTAGGACACGTTCAATTGGTATCAGAGCCAAGTTCTCCGCCAACGAGACTCACATCTCGAAGAGATCAATGGCCTCTGAGAAGAACAACGATATCTCAAAGATGAACATCAATGAGGAGGAACAAAAAGCTAAAGCCTTCGATGTGCTGAAAGAAAGCCCACATGATGATGAAGAAGTGCGACAACTAAATGCACTCCCGAGAAAGAAACTGCTAGGACAAAAAGGAAAAGAAGAAGAGAAGACGACGGGGGGTGGTCATCACGACTACTCCCGACATCCCTACAACTACAACCGTCTCAATTCAAACAATCACTATCTCTCCATTCCTATGGGAAAGCCTCCACAGTTTGACGGAAGTGACTACACCATGTGGAAGTACAACATGAAGATGCATCTAATATCCCTGAATCCTAGTCTGTGGCACATTGTTTGCACTGGCATAGATATCCAGGACACGGATGAGGAACTCACTCCAGAACAAGAACAAGAGATTCACAAAAATGCACAAGCCATCGCCATGATCACATCATCACTAAGTAGAGAAGAATTCACCAAGATCGATGGTTTAGAAAGTGCAAAAGAAATCTAGGATACACTTAAGACAGCTCACGAAGGAAATAGGTCGGTTCGTGAAGCTAAAATTGAGATGCTTGAAGGAGAGTTGGGGAGATTTGCTACTGAAGAAGGCGAATCACCTCAAGACATGTACAACCGGATGAAGGCACTCATCAACAAAATTCGTGCCTATGGAAGTAAGAAATGGATGGATAATGAGGTGGTCAAAAGAATGATTAGAGCCTTCATGCCAAGAAATGTCACACTTTGCTCAATGATTAGAGAAAGCCCCAGAATTCACAAAATGACCCCGGATGAGTTATTGGGGAAGATCATAAATCATGAAATGATGGAGAAAGAGGCTCAATACATCAAAGACTTAGCCGAACTCACCTCTTCCAAAAAGAAAGAAGTTGCTCTCAAAGCAACGTGCAGACCCAAACTCAAAGAAACTCGTGAAGACCAAGACGATGGGCATACAAGCGACGAGAGCACTGATCTTGATGATGAAGAAATGGTACTATTTATCAAGAAGTTCAAATGCATGATGAAAAGAAGACACGGCAACAATTCAAATGAAGGCAAAAGCAAGGATAAAGGAAAATCCAAAGCTCGACGCACTTGCTACAACTGCGGAGAGTATGGTCACTTCATGGTGGACTGCCCCTATGAAGAAAATAGAAAGAAGAAGGAAACAAGACCTCAAGAAAAGAAAAATTTCAGAAAAAAAAGACAAGCCCATCAAGATCATATTGGCAAGGAGTGGGACTCAAACGATGAGTCCTCCTCCGATGAAGAAGAAGAGATAGCCACTATCGCAGTCAAGAAACCTACTATGAAAGCCACACTCTTCCCAAACATGGGAGGACGAGATATGAACAACCACACTTGCCTTATGGCTAAGGAAGGCAAGAAAAAGGTTCAACTCACTCCTCCTACGCTAAATTCCTCTATTGATGACTTTGATAGCTCTAGTGATAATGAAGAAATGTTTAGAGGATTAAGTAAAATTGCTTTAAAGAAAATGGAAATGTTGTCGAAAGAAATCTTTGAAAACGAGGAACTTCTTAACCAACAAGAAAATATGCTCATCCGTGAAAGGAAGAGATATCAAGAAGTTGAAAAGCTTCTTGAACTTGAAAGAGAGAAGAACGAGTTGCTTGAAGTTGAGCTAGCCTTGAGTAAGGAAACTTACTCAAAGCTAGAGGACTCCCATATTGCAATCAAGGAAGAACTTGCTAACTTGTCGAAAGTTAACAAGATCCTTGAGGTGCAAGTTGAGTCACTCAAGCAAAATGACTCCTCTTCCTCCAAAGAGATGAGTTCGACAACAATCGAAACTTGCACTTGCTCTAGTAAGAAGAATGTTACTTCTAACACTTCAACTTCTCATAATTTGCATGGTTCTCCGAGCGACATCTTTGATAAGGAGAAGATCAAATATGCACGTAGTGCATATATGGTCACTAGACCTCCTAATGTCAAAGATGGCCTTGGTTTCAATAGAAAAAAAAACACATGTCTACTCCTAATCATGATAAGAATAGAATTGTCTTTGTTAAGGAAAAATCCCATGAATCTGATTTACAAATATTGTTTCCTACATTTGATGCTTCCTATGTTCTTATGAAAGCCAAAAATGGAAAAGTCATTGCTAAATATACAGGGTCACACCACAAGAACTTGAAAACTTGCGTGTGGGTGCCCAAGACTCTTGTGACTAACCTGAGAGGACCCAAGCAAGCTTGGGTACCTAAAACCAAAGAATAATTCTTTTTTTGCAGGCTTACTCCTCCGGTGGATCTAAATGGGTGCTAGATAGCAGATGCACAAATCACATGACCGGAGAGAGAGATATGTTTGTGGAGTACGAGTATAACAAGGATCCAAGTGAAGGCATATACTTCGGAGACAACAGCCAAGGAAAGGTCCTTGGTAGCGGTAACATTGAAATATCCTCTCAACACAGCTAATCTAATGTTTTACATGTAGATTCTCTAGATTATAACCTTTTGTCAATATCTCAACTATGCGACAAAGGTTACAACTATTTATTCACTAATGAGGGTGTGACCGTTTTTAGAAGAAGCGATGACTCAATTGCATTCAAGGGAATGTTGAAGGGCAAGCTTTATCTCGTTGACTTCAACAAAGATAAAGTCGAACTCAACACTTGCTTGGTTGCTAAGACCAACATGGGATGGCTGTGCCATAGATGGCTAGCCCATGTTGGTATGAGAAATCTGCAGAAACTTCTAAAAGGTGGTCACATCCGTGGTCTTAAGGATGTGGTTTTTGAAAAAGACAGGCCGTGTAGCGCTTGTCAAGCAGGAAAACAAGTCGAAGCACCACACCCCACCAAGAATGTGATGACTACTGCAAGACCGCTGGAACTCCTCCACATGGATCTCTTTGGTCCAATTTCGTACATCAGCATCGGCGGTAACAAATACAGTTTAGTAATTGATGATGGTTTTTCAAGATTTACATTTGTATTTTTCTTGTATGATAAATCAGAAACTCAGCGAATCCTCAAGAAGTTCCTGAAAAGAGCTCAGAATGAATTCTCATCAACCATAAAGAACATCAGAAGTGATAATGGGACAGAATTCAAAAACCTCCAAGTTGAAGAGTATCTCGATGAAGAAGGAATAAAGCATGAGTTCTCGGCACCCTACTCCCCTCAACAAAATGGAGTGGCCGAAAGGAAGAATAGAACATTGATCGAAATGGCAAGAACTATGTTGGATGAATACAAGACATCAGATCAATTTTGGGCAGAAGTGGTGAACACCGCTTGTCATGCCACGAATCGGCTGTACCTCCACTGACTACTGAAGAAAACTCCATATGAGCTCCTTACCGGTAAAATCCTAATGTTTCTTATTTCAAAGTATTTGGTTGTAAATGTTTTATTCTGAACAAGAAACTGAGGGCCTCGAAGTTCGCTTCAAAGTCCGATGAAGGGTTCTTGCTTGGTTATGAATCGAATGCCTACGCCTATCGTGTCTTCAACAAGGTGTCCGACCTTGTTGAAGTAGCACGTGACGTAGTGTTCGATGAATCTAACGGCTCACAAGTGGAGCAAGTTGATAAGTGTGTGCTAGATAAAGAGGAAGCTCCATATGAAGCACTAGAGAAAATGGGACTTGGTGATATCTTACCACAAGAGTGAACTATCGACTCAAATGCACAAGATGAACTGCAACACGGAGGCAATGATCAAGGGGGAGCTCTTTCACAAGATCAAGATGAGGAAAATCAAGAATATCAAGATAATCATGGGAGCAATGATCTAGGGGGAGACAATGAACATGAAGATAATGAAGAACAAGCAACTACACAAGTTCCACACCCAAGAGTACATCAGAGCGTGCATAGAGACCATCCTGTCAATAATATCATTGGAGATATTGCTAAGGGAGTAACTACTAGATCTCGAGTTGCAAATTTCTGTGAATACTATTCTTTTGTGTCTTTCCTGGAACCATACAAGGTAGAAGAAGCCTTAAGGGATCCAGACTGGGTGATGGCGATGCAAGAGGAGTTGAACAACTTCAAAAGAAATGAAGTGTGGGAGCTGGTGGAGAGACCAAGGGTGAACATCGCCGGAACCAAATGGGTCTTTCGAAACAAGCAAGATGAGCATGGAGTAGTAACAAGAAATAAAGCGAGATTGGTGGCGAAGTGCTATTCTCAAGTCGAAGGTTTGGACTTCGATGAAACTTTCGCTCCTGTAGCTAGACTTGAGTCCATTCACATTTTATTGGCATATGCTACTCACCATAATTTTAAGCTGTATCAAATGGACGTCAAAAGCACTTTCTTAAACGGTCCAATCAAGGAGGAAGTTTATGTGGAGCAGCCACTAGGATTCGAAGACCAAGAGTATTCCGATCATGTCTACAAACTGCGTAAGGCTCTCTATGGCCTCAAACAAGCTCCTCGAGCTTGGTACGAGTGCCTTAGAGATTTTCTGACTCAAAATGGATTCAAAATTGATAAAGCTGACTATACACTTTTCACTAAACATTGTGATGATCATCTATTCGTATGTCAAATTTATGTTGATGACATTATCTTTGGATCCACTAACAAATCTTTCTGTGAGGAATTTAGCAAAATTATGACAGATAGGTTCGAGATGTTAATGATGGGCGAATTCAAGTTCTTCTTGGGATTCCAAGTGAAGCAACTAAGAGAAGGTAGATTTATAAGCCAAACCAAATATACACAGGACATTCTCAAGAAATTCAATATGGACAAAGCCAAGCCCATCAAGACACCCATGGCCATTAATGGACATCTCGACCTCAATGAAGACGATCCAAATGTGGACCATAAGGTATATCGGTCCATGATTGGCTCCTTACTTTATTTATGTGCATCTAGGCCAGATATTATGCTTAGTGTTTGCTTGTGTGCAAGGTTTCAAGCCGCACCTAAAGAGTGTCACTTAATTGCTGTAAAAAGAATCCTAAGGTATCTTGTGCACACACCCAACTTGGGCCTTTGGTATCCCAAAGGATCCAAGTTTAACTTGATAGGGTATTCCGACGTCGACTATGCAGGATGCAAAGTCGATAGAAAGAGCACATCAGGGACTTGTCAGTTTGTTGGTAGGTCCCTAGTTTCTTGGTCATCTAAAAAGCAAAACTCCATTGCTCTTTCCACAGCGGAAGCAGAGTATGTTGCAGCCGGTAGTTGTTGCGCACAACTACTTTGGATGCGACAGACTCTTAGGGACTACGGCTACAATCTTAGCCATATCCCGCTTCTATGTGATTATGAAAGTGCTATAAAAATTGCACACAACCCTGTAGAGCACTCAAGAACTAAGCACATAGATATCCGTCATCATTTTCTTAGAGATCATTCGTTAAAAGGTGACATTGCTATTTCACATGTTAGGACTGAAAAACAACTTGCGGATATTTTCACAAAACCATTAGATGAGAAAAGGTTTTGTGAGCTTAGAAATGAACTTAATATTCTTGACTCTCGAAATGTGGCTTGAAATGTTGCATACCTGGTTGAAACTTCAAACATCGCATTTTATTGTTGAAAACTGCCCCTCACCTCTTTTTTCTTCTAAGAAAACTATTTTAATGAAGAAATCTTGCAGTTTATGACCATTTTCATTGTTGATTGCTTTCTGGTCATAATTACCAAGATTATTTGCAAAACTTGTCCTTGGATCACTTTTAATTATCTCAAAATACTTAGGTTTTCCAGGGGTGCCAGACTAGTCAGGTTTGCCACCGGACTAGTCCAGACAATCTCTCTCTCCTAGGTTTTCCAGGGGCATCGGACTAGTCTGTCACCCTGATCGGACTAGTCCGGTCGGCCGCCTATATAAGCAGCTGGCCGGCCCAAAAATCAAAATTTCAAACCTCCTTCCACTTGACCAGACATGCTCTCCCTCACCTATCCTCCTCTCTCCTAAACCCTAGACCCCCGAAGAGACCTTCGAGTTGAGCCCTCAAAAATCAAGTTCTCTCCGTTGGGAACCCTCTCCTCGGCGAGTTGATCCTCCCCTCTGAACAGATTCAAGCCTCCTCAACGCGAATCTTCAAATCTCAGAAAAACTCACCCTAAAATCGAAATCTCAACTTTTCTCATTCTAGCTCGTTTCCTTTGATTCCAAGGTTGTACATTGTCTTCATAGATGTATTCCTACAACCTTCATGTCATTTTGTATACTTAGATAGAAGTTTTGGAATTCAAGGAAATCATTAGGGTTCTTGCCAGACTGGACTTGTCCGGCGCTCAGATACGGACAAGTCTGGTACGCCGGACAAGTCCGCACTCTGAACCCGGACAAGTCCGGTATCTGACATCTAATCCCTAATTTGACCTTGATCTTTGGTTCATTCTTATCTAATCCATGAACTCCTTATTAGGCACAATGTCTTCAAGCTCAGATGACAACTCTTTCCACGTTGATGAAGAAGTTGAACGTGAAAAAGCGAGGAGAGCCAAGGAGAGGTACATGACGAAAAGACATGATGTCAATGTCCACTCTCCACCCTCCGACGACAATCTGCCTAAGAAGAGGAAGGTGGTTGTCAAGAAGGCCCAAGGAAAAGCTGCCGAGAGCTCCTCAGGGCCAAAGAGGGCTCTCAATAAAGGGAAGGGACTTGCTAGTGGTCCCATTGGGCCCCTGAAGATGAAAAACCCAAGTCACCGCAACAGACAGCGTTCCAATGAGGATTTCATCGGAAAAGGGGGTGAGCTTGCCGATAGCTTCAGGAAGATTAATGTGTATAATCAACCTCGGCAATGCTCAGACCCAAGATTCTGGAGCTACTTCCATGCCGACTACTACGATCATGTGTACATGAAGATGAAGAATCCTGTTGTGAAGAGTCAATGGGTGAACATTGGACACATGCAGTCGAAGAAGTATCCTGCCTTTTCTGGGGTGGTTGAGGCCCTGGAGAGGCAGGATCTGAAGGAACTGTTTTCCTTTGAGAATGACTGGAACAATGAGATCATCACCCAATTCTACTCTACGCTCTACTTTGCTCGGGGTAATGGAGACAGTCTTACTTGGATGACTCATGGTTCCAAATATAGTGTTACTCATGATGAGTTTGCAAGGATTCTTCACCTTGAACACACTCTGGATCATGATCTTGTCATCCACAATTTGCATCCCTTGGAGAAGGATGAGCTCAAGTTCCTCTATGACACAAGGATGCCCTATACTCCTACCAACATCAAATATTTGAAGCCCTTCTTTGTGGTCCTCAACAGAATCTTGAGGAAGACAATAGCCCCGAAATATGGAGATGCGGGGACTATCCAAGGAACCTTGAGGACCCTAATGAAGGTCATTAGTGGAAGGAGGCCATTCAATGTCTTTGAGTATATCTACAACGACATTGTGAACATCTCAATCACTCCAAATAGGTCTTGCGGGTATGCCCCGTGCATCATGTTCATGATTGAGAAAGTGACGGGACTTGAGTTTGTCAAGGATGTCCCTCATACGGGGTTGAAGCCACAAAATCCCACCAAGTACACTCTTCCCTCAGCACCACCTGCCCCTTCCTCCCCCGGAGCTGAGAGGAGGACTAAACAAACTCAGGATGTGAATGCCACAAGATCTGTAGCTGCTCCTCCTGGCTCTACGCCTGTCCATGAATCCTCCGGTGACGTACTCAAAATGCTGACCTCCATCTTTGCCTGCTGTCGCAAGATTGAAGTCGGGTAGAATAAACATCAGCAATATGTCAATGCCAACATCAAAGCTATCTGTGACAAGCTGGAGATTGAGCCGGTTGGATCATCGCCCGCCTTCGAGGACTCCGAGGAAGATCCTGCTCCGGTGAATGATGATGGTGATGAAGATGAGGATCGGACCGAAACTGAAGAAGGGAGCAGCGATGAGTGATTCCTCTCAATTTTTCCCTTTTTGGTGCCTTGATGCCAAAAGTGGAGAGATTGAGACTAGTTTGAGACTATCTCTAGTTGTAGTGCTTCTTATGCTTTTGTGATCGAGGACATGTACTTATTTTTAAAACCTTGTAACGCACTATTTCTTTTCTTATGTGTGATGCTTATTGTTGCTTGAATGATTATCTCTATGCTCATTATTGATTATCTTTATTTCATCACACTTTGTTGATCACACACCTGTTAGGCACCCCACCATAAGGTGTGTGCATATGTGAGAAGCTTTTTGTGGATTTATCATTATTCTCATATGTGCACACCTTATGAAAATCAAAATTTTACTCTCATTTGTGAGATCTCAAATAGTTGTCATCAATCACCACAAAGGGGGAGATTGTAAGTGCATCTAGGATATCCCTTGTGGGTTTTGGCTAATTGATGACAAACATATGAGGTCCTAATGAAACTATTGAGATGATTGCAGGACAAACAAAGTGAAACAGCTCGGTGTAAACAAAAAGGTGAAAAATGGAGTGGTGTCCAAAGAGGGATACTTTTATGGAGCTTGGAAGAACAAATTAGATTTAAATGTATAGGGAGTGTATGAAAGACACAATCCAAGAGCTCACAACTTTGCACAGGGGTAAGGGTTTTAAAATTAACCTAACTTTCACAGTGCACCGGACTAGTCCGATGATGGACCGGACTAGTCCGATAGACTTTCTGGAGTCTCCCTTTTCCAGAGACCGGACTAGTCCGTATGTCCACTGGAGTAGTCCGTTGAACTTTCTAGAGTCTCTCATATTGGGAGACCGGACTAGTCCGTGTGTCCACCGGACTAGTCCGTTGAACTTTCTGGAGTCTCTCATATTGGGAGACCGGACTAGTCTGTGTGTCCACCAGACTAGTCTGTTGAACTTTCTGGAGTCTCCCATCTGCGGAGACCGGACTAGTCCACGGACTAGTCCGTTGAACTTTCTGAAGTCCACCTTCACACAGCACCGGACTAGTCCGAGCTTGGACCGGACTAGTCCACCGGACCTTCTGGACTTCGAGTTACACTGTGACCGGACAAGTCCGGACTTGCACCGGACTAGTCCGGTGTTAGGGTTTTTCAACGGTAACTTTTTGGAAACCATATAAATAGAGAATCCACGGCCTTCCAAAGTACATACATGTCGAATACTGCTGAAAACACAAACCCTAGTGCCGCCACTTTGTCCCAAGAGCCTAAAACACATCTCCCCACACATCTAAGGTGCAAAAAGGAGTCAAATCATTTGAACACTTAGATTCGGGATTGGGAGATCGTCGTTCCTTTGTTGCGAGCTCTTGGGGTTTGATCTTTCTACACTTATACTCTGCATTGTAATACTTTCAAGTGTATTTGATCGCCTCTTTCGTTGTAATTCTCGTGGGTGCCCTCAACGTGTGAGGTTGCCCCACAAACTCGGTGATTACCCATGATAGTGGAATCAAGTCGGCCTTCGTGGTGACTTGAAGAGGGAAAGGGTTGGAGACCCGGCTCTGTGTGAGCTTCCTCAACGAGGACGTAGATCTCGTGGTGAGATCAAACCTCAATAAAAATTCTCTTGTCTCTTATGCCTCATTTACTTTACGATTTGTTCACTAGATCACTTGATTGCTAAACAACCATTTAAGTTGCTCATAAGTCTTCACGCGCATTCATACACTAACCTTAAATCAAAGAATTTGTTGTTCTCATTTCTGCTGCTAAAGGAACCTAGTTTCCCAAACAACACTTAATCAATTCACATATTTCAGCACACCGGACTAGCCTGCCCACACAACCGGACTAGTCCGGTCAATTAAGTTTTTGACGACTCTATTAAGTGTGCATGAAATTCAAAAGGCCTATTCACCCCCCCTCTAGGCCACGTTCAATTGGTATCAGAGCCAAGTTCTCCGCCAACGAGACTCACATCTCAGAGAGATCAATGGCCTCTGAGAAGAACAACGATATCTCGAAGATGAACATCAATGAGGAGGAACAAGAAGCTAAAGCCTTCGATGTGCTGAAAGAAAGCCCACATGATGATGAAGAAGTGCGACAACTAAAGGCACTCCTGAGAAAGAAACTGCTAGGAAAAAAAGGAAAAGAAGAGGAGAAGACGACGGGGAGTGGTCATCATGACTACTCCCGACATCCCTACAACTACAACCGTCTCAATTCAAACAATCACTATCTCTCCATTCCTATGGGTAGGCAGTAGGTGGTGACAGCTCTATCTGTCTTTCGTAATCCTCCATGTTCGGCTATGCCATAGGCTCTTGGCGGGAGTCATCCTAGTATTGCTAGGAGTAAGCCCGTGCCCGAAGCAAGCATCTACTGCAAAATACCTTGAATTAGGATCAATACTTTGAATTCCTCTCTGTTCCTTGCCTAACAAACAACTTTGTGTTCTTGGGTGATCTAGTTCGAAAGATTATCACACACGTTCTTTCGATTCGATACCCTTGGTAATACTCCTTAAGGGGAAGTGCTACAACGGTATTTCCGTGCGCTTGCGGATAACTCTGTGGTGTGAAGAAATACCAACAAGCATTTTTGGCACCGTTGCCGGGGAACGGTTGCTGTTAATCTTCGAATCAAGATCACCCTTGTATCATGTCCCCCTTATCTATCATCTTACCTTTATTATTCTTACCTTACCTCCACCATATAAATGGAGCAACCCAACATTCTTTCTTACTCTGCTTCGAAGGGCAAGTTCTGTGAGCCACTGCCTTTGGCGGAACCTATTTGTTCAACCAGCTATAAACTTCGCCTAGGCTTTATAGCCATGGTCCGGGAACAATCCTTCTGAGGAACGGATTGTGAAAACCCTTACCATCATCTACGAGAGTTCGAACAACTGTGTTCATGCCTTCTAATCAAAGGTATGACACAGGAAACTCTCAAATGGAAGTTGTTTCCTTTTCCCTCAAGGAAAAAGACAAACAATGGTACAACCACTACGTTGGGAAGACAAACGGTGATTGGAGTGAATTATGAGACAAATTTTGTCTTGCTTTCTTTCCCATTGCCTGAATTGTTTCCTTTGAAAAGAAGTATTATGCTTCCAGCAGATGGAGAAGGAATCCATAGGTGCAACTTGGGAAAGATTTCCTCTTTTGAAAAATTCTGGCCCAGATTTGTTAATCCCTGATCCAATGCTTTTGCAACATTTCTTCATGGGATTAAACAAAGATTCTGCCCTATATCTTGACATTACGGTTGGAGGATCTTTCCTCCATAGGACTCCAGAAGATAGCAAGGATCTTCTGGACAGAATTCTAGAAAATTCTTCTTTCATTATGGGTCTTAATGAGCCTCCCCAAGAGGAAGTCTTGTCAAGAACGGAGGATACACTCTTGGAAAAGGATGAACCCATTTCTTGTTTACCCCAAGCCTTGCCAGAGGAATCCTCTCCCGAACCTGAGACTACGAAGTTAGAAGAAATTCAACCCTCGTAGTTTCCATTTTACTTCGAGGAAGAGCTTTTTGAAGGTTATGGAAATACCTCGAAGTATTGTTTCTATAGGAAACTTTCATTGCCACCAACTCCACCTGAACCACCTGATGGGGTGTTCGTCCATCAGACGGCCAAGGAGTTGACCTCTATCCTGAGCAGAGAGTGGATAGCTGAAGTCGAGAATTCGCCCGAAATTCCTCAGATGACCTCACCGTTGGCTACCATTTTGTGTTCTATTAGAGGGACACCAATGAGAATCCTATACAACCCTACTATTGGAGCAAATCTCATTTCCGATTCTTGTGCTCTCGCCATTCTTGGCGATGTGCCATTGGAACCAACACGCAAATCCTTCCGAGATTCATTCGGAATCATTCTTGAAGGATGTGGGGTTCTGCATCAAGTGTCTGTTAGACACAAAGATGTTGAGGTTTTCCTATATTTTCATGTGTTCGAAATCCAAGATTTCGACATCATGATAAGGATTCCCATAGAGAAATTTCTCATGGAAGTTCCTTTGGAAGGAAGCCTCAATATCAATCTTGGAGGGAGAAATTTCTCCATACCTATTCTGCGCTCAAAGAACACATCTGCAAAATCTCCCATCCAAGATGAGCCAATGGAGGAGGTTAGGACTCTTCAATTTTTAGAACCCCCTGAAATTGAAGGAGAAGAAGACTTCATCCAAGAGGAGGATGAATTTTATGAGGAAATTGAATTGCCAAAAGAAGAACCCTCCCCAAAACCTCCCGTTGAGCTCAAGATTCTACCTCCAGGCCTACGTTATGCCTTTATAAATGGCGATTTGGAAGCCCCTGTCATCATAAGTGACAAGCTTTCAGATGATGAAATGCTCAAACTCATAGCCATGTTAGAAAGGCATAGAGCTGTTTTTGGATATTCACTTCAGGATCTCAAGGGAATTAGTCCAGCATTATGCACCCATCATATTCCTATTGACCCTGAGAGTGTCCCCTCAAGGGAACCTCAAAGGCGATTGAATAATGCGATGCGGGAAGTTGTCAAGAAAGAAGTCTTGAAACTTCTGCATGTTGGGATTATTTACCTCGTTCCTCATAGTGAATGGGTAAGTCCAGTTCAAGTAGTGCCTAAGAAGGGAGGTATGACAGTCGTTCAAAATGAGAGGAATGAATTAATTCCTCAACGGACCATCACGGGATGGAGGATGTGCATTGACTACCGAAAACTTAGCAAGGCAACAAGGAAAGACCATTTTCCATTGCCCTTCATCGATGAGATGTTAGAGCGATTGGCAAAACACTCCTACTTCTATTTCCTTGATGGGTATTCAGGATATCATCAAATTCCTATCCATCTCGATGATCAAAGTAAGACCACATTCACATGTCCTTACAGGACCTATGCCTATCGGCGTATGTCGTTTGGACTGTGTAACGCTCCTGCCTCTTTCCAGAGATGCATGATGTCTATATTTTCAGACATGATCAAGGATATCATGGAAGTTTTCATGGACGAGTTCTCAGTCTATGGAAAAACTTTTGATCATTGACTAGAAAATTTAGACAGGGTCTTACAAAGATGCCAGGAGAAGGACCTTGTGCTTAATTGGGAAAAGTGCCATTTCATGGTCCGGGAAGGCATCGTTCTTTGACATTTGGTGTCTGAGAGAGGGATAGAGGTGGACAAAGCTAAAATTAAAGTTATTGAAAAACTTCCACCTCCTATCAATGTTAAGGGAATCTGCAACTTTTTAGGTCATGTGGGGTTCTACCGACGATTTATCAAGGATTTCTACAAAATCGCTAGACCCCTCACCAACCTATTAGCTTAAGAAGCTACCTTTGATTTCAATGATGAATGTCTTAAATTATTTGATATACTCAAAAAGGCACTCACCTCAGTTCCAATTATCCAACTTTCTGATTGGACGCTGCCATTCGAAATCATGTGTGATGCCAGTGACTTTGCTGTTGGTGCGGACTTAGGCCAAACCAAAGATAAAAAGCATCACGCAATAGCCTACGCTAGAAAAACTCCGACAGGAGCACAACTCAATTATGCCACAACTGAGAAAGAGCTCTTAGCAGTAGTTTTTGCTATCGACAAGTTTAGATCCTACTTGGTTGGAGCAAAGGTCATAGTCTACACAGACCATGCTGCTTTGAAATATCTGCTTACCAAAAATGATGCTAAACCCAGGCTAATTCGATGGATTCTTCTACTCCAAGAATTTGATCTGGAAATAAGAGATAAGAAAGGAGTAGAGAATTCAGTAGCAGATCATCTTTCACGTATGGAAGTCACACAAACCATGGACATACTATCAATGACTTTCTACGAGATGATATGCTCCTCAAGGTGACAGACTCTCACCCTTGGTATGCGGATATCGTGAACTTTATAGTCATAGGATACGTACCACCAGGGGAGAACAAAAAGAAACTCATTTATGAGAGTCGTAGATACCTTTGGGATGACACTTACCTCTATCGAGTATTTGCTGATGGCATTCTTAGAAGGTCCGTCCCTTCAATCGAAGGCACCAATTATAGAGAAATGCCATGCTGGTCCCTATGGTGGTCATTACGGTGTTTACCGTCTCAGGCAAAGATCTCACGGAGTGGATTCTATTGGCCTTCAATGTATGAAGATAGCAAGGAATTCATTCACAGATGTTGGAAATGCCAGAAGCATGGAGGAATCTCTACTTGCGATGCGATGCCCCTAACCTACAATATCCAAGTGGAATTATTTGATGTATGGGGTATTGATTTCATGGGACCTTTTCCTAGGTCTTATGATTGCGAGTATCTTCTGGTTGCCGTCGATTATGTGTCAAAATGGGTAGAAGCGTTACCATGCAAAAATGCTGATTCCAAGCAAGCAAGGAAAATGTTCCATGAGATCATTTTCCCACGCTTTGGAACTCCCCGTATGGTCATAAGTGATGGAGGGTCTCATTTCATAGATAAGACCTTTCAGAACTTTTTAAGGGAACTTGGAGTCCAGCATAACATTGCTACCCCATACCACCCACAGACAAGTGGTCAAGCAGAAACATCTAATAAGCAAATTAAGAATATTATGCAAAAGACTGTCTTGGAAATGGGAACGGGATGGAATCAAAAGCTACCCGAAGCATTGTGGTCATATCGTACTTCCTACAAGACACCTATCGGCATGTCTCCCTTCCAACTTGTCTATGGGAAGACTTGCCATCTTCACGTAGAATTGGAACATAGAGCGTATTGGGCCATCAAGCGGTGGAACATGAATCTTAACGAAGCTGGAAATCACCAATTGAAGCAAATCTCTGAGTTGGAGGAATGGAGAGATAAGGCGTACCACAGTGCCAGAATTTATAAAGAGAGAACCAAAAGATGGCACGATAAGAGATTATGCCGAAAGAGTTCAAACCTGGAGATAAAGTTTTACTCTTTAACTCTAGGGTTGAACTCTTTGGACATGGGAATCTTAGAAGTAAATGGGAAGGAACCTTCACTGTAGTAGAGACTTCATCCCATGGAGCAATCACACTCCAAGGTGATGATGGTCAACTATTCAAAGTGAATGGGCACCGACTCAAATTATTTCTCGATTCCCAAAAGGATACAGAAAAAGAATTTGACGTGGTAAATCTAATCGATTTCCATGCCATTTCTTTCAATTCTGTTTAAATTCTACACGTCCAACTAATAGGCCCATCCAATTCTTCTTCTAGAAGGCCCATTCAATCGACCCGAGAAAATGTGGCCCGAACGGATCCAGAAAGGGTTCGGCTGAACCCTAGGGTCGGTCGACCTTCCCTTCACGCCGATCGCGTTCTGTTTTCTCGTGTTGATCCTCCTCGATATCCTCCACAAAATCCTCGGTGAAACGTGTTGTTCCCCGCCTATTTAAAGGATAGAAACAGAGAGGAAAGTCGTACACCTCATTGAATCATCATCCTCCTCCCGTCCTTGTCATGGCCGACAAGAAGATTGTGCCTCACGCCTCCTCTAGCTCCACCTTTAACCTGAGCGGAAACATTAAGCCGACCAACGACAAAACTTCACTCGCCTTGGAGTCCATCATGGCGATCGATGTCAAGCCCCTTGCCATGATCCCACCTGCGATGACTCCGTGCGGGCGCAGCCCTACACCTCGTAGCGCTGTCCGGTCGCTCTCCTCTCGGAGAACGCTGATGAAGTCGACGACGCCAGGCCGTTCGACTTTGGCTGGTCTAAGCCTAGTCAAGACACGTATTTTCCACGGAAAAGACGAGTCTCTCCCATCGTTGCAGCCTGGCGAGGAGTTCATGTATACTTTGAAGACTAAGACGGGCAATGTAGTGAGCCACCACTACAAGACGCCCACCTGTACCTCGCCGGAATGCATGGGAGATCACTTTATTATCCACGGGGTGCGCAAACCCGAAGGAGGCTACACTAAGGGCCTATTCAAGCGCGTGGATAATCTGGCAATGGAGGAGTCGACGGGCTCGTCACCCTCCAAGATTAGGTGGCACATCCCACCACCTGCCATCAACGGGCCACCCAGCCAGTTCGAGAGCAGTGATGAGGACTCTCCTCGTGCCCCTAAAGTGGCACAACTGACCAAGGAACTCGCTTTTCTTCGCTTGGAGAACAAGAAGCTGATGGACTTGGTGGTAGAAGGGCACATCGAGAGGGCAGTACTGGAGGATGACATCATGGCCCTCAAGGAGGAGATTGACGGTGTTCGCCGTGGCATGAGCGCCAAACTGCGGTGCTTGTCCAATGCCGTCGGGGAGCCCGACATCTATAACACACCATAGTTTAGATGTCCCGACAGCATAGGATGCTTACTACTTAGGATTTTATTCTTTTCCAAACATTTGTTTTCTAAAGCTAGGTTAAATAATGTAAGCATCCCCATATTTTGATTTCAATAAAGTGAACTTACCGGTTCATCTAACACCGGTAAAGTTCCCCCTTTAGTTTATTTTGTTGAATAAAGAATTCAGGAAACAAATGTTGGGGAAACATGTCCCCAAGTCACGAAATCCCGACGTGAAAAATTAATGTTGCATATCAAAACACGTCGCGACCGAATGAGCAAAACGACCCAACGAAACAGAGCCACAGAAGAGCCAACAGGAGGTCGGCCGAACCCCCTGGTCGGCTGACCTGTTTTCTGCTCCATACGACTCCGTTTCGCACCAGAAAATCGGTTTGGATTTCCTATGCCCACTTTTATGCACTACCCTGCTGTTTGAGTTGATTTCATATTTTTCATTGCATATCTAAAATGAATCAACTCAACAATTTGAAATAAAATTTGGTAGTCAAGGATTTGCTTAAGCTGAAAATTTGAATATTTTATATTTCAATTCATTACCTTGTTTATGATTCCATAATTCAATAGGAAAAACACATCATCTAGGTATTTGACTAGTGTGATATGGTAAATGAGTTCTTTAGAAATCATCCTTTTGCTTGAAATTGATTTTGACATTTGTAACTATTTGAAGTCTTGAACTTTGCCTAAATCTCTCATTGGAAATTTATATACCCACCAAGGCCATATGATATATTCATTTAAAACCACAAGCATATGCCACTTTGCTTTTCATTGAACTTTGTCAAACCCGTGACCCAATTGAGTGACATGCATGAACTTTTTGAATTGAAAACTCTTGTGCACTCCATTCATGCAAAAAAAAATCAAATTGAGAGTTTGCATCCATCGATTACCCATCCGCCAAAAAGAAACTCCATACAATACAAATGAAAGCCTCTCTAAAAAATAAAAAGGAGTAGAAGACATGGCTACAAGAAAAAGAAAAAGCATCCACTCTTGAAAAAGAGTAAGAGTGCTAAAAAAAAGTAGCCATGTTTCATCCTTAAAAAAGAGCAAATTCATGGGAGTTGTCACCTCACCCCTCCATTCCATTCATGTGCACAAGAATTTTCCCTTCACTTTGTTCATTGCATAAGTCTCTCATAGGATCAAGTTTTTGACTTAGTAACATATGAATTGCAAATGTGTGCCACATTCATCCCTACCAAGCTCCAGATATAGCCACTTTTAGTATAGGGACAAGAATTGGCAAAACATGCCATGGTGAGGACTCAAACACTTTGAGAGATTCCAATCGAGAAGGCAAGGGCAAAAGTTCCTATGACTTTCAAATATAGCAATTGCCAAATCATTCCAGCAGAGAATGATCCAAGGGAATTTCATTCTAACCGTTCTACTTTTCAAACACCCAAGATTGATGTGGTAGCCACATACACAAAGGGGATCAATGAATTCAGGTATAAGTTGAAATATCTAGTATCCTTATTTTCTACCTTATAGCAAATTCATGACAACACTGTAGTTCTTCATGCCATCACTCAAGGACGAGCAAAGGTCTAAGTGTGGGGGAGTTTGTTGATGGTCCTTAAGTACCACATTTTGACCGTCAATTCACCTCATAATATGCATAAAAGAAAAACAAAACATAGTGGTAGGGCTATACACTAACCCAATTCCATAAGTCTTGGTGTTTATTTGTATGCAGGTGAATTATTACCCAAAATACCAAAACATGCAGGGATGAATCCATGAAAATGGATTTCAACGAATCAGGCGATGACACGTGGCAACACATGGATCAAATGGCCCACAAACAGAAGAATACAAGGAGATCAAACGGTGTTGCACCCATATATATCAAGAGGGCCCAGCTGGAAGCCACATGGAGGAAGAACTCCCGGAGGGAAGCCTTGACCAGGTCGGCCGAACCAAGAGTTCAGCTGACCTCTTCCTGGCGCCAAACTCGGTCAAATATCACGTGTTGGCTCCTCCCGACTCCCTGGAGTCAATGGTGACTGATTCGCGCATTAATTATGGCGGAAACCGACCCTTATCCACCTATAAATAGACCCCCTCACCTCATTTCTCACATACACCAAAAGTTGAGAATAGTGTTACACTCCAAAGATTTAGAGTAGTCCTAGAGGCTACCAAAGTAGAAGGAGAGTGTGGTGAAGAGTCTAGGAGAAGGAAGCTTGGGCTTGTCAAGTCCCTCTTCTACACTTGTACCCCTACAAAGGTTTTACTCAATCAAGTAAGCCATTGGGAATTCAATACAAGTTTGATCTTTTATTCTTAGTAGTTTGCACAAGTAGTTACTTATGGGTTCACTGCTTTAATTCATTAGAGACTCTAGTTGTAGCTTTGTGTTCAAAACAACTAGAGTAGTGATTTAGAACATAAGAGTGGGGCTTAGGTTATAAATCATCAGTGGATATCTCGTAGACCCACAGATTGAAGAGGTAGGCAGTAGGTGGTTACAATCCTATCTGTCCTTCGTAATCCTCCACGTTCAGCTATGCCATAGGCTCTTGGCGGGAGTCATCCTAGTATTGCTAGGAGTAAGCCCGTGCCCGAAGCAAGCATCTACTGCAAAATACCTTGAATTAGGATCAATACTTTGAATTCCTCTCTGTTCCTTGCGTACCAAACAACTTTGTGTCCTTGGGTGAGCTAGTTCGAAAGATTAGCACACACGTTCTTTGGATTCGATACCCTTGGGAATACTCCTTAAGGGGAAGTGCTACAATGGTATTTCCGTGCGCTTGCGGATAACTCTGTGGTGTTAAGAAATACCAATAGGTACCCGGTACGTAGGCTACCGACAGTGGCCCCCGGGCCCACCTCTAGGAGAAACCCCCTGGGTTAAGTTGTTCTGCCAGAGGTGGGGCCATTCTCGATTCCCGCACTTTGATTTTCAAAAAGTTCTCTGATGCGCCGATAGAATGGCATTCCGGGAGTTAACCTCCGATGCGTGGCTTGTTATGAATACGACATATGTGATCTTTTAGTGCGGATCTCATGCAATTGAAGGTCGCCGGTTCCCAATACGAAAACCGTATCGGTTTTGCGCGCCATGTCATAGCGCCGACTTTGGGTAAGGACCTCGATCTCTTCGTCGGGGTGGCCCCAGGCCTACTCGTCATTGACGGGGTAGGTTTTTGAAAAGTACTCTTGATCTCATTGCGGTTTCCATCCAAGTGTCGCAAAAGCTTACTTAAGAAGGAAAGTGCGCACGGGTTGAGGACTCTTTACGCCTTCGATCATCTTTGCGCTCAGAGCCTCCCAAACTCCGCCTAACTTTCCATCTTCTGCTCCACTTTGCCGCGATGGAGTTGGGTCTCCCCAAGAGCCGCCTCAAGAGCGATGATGATCTAAAGAAGGTCCGAACCTACATGGGGTGGTCCAGCGACTCCTTCAACCATCTGGTTCGCGCCGGCAAGCTCCCGTTCAAGAAGGAGCGCGACATCGACATGGTGTATGTCTCTGCGTACACCATGGTAGGGCTGATCCCACCTTTTTGAACTTTCCTTTTGATGCTGCTGGACTTCTATGGTCTGCAGCTGTACTACCTTGGCCCCCATTCTCTTCTTCTTCTGTCGACATTCGTCCACTTCTGTGAGATGTGGGTGGGTATTCCCCCCCACGTCGAGCTTTCCGCACCTTCTTCACCATCCACACCACCGGGAAGGGGTCCAAATTTCTTGGCTTCTACTATTTCGTGAAGCACAAGAAATGCCCCTACAAATACTTGAAGTCGTTTCCTTCCGGCAAGTGGGACGACTAGAAGAAAGATTGGATCGTCGTCAAGAAAGAGGAGCACGAGAAGTTGGAGCTGCCCAAAGGTCTCCCAAATGTTTACACTGACGCATGGAGTGTTGTTCCGGTGCTGTCAGAGGCCTTCAACCCTGCCTTGACCAGGATCCGCGAATGCGTGGAAGGTGGAGTGACCCCCCCCCCCCCAGATGGTCTTCTGCAACTTCCTGGTCAACAGGTGGGCTCCGCTGAAGAAGAGGGAGAAGCTCACATGGGCCCTCAGCAGCGTGATGGATGAAGATCGGATTGAAATCGGTCTGAAATCCAACTTGGATGGCGCAACTTTGGAGCTTCATCTCAAGAAGTTCCAACATGAAATACATTACTTTGAAAGCTTTTTTGGATGCTGAATTTGGAGGTTGTAGGATTGATAGGAAAAGTACTTCGGGTGCTTGTCATTTCTTGGTAATTCACTTGTTGCTTGGTCCTCTAGAAAACAGAACTCAGTTGCACAATCCACAAATGAATCTGAATATGTAGCCGCTGCTAGTGCTTGCTCACAAATTCTTTGGATTGTTCAAACACTTAAGGACTATGGGGTCGATCTACATAGTGTTCCACTGTTTTGTGATAACACTAGTGCCATCTGCTTCGCTAAAAACCCCGTGCAACATTCTAGAACTAAGCACATTGATATTAGGTATCATTTTCTCCGTGATAATGTTGAAAAAGGAAACATTGTGCTTCACCATGTAGACACCGAACAACAATTGGCTGATATTTTTACAAAACCTTTGTATTTCACTCGTTTTTGTTTCATTCGTAGTGAAATAGGGGTTATGCATCCTCATGGCTTACATTGAGGGGGAGTTTTGAAATTTTAGAAGTCTATGTGTGAATCTGAAATTAAAATAATATGAGCATAGTATTTCATACATATAAGACTTTGTGATTCTTTTTACATGTTGAAAGTTCTTACTACATTACTCGTGTTATACATTTTGTAGTTTTTGCCATGTCTAGTAATTGAAATAATTACTTACACTAAATCTGGTCATGATCGAACTTTCTTGCTGTTTTGAACTTGTTGCATGCTCACAACTGCTTTTAATCATAAAGAATTAATTAAGTAATCAACTCACATGTTGAGTTTTTATGAACAAATATAAATTGAGAAAAGATCAAGAGAATATGCATGCATCACACTTCTTCTTTTGGGATGGCTTATCATTGCACTTAGATATGAACTTGGAAGAAGTTGTGTATGACTAAAACCATGCCCTTAAGATTCTAATTGTCAAATGACATAGGCTTGGCTTGGTTGGTTAGAATAAGGCAGATGCACATATAATCTCTTGCAAATATCATATGATCTAAATATGTGCTTTGAAAAATAATAAAATGCAGAACCAAGTGTCATGCTTTTAGGTTTTGAAATAGTTAAGTTTGTGAGATCATGACTTGCTAAATTGGAAATTACATTTGATCCCTAGCATGGCTTACACTACTTTATGTATTTCATTGATGTGATAGTGTAAGTTACTTGATAGTATGACTTGGATGAGCTTTGTTTTATATGTATATGTTATAATATGCTCATAACAATTAAAATTTGTCTTATAAACCTTGCTGAATACATTATAAAAGGGGGAGAGATAATAGATAATATGTGAATTTTTAAAGATAAGTATGCAAGGGGAAGAATACACATTGCACATATTCACAATTGTTTTGGCATGATTCTTCGAATCTTCTCAGGGAGAGAATTTATTTTTTTCTCATTTTATTTCTATTTTACAAAGGGGGAGAAATTGTTTTCAAGACTTTTCATGTGAATAAGCCTATGTTCGGATTTTAAGTGGTGTTGCCAATGCATTCATCAAGGGGGAGATTGTGAGACCTATGTGTGCTGAATACATTGGCTATGGCGTTAAAAGTTTTGAATGCTGTCGTAACATCTTATTAGCAAGGTCCGACTCTAGCTCTGAGCTTCTGCAAGGTCCGACAATAGGTCCGACTTTCTTTGTCTAGGTCCGACATGTTTTTTTTGGTAGCTCCGGTGAGCTTTGTCTTTAGCTCCGACATGTCTTTGATTTCTTCGGCGTGTATTTGTTAAGCTCCGATATGTTTTTGCTAGGTTCGACTTATGTTGGTTAGCTCCGACATGTTTTTGGTAAGCTCCAGCGCTAGGTTGTACTAGCTTTGGTAAGCTCCGGTGCTAGGTTGTACTAGATTTGGTAAGCTTCGGTGCTAGGTTGTACTAGCTTTGGTAAGCTCTGACTCAAGCTCCGGTTAGCTTTGGCAAGGTTCAGAGCTTGATCGCAATGTTTATGCTTTTACTGTGAATTGTCTCGAACCTGCTTTACATTGTTGGAAAGATTGCTCAGTATTCTTTTGCTAAGTTTTTGGTGCGTTTTGGTTGACATGGCTCATATCGTTTTGCTATGCTTTGCAACATGCTTATGTGAGGTGGTCACGTAAGGTGTTGTGTTTGGAACTAACTTGAGTCAAGTCGCGGACTTGGGCTCGTACAGATTGGTTGTTTATTCATGTGCAGGTGTTGCTTGAGTTCAAGACATGGCTGGTGATGGTATCCATTGAAATAGTCTTAGGGAGAAGATGAGGTTCAACAACCAAGTTCGGGAGGAATCGTGGTTGAGTTGATCGGGAGGTTGCACACCATGTTTGAATCAAGAGCAATGCATATGAAGGTATCGTAGACGTCGTTGGAAGATGTTTGCACGTATGCAAGGAGTGCATGTACGTGGCTACATGGTTCCGAGGCGTGACAAAGAGATGTGGACGTAAAGAATTGGTCGGAAAGGTCCAACCAACTAGGTTATGGACTCAGGCTGCGACTGAGTCGAGTTTGACTCAAATATCGAAAAATTTGAGTTGGTTATGATAGGATCTCGTGTGGGTAACGAATTTGGGTTGTTTTAGGAATGTGAGATACGTTCCTAATGTGTTTGGAAGTCTTATGATTGCTTCTATCTGCGTATAGAAGAGTCCTAAGCGGTCATGGAAAGTTTCAATTCGTGATTTGAGTAGGATTAGAGTCCTAGTTGAGATTGGGTTGGCCTAAGAGCTGGTTATATAAGCAAGAGAGTCTAGAGATCATGGTAGACGACTTTGGGGCTGTTCCTCTTGTGTTCTATTAAATAAAATTCGTAGTTCAAAGGAACTTTTGTGCCTTGTTCATCCGACTTGTTCCAGACAAGTTTTTCTCGTCGAGTTTTCTGCACAGCACCACCTTTCTTAGGTGGTTTTAACATAACTCAAGTTTTACAGATCCAATTGACGTGATTCTTTTTGGGTTGTCTTCACAACTTGATTATCTATCATCTCAAAATTTCACAGTCATTAGATTTGTGGTTTATGATCTACACGAGTTTCTTTGCAGCGTCAAAGAACTGTTTTTCTCGGGTAGGACAGATTGACCTTTCTTCGATTTTTCAATCGTAACTTGAGTTTTTCTCGACGGATTTGAGTGATTCTTGTTGTGAAGTATTCATGACTTGAGCCTCTCTGATATATATCACTTTTGTCATGTTGAAACGTTTATATTAGTCTCACATACGATTTCTTTAACAGATTGTTTTTCTGCCGAAGGGGTTGGGATTTAATTCTTTCCGCCGTGTAAGATTTTTTAAACCTACCATTCATCCCACTCTGGTAGCTTTTCACGTGCTCTTCGATCCTACAGAAAGCATGTCTTCCATGGTTGAAAGAGAGATGCACAACACGAGGACTGCGGAGAACTTAATTTCGGCGGTAGTGGTGCAGAGACGCGTGCAACCAGCGTGCACAATCTTTCGTTTCTCCGAGGCAGTATCGATGTGTCCCATCACTCCATCAATGCGCGGAAAATTAACCACTACATTGGCGACTCCGCACAAACCTTATATAATATGCGCCATCACCCGTCAGTTCTCCACAAGCGCATCGCTCATCCTTTTCTTCTTCTTCTTCGTCTTCTCCACACCGACGACCCACCACCACCATGGCCAACGTTCCACCTCCAAGCCCGCCGAGGGAGCCACGGTGCAAGAATCTGTGTTGTTGAAGGTGTCATCATAGCTTCACGCTGTTTAACCTGGCCATTGCCACTCATATGCATGATCTCTTTATCTTCAGTCCGATTCAGATTTCGTTAGCTTCGACACATTCACCTATTTGATAAATCTATGCTTGAAAGGTTAAGATTAAGTCCCTATGAAAGTGTAAAAACAAGATTTGTGATTGAAGTTGTCTGCTTACTCGCTTGTGTGAAGTACTAAGAAAGTGGGTACTGATTTATAGTCAATATATTTAGGCATTAAAACTGAGAAAGGAGCATATTCCTAAGTTTTCAAATGGACAGGAGGGAAAGAAATCATTCAAATGGATGGGAAAATCCTTCCAAGGATCGTCAGGCTTCAAATTGATGCTTTCAACAATTCAAATGATGATCCATGGGTGTTACTTGCATCTACAATAGCTTGCTGTGCAGGGATTAGCTTGACAGGAGCTTAGCAGCATCAGAGGCGGTTATTAAGTACCAGTCGTCTGTGAAAAATTTAATAGCCGCCTATGAAAAACTGACGCCTATATAAAGACCCCGCGGAGGCACGCCTCTGCCCAGTACCACATCGCACCACGAGGTACCTAAGTAAATTTGCGTAGTTTCCTTACTATGCATTGCATGCTACCTTTTTCTTTGTATATTTTCATAAGCTGCTAGTTTTGTGTGTTGGTATATGGATTGTGTCCTTTTGCATTTGTGTACATATGCGTTTGGACTCAATAATTTGGAAGTTTGGAAGTTTGGTCTTTCAGATAATGATGTCTCGGGCGTGTAGCCGATTGAAGGAGGAGCGCTTGGCATGGCGCAAGAACCGTCCCCATGTATGTAGATATGGCACACCGGTCGCATGGTTGTATATACATATGTATCTGTAATGGACTGATGATCTTAACTGTAGTTTGTTTTTCCGTCTTGTTTGTTTTTGGTATTTCCAATTTCTCTGCGTAGGGTTTCTCTACGAAGCCTGAATTGGGAGATTTGTTGAAGTGGCAGTGCATCGTCCCCGGTAAAGAAGGGGTAAGTCATGAAGAACAAGCACAATATGAGTTTAACCATCGTCCTCCTATTAATAAATTTCTTTTGCAGACTGAATGGGAAAATGGTTACTACCCCCTGAAAATCTCCTTCTCTGAGGACTATCCCTTTGTGCCTCCAAGATGCGCCTTTCCAAGTAGGTTCTTCCACCCAAATGTCCATCATTCGGGAACACTCTGCATCAGGATTCTTGATCAAGAGACTGTAAGATAGACCTATTTTTCTTATGTAATTAATACTTAATTGTTGTCAAACTTATTTGAACTGGTTTCTTATATTGCTTAAATTATATTTTATAGGGGTGGTGCAGTGTTTTTACAATCAAAACTATACTACTTGAAGTTCAGCGTTTGCTGCATCAGCCAAATGTGCCCGATGTTGAAAATGATTGCTATAATCTACTTATCAAGGTTAGATGACACTTTGACTTAGTGACCAATGTAGGTTATTCATTCCTCCAACATTTGTTAATTTAAATAATGTTAATATTTTCAGGATCCAACAGAATATAAGAGACATGTTCGGGAGCAAGCAGGACGGTACAATTTAGATTGATCGATGGGAGCTTCATCGTCAATCTACAATAAATGTAGCATGATTTTTGTTTTCTACTTGACAGGGTGCTTCATCGTCGTTGTTTGCAGCTGTTACAGAGAGAGGCTCACTTAAACTTGTGCTCAGTGTGTAAAGATGTTATCTTTGAACAATTGTAAAGCCTCTAATGGTGTATTATCACAATTAAGCCAGCCTCACTGGTGATCGAGCATTTCCTATAATGCATTACTGTACTAGTATCCGCTCATCTGTGTTTTTTCCCCATACAATTTTCCCTGCAACGACTACATACGGTTGTGATAATTGCAATGACTACATCCCTGTAATTTCAATGAACACCTCTTGTGATAATTGAACAACTACATACGATTCTTAAACAATGACCGCCGGTGAAAATACATGATCTTCTCAGGCCGTTGTTAATGAAGAACCGCCTGTGAAGTTCATTACATTACAGGCGGTTATTAATTAAGAACCGCCTGTGAAGATCATGTATTTACCCAGGCGGTTGTTTCTTAAAATCCGCCTGTGATGTTATTTTATTGCAGACGGTTCTTAAGTAATAACCGCCTGTGAAGATCGAGTATTTACCCAGGCGGTTGTTTTTTTAAAGTCCGCCTGTGTTGTTCTTTCATCACAGGTGGTTATTATATCATTCAACATCACAGTCGCATATTTTTAAGGACCGCCTGTGTTTGAAAAATTGAGGCGCCTGTAAAAATGCTTTTTGTAGTAGTGTCCCCCGAAGGTTCAACATCGAGCAGCGTCTCCTAATGGCGCAAGAGTCGTACAAAAATATGTCTCACGCCATGAGTTCCTTGGGTCTGGGTACCCTTCCATAGTTTACTGGAATGGTTACCCTCAACCACTACCTTTATGCCCTCACGGGGGTGGCCGATCATCTCGACATTCTGTTTGAGAAGATGACCCTGGTGCTTGGCGCTGAGGGCCGTAGAAGCCTGGTGACAGCGAGAAAGAGCAACCTCGGTCTCAGGGTTGCACCGCCATTGCAGCTAGAGCAACCGACGCAGCCGGCCCAGACTCTCGTCGCACCGACGCCGGAGTCGCGCCGGGGGAGGAGGAGGATGAGGAGGAGTAGTAGTAAGATTTAGTTTTTCTTTGTTGTTTCTAGTTGATGTTTTTTTTCTTGTGTCTTATATTTTTTTCTTGTGTTTTGTAATATATTGTGGTAATGAATGAAATTTATCTATATTGAACTGTGTGAATGAATGAATGTGTAGTGTGTTCATTGTGTGGACAGTGAACCATGTGAAAGCAATTATAAACATGAAGGATTTTGATTATTTTCTGGACAAGTGAATGATTTAGTTATCAAGTGAATGTGCTCTAAGTTCAGTGATTTGTGATATCAACAGTGAACCAAAGCAAAATGGAGAAAATCATAAAGCTAAAGGAGACGTGTGTAATAGGAGACACGCTTTTCATAAGAGCGCGTCTCACTTTTAGCAGAGGAGAGGGAGACGTCGAGCATAGGCGACGCACTTTAGTGTTAAGTGCGTCTCCATTTTTTGTCTCAGCACAGACCTTATAGAAGGCGCCATCAGTCTCTCCAATTCTCTTCGTTCGTCTTCTCCGCGCAGAAAATCCACATGGCCAACGTTCTGCCGCTAAGCCTGCCGATGGAGCCACCCTGCAAGAAACAGTGCTGCCGCCCCCTAGAGAGGCTCAACAACGAGCTGCTCGAGATGCTATTCGATAGGCTATTCGATCGGTTGCAGAGACTGCTCGAGTCGATAGCCGAGGTGCTTGGCGCTGAGGGTCGCAATATGCTGGTGGCGGCGATGGCGAGGAACCTCAGTCGCAAGGTTGCACCACCAGAGCTAGACCAGCTAGAGAAACCGGCTGAGCAGCTGACCAGGACTCCTGTTCCACAGGCGCCGAATGGCCGCCGGAGGAGGAGGAGGAGGAGGGGGAGGAGGAGTACGATTTAGGTTTTCTTTTGTTATTTTTAGTTGATGTTGTTTTTTCTTTTCTTGTGTCTTGTACTTTATGTCTTGTGTTTTGTAATATATTGTTAATGAATGCATGTGTTATCCATGTTCATCCGTGTGATGAGTATCTTGTGTGTTTAACTGTGAATGAATTAGTTTCATTGTTTAGCGACTTGTTCATGTCTTTCTGTAACCAAAGAAAAAGGAGACACACTTTCTGTAAAGTACGTCTCATTTCTTTCGCAAAAAGGAGACGCGCTTTGTCCGAAGCGCATCTCCTGTTTGTCAGAGAGCAGGGCGCGTCGCGGATACCTACTTAACTAAGACACGCTGTATTGTAGCTTGTCTCCTTGTACGTTCTACCGAGCCATGTCAGATCCTCGCTAAAGGGGGGCACATCTCACTTAACCGTATTAGAGACGCTCTCATTTGAGCGGGTCGCCCATCTTTGTCTCATATTTGGGTTTCTTACGTAGTGTGGGCAGTGACCATCGTAAATAACACAGGGTTATTTACAATGGCTTGGTAGGTCTTCGTAAATCGCCAGAGCTTATTTACGACGACCACTGACCAGACTGTCGTCAATAAGGTTTTATTTTTTTTAAAAAAAATAGAAACTGACAATCTGGAAACAATGGCTAGCTAACAGAACAAACAGATACACAATATACATTCATAGCAGCAGTGAATAGTCATAAATGGCTCCACACACATCAAGCACAACACAAAATACAAACGGGTACACAATAGCCCCTCGGCTACCTTCAGAGCCGAGGAGCTCGTCTTCATGCGTCCCCCCGATACCGGTAGCTGTGGCGATGGAGTTTGAGCTTCCTTGCTGAATCCTGGAAAGCACACGAGTAGTCAGACATGTTTTGGATTCAGATCTCTCTTTCTTTATCTTTCTCTCACTCTCTTGCTCTCTATACCATCCATCGCCTCTCTGTCTCACTTTCTTCCTCTTTCTCTACTATCCATCCTCTCTCTCATTCTCTTCCTCTATCTCTGTACCATCCATCCCCTCTTTCTCTCTCACTCTCTTCCTCTCCCTCTCACTCTATATATCCCTCTCTCTCACTCTATCTCTCCTTCTCTCCATCTCTCTTACTCCCTGTCTCTCTCACTCTCTCTGCTTCTCCCTCACCCTATCTTCCACCCTTTCTCTCTCTACCATCCACTGAGTTTGTCTTATATTTGCCTATGTGAAATGAATACGACTTATAACCTATGGCGTGGGCAGCTGTGATGGGGGCGCATGTGCCAGGGGCGCCTATGGCGGCTGCAACGCAGGAATCGCGATCAGCTCGTCGTTCTATCGAGCTAAGACCTGTCATTGCAAAATATTAAAACGTATATATTATAGAAATGATATGAAATTAAACTAAACTAATTTAAAGTACTTACCTCCGTCACCACCTGCATTTGGGCCCTGTAGCTACTCCTGAATGGCTCTTGTCCTGTCGAGCTCCTCCTAGGTCTACTTCAGCCTCTGCGAGAGACGGCCACTCGACGGCCCAACGGACATAGCCTGCGTCAATAGAGTGCCTCTCGAAGGTTGCACTGCCCTCGAGTTGATAACACCATCTAAAATGACAAACCTACAAAATAAAGAAGAATAATACGCAAAAGAAGGAATATGGAAAATATAAAACAATTGACCAACTCACCGGCTAGGGTCTTCCGTCCTCTGCTTCCGTACACGACTTGAGAGTTGATTGGCACATTTTTCCAATCGTACCCGTCACCATGTATCTCCATGACCCCTGTCCATACTTCTCCTAAAAAACAAAGAAATTGTATAACCGTGTCAACAATAGTATTTGCTATAATAAAATTGATGAATTTTGAAAACTTATCGGTCGATCGGTCGCGACCTGATTGCACTGTCCAGCCTTGGAAGAGTCACTTCCCCTGTGACCTCTCATCCAAACCTGGGTTGCGCTCGGCTCCTGACCGGTCTCTCACTCCTGTTGATACGTGTTAGTAGGATAAATATATTATGAAGACATAAACAATGTTATAATATACTCATGCATTTAGCCAAAAACAAATGACCAACGACGTCGTAGTTGTGCTTCTCTTCAGACCCTCTTAAGCCTCGACCCCTCCTGGACTTAATGATGAAGTCATTGCTAGCCCAATACCGATAGAGAGCTCGGTATGCGCTGGGTTGATCCTCTAAATAGGAAATACTAACCTGCACATATTTAGTACTGCATTAAAATATTGTTAACATAAGTAACTATTGAAAATATTTAACAATAAGAACTTACCTCCGTGTACTGATCCTCTTTCAAGAACATGTTGGAATCAAATATTCAAACGATATGCATTAACAACTTAAATGAGTTGAAAAATGTAAAATTAATAAATTTTATTAAGCTTACCATAAAATCTGCCTAGACGGCCCCTTGAAGGGTGTTGTGCACCTCATGAGGGATACGAGTGTAGTCATCCCACGACAAAGCAGGGACACCATCGATGACACTAGGATAGTGTAGACGCACTAAAGCCCTGATGATACCGGCAACCTGCCTGTGGTGTCTCTGGCTCGTGAATGAACAGTCGTACCAAGACATGCAAAAATATTGTTAACTCATTAAGTACCAGAAGACAACATCAACTATTTAATACTATAAGATTTTTATACTTGTCTATGACTGGACAAATAGTGACTAGCTCTCGAGGAACAGGAGGAGGAGCCGCAAAGTGGGTCCTCCTCGTTTGTCGTCTCTGCGCTGGCACCACGTCTGGTGACCCGGAAGGCTGGTCACCACTGGAGCTCGAAGGCTCCACGCCTAGTTATCCTGTGGCGGCGCCCTAACCTTTGACTTTGAATCAAATAACGCTGAGTCAGATTGCATAATGAAAGGATTGATAAAAAAATTATTGATAAGTGAAATTTAAAATAACGTGATTTCCAATTGAAATTTACCTCTGTGCGTTGTAAGGCCACATCTCGATCTACAAGGTCTGGAAGTTGCCTCGTCTTCTCAGAGTGTCGGCTCGCACCTACCTAAAAAAAGTTCAATTGCTAGTTGAGGAACCCTCTCACCCCCATTATCTTCCTCTTATACAACGACATGTTGTTGTAAGGAATAATTGATAAATATGCTAAGATAATAGACAAAATACATGTTAAGTTAGTGAAGAAAACGTTACTTTATTAATTTCAAAATTCATCAATGTCACGAACATGTACCCTACTCCTTAAACCACACCATCGATCTTCTTTCATGAGCGTCTCGATTGGATTTCATTTCCATTGCTGCTATCATAGGTCTCAACATCTTGAGAATCTCCAACTACGTCATCGAGTCCTACACCAGGCTCGATGATAAACGAGTCTGACAACTCTTCTTCTTGGTAGACCTCATCAGTATCATGGTAACCATCACCTCCTGGAGTGTATAACCGCTCACGAGGATTCATCTTATGTACCAGCCACCGAACTTTGAGTTTTTTGCATGGATTAGATAGATAATACACTTGCTCCACTTGGTGTGCAAGAACAAATGTATCGTATCCTCGTAGCCATCCATTGTGTTTGACTTCCACCATGTGAAATTGGTTTGTCGAGTTTCATGATTGTTATGAAACCAATCACGGTCAAAGAACACTTCTCGAAGATCCTTATTCCCTGCAAAAGTAAATTCAAGGATTTTTTAATGATCCCATAGTAATTAGTTTCATGCCCTTGAGAGTCGATTGCCCTCGTCACAACTCCAGTATTAGATGTCGCCGCTAGAGAACAGAGAGATTCAAATTGAGCTGTACGAAATTGGAATCCATTGACATCATATCGATCGTAGCTTCTAACTTTAAATAATCCATGGGGTAGTAGCCGCAGGTCTTCATGGATGTCGACATCTTTCATGCACTGTCCAAAATATGAAGTTGTAAGCAAACTTTGTAAATGCTCGTAAGTTATAAGAATACTATGTAAATTCTAATAAGTCAATGAGAAATGTTACATAATCTTGAAACCAGGATAGAAAATTAGGTCCTCCATTTATTCCATCGTGTGGCATCGCTTCTACTCGTTTGCTTGTAGGTTGATGCCTATGTGTCAAATTTTGCTTGTCAAACTCACTGTATGAAAAGAAAACATTTTAGAAATAGATGTGTTGCAAAATATGCTGATTAGCATAAATGTAGGACAAACACTTACTCGAAATATTTATCCATCTCATCTATCTTAGTGTGCATGTAGAGGAAAGCATCATTCCTTTCTTCTGCGGTATAGTTGTAGGAAGTACTAGTAGCAACAGTAGTTCCTCTTGTTGCAAAAACGGAGAGATCGCTACAAGAAGGTTGTTCATCCATATTGTACCGTATTGCTGAAGTATTGACATTGTGTTCCTCTGCACAGTAAACACTTGAAAAATATCCTACTTCCTTAAGAAAAAATGCTTTAGTGATGCATCCTTCTACCCTTGTCCTGTTGCAAACCATTGGTTTTAAGTATCTTAATGCTCTTTCAGTGTGATACATCCACCTATATTGATGGGACCACCCACTTTAGCTTCAAATGGAAGATGGATACGGAGATGTTGCATTGGATTGAAGAACCGTAATTTAAATTTTTTTCCATCTTACATAATAGTACCAGTATCTCCTCCTCTAGCTTACTCATCATCTCTACCGTGATTTCTTTAGCACAAAGCTACCTATAGAAGTGGCTAAGCTCGGCTAACACCTTTCACATTGCATCATCAAAATAACCCCAAAACATAAAAGGTAGAAGTCTTTCCATGATTATGTGAGCTTTCCCATTTTCAGATTCATGGCTTGTTTCATACTAGCTGCGTAACCATCTGGGAATTTAAACTTTTCAACCATTTAAGGACTTCTTTCTTTTTTTAGGTCAAAGACAAAAAGAAGAACTTGATTTACCACCACTTTCGCGGAGCTTAAGAGTTGGACGATTACAAAGCTTTGCCAAATCCTTTCGAGCCTTTATATTATCTTTTATCTTGCCCATCATATCCATGCATGTGCTTATGAACATTTTCCCATGTTCCACTCTTGATGCATGACATCAATGTTGTGCATCAGAAGGAACGACCTAACATACGGTAGCTCTCAAAGTCCACGCATATGAGTCTAATTGTGTTCCTCTCTGAAACCTATGAAATATCCAGGAAGACCTTCACCTGGCACCAGCTTCTCCAACATATCAGAAAACTCTGACCCATTTAGACGTTTTGGTGGTCCTTTTGTGACAATGTTGTTGTTTTTGAAGACATTCCTCTGTTGCCTAAATATGTGATTTTGAGGCAACCAACATCTTTGACAATCCAAGTAACATATCTTGACTCCATGATTAATTCCAAAACAATCCATGTCGGAAGCACATATCGGACACGTCAATTGAGCGTGAGTGTTCCATCCAGAAAACATAACGTATGCTGAAAAATCATAAACGAACTACAAGTAAGCATCTTGAAACTTAAATTTTTGCTTCTTGTAACAGTCGTATGCCTCAACTCCTGTACACAACATTTTCAATTCTTCAATCAACGGTTTCAACATCATGTTGAGACGTGGCCAGGATGATTCGATCCAAGTTCGATGAGGCAAAGGAACATGAAATCATATTTCATACAAAGAGCAGGTGGTACGTTGTACACAATAACAAAGACAGGCCAACAGGAGTATGGTGTGGCGTTTATACTGAATGACGAAAATCCATTTGTCGCCAATCCGAAGCAAAAATTTCTCGCATCACGGACGAAATCTGAATCGAACTGGTCTAGCGCCTTCCATGCCTGACGTCGGACAGGTGCGTCATGAGTACATTGTTCTGATGTACACCTTCTTTGTGCCATCTCATGTGGCTGTCAGTTCTTTTCGAAGGAAACAACTGCTTCAATCGAAGTGTCATGGTAACTAACAAAGCTGCTAACGTGTGACTTCTGTCATCACGTTATCACCATCATCATTAACAACTTCAACAAACCTCGATTCACCACATTTTAAGCACTTGTTCTCTTTGACATGCTCTTTCCAAAAAAGCATGCAGTCGTCTAGACACACATCAAATTTTTCATATTTCATACCGAGACCGGAAAGCAATTTCTTCGTCTGATACATATCTTTAAGCCCTTTATAGGGCTCTGGAAGGATATCGTTGATCAATTTGATGAGTCATTGTAATAGTTATTAGATAAGAAGTAATTAGACTTAATTTTCTCGTTATGAAAGTGAGGAGGGTCACTTCAGTGTGTTCATGCAACAGCTCTTCTGAAGCTTTGAGAATCTTGAAGAATGCTTCAACCTCCGGTGTAGGAGCCCTGGTTGTATAAGTCCTAGTTGTATAGCTTCTAGCATCTCATTCATCCTATCAACCCCCCGTGTTATCATCATTCTCTTCCACTTCTTGTATAGCTTGAGAAATTGTCTTGCCATGTAAGCTCCACACCTCATAATGTGGCATGTAACCGTTTCATCACAAGTGTATCAACACTGTCATTTTTTCCAAAAACATTGTATTCCGATATTTTATACATGGACAACGCACCTTATTGATCATTGACAATGAAAAAGCTCAATCTATAAAATCATCTATCTTAGGGAACCACTCATCTTAGTGACCACCACCTTTCTTATTCCAACCAGTATACATCCAACTGCGATCTTCACCCATGTTTGACTCAGCAGTAGAGAGATATTATCATTACTTTATAGTTTTTTTAATTTCACGTCCTACATTTATTGAAAAGGATAGGTCCTAAATCCACCCAAGAATGACCGAGAGGAACGTGCTTATGACGATGTGGGGTATCGATCTAGACGAAATTTTGGCAGCATAAACCCGCTGTTCTCTAACTACACGCTCAAAAATGGTGCAGCGGAGAACATTAGGATTACGCCATTAAAACTCATTTGGATTCAGACCACACATCTCGTCATAAGCACGCCACCTCGGTCACTCCCAGGCTGTTCAAAAAGGGACAATTCTAATCTTACGTGCCTCACATGCGTAACACATGTGAGACGGGCCTGTTCGAAATGGGTGACGAATATTGTGTAGGTTACGCTAATATTCCATTTTTGAGTCATTTACAAGAGAGACGAAAGAACTAGAGAGAGGAGGAAAGAACGAGAGAGAAATAGAAGTGGGTCAGCCGTCCTAAGTTACGCCCTGTCGGGGTCCGCTGTTAATTACGACAAATTTAGGGTTAGCCATCGTAAGTGGATCAGAGATGAAATTGCACCGTTTACGACAGCCATCCACATGTGGGTGATTGGCGTCCTCACCGTCGGCGTTCGCTTCTGTGCCCCTCTAGACGCATACGTTGCTATTAAATGGGTCGTGTAGGGCCCTAAGTGGGTTGTGACGGGCCGTGCCGGCTCGAAGTCCATTTAGTGACATATAGTAATTAAACACTCAACCAATTAAAATAATAATTAAACAATAATCATTTCAACTACTAAACTAAAGTCATATGCATTAATCATAAGAAAATTAAAAAAGAAAAATTAACAACTTAGTATCAATTATTCAAAACAAAAATAAACAATTAAGCAACCATGATATATATTAAACATAAACAAATATCTAAAAACTTATCAATTCATTTAAACAATTAAGCATAACCTAAACAATTAAACAAATATCTAAAACCTAACCTAAACAATTAAGCATAATTAGACCATATAAACATCTAAACAATTATTAATTCATCTAAACAATTCATCTAGATACCTTAACTAAAAAAATGATTCATTTAAACAATTATTCACCTAAGCAATTGATAATTGAAAAAAACCGAGCTAGGCTGGGTGAGTCATGGCCGGCAGTAGAGGACAGCACGGGGGGCGCTGACGGTCGGCCGGTGGCATCGTCCGGCGGGGGGGGGGGGGGGGGGGGGGGAGGTGGCCTTACCTTGGTGACACGGCGTCTTACGATGTGGCGAGGCGGCGCGGCGCGCGGCGAGGTGAAGGTGGCGCGTGGCTAGGAGATGGCAAGGCTAGGCCGGCGTGGCGATGAGAGGTGAGGCAAGGCGGCTCGAGCACTGGGGCAGGCGGCGGCGCGAGGAGGAAGACGCATGCATGGAGTTGACCACGCGCACAGCCCGTCGGATGTAGGGTTAATCCCTTAACTTATGACGGTTAAGTAATTTGCGATGGCTTAGGATTTGACCGTCATAAATAAGTGGTTAACTTACGACGGCCAGATATCTTATGATCGTTCACTTTGCGATCGTCATAAATAACATATTAATTTATGATTTTTGTGTTGCTTATCACAACCATTGGCCCGTGTGATAGGATCTTGGTTCCCGATCTTTCGATGAGAATAGGAGGGTTCGATTTGTGGAGGAGAAGACGTTGGCGATCCTACTACACCATCCCCAAGACGATGCGCCTTAGCGATCGGTACACCGACTCCAAAGTTGTATTGATCTTGCTGGCGCACAATCAACCTGACCACGAGGGCCTTTGTTCCTGCAAGCAAACGAAGAACACGGAAGAACAAGAAGAACAAGCACTTATCTGTTGAATCAATCTAATGTGGGGTTCTGGATACAAGTAGTCGGGCGATCTAGTCGACACGCGCGTGTACAAGGAAGCAGCAGAAGCTAACTTACGAATAAACAAAACCCACCAGCTAATGAGGGCGGCTGCTACTATTTATTACCTCCCTAGTGTCGTAAGAAACCCTAATCACGAGTCCCTAATGGACTCCAAACGATACATGGGCCATGGGCCCAATTTTGGTGATGCAGCACCATGGACAGAAAAAGGTCTTGGTATCAAAATAACTATTGCGGCCGACTCCGAATAGATATGGACATGAGGCCAGATCTGTTTGAAAGTAGACTTCATAATCTTTCCAGGAAGTACTTGAACTCCCAGATCAGAGTCCGTATGAAATCGTGGTGGCCCTCACAAGTTGGTGCTGTTCTGCTGTCCAAATCCCGTCCGCGCGAATTCCCTTCCCATTGGCTCCTCTCCATTGTTCCTAAGCAAAACAAGAAAGCACGTAGTTCCACGGTCTATATAAGATGGACATAAGGCCAAGAACGAGTTCACCTCATAGTTTAGTTGACGTGCACGAGCGCGAGTGATCGGACCAGAACCCGGTAGCTGAGTTGGTGTGGATGTATCGAGGGTGTTGATGTCGTCATCATCCTCCCCTTCTTGCATTTGAGTCGTCCGCGACTCAAGCTCATCTTCTTCTCCCAAATATGGCTTCAAATCTGCAATGTTAAATGTGGGACTAACCCCAAAATTCGCAGGCAACTCGAGTTTATATGCATTATCATTAATCCTTTCTAACACTTTGAATGGACCATCAGCTCGAGGTAACAATTTAGACTTTCTCAAATCAGGAAACCTATCCTTTCGCAAATGTAACCAAACTAAATCACCAGGTTCAAAAGTGATAGTTTTCTTTCCCCTACTACCAGCAAGTTTATACTTGGCATTCATGCACTCTATATTCTTCTTAGTGGTTTCATGCAATTTTAAGATTAATTCAGCACGATGTTTAGCATCAAAATTCACTCGTTCCATTGAAGGAAGAGGTAATAAATCAATAGGAGCACAGGGTATAAATCCATAAACAATCTCAAAAGGACATTTCTTAGTACTAGAATGTAGGGAATGATTATAAGCAAACTAAACATGAGGCAAACACTCTTCCCACATTTTTATATTCTTTTTCAAAACAGTCCTAAGCATGGTAGATAAACTTCTATTCACAACCTCAGTTTGACCATCAGTTTGGGGATGACAAGTAGTTGAAAAAAAAGCTTAGTCCCCAATTTTGCCCATAACTTTCTCCAAAAATGGCTAACAAACTTAGCATCACGATCTAAAACTATTGTGTTTGGCACACCATGCAATCTAACAATATCTCGGAAAAACAAATCAGCAACATGTGTGGCATCATCACTTTTACGACAAGGTATGAAGTGTGCCATTTTAGAAAATCTATCCACAACAACAAAGATGCTATCCCTCCCCTTCTTTGTTCTAGGCAGTCCTAAAACAAAGTCCATAGAAATATCCTCCCAAGGCATGCTAGGAACAGGAAGAGGCATGTACAAACCATGTGGATTAGGTCGTGACTTAGCTTTTTGACATGTCGTGCAGCGAGCAACAAAGCGCTCCACGTCTCGCCTCATCCTTGGCCAAAAGAAATGACCATCAAGTATGTCGTCCGACTTTTTCACTCCAAAGTGCCCCATCAGCCCGCCTCCATGCGCTTCCTGTAACAACAACAAACGAACGAAGCTAGCTAGAATGCATAACTTGTTAGATCTAAACACATAGCCATCATTGAGGACAAATTTATTCAATGTTTTTCCGTCTGTACATTTCAGCAATACATCTTTGAAATCAGCATCATGTTCATATTGATCTTTAATCGTTTCTAATCCAAAAATTTTAAAGTCAAGTTGAGATAGAAGAGTATAACGTCTAGATAAAGCATCAGTAATAACATTACCCTTTCCCTTTTTGTGTTTAATGACATAAGGAAAAGACTCAATAAATTCCATCCACTTAGCATGCCTATGGTTTAGTTTCCCTTGACTCCTAATGTGCTTTAGTGATTCATGATCAGAATGGATAACAAATTCTTTGGGCCACAAATAATGCTGCCATGTTTCTAAAGTTCGTACAAGAGCATATAATTCCTTATCATAGGTAGAATAATTTAGAATAGGCCCACTCATTTTCTCACTAAAATATGCAATAGGTTTTCCTTCTTGTAACAAAACACCACCCAATCCAATCCCACTAGCATCACATTCAAGCTCAAAAGTCTTAGAAAAATCAGGAAGTTGGAGAAGAGGTGCATGCGTCAACTTATCTTTCAGTATGGTAAAGGCGTTATCTCGTGTGGTGCCCCAAGAAAAAGGCACCCCCTTCTTCGTAAGGTCATTCAATGGAGCAGCAATGGTGCTGAAATCCTTCACAAAGCGACGATAGAACCCAGCCAGCCCTAGAAAGCTCCGCACCTGTGTGATGGTCTTTGCTACAGGACACCCCTGAATAGCCTCTACCTTGGCTTGATCAACTTCAATTCCCCGTGGAGTAACAACATAGCCAAGGAAAGAGACTCGATCCATGCAAAAGGTGCACTTCTCAAGATTACCAAATAATCGTGCCTTAAACAAAGCATTAAAAACAGCATGTAAGTGATCAAGATGTTCATCCATGGATTTGCTATAAATCAATATATCATCAAAATACACAACAACAAATTTTCCAATGAATGCACGCAAAACCTCGTTCATTAATCTCATGAAGGTGCTAGGTGCATTAGTTAACCCAAAAGGCATGACTAACCACTCATATAAACCAAACTTAGTTTTGAAAGCAGTTTTCCATTCATCTCCTAGTTTCATGCGAATTTGGTGATAACCACTACGCAAATCAACTTTTTAGAACACAACAGCACCACTCAATTCATGAAGCATATCATCTAAGCGTGGAATAGGATGATGATATCGAATGATTATATTGTTGATTGCTCTACAATCCACACACATACGCCATGATCCATCCTTTTTAGGTACTAGAATAACTGGAACAGCACAAGGACTAAGAGACTCACGTACATAACCTTTGTCAAGTAGTTCTTGTACTTGGCACTGAATCTCCTTTGTTTCTTCTAGATTTGTCCTGTATGGTGCACGGTTGGGCAATGAAGCACCGGGAATGAGGTCAATCTGGTGCTCAATCCCTCGAAGTGGTGGTAGTCCTGGTGGTATTTCACTTGGAAACACATCAGAATATTCCTGCAAAATGTTAGCAACAGCAGGAGGCAAAGAATGTTGCACATCGTAAAGGGAAATCAAAGCATCTTTGCATACCAAAGCATAGGCAACAGAGGTGGAAGCAATCAGTTCATTAATATTAGATTTCGTAGCAAACAAGAATTTTCCCTTCAGAGATATCTCATTTTTCTTACCAAACACAGATTTGGCATTGTTATTGTTCTCAATGTTAGCATGGTCCTGATATTTAGTTTTCCTAGCTCTAGCAACATCATCTTGCACAATAGCTTTAGGAGACATAGGATGCAACACAATTTTTTTATCATGGTAAAGAAAAGAATACTGATTTGATCTACCATGATGCATAGAATCTCTATCAAATTAACAAGGTCTTCCTAGAAGAATATTACAAGCTTGCATAGGCACAACATCACATTCAACGACATCCTTATATGATCCAATAGTAAAATTGATTCGCACAAGTCTAGTTACCTTTGCCTTACCGCTGTTGTTTAACCATTGAATGTAATAGGGATGTGGGTGCGGTTTGGTGCTTAGTGCCAGCTTGGTCACCATGTCACTGCTGGCCAAGTTGTTGCAGCTATCTCCATCAATGATCATGCGGCAAGATCGCTCTTTGACGACACACTTTGTTTGGAATAATGTGTGCCTTTGATTTTGTTCCGCTTTCTCCATTTGTGCACTAAGCACACGCTGCACAATGAGACTATCATAGCGCGTTGCATCTTTTGCACCAATATGCTCTTCTTGATGTTCATCGCTACCTGCATAGTCAGCTTCAAGCAAAACACATGTATCATCATCAAAATCGCTAGCAGATGAGTACTCACCGTCATCTTTAACAATTAGAACACGTTTGCTTGGGCAGTCACACTGCACATGGCCAAAACCCTTGCACTTGTGACATTGAACGTCTCTAGATCGTCCGGTAGATGCTACGGAAGAAGCACTCTCGGTGGGCTTTTGGGTGGTCTTTACTGCTAAGCTAGTGGAAGAAGCACGTGGCTTGTTGCCGGAAGAAGAAGGTGTTGCCCGACTTGGTGAAGAAGATGGCGGGGAAGCATGCCCAGTCGAAGGAGTAGTCGTGCGTGGTTGCCATGAGCTAGTCTTTCCTGCAGAAATATTAGTTCTAGAGCTAGCTCGTCGTCCCTGCACTTCCCTTTCAGCTTTACAAGCAAGATGAAACAAACGGGTAACATTATTGTAATCTTTATAAGCAAGTATGTCCTGAATTTCACGGTTTAAACCACCCAAAAATCTAGCCTTAGCTGGTTCCTCATCCTCGTATAAATTACAACGCAACATACCCATTTGTAATTCCTGAAAATACTCTTCTACACTTTTAGCTCCCTGTCTCATATGTTGTAACTTATTTAACAGATCACGTGCATAGTAAGAAGGAACAAATCTAGAACGCATGAGCCGTTTTAAAGCATCCCAAGTTTGTGGTATGTTATTAGGATTTTTCTTGCCATGTTCTATCCACCAAACAGAAGCAAAATCAGTAAACTCACTAGTGGCTGCTCTAACTCTTGCGTTTTTAGGAAACTCATGACATGCAAATTTTTGATCAACAGAAATCTCCCATGTAATATATGCATCAGGGTCATATTTACCATCAAAATGAGGTATCTTAAATTTGATCTTGTTAAAAGTATCTTCATGATTGCGTACCTCACGCTGACGATGTCCACCTATGCCTTGACGGTTGCGTTGTAGCCGGCGCCCTGGCCTAGCTTCCTCATCTTCCCCAATCTCCGTATCTGCAGAATAGTCATCTTCATTGTCACGTACAATACTAGGAGCATTGCTCACCTGTCCATCTGTGGTGCGTCCATGATCCCTCTCCTCAAGGCGCTGCATGATGGCTCCAATAGAGGTGTTCAATGTTTGAATGGAAATCTCCAACGTGCTGATTTTGGTGTTGGTGTCGATCTGCATATTTTCTAATTGACCAAGGCGGTCACTGGTAACAAGAAAATCCTCATCAAGCGCTTCTGTGTGTAGCCGCACTTGGCATTCGAAGTGTTGTATAATTCTCCGTGTGCGAGGTGAATGCACGTCTTCATTTGTATTTGCTCCTCCTGCCATGGTTAGTAGAAAAAACAATCCAATATGAAAGGGTAACATTATCCCTAGCTACAAAGGTGCTGGTGGAGATAACTCGCCCACTCTCAACCTGTTCAATCAAGCTCTTATCTGTTCTTACAAAGCTCAGCAAGAAGGTGATGGCAACCAGCAAGTAATGAACAACTTCAAGAGCAGGTGTCAATCTATGGCTTTAGGGGGCTGAACTTGCACAAGGAGCAAACTTTCACCACGTTAATCACAACAAGCTGAATAAATATTCTACGACAGTACTGTGCTGATCTTAGTCTAGACCGTACTAGAGACGCGAGCCGAGACACCAATGTCGTCACCAAAAACACCCCAAACAACAATATGATTTTTTTCTTTTTTTTTCTTTTTTTTTGGGTGGTCACCCAAACTCTCTCTAGATGGAATCAGGAGACCCTAGAATAAAATTTGCACATGCGGCTTTTGATCTTGCACTTGCCTTTTTTTTTTCTTCTCTAATTGCCTGTGGCTTTTGTGTGGCTTTTGATTTTGCACTTGCCTTTTTCTTGTTGTCAAACTCAAATTACTAATCTGACTCAAACTCAAAGCAGCAATCTGATTCGAACTCGAACTAGTAATCAGACTCAAACTCGAACTAGCAATCCGACTCAAACTCGAAGTAGCAATCTGATTTGAACTCGTAATCTAACTCAAACTCGAACTAGCAATCCGACTCAAACTCAAAGTAGCAATATGATTTGAACTCGTAATCCGACTCAAACTCGAACTAGTAATCCGACTCAAACTCGAAGTAGCAATCTGATTCAAACTCAAACTAGTAATCCGACTCAAACTCGAACTACGAATCTGACTCGAACTAGGTGACCGAATGTGACACGAACTCGAAGCTCTAGTGGTGCAAAACTAAAGACCAGCAACTTGACTCGTCGAAGCAACCATGAACTTAACAAGTCTTGACTAAGTGGAGAAAGTAAAAGGCACAATGGTCTAGGAATAATGAAAAAAAAAGATCTGGTATTTTTTTTTGGGCTTTTTCTAGACTATAGGATGATAACAGCGGAAAGAAAAGTAATGGTAGCACTCTCACTGATTAACCTTGCTCTGATTACCACTTGATAGGATCTTGGTTCCCGATCTTTCGATGAGAATAGGAGGGTTCAATTTGTGGAGGAGAAGACGTTGGCGATCCGACTACACCATCCCCAAGAGGATGCGCCTTAGCGATCGGTACACCGACTCCGAAGTTGTATTGATCTTGCTGGCGCACAATAACCTGACCACGAGGGCCTTTGTTCCTGCAAGCAATCAAAGAACACGCAAGAACAAGAAGAACAAGCACTTATCTGTTGAATCAATCTAAAGTGGGGTTCTGGATACAAGTAGACGGGCAATCTAGTCGACACGCGCGTGTACAAGGAAGCAGCAGAAGCTAACTTACAAATAGACAAAACCCACCAGCTAATGAGGGCGGCTGCTACTATTTATTACCTCCCTAGGGTCGTGAGAAACCCTAATCACGAGTCCTTAATGGACTCCAAACGATACATGGGCCATGGGCCCAATTTTGGTGATGCAGCACCATGGACAGAAAAAGGTCTTGTTATTAAAATAACTATTGCGGCCGAATCCTAATAGATATGGACATGAGGCCAGATCCGTTTGAAAGTAGACTTCATAATCTTTCCAGAAAGTACTTGAACTCCCAGATCAGAGTCCGTATGAAATCGTGGTGGCCCTCACAAGTTGGTGCTGTTCTGCTGTCCAAATCCCGTCCGCGCGAATTCCCTTCCCATTGGCTCCTCTCCATTGTTCCTAAACAAAACAAGAAAGCACGTAGTTCCACGGTCTAGATAAGATGGACATAAGGCCAAGAACGAGTTCACCTCATAGTTTAGTTGACGTGCACGAGCGCGAGTGATCGGACCAGAAACCGGTAGCTGAGTTGGTGTGGATGTATCGAGGGTGTTGATGTCCTCATCACTGTGCCCCATCGTAAATTAGCTTATTTATGATGGCTGGGTTTGGCCGTCGTAAATTAGCTTACTTACGGCGGTCGGGTCTGGCAATCGTAGATTATCTTAGTTACGTTGGCCGGCCCTCATAAATAAATTAGTCCTTTGTAAAATGTCGAGTTTCCTGTAGTGCGAAACGAATTGTATAGCTAACACTGGCAATACATTCCATGATTCACTGTACTCAATTCCGATGAAAGCCTAGCCTTAACAAAGACATTCAACGTAGTTCCAATCTACACTTTTTTCTTTCCGAAAAAGGCCATAAGGCATTTATATATAAGATGGATGATAGAAATGTTCAGTGTACATGTACAAGTTGTACATCAGATAGAAACAGGGAAAAAACAGAGTTGACAGACATTCCCCTAGCCACTGTTTTCCAAGAGTGTTATGAGGCTTGTTGCCAGGTGTCTACATCCGGCCAATGCCCAAATTTTAAATTCATCTTTAACAGCAGCGACAATCTCCTGAGTTGAACGCTCCTGATCTTGGAAGATCCTGGAGTTCCGCGCTCGCCATATTGTCCAACAAACCAAAATATTTAGAAACCTGACTCCCTTGTCATGTTCAGATAGTGCTCTTCCCATGCATTAGCTTATCAAACTAATCGGTCACCATGGTATTGTCAGGTCAAATCACCAGATCAAAACGATGCTCCTGTGCCCATAAACTAATCGCAGCTCAGACTTGGCGCGCCATGTGTCATTCCAGAAACAAGTGGGTTATTGTTTCCAAACTGCGGTAACATAATGAAAAAAATAACAGTTCATCCAGCCCCTCCTAGTTCCAATCTACTCAATCAAAAGCCTCAGGTAAATAAAACTTATTAGCACAAAAGTTGATCCTCTCTGTGCCGTCCTGCAGGATGGCATGCATGATTAGCCGTCCCGGGATGATCGTGCTTTAATTTACTGAAATAATTTCCCACAACAATGAACATAATCTTTTCACAACTACTAGAAATAGCATTTTTATAGACGGCTCTAAATATATTATCACATGCGGTTTTCAAAACCGCATATGACAAAACATTTGTGAAAATGGTCGATTATCACAAACGGCGGCAAAAACTGTCTGTGAAAAATGCATTATCACAGGCGGTTCTTTTCCAACGATCGCATGTGAAAATACATTCTCACATGTGGTTCTTTACCACCGACTGTCTGTGATAATGCATTATCACATGCGGTTCTTTACCACTGACCGTCTGTGATAATGCCTTATCACAAAAAGTTTATAGTTAAAAACTGCATGTGAAGATATATATCCTATAAAACACTGCATGCTGTTATTTTTACTTTCCAGCTCATTTTTACTTTCCAGCTCAAATTCAAATGCACATTCGCACACAACACAAATACTATATTTTCACAAGCAACATTCACACACCAATCATAAATATAAGTCAACTCATATACATTGTTGACGGTCGTTATATACCAATTTCGACCGTCAATATAACTCAATTATGTAGAGGAATAAATATTTCTTACACACATCATTTTTAGATTTAACATAATTACACTTGTACTTGGAGAAATAGTGCATGCAAGAGTTTTTTATGCAGAAATGATGGTGAATGAAGGGAGCAATCCTAAAAAGTGCCACCCAAGCCAATCACACAACAACACGTGGCACCACATAGATCTATGACTCATTCTTAAGTGTATCCGAGGAGATCCAACGGTGCATCACCCGGGAAGGGGATAAGGGCCAACCTGGAAGTCACTCCGAGGAAGCACATCCGAAGAGGGGCTAGGACCAGGTCGGTCGACTTGGCCGTAGTGCCAAACCCAGTCTTCCTCCACGTGTTGGCTCCTCATGGATCCCTGAAGGCGGTGAAGACTGATTTGCACGCTAACTGTGGCGGGAACCGCCTCTACCTCGTGTATAAATAGGGGTGGTGCCTCCCTTCTCACACACAACACTAAGTTTTCTGATCTCTTGTATTACACTAGTGCTCTTAGTTCCTTAGTTCCATAGTGGAGGGTAGGCTGTTGAGAGGAGCCTCTAGTCCCATGTCCAAATTGGGAAAGGTATGTGTCGAAGTGTTCATGCGACACTTCCTCCGGATCTGCTAAGGAGCAGCCTGCGGAGGTTCTTGTTCGGCAGGGCTTAGGCCTCAATCAAGTGTTCTAGTGGAAGAGAGTATGACACAGTGGTTTTTATGTAGTTCGGGCCGCAAGGAGCGTAACACCCTACTCCACGGTGATGGTATTACTAGTATGTGTCTATTCGTGTGTGTGTGTGTATCGAGGATTGAATGTGTGGTCCTTTGTAACGGTGGCGGTCCGGTCCTTTTATAGCTACGGTCGGACGCCATACAAGTGGGGTCTGGGACCCGACAGGTGGTCCCGGGGTGATCTTATCCTAATGATCTAAGGCTTCTCACGTAAGCTTGATCTGACTGTGGCAGTGAAAACTCACTGTCTTGCCGCCTCTCTCGCTAGTAGCCCACGCGCCATTGCTGATGATGGCAGAAGATGTCCTATCAACCTGTCTTGTTCGCCACAAGCTACTCACTTGGCCAAGTGGGATAGGCCTGCAACGCCTTCACTGCGATGAGATTGATCACAGCGGTCTCTCACCGTTGGCATGCTCCGCGTTGTGTGCCAGAAGTGGGTGCGCGTCTTCAATGCTTGGCTTGGGCGGAGTGCACCATCCCTTAACTCCCACACCTTACCATCCAGAGTAAGTTGCAGGACACATGGCAGCATTGGAGCTGATCCCTACTGAGGAGGCCAGCCCCGGTCCTTTGTGATGCATGGCAGCTCTGGGGCTCTCCAGAGGAAGTGGCAGCTTCGTGCCCTTCCCCACGGGAGGTGCCTAGCCTGGCGCTCTGAGCCACACGGCAGCACCAGAGCTCTTCCCCAAAGTTGGGTGAGGTCCTGTCCCAACACGTGGCGTTTCTGGAGCCCGTCTCACCGGTGGGGCCAAGTCCCACCTTCGAGGCTCCCGTGGCGATGCTGGGGCTCGTTCTTGAGGGAGGACGGGGTCTTGGCACCTTCGGGACACATGGCGCCTCCCGACATGCCTTGGTGTCTTCATCCTGTGTGCGAGGGTACCCCGTCTGTAGGGTATCGACAGTGGCCCCTGGGTGCACCTTGGGACGGTGTGAAGAGCCCAAGAGTGGAGCCTTTTCCATGTTTTCTACACTGTGCTTTGAATTCTACCTTGAACAGCCAAAGCGGTGGGCGCTTCTGCCAACATCGCCACACATTCCCTTCTAGTTGAGATATGATGGTGACGAGATCTTTGCTTGCTATAATATCTCTATCTTCTGCGGCGCCTTTAACCGCGATGGTTCCCGAAGCAGCTATAGCACTTTCGCTCGCTCTGCCATTATGGGAGTCGCTTCAGCAGTTTCCACATGCAACTGACTGATTGGGCCAATGCTTTAGAGCGGGGACGTAGGGCCCATTCTCATGGGTGCCATGTGTCGAGCGGTGCGGGTCGAGCCTTTGCGATACGCACGAAGTGGTCAGGCATCGTGGGGGTAAAAAAAAGGAATCCTTTGTTAGAGGGATCGATTCCTTCCTTACTTGCGCCCCACTGCCTGAGCTTTTTCCTTCTTTCTCGAGCGTCCGAGCCTTCATCCCTTAGCAAAAGATCTCACCTTCGCCTGTTCCGATGGCCTCCCCATTGCCACCTTCTCGCTTCCGGTCGGCTGGAGATATGGTACCGTTGAGGCGGCTCCTCAGCTGGACGGCTTTAGAGTGCGGATGGATGATCCGCTGTGAGTCTCCCGATCTTCGAGATCTTTGTGAGGACAAGACTCTTCTCTTCATCGCCTATGCCACTGCTGGGCTCGCACTCCCGTTGTCAAGGTTCTTCCTTGTAGTGCTAAACTCCATCGCCTTGGTTGCCGTGTTTGTCCATCTATGCGAGGCATTTGTGGGCAGCCCACCCACAGTGGAGCTGTTCTGGTACTTATTCGTGATGAAGACCAGTGGAAGGAGTGCAACCACCCTTGGTGCTGCCAGGGGTGGGCTTTATAGCCACTGCCTCTCCTAGGGGTAGAACAAGGTCTGCCACGCCGCATCCTACGCCCGAAGGTGTGTCGACCTTTGTTGTTGTTGATGTGTTTTGACCCCCGTCCACCGAGGCAGGTGGGGTAGAATTGGCACCAAGCGCGGAAGTGCCAGGCCAGGAGGTGCCAGGCAAGGAGGTGCCCGGCGAGGAGGAGGATACCTTGGTCATAGCTGCCTCCCTTGGCGAAGCTGACCTGCCCTCCGTTGAAGCGGTGCCGACACCTGATGTCATTGGCGCGCAAGATGGTGACTCGCTACCGGCTGTCGATGATGTCCTTGCAGCGGAGGAGGGGACTTCTGCATCAGGCAGCAGCACGGCGGTTCCTGAAGCTCCAGCCTTGGAACCATCTGGTCCCCAGGCACTGGTGTCTGTCGTGGCGTCAACAGGAGGGGCCGAGGGGCAGTCGTCCATGGCGACGGTCGCGCTGATCCCTCTCGCCAATTTTGTTGCCACGACCCAGTCCATCTTGTGCTAGATGTAATTTGCGTTCTCCCGAGAGTGGGATCGGTTTACGGAGGAGTGGCACTTCATGAAGCTGGTTGACACCAAGAACAAGGAGCATGAGGTAAGGGCCATCAAGGCCCATGCCACTGCTATTGCCCGCCTGAGGCTGTGCGAAGATCAGCGGCTAAAGTTTGTCCACCACGAAGTTGCCATTGCTGACGCTAAATCAGACTTGGCAGCGAAGGAGGAGTAGGTCTGCTGGAGCCTGGAGGAGAAGGGCCGGGTTTTACAGGACTTGGAGCTCGCCATCAAGCGTCTGAAGGACGATCTGGAGCGTCGTGTTCGGGAGCTCGCCGGCCGGGAGGAGACTGCGCAGAGAGAGGCGGAGAGCCTCCAGACCTCCCGCACGATCGAGGCCCAAGGGATCTGAGACTTCCTGGCTCGTGTTAGGGCAGTGTTGGAACCCCTCGGCCTTGGTCCGGTGCCGCGTGGGGAACCGTCTCAAGGGGTGACCGAGCTGCTCCCAGCTTTGGACTCCCTATGCTCGATGTTGGGGACGGTGAACACCGTCCTTGCGAGGCAGCTGGAGTCGAGGAAGGGAGCTGGCAGAGATGGGGGCCTCCCATGTCTTGGTATGCTTCCGGAGCTGGTACCCGATGATCCTGCTGGAGCCAGTGGAGAAAGGCCCCCTTGATGAGCGAGAGGAAGAGGCGAGAGCCGAAGTCCAGGACCTTGCCAAGCAGGTGGCCTCTTTGTTCCAGCGGAATTGAGACCGGTGGCACCCAAGCGGAATGCTTTTTGTATCCGGGGATGACCCCTTTGTATAAATAATTGTTAATAAATTTGAATTCATGTTTTGCTTTTTGGCTTGTCTTGTGCTTCTCAAATTGTTGCCCCAATTTCTTCTCTATGTAAGGTCTTGAAGAGCTTTTGTTGATGCCGTTAGCTTTTTAGGGACTAACGCTTGCACAATTAACACAACCGGTTTGTCGCTAGTTGACGTCCTGCCTATGGAACCCCTCTTAGAGGCCCATTTGTTGGTGTGGTCAGATTGTTGGGTACGCCTGCCACTTTAGCGCAGGATGTCTTTGACTGGCCCCCAATGGTGTTGGGGAGCATTAGTGGTTGGCCTCGGCGTGTCCCTTCCTGGAGCGCCGAGCTTTTTCTGAGTGCTGTTGTCGACGACAGGCCCCTGGAAGGTGCCGGAGCTGGCTGCTCCGACATCGCCCTCCATCATCATAAATGCGTCGACGGGAGGCCCCTAGGGATGTGCTGGGGCTAGATGCTCTAGCGTCGTCCACCATCATCGTATAGTCGTCAACGGCAGGCCCCTGGTGTGCAGGATACCACAAGAGAACCATGTTAGCAACAAGAGCAGGGCGGGAGAGTGTACTCACTTATCAACACTTGTTGCTGTCATAAACATGCTTGGACGTCGACGACATGGTCCTTGGGTGATGCCAGGGGTGGACGCTTCGTGTCGCCCACCATCATTGTAGATTTGTTGATGACAGGCCCCTTGGGAGGTGCTGAAGTAGGTTGCTCCGCTGTCGCCCGCTACCGTGATAGATGCGTTGACGGCAGGCCCCTGGTGTACTCGATATTGCAAGAGAACCTTGTCAGCAATAAGAGCAGGGCAGGAGAGTGTACTCACTTATCAGCGCTTGTTGCTGTCATCAACATGCTTGGACGTCAACAACAGGCCCCTTGGGTGATGCCGGAGCTGGATTCTCTGGCGTTGCCCACTATCATTGTAGATTTGTCGACAGCAGGCCCTCAGAGAGGTGCCAGAGCTGGTTGCTCCGGCGTCGCCCACCATCGTGGTAGATGCATCGACGGAAGGCCCCTGGTGTACACGATACCACAAGAGAACCTTGTTAGCAACAAGAGCAGGGCAGGAGAGTGTACTCACTTATCATCGCTTGCTTCTGTCCCCACCATGCTGGGACATTGACGGTAGGCCCCTTGGGTGATGCCGGAGCTACATGCTCCAGCGCCGTCCACCATCATCACTGATGCGTTGACGGCAGGCCCCCTGGGAGGTGCCGGAGCTGGATGCTCCGACGTCGTCCATCATAGTAACATGCTGTGTATGTCCTACACACATAACAGGGGTGCATATTTATCGCTCATTGGTGATCTTTTCCTATCCTTTTTTAGCTTTGTTATGTTTTACAGTCCTTGGCTGGTACGCGGGGTTTGGGTAACTCAGTGCATTAGTGCCCGGGACTCGGCTCCCACCTTATTCGAGGCGTGAGCGTCTTAACCCTCAGTACTTAGTTGTAGCACTGGGAGGGAAAGCGCGCGCGCTTAGGGTACATGACCATGCTAAGCGTCTGCACGCTCTGGACCTCCAGCCCAGCGTAGGCCTTTCATGGGAGACCATTTTGTACCATAGGACCCCAAGTAAGGGGGCAACCATGATGTCCCAGAACACCTTGCAGGTACCTCAAACAAGTCCGCCTTCAGCAGGGTTGCATAAGTCTACTATGGATAATAGAAAATTTTCACCAGGTATATGAAGATAATATACGAAAGAACGAGACTAGTTCTGATTGATCACAAAATTAACAGGTAATTAAGTGAATATTTAGAGAAAGCAAAGGGTTAGAGAATGATTTTTTCAAATTGGCATTATAGGTGGAGACTGGCCTAACAATAAGGCAATGACCCACTTCGGTTGGCAAGGGAGGCAGAGTGTTCATGCTTAGGGTACGGGACCAAGCTAAATGGCTCAACATTCTGGACCTGCACCCCCCCCCCCCCCCCCGAGCTTGGCTATCTTACGCGCCGTTCCTTGACACCATGACACCCTACACTGTCCTACTATTTATGCTTAGAGATAGAACTTACAGTGGTGCTCTATGTTCCAAGGGTTGGGGAGGGGCTCTCCTTTTTCTGTGGCCAGGCAGACACACCCGGGACGGGATACGTGCGTTACTCAGAAGGGGCCCTCCCAGCTGGGGGAGAGTTTGTGCAACCCTTCTCGAAAAAGTATGCGCCGCAACACCAGGTCACCTAACTGGAGCTCTCTACTCTGCACGAACCGCTCCTGGTAGCCCCTCAGCGCTTGTAGGTAGCATGTGTTTCGGATGGTGGCATGCCACCTCGCTTCGCCGATGAGGTCGACATCTTCTCATCAGAGCTGGTCCCGTGAGGCTTCATCGAACGCTCGGACTCGTAGTGAGCCCACTGCAATCTCTGGGGGGAGGACGGCCTCCGCCACATACACCAGGAAAAAAGGTGTTTCTCCAATGGCGCGGCTGGGTGATGTTCGACTTGCCCATAGTGCGCAGGGGAGTTCATGGACCCACTTGGCACCATGCTTGTCCAGGTTGGTATACGTATGTGTCTTGAGGCCCCTGAGGATCTCAGCATTGGCCCTTTGGACTTTGGATTAGCCACGGATGCATAACAAACTTGGACACCGAGGTCTTCGCAGTAGTCCTGGAATGCTGCACTGGTGAATTGGGTCCTGTTGTCGGTGATGATCCTGTTCGGGACCCCAAACCTGCATACAATCGACTTGATGAACTTGACTGTGGACTCCTTATTGATGTTGATCACTAGGGATGCCTCCGGTCACTTGGTGCACTTGTCTCTAGTGACGTAGAGGAAGTGTACTCTCTGACTGCCTGGGGAAGGGTCCCAGGATATCCAGCACTCAGAATGCGACAGGCCAGGAGGGCGGTATCATCTGTAGTGTTTGCGTTGGAGTGTGAATTTGATTGGCATGGAACTGGCATGCCTTGCATCTCCTGACCAGCTTGACGGCGTCTTGTAGTGCTGTTGGCCAGTAGAAGCCATGCCGGAAGGCTTTGCCAACTAGCGTGCAAGAGGCTGCGTGATTCCCGCACTCTCCTTCATGGATCTCTTCGAGCATGTCGCAACTTTCCTCCCGAGTTATGCACCGTAGTAGCACGCCATTGACGCCACGCCGGTAGAGGTCACCTTCTACGAGTGTGTAGTGTTTTGCCATCCTCACGATCCTCTCAGCGGATACTAGATCCTCCGGGAGGATGTTGTCCTTAAAAGAGTCCTGGGTCTCCGTGATTCATGCATCAGGACTCTCTTGAGCTTAGGCTATTGGGCGCCGGGTAATCTTGGGTCCCCGGTGACGCACAAGAACCTCAACGGGCCCCATGGTTGTAGGGCCGCCGTGATCGCCAGCTCTGTGGTGCTGGGCACGCCTTCCTTGTTAGGCCCCGCAGGCCTAGTAGTCGGCCGCACCAACTCCTGCTGAAGACCCCTTCAGGACCAGGGCCACCGTGGATGCCATGGTTGACAAGGCGTCAGCGATGGAGTTGTTGGCACGTGACACATGGCAGAGGTCCAAGGCCTCGAAACTAGCCTCCAACTTCTTGATGTGCAGTAGGTACGCTGCAAGCTGGGGGTCGTTTTAGCAACACTCCCCCCAGACCTGCTTGATGATCAGCTCAGAGTCTCCCTTGACCAGCATCTGCTGGACATCGAGACCCTGCGTAGCTGTGAGTCTGAAGATGAGGGCCTTGTACTCCGCCATGTTGTTGGTTGCCTTAAAGTCAAGGCGCACTGCGTACTTGGACTGTTCCCCTGTTGGAGAAGTGAGTAGTACACTGGCTCCGACCCCTTGCTTGCGCGACGATTTGTCGAAGAAGAGTGTCCAGTGAGGTCCTGTAAGCACTGGTGCTTTGGGCTTCGGCTCACTGATTTCCCGTCCTCCTGGGTTGCTTGGTGATGGAGTCCACTCAGCAACAAAGTCTGCCAGAGCTTGGCTCTTGATTGCGTGCCACAGTATAAAGTCGAGCTCGAACTCCGCCAGTTCGGCCGCCCATTTGGCGATATTGCCTATTGCATTGGGGATGTGCAGCTGTTGATGGCTGTTATATACTAATTTCATCCATCAATTTAACTCAATTATGTGAAGGATTTGTCATTTCTTGCACACATCACCTTTCTATCTAACCCAATTCCACTTGGACTTGGAGAAATATGTGCATGCAGCATTTTATGCAGAAAATGAGGAGATGTAGAGGGACCAATCCTATAAAATATCATCCCAGCCAATCAGGCGATGACACGTGGCATCCCATGGATCAAATGGCCCACAAACAGAAGTATCCAAGGAGATCCAACAGTATATCACCTATATACATCAATGGGACCCACCTGGCAGCCACCTGGAGAAAGCACACAAGAAACGGTGCAATGACCAGGTCGGCCGAACCAGGGGGTCGGGCGACCAGGTCTTTGCACCAAACTCAGTCAGCCTCCACGTGTTGGCTCCTCCCGGCTCCCTGGAGTCAATGGTGACTGATTCACGTGGTTTTGGTGGTGGGAATCGACCTCAACACTAGTATAAATAGGACCCCCTACCTCTCACTTCAACACACACACCACTTGGGTATCATTCTATTGTATACACTATCTTCCATAGTCCTTAGAGGAGTTAGGATGTATAGAGGAGAGCCTCTAGTCCCAAGTCCAAATTGGGAAATGAGTAGAAGGAGTCTCTCTTCCCAATTCCACATTGGGAAAGGTATGACTTATGTATTCCTTCTTGTATTTGTAACTTTGTGCTCAATAAAGATATTATCTTTAGTCTTCTTTTATAAGTATACTTGGACAAAGCGTTTCTTGTTTGATTGTGGAGTCCATGTATGTGGAAGGTATAGTATTTATGATTTCACTCTCATGATCACATCTTATGGTCATAAATACTATAGACCCCCACTATAGTCTATGTAGTTATGATATGATTATGTTAATATGGATGACTTATGCTATGCTTCAACATTGGTTCAACAATGTTTAGGTTAGTCATTGCCTTAGGATGGCTTGTGCCATGGCTCCTAAGGTATTTGCTTAGTATGCTAGCATGGTGCTAGGGTATTTAAGTAGCTTTGGATGTTTCGTAGACCCACGGATTGAAGAGGTAGGCAGTAGGTGGTGACAGCCCTATCTGTCCTTTGTAATCCTCCACGTTCGGCTATGCCACGGGCTCTTGGTGGGAGTCGCCCTAGTATTGCCAGGGGTAAGCCCGTGCCCGATGTGTTGAATAGCATTGCATAGGAATTCATCATTGACATGACCATTAGTATCTACCTTAGGCTATGTATATGTATTAGGAGCATTGTAGGAGCAACTCTCTAACTCTAAATCCAATCTCAATCTAGGACCCATTTTACCCTTTAGAACAGATTGCCTAGGTGTGTGTCACACTACCCCTATTATCAACTTACCCCTGTCCGAATAATGGATTAGTATCCCATAGCTTGACTATAAGAGTAGTATATACTTTATGTAAAAGCCTGCTTTTCGGAAGAACAAAAATGCCAAAATGCGAACATAAAAATTTTGAAAGTGGACTTGGAAATCCAATCTCACATGGACCATATGAGTTAACCAATGTTCACTAAAAATAGGGACTTGTTAAAATTTTACATATAGAACATGTTTGCTAATGTATATTGGAACTTAAGGTGAAAAATCTTTAATTTCCAAGTATTCACATTTTCAATGAAAAAATAAAGGAGAAAAGAAAACAAAATAGAGAGAAAGAAAAAGGAATTATTCCAACCCTAAAATGGGACATTCAAAAAAATTGTAATCTACCGCTATAAATTTTTCCATGACCTTCTAATATTCCAATTTGACTCTCGGTAAAGTTTCAAAATTTTTAAAGCACGCTTTCCATTTATTGGACACATACTGAGAGTTTAATCAAAGTCGACTTCAAATTTAAACTTTGTACTTAACCTTGTCCAAATCAATTCCAAATTTTTCCCGAGGTTCCTTATGGTTCAGAAAGGTTAACTTCAAAGTTTCAGGATTTTTGAACCTAATCTACTATTTATTTCACTGGGGCAAGTATCACCACTTGAATTCAAATTCAAACTTGAGTAAAAAAATCCAACTTGTTCAGTTCTAAAATCTGATTGCACCATAAAATTCTTCACATTTTATTTAGTCATTGGGCAGAAGTTGAATATTTTTGAAGCATGTTTGCTAGCTCTATTTGAAATTGGAAAGGAGAAGGGAGGAGAGTGAAGTGGGTCCCACATGTCATACTCATCCTCAGTACTAGGAAAAATCCTTCTTTGCTTCATCCTCCCGTGCTCATTCCTATCGATAGTGCCCGACTCCTCTGCTCCACGGCATGCCGCTCGCCTGGAGCCGCACCGCCCCGCCAGCCGCGCGCCTCCTCACCAACTCCTCCCTGCCACGCCAGCGCCAGCCGCCGCTCGCCCTGGTCGCCTTCCAGCCGCGGCGTCGCCCCGTGCCTGGCCGCCTGCAGCGCCGCCATGCGCGCCGTTTCCACGCACGCACATCGCCCCTTCACTTTCTTGCCGCGCTCCAAGCAGGCCGCCGCCGCCATAGATCGCCGACGGCCGGCCGCTTCGCGCCCCTGCCGGTTTCCTCCCGCGCGACGTCAACCGCGTGTCCTGCTCTCTCCTTCGCTCGGCGATCGCCCTACTCAGTCCGCCGCCGTGCGCCAACCTCGACGACGGCCGTCGCTCGTCTTCCACGTGGGTTCTTCACATCATGCGCCTCCCTCTACCTCTCCGCTTCCAAGCTAGGCTTCTTGCTGACGGGAGTCCTCCTCACCTGCTGCAACGCTCGACCCCGAGCACCTCCCTGGTCGCGGCGCCACACGCAACCTTACCGCCCACGCACCATGCGATCCACCCCGTTCGTGCCTCCTCCGTCTTCCGTCGTCACTGTCCACTTCCCCGCGCTAGACTGGTCACCATGAAGCCTCTGCAGTGCTCCCGTTAAGCTGCTGTGCCATCAAACAGTGATCAGCGCCGCTGCTCACTGTCCTGGTCACCAGCACGCTGCGGGCATGGTCACCAGTGTGTATCCATCGTCCACAAGCCGTCAGCACCCCTCTTGCCATTGTCCGACACTCAACATATAGTTCCAGCACCACACGTCGCTTGTCGGCCGCGTGAACCTGTTTCCTGCACCATAGTCACCACCCCCTTCCATGCCACAACATCGCTGTGTTGGTCGCGATGTTCCCCTTTGTGTTTGAATCCAACCAGCGATGCGAATATGTCGTGAGATGCACAAGGTGCAGGAACATGTGAATGACATCTCAGCGACATTATTTAGGCCAAGGGAAGACATCGGGACATGTTCACTTGAACCACCAGGATGTCTTGCTTGAGCAGACATGCCTGTTGTTGGAAGCATGAGGACTTTGGACAATTATGCGTATGAATGGTTGATCCGTGGATGAGGCTTGATGGTTAGTGTGATTGCTGCATGCACACGATTAAAGGTGATGCAGAGTAGAGCAGTTGCCATGGCTTGACCATCCGAGCTAGTCTAAAGTCAGGTGTGTGTCCAGATTACATTGATCGTCATGTACTTGTATTGTTTAGATAGTATCACAACATGGATATTTGATGGTAGTCACTAAGTGGTGATTCATCCTTATGGGTACCCTTAGCTTGTCATATCTTTCCACTCTTCCTGAGCCTCTTGTCTAGGGATCCATCTCATGCAGGTAGGAGTATTAATCTTCTTGTTCATCTTTTGGATATCAATAAGTTTTATCATCTCATGTCTTATATAGATACTAGGAAACCTATAGTTGTTTCCTCATGACATTTCAAACAATTGTTGTCAATCCAAATTAGGTTTTAGTCGATGTGAGGGTGATCGAGTCCTAGGTGTAGCCAAGGTGCTCGATAAAATGCCTTCTAGGTCAAACAACGGGTGTTGGTGATCACCGATGACCTGTGGTTGAGTAATGCGAGAATGTTGTGACTAACGAGGAAAACTAGACCAAGGGAAACCCTGTATAAGAGTTTCTTGTTCGTGTCGACGATGTTTCCTAACCGTCCGCAGAATTTCTTAACTAGGTGTGCCGTTTTATCGATGACAGGTTCGTCGAGTCGCTTATCAACAACCGAGTCGACATCTCTAGACTTAAGACTCACAAGGTGGTGTTCGAGATTCCGCCCACCACCATGGACAAGTCCGGGTCAATGTGAACATCGATGAGATGATCTTCCCGAGAGGGCAAAGCACATCGTCACAACATAATAATGCCTTATGTTCAAGTTCCAGGAGTTCACCGAGCTCATCTGGACAATCTTGCAAAGGACACTGCAATACTGTCATGTAAGCACTTGGACGATGCTTGCGAAGATAGTCGTCGCGATTGATTTATCTAAAGGTCCTATGAACGTGTCTTGGTACTCACGTTAGGTTAGCAGTGCTTGTGATGACTTTTTTAGTCCAAGCAATGCTGATCTCACTTCTTTTCCAAGTGTCGCCAGGGTTTCACATCGATTCACCCTATTTTAGAACCCTGTGACCACACTAGTCACTTAATTAGGTTTACTCTGTAGTGAGTTTGTGTAACTTCAGTGGTCGCTTTCTGAGTCATGACCTCTTGTTGCACAGTTCACTCATGCCTTAAGCTTTCAATGCTCCACCTTCATTCCGTAGTCGTTCTTACACTATTCGGTCCAACACTTCCACACCAGTCAGTCATAGCTTTCTCTAGTGGCATAGCTCCATGCGTTAAGTGAATAATGGCAATACATGCTTTCATTGCACCTGTCAATTCACAGCTTGACACTACTATGACCACTTGACTTATTCATAGTTTCTCCACCCATCCGAGACATATCTAATCTTCCTAGGCAAGCCTCTCCTTCTTAAGGTTTTTACAACTCGTCGAGTCCATTATAAAATTACCTTAATTACTTATATGCATATCATGTCGGAAGGAACGTGATGGTAGGTGATCAATGAGGAGCTTAGCTTGAAGGAGAAGGCCAGAGTGTTCCAACTTGAAGTTCCATGGCAGACTCTTTGAAGGAAGACCAAGCCCTAACAACTGACATTGTTATAGAGTCGCAAACAAGGCAAGCCCCGGTTTGCATTTAAAAGCTTTACCGAGTTTTGCACTCTTTATCACCTTACGTCTTAAATTTGATATGTGCATTACGTATAAGGTGATTGATACTCCTCTTGCATGACCACGAATCCCAAGGGTTTGTTGGAACGGTTGATAGTTGACCTGTAGTGATTGCCATGCTAATGTATAGGGAATCCGGTAGAAGTCGAGTAGTTGGAATCTACTCGCGAGTAACATAGGACCTTTCACATGGGTAAAACATAGCAAACACTTTAGGTATGAACCTGAATTTGAGACCGGGCAGGGGTTGGATAGGAAGCAACGAGATGTAGTCTCGGTTGCGTAGCCCTGCCCGTGTCGATTAAGGCCCGTTTCGTGTGCGGTCCCATTGGACAAGTTTGAATTGTACCGGTTGCATAATGGATTAATGGGGTCCAATAAACTGATGTAACTTGATGACTATGGTGTAGAAGCTTGTTTGCCATTCTTGAATGGAGTTGAGAAGGCAAAAGGTGAAGTCTCTTCTAGCGGGCAACTTCGACATGTCCGTGTAAAAGGCCATTTTGCTCGGGATGGAGTCTTGTTTCGAGATTGGGGCCTCTTGTGAAAGGTGGCCATACTACGACTAGTACTGAAGTGTTAGGTAGGTACTGATGTAAGTACTCGCTGGCGCTTCCGAAAGTGCATATATGTCGTATAGTCCGGGTGTGTCCTGATTGCAATCACCGTCCCTCCCGGTAATAGAGTACCACTTGTTCGGTGCGTCGTGATGTAGTAATCCACAGTAGTTATCATATTATAAATTTTCTGCAATGATTACAATACTGTTTTGCAACCATGTATGGCTTAGAGATAGCATAATTATAGTTTACAGTTTCCTAACACTTAACCTGAATAGCATTTGTGCTTTGGGCATGTCATATCATCGGTGAAGCGTTTCTTATTTGATTGTGGAGTCTATGATGTGTCGTGCCCAAGGAACGTCAGTTGCTACTTAAAACTTGACTCTAAGGATCCACTTATAGGCGAGTCTACTTATGCTATTCCCTACCTATGTTTAGACTTTCCCTTGCATATGTCTAGTGAGACGGGCCAGTCTTGCTGAGCCTTATGCTCACGTTTGCGTTTTAACGATTTTTGCAGGTATTAGTTTATTTCTATTGTTCAGGTTGTACATGAGACCTCGAGGTGTCGAGAAGAATCTCATGTAAGCCACGCCGCTGCTGAATGATCGTCATGTTGCTAGTGAGAAGCGTCCTAGGGCATGGACGTCTTCTCTTATGCTTAGATAGGTGAGAATATGAGTATGTAGTTCCGCTGTGTGTGTACTTCTGATGTACACTGTTTTGTAAACTCTGAATATATTTATGAAATCAAAACCTTATATGTTTTGGTATCCTTTTGGTGTGTGTTGTTAGGTGCCGCATCGCACGACACCACCCAATGAGATCCTCAGATGTGTGGACCTCCGGTCCCCACAAACATGGTATCAGAGCTTCATTGAGAATAGCACACTCGAAAAGAGCCTATTTTCGAAAACTCCGAAGTAGTCGAGTGAGGATTAGCTATATGCCCATTAAGGACTATTACTAGTATAAGTTATAAAGGTGGTGAACTAACTTGTTATATTATTCTGTAACGATGCTCCATCTTCAAGGTAAGAGGTAAGGTACGCCAGCGAGAGCAGATCAATCTCGGTAAGCTTTGCATACGAGATGTGGTCTGTGATATTTCCGTGGCTTAGCACGGAAATTCAATATGAGTCTCTGAAACTTTCCATGTTTCTGAGAACATATGACACGCGGTACCCCAGCGTGACACAAAATTAGTGGGAGCCCCCGTCAGGTGGTGTATAACCTGATAGTATGCATCTCTAGAACTATTCATGTTCTATGGGAGCATGCGAAACACGTATGCCCGAGCGTGTATAAACCGGTTCGTGCGGGAGTCTTTGCTGTACAGACGTAGTACGGCCATGTACCTCGAGTCATGACTTCGCTCGTGGGCGACTCATACCAGAGTCGTATGCATTTACTTTTGATTATATCTTATTATGACTGCCTGTCGTGTTTCCCCGTCTCGCCCTTGAGGTGTGAAGGTGTGAAAGGGGATTGTTTGTCTTCTGCAGGTACACTAACTCCGGTAGCGACCCGTGTAACAAACATTTGTGAGAGACCGATATTAGAACCACCTATAGATGTATCCGGATATACTGGGTTAGACTTTTCTTTTGGTGAGGCACGTAGTACCGTCAGTATCACAATTGATACTTTGACCATCCCCCATGAAAGAATGGCTTCATTATCATCTTGTAAGATCCAACTCCCATTTGCTGGAAAGTTGTGGGTCAAAGTTTCGACTTGGAGAGTGCAATGGGAAGAAGGATGAAGATTAAGGTTGTTGTTCACTCTTGACGGAATCTAGCTCGATTATGTCAAGATGTGCTTTTAGTGAAACTTCGTAGAACCTAATAGTGTGCTATATGGTTAAAAAGATCTTCAATTCCTCTACAACTGTTCTTTGAACAATTTGGGCATGAAAGCCTTTTGAATCGATTCCCATCACCAAAAATCAACACTAGTCCCATTTCTTTGAAACATTAGACCAACTTTAGTGTTTTGCCCTATCTCTTCGTAGAAAGCTCTTACATTCCTTTGTGATACATTTTTGGAAAGGTGAGGAGCTAGACTACAACTTTGTAATTCAATATTGCCCCAAATTCAGATAAGAAGTATTTAAACACTTGAGTTAAAAACTGGAACAAGACTATATGTACTACCTGAACCAACTTGGAAAATTGTTGAATTTTGAACAGCCATAACTTTTAAATTAGAACAGCAACATAGGCATATATATACATGCCTGGGAAGCTTAAGGAATCCTCTAACGAGTTTCTATTCGACTCTGAGTCTAAAACTCACATTAACAAGGTCTAAATTGAAGTGTCGTTTAAGAGGTTCTGGCAGCCCGGAAGAGGGGACAGAATCTGAACTCTTCACCAATTGAATCATAACTTTTTGCAGACTTCACCTCTGTAGGCCTACTTTATGTGGTTGGAAAGTGTAGAGAGTCCTCTACAACATTTATATAGAACTCCAGAGCAGAATCCATCTCTAATATACTCAAAATTTCAAATTTCTAAACTTAATCAAATCTGGACAGCGAGTGGACAGTCCTGTATACAGTTACTGTTTCTCGCATAACTCGCTATAGAATTGTCGAATGACTTCATGTGATGCATTTATGGAATCCTGAGAATGTATGCAACCAGTTTGCTATGTGTTATTTTTGCAAATGTTGATACTTGTATATCTGACAATTGTGGACAAAATCAGCCTTAAACAAAGGAGGTGCTGTCCAAACTTTCAAGAAAACTGTCAATTTGCAAATGCCATATCTTCTCAACCAGAAGTGCTATGAGGGCAAGTAAATACTCTTTAGAAATATTTGGAAGTCCTATACGAGTTTTATGTTCAACTCCAGACTAGAATACTTTTCTATGTGGGTGAAATTTGGAGATTTGCAGAAACTGTCCGGAATTAACAAAACTGGACAGCAATCAGTACACCTCTGAATTTAATCCATAACTCGCAGACCCTTGATCCAATGGTGTCACGCGAGTAACCGTTGGAAAGGTTAGGGAGTGAGCTACAATTTTTGAAATTGGCTCCAGACCTGAGTCGGTCATCTACCTATTCCAAATCGAGTTTGAATGCAGAGTGGTCAATCTGAACTGAATTCAAATTCCGAATGCTGAAATTTTACTCAACTTCAAAAATTCATATCTTTTAAACCAGGACTGATATGAAGACATGTAAGTACATTCTGGAAGTCATATTACATTTGCTACAACTTTGTAAATAAGAATAATTCCAGATCTTCATCAGAACAGCCTGAAAACTTTAGATCAAAACTGCTACTTAAGCAGGTTCTGCTGGAAGTGCAGAAAATTCTGCTGACTTTAGAATAGCCTAACCTGCAAACCAGAGATGATCTAGAGGCAAAACAATACATTTTGGAAAGACCTTGAAGTGTAATTTAACTTTGTTATTCACCTTGAGATCTGATTTTTCCATTAACTGGATCAAAATCGAGTTTGCATCCAGACTGGTCATTTGTCACCATAGTCTGGCCAGTTTGAACCTTTTGGTTTTTGTTAGGCATTCGGTTCTCGATTTCAACTCGAGGAGTGTCATAACTGACCAAGAGTTAGGACTCAACTAATTACTAAGTTGAATAGAGTGTTAAACTCATTGAAGCCTTTTTCCTTGGATAGACATACTAGTGTTTGATTTATGTGACTTGCCACATCACACCTTGTGATGTTTAACGCAGGTCGCAATTACTCGAGTTGCATCTCATCTTCCCATGAGGATTGTTTGAAGTACGCTTCGACATCCTGGTTTGAAACTTTAAGGGGGAAGGTGAGCACTCAAGTAATGGGGGTGTTCAACCATCAACCTTGGTTACAATGAGTCGTGTCAACAAGAAGACGATCAATTAAGATTACATCTTTAAGAGGATCCAAACTCCGCCACCAGATTGAGTTACTCTAAGAAGAGTGTGACTTCAACTCCACTAAAGTGATCGAGAAGGATATCCGTTCCTCACGACTGATCAAAGCGAAGATTAAGTGAAGTATCACTAGAGATGTGTCTAGTGAGCTCGACTAGGTGTCTAGGGATAACCTTCATCATATGGTTAGTTGTTTTTCTTCTGATGAATATACTCCTCAAGTCAACTGGTAACTCTAAGACCTAGTTGAAGATACAATAAAGTGGAGTAGTACATGAACAAGCTTTCGAAAGGTCGAGGTAACGTGGTATGTTTCCCACATTCCTTGTCAATCATTCTGCTATGAATTCCTTAACTATGGTCGAGTCATGAAAAGAATGCTACTCATTGAGTGTCTTTCATGACCATGGTATCCAATCCTTGCAAATCATCAGACAGTACTTGAGTTTTGTGGTTGTGGTTCATTTAGTTTTGCTCAAACTATAAAAGCTACTGCACCATGCATGTGCACCATTTGTATCATACATATGCACCATTTGCACCATACATATGCACCATTTGCACCATACCATGTGCATAGGCATTGCACCATAACCCATGCGATGCATCATGAAGCACCATTACCAATGAGACACCAATGATAGAATGCAGGGTAATACTAAAATTAAGAGCAAGATTGTGTACCCCATTCCAACTATTCTAAGGTGTCTAATGACTACGATCATTTCACCATCTTCATTTGACTTCTTACAATGTTAATCTCCTTTCCATTGAGTAATATTTGGCAAACTGATTACTCAACCTCACTTGCAACTAAACAAACACTAGAACTTCCATCCTTGACTTGTTAGTGTAAGGACCGAATGCCCAAGAGGGGGGGGTGAATTGGGCTTCTTTTGGAAAATTCTAAGCAATAAAACTTAATTTCTAAAGCACAATTCCCTACGCAAACTATCTATGCATTCTAGTAGATAGAAACTTCGCGGAATATAAAATGCATAAAAGTAAAGGAAAGAAGAAGAATGCAAACTCCCGAGGAGACACGAGGATTTATCCCGTGGTTCGGCAAGATCGTCAAGATCTTTCTACATCCACGTTGTGGCACCCACCAATGTGTTTTGCCACACCCAAGTCACGGATACGAGGGATCTTCACTATTCCTCTCCATTTGCCTCCCTTGGCAAGGTGAAGCTCAAGCCTTGTACAACTTCGACATTCCGGGCTTCCACAAACGCCTTGGCAAGCTCCGGAAGTCTCCTCACAATTACAAACACCAAGGGCACTCCCTTGAGGATCTCACTATCCTAGAGAGTCCACTCACCCAGAATGGAGGCACACAAGCTCTCTCTCAAGCTAGATCTAGCCTAACTCTTGGTGTATAGGTGATCGAAATGGTGTGGAAGTGATTGCTCTTGGTCTTGAACGCTTGTGGATGTGTTGATGGTGTCTGGTGATCAAGACTTGATGAAATGACAGGATTAGGGGGTATTTATAGCCAGCCTCCCCGAAATAGCCGTTGGAAAAGTAGGCTGATAGAACTTTACTGTGAACACCAGATGATCCGATGTCTCCCCTTTAGTTATCATCGGTCAAGTTACTTTAGCTGACGTCATTGTGTCAGATATGACCGTTGTTAGACCGATGTTGATCCTATCTTCTCATCGGATGATCCAGTGGCTCTTCCTCCAGAATCTTCTCAAACTTGATGCTTACTGGAGTAATCAACCGATGTGTGCTTCTCTGTACATCGGATGATCCGGTGCTACACTTGGTCCAATGATCTTGCAAACTGTACTGATGGACCGATGTTGCTGAGCCATTCACATCGGATGATCAGGTGAGTGCTTTGTTCTGAGGTCTTCTTCTTCAGCTGAACCAACTCGACCGATGTGTTATTCTGAGGAATCATCGGTTGATCCGGTGAGTTGATTTTGTTTGCTTCGGGTTGTTTCTAAGTGAATTTTTGTGTCTTACTCAAATGAACTCTTAGACTTTGTTGAACATGTATCTTTGATGATTGTCAAAACATCAAGTGTCTTCAATTTTGATTGAGTGACTTTGACATAAGAGATTTCACTTCTTGTCTTCACATAATCGATTTGATCTCATACATTGATTGTATATGGGTCTCCAATAACATATTTATTTCATTTGATTGAGTGATTATGGGGACCTTGCATTCACAAATTCATTAGTAAAATCCAATGGTTGTCATTAATCACCGAAACCATACCTCATAGGGTCCTAGATGCTTTCAATCTCCCCCTTTTTGGTGATTGATGACAATACAACAATTAAAGCGCAATAGTAATGAATTTGGTAGAATGAAACTTAAACAGATATGTAATGAATATAAGATATCACACTTAACATTTAAAGCCTAAAAAACGATCAAGAACTCAAGTGTGAAAAAGTTCAATCAATTAATTAACATAAGAGTACTCAATGAACACAAAACGCATCGAATTACACAAGGTAATATAGATAAACTCCAAATTACAAAAGATGACTCATAAGAAGGACTCCCCCTGAGACTAAGACACTCCCCCTGAGACTAAGCAGACCTCCCCCTGACTCCTCTAACTCTTCCCCCCCCTTTGGCATCAAGACACCAAAAAGGGATCCGAGTGCCTAAGGATCCTGAGTACTAGGCGCGATGACGAATTGGTCACCATCGCTGTCGTCGGAGCTGCTGGCTGGAGTAGCGGTGGAAGGAGCTGCCGGAGGCGTAGGAGCCACCGTCGGTGCCTGCTGTGTAGGAGCTGCTGGAACAGGGGCACTGACGACGGAGGTCGGCGTCTGCTGAAACAGTGTCGTGGCCGGCAGCGGGGAGTGAATCAGAGCACCAGGAGCCAGAAGTGGTGACATGCTAATGGAGGGAATCGGCGTAGACGGCACCAGAGCGGCAGCTGGAGCCAGGACTGGTGGTGGTGGAGCGACTCCTGGCATCTGCGACAGGAGGGCAATCCCAGTCTGGGTGTAGAGGTTGGTGATCAACCCCAGGATGCCCATCATTGCCTGCTGCGTCTCCTGCTGCTGGTCGAGGGTGCGCTGGTGCATCTGGTCTAGGAGTCCAATCAGCCGGTCAGTGTCCTCACGCCTCTCACAGGCGATTTGACGCTGCATCTCCTGCTGCTGCTGCTGGAGCTCAAGGAGGCGGGCAGCCTGCTCCGCTCGGGCCTGCTCAGCTGCGAGCCTGTCCAGACATTGCTGCTCAACCATCTGCTGGAGGAGCGAAGTCAGCTCTGATGGCTGAGTGACCTGTGCCTCAGTGACGGGAGGTGGAGTAGGTGGTGGCACTGTAGAGCCTCCAGCCTCCGCGTCGTGCTGCCTGGGTGAGGGAGGAGGTGGAAAGTACTCCTCGACACTGTCATCGGTGTCGCTCTTGGACCATATGTGCTGCAGGTCCTCACCCTGTGCCTCTGCCTCAGCTAGCCTCTCATCCTCCTTCTCCAAGTCTGACCAGTCCTCTTCAGAAAGACGAGTCTTGACCTGACACTCGACTGGACGGCCAAGGCGGCGGTCTCCAGGAGCTGGAGCACGGTAGTGACTAAACCATGTGACGCTCTCGTCAGTGAGGCGGTCATGCACAGCGGACTCCTCGGGGACCATCATGGTGAGCAGGTAGCTGATCTAGTGTCCATACACGAGCTGCCACATCATGCCCACTCCGTCGGTGATCACATCCTCCATCTCGCATATGAGGACGTCCACGATGTCGAACTCCATCCCGTTAATGATGTAGAACAGGAGAGTCTGCTGTAGGATGGTGAACCCCTCCAAGTAACCAGACCTCGGCAGGAGCGTGCGGTGCAAGGCGAGGTGCACTGTGCGCGCAGCTGGAGTCAACAAGGCCGGTACTCTCGGCTGGTCAGGAGAGAAGGTAGAACCAAACAGGGAACGGATCTCCTCCAGTGGTGGTGCCACTCCTCCAGTGAGCGGCCTCCTCGGTGGATCTGCCTGATCGTAGACCCTCTCATGCACGCAGGTGTCGTGCAAGTCCACTCCCAGCAGCTGTGCCAGCGTCTGCCTCGGCAGGTGATAGTGTTGTCCCATGAACATGAAATCAATCGATCTTCTGCCCTCAGAGACGTAAAGGGTGGCGTAGAACACGCGGACCCAATCCTCCACGTAGGCACTCCTCTCATAGGACACTAACTGCACCAGACCTCTGTAACTCTCGAAATAAGGTCGAATATCTGTCTCGGCAGCCAGAGTGAGCTGATCCCAGTCCATGAAGTTGTGCTGGAACAACTTGTGGTCTCGGCATCTGTAAGTCTTGTAGAGAGACGCCTGCGTCATAGTCCAGAAACAACTGTCTACAAGGGCTACCCGGGGCTGCAGGTACCACTCCTCAAGCAGCACACTCCACCTGAGTCTGCGAAGCTGCTTGGCCTTCATCTTCTGGTAGTCGGTCAACCGGACTCCTTCAGCGACATGGACAGTGGTGTCCATCTCGTAGATAGCTCGCTGGGCCTCCCTGTCCTCACGACGATCGGCAGCCGTCGGTCTCGGACATGGAGCTGCCGCGGGGTGACCCCCACGGGTCCGGGTTGAGCGCCGACAGACGAGAGGCTCTACCGGCTCTTCTTTGGCCTCAGAGTCATCGATCACAGGAGGTTGCCTCGGACGAGCCTCGCGGATCCTCAGCGAACCTCCTCGGCCACGCTCACGCTCCTCGGCAGTGCGAGCAGCCATCAACGCTTTCTTCTCCTCCTTCAACAATTTTTGCTTCTTCGTGGCCGGCTCCGCGATGGCCTTGCCCTTGTTCTTCTTGTCACGAGCCATTACGATCAGGCGAATGAGGTTACGATGTCGAATGCACAGAATGTCGAGACGAAGATTGATGCGGCCGAAAACCCTAACGACAATGTGCTAGGGACGATGGTGGTGCACGAGAGGAGACGGCTTTTGGGTGCTGTGGTGGCAAGGGAGAGCGGCGGTAGCGCTTGGTGGAGCAGCGGCGGCGGCTGCGGCGGAGGTGAGGCGGCGGCGGCTGCGGCGGAGGTGAGGCGGCGGCTGCGGCGAAGCTTGGAGGCGCCGGGCGGTAACGGGTGGCGGCGGCCGGAGGGCGGCGGCGGCGTCCGGCGGCGGTGGTGCGTGAGGCGAGTGTGGTCAGCGGTGGAGATCGGCGGGCGGCTGCGGTGGAAGGTGACGGGATCGAAAGAGAGAGAGAAGGGGGCGTACGGCTGTTTAAATAGTGGGTCCCAAACCCTAGCCGACTTTTTAACACCGGATGGACCGATGATGAACGATGGGAGCATCGGTCGAATGATACAATAAGGTTTTTCAGAAAAGTGCCGTTGACACCGGATGGACCGACATTGAAGGATGGGAGCATCGGTCGAATGGTACAGTAAGGGTGTTAAAAAATGGAATGTTGACACCGGATGGTCCGACGAGGGAGGAAGTAGCATCGGTGGAATTTGGCACAGCTCCAGAGTTGTGAACACCAGATGGACCTATGTTTTTTAGGATGAACTCGTCGGTCGATTAGTCACACTTGACTGAACTGACTTTTGGGGATTGAACACCTATCGATCCGATGAGAGATTTACCTAGGCATCGGGTAATCCGATGACTACAGAACAATAACATCCCATATATGTCCTTTGACCAAACAAACAAGCCATGAGAAACACATGTCTTAGGACTTTTTGGGCAACCCCTTACCCCTCAAAGATACTAATATGCCAATAACTTGGCTAGGCCTTAAAGCAAATGGAACATCGAGAAAAATAGGAGGAAAATGTCCAAATAAAATGTAAGACCCATGCTTTGTGAGGTAGAGTATGAAGACTTCTATCTCTTTAGAGCATGTTCCTCTAGGCATTAATGCACCTAACATTTTGTTCTTTCCACCTTATATGAGTTGAGATATTGCATTTCAAACAAGTCTCTTTCTCATGAGGTGGGTTCCCCTTTGTGACAATCTACCGTATGCAATGCCAAACATTTTATAATGCAAGAAATTATAAGTCTATATGGCAGGCATCATGCAAGGCATAAAATAAATCTATCTTGCCAAATTTGAACCTTTCAAAGGCTTCTTCAGGGAGAGCTACTCTCCAAACCTTGGGACAACCCAAAGGAACCTCCATCCCAAGCTAACCCTTGCTCACCCCTATCCTTTGAGAGTTAGGCAAGACCTATATGAAGTGCATTCTTACATGACGTTCGTTGCATCTAGCACATTTAATTCACTTCTTAGTCTAGAAAAAGTTTTCTCATCAAGTGGTTTAGTGAAGATATCCGCCAATTGTTCTTCGGACCTAACACCTCTCAAAGAGATGTCTCCCTTAGCTTCATGGTCCCTTAAGAAATGATGGTGAATATCAATGTGCTTAGTGCGGGGGTGTTGAACGGGGTTTTTGGCTATCTTAACTGCACTTTCATTGTCACAAAGGAGAGGCACACAACCAAGTTTAATACCGAAGTCCAAAAGGGTTTGTTTCATATAAAGAATTTGGGCACAACATGCACCGGCCGCTATATATTCTGCTTCCGCCGTGGACAAGGCGACGGAATTTTGTTTCTTGCTAGACCAAGATACTAGGGAACGCCCAAGCAAGTGGCACCCACCGGAGGTACTCTTGCGATCTACGCGGCACCCGACAAAGTCCGAATCCGAGTATCCCACAAGATGGAATTTTGCACCTTTAGGGTACCACAAGCCCACACTAGGGGTATGCTTAAGATACCTAAGTATCCTAAAGACCGCCTACCTATGCGATTCTTTAGGTGCCGCTTAAAAGCGAGCACACAAGCATACACTAAACATGATATCGGGCCTATATGCGGTAAGATAAAGCAATGAGCCAATCATAGAACGGTAGTTATATTGGTCAATAGGTTTACCGTCCTTCCGCGTCGAGATGACAATTTGTTGCCATTGGAGTGCTTCTTGAGCTACAATCTCCCATCTCAAATTTCATCAAGAGGTCCTTGGTGTACTTCTCTTGATAGACGAAGGTCCCTCTTGAAGTTGCTTGATTTGAAATCCAAGGAAGAAGTTGAGCTCTCCAATCATTGACATCTCGAATTCCCTAGACATCATTTTGCCAAACTCATGGCTAAGAGCTTCGTTAGTTGAACCAAAAATAATATCATCAACATAAATTTGACAAATGAACAAATCTCCGTTGATGTCCTTGGTGAAGAGTGTAGTGTCCACCCTCCCGATCTTGAATCCTTGCATGATGAGGAAATCCCGTAGTCGTTCGTACCATGCCCTAGGTGCTTGCTTGAGCCTGTAGAGCGCCTTGTGCAACCTATACACATGATTAGGATTCCTCGGATCTTCAAACCCGTGAGGTTGCTCAACTTAAACAAGCTCGTTAATGTAACCAATAAGAAAGGCACTTTTCACATCCATTTGATAAAATCTAATGCTATGATGTGATGCAAAGGCAAGAAGTATACGGATGGCTTCTAGCCGGGCGACCGGGGCAAATGTCTCCCCAAAGTCTAGTCCTTCAACTTGCGAGAACCCTTTGGCCACAAGTCTAGCCTTGTTGCGGACCACAACGCCATTCTCGTCTTGTTTGTTGTGGTACACCCACTTTGTTCCGATGACATTCTTGTCCTTGGGTCGCTCCTCCAACACCCAAACTTCATTGCGGATGAAGTTGTTCAGTTCTTCTTGCATGGCCATCACCCAATTTGGGTCTTGGAGTGCTTCCTCAATGCGAGTGGGTTCTACACACGAAATAAATGAGTAGTGCTCACAAAATGAAGCAAAGTGGCGAGCACGTGTGCTTACAACCCTTGACGGACTTCCAATGATTTGGTCCATTGGATGCGCCTTGGAGATGAGTCCATGCCTCATAAGTGGTTGTGAAGCACTTGGCGAAGGTGATGCGTGTTGCTCCTCTTGTGGTTGGACTTGATCATGGACTTCTTCTTCCTCTTGATGTTGTTGTGCTTGTGAGTCTTGAGTCGGCAATGGATCATCCTTCTCTTCTTCGTCAACTTGAGGCGCCATGGAGGTGTTGTTGTTGGAACTTGAAGCTCCCCCTGGATCATGGCTCTCCTCAACTTCAGGCTTGATGTCTCCAATGGTCATGTTCTTCATGGCTTCTCGTAGAGGCTCATCATCTATTTCATCATGACCAAACCTCTCCTCTTGGGAGCCATTAGATTCATCAAACTCAACATCACAACTTTCCTCAACTAAACCGGAGGTTTGGTTGAATACTCGATATGCTTTTGAGTTTGATGCATAACCAAGGAATATGCCAACATCACATCTTCTTTCAAACTTACCAAGCCTTTTCTTGCGGTAGATGTAGCACTTGCATCCAAAGACTCGAAAGTAGGAGATGTTGGGCTTTCTCCCAATGAGAAGCTCGTACGGGGTCTTTTGAAGTAGTCGATGGAGATAGACCCAATTTGCGGCATGGCACGCCGTGTTGATTGCTTCGGCCCAAAACTTCTCCGACGTGCCGTAGTCATCAAGCATTGCTCTTGCAAGAGTGATGAGTGTCTTGTTCTTTCTTTCAACAACACCATTTTGGTGAGTAGTGTATGTGGCCGAAAACTCATGTTTCACTCCTTCACGGTCACACCACTCCCCAATGTTGTAGTTCTTGAATTCGGTGCCATTGTCACTCCAGACCTTGATGATGGGAAGTTGAAATTCCCTTTGAGCGCGGTTGGCGAAGGTCTTGAACACTTCCGGAGTTTCACTCTTGTCACCTAGAAATAGAGTCCAAGCATAGCGAGAATCGTCATCAACAATAACGAGACAATAGAGGTTACCACCAAGGCTTTGATATGTGGACGGTCCGAAGAGGTCCATATGGAGTAGCTCAAGTGGCTTGGAGGTTGACACCATTGTATTCATTGGGTGGTGTGAAGCAACTTGCTTCCCGTCTTGACAAGCGCTACAAAGCTTGTTCTTCTCAAATGTGACATCCTTCACGCCGGTCACCATCCCAAGCTTGAATGACTTCTTGAGTTTGCTCATCCCAATGTGCGCTATGCGTCAGTGCCATAGCCATCCCAAGCTTTTCTTAGTGAAAAGACAAGTGGTCAAGCTAGCATTCTTGTTGGCGAAGTCCACTAGGTAGAGATGTCCATGCCGAAACCCTTTGAAGACTATGTCTTTGCTTGTTTCACTACTCACAACAACATCATTTTTGCTAAATGTGCATGATAGTCCAAGATCACATAGTTGTGCAATAGAAAGTAAATTAAAGCTAAGTGACTTAACGTACAAAACATTAGAAATGGATAAATCATTTGAAATAGCAATTTTACCTAACCCAATTACCTTTCCCTTAGAGTTATCACCAAAGGTGACTTGTTCATGATTGCTGGGGTTTTCTATGGTGGTGAACATACCATCATTGCCGGTCATATGTTGGGTGCACCTGCTATCGAGTACCCAATGCTTTCCTCCGGCTTTGTAGTTCACCTACACACATGAATTCAATTTTTAACTTTAGGAACCCAAGCCAACTTAGGTCCTTGTATGTGTGATACAAGTGTCTTTGGGACACAAAGTTGCTTGGGGAGCTTCCCCTTCATGCCCTTCATGTCCTTGCCAATGAACCTAGCCTTCACCTTGCCATCTACTTTACTTAAGAGATAATAGCGATCATTGAAAGTAGATTTGTAATTAGTAGAAATCTTGGGAGAGGGTCAGTTAGGAAGAGGACACTCCCTTGTGTGGGGACCGGTGACCTCACAATGTTGGCAATAAAGAACCAACTTCTTTGATGAAGCTTGTTCTTAGCTCCGGTGAGGGCACCTTTCCTTTGTTGGGCACCGGGAAGGATCCAAGTCCTCTTTTGTTGAAGGCCTTTGCTTGTTGGAAGAGGATTTCCTTGTGTTTGACTTCCCCTTTTGAAAGTCTAGCCACACTAGTGCGGAGACTTTCAATTTCTTCCAACAAGTCCTTCTCCCTAGCATTAGCTTTAAAAGGCAAAGACTTGTGCAAAGCATTGGTGGCATGAGAAGTAATGGATATGTTATCATTAAGAGTTTGCTTCTTCATATTTTTCAACTCTTGATCAAGCATTTCATGAGCAAGGTTAAGTGTTTGATGTTCTTGTGTTAACTTGTTGTGCTCTTCCAAGAGTGTTTGGTGTGCTAAGTTAAGTTCATGATTATCTATCTTGATTTTAATCTTTTCTTCCTCAATTTGCTTGACATGGGATTTGAGCGTGTCATGCTCTTTGAGTATGCTTTCATACTTGTCAAGCAAATCAAGGTTAGCACTCTCAAGTCTAGCACGAGTTTCTTCAAGCACTTTAACCTTACTCTTTTCCCTCTTAATGATAGCATGATATTCATTTATCAAAGAAGTTAAATCATCGGGGGAAAGCTCATCATCGCTAGAGTCGTCACATACCTTGGTGTTACCTTTCGCCATGAGGCACATGGGCGGTGGATGAAGAGGTGCATCATCATTGTTGGCGATGGCGAGGCCGGCCAAGCTTTCTTCTTCCTCTTCACTCTCTTCATCACTTGTTTCTTCGTCGGTGACCCATTCATTTGACTCACACATGCACACCTTTTGTGGGCCATTTCTCTTCCTTGGGAAGAGCCTTGCCTTCTTGCCCTTGTCATGTTTCTTCTTCCCAAAGGATCTTGGCTTTGGTTTGGCTTCTTCTTCATCCTCATCACTTCCTTCAAGCTTGCGATGTTTGCTCTTGTGGTTCTCTCTTCGTTTGTCCGGTCTTGGACAATCATAGGAGATGTGGCCTTGATCACCACAATTGTAGCATGTCTTGTGATCATCGCTCCTTGGTAGGAATGCTCTCTTCTTGGGATCAAATGTGTATCCCTTCTTAGTGATCTTGGAGTTCAAGCGTGAGAACTTCCTCATCATCAATGCAAGCTCATCATCTTCATCTTCACTTGATGCTTGCTCTTCTTCACTTGAGCTAGGCTCGACCACCTTCTTCTTCTTGAAGCTTGTTTTCTTGGTGGAGACCTTTAGGGCAATTGTCTTTGAAGATGATTGCTCCATCATCCCAAGTACACTCATCTCATGAGCGTGTATTTCTCCAATGAGCTCTGAAACTTCAATGTGGTCAAGTGACTCCTTTTGGAGCATGGAGTTGATGATGTTGTACTTTGGCTTGGGAAGGAGCATAAGGATCTTGAGGTTTATGAGTCCCTTGCCAAGAGAAGAAATGTAATGAGCATTTATTTCTTCAATAAGCACATTTAAGCGAGAGAACATCTCATTGACATTTTCATGGGGTAGCATCTTAAATTCATCATATTTTGCTTTAAGCATGTGATATTTAAGTTCCTTGACTCTAGAAGAACCCTCATGAATCTCTATTAAGCACGCCCAAATTTCACAAGATTTTTCCTTGCTAGCAATCCTAGAAAACACATCTTGACTAATACATTCATAGATTGCATTCCTAGCTTTAGCATCCCATTTAATTTGATCACCAACATAATTGTGTTCTCCAAACTCCGCGTGGGTCGCTTCCCATACTTCAGGCGCAATAGCCTCTAGATAAGCGCGCATGCGTGCTTTCCAATAGGCAAAGTTCTTGCCCTCGAAGATAGGAACCGAACCCCCAACCTTGGCCATTTTAGCTCTCTAGCGGTGAAGCTAGAATGATCCTACGAGCAACCTTGCTCTGATACCAATTGTAAGGATCGAATGCCCAAGAGGTGGGGAGTGAATTGGGCTTCTTTTGGAAAATTCTAAGCAATAAAACTTAATTTCTAAAGCCCAATTCCCTACGCAAACAATCTATGCATTCTAGTAGATAGAAACTTCCCGGAATATAAAATGCATAAAAGTAAAGAAATGGAGAAGGATGCAAACTCCCGAGGAGACACGAGGATTTATCCCGTGGTTCGGCAAGATCGTCAAGATCTTCCTACATCCACGTTGTGGCACCCACCAAAGGGTTTTGCCACACCCAAGTCACGGAGACGAGGGATCTTCACTATTCCTCTCCGTTTGCCTCCCTTGGCAAGGTGGAGCTCAAGCCTTGTACAACTTCGACCTTCCGGGCTTCCACAAACACCTTGGCAAGCTCCAAAAGTCTCCTCAAAATTACAAACACCAAGGGCACTCCCTTGAGGCTCTCACTATCCTAGAGAGTCCACTCACCCAGAATGGAGGCACACAAGCTCTCTCTCTAGCTAGATCTAGCCTAACTCTTAGTGTATAGGTGATCGAAATGGTGTGGAAGTGATTGCTCTTGGTCTTGAACGCTTTTGGATGTGTTGATGGTGTCTGGTGATCATGACTTGACGAAATGACAGGATTAGGGGGTATTTATAGCCAGCCTCCCCGAAATAGCCGTTGGAAAAGTAGGCTGATAGAACTTTACTGTGAACACCGGATGATCCGATGTCTCCCCTTTAGTTATCATCGGTCAAGTTACTTTAGCTGACGTCATTGTGTCAGATATGACCGTTGTTAGACCGATGTTGATCCTGTCTTCTCATCGGATGATCCAGTGGCTCTTCCTCCAGAATCTTCTCAAACTTGATGCTTACTGGAGTAATCGACCGATGTGTGCTTCTCTGTACATCGGATGATCCGGTGCTACACTTGGTCCAATGATCTTGCAAACTGTACTGATGGACCGATGTTGCTGAGCCATTGACATCGGATGATCAGGTGAGTGCTTTGTTCTGAGGTCTTCTTCTTCAGCTGAACCAACTCGACCGATGTGTTATTCTGAGGAATCATCGGTTGATCCGGTGAGTTGATTTTGTTTGCTTCGGGTTGTTTCTAAGTGAATTTTTATGTCTTACTCAAATGACCTCTTAGACTTTGTTGAACATGTATCTTTGATGATTGTCAAAACATCAAGTGTCTTCAATTTTGATTGAGTGACTTTGACATAAGAGCTTTCACTTCTTGTCTTCACATAATCGATTTGATCTCATACATTGATTGTATATGGGTCTCCAATAACATATTTATTTCATTTGATTGAGTGATTATGGGGACCTTGCATTCACAAATTCATTAGTAAAATCCAATGGTTGTCATTAATCACCGAAACCATACCTCATGGGGGCCTAGATTCTTTCAGTTAGGTTCAAGTACCTTGATTGTTGCAACTATACCGTTCGTTATCGAGTGGTCATCAGTTTGATGATCAACCTTGAAAATCCATGAAATCTCCTTACTCACAAGGATACCATTCGATTATCAACCTTGTGAAACTCTTTGGGTCCATCTAAGATCTTGCGTTGTTATATGGTAACCTTGCTACACTAATTACCTTTTAGTTACCATAGGATTGAGTTCTTTGTTGTGTTGGGAACATATGAGGATGCTGAATCCTTAAATCCTCGTGTGCCACCGCAAAGGGTCTTCATCTTCTATTTCTATTGTTTGAAGATGTTGATATACCCAAAAACCTTGTAGTCGCCATATCTTCAGTATTCCTGCTGTTCGACCCCCATAAGAGTGTTGAGTGTTTACTACTCTTATGCTATAGCTAAGGAATCCTATGGTTGACTAAACATCAAACGAGGTTAATGATTGTTTTTTAACCTCGTAAACCATCTTAACTCATGTCAAGGAAAATACCACATTAAGTTATACAGACCTATGCAAAACCAAGCAAGAAACTAAGAATCGATGCAATGATAGTTTCAAACTATCATGGTGACCTAGATAAGCAAATAAAAAGTCCTGATTCTTTTAGTCAAGACTAGGACAAAATAAGATGTCATGTCAATGTAAGAGTACAGCAATAAAGGTTCAGTAACAGACGTGAAAGTTTTACAATGTGATATTCTCATGTCGAGCATCCTGTCAAGATTATCAACCTAAAGACTGAAATCACCTGAAGCAAACTTTAGAATTCCTTAAGATGTCTGAAGATAATCATTATTTCGTAGAACCCAAGTCTTTAAGGGCATTGCCATTTTCCTTAGTCAATGACCCTCTTTTACGGATCGTCCCCTCATCGTTTCTCTTATTCTACTTGTTAGAATCTCGGGATGAGATTCCTTTAAGGGGGAAGGATTGTAAAAGCCTGCTTTTCAAAAGAACAAAAACGCAAAAATGCGAACTTAAAAATTTTGAAAGTGGACTTGGAAATCCAAACTCACATGGACCATATGAGTTAACCAATGTTCACTAAAAATAGGGACTTGTTAAAATTTTACATATAGAACATGTTTGCTAATGTATATTGGAACTTAAGGTGAAAAATCTTTAATTTCCAAGTATTCACATTTTCAATGAAAAATTAAAGGAGAAAAGAAAACAAAATAGAGAGAAAGAAAAAGGAATTATTCCAACCCTAAAATGGGACATTCAAAAAATTAAAATCTACGGCTGTAAATTTTTTCCATGACCGTCTAATATTCCAATTTGACTCTCGGTAAAGTTTTAAAATTTTTGAAGCACGTTTTCCATTTATTGGACACATACTGAGAGTTTAATCAAAGTCGACTTCAAATTTAAACTTTGTACTTAACCTTGTACAAATCAACTCCAAATTTTTCCCGAGGTTCCTTATGGTTCAAAAAGGTTAACTTCAAAGTTTCAGGATTTTTGAACCTAATCTACTATTTATTTCATTGAGGCAAGTATCACCACTTGAATTCAAATTCAATCTTGAGTAAAAAAAATCCAACTTGTTCATTTTTGAAATCTGATTGCACCATAAAATTCTTCACATTTTATTTAGTCATTGGGCAGAAGTTGAATATTTTTGAAGCATGTTTGCTAGCTCTATTTGAAATTGGAAAGGAGAAGGGAGGAGAGTGAAGTGGGTCCCACATGTCATACTTATCCTCAGTACTAGGAAAAATCCGTCTTTGCTTCATCCTCCCATGCTCATTCCTATCGATAGCACCCGACTCCTCTGCTCCACGGCACGCCGCTCGCCCGGAGCCGCACCACCCCGCCAACCGTGCGCCTCCTCACCAGCTCCTCCCTGCCGCGCCAGCGCCAGTCGCCGCTCGCCCTGGTTGCCTTCCAGCCGCGGCGTCGCCCCGCGCCCGGCCGCCTGCAGCGCCGCCATGCGCACCGTTTCCACGCGCGGGCGTCGCCCCTTCACTTTCCAGCCGCGTGCCGAGCAGGCCGCCGCTGCCATAGCTCGCCGACGGCCGGCCGCATCGCGCCCCTGCCGGTTTCCTCCCGCGCGGCGTCAACCGCGTGTTCTGCTCTCTCATCTGCTCGGCGACTGCCCTGCTCAGTCCGCCGCCGTGCGCCAACCTCGACGACGGCCGCCGCTCGTCCTCCGGGTGAGTTCTTCACCTCATGCGCCTCCCTCGACCTCTCCACTTCAAAGCTAGGCTTCTTGCCGACGGGAGTCCTCCTCACGTATTGCAACGCTCGACCCCGAGCACCTCCCTGTTCGCCGCGTCACGCGCGACCTTACCGCCCACGCACCATGCGATCCACCCTGTTTGCGCCTCCTCCGTCTTCCGTCGTCACTGTCCACTTCCCCGCGTGAGACTAGTCGCCATGAAGCCTCTGCAGTGCTCCCGTCAAGCTGTTGCGCCATCCAACGGTGCTCAACGCCGCTGCTCACCGTCCTGGTCACCAGCACGTCGCGGGCATGGTCACCAGTGTGCGTCCATCGTCCACAAGCCGTCAGCACCCCCCCCCCCCCTTGCCATTGTCCGGCACTCAACATATAGTTCCAGCACCACACATCGCTTGTCGGCCGCGTGAACCTGTTTCCTGCGCCATAGTCACCACCCCCTTCCATGCCACAGCAGCGCTGTGTTGGTCGTGATGTTCCCCTTCGTGGTTGCATCCAACCAGCGATGCGAATATGTCGTGAGATGCACAAGGTGCAGGAACATGTGGATGACATCTCGGCGACATCATTTAGGCTAAGGGAAGACATCGGGACATGTTCACTTGAACCACCAGGATGTCTTGCTCGAGCAGACATGCCTGTTGTTGGAAGCGTGAGGACTTTGGACAATTATGCGTATGAATGGTTGAACCGTGGATGACGCTTGATGGTTAGTGTGATTGCTGCATGCACACTTTTAAGGGTGATGCAGAGTAGAGCAGTTGCCATGGCTTGACCATTCGAGCTAGTCTAAAGTCAGGTGCGTGTCCAGATTACATTGATCGTCATGTACTTGTATTGTTTAGATAGTATCACAACATGGATATTTGATGGTAGTCACTAAGTGGTGATTCATCCTTATGGGTACCCTTAGCTTGTCATATCTTTTCCACTCTTCCTGAGCCTCTTGTATAGGGATCCATCTCGTGCAGGTAGGAGTATTAATCTTCTTGCTCATCTTTTGGATATCAAGAAGTTTAATCATCTCCTGTCTTATATAGATACTAGGAACCCTATAGTTGTTTCCTCATGAAATCTCAAACAATGGTTGTCAAGCCAATTAGGTTTTAAACGATGTGAGGGTGATCGAGTCCTAGGTGTAGCCAAGGTGCTCGATAAAATGCCTTTTAGGTCAAACCACGGGTGTTGGTGATCACTGATGACCTGTGGTTGAGTAATGCGAGAACGTTGCGACTGACGAGGAAAACTAGACCAAGGGAAACCTTGGATAAGAGTTTCTTGTTCGTGTCGATGATGTTTCCTAACCGTCCGCATAATTTCATAACTAGGTGTGCCATTTTATCGATGACAGGTTTGTCGAGTCGCTTATCAGCAACCGAGTCGACATCACTAGCCTTAAGACTCACAAGGTGGTGTTCGGGATTCTGCCCACCACCATGGACAAGTCCGGGACGATGTGAACGTCGATGAGATGATCTTCCCGAGAGGGCAAAGAACATTGTCGCAACATAATAATGCCTTATGTTCGAGTTCCAGGAGTTCACCGAGCTCATCTGGACAATCTTGCTAAGGACACTGAAATAGTGTCATGTAAGCACTTGGACGATGCTTGCAAAGATAGTCATAGCGATTGATTTACCTAAAGGTCCTCTGAACGTGTCTTGGTACTCACGTTAGGTTAGCAGTGCTTGTGATGACTTTTTGACTCCAAGCAATGCCGATCTCACTTCTTTTCCAATGTCGCTAGGGTTTCACATCGATTTACCCTATTTCAGAACCCTGCGACCACACTGGTCACTTAATTAGGTTTACTCTGTAGTGAGTTTGTGTAACTTCAGTTGTCACTTTATGAGTCATGACCTCTTCTTGCACATTTCACTCATGCCTTAAGCTTTCAATGCTCCACCTTGATTCCGTAGTCATTCTTACACTATTCAGTCCAACACTTCCACACCAGTCAGTCTCAGCTTTCTCGAGTGGCATAGCTCCAAGCATTAAGTGAATAATGGCAATACATGCTTTCATTGCACCTGTCAATTCATAGCTCGTCACTACTATAACCGCTTGACTTGTCCATAGTTTCTCCACCCATCCAAGACATATCTAATCTTCCTAGGAAAGCCTCTCCGTCTTAAGGTTTTTACCACTCGTCAAGTCCATTATTAAATTACCTTAATTACTTATATGCATATCATGTCGGTAGGAACGTAATGGTAGGTGATCGATGAGGAGCTTAGCTTGAAGGAGAAGGCCAAAGTGTTCCAACTTGAAGTTCCATGGCGAACTCTGTGAAGGAAGACCAAGCCCTAACAACTGACATTGTTATAGAGTCGCAAACAAGGAAAGCCCCGGTTTGCATTTAAAAGCTTTATCGAGTTTTGCAGCCTTTATCACCTTACGTCTTAAGTATTATATGTGCATTACGTATAGGGTGATTGATACTCCTCTTGCATGACCACAAATCCCAAGGGTTCGCTGGAACGGTTGATAGTTGACCTGTAGTGATTGCCATGCTAATGTATAGGGAATCCGGTAGAAGTCGAGTAGTTGGAATCTACTCGCGAGTAATGTAGGACCTTTAACATGGGTAAAACATAGCAAACACTTTAGATATGAACCTGAATTTGAGACCGGGCAGGGGTTGGATAGGAAGCAACGAGATGTAGTCTCGGTTGCGTAGCCCTGCCCGTGTCGATTAAGGCCCATTTTGTGTGCGGTCCCATTGGACAAGTTTGAATTGTCCCAGTTGCATAATGGATTAATGGGGTCCAATAAACTGATGTAACTTGATGATTGTGGTGTCGAATCTTGTTTGCCATCCTTGAATGGAGTTGAGAAGGCAAATGGTGAAGTCTCTTCTAGCGGGCAACTTCGACGTGTTTGTGTAGAAGGCCATTTTGCTCGGGATGGAGGCTTGATTCGATATTGGGGCCTCTTGTGAAAGGTCACCATATACGACTAGTACTGAAGTGTTCGGTAGGTACTGATGTAAGTACTCGCTGGCGCTTCCAAAAGTGCATATATGTCATGCAGTCCGGGTGTGTCCTAATTGCAATCACTGTCCCTCGCGGTAATAGAGTACCACTTGTTCGGTGCGCCGTGACGTAGTAATCCATAGTAGTTATCATATTAAAAATTTGATGCAATGATTACAATACTGTTTTGCAATCATTTATGGCTTAGAGATTGCATAATTACAGTTTATAGTTTCCTAACACATAACCTGAACAGCATTTGTGCTTTGGTCATGTCATATCATCAGCGAAGCGTTTCTTGTTTGATTGTCGAGTCTATGATGTGCCGTGCCCAAGGAACGTCAGTTGCTACTTAAAACTTGACTCTAAGGATCCACTTAAGGCGAGTCTACTTATGCTATTCCCTACCTATGCTTAGAATTCCCCTTGCATATGTCTAGTGAGACAGGTCAGTCATGTTGAGCCTTATGCTCACATTTGCGCTTTAACGATTTTTGTAGGTATTAGTTTATTTCTGTTTTTCAGGTTGTACATGAGACCTCGAGGTGTCGAGAAGAATCTCATGTAAACCACGCCGCTGCTAAATGATCGTCATGTTGCTAGTGAGAAGCGTCCTAGGTCATGGACGTCTTCTCTTATGCTTAGATAGGTGATAATATGAGTATGTAGTTCCGCTGCGTGTGTACTTCTGATGTACACTGTTTTGTAAACTCTGAATATATTTATGAAATGAAAACTTTGTATGTTTTGGTATCCTTTTCGTGTGTGCTGTTAGGTGCCGCATCGCACGGCACCACCCAATGAGATCCTCGAATGTGTAGACCTCGGGTCCCCACACTTTACTCCATTTCCTTCCTTTGGGATAAATATGATACCCTTGGGAATACTCATGGGTGAAATGCTACAACAGTATCTTCCGTGCGCTTGCGGATCTCATCTCTTTACCGGAGATGATCTGTGGTGTTAAGGAATACCAACAAGCATTTCTGGCGCCGTTGCCGGGGAAGGCAAATGAAGTGAAGGATAGCTATCACTTGTGATTAAGCTATAGGTACTAATAGTTCTTAGGCAGGATTACCCTTGTTTGTTTTCTCCTTTGTGTGAAAACAGGGTAGTGTTGGCCAACCCATTGTATGGGATGGCCAACAAGGACGCAAGTGCTAAACTGCAAGATGATTTAAGGCGTAGCTCAACAAATGTCCGCTAGGCAACACCATTGCCTTTTTGCAGGAGAATTTCAGCTTTCAGTAGGAGCCAATGTCATCCATACCCAAGCTTGGGGAAGGGTCCAATAAGTTCTTCTTGGTTTACCTCCACCATGGGGTGGATAGCTTGCTCTTCATCCAACACTCGTGTCATGGGTTTGCTCCACCAATCCATGACCACATTCATGCTGGAGCTGAAGCTGTCCTATTCTCATTCATCATGGATGAGAAGAAGGTCTCCACTCAAGGGTGGATTGAAGAATGCTCGAGTTCCCATAGCTTGTCATGCACACCACTTCACAAGGTGGATATGCTAGTTATGGAACTACACCTCCCATTGAAGTGTCATGAATATCCAAGTCGTTGGAGATTTATTTGGATAATCCAAGTCATGAATATTCATATTATTTGTGAAAATCCATGTCATCATGGGATGCGTGGGAATTATTTCTCTAAGACCCATGAGGACCTTTTTCAAACAACAACTCCAATGGCTACCATTCACAAGGAGGTCGAAGGTGGAATTAACATCACCCTTGTGTTCAAGGAGGCTATGATTTTGCAAGGGATTTAAGTTCAACTAGCCTACCTTGAAGTATCTTGGCCAAGGACAAGAACTTAAGGAGCATTCAAAGTCCAAGATTTCCCACATCACTTGTTGGGATTTCCACACTTCGACCAAACCCATTCAACCTAGGGCAAGTGAAATTGTGGATGAAGTGTTTCTTGTTTGATTGTGGAGTCCACATGTCATCATGCCCAAGGAAGCCTCAGACCCATGATCAAGGTATGGGTTGATTCAATGGAATGTCAATATGGTCAGAGTGGCACCCTTAAGAAGGACAAAGCCTCACCATGCTCATGAAGGAATACATTCAAGAGGGAGAACCCATCACTACAATAACATGTCTATATCAATACAACAGGGGAGAGGCTAGGGCCACCATGTGGCCCACATGTCCAAATGACAACCAAATGAGTTTGGCCTGTCAAAACAGAAGAAATCATCCACATCTTGTACTCCAGGATTGGACAACAAATCATCGGGCTGAACAGAACGGAGGTAAGTCCTACTCATCGGACTTCAAAATTTTGGTGAGTCCTTGCCAATAGGTTAATTGGTAGTTATCTCATATTTGTTTTCCAAATTACATCAACCCTTGCATTTGCATGTTTGAATTTCCACACTTGCATGTTGGAAAGTAAAATTTCCAACCATTATAAAATTAAAAATTTGAATTAGGGGAGAAATTTAATTGGATATGAACTACGTGCTTGACCACTTGAATTTATCTTCATAGTTCAAACCAAAAAAAGTGCTTTGACCCTCATTGCATTTACAAGTTATTTTAAGCTGCGCAAGACAATTTGAAAATTGGGTTCAATTTGCTTTTGGCTAGCGTAACCCATTTTCGAGTTGTTTTGTGTGTTCTTGATTAAAGTGTAGCTACGTCAAAATTGTGAAGAGGTGGTGGAAGGTTTCATCAAGCTCAAGTCACCATTGGGAGGATTTGAGAACACTTCTCTCCTTCAAACTCATTTTGAGTTTGAGGAAGAGAAATGTTCAAGAGGATGACCTAATGGAGGAGCCAGAACCAAATCCATTGCCAAATCCAATCTCAACTTGGCATTTGACATCAACCATCAAGCCTACGCCAAAAATCAAGGTTGTGAGTTTCTCACACAAAGACCTTCATCACCAACTAATCCCCAAATGAGGTATGAGTTTAGAATTTTCCATTGTTTGGTTTGCCATAGAATTGAATGTATTTGCTTGCATTTGTGAGGAAGGTTGACACTTCCTCATCATACCCAATGAATGTTGGGCACATGTCACTCCCTTATGGCAAAAAGATATGATACACCTTAGCCAAAGAATGACAAAACATACTCAATGTATGTTGAGTGCACGTCATTCCTTTGGATCTAAAGGTTACCATTATCCTAGACAAGGAATGACAAATCACACCCAACATGTGGAGACCCTGATGTGCGGACAGTCAACATCGAAAACACTCTATTCAACCACACTCATGGTGTCCATGGGAGGCAACACAACAATCAACACTCAACCCTCCATTGTAAAAGCCACGCTGCAACAAGGATAGGCCAACTCATGGCCTACCTTCGTCGTTAGGGTTTCAACCCCTATCACGGACCTTGATCAAGAATAAGCTTGGGGGAGGACCCCCACTTGAGGTAACTTGTATCACACCCACTACATTTTTATTTCAAATCATCCATTGCATATTTATTTTCCATCCATCCATCATCCATCTTGCATTCAAAAAAAAATATAAAAAAATAGGTTAGACTTGCTTTCATCAAATAAAGATGTACGGTAAGAATGATTTAGAATTCACACAGATGAAATGATGAATAGTTGCTCTGTTTTACTTTCCTAAGTCTCTAGTTTACAACTTGCTACTCTCCGAATATTGCTTTCATTGGTCTGAAATACTTTTACCTTAATTTGTAAGTTATGGGTAGCAAAAGCTTAATCTAATTCTAGGTTGTTGCAAGACTAGAATTGGTAATAGGGCTGCTAGTCCTAGTTTGAAAGTAAAACTTAGATTTCCGGAGAAATTCTAAAAAGATTTAAGTTCCCCTCAATTGATTGGAAATACCTACCAAAGCCATATGATGTTCATACATAGACAAAACCTTATGCATATGCTATTTGCATTCATATTGAGCATAGTCAAACTAGTATAGACCTATATGTGAGAAATCATTCAACTCTTTTTGAATTCAAGACTTCACTTGCACATGCTATACTTCTACACTAGAAGTAAGCAAAACGTCCATCATATCCACCATACCACAACAAAAGGAGAAACTCCATGTTATTCATGTTTAGCACTCTCTTCAAAATTCATTGCAAAAAAGGGAGTAGAAGACATGGCTACACAAAAAAAACACGCTTACATCATAAGCATGAGAAAAAAAGAAGAAAAAAAAAGTAGCCATGTTTCATCCCTGCAAAAAGAAAGAGAGATTATACAAAAAAGGAGTTATCTCAAGTATCCACATCCACTTCCACTCCATGACACATGCACTAGTCTTGAATCAAAAAGTTTTGATTTGAATTCTCCTAAGGCTTACTCTTTTGACTTAGCAATATATGTGATGCAATATGCCTACTTACATTCCTTACCAAGCTCCACATACAAGCCATATTCAATGAGTAGGAATAGTAGAGGCACAATGTGGGGACCGGAGTCCACACATCCGAGGATATCATTGGGTGGTGTTGTGTGATGCGACACCAAACAGCACACACTAAAAGGATACCAAACATATGAAGTTTTCATTTCATAATAAGCAGAGTTTACAAAAGAGTGTACAACAGAAGTACACACGCAGCGGAAAATACATACTCATAATCTCACCTAACTAAGCTGGAGAGAAGGCGTCCATGCCCTAGGACGCTTCTCACTAGCAACATGAAGAACATTCAGCAGTGGCGTGGTTCACATGAGATTTATCTTGACACATCGAGTCTCATGTACAACCTGAACAACAGAAATAAAACTAATATCTGCAAAAATCGTTAAAGAGCAAACGTGAGCATAAGGCTCAGCAAGATAACCCGTCTCACTAGACATATGCAGGGGTAGTACTAAGCATAGGTAAGGAATAGCATAAAGGACTCGCCTACAAGTGGATCCTTATATTCATATTTTAAGTAGCAAATGACATTCTTCAGGCACGCCACATCATAGACTCCACAATCAAACAAGAAACGCTTTGTCGATGATATGACATGCCCAAAGCACATAATGCTATTACAGGTAGAGTATGGAGAAACTGTAAACTTTTAATTGTACTATCTCTAAGCCAAACAAGGTTGCAAAGCAATTATAATTCAATACAACGCATTCTTTTGGCTTTTTTAGTATTTACTACGTCATGGCACAGTGAACAAGTGGTACTCTATTACCGCGAGGGACGGTGATTGCAATCAGGACACACCCGGACAACACGACACATACACACATTCGGAAGTGTCAGCGAGTACAACAGTACGTACGTAACACTTCAGTACTAGTCGTATATGGCCACCTTTCACGAGAAACCCAAACTCCGAACCCGTCTCACCTCCGCGAACAGAAGGTCTCCGCACGGAACACCTCTTGTGTCCGCCGACCGATTTACACCTTACTGTCCTCAACCCACCCCTATCGATGGTGAGTTAATGGGCTTCGACATCCTAGTTATCGAGTTACGTTAGTTTACTGGAGTCCATATGTCAAGTATGTCGCCGGTACAAGTCAAGCTTGTTCGAAGGGGCCGCATACGGACGGGCCTTAACCGACACAGATGGGGCTACCAATCCATCTCCCAACACCTGCCTCGTCAATATCGACCCAAGCACGATGTGATCAAACCAACCTACACAAATCCTAGTCCACGTCTCATATTAAAGAGTTAACGTTATGGTAACAACTCGCGAGTAGGTTTCCCTCACTCGACTTCTCTCGCAAGTAGAATTCAACTACTTGACTTGTGATTAGTAAAATGTGACCAATCTTGTGAGTAGTACCCGACATACTCGACTTCTACCGATATTCCAACTAAACATTAAGCATAGCAATATAAATCGAGGGGGGTCTTATACTACTCATCCACTTCAAGGATTATTTGGTCATGCATGTGGGTTATTCAATCAACATAGACCTAATGCACATATTAAGTCTATTTAATACGGTGTGTATAAAAGCAAAACTTTAAAAGGCACTTAAATGCAAACCGGGGCTTGCCTTAGTTTGCGCTAAGTCAATGTCAGTCGTTAAGTCTTATGCTTTCCTCCAAAGAGTCTGCCACAGAACATCAAGTGGAAACACCTTGGCCTTCTCCTCCAAGCGAAGTTTCTTGTCGATCACCTATCAGCACGTTCCTATCGACATGATATGCATATAAGTAATTAAGTAATTTAATAATAGACTCCACGGGGTTGTGTAAACTTTAAGAACAAGGAGTTTGACTAGGAAGGACATATATGCCTCTGTTGTGTGGGTAACCAGTGGATGAGTCAAGGTGGACATAGTAGTGTTGGTATGAACTGAAAGGTACAACATAAAGCTACATTGCAACTTAGCATACCACACTTCAAGCTATGCCACGCGAGATTGACAATTCTGAATGGTGAAGAAGTGTTGGGCGGAGAAGTGTAAGGACGACCCAAAAATTAAGTTGGGACTTCGAAACATTGAGTATGAGTGGAGTGTACAAGACGAAGGTCGCAATTTAGTAGTCGCCCACTGAACTTGACTTAACTCATAAAGGAGTAAACCTAGTTACGTGAGCAGTGCCGTCGTAGGGTGCTGACTTAGGATGAACCGTGATGGAACCTAACGAAACTTGGGACTGAATTAAGATCAACATGGCTTGGACTTAAGAAGTCATTACAAGCACTGTTAACCTAGCATGAGTACCAAGACAACGTTCAAACTGCTTTTAGGTAAACCAGTTGCTACGACTAACGTCGCAAGCATCGTTCAGGTGCTTACACGATGACACTAATGTAGTGTCTCCCGCAAGCTTGTCCAGGTGAGCTCGGTTAGCTCTCGGGACATAAACATGACGCGAGACCTTGCCGTGAAGGCATGCTTTGCCATCTCGAGAAGATCGTCTTAGCGAGGTCCGCATCAACCCGGACTCGTCAATGGGGTGAGCGTAATCCCGAACACCGCCTTGTGAGTCTCAAGGCTAGTGATGTCGACTCGGTTGTTGATAAGCGACTCGATGAACCTGCCGTTGATGAAGTGGTACACCAAGTTAACCAATCCTATGATCGATTAGAGAACATCCTCGACATAACCAAGGAACTCTTATCCAAGGTTCCCCTTGGTCTAGTTCTCCTTGTTGGTCGCAACGTTCTTGCATACCTCTACCCTAGGTCATCGGTGATCACCAACACACCTGGTTTGACCTAGAAGGCATTTCATCGAGCACCTTGGCTACACCTAGGACATGATGAATCTCACATAGACTAAACCCTAATTTGGCCAAACAACCGTCGACCTTTGTGTCATGGTTGTGTTCCAGCATCATGTACGTTACAGGCATCCTTCATCTCGATGCCAGGACACGATGATGGCTCGAAACGTCACGACGACGTCATGTGGTCAACAACGCCAACACGGCTCAATGTATGGACATGCCAACACAACACAAAGGCGAGAAAGGTCAATGTGGGGTTGCTTTTGGCCAGACCTCAAGGTATAACATCAGTGATGATTGGTCAAAATGAGTACTACTAACGCATCCCCACCTATAGCTACTCTGAAATGAACCTCTTGTCTGGGAACTTAACTTGGTTTCAACTAATTCCAAGGATGTAGCCACACCATCCAACCAACCTACAAAAGGGTTGCTTTAACAAACCCTTCGGACATGCTGGCCAAAAGTACTCACTGGAATTGTAACAGAAACAACTAGGATGACATCAGGGTTCATACTAACCTCATCATACTAGCATTATTCTAATGCTCTCAACTGCTATACCCATAGCGAGTAAGAAGCAACTAAAGTGCCTTGATGCATTCAACATCCACATTTCTTGCAGCCAACGACCTGACGCTGGCAGACGATAGCGAACAGAGATTAGAGAACTTGATGACAAGCCTGTGGCATTTGGTCGAACAGTTGGTGAGTGTGACTTGAAACAGAGCATAGAGCAGTGGAAGCATGGGATATTCATGGAGCTGAAGTCGATAAAATGAAGAAGGACCCTTAGGTCAAGTAATGACGCGGTTGTTGCTGGTAAGGTGTGCTCGGACGTTGACGAACATGGTGCCGACATGGAACGTGCTCACTGCGGTCTGTGCAGCGCGGAACGACACAACACGACGCACGGAAACACGTGCTGTGGCGAGGAGGAGAGGCGAGCAGGGAACGAGTTAGGCGGAGAGGAAGGACGACGACTGCTAGGCAACTCACCTGGAGAGGTTCGGTGGCCGGAAACAGGCGCAGGAGCGCGGGACAGCGACGTCGACTCGTGCCGGCGAGCAGCAGGGCGACTGGGCGCCGTCGGCAACAGGGGATGAGCATGGCGCGCAGCGGAGATGACCGGCGCGGCAAAGGTGGGGGCGCGCGCCAGCACGTTGGGGTCAGTGGAGCGCGCGCGGCGCAGTGGAGGTGGGCGAGCGGCGCATGTGCGTTGGGCGGCGGTGAGCGCGTCGGGCGCAGCAGCATGGCGAGCAGGGGCGGCGCCGTGGTGCAGGGGCCAGAGCAGAGGCGGCTAGCATCGAGCGGCACGTAGGCGACGGCGCTGCAGGCGGGGCGAGCTGGGACACGGGCCAGTGGCAGCCTGGGCGCCAGGGAGGTGCGGCGACGGGGCAAGGGAGAGCGCGACGTAGAGGGGCGTGATAGGGACGCGCGCGGCAAGGAGGCAGCTGGGACGGCGACGCGTTGGGGTGGCGCTGGTGAGCAGCAGCTTGTGTGGCACGGCGGTGAAGGTGCGCGCGCGACGTTGGCGGCGCGTGGGGGTGGCGCCGGAGAGGTAGGCGCGCGGGCGTGCCGCCGAGACAGGCGGACGGCGACCAGGCCAGGAGAGGACGCGGCAAGGCGAAGGCCAGGGGCGCTTCGGTCGGGCGATGCGCGAGCAGGGTGCTGGGGAGGAGAGGAGGGCGACCGGACGCGGAGAAGGTGCGCGGCCGTCGCCGTGGCTGGGCGCGAGCGGTGCTGTAGATAGGTAGGAGTCAGGCACAGTAGATAAAGACCGATTTGTATCGCGGTGGCACATGCATGCGTTTGCGTGGAGGCAGGGGAGGAAAGAGAAGGCCTGTGCCGACCTGACCTGTGGGGACCACTGGTGGGACCCACTTCCCTCATTCCTCTTTCTAAATTCAATTAGGGCTAGCAAACATGCTTCAAAAATATTCAACTTTGGCCCAATGACTAAATAAAATGTGAAGAATTTTATGGTGCAATCAGATTTCAGAACTGAGCAAGTTGAATTTAGAACTCGGGTTTGAATTTGAATTCAAGCAGTGATACTTGATTCAATGAAATAAATGATAGATTAGGTTCAAAAATCCTGGAACTTGGAAGTTACCCTTTTTGAACCATAAGGGACCTTAGGAAAAAATTGGAGTTGATTTGGACAAGGTTAAGTACAAAGTTTAAATTTGAAGTCGACTCTGATTAAACTCCCAGTACTTGTCCAATAAATGGAAAACGTGCTTCAAAAATCTTGAAACTTTACCGAGAGTCTATTTGGAATATTAGAAGGTCATGTCAAAATTTACAGCCTTAGATTTGAATATTTTTGAATGTCCCATTTTAGGGTTGGAATGATTCCTTTCTCTTTCTCTCTATATTGTTTTCTTTTCTCCTTTATTTTTTCATTGAAAATGTGAATACTTGGAAATTAAAGATTTTACACCTTAAGTTCCAATATACATTAGCAAACATGTTCTATATATAAAATTTTAACAAGTCCCTTTTTTTTAGTGAACATTGGTTCACTCATATGGTTCATGTGAGTTTCGTTTTCCAAGTCCACTTTCAAAATTTTTAAGTTCGCATTTTTGCATTTTTGTTCTTCCGAAAAGCGGGCTTTTACACACAATGCTTTGGTGAGGAATTATTTCCACTATCCACAAAGGAGTGACCGAGAGAATCAAATTGATGTACTTAATATCTAAATTGAATTCTCCGGAATTTAAGTGGAACTTGATTTCTAGGTTATGTTTGCTCCATTTGCTATTCTACCTTTCAACTACCCATGAATATGAAAAAGCATAAGCCCCATGATAACTTAGGAAAGCTAGGGTATCATAGCCAATTTCTGCAATACTAGGTAGAGTATCTTGTTGTGCATTAGATACTTTTGAAAATAAGACATTGTAGCAACTCCTGATCATCAATCTAAAGTCTCGGCTTTGCTCAGGACGAGCAAAGGATAAGCTTGGGGGAGTTTGTTGATGGCTGTTATATACCAATTTTATCCGTCAATTTAACTCAATTATGTGAAGGATTTGTCATTTCTTGCATACATCACCTTTCTATCTAACCCAATTCCACTTGGACTTGGAGAAATATGTGTATGCAGAATTTTATGCAGGAAATGAGGAAATGTAGAGGGACCAATCCTATAAAATATCATCCCAACCAATCAGGCGATGACACGTGGAATCCCATGGATCAAATGGCCCACAAACAGAAGTATCCAAGGAGATCCAACGGTGTATCAACCATATACATCAATGGGACCCACCTGACAGCCACCTGGAGAAAGCACATGAGAAATGGTGCAATGACTAGGTCGGCCGAACCAGGGTGTCGGCCGACCTGGTCTTGCACCAAACTCAGTCAGCCTCCACGTGTTGGCTCCTCTCGGCTCTCTGGAGTCAATGGTGACTGGTTCGCGCGCTTTTGGTGGCGGGAACCGACCTCAACACTAGTATAAATAGGACCCCCTACCCCTCCCTTCAACACACACCACTTGGGTATCATTCTATTGTATACACTATCTTCCATAGTCCATAGACGAGTTAGGATGTAGAGAGGAGAGCCTCCAGTCCCAAGTCCAAATTGGGAAAGGGGTAGAAGGAGTCTCTCTTCCCAATTCCACATTGGAAAAGGTATGACTTATGTATTCCTTCTTGTATTTGTGACTTTGTGCTCAATAAAGATATTATCTTTAGTCTTCTTTTATACGTATACTTGGACAAATCGTTTCTTGTTTGATTGTGGAGTCCATGTATGTGGAAGGTATAGCCTTTATGATTTCACTCTCATGATCACATCTTATGGTCATAAACACTGTAGACCCCCACTATAGTCTATGTAGTTATGATATGATTATGTTAATATGAATGACTTATGCTATGCTTCAACATTGGTTCAACGATGTTTAGGTTAGTCATTGCCTTAGGATGGCTTGTGCCATGGCTCCTAAGGTGTGTGCTTAGTATGCTAGCATGGTGCTAGGGTATTTAAGTAGCATTGGATGTCTTGTAGACCCACGGATTGAAGAGGTAGGCAGTAGGTGGTGACAACCCTATCCGTCCTTTGTAATCCTCCATGTTCGGCTATGCCACAGGCTCTTGGCGGGAGTCGCCCTAGTATTGCTAGGGGTAAGCCCGTGCTCGATGTGTTGAATAGCATTGCATAGGAATTCATCATTGACATGACCATTAGTATCTACCTTAGGCTATGCATATGTATTAGGAGCATTGTAGGAGCAACTCTCTAACTCTCAATCCAATCTCACTCTAGGACCCATTTTACCCTTTAAAATAGATTGCCTAGGTGTGTGTCACACTACCCCTATTATCAACTTACCCCTGTCTGGATAATGGATTAGTTTCCCATAGCTTGACCATAAGAGTAGTATATACTTTACTCCATTGCCTTCCTTTGGGATAAATACAATACCCTTGGGAATACTCATGGGTGAAATGCTACAACAGTATCTTCCGTGCGCTTGCGGATCTCATCTCTTTACCGGAGATGATCTGTGGTGTTCAGAAACCAACAAGCATTTCTGGCGCTGTTGCCGGGGATGACTTGTTAGTATATCTTAGGATCCGTCAATAGCAGCACCACCCCAAGTGGGAACGAAGTCACCACCGAAACTCCGTGTGCCTGAAAGTAATGGCGGAGCTTCCTCGACGCAATTAGTACCGCATAGAGCAGCTTGTGCACTTCAAGTTACCTTGTTTTTGCTTCATGTAGCACTTCACTAATGAAGTAGATCGGGCATTGGATGGTCCAGGATATCGTTGGAGAAAGTGGCACATCCTCTTCCATCTCCTCCAGGCCCAGAGACTCCATGTCTTCTTGGCCTAGTGCATCTTTTGGGGGCAGGGACCCAAAGGCTACTTGACCTCCGGGGCTCCCTAGGGGGACACGGTCATCCTCTGGGGGCTGGGACCCAGAGGCTCCATGCTCTTCGGGGCCCCCTAGGGTACCCGGACCTCCTCTGGGGGTTGGGACCCAGAGGCTCCTTACTCTCCGGGGCCCCCTAGGGTACCCGGACCTCCTCTTGGTGCTGGGACCCAGAGGCTTCTTACTCTTCGGGGCCCCCTAGGGGGACCTAGACCTCTTCTCGGGGCTGGGACCCAGAAGCTTCATGCTCTTCGGGGCACCCTAGGGGGACCCGGACCTTCTTTGGGGGCTAGGACCCAGAAGATTCTTGCTCTCCGGGGCCCCCCAGGGGGACCCGGACCTCCTCTAAGGGCTGGGACCCAGAGTCTTCTTGCTCTTCAGGGCCCCCTAGGGGGACCCAAACATCCTCTGGGGGCTGGGACCCACAGGCTTCTTGCTCTCTGGGGCCCCCTAGGAGGACTCGAACATCCTCTGGGGGCTAGGACCCAAAGGTTTCTTTGTTGTCGGGGCCCTCTACAAGCTCCAAGCCCTGGGCTCAGAATTAGCAGCATGGGCCCCTTCCGTCCATCGAGGCTATTGGGGATCAGCCCACTGTGCAACCAAAACTATACTTGCCACCTCTATTGTGGCGGCGATGTAGAGGTACAAGGGCTCTCTGGGCTCCGGTGGCACCATTGTCGGCAGCGACGTCAGCTGCTGTTTCAGCTCGCGGAACACCTTCTCTGCTTGGTCAGTGGAGACGAATGGTCCAGACTGGCGCATGAGTTTGAAGAACGGGAGGGATCGCTCAGCCAGCCTAGAGATAATCCGGCTGAGCGCTGCCAAACACCCTGCAAACTTCTGTACGTCCTTGATGCGGGCTGGAGGCCGCATCAGCTCCACGAACTTGATCTTCTCTGGGTTGGCCTCAATCCCTCGGTGTGAGACCAAGAAATCGAGGAGCTTTATAGCTTTGACTCTGAACACGCACTTGTTGGGATTGAGCTTCGTGCGTGTGGTCCGCAGTATGTCAAAGACTAGGGCAAGGTTTTCTAGCAATGATGTATGTGTCTGGATCTTAGCTACAATGTCATCGACATATACATCTACTAGGTCTCGGATGAGGTCCCCAAATGTTCTATGCATGCCACGTACAAAAGTGGGGAGGGCATTCTTAAGACCGTAAGGCATGGAGACATTGCAGTAAAGGCCATCTACAGTTATAAATGCGCTATGTTCTTCGTCCTCTCTAGACATTGGGATTTGGAGGAACCCTTAGTAGGCATCTAGAAAGCATAGCATATCGCACCCTGAGATTGAATCTATGATTTGATCTATTCTAGGGAGAGGGGATGATGTTTAGGACATGCCTTGTTTTGGTTGGTGTAGTCGATGCACATACAGAGCTTACCAGTGGCCCTGGAGACAAAAACAGGATTAGCCGGCCATTTGGGATGGTGGACCTCCCGTATGAAGCCAGCATCGAGTAGCATCTTGATCTCTTGGCGGATGAAGTTGTGCCGCTCGATGGATTGCTTACGGGGCCTCTGTTTTGATGGCCAAGCATCGGGGTAGTTCTTCAGACGGTGCTCGATCACTTCCCTGGGGATGCCTGGCATCTTACATGGTTGCCAAGCGAAGACGTTGACGTTAGCTCGCAGGAAAGCAGTGAGCGCCGATTCCTGCTAGTTGTCCAGACTCCATGTGATAAGGGTGGTCTGAGCAGCATCAGAGCCAAGCTGGATTGTCTTGATGGGCACGTCGTCATTGTCGAAGGGCTGCACGCGTGGTGCAGCGTCGTGACCGTGCGCGCGCGAGCCTGGCGAAGGCTGAGTCAATCCAGCATTGCTCGGAGCAGGTGCTGGAGCCATTTCTAGCGCTCGGAGCTCCTCCAAAGCCGCCACCGCAGCAGCGCGATCTCCGCAGATTTTGAGGACACCGGAGGAGGTCGGCATCTTGAGGACGTGGTAGCCGTAGTGGGCTACAGCCATAAACTGTTATAGGGCTAGCCTGCCGATGATGGCGTAGTAGGGGAGGTTGACCTCTGCAGTGTCGAATAGGATATTCTCCATCATGAAGTTCTCGGGTGTCCCGAGGGTCACCCAGAGGTGGATGCAGCAGTATGGGATAACAATACTGGTTATATCCTCGAGAATTGTCTCGATGGGGCGAGCTTGAACACGGGGATCTTCAGTTGATCGAAGGCCGCACGGTTGATGAGGTTGAGACTAGCTCCACCATTTACTAGGACGTGGTAGAACTTCACATTGGCAATGGTGGCGGCAATGAGGAGGGGCAGAAGCCTGGCTCCTGCAATGTTCTCGGGGCAGTCGGAGGCGTCGAAGCAGATTGGAGTCTCCATCCATCTGTGATATGGTGCCAGGGCATGAGTAGAGGCTATTGAGGCCATTGACCGGCGAAGGGTATTGACCACACTTCTGGATGCGGGTTCCCAAGATCCTCCACAAATGACATGGAGCGCCTTTCAACGCTCGTGGTTGCTGTTGAGGTCGCAGTTCACTGCCCAGTGAACCACTTCCACGGCGCGTGCTGGCCTCTAGAACTCTATCTCCACGTCTTCATCGACGTGCTTGTCGACCTTTCACGACTTGATCTTGCCGCTACTCGAAGGCTTCATGAACACCATGGTGGTGAAAGCGCTACCCCTTTTTTGTGGGAAAAAAGCCCCTACCTGGCACGCCAAATGTCGAAGTGTTAATGCGACACTTCCCCTGAATTTGCTAAGGAGCAGCCCCGGAGGTGTTCTAGTGAGGAGTTCAGCAGGATGGGTAAAATGATGTAGTGAGGGTAGTGTGACACACATCTAAGCATTCTACTCTAAAGGTAAAGATGTTCTAGTGAAGGTCAAGTTAGAGATGAAGCTACTCCTACTACACTCTAATTACTCATATACATAGCCTGATAGTGTACACATGAGTATGCTAACGAAGAATAATAGGGCTTAGTGGTTCAACACATCAAGCACAGGTTTACCCCTGGCAATATTAGGACGATTACTGCCAAGAGCCTGTGGTGTAGCCGAACGTGGGGGAGTACAAGGGACGGATAGGGCTATCACCACCTGCCACTTACCCCTGCAACCCGTGATTCAACGAGACATCCGACGGTACATAACTATCTAAGCACCATGCTTACATGTTAAGTAAATACCTTAATAATTGCAATACAAGATCCATCCTAAGACAATGACTAACCTAAACATCGTTGAAGCAATGTTGGGACCAAGCACTAAAATATTCATATTAAAATAATCATACTATTACCTACTTAGACTATAGTGGTGGTGTATGATGTTTATGATTACAAGATTTAAATATTATGACTAGATCATAATAATATCTACACCTAGCACATACATGGACTCCACAATCGATCAAGAAACACGTTGTTCAAGTATATGAATAAATAAATACTAATAATATTATTATCATAAAGCATAAAGTCACAAAAGGAAGAAAAGATACATGAGGCATACCTTTCCTAATTTGGACTTGGGGCTAGAGGCTCCTCTCTACAGCCTAACCTCAACCAAGGAACTAGGAGAACTAGTGTATACAATGAGAGAATGCTTGAGTGGTGTGTGTTGAAGTGAGGGGTTCTATTTATACTAGTGTTGAGGTTTGCTCCCTCTATTTTTTGCACTCAAATCAGTCACCATTCTTATCACCAAGCCACAGGAGAGTGCCATGTTGAAGTTGTCTGAGATTGGTGGTGAGACATGGGTTCTGCTGCATAGGGGCTTCGTCCCAGTCCTCCTGGTTTTCCTCCAGGTGGCTACTGCCATGTAGGCCCTCATCCCATTGCTCAGATCTATATTGTTCGATGCCCTCGGATACTGTTGTAGGTGGGCCATTTGATCCATGTGCTACCACGTGTTGGCGTCTGATTGGTTGAGAGTGTATTATTTGGGATTCCTCACTTAGATTCACCTTAATTCTGCATAGAATACCTGCATGCATCATTTATCCATGTACAAGTGGAATTATGTCAAATCTAAAGGTGACGTGTGTAAGAAATATTTATTTCTTCACATAATTAAGTTATATTGACAATTGAAATTGATATATCACAACCGTCAACAACAGTAAGTTGGTCCTTTCTCACTCATTGGCTTCAAGATGCCCGTCTCTTGCTTTTCAATTACTTCTGATAATCGCTTCCCTACTTTGTTCATAGTGATGAACCCAATGGTACGGGGGATGCCCTATATTTCGACGAGAGATGTTGGTGGTGAACGAATTTGGTGGAGGTCGATGTTGGCTGCCCGACTACCACAACCAGAATGGTGTGGCGCTTTGAGCGATAGTTACACCATCTCCTGATAATGACGATTTGGGTGGAGGTCGACGTTGTGCTATCCGACTACAACAACCACAAGGGTGTTGCGCCATAGCGATAGTTACACCGACTCCTGTCGTTGCTGTTCTTGCCGTGCCAAGAACAGCCTTGAACTTGCAAGCAATCGAAGAACAAGCAAGAACAAGATAACAAGCAAACACTCACGAGTGTGATATGTTGGGGTTCTGACTAAAGTAATCGGAAGGTCTCGTCGACACATACCTTACAAGGAAGTAGCAATGGCTAAACTTACAGAAAACAAAACCCAAGTTCTTCCTATGGCTACTAGTTGCTTATAGAGAGGAGGAAGACTAGAACTCAGGATGTAGTAATGAGTCTTGTTCGGCCTTTTCTGGGCAGCTGAAGCATCATCTGCATTTGATACTTAATCCAGTGGAAAGTAGACAAAGAGAGCTTTCCAGCAACTACTTATTTGCATTATACAACCTTGGGATTTGAAAGTTATGCCCTTTTTAAGTTGGTACTTGCTGCAGCTACGAGGACCCCTCGGGTGGAGCAGCCTTCATTGTATTAATCCATCCATTCCTCCTAGCTGGATCAATTCCCAAGCACTTAATAATAACAAGGTCATCACAAGACTTTAATAGTTCCACATTTGAAGGATAATTAATTTGAACAATCAGCAATGAATTCACCTGATAAATAAGTTCACGTGCACAAGCGCGTGTCATTTGACCTTGATTAGCTACAAGTGGTGAATGGGCAGCTGTTGTGGTTGTATCAACGGTAGCGATGTCCTCATCATCCTCCCCTTCTTGTAATCGAGTCATCCTCGGCACAAACGTGTCTTCCTTGCTCATATATGGTTTAAATTTTGCAAAATTAAAAGAGGAAGTAACCCTAGAATGTGCAGACAACTCAATTGCATATGCATTATCATTAATTTTTGGAAGCACTTTAAAGGGTCCAACAGATCTATGTAGCAATTTAGATTTTCTCAAATCAGGAAATCTATCCTTTCTCAAATGCACCCAAACCAAATCACCAGCTTCAAAAGTTACAAGCTTTCTACCCTTGCTACCGGCATGTTGATACTTAGCGTTCATGCTATCAATATTTGCTTTAGTTTGCTCATGCATTTTAAGAACTAATTCAGCACGGCCAGAAACATCAAATTCAATTTCTCTAAAGGTGGTAGAGCCAAAAGATCAATGGGAGCACGAGGATAAAACCATATACATTCTGAAAAGGGCACAATTTAGTAGTAGAATGCAGCGAACGATTGTATGCAAATTCAATATGAGGCAAACATTCTTACCATAATTTGATGTTATATTTCAGAACAACCCTAAGCATGGTAGATAAACTGCGGTTCACTACTTCGGTCTGTCCATCAGTTTAAGGGTGATAAGTGGTAGAAAAGAGCAATTTTGTCCCCAACTTAGCCCATAAGTTTTTTCCAAAAATGACTACGAAATTTGACATATCTATCTGAAACAATAGTATTTGGGACCCCATGCAAACGAACAACTTCTCGAAAGAACATATCAGCAATATGGGTAGCATCATCAGTTTTGTGGCATGGTATGAAATGTGCCATTTAGGAAATCTGTTTACAACAACAAAAATACTATCCCTCCCCTTCTTTGTTCTAGTCAATCCTAATACAAAATCCATAGAAATATCCTCCTATGGAGCACTAGGAACATGGAGAGGCATGTATAAACCATGTGGATTAAGACGGGACTTAGCTTTTTGATAGGTGGTGCAACGAGCAACAAACCGCTCTACATCTCTTCTCATCTTTGGCCAAAAGAGATGGCTTGCGAGGATATGTTCCGTCTTCTTGACACCAAAGTGTCCCATCAACCGTCCACCATATGATTCCTGCAATAGTAAGATACACACAGAACCAGCTGGAATGCACAATTTGTTAGCTCAAAACACAAAACTATTAGTGAGAACAAACTTGTTTCATGTTTTTTCCTTCTTTACATTGCAGCAACACATCTTTGAAATCAGCATCAAAAGCATATAGTTCTTTAATTGTTTCCAAACCAAAAATCTTAAAATCAAGTTGGGACAACATATTATAACGGTGAGATAAGGCATACAAAATGACATTATCTTTTCCTTTTTTGTGTTTGATGACATAAGGAAAAGACTCAATGAATTCTATCAACTTGGCATGCCTACGGTTCAGATTAGTTTGATTCTTAATGTGCTTCAAATATTCATGATTAGAATGTATAACAAATTCTTTAAGCCATAAATAGTGTTGCCATGTTTCCAAAGTTTGTAACAGTGCATATAATTCTTTATCGTAAGTGGAATAGTTCAGACTAAGCCCATTCAGTTTCTCACTAAAATAAGCAATAGGTTTCCCCTCTTGCAACAAGACACCTCCCAATCCAATTCCACTAGCATCAGATTCCAATTCAAAAGTCTTACTGAAATCCGATAATTGGAGAAGGGGTGTATGAGTTAACCTATTCTCAAAGTTTCAAATGCAGCCTCTTGCGCCTTGCCCCATGTGAATGGAGCACCCTTTTTTATAAGCTCATGCGGTGGGCCTGCTATGGTGCTGAAGTCCTTCACAAAACGACGATAGAATCCAGCAAGTCTGAGAAAGCTTCGTACTTGTGTGACCGTGGTAGGAGTCGACCAGCTGTGTATCACCTCTAGCTTGCCTTGATCGACTTCAATTCCCCGTGGTGTAACAAAATAGCCAAGGAAAGAGACTATATTCGTGCAAAAGGTGCACTTGTCAATGTTACCAAATAAGTTTGAATCACGTAAACCATTGAAAACTTCACGAAGATGATCAATATGCTCTTCTAGAGATGTGCTATAGATCAAGATGTTATCAAACAATACTACCACAAAACTTCTAATGAAAGCACGTAAAACCTCATTCATTAATCTCATGAAAGTGCTAGGTTCATTAGTGAGACCAAAAGGCATGACTAACCACTCATACAAACCGAACTTGGTTTTAAACACTGTTTTCCATTCATCACCTAGCTTCATGCGAATTTGGTGGTATCCACTACACAAGTCAATTTTAGAAAGAATCATCGAGCCACTAGGTTCATCAAGCATATCATCTATTCTAGGAATATGATGACGATATCTAATGGTAATGTTATTAATTGCTCGACAATCTACACACATGCGCCATGATCCATCTTTCTTTGGGACCAAAAGAACAGGAATGGAGCAAGGACTAAGGGACTCACACACATAAACTTTGTCGAGTAATTCCTGTACTTGTCGCCAAATCTCCTTAGTCTCCTCTGGGTTGGTCCTGTATGGTGCACAAATTGGCAAAGAAGCCCCAGGGATGAGGTCAATTTGATGCTCAATCCCTCTCAATGGTGGCAGCCCGGCTAGCACCTCTTGTGGAAACACATCAGCGTATTCCTGCAAAAGCTTAGTGACAGCAGGGGGCAAAGCACATGGTATGTCGTGAAGGGAGAACGAAGCTTCTTTGCAAGCAAACGCATAGCAGATTGCATCATTATTTTTTAATTCAAACAAATCAGATTTGAAAGCAAGAAAACAAGCACTCTTCAATTTTATTTCATTCTTCTTAACATGAGCAGATTTGGAATTGTCAGTCTTAGGTTGTACCGATTTATTCACAACATTTGATTTTTTATTTTGAGTAGATTTCTTATTTTTCTCTTTACAAGCTCTAGCAATGTCATCCATCAAAATAGCACCGGGAGACATAGGGTGCAAAACAAGCTTCTTCGCATCATGCATGAAAGAGTATTGATTTGATTTACTATGACGTAATGTATCTTTATCAAATTGCCAAGGTCGACCAAATAGCATAGATCAAGCTTGCATAGGTACCACATCGCAATCAATGTAATCATGGTAGGAAGCAATTGTAAATTCGACACGAACCATCTATGTTACCTTAAGCTTACCACTGTCATTGAACTATTGGATGTAGTTGGGATGTGGATGTGGAAGTGTTGTCATCCAAGATTTTCTATCATGGCAGCACTTAGTAAATTGTTGCAGCTTCCTCCATCAATAAAAATGCGACACGATCGTTCCAAAACTACACACTTAGTTTGGAATAGATTTTGTTGCTGGTTCTGTTCAGCTTTGATCATTTGGGCACTCAAGACACACCTCACAACAAGACTCTCATAGTGGTCAACATGATCAGCCCCAATGTGCTCTTCATCATCATTCTTCTTTCCTGCAACTTGTGCAACAAGCATGGTATATGTTTCATCATCTAAATCCCTAGCGGATGAGTACTCACCATTTTCTTGTACAATCAACACATGCTTGCTTGGGTAGTCCCTACGTAGGTGCCCAAAACCCTTGCACTACAGGCATTAATGTATTTTGTTCTCCCGGTGGAAGAGATAGAAGAAGAAGAAGTGCTGGTTGCAGCTTGGGTGAATCCTTTTGTTTTCTCGATAGCACGCGAAGGTGCTGATTTTGATGTAGTCCTGGGCAACCGATAGGAAGCATCATCCAGAGAATCATGCTTAGGACCAGCAGCACTTGAGCGGGACTGCCATGAGGTAGTTCGACCTGTAGAAATGTTAGTTCTTGTGCGTCGTCCCTGCACTTCTCTTTCAGCCTTACAAGCAAGATGGAATAATCAAGTGACATTAGTGTATTCCTTATAAGCCAATATGTCCTGGATTTCTCTTGTTAAATCACCCATAAACCTAGCCATTGCAGCCTCTTCATTTTCAACTAGGCCACATCGCATCATGCCTATTTGGAGTATTTGATAGTATTCCTCAACAAATTTCTTTCCTTGCCTATGTTCTTGTAATTTATGCAACAGGTCACGAGCATGATATGAAGGAACAAAATGACGACACATGATTTGTTTCAAGGCATTCCAAGTTTGTGGTACGATAGCTGGGTTTTTAGTTTGATACTCGTGCCACCAAACAGAAGCAAAATCAGTGAATTCACTAGTGGCAGCTCTAACCTTTTTATCATCAGGAAAATCATGGCATGAAAATTTTTTATCTACTAATAATTCCAAGACAGATATGCATCCGGATCATATTTCCCATCAAAGGGTGGTATGGAGAATTTAATGCTGTGTAGGGAATCGTCATTGTCACGTACCTCACGTCGTAGGGCTCGACCACCCATACCACGATGGTTGCGACGTGGCTTTCGTCGATACCTAAAAGGTCCGTCATCAAGCTCAGTATCCGCTGAATACTCCCCCTCGTCATATCTGGCAGCGCTGTCAACGGAGTCGTGGCTGTCATCAACACGTCTTTGCCTCTCCTCACGTCAAACCTGTTCCATCATCTCCAATCGCTCAATGATTGCTGCAAGAGAACTGTTAATAGCCCCAGTAGTGCTTTCTAATGTGGTCAGCTTGGTGTTGGTGCAAATCTGCGTGGACTCTAATTGACCAATGCGTTCATTGGTGACTTGAATATCCTCGTTCAGAGCATCCGTGTGCAACTTTACTCGGCGTTCAAACTGTTGAATGATACCCCTCGTACGTGGTGAATGTGGAGATGTCTCATTCGCATCAGCTGACATGGTTAGTAAAGAAAGGAAATACAACAGCAAGCAGATTAATCCTAGCAGTTGCTAAGAGGTGGTAGGACACAATCACTTCCTCACTATGAAGAAATCAAGCTCTTACAAGTTCTTACCACACGATGCAGGAGGCGTTGACAAACAGCAATAACAACAAACGCCGGCTGCCAGCACAACCCTGTAGTGTTGTAGATGATTTTGTGGAGCCGTAGGTGGCTGCTAGAAATGAGTTGCACAAAGGAATAGCTAGTACCACATTAGTCACAACAAGTTAAATAAACGTTCCATGATGGTACTGTACTGGTCCTAGTCTATACCGTGATAGAGACGCGAGTCGTTACTCCACATGATGTTAAATTTAATGTAGTATAAAAGTTCGAACAACACGAACGTTGTGTTTTAACAAAACATTCAAAACAGCAAGTTGAACTCCAAAACTTGAAACAAATGCCACACATACTGCTTCTTTTTTTACTAAGAAACATTTTTCTAGCAATTTTAATTAGTGCAACTTTTCTTTCATTGCATGTGCCTTTTTCTTTCTGACTTGTGCAACATTTCTTTTGCACTTGCCTTTTTCTCAACTTTGGGTAGATATTGAAAATGGACCGAGAACAAAGTGGCACGAACTCGAAACTCTAGCGGTGAAAAACTTAGGACCAGCAACTCGACACAAAAAGGAAACCGTGAATACAACAAGTTGAGAGCTAAGTAGCCAAGCAAAAGGCTTAAAGTGTTTTTAGGATTTTTAGAATGAACTTTTGTAGGCAAAAGTGGACTGTAGGTAAATGAAGAACAAGGAAAAGGAAATCTCTTACCGAGCAACTTGGCTCTGTTACCACTTGATGAACGCAACGGGACAGGGGATGCCCTATCTTTCGATGAGAGATGTTGGTGGTGAACGAATTTGGTGGAGGTCGACGTTGGCTGCTCGACTACCACAACTAGAATGGTGTTGCGCCTTGAGCAACAGTTACACGTCTCTTGATAACTACGATTTTGGGAGGAGGTCGACGTTGTGCTACCCGACTACAACAACCACAAGGGTGTTGCGCCTTAGCGATAGTTACACCGACTCCTGTCATTAAAGTTCTTGCCGTGCCAAGAACAACCTTAAACTTGCAAGCAATCGAAGAATAAGCAAGAACAAGATAACAAGCAAACACTCACGGGTGTGATAAGTTGGAGTTCTAATTCAAGTAATCAGAAGGTCTCGTCAACACTTGCGTTGCAAGGAAGTAGCAATGTTTAAACTTATAAAAAACAAAATCCAAGTTCTTCCTATGGCTGCTAGTTGCTCATATAGAGGGGGAAGACTAGAACTCAGGATGGAGTCACAAGTCTTGTTTGCCCTTTTCTGGGCAGCTCAAGCATCACCTGCCATTGATTCTTGATCCAATGGAAAGTAGACGAATAGACCTTTCCAACAAGTAATTATTTGCATTAAACAACCTTGGGAGTTGAAAGTTATGCCCCTTTTAAGCTAGGACTTGTTGGAGTTATGAGGACCCTTCAGGTGGAGCAGCCTTCATTGCATTAATCCCTCCATTCCTCCTAGCTGGATCAATTCCCAAGCACCTAATAATAACAAGGTCATCAAAAGTCTTTAATAGTTTTCCATTTGAAGGATAATTAATTTGAACAGCAAGGAATGAATTCACCTGATAAGTAAGTTCACGTGCATGAGCGCGTGTCATTGGACCTTGATTAGCTGCATGTGGTGAATGGGCTGCTGTTGTGGTTGTATCAACGGTAGCGATGTTCTCATCACATAGATTCTGGCTTTGCAAGATTCCCTCGGTGGTCAAACCTGACCGAGCTAACACCCACCGCCCAGTTCGCTCATCGCAGCCATTTAGCAGGTTAGGATTGCTGGCGCTAACAGTGTACTCTATTATTTTATGCTATTCATCAAGTTTTGGGGCATATCCGGTAGACCTCAAGCGATGGTGGTATGTGCTCTTCTTCGCAAGCTCAAGCCTAGCTTGACTTAGGGCTACAGACTCAGGTGTGGTACTTTAAAGAACAAATTCTTACTGCTGAGCTTGCATGATTTTCTCATCTTCTTAGCACTAGGGACTTCATTATCCTTAACATAAGCATTCATTTCACTATCTCAGCCACGAAACTTCTTGCCGTAAGAGATCAATGTTGTTTTCTTTACAACTTCTTTTGTGCCTTTTGGGAACTGGAATTGTTTCTTCAACTTCTCCCACAACTCACTCTTGCCCGCCTTAGAGAATTTTTTCCAATGTCCGTTGTGATCGACACGAGCGCTCTAACAAGACAACTGCAAGCATTTTGGTACTTTGTAACAGCATCAAGCTATTTTTGGGGAAGCCCACCTTCACTAATTTTTCTTATGTATATGATGCCTTCTGGACCCTTATTTGCACCTCGTTGCCCTCATTTTTGCTTTTGTGACACCAGGATAGCAGAAGTCATCTTGTACTATTGGCAGTTAAGCTAGATAGAAAATATTTAAAAAACTTTATTTACTTGAAAAGCAACATTAACTTAAACAATACTATTTGCAATTTATCATACTAGACAAGAACCATACCTCGTCAGTAGGATCATACTCCGGGTCAAGTTCCTCTGAAGTCCTTTTCGTTTTTGAATTTGGAAAAGGATCTGATTGACTGTGATATGACCCATCACTACCAGACTCATTACTGGAGTGGTCCGAGCTCCATTCAATATTGCAGACTTCCTTGTTATTAGCGGCAGCGTTGCCTTCCAATAGAATCTTCTTATAGCCTTCCATGTCAGTACTCATAAGACAAAAAGTGTTTGCTTATCCGCTGATTTTAGAATGAACTTAAGCTATTATTTTAAGTGGCACATAGTGATCTATGCACACACTAACTGAAGTCCAAGTCAAGTATGTTAGCCCTAGGTATGATCGTGTTTGGGTCGTTCTATGCCAGGTCGACCCGTTCAACCTATACCTCTGTCTCAACCTTCTCCGTCAAATAACGTACACCGCTTATTCTATCCTATGATTTATCTATAGGCGGTAGATCATATGTGTAGGATCGAAGAGCACGTGAAAAGCTACCAAAGGGGGGGTGAATGGTAGATTTAAAAATCTTACGCAGCGAAAACAATTAAATCCGAACCCCTTTGGCATAAAAACAATCTATTAAAGAAATCGTGTGTGATACTAATCTAAACGTGTTTCACCGTGACAAAAGTGATATATATCAGAGAGAATCAAGTCAAGAAGAAAACACAAGAAGAATCACTCAAATCCGTCGAGAGGAACTCAAGTTATGATCAAAAGATCAAACAAAGGTCAATCTTTCCTATCCAAGAAAAATAGTTCTGGAACGCCAAAAAGAATCACATCAATTGGATCTGTAAAACTCAAGTTATGATAAAACCACCGACGAAAGGTAGTGCTGTCCAGAAACTCGACGAGTAAAACTTGTCTGGAACAAGTCGGACAAACAAGGCCCAGAAGTTCCTTCAAACTACGAATTTTATTCAATAGAACACAAGAGGAACATCCCCAAAGTCGTCTCCCACGAGCTCTGGCCTCCCTTGCATATATAACACGCACTTAGGCCAACCCAATTTTAACTAGGACTCCAATCCTACTCCGATCACAAATCGGAACTTTCCATAACTGCTTAGGACTCTTCTATAGGCAGATAGAAGCAATCTTAAGACTTCCAAACACCTTAGGAACATATCCCATATTCCTAAGACAACTCAAATTCGTGACCCACACGAAATCCTCTCATAACCAACTCGATACTTTCCATACCGAGCCATAACCGACTCCGCCACAGCATAAGTCATCAACTGATACGATCCGATCCTTCAAACCAGATCTTCCCATCCATAAACCATCTTCGGAACCATGTTGCCACGTCATGCACCACATGCATATGTGCAAACACCTTCCTTCGACGTCCAGTAACCTTCATATGCACTGCCCTTGATTCAATCATCATGCGCGGCCTCCTGATCCGCTCAACCACAATTCCTCTTGAATTTGGTTGTTGGAACCTCATCTCCTCCCTGAGACTAGTCCAAATGATTCTGTCATCAGCCATGACTTGAACTCAAGCAACATCTGCACTTGAACAAATAACCAATCCGTACGAGCCCAAGTCCGCGACTTGACTCAAGTTAGTTCCCAACACAACACCTTACGTGAGCACCTCACATAAGCATGTTGCAAAGTATAGCAAAACGATATCATCCATATCAACCAAAACACACCAAAAACTTAGTAAAATAATAATAAGCAAACTTTCCAACAATGTAAAGCATGTTCGAAACATTTCACATGAAAAGTCAGAACATTGCGACCAAGCACCGGACCTTGCCAAATCTAACCGGAGCTTGAGCCGGAGCTTACAAAAGCTAGCGCTGGAGCTTACCAAAGCTAGTACAACCTAGCGCTGGAGCTTACCAAAACTAGTCGGAACTAGTCATCCTAAAAGCCGGAGCTAGAAAAACATGTCGGAGATAACCAACATAAGTTGGACCTAGCAAAACATATCGGAGCTTAACAAAGACATGTAGGAGCAATCAAAAACATGTCGTAGCTAAAGACAAAGCTCATCGGAGCTACCCAAAAACATGTCGGATCTAGGCAAAGAAAGTCGAACCTATTGTCAGACCTTGCAAAAGCTCGGAGCTAGATTCGGACCTTGCTAAAAAGATGTTACGGCAGCATTCAAAACTTTTATTGTCAAAGCCAATGTATTCAGCACACATGGGTCTCACAATCTCCCCCTTGATGAATGCATTGGCAACACCATTTAAAATCCGAACATTGGCATGAAAAGTTTTGAGAACAATTTCCCCCCTTTTTGAAAATCAAATGAGATAGAAATAAATTTCTCTCTCCCATGATACATATTTCTCCTCCTTGCATAATTCACCATATTATCTCTCACCCTTTGACAATGTACTCAGCAAGGTTCAAAAGAGAAATTTCAATTGTTATGAGCATATTATAACATATACATATAAAACAAAGCTCATCCAAGTCATACTATCAAGTAACTTACACTATCACAACAATGAGATACATAAAGTAGTGTAATTCATGCTAGAGATCAAATGTAATTTTCAATTAGCAAGTCATGATCTCACAAACTTAACTATTTCAAAACCTGAAAGCATGACACTTGTTGCTGCAATTTTTTTCAAAGCACAAATTTAGATCATATGATGTTTGCAAGAGATTATATGCATATTCTCTTGATCTTTTATCATTTTTATTTGATGATAAAAGATCAACATGTGAATAGTTGGTTGATTAATTTTTCATTATTAAAAGCATTTGTGAGCATGCAACAAGTTCAAAATAGCAAGAAAGTTCGACCATGACTAGATTTAGTGTAAGTAATTATTCCAATTACTAGACATGGCAAAAACTACAAAATGTATAACACGGGTAATGTAGTAAGAACTTTTAGCATGTAAAAGGAATCACAAAGTCATATATGTATGAAATACTATGCTCATATTATTTTAATTTCAGATTCACACATAGACTTCCCAAGTTTCAAAACCCCCCCTCAATTTAAGCCATGAGGATGCATAACCCCTATTTCACTATGAATGAAACAAAAACGAGTGAAATCCAAAGTTTTTGTAAAAATGTCAGCCAATCGTTGTTCGGTATCTACATGGTGAAGCACAATGTTTCCTTTTTCAACATTATCACGGAGAAAGTGATACCTAATGTCAATGTGCTTAGTTCTAGAATGTTGCACAGGATTTTTAGCAATGCAAATGGCACTAGTGTTATCACAAAATAGTGGAACACTATCTAGATCAACCCCATAGTCCTTAAGTGTTTGAACAATCCAAAGAATTTGTGAGCAAGCACTAGCAGCAGCTACATATTCAGATCCGGCTGTGGATTGTGCAACTGAATTTTGTTTTCTAGAGGACCAAGCAACAAGTGAATTACCAAGAAAATGACAAGCACCGGAAGTACTTTTCCTATCAATCCTACAACCTCCAAAATCAGCATCGGAAAATACTTTCAACATAACGATTGAGGAAGAAGGAAGAAAAATGCCAAATTCTTGAGTTCCATGTAAGTACCTGAGAATCCTTTTGACGTCTTGACGATGTGAAGCACGTGGGGAGGCTTGAAACTGTGCATAAAGACATACGCTGAATTGTATGTCCGGTCTTGATGCCGTGAGGTACAAAAGTCAACCGATCATGCTTTTGTATTCTTTTTGATCCACGGGTTCACCATCTTCATCAAGTTCAAGTGTTGTAGTTGTTCCCATTTGTGTTCGAAGAGGCTTGCTTTTGTCCATGTTGAAGTGCCTTAGGAGGTCGTTTGTATACTTCGTTTGATGAACAAAGGTACCCTCCTTGGTTTGCTTGATTTGTAGCCCCAAAAAGTATGTGAGTTCTCCCATCATACTCATCTCAAATTCTGAACTCATCATAGCTGGACCGTGTAACTCGTTCGTGCAAGCTTCCAATAATTTGTTGTGGGGATGATTCTTGAAGATCCATAGGGGAACAGGTGTCTCACAAGCTTCTTCTTCATCACGGTCATTGCAGATTGATGAGCTTGTGGCTTGTGGACGATCAAGACAAGCAGAGGTGGTTGTCGGAGCTTGTTCACAGTTTGGAGCTGGACACGTGTCAGCTTCGGAACTATCAGGCAGTATCACCAGCTCTTCTTCTTCTTCGAAAATACCCTCCCCCTGCAGATATGGGTCTGGACCTGCAATGTTTGAGCTAGTACCTGGGCTAGATTCATCAAAAGACACTTCACAAGTCTCCACAATTTTGTTAGTGTCAAGTAAAAACACACAGTAGCCTCTAGTATGAGATGGATAACCAAGAAACATGCCATCAATAGATCTAGGTTCAAATTTGTCAAGATTACCATGTTTCTTAACAAAGCATTTGCAACCAAAGACCCAAAAGTGCGTAACACTAAGCCTATGTCCAAACTGGAGCTCATATGGTGTTTCACCTCGCTTAGCACGCAAGAAAATGTGATTTGAGAAATAACAAGCGGTTGCAATCGCATCAGCCCAAAATTTCCTAGGAGTTTGATATTCATCAAGCATAGTCCTAGCCATCTCAACTAAGGTTTTGTTTTTTCTTTCTACAACACCGTTTTGTTGAGGTACATATGGTGAAGAAAATTGATGATCTATTCCATTTTCAGCACAAAAGTGATCAAAAGATTGATTTTTGAATTCAGTTCCATTATCACTTCTAATTGCTTTTAAAGATCCTGTGTGGTCAATTGATAATCTAAGAAATAAAGTTCTAAAGTGACTAAAAGCTTCATTCTTAGATGCCATAAAGTAAACCCAAGAGTATCTAGAATAATCATCAACAATAACAAGAATATACCATTTACCTCCAAAGGATTGAACACATGAAGGTCCAACGGTGTCAAGGTGCAAATATTGACCTGGTTCAGTTGTCATGATCATTGTGAGAGGAGTATGTGAACCTACAACCATCTTAGCATATCTACAAGAAGAGCACACAATTTCTTTGTCCCCTTTAAGCTTAGACAGCCCACGAATGTGATCAATAGCACTAACACACGTTAGATGATCAAAGACTACGTGACCAAGTCTACGATGCCAAAAATATAAGTCCTTTGAATCATTAGTAACTAGAAACCTATGCTTAGAGGAAGACCTATCAAAATCAGCTTTAAAAACTCTTCCAAACCGAGACATGTTAAAAATAAGCTCACTATTTGAACCTACAACTTTGCAGCAGTTTTTATTGAAAATAATTTTCAGATTTTCATCTAGCAATTCTGAAACAGAAAGCAAGTTGTATTTCAAATTTTTGACAAGTGCCACATCCTTCAAAGTGTAGTGATTATTTACTCTAACCGAACCCTTAGCAATTATAGGAGTTGGAATTATTGGCAAAAGTAACATTCTCTACACGTGACACAAAAGAGAGGGAGGAGAACATTCTTTGTTACAGGTCATGTGGCGTGAGCAACCTTAGTCCACAATCCAAACGTTCTCCTTCCTCAAGCGTGTAACCTACATAGAAGCACAATACGTCGATGACTCAATACTGGGGTTAGTCAAAAGGCATTTAGGTATCTAGTACTGAGTCACACGACGTGCAGCAGGAAAAACACGCGAAAGCTGAGATAAAACAGCAGGTTCATGAGTCAAGAGTTGAGGTTTTCTATTCTTAACCCCTGATTTAAAAGTTCTTACGTGTTTAGCACAAAAACCAGTAGCTCTGGAGGTGAACGCAGAAGTTCCAAGACAAAGCACTGAAGCTCCGAGTGCAAAACTGAAGTTCTGGAGGGAACAACAGAAGGTTCGGGAGCTCTCAGAGCTATCGAAACTACCGGAGCTGCCTTTATAGATTTCTTACCAGAAGGCCCGGAAGCTACCTTTTCAAATTTCTGACTCATTAAAGCAGGTTGCATGTTTCTAATTTTAGGTTTAGCATGAAAGTTATGAGATCTAGCAGACATTTTATCCTTTTTAATTTGTTTAGCTAGTCTATAAAAAAAATCTACGACATGACCATCTTTATCACAATAAGTACAATGAAATTTAATTTTGTAATCATGTATAGATGAGCACCCAACATTAGAAACAAAATTAGAAAGCACTCCTGCAGATTTAAAGATCACATCCTTTTGTTTAGAGACTGTTTGAATCAAACCACTTCCTAATGACTTTACAATTTTAGCTGGATGTGCCTTAGCATGAGCATGAAAATCAAAACCTAAACCAGTTTTATCATTACAAGATTTGGATGAACTCAGTAGCAAGTTTAGATTTTTGTTCCCAACACAAAACTGCTCTAGTGTCCTATTCGTGTCATCAAGATTTTTAGACAATTCTAGATAGTTTGCACATGAAGTTTTTCCTTTTAATTTGCAATTTGAACAACTCTTAACTTCATGTGTATGTAAAGCATTGTTCAGAATGAAAATTTCATTTATTGCATCTTTTAGTTTCATATCAAGATTGTCACATGCAGGACAATGCAAATCATCTGTTGATCAGGAAACATCTTTTAAGTTTTTATCATTAAGTGCAACAAGCTCTCCGTTCTTTTCAATTTTTTCATCAAGTTTATCTAGAGTGGAGGAGTGTGCACTTCTTAATGTGGACAATTGTTCATAGATCAAGTCAAAAGAGGGACATGCATCATCACAAGGAATCAAAGGTTTTAAACGGTTAATTTCAGATTCTAGTGATTCAATTTTAGCAGCATTATCCCTAAGCTTTTTGTCCTTTTTCTTGACAATAATAGTTGCACGAGAAATAGCATCACACATTTCATTGCAGGTAGAACATACCTCATCGTCCTCACTGTTGTGTTCTGCATCCTCCTGACTTGATCTTGATCTTGTTTTTCCCACCATGAAGCATATGTTGGCCAGATCGTCATCATCTTCATGACTTTCAAATTCTACATCACTTGAACTGAGCTCTTGAAGTGCAGTGATGAAGCTGTTAATCATATTGCGTCCTATGGTACCCTTCTTTTTCTTGTTGGGTTTTCCAGATGTGGTCTTGACCTTGTTCTGTTTTTCTTCACGGGTAGTAGGACCTGAAAGGTTAGGGCATTCTATACGAAAGTGTCATGTCTTACCACATTCAAAACAGCGTTGAGGTCCGGAGCTTCCTCTCCTTCTAGTTCTCACATTTTGCAATGCTTTTGAGAATCTAGTAGAGATGAGAGCTAACTCTTCTTCTGAAATTTCCTCGATCTGCTCCAGGATTAGTGAGGACAATAAAACAAGAGTATTGCAAGATGATGATTGGCCGGAGCTAGGCATATCACATTCTGAAATGGTGCAATAGACTTATTTGAATTCTTACGTGATAAAATATCAATTTCATGAGTTTTTAGTTTAGAATAAAGCACATCTAATGTAAGAGAACTCATGACAGTTGATTCACGAATAGATGTTACTTTCATCTCCCAGATTGACATGTCTAGTGCACTAAGAAGTTTCCTAGCATTCTCAGCATCAGAAAAGTTAAAATTGACACTAGGTAAGTTGCTGAGAATTTTATTGAAGCAAGCAAAGAGGTCATCGATAGACTCACAGGGTTGCATCTCGAAACGCATATATTCCTTTTTGAACATATCTTGTCTCACCTCCTTGATCGTGTTGGATCCTTCGTGATAGTCACAATGTGCTCTCCACACATCTAATGCCGATCGAAGGTGTGCAACGCGGTCGAAGTCGCTTTGAGTGAGTCCTTGGATGATCAAGTTCCGGGCTTTGTTGTTGTTGTCGACGTCCCGTAGGTTCGTAGATGTAACTTGATCGTTTGACGGCACATCATAAGGCTTGTACACCTTTTCCCACATCGCAAAGCCTTGGGCCTGGATGAAAGCCTCCATGCGTGCCTTCCAAACCTGAAAATCAATACCACTAAACACACAAGGTTTCGCGAAGTATTTCTCCATGATGATTAGTCAAAAACATGTGCAAATCACAATGATTAGAGCACTGTGGCTCTAATACCAATTGTAGGATCGAAGAGCACGTGAAAAGCTACCAGAGGGGGTGGGTGAATGGTAGATTTAAAAATCTTACATGGTGGAAACAATTAAATCCCAACCCCTTTGGCGGAAAAACGATCTTTTAAAGAAATCGTGTGTGAGACTAATCTAAACGTGTTTCACCGTGACAAAAGTGATATATATCAGAGAGAATCAAGTCACGAAGAAAACACAAGAAGAATCACACAAATCTGTCGAGAGGAACTCAACTTATGATCAAAAGATCAAACAAAGGTCAATCTGTCCTATCCGAGAAAAATAGTTCTGGAACGGCAAAAAGAATCACGCCAATTGGATATGTAAAACTCGAGTTATGATAAAACCACCGACGAAAGGTAGTGCTGTCAAGAAACTCGACGAGTAAAACTTGTCTGGAACAAGTCGGACGAACAAGGCACAAAAGTTCCTTCAAAGTACGAATTTTATTCAATAGAACACAAGAGGAACAGCCCCAAAGTCGTCTCCCACGAGCTCTGGCTCCCTTGCTTGTATAACCAGCCCTTAGGCCAACCCAATCTTAACTAGAACTCCAATCCTACTGGAACTTTCCATAACTCCTTAGGACTCTTCTATACACAGATAGAAGCAATCTTAAGACTTCCAAACACCTGTGGAACATGTCCCATATTCCTAAAACAACTCTAATTCGTGACCCACATGAAATCCTATCATAACCAACTCGATACTTTCCATACCGAGCCATAACCGACTTCGCCGCAGCCAAAGTCATCAATCGATACGATCCGATCCTTCCAACCAGATCTTCCCATCCATAAACCATCTTCGGAACCATGTTGCCATGTCATGCACCACATGCATACGTGCAAACACCTTCCTTTGACGTCCAGTAACCTTCATATGTACTGCCCTTGATTCAATCATCCTGCGTGACCTCCTCACCCGCTCAACCACAATTCCTCCTGAATTTGGTTGTTAGAACCTCATCTCCGCCCTGAGACTAGCCCAAAGGATCCTGTCACCAGCCATGACTTGAACTCAAGCAACACCTGCACATGAACAAATAACCAATCCGTATGAGCCCAAGTCCGCGACTTGACTCAAGTTAGTTCCAAACACAACACCTTACGTGAGCACCTCACATAAGCATATTGCAAAACATAGCAAATCGATATCATCCATATCAACCAAAATGCACCAAAAACATAGTAAAAGAATACTAAGCAAACTTTCCAACAATGTAAAGCAAGTTTGAAACATTTCACATGAAACGCCGGAACATTGCGATCAAGCACCGGACCTTGCCATAGCTAACCGGAGCTTGAGCCAGAGCTTACAAAAGCTAGTGCCACAGCTTACCAAAGCTAGTACAACCTAGCACCAGAGCTTGCCAACACTAGTCGAAACTAGTCATCCAAAAAGTCAAAGCTATAAAAACATGTCGGAGCTAACCAACATAAGTCGGACCTAGCAAAACATATCAGAGCTTAACAAAGGCATGCCGGAGCTATCAAAAACATGCCGGAGCTAAAGACAAAGCTCACTGGAGCTACCCAAAAACATGTCAGATCTAGGAAAATAAAGTCGGACCTATTGTCAGACCTTGCAAAAGCTCGGATCTAGATTCGGACCTTGCTAAAAAGATGTTATGGCGACATTCAAAACTTTTATTGTCAAAACCAATGTATTAGCACACATAGGTCTCACAATATGTTTGACCAAGCAAAGCAAAGCAGAAAGAGGAAGGATACTTGAATCAAAGCAAATAGCATGATAAAATATTCATTGCATGAATAATATTGAAATTTTGTCATTATAGTCCTAGAAAATGGTGGAACTTTAGATCTTTCAGGACCATGGTTATAGCAGAATTATCAAATATTTACTTTGAAAATCTATTTCCATCACTAGTTATGTTGATAATCATTGTTTTAGTTTAAATAAAAATATTTCATAATGTGTAACATTATAAACACAAAAATAGACTTTTTACTGTTATATTTCCCTTTTGATAATGTCATATTGAGACAAGTTCAGATAGAGTCATCCTAAATAGTCCTTTACCATATTAACTAGTTTTTAAATAGGAATCTTATATGTATTGCTACACAAATATTTAAACCATGATTTGCATAAAAAACAATTCATATCGGTTACTAAAAATTTCAGAAATGGCGAATACAGATTTATATGAAGTTATGAGGGGGGGGAGAGGAGAGAGGAGTATGGGGACGGCAACACGGGGACGGCGAGATGGGGCCGGCAACCCGGGGACGGTGACGGGGCTCGGCGACACAGGGATGACGATGGAAATGGTGACGGCGAGGGCGAGGATGATGCTCAACGACGACAGGGCTCAGTAGTGTTGGGGCTCGACGGCAAATGAAAAATTTGGCAACCTGATGGCAGCTTTGTGAAATCTCCCGGCTTAGGTTTGCATGTTGCGGCCGAACGGACTTATACAGGCGTTCATTTTTGTGGGTGGTTATTAAGTAGAACCGCCGCCTATTGAGATACTTTTAACATGCGGTTCCTGTTACGGACAACCTGTGAACATATATTTTCACAGGCGGATCTACATAAGGACTGCCTGTGAATATGATTTTGTGATATTATATATTACAACATGAAATATATTAGAAAAAATATTATATATATATATATATATATTATATTTTGAAAGCATGCAAACAAATTTTACTCAGGTTATAATAATGCAAGAAAAAGTTTATGAAAACATAACTCAAACAAAGAGAAATAAAAAATAAAAATTTGTCAAATTCAATATTACACTTCTTCAAGACTTCATATTAGCTATTAATGAATTTGACGTTATATATTTGTAATATTGAATGCAGTGTAATTCATGCATGGCAACTCTAATTTATTTTGTACAATTTTTTCATGCATTTACATGTTCTCGCTTGTAGGGTTTCAAATTCTTTTTAATTTTTCTTTCTACGCGTTTGATGTTTTTTGGATCGGTGAAGAGGGACATCTCTTCATATTGATTATATTCCTGTTTATTATCTCTCATATTCTCAACTCCAACAATATTTTACTTTCCAGAAACAACTACGTGCATATTCTCTGTTTCTGAATCTTGTACATAAAAAACTTAGGCAACATGATCGGCAAGAACCCACGTGTCATATTTATAGCCCACTTTCTTTAAGTCTACCAGTGTGAGCCCGTAGTTGTCCACTTTTACACTGTTAGGGTGTTTGACCAATTGGCACTTAAACACAAGTATTTGCATTCTTTTGCAATAATCGAGGTACCATATTTCCATTATGAACTAGAAGTATGTGTCCTTCTGCCCTAGTGGATCATAAGCCTTTATACATATACTACTATTTTGTGCAACTATCTTACCGTCTTTTGCTTTAATGTAAAATGTGTATTAATTGATGTCATATGCTTGCCATGATGTCACCAAAGCGGATGGGCCAGAAACTAATTTCTTCATTGTTGCCATTTCTATAGAGTCTCCATATAAAATATTTTCTCCATTAACCATTTAGTGAAATGACTTCTATACTCTTTCATGATACAACCCTCTCCGTGAACTTTGTTTACTCTGTGAAGCTCAATTTAGTGTTTTTCGATGTACGGTTCAACTATCGTCAGTTGTTATACTACACCACAACATGCACAATGTACTAATTTGTGATCCTAAATGATGAAAGTTTTCTACCCACTTTGCCTCTCCCACGTAGTCTACCCTCATGTACTGGTATCTATCTATTTTCCATCTTTGATGTAACAGCGCACCCTCGATCACTTTTTTCGTAGTGTAGCCTTCCATAATTGAATGAGCACAATTTCGCACATAACTTTTTAATACTGCTAAAGATCGACCCAATGGAAACATATAATGTAAATATAGTGACCAATGCTTTTATTTGATCCATGAGATGTATGATTTGGTGTACTGGCATATCAAAAAAGAATGGTGGGAAACACATCTCAAGCTTGCACATAGTCTTGATAATGTACGTTTTTGGATAGTCTAAGTCTTCACAAGCTATCACGTTTTGCAATACTGAATTGAAGAAGTAATAGGGACGTATTATGAAAACTTTTATATTCACTAGTTTGATGGTCCTTATTGCAATTGTGAGGAACACTGTCATCATTATATGACAGTTGTGAGAATGATAGCTGAATAGAGACAAGTCTTTCATCGAGACTAGTTTGCTGATATTAAATGAGAAACCTGTGAGTACCCTGACAAAACGCAAGCATTCACAACTTGCTTTTTTCTCTTGTAGTGTCAAATTGTAACTAGCGATGGGAAGGTAATGCTTCTCTTTGCCTTTTTCTACTAGGTAAATCTCTGGTTTGATATCAAGATTTAATAGGTCCAGACGTGATTCTAGTTCGTCCTTTGTCTTCTTCGGTATGTCCAGCAAGGTTCCAATGATGTTGTCTAATACATTCTTTGTAATGTGCATCAAATTTCTATGTCCTTCTAGTAGCGAGGATACTTGAAAAAAAATCGACTGTTTCTTGAAAGCATTGTATGTTGTATCAGCTGAAGATGTAGTTTTCTCTCTCTTTATTCCTTTATTTTTTTGCCTTTTCCAAAAACAACCTGAATTTTCTTGACCATTTCAAACACGAGTTTTCCACTATAAGGTTTTGGTGCAGTACCTTTTTTGGTTTTGTTATTACATTATTTTTTTCATCTTTCGGTACTTGCGTGTATCTGTCAAGAACTGCCGATGTCTTATGTACACAAAAGTTTTGGATGAAGTGAGGTACAGAAAACCAGTTCCATCCATGCACATTACACAACCTTTCTCCCCTATTATTTGTACCTATAATGTAAAGAGTCTGAGATAATCAAGACGGTGACGAATATCATCGCTCTTAGCGTGAAATAGCCCCCCTTGTAGTTGCCCCATGTACGTACCAAATCATTCCATAGCTTCACCATATCTTCTACTGGAGGTTCCAGGAACATATCAATTTTGATGCCAGCTTGTTTTGGACCTTGTATAGAATAGATAACAAAATGTACTTCCTTTACTGACACAACCATGTCGGTAGGTTACACATCTTTAAGATCATTGGCTAGGTGTTGTGTATGCTCCTTTTTTTGCAAAGCGGATTCATTTTGTTTGTACCCAAAGCAAAACTTACATTTATGATTTCTTTTGCAAACTCTGGAAACTAAATATCAAATTTTTTCTATTGTGTTGCATCACTAGGGTGTCGAATCTATTTCTCATTCTTCGTGCGCTGCTCAGAATGCAAACATAAATCTGGCCTCCCTGTGTTTGAGAACATATGCTCCAAGCGGTCACTTAGTGCAAGGTACCAAATCATCAAGACATGGATCTTTCTCCTTTTCTTTCCGTCTGCAGCATCAAAAGTATCATCATCACCCTCAGGGCCAATAGAACTCTTCTTAATTTCTGGGTCTTATTCATGTAACATACTGGTGACTGTAGTCCTTCTTGTATCTACTAACACTGCAGATCGGAAATCAGTTTGTGACCTCATGCTCTTTACGATATAGCATACAATGGTTTGGACAAGCGTGTATTTTTATAACATCTAGCGACATCGGAATAGAAGCTTCCTCGCTTTATAAGTTCTTCTAGGCTATTCATTGAGATCTGGAAGAATTTTCACCAGAAAATTAAAAAGATCATTAAAACTACAAGCGCGTCATCCGTGGGTGGCCTTCAACTTAAGTAGTTTTAGGACTGCACGCAACGTAGTAAACTCTTTATCCTAACCCTTTGATTCATCATATAAAAGCTCCTTTGGCGCACTCTGTACTCTCTCCATTTTACTTAAACATTTACTTGTTCCCATAGAAATCAACATATGTGGTTCCATGTGATGCAATATCTCCTCACAATCAAACTCATCATCATCTTCATCATCCTGATTGTCAAGATCATAATCGATATGAGGTTTATCGCCATTAGAATATCTGACACCTCTCTTATCATTATCGAATTCGCGTGTATCTAACTCACCATGCTCTGTCCATATTGTGTAGTTTTTTTAAAAACCTTTCTCCACCAAGTGTGATTGAATTTCTATAGTGTCTGTCCAAGCAATCTTATTTTCATAGTCGAAACAGGAACATAATATCTCATCTATCTTTTGGATCTTCCCATGTCTCTTGGATGTTTCGATGAAGCTTGCAACATTTTGAATGTACGTAGGATCAGACCTTGCCATATTGCACATCCACACTCGATCCATCTTATAAACTATATTGTAATAATATAATAGTGTGAGAAATTATGGTGGCATAACATCGTTGTTTTAGCAATTTGCTATCCATTTTCTCAAATCTAACTATAGAATCTTAATATCAAGTAACTACTATATTTAACAAGTACTTTTCAATAGATCACATGCTATATTAAACCAAAAAATAGTAGTTAACCTAACACGTTTAAATGCTCGTGACATATTATAGTATGGTTATAACAATACTTAAAATTTGAACAAAAAACATGGTTATTCTATGGACATGAAGAGTAACCTAATATTGTTGCAAGCGGGACCGTCTGTAAAAAAATGGGAGGCGCGTGAGAAAATATTTTTTGTAGTAGTGCACTAAGCATCTGTGCAACACTTATTGATGACATTGCACCTGGGCACCACTTATTGATGACATTTGCACAAGCTAATCGGATGTTAGCCTTTCAGAGATCCGGATGTGATGTTTTTGGTATGAGCAATATGGATAAATCATTTATTCCATATGGCATATTCCAATTGCAAAAAAACAGCTTCGCCACCCTAGTAATATCTTCCTTCATAAAACCCGATTGAGCAGAAAGAAACGAGCTGGGAAGCTGTCGGGGCCAGGGGCCTTTTATGGGCTTATGTGAAAGATGACATCCCCAATCTCCATCACTGAACTGTCTACATAGCTGCATGTTAAGTTCATTTAATGTGACACATGGATCAAACTGATAGATGATCTCATGCTTTGTCAAAATGACCAAATCTTAGGGGGATTAACTGCCAAATGGACCGTGGGTGGAAGTGCGAACCCCGCTATGACATTGAAGATGGTGAACGCCGGTGATGCGAGTGGCACTACTACAATAAGCCTTATCGCAGGCGGCTCCAAACCTATTATCACACGCGGTTTTTAAAACCGCCTGTAACGAAGAACCTGTGATAATCCGCAATTTCACAGGGGGAGAAGTGATACCGCCTGTGAAGAAACATTATCACAGGCGGTTTTTACTTATACTAGCCGCTTGTGAAGATAAGTTATCACAGGCGGGTAGTGCATCATACATACCTGCCTGTGATAATTGTCTTATCACAGGCGGGTCTTGTAGCATATCTAACCGCCTGTGATAATGGTGTTATCACAGGCAGATGTTTGATCTACATCAAGCCGCTTGTGAAGACTTTTTACCGCATCTGATTTCTACCATAACAGTAACCGCATGTGATAATTAGGTTATCACAGATGGTTCTTTACCTATATCTAGCCACCTGTGATAATTGTTTTTCACAGGCATTCCTAACCGTTGGTAAATAACCGCCTGTGATAAGGTATAACCTATGCAGTACTACTGCTGTTATTTCTAATTTCCAGGTCAATTCAATATTGACAGAACAGAAGTCAACAATGTCATCACAGAACAGAAGTCAACAATATTATCATCACATAAGTCATCTCACAGAAGTCAATTTCACTAAAACAATATACATATGTACAAGTTACACATACAATTCATCTCATAGTTTACAAGTTTTCACTAAAAAGTGTTTTTATTGGCATAGTCCCAAAGTTCTGGCACATCAGCTATTGCACCATTCTCATCAAAGAACTTCCCTCTTTTGTGCAAAATTTCGCGACGAATGAATTGACAGAGTCCAGAAGCAATCTTATCGGCTCCTCCATCAGGAATACTTCTACAAACCGGCCATTCTTCGTTCAGATTCTCCGTGTGCTACAATATAACACATAACAAGGTTTAGAATGTGTTGGTTTGAACAATCTCAAAATATAGATCAAAGTGAGAGTATACAGGAATTTATTTGGTATTTTTGGAGCAGTTGTACTATGAGCAATTGAATTTTGAAGTTGGAATCAAAATATGAAAATAATGTTTTTGGTAATGTTGAACAACAGAGAATATAAGTATTAAACTATGCTAGTTACAATTAAAATGAAACTCCAAAGTAAGGAAATAAGGTATCAACATTAAGAATAACTTACATCCTCACGATTCACTCTATATACGCCGGCGGTCTGAAGATGCTCGCATACATAATACCCGCATAAGACACTCCCAGTAGGCTGCTTCGGACAAGCATAATACGTTTTAATGTCCAATGCATTCATATTGGAAGGTCTCTCACCGCCAAGCTGTTCCGCGTAAAACCGCCAAGCGCTGTAATACAAGAAATGTCATATAAAACTTGTCAACACATTATAAATGTGTGTAAATTAAAATTATTGAATAAACGTATAGTTTGAAAATGGAAAGGAAATCTTTGTAATGATCTGGTGGGAAATCGGCCGAGTCCAAGACTGTTGTCATTCCTTGCGTTGGCTTGATGAAGATCATTATGTAGTGATCACTGCAAACAGACAAACACACGTGTTAACAATTACCAATAACTGCTATTTCAATATCATGTGTCGAACTTACTCAAAGTTGTACAGAGCCTACGAGGTCCTTGCCGTCTCTGACAAAGTTAAACATTGCATGTCCTATGTAAGTTGCAACTTCTGTCCTTTTATCATTCTTAAGTTTTGCAATTGCTTTTTCAAAATCTTTTTTTTCATGTGCTTGAACTTTGCTGAGTCTGGATTCGCCTGGATGTCGAATAGCGCCTTTGCAATCCTAGTAGGGTCAAGGATAACTGTCTTGCGCGCCAACTTTTCATTATCCATGTATTGCATCCTATTGAAGAAGTCCAAAATTGTTATAATATCATGAAATGCGTATGCGTGTAGTAAGAAAAAAAATACAAAATATTAGAGCACTTACAAGCATCAGACGAGTAGCAGGTTGATTGCGAGCATGCCCCGATGCAAAAGGGGACACAACTCTTCAAATAAAATGACTCGTCTATCTTCTCCAGTGCTCCAGAATGCTTCTTTTGGAATACAAAATATGACGCAATTAAGACCGTAACTTGTGCTGGCAAGGATATACCACTCATGCATTCTTTTGAGCGGGACGTGTTGTTTGCTAAGTTGTACAGATGTCATGAACGGCTTCCCATTCTCAAATTTAGGATGAACATCCTCAAGCTTGTATATTGGAACTCCTGGTTTAACTAAAGCCGTCTGCCGATTATACATGACACCGTCTTCTTCCTACTCCTCGATATTTCCTAACTCTGGCTCATGAGAAGAACGAGATGCACTTGATTTTATAATATTTTCCTTCATAGTTTCCAAATACTTTGACCCTTATGATGAAGGTTTCTTATTTTCGTATGAGCCAACTTTGATAGGCACTAATGATCGAGGAGTAGTTGTCGGAAGTTGGACAGTGGCTTGTTGAACCTGTTGTTCAACGGATTGCTCTTTACTCCCAGTAGTTGGCTCTAGTACTACTTCAAGCTGTTGCTCAACTGGTTGCTCTTTACTAGCAACAGCTTGCTCTGGTACTGCTTGAAGCTGTTGTCCAACTTGTTGCTCTTGGATATCTTTACTAGCAAGGTTACTATCATCCTTGCTGATACATAGGGGGAGTGGATCTTCCTGGACTGGGAGTGGATCTTCATGCACTTTCGCCTTAGAAGATGGAGCTGCAGTATTTTGAGATGCGACGGAGCTAGAAATTGGCTCATCGTCCAACACAATATCGCGTCGGTGCCAAAGGATCAATTGGTTGACAGCCTACCCCAGAGTCATGATCCCCTCAGGTGCGACGTGGTCTATTTCATAATCTTCATAATCATTATCAATGATCTAAAGAACTTGCACCACATCATAATACAACAGAAGTGGATTCCCGTTGAAGTCACGATTAGGCTTTGCCATAGCAGTGGCAACCTGTTTGGTTTTGTTCCCTGCTTTTCCGATCGGGACAAGAAGACAACAAGATTTGTCGTTAGCAATATCATCGACAGGAACTTATTGGTTGACCCTGAGCCTAGCACAGAACCAACGCTGCTAGGGTAGGCACTTGGAGATACTAATTGCTCCTTTTGCACCGGAACCATCGTTGTACTCGGTGCCACTAATTGTCTCGATTGTCTAAGTTGTTTCATTACTTCTTCCATATTTTCTTTGACCTTTTGAGAAATCATTTCATCAACTGTTTTATTAAACTTCTCACGTCTTCTATATGTGTCTTTATCTTTAGGGAAACCATCTAGTTAAGACATTTGAGAAGAGACCGCTCTAACCCGTCCGCTGTGTTCATGGTTTCCTAAGATAGCGGTAAGTTGGTCATTCTCCCTCTTCGACATGTAGAGACCATTATGTTTCTTTTCAATTACTTCTTTCATTTTTCCTATACTTCATTCATAGAGTCGGGCTTTTCAAGTTTGCCCTCGCTGGTCAAACCTGACCGGGCAAAGACCCACCCTGAGTTCGCTCATCGCAACCTTCTAATGTGTGAGGATTGCCCTTACTGGTAATTTCTTCTAATATCTTATTCCATTTCTGGACTTTGGGGGCATATCCGGCAGACCCTAAGTGATGATGGTATTTGTTTTTTTTTTGCAAGCTCTGACCTAGTTGCACTTAGAGCTTTAGCATCAGGTGTGGCCTTTTGACAAACAAACTCTTGCCACTGAGCTTATGTGATTTTTCCTATCTTCCTCGGGCTAGGGACCTTATCGGCCTTAACATAAGCATTCATTTCGCTCTTCTAGCCATGAAACTTCTTGCCGCAAGAGACCAATGTTCCTTTCTTTACAGCGTCTTGCGTGCCTTTCGGGAACTTGAATTGTTTCTTTATTCTTTCCCACAACTCATTCTTGGTCCGCTCGGGTAATTTCCAACAATTCTCGGTCGTGATCGGCACGAGCTCCCGAACAAGAAAACTGCATGCATTACGGTACTTGGTAACTGAATCTAGTGGTTCGTGGGGAAGCCCACCTGGACCGACCCTTGTTATGTACATGATGCGGTCCAATGGACCATTATTGGGACCTCGTTGCCCTCGTTTCCGCTTGAGTGAAGCTGAGGATTCATCCATTGGAGAACCTTCCGCGGTTTTAGGAGCCGAAGTCACCTCGTTGTCTTCGCAATTAATCTAGGTAGAAAATAATTATAAGACTTCGTATACTTGACAACCAACATTAACTTGAACTGCTGAAGTTATGATTCGTGATCCATACCTCGTTGGCAGAATCATATTTCGGGTCGAGATCCTCTGAAGTCTTTTTAGTTTTTATATTAGGAAAAGGATACGATGGATTGTGAAAGGAGCCTGAACTGCTGGAGTCAGTAAACTCCATATTGTCTTCTTTATTGTTACTACTAGAACCAGTCTTCTTAGGGCTTTCCATGCTAGAACTAATAAGACAAAAATCTAATAAATGGCATATTAACTCTACATGAAGTGTTGCATGAAGAAAAAGATGGAAGCATTTTAGGATTTGATAAGACATTCTAGGGTTTAAGGCGACTGACCGAAAGGTCCCTGTACATTGCGAGGGGGACAAGCATGTTAAAGTTGCTCACCAGGATAGCGACACCGATCTCGAAGGAGAAAAACCCTGTGAGATGAAGTGCGGGACGTCTACACTCTATTTTCAGTATAGATGCTACTATTCACTCATGATCCTACTATAAATTACGATCCAAACAGCAACTGAATACATAACTGTCCAGATTCTGGATTTTTACGACACCTTAAACAATACTTCAATTTAGCCCTGGTTATTGCGTGTTTTAGCCTTAGCGTTGAATAGGAAATTGATAGAGGACTCTTTAAGCTTTCCAGACATGTATAGATATGCATAGGTTGCCCTCTAATTTAAAAATTATGATTGTTCAAAGTTCAGAAATTTTGTGGCTGTTTCAGATAACACTGTACACAGGTACTAACTTCAACTCCAGTTTCTAATTTGTTCTAAACTGAATTTGAGGTAAAAATGAATAGAAAAGTTGTAGAATAGTTCTTCCACTTTCAAAAAATGTAGCACAATAGACTAGAAAGGGCTTTCTACAGATAATTATGGTAAAAATTCAGATGCTTGTTCATACAATTTCAATACCCTAAGTACAATTTCAAGCTTGCTGATCTACTCAATGCCGTACTTAGTAAGCATATTTAACAAAAGTCTCTTTTTGTGCTCACATTATTGTGATAAACCATATTTGTAATGCATTTAATCCTTCTCAAAATCCATTAATTTACCTTTCCATCTAAAGATATGACCAACTAGCATTTATTTCGCTGAACAGAGAGACTTCTTCATTTAACTAGAATATTTCCATGTGCAATATCGGATAAAATCATTGAATGGTCATATTTCCATGTGCAATATTTCCATGTACTAACTCACAAAACTTTGAATGGTCATGTATGTGCAGTATAGTGTTATCTAATGGCACCTCAAACGCTTTTATTAAAACATCTTACTTGCCAAAGAAAAGGACATGATCCGAAAGCAATGTCCTCGCTTCTATGGTTTACCGATAACCCAAGGATGCCTACCCACCGAACCCTAACCAATGATGCCATCGAACTTGACAGTTTTTTGAATTCCACCGAACCCTAACCAAGATGCCTACCATTTTCCAATTCTCGAACCCTAACCAAGGATATGCAAGGCGGCGGCAAGGGCGGGGAGGGAGGCAGCATGGCGACGAAAAATGGAAGGTCGAAGAGTTTAGGGTTTACCTTGAAGCTCGGCGGCGACGGCAATGGCTTCACTCGCGTACCTGGAAGCGATGAAGCTTGGCGGCGATGGCGAAGCTCGGCGGCGACGGCAGCGAACACTTAGCGGCAAACAAATTTTTGGCAGCCTAACGGCGTCTCAGTGTTTCGCACGGGTTAGGTTTTTCCAATGTTGTCGAGGGGTATATATAGACTCCCATTTTCTCAGGCGGATTTTAAGTAACGACCGCCTGAGAAGAAGATTACCTCAGGCGGGTTTTACTTACCAACCGCCTGAGAAGATACAATTATCTCAGGCGGTTGGTAAGTAATACCTGCCTGAGCAAATAATCTTCTCAGAAAGACGGTGTACATGAGACACCGACGGTTCTTGACAGATACACACAAGTATAGGAAGATGAAAGAACAATTTGATAACAAAATCGAAAAAGATACTGCACCAAAACCATACAGCGGAAAACTTGTGTTTGAAATGGTCAAGAACATTCATATTGCTTTCGGTAAGGGCAAAAATTGTAAAGGAATTAAGAGAAAGAAAAGTACATCTTCAGATGATACAAATGACATGGCTTTCAAGAAACAATCAATTTTTTTCAAGTATCTTCCGTATTGGAAGAATCTGGAATTTTACCATAGTATTGATTTGATGCACGTTACAAAGAATGTATTTGACAGCATCATTGGGACCTTGCTGGACATGCCGAGGAAAACAAAAGATGGATTAAATTAACGTATGGACCTAGTAAATCTTGATTTGAGACAAGAGCTTCATCGAGTAGAAAAGGCGAACGGGAAGCATTACCTTCCCCCAGCCAACTACAACTTGACGCTAGAAGAGAAAAAAGCCATTTGCTAATGCTTGCGTGGGATCAAAGTGCGCACGAGTTTCTCATCCAATATCCGCAAACTAGTCTCGATGAAAGACTTGTCTTTATTCGGTTATAATTCTCACGACTATCACATGATGATGACAGTTTTCCTTGCCATTGCAATAAGAGTCATCAAACCTGAGCATATAAAAGTTGTCATCACACGTTTGTGTTACTTCTTCAATGCAGTATTGCAAAAGGTGATAGCACGTGAAGATTTAGACTATCTGAAAACATACATCATCGAGACAATGTGCAAGCTTGAGATGTGTTTCCCACAATCCTTTTTCAATATGCAAGTACACCTAATCATACATCTTGTTGATCAGATAAAAGCATTGGGGCCACTATATTTACATCATATGTTTTCGTTGGAGAGATATCTAGGAGTATTAAAAGGTTATGTGCGGAACCGTGCTCACCCAGAGGGTTCAATTATGGAAGGATACACCACTGAAGAAGTGATTGTGGGTTGCGCTGATTACATCAAAGATGGAATATTGATAGGTGTGCCTATACCGGTACATGAGGGTAGACTACGTGGGAGAGTCAAAGTGGGTAAGAAAATTTTTATCATTCAAGATTACAAGAATGTACACCGTGCACATTTTGGTGTACTACAACAGCTCGCAATAGCTGAGTCGTACATCGAGGAACACCAAATTGAGCTTCGTGATAAAAACCAAGGCCGCACAGAGGACTGGATCATGAAAGAGCACAGAAGATGTTTCAGTGAATGGTTAATAGACAAAAGTATACCATACAGAAACACTATAGAAGAGGTAACAATGAAGAAGTTAGCTTCTGGCCCATCTGCTTTGGTGACATCATGGCAAGCATATGACATCAATGGTTACACATTTTACACTAAAGAAAAAGACGGTAAGAGTGTTGCACAAAATAATGGTGTTCGTATTGAGGCTTATGATTCACAAGGGCAGAAGACCACATACTTCGGGTTCATAGAGGAAATATGGGAACTCGATTATGGCGAAAGAATGGTAACACCCGTATTTAAGTGCCAATGGGTCAAACATCCTGATGGTATGAAAGTGGACAATTACGGGCTGACACTGGTAGACTTGAATAAAGTGGGTTATAAAGATGACCTGTGGGTTATCGCCGATAATGTTGCACAAGTTTTTTATGTTCAAGATCCAGAAACTGAAAAGATGCAGGTAGTTGTTTCTGGAAAGCAAAATATTGTTGGGGTTGAGAATGTGGGAGATAATGAAGAGGAATATAATTAGTATGAAGAGATGTACCTTTTCACTGAACCAGAAAACATCAAGCGCGTAGAGAGAAGCATTAAAAAGAATTAGAAAACCTATATGCGAGAAGATGTTAATGCTGGAAAAAATGTATATAGCAATGCGAGATGATATATATTATTTATATTTGTATCTTCCAAAATCAACTTAGAACAATGTTCTATTTCAGCTCTAGATAGCATGTTTCGAACATTATTAAATTCAGCTTCTGTTCTGAGCTCCTGTCAAGCTAATCCCTTCACAGCAAGCTCTTGTAGATGCAAGTAACACCGTAAACTCATCATTCGGATTGTTAAAAGCATCAATTGAAGTCTGACGATACTTCCCGTCCACTTGAGGGCTTCTATGGATAGGAGGACACCCAAACAAGCCCTGCAAGATTTATTCCTCTTCTCCCCATTTTGATAACATACGAATATGCTACTTTATCAGTTCTAATGGTTGAATATATTGACTACAAATCAGTACCATCTCTCTTAGTGCTTTACACAAGCGACAAAGCGTACAACTTCAATCACAAATCTAGTTTTTACCATTTTCATAGGAATTTGACCTTAATCTTTCAAGCATAGATTTATCAATAATTGAAGCTTCTTCATCAGACTTGTTAATGGCAGTTACAAGTGAAGGGTGTGTCGAAGCTTACGAAATCTCAATGGGACTTAATACAAAGAGATGCTGCATATGAGTGACAATGTCCAGGTTAGACAGCATGAAGCTATAATGACAGCCTTCACGCTATTTAACTTCGACATTGGCACTCATATGCAGGATCTCTTTATCTTCAGTCCGATTCAGATTTCGTTAGCTTCGACACATCCTTCACTTATAACTACCATTAACATGTGTGATAAAGAAGCTTCAATCATTTGATAAATTATGCTTGAAAGATTATGATTAAATCCCTATGAAAGTGTAAAAACAAGATTTGTGATTGACGTTGTTCGCTTACTCGCTTGTGTGAAGCACTAAGAAAGTAGGTACTGATTTTTAGTCAATATATTTAGGATTTAAAACTGAGAAAGGAACATCTTCCTATGTTTTCAAAGGGATAGGAGGGAAAAATCGTTCAAATGGATGGCAAAATCCTTCCAAGGATCGTCAGTCTTCAAATTGATGCTTTCAACAATTCAAATGATGAGCCACGGGTGTTACTTGCAATTACAGTAGCTTGCTGTGCAGGGATTAGCTTAACAGGAGATTAGTAGCATCAGAGGCGGTTGGTAAGTAAAACCTGTATGAGATAAACATCTTCTCAGGCGGTTATTAAGTACCAACCGCCTGTGAAAAATTTAAAAATCGCCTGTGAAAAACTGACGCCTATATAAAGACCCCGCGGAGGCACGCCTCTGCCCAGTCCCACATCGTGCCACGAGGTACCTAAGTAAATTCTCATAGTTTCCTTACTATGCATTGCATGCTACCTTTTTCTTTGTATATTTTCATAAGTTGCCAGTTTTGTGTGTTGGTATATGGATTGTGTCCTTTTGCATTTGTGTACATATGCATTTGGACTCAATAATTTGGAAGTTTGGTCTTTTAGATATTGATGTCTCGGGCGTGTAGCCGATTGAAGGAGGAGCGCTTGGCGTGGCGCAAGAACCATCCCCATGTATGTACATATGGCACACCGGTCGCGGTTGTATATACATATGTATCTGCAATGGACTGATGAACTTAACTGTAGTTTGTTTTTCCGTCTTATTTGTTTTTGGTATTTTCAATTTCTCTGTGTAGGGTTTCTCTGCGAAGCCTGAATCGGGAGATTTATTGAAGTGGCAGTGCATCACCCCCGGTAAAGAAGGGGTAAGTCATGAAGAACAAGCACAATATGATTTTAACCATCGTCCTCCTATTAAAAAATTTCTTTTGCAGACTGAATGGAAAGATTGTTACTACCCCCTGACAATCTCCTTCTCTGAGGACTATCCCTTGGTGCCTCCAAGATGTGCCTTTCCAAGTGGGTTCTTCCACCCAAATGTCCATCGTTCGGGAGCACTCTACATCGGGATTCTTGATCAAGAGACTGTAAGATAGACCTATTTTGCTCTTGTAATTAATACTTAATTGTTGTCGAACTTATTTGACATGGTTTCTTATATTGCTTAAATTATATTTTGTAGGGGTGGTGCAGTGGTTTTACAATCAAAACTATACTACTTGAAGTTCATCGTTTGCTGCATCAACCAAATGTGCCCGATGTTGAAAATGATTGCTATAATCTACTTATCAAGGTTAGATGAGACTTTGACTTAGTGACCAATGTAGGTTATTCATTCCTCCTTTGACATTTGTTAATTTAAATAATGTCAATATTTTCAGGATCCAGCGGAATATAAGAGACGTGTTCGGGAGCAAGCAGGACGGTACAATTTAGATTGATCGATGGGAGCTTCAGGAATAAGTTTAAATTCAAATTTAGTTTAGAGGGCACGCAATGTATGATCTATGGAATTCATCGAGTTGTGAATTACCTCTGAATTGTAATGTCATTTGCGTTTCATTATCATTGTATTCCAATTAAATCACTTAATTGCAATGTCATTGCTTTTGTTTATCTCTGCAACGGACGCTCACGATCTAGGGCACTCTGGTGTTTCCGGGGACACAAAATAAGTGGAAACAATGGCTTTCCCTAGGCGGTTCTTCAATGAAAACCGCTTGTGATAATTGAACAACTACATACGGTTCTTAAGCAATGACCGCCAGTGAAAATACATGATCTTCTCATGCCGTTGTCAATTAAGAACCGCCTGTGAAGTTCATTACATTACAGGCAGTTCTTAATTAATAACCGTCTGAGAAGATCATGTATTTACACAGGCGGTTGTTTCTTAAAATCCGCCTGTGATGTTATTTTATTGCAGACGGTTCTTAAGTAATAACCGTCTGAGAATATCGAGTATTTACCCATGCGGTTGTTTTTTAAAATTCACCTGTGTTGTTCTTTCATCACAGACGGTTATTATATCATTCGTCATCACAATCGCATATTTTTATGGACCATCTGTGTTTGAAAAATTGAGGCGCCTGTAAAAATGCTTTTTGTAGTAGTGTGGGATGCCGAGGAACCCCACCAAGGTGTTCTAGTCGAGGCTGGAGGAGCCCATCCCAAGGCCCTTCAACCCGGATACCATCCCAAGGCCCTTCAGCCCAGATCCCTCTGCTCACTACAGGAAAATGAATTATTTTCGTTGGCCGAAGTAATTTTTGTGGAACCCAACAAAAATAAATTTATTTTTTGTGAGCCACAACAAAAATAAAAGATATTTTCGTAGGCTGGATACCGGGCTCACGAGAATACTCCCGTTATAACTTGAGTCCACGCACCTGCAAACTCCCATTATAACTTGAGTCCACGCACCTGCAACAAACCCTAGCTGCTCCTCACAGCCGCTCCCCGCCTCGCTCCCTCTTCCCTGACTCGACTAGGGCGCACGCGCACGCCATTGTCTCTTCTCGCCCCCTCTTTCCCGACTCGACTAGGGTGCACACGCACGCTGCTGCCTCCTCCTCCTTCCAACTCAAGGAGGGACGAGGGAGCACTCGATCTCTCCTGCGGGCCTGCTGTCGCCGAGGAAGATGCACCAGCGGGGGCATCCAGAGGGGACAGATCTGGAGGGGTCCAACCACAGCCGAGCTGAATCAGGGGATTTGCCGATGAGGTGAGCACATCGCATGCACCTCGGCTCACCTCACCGCTATCCCATCAATCTTTTCAGATTATGTCGCATGCATTCTTTAGTTGTTTATAGAACCATTTTGACTCCTATTTTTTTCTTGCTTTTTAGAAGTATGAGTATAATAGAGTTCTGAGAAATCCCAATAGGATACTGTAGTTGAGCATTGAGCTATGTATGCTCTGCTGTTTTGGATGACCAGGCACTGCACAGTTCCAACCATGTTATTTATTTTTGTGTTGACATATGCTGTTGCTTTGATCTGGAACAAGAAACATATGTGGTACATTTGATCTTCAAAAGAAAACATTGTAGCTGAATGATTGAGTGACTTGCATGACTACAAAAATCATTTTCTCATACGCATCCCAGTTTTTAACAGACAGTTCGTTAAAAAAACGCCGGTGATGTCCAATGAATTAATAGCCGCCTGCGATAATAGAATATCACAAGCGGTCCATAACAGGAAACCGCCTCCCAAAAGATATGGATTTTCACAGGTGGTCGGTGTAAATAACCTCTTTTGATATTGACTATTATCACAGGCGGTTGTTAACATCGATTGCTGTGAAATTCCATATATTTTCACCGGCAGTCGATCTAACAAACTGCCCATGATAATGGTCAATATCACAGGCAGATTTTTACGCTGACCACCTGTGATGATGTCATCATAATGTGGTTCTTGGGCGCACCCCGCAAACCCTAACTCATATGTGTTTAAAACTACGTCCTTAGGCTACCGAAATTTCAGAGCACCGCTCCGCTGCCTCACCCACCACCTCTGCCACCCCCTCCGGTGCCACCCCCCACCCCCCCCCCCCCCCCGGCGACCACCCCTCCCCCCAATATGAACTTTATGAAATTAAGAAAAACTCTATGGATGTAATGCGTAAGCGAAACGCGCACGGGCATTTGAAAGTAAGGCACGAACGCAAGTGCATCAAAGGAAATGCGTAAGATAAAATGCTTAAGTAAAGCGAATACAAAGGGAATTCGCCCCCCTCGTGGAAGGCCTTGGGGTTTCTTTTATATGGGGGCGAGGTGGTCCTATATAACCGACATTCCTCATATAACAGTAGGTTTGGGAGAAAACATTGCAAGTTTTTGACTCATCACAGCAGGTTGCAAGCTCCTAACATTCTGTTCAGCACGTGCAACAAGTTTTTCTTGGTTGTTACTTGATCTAGCTAGCATTCTTTGCCTCTTTTCTTGTTTAGCTAGTCTATAACAAAAATCCATGACATAACCATGTCTAACATAGTAGGTACAATGGAATTTAACTTTGTGTTCATGTCTAGATGAGCAAGCAACATGTTTATTAGCAATCGAATGAGACAACATTCCTGCATACTTAAAAACCTCCTCTTTTTATTTAGGGACTATTTTAATCAAATCACTTCCTAATGGCTTAACAACCTTAGGTGGATGTTCCTTAGCATGAGCATGACAATCAAAACCTAAACAAGTTTTATCATTGCAAGTTTTCGAAGAATTTAGCAGCAAGGTTAGATTTTTATTCCCACTACAAAATCACTCTAGTGTCCTATGCATGTCATCAAATTTTTTGTACACATCAAGGCAATTTTCACGTGAAGGTTTTCCTTTTGATTTGCAATTAGAACAACAATTAACTTCCTGAGAACGTAAATCATTGTTCAAAACTCCGTCATTCCTAAGAAACAACGATAATATCCCGCCATTCCTAAGAAACTCCTGATTTCCTTCACATTCTGCAGGGGTTTCCACTTCAACACATCTTTTACTTTTCCTGGATCAACAGATACTCCTCCTTCGGGGGAGGATGTGGCCTAAAAATGATATATCTCTCCACCAGAATTGACACTTATTAAACTTGGCATACAACGAGTGCTCTCGCAATTGTTGTAATGTCAGCCTTAAATGCTCTCCATGCTCTTCTTCGCTTCTTGAGTATGCCATGATATCATCGGTAAAAACTACGACAAACTGATCCAAATACTCCATGAATACATTATTCATGAGGTACATGAAGTAAGCAGCTACATTTGTCAATCCAAATGACATAACAGTGTACTCATATGACCAATACCGTGTTCGAAAGGCTGTTTTGGGTATGTCTGCAGGTCTGATTTTTAGCTGAAAGTACCCTGATCGAAGATCAATCTTAGAGAATATTCGAGCTCCCTTCATCTGGTCAAACAGATCTTTTATGCGGGGCAATGAATACTTATTCTTGATTGTCACCTCATTGAGAGACCGATAATCCACACACATCCTTTGGGATCTATCCTTCTTATCTACAAAGAGTAATGGGGCTCTCCCCTCCTCATCCGGCTGCTGAGGAGTCGTGACATATTCGTTAGAGCAAGGATCATCGACGTCGTGTGGAGGCCGAGCTGGCCGAGGTGCGGGTGGCGCTTGAGCAGGCCCGGCCCACCGCGGGAGGGGCGACTCGAGCGGTGACGATCATGGTTGAGGCAGCAACGACGTCAGCTGCGAGCTTGCACGTGTTCATGCTATCATCGAGGTTGCTCGGGAAGGTGCAATGCGGGGTACAAAGTAGTTGAAGTTACAGCCCATAGATTCAGGAAGCGTGAGATGTCGCGGAAAAGGCAAGGGAGCAAGTCGCAGGTCGATCTCCCCTCCTCTTCCTCCTCCAGCCTCTTGGCCCTATGCTAGTTTGATCACTTTGAGGGATGTTTTGTGTAGATATGCAAGGCAGGCGTTCCACACCGACGACCTGCTCCTAGCTTGGGAGGAGAGTATCGGGGACCTCTGTGTTCAGCTCTCGGGAGCTAAAGAAGGTCCAACATTCGGTGGTGGTGGTTTGTGATCCGTGCTGGGTCCGCCGATGGCGGCTACCTCCAGAGGTTTTTTTTTCACTTGAGATGCATCTTTTGTAGTTTCCTGAGCGGGTCGTGATGCTTCATTAAGAACTCGGAGAGCTTTGAGACGCTTGTAGGCTGCCGTGGCCAGAAGGGACAGAAGGTCTTGGTAAGCCCGCTGAACTTTGAGGATGGTGCGCTCAGGTATGTTGCACAGTATGGCGACTGCGGCTGCCATGTTCTTGGTTGCTTGCTAGAAGTGTGGGGTGCGACCGTTGTTGGGGATGTCGGCTTTTACTTGGGAGGCGCGGAGGCGTGCTCTGTTCTGCCCGTGCTGCCCGTGCTGGAGTCGGGGTGCACCGTTTCCGCGAACGCGCCATCGTCCGCGTCTAGCTCTGCCTGGTTGTTGATGGTCCTTAAGTGCCATATTTAAACCGTCAATTCACCTCATAATGTTCCCAAAAGAGTAATACAACGTAGTGGTAGGGTTAAATACTAAGCAATTCCACAAGTGTTGATGTTTGTTTGTATGCAGGTGAATTGATAGCCAAAAATAATCAGATATGCAGGGAGTAATCCATTAAATTGGATTCCAACAAATCAAGCAATGCCACGTGTCATCAGATAGATCAAATGGCCCACAAACAGTAGTATCCAAGGCCATCCAATGGTGTATCACTCATATCAGTCAATGGAACCCACCTGGTAGTGACCTGGAGAAAGCACACGCGAAACGATCAGATGACCACTTCGGCTGAACAGGGGGTTCGGCCGAAGTCATCAAAATGACTGAATCGCACGCATTTGGTTGCAGGAACCGACCCTCCTCTACCTATAAATAGCACCCCACACTTCACCTCACACACGCGCCAAAAGTTGAGAATAGAATACCACCCCTAAGGTTTAGAGTAGTCGTAGAGGCTGCCAAGTAGAAAGAGAGTGTGGTGAAGAGTCTAGGAGGAGGAGGCTTGGGCTTGTCAAGACCCTCTTCTACCCTTGTACCACTACAAAGGTTTGATTAAAAATCAAGTAAGCCTTTGTGAATTCATGTCAAGTTTGATTTCCAATTCAAGGTAGTTTGCACAAGTAGTTACTTGTGGGTTCCTTGCTTTAATTTATTAGATGCTCTAGTTGTAGCTTTGTGTTTAAAATAAATTGAGTAGTGTAGAGCGTAAGCATGATTCTTAGGTTAGAAATCACCAGTGAATATCTTGTAGACCCCTAGAAGAAAGAGGTAGGCAGTAGGTGGTCACAATCCTATCTGTCCTTTGTAATCCTCCACGTTCGGCTATGCCATAGACTCTTGACGGGAGTCGTCCTAGTGTTGTTAGGGATAACCCGGTGCCCGAAGCAGGCACCTATCTCAAATTCCTTTAGATTAGAATCAATACTTTGAATTCCTCTCTGTTCCTTGCTTAAAAAACAACTTTGTGTCCTTGGGTGAATTAGTTCATAAGATTAGCACACATGTTCCTTGGATTTGATACTCTTGGGAATACTCCTTAAGGGGATGTGCTACACGACAGTTTCCGTGCCCTTGCGGACTTTTAACTGTGACATAAGAAACGTTAACACTGGTCAACCTTCATAGCGGTGTGTCACACCACACTGCAAGCTGGTCGGCCAGCTCGAGGCGCTGTGCTTCTAGCAGCTCGAGGTCAGCCAGTGGAGTCATGCTGGACAACATGGAAAGGTGAGGGCATCAACCATCTCTACGACGTGGCTTTCCTGTGAGTGGTGCTCACTCCCCCCAGTGCTGTTTTCAGAGCTCGAGCTGTACTCTAGAATATGGTGGAGGGATGTTGGCATATGCTCAATCATTCCCGCAAAGTGTAGCGCCGAGACCTTTCACGCGACGCGCGTGCTAGAGTCATCGACTGCCGAGTCTATTTCGTAATGGGCGCTAGGCCCCTTGTTGGAGATTCGGAGGATACTAGAGTTGTTGACAGAGAAATCCAAGCGCGCAAAGCGGAGCGCATGATGCGTGAGGGTGAGGTTGGAGTCTAGCTCTTCACCTTCACCGCCGACGAATTCGAAGTCTCCAAAAAGCGTGATGAAGCCATCGAGGAAGCGGAGAGTGGAAACGCGCAACAGTCCCCTACCTGGCACGCCAACTGCTGGTGTTCATAATATCGACTAGTAGCGATTGTGTCGCACGTTTCTCCTCAAGATGGCCTAGCTATGAACACAAAAAATTTATACTGGTTCAGACAAGGTCCCTACGTCCTGTTCTTGTGTCTCGCTCTTCGTTTGTTGAAAATGGAGAAGTTCTCTTACAAGCAAGCGTTATCTCGCGTGTAAGGATGGCTATCGTTCCCCTTTATAGACCTCCCATCCGGTGCTGCCCTCTCCCACACCCGCTCCATGACTCCTCATAAAGAGGACCCGATTTACAAGGCACTGGTATATTAGGCAGGGTGCCTAAGAAGCAGCCAGGGCACGGAGGACGCCGTTCAGTGCGTTCATATCTTGTCACCGAGGACGCTGTACCAGGGCGTATGCTCACCGTTCTATGCTACACACACGCCCGCCGTTCCATCGGATGTGACGGGGCGTAGAGTGCCCAAGTGGATACCGTCGAACGCGCCAGTGGCGCTCTTGAGTGCCCTTAACAAGATCGTGACCCTCGCCAACATTGCATTGAAAGCTACCTGGCAATCTGCCACCCGAACATGATCTTGGGTGCTTGGGGTCCTGACCCGCCTTCCTAATCTCCCGAGGGCCCATTCCTCCAACTCCCCGCGCGCGAACCACATCACGGCGCTTAGCGTTATACCTGCACGCTGCAAGCGACTCGTACCTTCTGATAGTCGGGGTTCAACACCCTGTCATATATATATATATATATATATATATATATATATATATATATATATATATATATATATATATATATATATATATATATAGGGAACAACTGCTGTGCAATCTGCTATTTTGTGCAAGCATGCAATCTCCACATCTCAATCGTTCCTTACCAACATTCACGGGCAATTCTCCTTACGAACAGTCTGTGAAAGAATGAGATGTTTTGTCCCACCTCGGAAAGTTGAGGGCATTGTACCCGACTTATAATGCAAGCCGTACACTAACCTTTGAAATCACTTGAACTTGCCTCCCCTTGAGACAATTGAAGATCTGATAACGTTTTCTGGAGTATTAAGTTTATGGACCCTAATATTAGATTGTATTGGAAATATATTTTCCAAATTACGAAAATTAATATGTTAGGAAACAACTAAATTTTAATCTAAATCCTCAGGAATGCCAATTTCAAATGTACAACGTGATCTTAGGGTCCCCAACCATAATATCCCAGAAAATATTATTATATCTTTTGCTCTTCCCAGGCGGTCCGTAACTGGAACCGTCCGTGATGATAAATTTTCACAGGAAGTTCGTATCTAGAACATCTGTGAAAATTTATCTTCACAGCCGGTCCGTAACAAGAACCGCATGTGAAAAGTATCCTCACAGATGGTTCTACTTAATCCGCTTGTGAAAATGAATGCCTATATAAGGCCTCAGCCGCACCATGCAAACCTAACCCGAGAGATTTAACAAAGATGTCATCAGGCTGCCGAATTTTTCATTTGACGCCGAACCCTCACCGCCGAGCCCCGTTGCCATCATCTCCATCGCCGTCCCTGTGTTGCTGAGCTCCATCGCCATCGCCGTATGTCTCCCCCCTCCTCTCTTCCCCCCTCTCTTAACTTCATAAAAAACACATTGTTCAGTTGAGTGATTGAAGCGTACAGGCTGGAAAGACCATGCAACTGATTGATGGACCTTTGTTGTTCTTGGTAATGGTGGCTGTGGTACCCACTACTTGTTGTAAGAAGGAAGCACTTCATGTGGAATTTACAAAAAAAAAAAACTAAAGGTGTTCTTCAACTGGTAGGGAAACTTGCTGCAAAAAGGCAAATTGACCATGAGAAGAATCAACACAGCTTGAGTACTGTACAATACAAGAGGTGTGCAGGTCCTTTTCATCTAGCTGACACTTTTCTGTTCATATAAATTAGGATTGTGATGTTTGGCAAGTACTCCAAAGTAGTAGCATTGAAACACATGCAAACATAGTGGTAAAACTATGTTTTGCTTCCGATGGGGTATCAAAAAAAGTTAAAATATTTGAAAAATTGAATGTGATAGATTTTAGTCACACAGCCTGTTTCATTGAAGTAAGATGGATGTTGTAAAAGCCCAAATTTTGAAGAAAAAGTTTTGGTGGACATGGATGAAGCGGGAATAGTAAAGTACATATCCGAGTGTGATACGTGTCAGCGAGTAAAAGCCGACCCTGTGAAGAAAGCTGGAATTGCAGCCATTAAGTATTCCGACATGGAAATGGGAAGATGTTAGTATGAATTTCATCATCGGATTACCACTCACATTTCGGAAGCATGATTCGATTTGGGTGATAGTCGATCGACTAACCAAATCATTACATTTCATTCCGGTGAATGTCCAATTCAAAGCAATGAAATATGTGGAGTTGTACATCTCAAGAATCATGTGTCTACATGGGTTTTTTCACACGATTATTTTAGATAGGGGCTCACTATTCATTGCTTGTTTTTGGGAGCAGTTGCACGCCTCGTTGGGTACTAAGCTAATTAAAAGATCCCCATGTCACCCGCAGAATGATGGACAAACCGAGAGGGTGAATCAGGTCCTTGAAGACATGTTACGAGCGTGTGCCATCCACCACGGTAAAAATTAAGATGATCTTCTACTGATGGTGGAATTCTTGTACAACAATGGTTATTAAGCGAGTATCAAGATGACACCATACGAAGCTCCCTACGGACGAAAATGTCGCACCCCGCTGAATTGGTGTGAGTCCGGCGAGAGGGTCACATTCGGGATTGATCTAGTCAATGAAGCCAGGAACAAGTTCGGATTATTCAAGCAAATTTGAGAGCGGCTCAATCTCAATAGAAGAAATATGCATACAAGTGGCGTTGTACCCTGCAGTTCAATACCGTAGATCATATATACCTTCACGTATCTCCGGTGAAAGGAATTCACAGGTTCGGTGTAAAAGGAAAGCTTGCTCCCCGATTTATCGGACCATTAGATATCACAGAGAAGTGCGGACCTGTGGTATATAGATTGGAATTGTCGGCATCTATCGCTGGTATACATGACATCTTCCACGTATCTCAACTCCGGAAATGTCTAAATTACTAAATTGCAGTCCACACTGATGAAATCAGCGAGTTGCAACCGGATTTGAGGTACTCCAAACATCCGGTTCAGATTCTCGACGAGAAGACCGGAACCACGTGAAGCCACATGCTGTGGTTTTATAAAGTGCTATGGAGCGACCATACTGCTGAGGAAGCAACATGGGAAAGCAAAGAATATATCCGCTCCAACTATCCGGATTTCTTATATTCTCATATCCGGTTATCTTTTTACCTCCACTTCTTTCATTTGTAATCTCGGGACGTGATTCTTTTAACAAGGGAGGAATGTAAAAGCCCTAATTTTCATAGTGCAAAGTACAGTTAAAAGAACTAAAAATTTTGAATGATAAAAAGAAATAAAAAAGGAAACGAGAAAGCAAAGTAATTCGAACCCTAAAAGAGAAAATTCAAAAAAAAATTAGCTACTGTTCAAAGGAGTATAGCATGAATATTGGAGTTGTCAATTGGATTCCTAATATGTCAAATAGTCTCCCTGCAAACTTTCATAATTTTTGAAGCAAGTTTACTTATTAATTCAATGGCTACACTGAAATCCATCCATATTCGAATTCAAGTTTGAATTCAAATGTGATTGAGTCAAATCAGTGAATGAATTCAAAATCAAATTCTACACCTTTGAATTGGCCACTCTGCAGAGATCTAGAATTTTTGGAACAAATTAGGTGCAGGAATTGAATGGGCGGAGAAGTAGATGAGGGAGAGGACGTGGGGCCCAGTGGCCAGTGAAACACCACCAAGGAATCGTCTCTGTTTTCTTCACAGCTCGACACCTCCCGACATGCAATCGACACCAGGAGCTTGTGTGCCTGCTTCCTTCACTTCTTGAACCAAAGTGCACACCAGCTGCGTCCTCATCCAGACCAAAGCAGAAAAATCTACCGCCTCTCTTTTCCTCTGTTCTTCACCTCATTTGCTTCTCTGTTCTTGGCGCCAAGTCCCTGTTCCGGCCGAAATCAAGCAAAGGCAAGTGGGTTTTATCATCGTTCATCGTTTCCTCGTCATCACAACTTCCTTGCGCAGCTTTTTTACTGTTTGCTTGCTCAGTTGGAGCCTCACCGATGAGAAGTGTGAAGAATTCCGGCCGCAGTTCTTCTGTTCGTGGTGACTCTCCTCTGCTCCACTGCGAAACCGACGATACAGGCCTTATCTCACCGACCTCCTTGAAGCAAAAAGGTTCATCTATGCGTATGCTAGCTGCTGGTATAATTTGAGACCATTCCATGGACTGTAGCAACCGTATTTCAAGTTTCCCCGTCGAGTTCTTTGTATATGATATGTTAGGTCTTGAACTAAATTTGTTTTCTATGTGAGAGTAATCATCGTGGCCGTGAGACATTATAAACTAGATGTTTTGGCGCAACACCTAGACAAGGAATCATCAAATATCATCGACTAAACAGGCCGGAATAGCAGTTTTCTCAACCGCCATGTTTCATCATGTCGGCTCACCATCGAGTTCCTTGTTCGATCAAATTCCAACCACTTTGGCACCCTCTCCCATGTTCTCTAAGTTCTCAGGAGCATTTTGGATGATTTCCCATGCAAAATAATGCACCAGAGGGCCCGACCGACATGGCCAGAACCCTAGGTTCCACCGCCGCCGTCGAGACCTCTCCGGCCATCTATTGCCGGCACCACCTATCCCAATGTGTTCCCCGTGCGATATTAGGTGGAGACGGCGAGTTTAAAGGGCCTTCCCTGGCACAAGCCAAGGCGTGCGACTTCCGTCGGGCGCCGCCGTGGCCGCCCCTGCCGCTGCCAGTCCCAAGGTTGAAGACAGGCCCGAGAGGGGCCTGACCATCAGCCAGTTGAGCTAGACCTCGGATCTAGTGAGGCCGAGGGATCCGGTGTGGCCACAGGCCCACACTCTGATGCCCCGTGTGGCTCTATTGGATGATTTTAAAACGGTGGGCCCCCGTTGATAATTCAAATATTTCATTCAGTTTTAAATCCAGATTCCATCCAATCTTAGAAATTCAATATCTCCTAGCATATGTGGCAAAAAGTTCTGAAATAAATTTTGTTAGAACTAGGGTGATATATACTTGGATCTGTATGAAAATCCCTATTTTGTCCTCAATAATTCCATGAAGCAAAATGCCATTGTCATTAATTTCTGGTGCTCCAATAATTCAAAAATTCCCAAACTTTGCCAGATAATTCCACATAATTCTATTGAGTTCTAGTAAAAACTTCTGGTCCATTGGAGTTGAGTTGAATGGACAAAGTGTATTCCAAACCTGTATGTACCTGAAAATTCCAAAATGTCCAGAAACTTTTTTAGCAAATTGTTCGAACTTGTAAATTCAATATCTCACAATTGAATGCTTAGAAAATTATGAAACCAATTTTGTTGAGTCTCTATTGACCTCCTCTAAGTAGAACACCAACTCTTAGATATATTAAAGCCCCAGTTTTCCTCTGAAAAGTCTGGGAAGTGTCTAGCTTCATTGATTTTTAGACAATAGAGACTTCCATGAATTGATCCCAATTTTGGCCAGAACCTCACTCATAGTACCTAGTGTCTTCTATAAAATTTCCAGAACCAGTGGGCTCAATTTTTTATACTTAACTGTCTTTCCATTAAGCTATATCATAATATCGGTATTGATTCACTTGTATTATTCTTTGCATATCGATTAGTTGCCGAGCTCGAGAGGACCCCGGAGCCAGTTGAAGTCATCCCTTGAGATTAACTTTGATACCATCTAGCAGCCAAGCAAGCCCTGGCTTGCATTTAATAGCGCTTTGAACTTTTATTTGTATCAAACTTTATGGGTTAGTATGTATTGTGCATTTGGTCTAAGTTTTCTTCGAGTTTTCCACTTGCATGACCGGTGAAACCCATGAGAGCAGGGTAGGTTGTTAAGTCCTTGATGTGTCCATGCTATGCTTAATGTTGTAGTTGCTTAGAAGTCGAGTAGTTAAAATCTACTCGCGAGTTCAGGAATTGGGTTCACACGGGTTTGGTTTGAGCGAAAGGATCACCATGATGGAATATGAAACCGGGCATGGAATAGGAGCACCAGGACATAGAGGCCTGTGAGCTGTAGCTGTGCCTGTGTTGGTCAAGGACCGATTTGTGTGCGGTCCTGTTGAGCAAGTTTTATTTCTACCAGAGTCATACTGGATATATGGGGTCTAGGAAACTGATGTACCTTGGGAAGCATTTGTTGAGACCTTTTCAATCGCCTCAGGCTTTTGGCCGCAGCACAGTAGACGGAAACTCACTTATAACATCTTCTACCAGAGTGGGAATACTGTCCTAGACAATTGAATCGATTCAACTTGGGCGGAACTTGGAAAAGATTGCTGCATACGACGTCCGTGGAGTGCACCTACGTGACTTCTAGTATGGGTGTATGTGTCGTGTATTCCGGGTATCTTCGATTCGAATCACCGTCCTCGCGATTTTTGAGTACCGCTTGTTCACTGCGTCGTGATGTAGTTAATTATGTGGAGCTGAATATTATTGAATCATGCTTTATAAATTAATCTTGTATTGATACTTGCAATTCTCTACACAGGTTGCTCACTAAATTTACTTTCCATGAAGCCTTAATTTGCTGCTGAAACTGAAAATAAGGATGAAGAATTTGGTAGTCTTTTATTGTAAACTGCTGTCCTATATTACGTATATCCTACATATAGAGTTTCATGTTTAGTGGAGGCGGGTAAGTCTCGCCGAGCCTTCATGCTCACAGTTGCTATATTAGTTGTTTTGCAGGTACCAGCCTCTATGCTTATGATTATGGTTGTCTGACGAGACTCGGAACTCTCTGATCATTAAACTCATAGGAAACCATGCTGCTGCCGTATGTTCTTCATGTGGCTAGTGAGGGGCATCCGTGGGTTGGACGGCTTCTCTTTTGCTTATTAGACTTGAGTACGAGAGTTGTATTCCTATTTTCAGCTGTAGTTTATTTCATGAAAAATATTTGTAAACTATACAACTTTCTAAATTTCCACAAAGGATTTATGTAATACGTGTTCCTTTACATGTGTGTTGTTGGGTGCCGCATCGCACAACACCACCCAATGTGATCCCTGGAAAGTGTGGACCCCTGGTCCTCACAGATGTTCATTGTGGTCTTTGCACAACATATGGAATGAGTAAAGATGCGTCAACCTGTGGCAAACAACATGGAAAATTTTGATTGATCAATGACGCGACATAGAATCAAATGAATCTACAATCATGCTAGTATTTGCTGCCAATGGAAATAACCTTCTAATGTGATGTACCACCAACAAGTTGTTCTTTTCAGAATCACCATTTGTAATGACCACACAACCATTTGTTTATGAAATATATGATCTACTGCCTGTAGATAAATCACGTAGGATAGACTAATGGTGTACGTTATTTGACGAAGAAGGTTGAGATTGAGGTATATGTTCAATGGGTCGTCCCAGCACAGAATGACCCAAGCACAATCATACCCTGGGCTAAAATACTAAACATGGACTTCAGTTAGTGTGTGCATAGGTCGCTTAGTGTCACTTAAAGCAAATACTTTTTTTCTGTCTTATCAGTACTAACATGGAAGGCTCTAAGAAGACTGCCTTGCAAGGCGATGCTGCCGCTATAACCAATGAAGTTTGCAATATTGAATGAAACATAGACCACTCCGAAAATGAGTCCATTAGTGATGGATCGTATCACGATCCATTAGATTCTTTTTCCAAATCTAAATGCTAAAAGGGCTTCAGAGGACCTTGACCCGAAATATGATCCCAACGATGAGGTATGGTACTTGTTCGGTCTAATAAATCGCAAATAGTATTATTTAATTTAATGTTGCTTGTCAAGTAAATAAATTGTTTTAATTCATTTTTATCTAGCTTAACTGCCAAGAGAACTAGGTGACCACTGCTCCAAGACACGTAGAACGTTCTCCAATGCCTGAATTCTCAGGTTCACAAAAGTGAAAACGAGGGAAACGAGGTGCAAATAAGGGTCCAAAAGGCATCATATACATAACAAGAATCAATGAAGGTGGGGTTCACCAAGAACATCTTGATGCTGCTACAAAGTGCCAAAATGTCTGCGGTTGTCTTGTCAGAGCGCTCGTGCCGATCACAATGGACCATTGGAAACAAATTTTTGAGGCGGGCAAAAACGAGTTGTGGGAGAAGTTGAAGAAACAATTCAAGTTCCCAAAAGGCACGAAAGAAGTTGTAAAGAAGGCAAATTGATCTCTTGTAGCAAGAAATTTCGTGGCTAGAATAGTGAAATGAATTCCTATGTTAAGGATAATAAGGTCCCTAGCCTAAGAAGATGGTAAAAATCATGCAAGCTCTGTGGAAAGAATTTGTTCTTCAAAAGACCACACCTGAGGCTGTAGCCCTAAGTCAAGCTAAGTCTGAGCTTGCAAAGAAGAACACATACCACCATCGGTTGGGGTCTACCAGATTTGGAACAAAACTTGAGAAATGGCATAGGATAATAGAGGACACTGTTAGCGTAGGCAATCCTAACCAGCTAAAAGGCCGCGATGAGCGAACTACGTGGTGGGTGTTAGCTCGGTAGGTTTGACCAACGAGGGCAAACTTGCAAAGCTCAAAACGGTGAATGAAGTAGGAATGGATTACCATAAGTAATTCAAAAGCAATAGAAGGGTCTCTTCAAGCCGGCGAGGGAGATGAACCAACCTACTACTGCCCTAGGCAATCCTAAACACAGTGGAGGGACCTGGCAATCTTTTCTCAAATGTCCTAGAAAGAGGGGTTCCCAAACAATTCAACGTCATATAGAAAACATGACAAAATTGAAGAAGACACTTGAAGATACAATTGAAGAAATGGTCATGGAATATTGCATGAACTTAAAGAATTAGGGCAATTGGTCCCTCATAATAGAGCACTGGTGCCCATGGAAAATGAGGTGTTGTTATCTCCAAGCCTTTCCTAGCAATGTAGAATCAGTGCCAGCTGCCTTCCTTGTTGATCATATCGTTGAGGACAAATCTTATCATCTTCTGTTCCCATCGGTAGAATAGAGAACAAAACAAAAAGGGTTTCCACTGATATGGCAATATCGTATCACGTCTTCAACAGTAATCCCCTTTCTTTGTAATATGATGTGGTGCAAGTTCCTGAGACCATCGATAATAATTTTGAAGATTATGAAATATATCACAACACTCCGGAGGGGATGACAACACTGGGGCAAGTTGTTAACAAGTTAATCCTTTGGCACCAACGCGACATCATGTTAGACGATGAGCCAATGTCGAGCCTCATCGCATCTCGAAAGACCTCAACTTCATATTCTACGCTGAAGGTTCATAGACAACTAGTCCTGCTATCTCTAAGCAAGGACGATAGTAAATACAAACAAGAGCAACCAATTGAACAATAGGTTGAAGCAACAGAAGAAGTTAAGTCCAATGTCCAACTTCCAACAATTGCTCCTCTAACAATTCATTTGCAAGTTAGCTCATACAAAATAAGGAACCATCAGAGTTAGTGTCAAAGTATCTTACACTGATGAATAAAATAAATTCAACATCTCATGCTTCATACATGCCAGCAATAGAAAATAATGGGACGTGTGAAGAAGACGACAAAGTTCATACTCGGGAGTCCTGTTTCAATAAAAATGGGATCTCGATATATAGGAAGGAGGACGTTCCTCTTGAATTTGAGAATTGAAAGCTGTGCATGACAACGGTGCAACTTAGCAAACAACCCTTCCTACTCAAGAGAATGCACGAGTGGTACATGCTATGCAACACTATTTATGACATTTCCAATGTCACATTTTGTGTGTCAGAAGAAGCATTTTTGGAATGGAGGAGCGAACGATAGACGAGAAATTTTCTTTGAAGATCTTTGAGGCTTGTTCTATCGAGAAATGCTTGAAATATACTTTCTACTCATCTGGTGCTTGTAAGTGACTCTAATCTTTCGTACTTGCTTATTTTACTACACACATACATGGCATGATATGACAACAATTATGGACTTATTTTTAGGATGCAATACATGGATGACAAAAAAGTGAAGGGCAAGACGACGATCCAGGACCCGATAAGGATTGTGTCGGTGTTTTGGAAACTGAATACTAAATTTGTATTGAATCACGTTCATCTTCATATGGCTAGCTACAAAAGACAAGATATTTCTGCTAGTTCAGCAAAAAGGCCCTACATCCAGAGGGAGTCTATCTGTGATCTTTGTTAGCTCAAACGGCGAGAGAACATATTACAAGCGAGTCTTGTTGAGTACATGAACTCTAAGAAAGTAAGAAGAACTTTATGAAAGTAATGCGTAAATGAAACACACACGGGTGTATGAAAGTAAGGAACAAATGCAAGTGCATCAAAGGAAAAGTGCGTAAGAAATGTGCACAAGATAAATGCGTAAGGTAAAATGCATAAGTAAAGCGAGTCCAAATTGATTTTGCACCCTTCACGGATGTCCTTTGTGGTCCTTTTACAGGGGGGCGAGGCGGTCCTATGTAATCGATATTCCTCATAGTGGGGCCGAATTGTATAGTGTTCGTTCTAAGCATCTGGTCTTCCCAGGGTGCTGAAGCTTTAGAGTCTTGTCTTCTTCTTGGTCACCAAGGAACCATCTTATGTGTGGGGTAATCATTCCTCTACGATGGATGGGATGAATGGTAGGCTTATCCTGCAATAGGTCGCATATTTATCCCTTCTACCGAAGTCACTGCACCCACCATCTATCATAAATGTCCCCAACTACCTGCGTCTCCCGAGCTCGAGCCTGGAAGGAATCGTCCGCCTGACCTCTCGAGTCGGGATTTTGGCGCGCTGTATACCCATACCTCGGCAGGTCGGGGTGTTGGAGGCTGGCCCCTTCTCGAGACAGAAGGCAGCTACAGTTTGTCGCCGCATAGTGGTCGTGTACCAACGGATCCCTTGTGTTTGGTACCTCGCAGTACAGAACTCCATCGTTAGCCCCTTATCCTCCTGCTGAGTCTTCACGAAGTTGGTCGTAGGTTGAACTTGCGCTCGTGTCGGGCACCCTGAAAAACAAGAGTTTAATAAATGGTTTAGTATTAGTTCAATATACACGCCTGACCACTAGCGGCTCCAACTACTTCTAGAGGCGCAGGCGCCCGATCGTTGTTCACCCAGATCACGTGATAAACCTCGAGCCTCCAACGAGGCTGGTTTGTTAGCTCATAAGTTTATTTGCGCCCCCCCCCCTCGGCGGCTCATAAGTTTATTTGCGCCCCCCCCCCCCTCGGCGAGCTGTGTGTGGCTCGAAGGGGTGAGCAGACCCGAAAGCTCTGAGGTTAGGGTCTAAAGAGTTTTCTAACAGGTAATTGTAGGATAGAAGAGCATGTGAAAATCTACCAGAGGGGGTGAATGATAGATTTAAAACTTTTTATGCGGAAGCAACAAAAACCCCTTTGTAGAAAATCAATCTGATAAAAAAATTGTGTGTGTGACTGATGTAAACATGTTCAACCGTGAAAAAAGTGGTAGAGCTTGAAGAGAATCATGTCACAAAGACACCACGACAAGAATCACTTGAAATTGTCGAGTAAAACTAAAGTTATAGACAAAACCCCAAGCAAAGGTCAATTTGTTCTAACCAAGAAAAAATAATCTGTTACATTGCAAAGAAACTCGTGTAACTCAATAACCATGAAACCAATGAACGTATACTTTTCCCAGATGATATACGATTGAGTTGTAAAGACAACAAAAAAAGAACCACGGTAATTGGATCAGTAAAACTTGAGTTATGATCAAAACACGAAAGCAACGTCAGGCTGTGCAAGAACTCGACGAGGAAGACTTGACTAAAACAAGTCAGATGAACAAGGAACAAAAGCTCCTCCAAAACTACAAATTTTGTTCAATGAAACACAAGAACAATAGCTACCAGTCGTGCTCTTCACGAGCCTTGACCCACTTGCTTATATACCAAGCCCTAAGACAACTCCAATCCAACTAAGACTTCCTACACCTTCTTGGATTCAATTGAAACTTTCCATAACTGCTCATGACTCTTCATACGCAAATAGAAGCAAGCTTGAGACAAGATATGTATCCTGGTTTAGGCAAAAAAGGCCCTACATCCACAAGCAGTTTATACGTGATCCTTGTTAGCTCAAAATGTGAGAGAAGAGATTCCAAGCGATCCTTGCCCGAGTATATGAACTCTAAGAAAGTAAGAAGACCCTATATAGGAATGCATAAGCAAAACGCGCATGTGCATATGAAAGTAAGGCACAAACGCATGTGTGTCAAAGAAAAAGTGTATAAAAGAAATGTGTAAGATAAAATGGGTAGTAAAGTGAATAAAGAGTGAATCCGCCGCCCTCGTGGAAGGCCTTCGGGGTCCTTTTATATGGGGGCAGGCGGCCCTATCTATCCAACATTCCTCATAGTGAGACTTGGTGTACAATGTTTGTTCTAAGCATCTGGTTTGTCTAGGGTGCGGAAGCTTCAGTCCTGACTTCTTCTTGGTCTCCAAGGTATCGTCTTTTGTGAGGGGTAATCATTCCCCTATGACAAATAGGATGGATGGCAGACTTATTCTACAACAGGTCACATCGCGGGTTCATCTCTCTTGTCGAAGTTACCACGTCCATCGTCCGTCATAAATGCCCCCAACTACCCACCTTGCCCAGGGATCAAGCCTGGGAGGAATCGTCCCCTCGACCTCTTGGGTCATGACTTGGGCAGGCCGGATTCCCCTCGCGCTGCCACTGACATTTTGCTTGTGACAATGTTAAATTTGTCTCCATGTGTGTGGAATAACCATGTATTTTTTTCAAGTTTAAAGTATTGTTATAACAAACTATAATATGTTATGAGCATTTGAAAATGTTAGGTTAACTTGCTATTTTTGTTTAATATATCAGGTGACATGTTGAAAAGTAATTGTTAAATATAGTAGTTACCAAAGATTAAGACTATAAAGTTAAACCTTTCAAAATTGGATAACAACTCATTAAAACTATGTCGTTGGGCTACAAAATTTCTCACTCATTTATATTTTACAGTGTCACAGAAGATGTGATCGAACGTGGATGTACAATATGGCAAGGTCTGATCCTACATACATTCAAAATATTGCGAGCTTTCTTGAAACGTCCAAATGACATGCGAATATGCAAAAGAAAGAAGGGATATTATGTCCTTGTATCAACTGCAAAAATAAGATTGCTTGGACAAATACTATAGTAATCCAATTACACTTGGTGAATGGAGGTTTTAAACTAAACTACACAATTTGGATAGAGCATGGAGAGTTAGATACATGCATTGTGGATAATGATGATTAGGGACGTGTCAGATATTTTAATGGCAATAAAGCTAAAATCAGTTATGATCGTGACAATAAGGATGATGACGATAATGATGAGTTTGATTATGATGGGACTTGCATCATATGAAAAAACATGTGTTGATTTCTATGGGAAAAAGTAAAGGTTTTAGTAAAATTGAGCTTTTATATTCTGAATCAAATGGTTGTGGTAAAGACTTTACTACGTTGCATGTAGTCCTAGAACTACTAAAGTTGAAGGACACACACGGATGGTCCGATTGTAGTTTCACTGATCTTTTGAATCTTCTGGCAGAAATTCTTCCAAATCCCAATACACTGCCCAAAAGCACTTATAAATCCAAAAACCTTCTATGTCCGATGTCGCTAAGTGTGACAAAAACACATGTGTGTCTGAATCATTGTATTTTATATCATAAAGATCATATTCTCACAACAAGATGCTCGATCTGCGGTGTCAGTAGATACAAGGAGGACTACAATCGCTAGTATATTGCCAACATGAATAAGACCCAGAAGAATAAGAAGATTTCTTTTGTCCTTGAGGGTGATGATGACACTTCTAACGATGCAAATGGGAAGAATAAGAGGAAGATCCCTGCTTGGTGATGTGGTACCTTCTAGTAATTGATCGCTTGAAACCTTTGTTTTAAAACCCCTGGGAGGCAAAACTTGCGTTGACATTCTAAGCTGCGCACGAAGAATGACAAATAGATTTGACACCCTTGTGATGCAACACAATGGAATTTTTTTTTATATTTAGTATCCAAAGATTGCAAAGGAAATCAGAAATGTTATATTTGCTTTGGGTACAGATGGAATTAATCTGTTTGGTGAAAAAAGGAGCATACACCGCCCCTGGCCCGTGTTCTTAACAATATAGAACCTACCGACCTAGTTGTGACACAAAAGGAAGTACATTTTGTTGTTTATTCTTATCCAAAGTCTGAAACAAGCTTGCATAAAAATTGACGTGTTCCTAGAACATGTGATGCAAAATATGGCGAAGCTGTGGAATGAAGAGGTACGTACATGGGACCAGTACAAGCGGGAGTATTTCACGCTAAGAGCAATGATATTCATGACCGTCCCTAATTATCACAAACTCTTTACAATATTGGCATAAACAAAAGGGAACAAATGCTGTGTAATGTGCATGGGTGGTATTGGTCTTCTATACCTCAATTCATCCAGAAAGTTGGTGTACATGAGACACCGACAGTTCTTGAAAGATACACACAAGTACTGGAAGATGAAAAACAATTTCATAACATCACCAAAAATGGTACTGCACAAAAACCTTATAGTGGAAAACTCATGTTTGAAAAGTTTAATATCATTCAGGTTGTTTTTTATAAGGGAAAAAAATAAAGGAACAAAGAAAAAAATACATCTTTGGCTGATACAACCAACACGACTTTCAAGAAACAATCAATATTTTTCAAGTACCTTTCATTCTGGAAGGACATGAAAATTTGCCACAATATTGATTTGATGCATGTTACAAAGATTGTATTTGACAACATCATTGGAACCTTGCTAAACAAGCTGAGGAAGACAAAGAATGGATTAAAATGACGTATGGATCTAGTAAATATTGACAACAGGCCAGAGCTTCACCCCATAGAAAATGGCAATGAGAAGCATTACTTTCTCCCAGCTAGCTACGACTTGAATCTACAGAGGACAAAACAATTTTTGAATGCCTGTGCAGGGTCAGTGTGCCCACGGGTTTGTCATCCAATATTAGGAAATTAGTCTCGATGAAAGACTTATTGTTGACATTTCTTACATCACAGATAAAAATCGCAATCGCACAAAAACAGATGTGTAGCACTTTCCCTTAAGAGAGTATTTCCAAGAGTATTGAATCCAATGAACGTGTGTGATAACCTTACGAACTAATCCACCCAAGGACACAAAGTTGTTTTGTAGGTAAGGAAGAGAGAGGAATTCAAAGTATTGATTCTACTTCAAAGGAAATTGCGGTAGCTGCTTGCTTTGGGACGGGTTTACCCCTAGCAACAAATAAGGCTGTCACCACCAACTGCCTATCTCTTCAATTCGTGGGTCTACGAGATATTCATTGGTGATTTCTAACCTAAGCACCACGCTTACGTTCTAAATCACAACTCTAGTTGTTTCGAACACAAAGCTACAACTAGAGCCTCTAATAAATTAAAGCAATTAACCCACAAGTAACTACTTGTGCAAACTACTATGAATTGAGAATCAAACTTGAATTGATTTCACAAAGGGCTTACTTGATTTGCATAACATCTTTGTAGGGGTACAAGTGTAGAAGAAGGGCTTGACAAGCCCAAGCCTCCTTCTCCTAAGCTGTCACCACACTCTCCTTCTACTTGGCAGCCTCTAGGACTACCACTACAGGAAACGCGATCATTTGCAACGGCCGTATTTATTTGCGACGGCCAGCCGTCGCAAACAGCTTAAATTGTGATGGCCCGCCTCTGGCCGTTGCAAATAACAGGGCCGTCGCGAATAAGGACTTATTTGCGACGGCTATAGGTCTGGCCGTCGCAAATAAGACCTTATTTGCGACGGCCAACCCTAGAGCCGTCGCAATTAAAGTAGCCGTCGTAAATAACGCCTTATTTTCGACGGCCAGTACAAGGCCGTCACAAATAGGATTTAATTGCAACGGCCCTAAGGTAAGTCCGTCGCAATTAAGGCAGCCGTCGCAAACTAGGTCTAATATCGGGACCCTCCGGCCCCGACTCTTCATTCACAATCCCTCCACCGCCGCCCCCGCCCCCGCCGCCCCCGCCCCCGCCCCCGCCGCCCCCGCCGCCCTCGACCCCGCCGGCGGCCCGCCTCCGCGCGGCTCCGCCCCTGCGCCGCCGCACCCGACCCCGCCGCGCCCCGACCCCGCTGCCCCTGACCCCGCCGCCCCCACCCCCGCCGCACCCCCGCCGCCCCCGACCCCGCCGCCAGCCCGCCTCCGTGCGCCTCCGCCCCTGCGCCGCCGCCCCCGACCCCGTCGCCCCTGCGCCGCCCCCGACCCCGCCGCCCCTGTGCCGCCCCCGACCCCGCCGCCTCTGCGCCGCCGCTGCCGGCCCGCCCCCGGCCCCTGCGCCGTCCCCGACCCCGCCGCCTCTGCGCCGCCGCTGCCGGCCCGCCCCCGGCCCCTGCGCCCCCGCCACCGGCTCGCCCCCGGCCCCGCCGCCCCTGCGCCACAGCCACCAGCAGGTAAGTCCTGGATCGCCCCTGTATTTTTGTAGAAATTCAGTGAATTATGGTTATGTTTGAACATGGTGATCTCATGGACATGGTGACCTCATGGAAGAAATTCAGTGATGTGTCATTTTTGAACATGGTGACCTCATGGAAGAAATCATAGTGGTTATGTTTAGGTTTATTGAAGTAAATTGCTCTCATTTGAATTATGGTTATGTTTAGGTTTATTGAATTGCTCTCACTTGAATTATGGTTATGTTTAGGTTTATGGAAGTAAATTGCTCTCATTTGAATTATGGTTATGTTTAGGTTTATTGAATTGCTCTCATTTGAATTATGGTTATGTTTAGGTTTATTGAATTGCTCTCATTTGAATTGAATTGGTCTCATTTGAATTGAATTGCTCTCATTTGAATTGCTCTCATTTGAATTGAATTGCTCTCATTTGAATTGTTCTCATTTGAATTGAATTGCTTATGTTAGAATTGAGTTGATAAATTAATGAATTACAATGGATAATTGTTATGTTTAGGTTTATTTGAATTGCTTAGTTTTTTTAATTATGCTTAGGTTTATTTGAAGGGTCGTTGAATTGCTTAATTTTGATTGCTTGAGTGTTCAAGTACTATATATACATAAATGGGCTTCAGACCAGCTTGACAAGGCCCGACAAGGCCCATTTAGTGGTAAGGTAAAGTATGCGTGTAGACGGGCACGAAGGCGAACGATGACGGTGAGGATGGCAAGCACCTGCGCGTGGATAGCGTACTCTGACGAAGTGGTTTCATCTCTGATCTACGGCAGCTAACCCTAAAGCCATCATGGAATTGTCATCTGAGACCAACTTTCCTCTCACTCTTCCTCTAGTTCTTTCCTCTCTCTTAAATGACCTGAAAATGAAAATTAGCAACGTAACCTATAGCAATGTATTACCCGTTTCGGATCGGCACGTCTCACATGCCATTGGCATGTGAGACGTGCAGGTTCGGAATTGTCCCTTTTTTGGACAGCCTCGGAGTGACCGAGGGGGCGTGGCTTGTGACGAGACGCGGGTCCGGATTTGGACGAGATTTCGGTGGCATAACCCTGTTGTTCTCTGCTGCACCATTTTCGGGCGTGCAGTGGAGAACAACGGGGTTATGCTGCCGAAATTTCGTTCGAATCCGGATCACGCGTCTCGTCATGAGCACGCTCCGCTCGGTCACTCTTGGGTGGGTTTAGGATCTATCTGCCTAGGTTGTAGGGCCGTGACATAACACAACAATACATTAACAACAATTTCTTTCGCGTTAAACTGCAGAGTCAAACATGGGTAAAGACCGCAGTTGGATGTATACTGGCTCGAAGAGCAGAACTGGTGGTCACTCTGATGAGTGCTTTATCAAGTTAGATCAATTTTTGGATCGAGCATTTTCGTTGTCAACGGAAGATATGGTGCGGTGCCCATGTACAAAATGCCGGAACACTAAGTTTTTTAGAAGATTGGAGCTTTCGTTTCACTTATGTCGAAACGGTTTCACTCCACATTATGAAGTGTGGACCTTTCACGGAGAGACTAATTCTCGAGTCATAGCCGAAGTGGATGAGGATGATGATATAACAGAGGTTGATAGGATGGATGAGATGCTAGAAGCTCTTGAAGCAGAGGATCCTCTTACAAATGAGGCAGAGAAGTTCTTCGAGGAGCTGAAGAAATCACAAGAGCCGTTGCATGAACACACGGCTGTGAACGTACTTGCTTTCTTGACCTGATTTATGGCAATTAAGTCCAAGTACTTTTTTTCCATCAACTGCTACAATGATCTCATGAAATTGATCTGCGATATCCTTCCACAACCGCACAAAGCGCCACCAGATATGTATCAGTCAAAGATCAAGATATCTGGTCTTGGTATGAAGTATGAGAAAATTGATGTGTGCCCAGACAACTGCATGCTATTCTGGAAAGAGCACGCCAATGAGAAGATGTGCTTGAAATGTGGTAAATCGAGGTATGTCGAAGTTGTTAATGACAATGGCGATAATGTGATGACAGATGTCGCACATAAGCAGCTTCGTTACTTGCCTGTGACACCTCGGTTGAAGCGGATGTTTCTTTCAAAAAGAACCGCAAGACACATGAGATGGCACAAAGAAGGTAAACATGAGAACAAAGAATTGTTGACGCATCCGTCCGACGGTGATGCATGGAAGGCGCTAGACCGTTTCGATCCCGACTTTTCTCGTGATGCGAGGAATGTTCGCATCGGATTAGCGACAGATGGATTCTTACCGTTGAGTACGAATGCCACGCCATACTCATGTTGGCATGTCTTTGTCATTCCGTACAACCTGCCACCTGCTTTTTGTACGAATAACGAGTTCATGTTTCTCAGCCTCATTGTACCTGGACCTGATCATCCAGGGTCACGTCTCAACGTGATGTTAAAACCGCTGATCGAAGAATTGAAAGTCTTGTGGACAGGAGTCGAAGCATACGACAGTTACAAGAAGCATAAATTCAACCTTTGAGCTGCTTATTTGTGGTCTGTCCATGATTTGCCGGCATACGGCATGTTTTCCGGATGGAGCACTCATGGTCATCTGACGTGTCCGATATGTGCTTCAGACACGGATTGTTTTCGACTAACTAATGGTGGCAAAATATCTTACTTCGATTGTCACAGACGTTGGCTGCCCTCGAATCATATATTTAGGCAGCAGAGGCATGTCTTTCGAAAGAACACTGTTGTCACTAAAGGACCACCGAAGCGTCTCAACGGGTCAGAAATTTCTGATATGTTGGACAAACTGGTGCCTGATGAAGGTCGTCCTAGATATTTTGTAGGTTATGGAGAGGAACACAATTGTACTCACATATGTGGACTTTGGGAGCTACCATATGTGAAGTCATTGATTCTAATGCACAACATTGATGTCATGCATCAGGAGCGTAATATGAGCGAAAGTATCATAAGCACTTGCATGGATATGCCTGGCAAAACGAAAGACAATTATAAAGCTAGACTAGATTTGGTAGACATTTGTCACCATCCAACTCTTGAAATCTCTGAAAGTGGTGGAAAGCCACGTGCTTCTTTCTGTCTTCGATGGAAAGAAAAGAAAGAAGTTATGAAATGGATGAAAACTTTGAAATTCCCAGATAGTTACGCAGCTAGCCTGAAACGAGCCGTAAATGTTAACACAGGAAACCTCACTGGGTTGAAGAGTCATGATTATCACATTATAATGGAAAGACTCCTACCTGTTATGTTCCGAGGCTATCTAGATGACGCGGTGTGGAAGGTTTTAGCCGAGCTCAGCTATTTCTCTAGACAGCTTTGTGCTAAAGAAATCAAGATCGGGATGATGGATAAGTTAGAGAAGGAGATACCCATACTTTTATGTAAGATGGAAAAAAATTTTCCACCGGGTTTCTTCAATCCAATGCAACATCTGCTTATCCATCTTCCATTCGAAGCTAAAGTTGGCGGTCCTGTGCAATATAGGTGGATGTATCACATTGAAAGAGCGCTACGATATTTGAAACCAATGGTTGGCAACAGGGCAAGGATGGAAGGGTGCATCGCTGAAGCATATGCTCTTAAGGAAGTAGGATACTTTTCAAGTGTCTACTTTGCGGAAGAAAACAATATCAATACTTCGGCGATGCGGTAAAATGTGGACGAAACACCCCCTCTAAGCGACCTTTCCATTTTTCAAACGAGAGGCGCCACCGTGGGTAGCTACACGACCTACGTGCTATCCGAACAGGAAAGGACTGTTGCTTTACTCTACATGTACGCAAATATAGAAGGCATGCAAGAATACTTTGAGTAAGTGTTTCTCCTACGTTTATGCTAATTGACATATTTTGCTACACATGTACTCTAAAAGATGTTTTTTCATGTTCAGTGAGTTCCACAGACAATATTGGCCACATAGGCATCAACCTACGGCCAAACAAGTAGAAGCGATGCGAAAGGAAGGAATAAATGGGGGGCAGAGTTTCCTATCTTGGTTTTGAGAATATGTAATATTCTCTCGTCTTCTATGTATTATAAATTACTATTATTAAAGAAGTATTATGTATTATTCTCACGTCTTTTATAACAGTGTCGGACTCACAATGTCCATGAAGATTTGTGAAAATGCATCTGGGTTCCCCGTGGGTTTTGGATGATTGATGACGACAATTAAGTCGCTAATGAGCTCAAGTGATCTTAGCACAGGTGTGGACTCGATCGGAGACGCAAACCCTCAAAAAGGAAAAGGAAGGAAACAGAGTCAACTCGAAGCGTAGAAACTAGGGTTTCTAGCGTGTTGAGTTAGAGTAGCCGTAGAAATAGGAGGGTGCGTGTGTAAAGTGCATTGAGATCAAGTTTGGGAGCTCAAAGTGGTTTAGAGGTCAAACCCCTTGAGAGAAAAGAGTGGATAAGTAGTCTGGCAGTAGGGCCGGACTCGTCCGTGTAGGTGGCCGGACTAGTCCGCCCCTGGCCGGCCAAGTCCGTATTCGGCCGGACCAGAAGGGTCTGATTGAGATCGGACTAGTCCGTTTGTGGTCGGACTAGTCCTGGTAGCAGTGAGTGGGTTTTGGGGACTAAGTCCCAAAACCACGGACTTGTCCGTTTGAGACCGGACCAAGAGGTCCTGAGTGAGAACGGACTAGTCCGCCCTTGGGGCCGGACTAGTCCGGGTTGGCGAGTTGAAGGTGCTTCTGTGACTAAGTCTGGGAGGACCGGACTAGTCCGTGGTCCTCAGACTAGTCCGTTTTCACACGGAGCAAAAGGCTCTGTGTGAGATCGGACTAGTCCGGTGGTGACCGGACTAGTCCGTTGTTGAAGTGGCCGTTTGAATTTGAAGTTTGGCAGGTAGTGTGACGATAGCGTGTCAGCTGTCGGGACCTGACAAGAGGTCAGTGGTCCCCTAGGCCGGACTAGTCCGGGCCTGAGGCCGGACTAGTCTGCCCTTTTGCTGAGGTCAGCAGTTTGGGCTCGGGACCCCTATAAAAAGGGGACCCCCAGCCTCATTTCAAACAACTCTTGAAAATCTCGAACCCTAGCGCCGCCACAGCCAACTTGGAGCACTCTTAAGCCTCTTTCTTACCTACTTTCCCTCTAAAACTAATTCTTGAGTGGATTAGGGTTTAGTGAGGTGGAGAAGAGGAAGAACATCACGCTTGTGCTCCCGGTTTGATCTCTTGCACTCATTGAGTCTTTGTGTGCTGTGCGTTGAGTATATTTTGTGGTGTTGATCACCTTTGTGGTGTGGGAGCCTCAGATTGTGAGAAGCCCCAATGAACTTTGTAATCACCCTTGTGATTAGTGGAAAACCAAGTTAGGCCCGTGTGGTAAACTTGGTGAGGGAAGGGTTGTTGAACCCGGTCCTTTGTGGAATCCTCAACGGGGATGTAGATTCCTTGTGTGGAATCGAACCTCGGGATAAAATCCTTGTGTCTTCGTGTTCTTCGCATTTACTTTATCGATTATTTCGTTCTAGGGTTGCTAGTCTTGTTTCGTACTTCATATTGCTAAACTTGTTGAAGCTTGACTCACTCTTGTGTTGGTAGTTGTTTAACTTGACTTAAACATATCTTCACCTGTAGCCTCGAGAAAATCCCCTAAAACTTGCTACAAACATCTTTTAGGGTCCTTCACGCAGGCTGACCAGACTAGTCCGCCCCCAGACCGGACTAGTCCGCCCCCTATGATTTAATCTTGTTTTATTAAGTCATTTGCAGATCAATTAGCCTATTCACCCCCCTCTAGGCAACTTTCAATTGGTATCAGAGTAGGACTCTCCACAAAGAGTCTAACAACTCGGAGAGATGGCCGGAGTGGTGAATGACGACGCATCGAGCAGCAACTACGAGGCAACCCGTGAGGAGACGCTGGCCTATCAAGATAAGCCAATGGACGATGAGGAGACTCGCCAACTCAAGGCGAAGCTCCGGGAGAAGCTAAACATCTCCAAGATCGATCCGTCGAACCAATCAAGTGGTAGTGGCGGAGTCAACTACAACCGACAAGGGTTCAACTATGAACACCTTGCCGCCAACAACCACTACCTCTCCATCCCATTGGGGAAACCTCCCCAATTCGATGGAACTGATTACTGGATGTGGAAACACAATATGAAGATCCACCTCATGTCACTCAACCCGGCGTTGTGGCAAATTGTCATGACCGGGGTGGAGATTTCGAAGGATGAGGACAACATCACTCAAGAACAAGCCATCCTCATCCACCGCAACGCTCAAGCTGCGGGTGTGATTATCTCATCTCTCTCAAGAGATGAGTTCAACCGCGTCAATGGCCTTGAGGTGGCCAAAGACATATGGAACACCCTCAAGACGGCGCATGAAGGAAATCGGGTGGTCAAGGAGGCCAAGATCGAGCTCATCGAAGGAGAGCTTGGGAGATTCACCATCTTGGATGGTGAATCCCCCCAAGACATGTACAACCGGTTGAAGGTACTTATCAACAAGAGCCGATCATATGGCTGCACCAAGTGGACTGACCACGAGGTGGTGAAGAGGATGATCCGGACATTCATGCCTAGGAACGTCGCTCATTGCTCCATGATTCGAGAAAGCCCGGGGTTCACTCAAATGACCCCGGAGGAGGTCCTTGGCAGGATCATCAACCATGAGATCATGGAGAAGGAGGCGCTCTTCTACGACGACCTTCAGAAGTTCACCGCCTCCAAGATGAAGAACGTTGCACTCAAGGCAACACCCTCTTCAAAGGAGCAAGAGGAAAGTGATGAGGAGAGCCTCGACACCGATGAGGAAGAGGCCTTCTTCATCAACAAATTCAAGAGAATGATGAGAAAGAGAAAAGGCGGACACAACTATGAAGTCAAGGGGAAGGAATGAGCAAGGCCCAAATCAAAAAGGTCTTGATACAATTGTGGCGAGTATGGGCACTTCATCGCTGATTGCCCACATGAAGAAGCGAAGAAGAAGAAGGAGGGCAAGCCTCAAGATAAGAAATTCTTCAAGAAGAAGAGGCCCTCCGGACAAGCCCACTTGGGGAAGGAGTGGGACTCTAACGATGAGTCCTCCTCCGAAGAAGAAGAGGAGAAGATGGCTACCATAGCCATCGGGAGGAGCTCCAAGGGAAGCAAGCTCTTCCCCAACCTCAACAACGACTACAAACCTACTTGCCTTATGGCAAGGGAGGGAAGGAAAAAGGTAACATCTCATCCCTCTTCCTCAACTTCCTCACAAGATGAATTTGATAGTGCTAGTGAGAATGAACACATGTTTAAGGACATAAGCAAAAGCACCTTGCGAAGGATGAAATTGCTTATGGATGAGATCTTTGAGAAGGAGGATCTCATCAATAGACAAGAGGACATGCTCATCCTTGAGAAGGAGAGATGTCAAGAGCTTGATGAGCTCCTTGAGCTCGAAAGAGAGAAGAGCAAGGCATTGGAACACGAACTTGCTCTTTGCAAGAAAACGTGTTCAAGTCTTGAGGAGAAGTCAATTGAGCTCAAGGATGAACTTGGAAACTTGTCAAAAGTTAACAAGATCCTTGAGACTCAAGTTGAGTCTCTTAAGAACAATGTAGCCTCTTCCTCCAAGAGCTCAACCCCCTCAAAGGCCTCATCCAATGCAACATCGCCTTGCAAGTGCTCTAATTTAATCCTTAAGCTTAAGGATGAACTCAACTTAGCGCAAGGCAAGCAAGCACCTAAGGGTGCCATCTTTGACAAGGAAATGCACGAAGTGCATACACCAACACAAGACCACGCCATGTCAAGGATGGTCTTGGCTATACTAGAGGTGGAAGGCATAACGCCAAAACCTCCAAGTATGGCAAAGACATGATTGTCTTTGTTTAGGGGAGTTCATCCCTAACTAAAATTGAAAAGAACTCACCCTCTAGCAACAAATTGCCTAAATCTGAATCGCATCCTCTATTCCATGATTTTGATGCATCTTATGTGCTAAAGAGGAACAAACACGGCAAAGTGTTTGCTAGATATGTTGGGCCACTCCACAAGAGCCCCAAGCCTTGCGTTTGGGTGCCCAAATGCCTAAGCACTAACGTAAAAGGACCCAACTCCGCTTGGGTACCTAAAAGGAAGGCATAAATTTGTTTTGTAGGCTTACTCCTCCGGCGGATCGAAATGGGTGTTGGATAGTGGATGTACCAACCACATGACCGGAGAGAGGAGCATGTTCATAGAGTATGAGGAGAACAAGGACCCAAGTGAAGGAATCTTCTTTGGGGATAATAGACAAGGGAAAATCCTTGGCTCCGGTAAAATTGCTATCTCCTCTTCGCATACTTTATCTAATGTTTTGCATGTTGATTCCCTAGACTATAATCTCCTATCCATATCACAGCTGTGTGATAGAGGATATAAATGTGTTTTTTCTTGTGAGGGTGTGAACGTTCTTAGAGAGGGTAATGACTCGATAGCCTTTAAGGGAGTGCTCAAGGGAAAGCTCTATCTTGTGGACTTTACAACGGATAAGGCTCAACTTGACACATGCTTAATGGCAAAAGCCAACATGGGATGGCTTTGGCATCGAAGGCTAGCCCATGTTGGAATGAGGAACCTTCAAAAGCTCCTTAAAGGAGAGCACGTTCGTGGCCTAAAGGATGTGGTATTTGAAAAGGATAGGCCATGTAGTGCGTGCCAAGCTAGAAAGCAAGTAGGAGCTCAACACCCCTCTAAGAATGTCATGACGACAACTAGACCTTTGGAGTTACTCCATATGGATCTTTTTGGCCCCATTGCCTATATTAGCATTGGTGGCAACAAGTATAGTCTAGTCATCGTTGATGACTTTTCAAGATATACTTGGGTATTCTTCTTGCATGATAAGAGTGAAACCCCCGGTGTCCTCAAGAAATTCCTAAGGAGAGCTCAAAATGAGTTCACCTTAAGGATAAAGGCTATAAGGAGTGACAATGGCACCGAATTCAAGAACATGCAAGTAGAAGAGTTCCTAGATGAGGAGGGCATCAAGCATGAGTTTTCCGCTCCCTATTCTCCACAACAAAATGGAATTGCCGAAAGAAAGAATAGGATGCTTATTGAGTTGTCAAGGACGATGCTAGATGAGTACAAAACATCGGACCGGTTTTGGGCGAAAGCGGTTAACACCGCTTGCCATGCCGTAAACCGATTGTACCTTCATCGCCTCCTCAAGAAGACTCCTTATGAGCTTCTCGTTGGTAAGAAACCCAATGTTTCTTACTTTCGTGTCTTTGGTAGCAAGTGTTATATCCTCAACAAGAAGCCTAGGACTTCGAAGTTTGCTTCAAAGTCCGATGAGGGTTTCTTGCTTGGATATGACTCAAACACTCATGCGTACCGTGTGTTCAACAAATCCTCCGGAATTGTTGAAGTAGCACGTGACGTGGTGTTTGACGAAACCAATGGCTCTCAAGTGTAGCAAGTTGATCAACATGCCCTTGATCAAGAGGAACCTCCACTAGAAGCTCTAAAGAGAATGGCACTTGGAGATGTTCGCCCACAAGAACCATCTCAAAGCTCAAGTGACCATCCTCTCTATGAAGTAGGTCAAACCCCCATTGGACAAGTTGGACATTCACTAGATGCTCCCCAAAGTGATAACGGGAGTGAAGATCAAGGGGGAGGCATGAATCAAGGGGGAGACCAAAGTGAGGAAGACGAAGCAAGTGATTCAAGAGTTCAACCTCCGCATCCTCGTGTTCATCAAAGTGTTCAACGGGATCATCCCGTTGACAACATTCTAGGAGATATCACAAAAGGAGTAACAACACATTCACGTGTTGCAAACTTTTGTGAGCATTTCTCTTTTGTCTCATCCTTGGAACCACATAAGGTTGAAGATGCCTTAAGAGGTCCGGATTGGGTAGTTGCCATGCAAGAGGAGCTCAATAACTTTGAAAGGAACAAGGTTTGGGAGCTTGTCAAGCGCCCACAAGCTAATGTTGTTGGAACCAAGTGGGTGTTTCGCAACAAACAAGATGAGCATGGCGTGGTAACTAGGAACAAGGCACGACTTGTGGCAAAAGGGTACTCACAAGTTGAAGGATTGGATTTTGATGAGACATTTGCCCCCGTAGCTAGGCTTGAGTCAATTCGGATATTGTTAGCCTTTGCTACTCATCATGATTTCAAGCTCTACCAAATGGATGTTAAGAGTGCGTTCCTTAATGGTCCAATCAAGGAAGAAGTTTATGTAGAGCAACCTCCGGGGTTTGAAGACCAAGACTATCCTAACCATGTTTACAAATTGCGAAAGGCTCTTTATGGCCTCAAGCAAGCTCCTAGAGCTTGGTATGAGTGCCTAAGAGACTTTCTAGTTGAAAATGGTTTTAGGATAGGCAAAGCGGATTATACCCTTTTCACAAAGCACTTCAACGAGGATCTTTTTGTGTGCCAAATATATGTGGATGACATCATATTTGGTTCCACAAATAAGGTTTTTTGTGATGAGTTCTCCAAGATAATGACGGAGAGGTTTGAAATGTCCATGATGGGTGAGTTGAAGTTCTTTCTAGGATTTCAAGTAAAACAACTCAAAGAAGGGACATTCATAAGTCAAACTAAGTATACACAAGATATTCTAAGGAAGTTTTACATGGATAAGGAAAAACCCATCAAAACCCCTATGGGGACAAATGGACACCTAGACCTAAATGAGGACGGTCCAAGTGTGGATCAAAAATTATATAGGTCTATGATTGGTTCACTCCTCTATCTTTGTGCATCTAGGCCCGATATCATGCTAAGTGTGTGTATGTGTGCACGCTTTCAAGCAGCACCTAAGGCTTGTCATTTGACCGCCGTTAAAAGGATCTTGAGATATCTAGTACACACACCTACCCTAGGACTTTGGTACCCCAAAGGATCCAAGTTTAATCTCATCGGATATTCCGATGCGGACTATGCGGGGTGCAAAGTTGATAGGAAGAGCACATCGGGTACATGTCAGTTCTTAGGTCGATCTCTAGTGTCTTGGTCCTCCAATAAGCAAAACTCTATTGCTCTCTCCACCGCCGAAGCGGAATATGTTGCAGCCGGAAGTTGTTGTGCACAACTTCTTTGGATGCAACAAACCCTTAGGGATTATGGGATTAACTTGCGCAACATTCCACTCTTGTGTGACAACGAGAGTGCCATCAAGATAGCCCATAATCCGGTGGAGCACTCTAGGACCAAACACATAGACATTCGACACCATTTCTTGCGAGATCACTCAATGAAGGGAGATATTGCGATTTCTCATGTGAGGACGGAACATCAACTTGCGGACATTTTCACCAAGCCTCTTGATGAAAAGCGTTTCTGTGAGCTAAGAAGTGAGCTCAACATTTTGGATTCTCGGAATGTGTCTTAAACCACATTCCTCATATATTTTGAGCTATATTTCAAAAAACTCCTCTCTATCTTGATTTCTCTTCAAAACTATTTGAGAAATCTATTTTCCTTAGAAAATGGTCATGTTTTGTCATATATTCCCTTATAATCTTGTCTATCATGTTTTTCATGCTATATTTGTCCAAAAGGACCTATTTTAGTCGGCAAAATTCAAATATATTGTTTTTCAGCCCAGTAGGACCGGACTAGTCCGCCCCTGTGGACGGACAAGTCCGGGTCCAGACTAGTCTGCGGCTGGTCCGCACACCGGACTAGTCCGCCCTTCAACCGGACAAGTCCGGATCCGGACTAGTGTGAGTCTGGTCCGCGGACCGGACTAGTCCGGCCCCTCAACCGGACTAGTCCGGCCCTTGGGGACTTAAACCCCCAGGCGGCCCAGACCCCTCCTCTCCCTCTCTCACTTGACTCTCTCACTTCCACGCGCTAGCAACCGCCCCCCCCCCCCCCCCATCGGCGATTTTGTGCTCCAACCACCAAATCTCGACTCCAATCCACGCATCGAAGTCTTTGGGAGTGAGGGATCACTTCCCCGAGCTCCACATCCGTGATCCATCTCCGATTTCGTCGATTCTAGTGGATTTGAGAAGGTATTCCCTCGTTCTTGAAAAACTAGCCCCATTCTTGATTCTTAAAGTTTTTGATAGGAACACCTTCATTAATGTTGCTCCATATACCCTTGCGATCATAGCCTAGGAGTATTGCGCGCTGATTCGATGATTTTTCGATGAATCGATTAGGGTTAGGGTTCATTCTGCGCAACCCGGACTAGTCCGCCCCTAGGGCGGACAAGTCCGGTTTGCACAGGGCAAACCCTACTTCTAGTCTTTTCTCGTGATCTTTTCCGCAATGCTCCCTCTCCTTGGACTCATACCTTCCTTTCTCTATGCTTTCCGCAGCATGTCGAACTCGGAGCATTCCCCTCCTCGTATCAACCCCGAGGGGCGAACCAAAGCTCAAATTGTCGAGGCAAGGACCAAGGCTGCGCTCATAGAGGCGCAAAAGGCAAAGGAAGAGAGACGGCTGAAGGCACTCGAAGCCTCCAAAGTTGCCGCAAGCATCTACAACGAGGAAGAAGCCATAGCTTGAGCAACCGCAGAGTCCCTCAATGAGCTGCGGAAGAAGAAAAGGGAAGACAGGGAGGCTCACAACTCCAGGGCTGCTGAGGCCAATGCCCCCATGAGAAAGAAGCTCGTCACCATTGGCGAGAAAGCGAAGGGCAAGGAGCCAGCCCAAATGGAAGCTGAGCCTAGGGTCGAGCGTGACCCTAAGAAGGGAAAGGCTCCAGCTCCTATCGAGCCAAAGAAGAAGAAGCCAGCTGTCAAGATGTCAGCAAAGAAGGCAGCTGGAGGTGTTGTGATCAAGGAGAAAGGGAAGGCCACTTCCATTGGCCCCCTTGAGGTTCACACACCAGAAAGGAACCCCAACAGGCAGAAGGAGTTGTCTGCCAATGTGTTTCATGGAAAAGGGGCTGAAAAGGCCAGGAGGCTGAGGACCGAGAAGGTCTACAAGTTTGAGAGGAGCACGGCAGATCTCAGGTTCTGGTGCGACTTTCATTGTGACTACTACCTGCTAGTCTATCAGCAGATGAAGAAGCCGGTAATAGAAGCTCAATGGGTTGACTGGGATTACATGGCCAAAAAGCAACACTCTGCTTTTGACGCTGTCATCGAAGCTGCTGAGCGCCATGACCTCAAGAAGATCATGGGTTTCAAGTATGACTGGAACGTCGAAGTGATTCTGCAGTTCTACTCCACCATCTACTTCACCACCTCAGGTGACAGAAGAATTATTTGGATAACACATGGTGAGCAGTACTCAGTCACTTTCGCAGAGTTCGCCAAGATTCTAGGGCTTAAGGCACACATGGATCATGAGATTATAATCTCTAACCTCAAGGCCGTGGACCATGAAGAGCTAGCATATATGTATCCAAGTCACGTTCCATTTGATGCCGGTCTCGCCCGCAACATCAAGCCCTTCTACAGCATTATGAACAGAATCCTCAGAAGGACGATAGCACCGAAGGACGGTGATGCTGGGGTAATTCAAGGGAACTTGAGGCACTTGCTACTTCTGGTTGATGGGGAAGAGAAGTTCAACCTCGTCGATTACATCTTCGATGATATCTTCAACATCTCGCATACCCCCAACCGTGCTTGCGGGTATGCCCCCTACATCATGTGCCTCATCGAGAAGGTGTCGGGCGTGACCTTCGTCAAGGACGTGTCGCACCGCCCGCTTCGTCCTCAGAAGCCTCCGAATGTACCCGTTCCCCCTCGTCGCAAGAATGCAGATCCTCCATCTCGCCCCGTGGCACCTCCGTCTCCGCCTCCGCCTCAATCAATGAGTGCCTTCTTCAAATGCTTCAAGGCGATCTTCACTTCCTGCCAGAAGCAAGAGATCCGTGCTCAAAGGGCACACAAGCACCAGGAAAAATATCTTAAGGTGGTGTGCGACAAGCTGGAGGTCCCGATGTCCTCTCCGGAGGTGAGTGATGGGGAGATCACTCCATTCCCCAACTTCACCGCCGATGAGCTCGCCCAGCTCCAAGAGGATGGAAGCTCCCCTCGGGCTGCTCCCTCGGCAAGGAACTCCGACGACGACGACGACGACGCCGACGATCATGAGGAAGACGTCGAAGATTCTGAGGCCACAGAGAGTGGAAGTGGCGAAGACGAGGACTAGTTCTTAGGTCTTAGTTTCCCCCCTTCTTTTTCTTTTTGGTGCCTTGATACCAAAGGGGGAGAGTTAAGGGGGAGTTAATCTTTTGTGGGTGTGTTTGTGGTTTGTGGACTTGTTATGTAATATATTCATGCTCTTGGATGTTTACATATGTGCAAGACTTGTTAGTGTTGTTTAATATCAATATAATGCTCTTATTGTCAATCTTATGATTATATTGATGTTCTTTATGTCTTGTCACAATTGTTGAGCACGTCACGTAGGCACCCCACCATAACGTGTGTGGGTATGAAAGATCTCCTCCACCTCTTTTACATGGTGCATACATTGAGGGGGAGTCATTCATACGCACACAAGTTATGAAAACCAAATTTAATACTCTTAATTGTTGAAGGACTTAATGTGTTGTCATCAATCACCAAAAAGGGGGAGATTGAAAGTGCATCTAGGTTCCCCGTGGGTTTTGGATGATTGATGACGACAATTAAGTCGCTAATGAGCTCAAGTGATCTTAGCACATGTGTGGACTCGATCGGAGACGCAAACCCTCAAAAAGGAAAAGGAAGGAAACAGAGTCAACTCGAAGTGTAGAAACTAGGGTTTCTAGCGTGTTGAGTTAGACTAGCCATAGAAATAGGAGGGTGCGTGTGTAAAGTGCATTGAGATCAAGTTTGGGAGCTCAAAGTGGTTTAGAGGTCAAACCCCTTGAGAGAAAAGAGTGGATAAGTAGTCTGGCAGTAGGGCCGGACTCGTCCGTGCAGGTGGCTGGACTAGTCCGCCCCTGGCTAGCCAAGTCCGTATTCGGCCGGACCAGAAGGGTCTGACTGAGATCGGACTAGTCCGTTTGTGGCCGGACTAGTCCTGATAGCAGTGAGTGGGTTTTGGGGACTAAGTCCCAAAACCACGGACTTGTCCATTTGAGACCGGACCAAGAGGTCCTGAGTGAGAACGGACTAGTCCGCCCTTGGGGCCGGACTAGTCCAGTTTGGTGAGTTGAAGGTGCTTCTGTGACTAAGTCTGGGAGGACCGGACTAGTCCGCCCTTGGGGCCGGACTAGTCCGTGGTCCTCAGACTAGTCCATTTTCACACGGAGCAAAAGGCTCTATGTGAGATCGGACTAGTCCGGTGGTGACCGGACTAGTCCGTTGTTGATGTGACCGTTTGAATTTGAAGTTTGGCGGGTAGTATGACGATAGCGTGTCAGCTGTCGGGACCTGACAAGAGGTCAGTGGTCCCCTAGGCCGGACTAGTCCGGGCCTGAGGCCGGACTAGTCCGCCCTTTTGCTGAGGTCAGTAGTTTGGGCTCGGGACCCCTATAAAAAGGGGACCTCCAGCCTCATTTCAAACAACTCTTGAAACTCTCGTACCCTAGCGCCGCCACAGCCAACTTGGAGCACTCCTAAGCCTCTTTCTTGCCTACTTTCCCTCTAAAACTAATTCTTGAGTGGATTAGGGTTTAGTGAGGTGGAGAAGAGGAAGAACATCGCGCTTGTGCTCCCGGTTTGATCTCTTGCACTCATTGAGTCTTTGTGTGCTGTGCGTTGAGTATATTTTGTGGTGTTGATCACCTTTGTGGTGTGGGAGCCTCAGATTGTGAGAAGCCCCAACGAACTTTGTAATCACCCTTGTGATTAGTGGAAAACCAAGTTAGGCCTGTGTGGTAAACTTGGTGAGGGAAGGGTTGTTGAACCCGGTCCTTTGTGGACTCCTCAACGGGGACGTAGATTCCTTGTGTGGAATCGAACCTCGGGATAAAATCCTTGTGTCTTCGTGTTCTTCGCCTTTACTTTATCGATTATTTCGTTCTAGGGTTGCTAGTCTTGTTTCGTACTTCATATTGCTAAACTTGTTGAAGCTTGACTCACTCTTGTGTTGGTAGTTGTTTAACTTGACTTAAACATATCTTCACCTGTAGCCTCGATAAAATCCCCTAAAACTTGCTAGAAACATCTTTTAGGGTCCTTCATGCAGGCTGACCGGACTAGTCCGCCCCCAGACCGGACTTGTCCGCCTCCTGTGATTTAATCTCGTTTTATTAAGTCATTTGCAGGTCAATTAGCCTATTCACCCCCCCCTCTAGGCAACTTTCAATTTGCGACAGCTATCTTATGGATTGGTGAATGTTAGAAGCTATAGTCGATATGACGTAAATGGCTTCCGATTCCGTACAACTCATTTTGAAGCTCATCGTCCTCTCGCGGCAACATCAAATTCTGGTGTTGTGACGAGAGCAATGGACACTCAAGGGAATTTAACCGATTATTATGGTATCATTAACAAAATCCTTGAATTTACTTTTACCGGAAATAAGACCCTTCGAGTTGTCTTCTTTGACTGTGACTGGTTTGACGTACTCATGGAACTCGAGAAAACCAATTTGGAATGGTGGAAGTGAAACATATGGACCGACTACGAGGTTACGATACATTTGTTCTTGCGCATCAAGTTGAACAAGTGTATTATCTACCTTCTCCATGCACGAAGCTCAGTGCTTGGTGGGTGGTATATAAGGTGAATCCTCGTGAGTGGCTATATACTCCTGGGGATGATGGTTACCATGATAGCGAAGACGTTGAATAAGTGTACCAAGAAGAAGAGTTGCCAGACACTTTTATCATCGAGCTTGGTGCAGGACTCGATCAATTAGTTGGAGATGTTGAAGACGTTGAAGATGTAGAGGTAGATGATACGCGAAAACGAAAATTAGAACAGGCCATGATGGAAGATCGTTGTGCTGGTTTAAGGAGTAGGGCACAAACACATGACAATGATGTTGATGAATTTTGAATGTGACTACAAGTAATGTTTTCTTGAAGATAGTAACATGAATTTTGTATATTTTATTTGCATATTTACTAATTATCTAATTACAACAGGATGGCGTCAAAGAAGGGTAAGAAGGTGCCGCCGACGAGGGGGTTCTACCCCTCTAGACCTGAGGACGCTTTCGTTGGTGCCTCGTCGACTGGCAGCAGACGCTCTCAGCTGCTGGGGCACGTTCAGACCAGCTCTAGAGCTTCGTCACAGGTAAATGTCACTCGTTTTTGACAAATTCTTTAAATTCAAATTCATATTAAACTTACTTATGAATCATTTGAATGTTGTAGTCCTCACCAACTGACTCAGAGGCTGCGGCGCCTTGGGTGATCCAGCCCTCAGCGAGGCAGCCCTCGGCCAACCAGCCCTCAGTGAGGCAGCCCTCGGCCAGCCAGCCCCCGGCTGGCGATGAGTTTGTTCCTGAGGCCTTTGAATCGGCTGGTGAGGAGCTGTCTGGGTCACCTGACGTGGCGCCCCAGTAGACGCGGAGGACGAGGAGGACTCACTTTGTCAGTCCTCTCGCGGTCCCTTCACAGAGTTCATAGAGGATCGTGATTCATCCAGTCAGAGACAGGTAATAAAAATTATCGTGTTCAATTTTAGTTTCTTTTGTTTACTTAAGTAATGAATGAATAAATATCTTACAGGGCTTGGGACGACACGTCTTTCACCGGTGAGAAACACCACAGACCGGTGAACGGTGTCCTCGGGTCCATAGTGCGTTTGCACTATCCCGGGGTCATCGACGGGGTGCCCGCTCTTTCGTGGGAGGACTACGCACGCGTCCATCACCAGGAGCAAGGCAACCTTCAGGAGGCCGTATGGGCCGATTTTATGGTAAGTATGTTAAAAAAGTTTCTAAGTTATAACTCTTAAACTCTTTTAGTGAACATCTCTTCAATATATTATTTATCGCAGGCAAGATATACTTTAGAGGACCCAAACAACTGTCGCCTGTTTGAGGATGCGAGGCGAGTGTTTCACTTCAACGCTGCCAAGGCGCTTCGACATGCTTTGTCGAACGCCCGTGTTCAAATTATTAATGAGCACTTGAAGGCGAACCAGCAGCACGTGTTACACTTCCGGCAAGAGAGCGAGAGGCACCTGACGGAGGAGGATTACGTTCAGGTACGTGGAGTGTAGTAAGTATTTTTTTCTGATAATTGCCTCGATGGTATTTTTAACGACTTCCAACTATGTGCAGGGCTACGTGAGCTGGTTGCAGGGTCGGACCGATGCATTTCGGGCCCTTTGTCGCTACTGGACTAGCGACGAGTTTAAAGCTAAGTCTGAGAAGGCTCGAGACTGCAGAGGGGTGGAGGGGAAGAGCAGGCACGGGCAAGATAACTACTTGCGTTTAGATAAACGCATGGTAAGTGTGTGTAACTTATGTTTATATATTAATAATATATTGTTCGTACTAACACGTATTGACAGGAGCGTGAGACGGGGGTGCCGCCCACCCCTGCCGAGGTCTGGAAGAGATGTCACAGGGACCCTTCTCAGCCGACGGGGTGCAGTCAGGCTGCAGCCGAGCGGTTGGTAAGTTTAGAAATCATTCATATTAAATATAACTATATAGATTGTTGAACTTACACGGTTTTCTTGTTTTGCAGGCTAAGTACGGGGAGGAGGCTAGGAAGATACACGGCGAGGATTTCGATTGGGAACGTCAACCGATCGATCCTCAAGCCGCATATGCAACCGGTGGTGGAAAAGCACACGGAAGGTGAGTTTACAAGTCATTTTATCGTTTTCAATTCAAAGTATTCAAGATATTTCAATTTCATATCACTGACTCTCTTTTTTATAGGCTCGCCATATTCGACGGAGTTGTTGACTCGAGGGCGGGGAGACCTGCGAGAGGCAGCTCCACACGGGCTTCAGGCACGGGAGGTCGCCACGTATCGCAGAGGGACATTGAGATGCAGTCCCTCCGAGAAACTGTAGAAGAAAATGAAAGGCGACATTAGGAGGAAAGGAGGGAGGCGGAACGCCAAAGGATCGCGATGGAGGCCACGATCCAAACTCAGGCAGCAGCGTTGGCGCAGATGCGGGAAGCAATGGAGGTAACAAAATAAAAACTAAAATTATCATTAATTCAGCGTAAATGACTTATTAATAGGTAGCATTTAATGTTTGCAATGACAGGCCATTGCTCGGGTGCAAGGTCTGGGAATCCAGCTACCGGTACTACCACCGGTCCTTCCAGGCGATCCTTCTTCAGCGGGTCAGGTAAGTTTCTATGTAATCCTTCTTCTCCAGCGTAATAAGATTGAGATAGATGAAAGAGAGAGATAGTTAGATAGAAGGAAATGATTGAGATAGAAGAATGATAGAGATAGAAGAAAGAGAGACAGAAGAATGAGTGAAAGATAGATAGAGTAGGATAGGAACGAAGAGAGAGAGAGTAAGATGTAGATGGAGATAGAGAGAGGGGAAGATAGAGGGAGGGAGATGTAGATGGAGATAGAGGGAGGAAGATAGAGGGAAAAGGATATCAATAGATAGATAGAGTGAGAGAGAAAGATAGAGTGAGAGACAAAGAGAGAAATGAAAAGAGAGAGGAAGAGAGGGGATCTAGATGAAGATAGAGGGAGAGGAAGGGAGAGAGAGATGTTGATGTATTTATATTCTAACTCTAAGTTTCATTAATTGCAGGGATCCGCGACGGCTGCACAAACGCCGTCGCCGTCGCTAGCCCCGCCTGGAATGAGGCGCGATGACGACTTCGACTTCGGAGGTGGCTCCGAAGGTGGCTACGGAGGTCAGATGGGCGAGTGAGCCCTTTTGTTTGCTTTGTTGATGACGATGTGAGATGTATTGGAATTTATTAGTTTGTGATTGTGATGATGTTTCCTCTGTGATGATGATCTTTGCTATGTGTATATAATGTGTGTATTGAATCTGTTCTGTGATTCTGGCCATCGAGCCGGGTAGTTTTTTCTGTTTTTTAAAAAATAAAAAACCTTATTTGCAACGACTTTTTATACAGTACCGTCGCAAATAAGGGACCAGGCCGTCGCAATTAGTCCACTGCTATTTGCGACGGTCCGGCCGTCGCAAATAAGGTTTAATTGCGACAGCTGGGCCGTCACAAATAGCTCTGTGGGCCCCGGAGGAGGACCTGTGGGCCCAGCCCACTGGACTTATTTGCGACGGCCTGGCCGTCGCAAATAGAGGCACTTAATTGCGACAGCCGGGCCGTCGCAAATAAGCTTTAATTGCGACGGTGACACCGTCGCAAATAAGGTTGCGGGGCCCACCGGCCCGCGGCAATAACTTGCGACGGCCGCTCCTAGCCGTCGCAATTAAAGCTTATTTGCAAATAAATTAGAGTTGCCATGCATGAAAGACTTTATATTATCTATTAATGGATTTGACAGTTATTGTGTATATTAGTAATATTGAACACAGTGTAATGAAGAAATATATTGAATTTGATAAATTTTTATTTTTGTTTCTCTTTGTGTGTGTTTTGTTTTCATAAACTTTTTCCTGCATGATTATAACCTGAGTATAATTTATTTACATGCTTTAAATATATTGTCGATGTTTGGACTGTGGGGACCGGGTCTACACATTCCTAGAATCGCAGAGGGTGGTGCCGTGCGATGCGGAACCCAACATCACACATGAAAATAATACAATAAAATACAAAGTTTTTTTTATAGAAACGGCCCATGTCTTTTACAATACTTAATGTACAGCGGAAGTTATACTGGTAGCTAAACTATCAGCCTAGCTATGCAAAAGTGTAGCAGTCCAGCCCCGGGGATGCTACACACTAGCAACACACAACAGATCACGACGGCATGGAGGGCTCCCACTTGGAGGTATAACCCGACGGGGGCATCACCTCATCTTCAGGCCCTTCCTCATACGTCTCACCTGTAAACAACATAATATAGCAACTGTGAGTACAAATGCTCAGCAAGACTTACCCATATCACCTAAACATGGAACTCTACATGCAGGGATACTTAACATAGGAATAGATATAGCAGTAAATGACTCGCCTACATGTTGATCCTTATTTTTCAAGTTATTAGTAGCAGATTAAAGGTTCAATAAAAGTAACTTTAGTGAGCATATTCTATAGTAATCATAGTTGCACATCAATTATAATTCAATACATCATATTCTTCTTGCTTCTTCAGTATTTACTATGTCACATCGTAGTGAACAAGCCGCACTCATATAACCGCGAGAGACGGTGATTGCAATCATTAGACACCTGGATAACACATCACATACACCATTTCGGAAATGGAGCGAATCACACTTCAATAGTATGTTGTATGCAACAACCTTTCAAAGGAAACCCAAATGTTGAACCGGTCCTTCGGTAACGGGCAGGACGTCTCCGCGCAGAGCGTGTCTATGCCTGCCGGTAGATTTACACCTTGCTTCCCTCAACCCACTCCTATAAAATGGTAGGGTAAGCCTCGACACCCAGGTTAACCAATTATATCGGTTTCCTGGTTTCTATATAGTTAGTATGCATCCGATATAGTTCAAACTTGTCCAGCAGGGTTGCACACGGATTGGTCCACAATCGACACAAGCAGGCTACGGACGTGAGACCCCATCTGACTGCACCCTATCCTACTGCTTGGTCTCAAATTCATATTCATAAACCATTCTTTGATCAAATCCACCTCGTGTGATAAAATCTTATCTCGCGAGTATATTCCAACTACTTGACTTCTACTGGATTCCTCAAAATATGAGCATGTCATTTTCTACTCATCAAGTTGTAGACCTACCTAATACTCCATGGGATGGGTCATGCTAGTGGACTTTCAATCACCTTAGACATAATGCACATATCTCACCCTAGACATAGGTTATACAAAACAAAATTTTACAAAAGCAGTTAAATGCAAACCGGGGCTTACCTGTCTGCGAGTCAGTATGAAAGTTAGCCTTAGGGAGTCTGCCTTCCAAGTCCTCCGGCTCCTCCTCGATCTCGGTCACTATGTGATGTACATAATATGAAAGTATATAAGTGACATAGAACTATATATATGAGCTTCTAATTATAGTTTCTGTTACTAAATGATTTTAATTGGCTTTGGAATTTTTATAGTGGATTCTAGGTTCTATGATGAGAATCTGGGCCAAGAATTGAGGATGTTCAAGGAAGCTTGTTGTCTCTAATTTTCCACCAAGTAAAAGGCTTCTCTGAATTTTGGTACTAATCTATATCTTTAACATAGCTAACAGTGGATGATCTTGGTAGATCAGGTCTCACAGGTTCTAAGGAAATTTGTTTCATAATTTTCTGAGCTTTCTACAGGGATAAATTGATTTTACAAGTTTGCAAGGAATTCTGAAAATAATTTTGTACATTTCTTATTTTTTCAAATGACAAGGAGAATTGGAACACCAATTCACCCAGTAAATAACGTCCAATGAACTTGAAATATTTACTGGAGATCAAGTGTATTTCAATGAGTATTCTAACCAAAATTGGGAATTTTCCAATTAGCAGACCAGGAGTAATTAAATTCCCAAGCAGTAAGCTTAATGGAATTAATTTAGAACATTCTGGCACTTTCTTGTCCAACAAATTGCACCACTGCAAAATTGGGATCAATGTGAGTCTACCAGAATTTATTTGGATTTTTTTGAGCAATTTTACTAGGAGTAATTGAATTTAGAAGTTTGCTCAAAATCTGGATTTATTTGGAAAGGAAAAGGTTTGAATTGACCAACCCGGGTCTACTTCATTTAAATGTGATGAGAAAGTTTAGGCCTGATCTTCCGAAAGATAATGGGTAAGTCGATTAATGGAGATCTCGACGTTTATGATCCGAGGCTCTCGAGTAGAACACGAACATCCCCTGCAATCACTACACCACCGCTCCGTTGGTTATCGACCGTGCTGCACACGCTTGACCTCGCCAAGAAGGCTAATCCCTACAAGTGCAACCGAGAACACAAGCAAGAACGTAGAAGACATGATCTAAAATCGTGAAGTTGGAGTTTCACAAACCGTAGAACAGCGATATTATTAATCTAAGCAAAACCCAATTATTCATGGCGGCTACTATGAAGTATATATAGGTGGGAGGACATCCAAGGGGATGCTGGGTTCGTGACCTAACCCTAAGATACGAAAATAATGGACTTAGACTTGATACAAGGCCCAATGGCCCAATACGGTGGCGCAACAACATGACAGATTCTGAACTCGATTCTATTTCAACCTTTCCCGTCCACTCTGAAGGAATTTTGACATGGTACCAGCTCCATTGGAAAGGTTATCCTCTCATCTTTCTGCACATATGTAGAATGTCTAAAACGGAGTTCGTATGCGTGTTGGGTGTCCGTTTTAGTGCGTACTGCTCTTGGACTCCGAGTTGGACACGATTTTGAGTTTGGCTCGGTTTCCATCTTCTTTGAACGATTTATCTGGTCCTCCACGTCCCTAATACTTCCTCCCACTACTCCTTAAACCTCTCCATGGATCCTAATCACAATTAAATCATTAGGTAGCAATCTATGCTCAAAAACATATAACAAAACATATAAGAACGAGCTCATCTCTGAATTAATTGTTGTGTATGACCTCTATTGATTGCATCTTGTATGTTTAGTGGAGTGTTGTTTGTATCCATAGAAGTGATCTCCTCATCATCCTCCCATTCTTGAATTGGAGTCGTCCTCGAATCAAGTTCATCTCCTCTCATGTGTTGGTCCAAATGTGCAATGCCATCAAATCTTCTTGTATGCATCAATGGAGGAGGCCAAGGTGGTGGACGACATAGTGCGCCATCTTGATCTTGTCCATCAAATAAGAGTGCACATTCACTTGAGCCAGGATCCCAAACAAATAAACATTGTGTCATGTTTGTAGGTGCAATAATAATGTGCATGATCTCATCATTCTCCCCTTCTTTATGACAAGCCATCCTCGGCTTGCTCGTATGTCCAGCAAAGAGGCTTGCTTTGGAGGTAGAATGAGTGTTGTCCATAATGCACAACCACAATGAATAATGCTTTTGTTGTCCCTGCTGCAAGGAAAAAATACTAGAAAAACTTGACAAGACATTATTAGCGTTAGTACATTCATTTACTTGACCGTGTTGTTGCAGCACAAAAGGAGCTTCCTCATTTGAACATATGTAAAATTTATGCACCATAAACATACCACTATGTTCATATTTGCCTATAGCATGAAAAATATTTCTACTTAACGAAGGCAATTCAGATTGAGAAAATATTATCTTATCTACGATATCTAGATGACAAAGAGTGTCAAATTCAATATAGCCCAAAGTATTTGTGAGACATATGTGTGTTGAATACATTGGCTTTGACAATAAAAGTTTTGAATGCTGCCATAACATCCTTTTAGCAAGCGAATCTAGCTCCAAGCTTCTGCAAGGTCCGACAATAGATCCAACTTTCTTTGTCTAGATCTGGCATGTCTTTGTTAGCTCCGGCATGACTTTAATAGCTCCGGCATGTCTTTGTTAAGATCCGACATGTGTTTCTAGCTCTGACTTTTGGGATGACTAGTTCCGACTAGTTTTTGTTAGCTCCGACGCTAGGTTCGACTGGTTTTGGTTAGCTCCGGCGCTAGGTTCGATTGGCTTTGGTTAGCTCTGGCACTAGGTCTGACTAGCTTCGGTAAGCTCTGACGCTATGTTGTACTAGCTTTGGTAAGCTCCTGCTCAAGCTCCGGTTAGCTTTGGCAAGGTTCGGAGCTTGATCGTAATGTTCCAAATTTTCATGTGAAATGTTTCGAACTTGCTTTGCATTAATGGAAAGATTCCTTAGTATTCATTTGCTATGTTTTTGGTGTGTTTTGGTTGATATGGCTGATATCGTTTTGATATGCTTTGCAACATGCTTATGTGAGGTGCTCACGTAAGGTGTTGTGTTCGGAACTGACTTGAGTCAAGTCGCAGACTTGGGCTCGTACGGATTGGTTGATTGTTCATGTGCAGGTGTTGCTTGAGTTCAAGTGATGGCTGGTGACAGGATCCTTTGGACTAGTCTCAGGGAGGAGATGAGGTTCCAACAACCAAATTCAGGAGGAATTGTGGTTGAGCGGGTCAGGAGGTTGCGCAGGATGATTGAATCAAGGGCAGTGCATATGAAGGTTACTAGACGTCGAAGGAAGGTGTTTGCACGTATGCATGCGGTGCATGATGTGGCATCATGGTTCCGAAGATGGGCTAAGGAAGGAAACATCTGGTTGGAAGGACCGGATCGTATCGGTTGATGACTTCGGCTGCGGTGGAGTCGGTTATGGCTCGGTATGGAAAGTATCGAGTTGGTTATGATAGGATTTAGTGTGGGTCATGAATTTGGGTGGTTTTAGGAATGTGGCATACGTTCCTGGGGTGTTTGGAAGTCTTAATATTGCTTCTATCTGCATATAGAAGAGTCCTAAGCAGTTATGGAAAGTTTCGATTCGTGATCTGAGTGGGATTAGAGACCTAGTTGAGATTGGGTTGGCCGAAGGTCTGGTTATATAAGCAAGGGAGGCCAGAGCTCGTGGTGCAATACTTTGGGGCTGTTCCTATTATGTTCTATTGAATAAAATTCGTAGTTGAAAGGAAATTTTGTGCCTTGTTCGTCCGACTTGTTCCAGACAAGTTTTACTCGTCGAGTTTCTGGACAACACTACCTTTTGTTGGTAGTTTTATCATAAATCGAGTTTTACAGATCCAATTTACATGATTCTTTTTGTGTTTTCTTCACAACTTGATTATATAGCATCTGTCAAAATTTCACGGTCATTGGATTTGTGGTTGCTGATCTACACGAGTTTCTTTGCAGCATTCGAGAACTGTTTTTCTCGGGTAGGACAGATTGACCTTTGTTCGATCTTTCGATCATAACTTGAGTTTCTCTCGACGGATTTGAGTGATTCTTATTGTGTTTTCTTCGTTACTTGATTCTCTCTGATATATATCACTTTTGTCCTGGTGAAACATGTTTAGATTAGTCTCACACACGATTTCTTTAATAGATCATTTTTCTGCCGAAGGGGTTGGGATTTAGTTGTTTCCGCTGTGTAAGATTTTTTTAAATCTACCATTCACCCCCTCTGGTAGCTTTTCACGTGCTCTTCAATCCTAAAATTGGTATCAGAGCCACGGTGCTCCAATCATTGTGATTTGCACGTGTTTTTGACTAATCATCATGGAGAAATACTCTGCGAAACCTTGTGTGTTTGCTGGTACTGATTTTCAGGTTTGGAAGGCACGCATGGAGGCTTTCATCCAGGCGCAAGGCTTCACAATATGGGAGAAGGTGTACAAGCCTTACGAAGTGCCACCTAATGATCAATTTACAACTACAAACCTATGGGACGTCGACAACAACAACAAAGCTTGAAACTTGAAAATCCAAGGACTCACTCAGAGCGACTTTGACCACGTTGCACATCTCCGATCGGCATACGATGTATGGAGAGCACTTTGTGACTATCACGTAGGATCCAACACGATCAAGGAGGTAAGACAAGACATGTTCAAGAAAGAATACATGCACTTCGAGATGCAACCCGGTGAGTTCATCGATGATCTCATTGCTCGCTTTAACAAAATTCTCAGTAACTTGCGTAGTGTCAACGTTAATTTTTTTGATGCTGAAAATGCTAGGCAACTTCTTAGTGCATTAGACATGTCAATCTGGGAGATGAAAGTTACATTTGTTCGTGAATCTACTGTCATGAGTACACTTACTTTAGATCTGCTTTACTCTAAACTTAAAACTCATGAAATTGACATCTTATCACGTAAGAACCCAAATAAGTCCATTGCATTTGTTTCACAAAGTGATATGCCTAGCTTCGGCCAATCATCATCTTGCAATACTCTTGCTTTGTTGTCCTCACTAACCTTGGAGCAGATCGAGGAATTTCTAGAAGAGGAGTTAGCACTAATCTCTACTAGGTTCTCAAAAGCATTGCAAAATGTGAGAACTAGAAGGAGAGGAAGCTCCGGACCTCAACGCTGTTTTGAATGTGGTAAGACAGGACACTTTCATACAGAATGCCCTAACCTTCCAGGTCCTACTACCCGTGAAGAAAAACATAACAAGGTCAAGACCACCTCTAGAAACCCCAACAAGAAAAAGAAGGGTACCATAGGACGCAAGATGATTAACAACTTCATACTACACTTCAAGAGCTTGGTTCAAGCGATGTAGACCTTGAAAGTGATAAAGATGATGACGATCTGGCCAACTTATGCTTCATGGCGGGCTAAACAAGATCAAGATCAAGCCAGGAGGATGCAGAACACAACAGTGACGACGATGAGGTATGTTCTACCTGTAATGAAATGTGCGATGCAATTTCTCGTGCAACTATTATTGTTAACAAAACGGACAAAAAGCTTAGGGATAATGCTGCTAAAATTGAATCACTAGAATATGAAATCAACCATTTGAAAACCTTGATTCCTAGTGATAATTTTTGTCCCTCGTGTGATTTAATCTATGAACAATTGTCCACATTAAGAACTGCACATTCCTCTACTCTAGATAGACTTGAACTTGAAATTGAAAAGAACAAAAAGCTTGCTGCACTTGACATTGGAAACTTAAAAGATGCTTCTTGTTCTACAATTGATTTGCATTGTTCTAGTTGTGATGATCTTGAAAAGAAACTAAAAGATGCTATGAATGAAATTTCAATATTGAATAATGCTTTATGTTCTCATGAAGTTAAATATTGTTCCAATTGCAAATTAAAAGGAAAAACTTCATGTGAAAATTGCCTTGATCTGTCCAATAAACTTGATAACATGCATAGGACATTAGATCAGTTTTGTAATGAGAATAAGAACCTAAACTTGCTTCTGAATTCTTCCAAGTCTTGCAAAGATAAAACTGGTTTAGGTTTTGATTCTCATGCTCATGCTAAGGCACATCCACCTAAAATTCTAAAGTCATTAGGAAGTGGTTTGATTCAAACAGTTCCTAAACAAAAAGAAGTGGTTTTCAAATCTACAGGAGTGTTGTCTCATTCGGTCTCAAATAAAAATATTGCTTGCTCATCTAGACGTGAACACAAAGTTAGATTTCATTGTACCTACTGTGGTAGAGATGGTCATGTCATAGATTTTTGTTATATACTAGCTAAACAACGGAAAAGGGAAAGAATGATTGCTAGATCTCATAACTTTCATGCAAAATTTGTTGCACGTCTTGTGACTCAGTACTGGATACCTAAATGCCTTTTGACTAACCCCAGTATTGAGTCATCGACGTATTGTGCTTATAAGTAGGTTACATGCTTGAGGAAGGAGAACATTTGGATTGCGGATTCAGGTTGCTCACTCCACATGACCGGTAACAAAGAATGGTTCTCCTCCCTCTCCTTTGTGTCACGAGTAGAGAATGTTACTTTTCCGATAATTCTTCAACTCCTATAATTGCTAAGGGTTCAGTTAGAGTAAATGATCACTACACTTTGAAGGATGTGACACTTGTCAAAAATTTGAAATACAACTTGCTTTCTGTTTCACAATTGCTAGATGAAAATTTGGAAATTATTTTACATAAAAACTGCTGCAAAGTTGTAGGTTCAAATAGTGAGCTTATTTTTAACATGTCTCAATTTGGAAGAGTTTTTAAATCTGATTTTAATATGTCTTCCTCTAAGCATAGGTGTCTAGTTGCTAATGATTCAAAGGACTTACATTTTTGGCATCGTAGACTTGGTCACGTAGGCTTTGATCACCTAACGCGTGTTAGTGCTCTTGATCGCATACGTGGGCTGCCGAAGTTTAAAGGGGACAAAGAAATTGTGTGCTCTTCTTGTAGACATGCTAAGATGGTTGCAGGTTCACATACTCCTCTCACAATGATCATGACAACTGAACCGGGTCAACTTTTGCACCTTGACACCATAGGACCTTCACATGTTCAATCCTTCAGAGGTAAATGGTATGTTCTTGTGATTGTTGATGATTATTCTAGATACTCTTGGGTTTACTTTATGACATCTAAGATTGAAGCTTTTAGTCACTTTAGAACTTTATTTCTTAGATTATCAATTGATCACTCAGGATCTTTAAAAGCAATTAGAAGTGATAACGGAACTGAATTTAAAAATCAATCTTTTGATCACTTTTGTGCTGAAAATGGAATAGATCATCAATTTTCTTCACCATATGTACCTCAACAAAATGGTGTTGTAGAAAGAAAGAACAGAACATTAGTTGAGATGTCTAGGACTATGCTTGATGAATATCAAACTCCTAGGAAATTTTGGGCTGATGCGATTGCAACCGCTTGTTATGTCTCAAATCGTGTTTTCTTGCGCGCTAAGCTAGGTAAAATACCATATGAGCTCCGGTTTGGACATAGGCCTAGTGTTACGCACTTTCGGGTCTTTGGTTGCAAATTCTTTGTTAAGAAACATGGTAATCTTGATAAATTTGATCCTAGATCCATTGATGGCATGTTTCTTAGTTATCCATCTCATACTAGAGGCTGCCGTGTGCTTTTACTTGACACTAACAAAATTGTGGAGACTTGTGAAGTGTCTTTTGATGAATCTAGCCCAGGTACTAGCTCAAACATTGCAGGTCCAGATCCATTTCCACAGGGGGAGAGCATTTTCGCTGAAGATGAGGAAGAGGTAGAGCTGCTGCCCGAAAATTCAGCAGCTAATGACATTGTTCTAGCTCCTGATCTTGATTCACAGCCAGCACCGATGACCACCATTGCTGGTCCAGATCCTCCTCAAGTCACAAGCTCATCGATTTCTGATGAACATGAAGAAGAAGAAACTTGTGAAGTGTCCACTCCCCTCCGCGTTCTCAAAATTCATCCCCCGCAACAGATAATTGGAAGCGTTCACGAACAAATCACACGGTCCAGGTTTTGCGATCCAAACTCTCATGCTCATTCTGCTTTTGTTGCTTCTTTTGAACCCAAAGATATATCACACGCACTCACTAATGAATCTTGGATTATTGTCATGCAAAAAGAGTTAGAAAATTTTGAAAGAAATAATGTTTGGAAACTTGAACCTCCACCTCAAGGTCACACTTTAACTGGAACTAAATGGGTGTTTAAAAATAAGAAAAAGTGAGGATGGGGTTGTTGTTAGGAATAAGGCTAGGTTGGTTACTCAAGGTTTCACTCAAGTTGAAGGTCTAGATTTGATGAAACTTTTGCTCCTGTTGCTAGATTAGAAGCCATAAGAATTTTGTTAGCTTTTGCTGCATCTAATGGTTTTAAGCTTTATCAAATGGATGTTAAAAGTGCTTTCCTTTATGGCTACATAGATGAGGAGGTTTATGTCAAACAACCACCAGGTTTTGAAAATTCTGATTTTCCTAATCATGTTTACAAACTGTCCAAAGCCTTGTACGGTCTCAAACAAGCCCCTAGAGCATGGTATGATAGCTTAAAAATTTGAAAAGGGGTTTACCATGGGCAAGGTTGATAAAACTCTTTTTGTGCTTAAGCATGGCAATGCCTCATTATTGGTTCAAGTGTATGTGGATGATATTATCTTTGGTTGTGCTTCTCATGATCTTGTGTCCAAGTTTTCAGCTATGATGAGTTCAGAATTTGAGATGAGTATGATGGGAGAACTCATGTACTATTTGGGACTGCAAATCAAGCAAACCAAGGAGGGTACCTTTGTGCATCAAACAAAGTATACAAAAGACCTCCTAAGGCCCTTCAACATGGACAAAAGCAAGCCTCTTCGGACACCACTGGGAACAACAACAACACTTGAACTTGATGAAGATTGTGAAACTGTGGATAAAAAAGAAGATAGAAGCATGATTGGATCACTTTTGTACCTCACGGCATCAAGACCAGACATACAATTTTGCGTATGTCTTTGTGCACGGTTTCAAGCTTCCCCACATGCTTCACATCGTCAAGCCATCAAAAGGATTCTCAGGTACTTACATGGAACTCAAGAATTTGGCATTTTTCTTCCTTCTTCCTCAACTGTTACTTTGAAAGCCTTTTTCGATGCTGATTTTGGAGGTTGTAGGATTGATAGGAAAAGTACTTCTGGTGCTTGTCATTTTCTTGGTAATTCACTTGTTGCATGGTCCTCTAGAAAACAAAACCCAGTTGCACAATCCACAGCCGAATCTGAATATGTAGCTGCTGCTAGTGCATGCTCACAAATTTTTTGGATTGTTCAAACACTTAAGGACTATGGGGTTGATCTAGATAGTGTTCCACTGTTTTGTGACAACACTAGTGCCATTTGCATTGCAAAAAACCCCGTGCGACATTCTAGAACTAAGCACATTGACATTAGGTATCACTTTCTCCGTGATAAGGTCGAAAAAGGAAACATTGCATTCACCATGTAGATACTGAAGAACAATTGGCTGACATTTTTCAAAACCTTTGGATTTCACTCGTTTTTGTTCCATTCGTAGTGAAATAGGGGTTATGCATCCTCATGGTTTAAATTGAGGGGGAGTTTTGAAATTTGGGAAGTCTATGTGAGAATTTGAAATTAAAATAATATGAGCATAGTATTTTATACATATATGACTTTGTGATTCCTTTTATATGCTGAAAGTTCTTACTACAATACTTGTGTTATACATTTTGTAGTTTTTGCCATGTCTAGTAATTGGAATAATTACTTACACTAAATCTGGTCATGGTCGAACTTTCTTGTTGTTTTGAACTTGTTGCATGCTCACAAGTGCTTTCAATCATAAAGAATTAATCAAGTAATCAACTCACATGTTGAGTTTTAATGAATAAACATAAGTTGACATAAGATCTAGAGAATATGTATGCATCACACTTCTTCTATTGAGATGGCTTATCATTGCACTTAGATATGAACTTGAAAGAAGTTGTGTATGACTAAAACCATGTCCTTAAGCTTCTGATTGTCAAATGACATAGGCTTGGCTTGGTTGGTTAGAATCATGCAGATGCACATATAATCTCTTGCAAATATCATATGATCTAAATTTGTGCCTTGAAAAATAATAAAATGCAGCAACAAGTGTCATGCTTTCAGGTTTTGAAATAGTTAAGATTGTGAGATCATGACTTGCTAAATTGGAAATTACATTTGATCTCTAGCATGGCTTACACTACTTTATGTATTTCATTGATTTGGTAGTGTAAGTTACTTGATAGTATACTTGGATGAGCTTTGTTCTATATGTATATATTATAATATGCTCATAACAATTAAAATTTCTCTTTTGAACCTTGCTGAATACATTGTCAAAGGGGGAGAGATAACATGGGTGAATTATGCAAGGGGGAGAAATATGTATAGGGGGGGAAATTTATTTCTATCTCATTTGATTTTCAAAAAAAGGGAAAATTGTTCTCAAAACTTTTCAGGCCAAAGTTTGGATTTAAATGGTGTTGCCAATGCATTCATCAAGGGGGAGATTGTGAGACCTATGTGTGCTGAATACATTGGCTTTGACAATAAAAGTTTTTAGTGCTGCCATAACATCTTTTTAGCAAGGTCCGAGTCTAGCTCCGAGCTTCTGCAAGGTCCAACAATAGGTCCGACTTTCTTTGTCTAGATCCGGCATGTCTTTGTTAGCTCCGGCATGACTTTCATAGCTCCGGTATATCTTTGTTAAGCTCCGACATGTTTTCTAGCTTTGACTTTTGGGACGACTAGTTCCGACTAGTTTTGGTTAGCTCCGACGCTAGGTTCAACTTGTTTTGGTTAGCTCCGGCGCTAGGTCCGACTGGCTTTAGTTAGCTCTGGCACTAGGTCCGACTAGCTTTGGTAAGCTCCGACGCTAGCTTTTACTAGCTTTGGTAAGCTCCAGCTCAAGCTCCAGTTAGCTTTGGCAAGGTTCGGAGCTTGATCGTAATGTTCCAAATTTTCATGTGAAATATTTCGAACTTTCTTTACATTAATGGAAAGATTGCTTAGTATTCATTTGCTAAGTTTTTTGTGTGTTTTGGGTATATGGAGATATCGTTTTGATATGCTTTGCAACATGCTTATGTGAGGTGCTCACGTAAGGTGTTGTGTTTGGAACTGACTTGAGTCAAGTCGTGGACTTGGGCTCGTACGGATTGGTTGTTTGTTCATGTGCAGGTGTTGTTTGAGTTCAAGTCATGGCTGGTGACAGGATCCTTTGGACTAGTCTCAGGGAGGAGATGAGGTTTCAAAAACCAAATTCAGGAGGAATTGTGGTTGAGCGGGTCAGGAGGTCACGCAGGATGATTGAATCAAGGGCAGTGCATATGAAGGTTACTGGACGTCAAAGGAAGGTGTTTGCACGTATTCATGTGGTGCATGACGTGGCAACATGGTTCCGAAGATGGGCTAAGGAAGGAAAGATCTGGTTGGAAGGATCGGATCGTATTGGTTGATGACTTCGGCTGCGGCGGAGTCGGTTATGGCATGGTATGGAAAGTATCGAGTTGGTTATGATAGGATTTCGTGTGGAATTTGGGTTGTTATAGGAATGTGGGATGCGTTCCTAAGGTTTTTGGAAGTCTTAAGATTGCTTCTATATGCGTATAGAAGAGTCCTAAGCCGTTATGGAAAGTTTCGATTTGTGATCTGAGTAGGATTAGAGTCCTAGTTGAGATTGGGTTGGCCTAAGGGCTGGTTATATAAGCAAGGGAGCCCAGAGCTTATGGTGCAGGACTTTGGGGCTGTTCCTCTTGTGTTCTATTGAATAAAGTTCCTAGTTGAAAGGAACTTTTGTTCCTTGTTCGTCCGACTTGTTCCAGACAAGTTTTACTCGTCGAGTTTCTGGACAGCAATACCTTTCATCAGTGGTTTTATCATAACTCGAGTTTTACAGATCTAATTGACGTGATTCTTTTTGGGTCGTCTTCAGAACTTGATAATATATCATCTGTCAAAATCTCACGGTCGTTGGATTTGTGGTTGCTGATCTACACGAGTTTCTTTGCAGCATTCCAGAACTGTTTTTCTCGGGTAAGACAGATTGACCTTTGTTCGATCTTTCAATCATAACTTGAGTTTATCTCGACGGATTTGAGTGATTCTTCTTGTGTTTTCTTCGTGACTTGATTTTCTCTGATATATATCACTTTTTTTCCTGGTGAAACACGTTTAGATTAGTCTCACACACGATTTCTTTAACAGATCTTTTTTCTGCCGAAGGGGTTGGGATTTAATTGTTTCCGCTGCGTAAGATTTTTTAAATCTACCATTCACCCCCATCCCCTCTGGTAGCTTTTCATGTGCTCTTCGATCCTACATTATTTAGAGAAGATAACAATTTCAGCTCATCCCTTTCACATGTAGTTGGCATCAAATGCTTAATTTCAGCACAAGTGGGTGATAAAGTATCAAATTCATTTGGTTGTTCTAGCATAGGTACAATATAATTATCATCACACAACTCTTTTTTGTTGTAATAATCAGTAGGAAAATAAACTAGTGGTAAAGGTGTATTATGAGAAGGTTCATCCTGTTGCTGCTCATCGATAGCATGACTGGTAGCAAAATTCAGCACATCTGAAAATGTCATAGCTTGGTTAACTGTAGAGCATTGTCCATTAACACTACTCTCATTTTCAACAAAAAATTAAAATGCATTATGAGTTGATTAATCAAAAAACTGAAAAGAGTTGTGCAACACCTCACTCTCATTTGCATCTACATTTATTTGTTCATGTTCCCGCAAAAGGTTAGGCATAGGAGGAGGTACAACAAGAAAATTCTTCTCAAGTTCTTTTATTTTATCTTTGCAATTAGATATATTGGCAAAAGTTTCTCGCATAAGAATTTTCATATCTTTCCATGTTCGTGGTTTTTCTAAATCACTTAAGTTGTTCCACCAAGTTAATGCACAATCTACTAATGCACTCACAACCTTTCTAATCTTCTTCCTCTCACACATATGACATTGTCCAAAAAATTTATCCAACTCTATTTCCCAAGCAATATATTCATCATAACCAAACCATCAAAAGAGGGAAAAGATGGGAGAATGTAATTACTTATTGTTGAAGGAGTTGTAAAGGTGGTCTGAACATCATGTGCAACCTTGGTTGTTGTTTGATTTTTAGTGAGCAACTCCATCGTCGTCTTCATCATGTCAATCATCTCAGCATATAATGCATGATTCTTGCTTTTACTTGACATTGTTAGTAGCAAACAAGACACCAAAAAAATATGTTATCCCTATCAACTACAAAGGATAATGGCAAAGTGGAAGTAGAAACACAACACTCTCAAGCATCTTACCACGCTCTTACAAGTGTTCTTACCGACACTGCAGGTGGCAAACGGTGGCTGGTATGATGAAACCAATGAAGCGTGGGATGATTGCAAAGGTGTATCAATTCTGCTCAAGAGTAAAGTGTAGCTTGGATGGCACTTTTTATGTAGCAAGGATTAGCAACAATGAAATCAGATAGTAAAGTTGAATAAGTTTCCAAAGTACTTGTCAATGTTGCTGGCCTAAATGTGTTCCTAGTAGTTCAAGCAAGCAAGACATGAGACAAAACTTGTCGGGGGGTGATTCCGGCAATTCACCCAGTACTACCGTTGGCAGCCCACAGAGTTCTTAGTTTGGTTAGGGCGCGTGGAGATTCAGAAGAAGGTGGCAATTTGACACGAGTATTTACGTGGTTCGGGCCGCCTGAGCGTAATACCCTACTCCATGGGTGTGTTGCTGTTGTATTGAGAGTCTGAGCGCTTGAGTGTAAGAGACTAGAGTGTCTTGAGCTCGTGTGTCTTAGGCGTGTGTCCAGCCTCCCCCCGTGTATGGATCGGCTAGTCCTTTTATAGTATAAGGACTGACCGTCACACCATCAGCCTGGCCCGACATGTGGCCCTGGCGGTTACTGATGTCTAATACACGGTTAATGTACTTAATTCCTCTTAATAGCGTAGTAATGTCCCTTAATGGTGGCGTTACTAGTATTAAGGGTCATCTGATCATGTGTCATTAAGATAGCATTAATGACACTTAATCGGGTCTTGAAGTCTTTAATTGTTCCTTGAAGGTCCGAGCCGTTGGAGGTCCACCAATCTGCCTGTTGAGGTTGAAGTCCGGCGGTTGGACGCGCGGCAGCTCCAGAGCATACTGTCTTGGACGAGTAGGTCTGGTGCTGTTGTACACGTGTCGGTACCAGAGCTTCCCTCTGTCGGGGGTTAGGTCTGGGGGTGCCACACAGGTATCTAGTCTGATGCTTTCCCATGTATGGAATGTAGCTCCGGTTTAACTATACATGTGGCAGCACTGGGACTAACCATAGATGGGAGGCAGGTCCAGTTCCGTATGACACGTGTGGCATTTGGAGGTCTTCAACTAAGACAGGTGGATTTCCTTTGTGCTCTTTGCAGTCCCAAAGGGTATCCGGTACGCAAGGTACTGACAGGGGCCCCCTGGACCAACCTCTGGGAGAGACTTTTTGGATTAAGTCATTATGCCGGAGTTGGGTCCATTTTTCGATATCTGCGCCATGTCTTCAAGGGTCTTTGGATGTGCCGTTGAGGTGGTGGTTCGCAGTTAAACCACCACCGCGTGGCGCCTTCAGGATGTGGCAGGTGAGATCTGCGCGTGCGGATCTCACACAATTGAAGGTCGCCGGTTCCCAATACGAAAGCCGTATGTGTTCCGCGTGCCCTAACAGACCGCCACCCTCGGGCTTCCCGCCTCTCATGATGACAACTGTTCGCCTAGGGTAAGGACCTTAACTTGATCGTCAAGGTGGCCTCGGGCCCCCTTGTCATTGGTAGGATGAAGTTTTTGAACTGTATCATTGGCCCCTTTGCGGTTTCCATCCAAACGTTGCGGGGGCTTACTTAAGAAGGAAAGCGCGCACTATTTGGGGATTCCTTACGCCTTCATTTGAACTTGCGCTCGAATCCTCCAAACTTTTGCTTGCTTTTCCTCTCTCGCCCCGTCGTGCTGCGATGGAGTTGGGTCTCTTCAAGAGCCGTTTCACGACCGACGACAATTTGAAGAAGGTCCAGACATACATGGGGTGGTCCAATGACTCCTTCAACCACCTAGTCCACACCGGCAAGCTCCCGTTCAAGAAGGAGCGCGCCGGCGACATGGTGTACTTCTCCGCGTACGCCATGGTGGGACTGATCCCACCCTTCTCCACTTTTCTCTTGATGCTGCTAGACTTCTACGGTCTGCAGCTGTACCACCTTGGCCCCCACTCCATTCTTCTGGTGTCGACCTTCGTCCGCTTCTACGAGATGTGGGTGGGTATTCTCTCACTGCGTCGAGCTCTTCCGCACCTTCTTTACCATCCACACCACCGGCAAGAGTGACGAGTATCTTGGCTTCTACTATTTTGTGAAGCGCAAGAAGTGCCCGTACAAGTACTTGAGGTCGTTCCCTTCTGGCATTTGGGACGACTGGAAGAAGGATTGAATTTTCGTCACAGCAGAGGAGCACGAGAAGCTGGAACTGCCTGAAGGCCTTCCCAACGTCGACACTGAAGCCTGGAGCGAAGTTCCGATGCTGTCAAACACCTTCAACCCTGCCCTGACGAGGATACGCCAATGTGTGGAAGGAGGGTAACTCCCCAGGCGGTCTTCTTTAACTTCCCGGTCAACAGGTGGGCTTCGCTGAAGAAGAGGGAGAAGTTCGCTTGGGCCCTGAACAGTGTGATGGACGATGACCGGATAGAGACCGGTTCGAAGTCCAATCTCGAAGGCATAGCTTTGAAGCTTCATCTCAAGAAGTTCCAGCATGGCATCGACGCCGAGGGCGATGACTTGTCTCCACCGGCGGCTTTCGTCCTTCTGAACATGGAGGCGGAGTTCAGCAGGGAGCTCCAGCAGAAGATGCCAGTGCTTGATGACCTCGGTGAAGTTGAGAGGCGTCCGACCACCAAGATGGCGATTCCCGGAGCTTCTGAGGGTGGCCCTGCACCAGCCTCGAGACAGAGAGTTGAAGTCGTAGGCAAGGGCAAAGAGTTGGCTGAGCCCTCGAGCCGAAAGAGGAAGTTGAAGCACCCTGACGGGAGGTCCGTCAGACCTGCTCCTTCCACGACAGCTCCTTCTCCCTGGCGGGGGAGGTCTTCAACGGTGACAACCACTCCAGCATCAGCGTCTCCTCGGGACGCCAGCTCCGCCCAGGTGACACCAGCACTGGAGCCAGCTAAGGGCTCTAGTTTTGAGGGTCCTTCTCAGTCGAGGGGGGGCTCAACCAAGACGTCGCTAGCGGCAGCAGCAAGCTCCGGAGGGCCTTCCGGAGCTACTACCCCAGTTGCGACTGGGTCGGGCTCCGAGCGTCTGACAAAGAGGTTTCGTGCTAGCTGGAGCGGAAGTCTCCCAAGGTAAATTTGCTTTTTTACCTCAGTTGGTTATTTTTTGTTGTAATCATTTTTTGAGTCTCTTCGTCCTTCATCCACAAGGTATCCAAGAAAGGGGCTAAAGCTCTGGTTCCTGCGACAGCAAATGATGTTGTATAGGCGAAGGCTCTGGCTCCAGTTCCAGCGATGCCCCAGGTGGTGGCTGAGATCACGGCAGCTCCGGCGCCAGCTGTCGTGGTCCTTGACCTTGAGTCATCCCCTGAAGCTTTCGTGGTAGCGCCGAACCACGAGAAGGAAGATGTACCAGCGGCACCAGCTCTGGAGGTTGAAGCTCCGGTTTTGGATGCTATGATGATGGATGCTTCGGCCTCAGAGCCGGAGGTAGCTGCAGTTCCGGCCCTAGAGCCGGATGTTGTTGAAGCCCCGGCGGCAGAGCCGGTGGTTGATGAAGTTCCGTCGCCTGAGCTGGTTGTTGCAGAGGTGCCAGCGCCCGAATCGGTGGAGGTGGAAGCGCCAGCGCCTGGACTGGCAGTGGAGGAGGCGCCAGCACTGGAGCCAGAAGTGGCCTTATCTCCGGTCGAATCTTCAATGCCTGACCCAGAGGTGGTGGTTCCGGAGGTGCCCGCGCCTGAGCCAGGGTGCCAAGGTGAAGCGACCGGTCCCCTGCAAGAGGGAGCAGTTGCTGAAGACCTGGCGGCGGGACCTTCGGAGCCGACTCCGGAGGTAGGATCTTCCATTGCAGGACCTTCCTCGGCGGTGACCAAGGCTACCCCAGAGGGCGGCCCAAGTGCCGTGAAAGCTCAGGGGACCGCTCTTGTAGAGTGGGACCCGATTTTTGTTATGGAGAACCCGTAGGAGCCAGCGGAGAGGACCCCAGCAGGTCCGGAGCCAATCCCCCTATCGTTGTCCATCGACAACGCCTTCTCCAGCCTTCGTCAGGTCCAGGTGGCCTTTTACCACAACAACAAGGTCCTCGAGGAGGAGCGCCAAACACTTAGGAGGTGGCGCAACCGGCTCCAATTCGAGACCAAGCTGGCGCAAACAAGGCTTGCTGACGACAAGGAGTGGGTCAAAAGGTAGAAGGCCCAGATGGAGTACTGGGGTCAGCTGCTGGACGAGAGGGAAAGCATGGTGCGATCCCTCGACAACCAGTCCCAGCCCATCCACGAACAGGCCGTGGCTGCTAATGAAGTAGCAAATGATCGCTAGGAGAAGCTCAGTGCGATCCACGACAGCCTCGTCAAGCGCCGGGAGGCTCTTGAAGAGCGGGAGAAAAAGCTCGAAGATGAAGAGCAAAAACTCCTGGAGCTGCGGGATGACCTCATGAAGAGGGAAGATGAGCTCGCTCAAAGGCTGGCTCTGAGTGATAAGAGCCTCGCGGAGCGCACCAAGAAGTTGGAGGAGCTCTGCGAGAGCGAGGAGAAGAAGGCCTCGCAGCGGTGTCAGGACCTCACCAAGAGAGAGAACGAAGTTGCTGCCAGGGAGAAGAAAGTGCGGGGCCAGGAGAGAGACCTAGTCGACCACCGGAATAGGATCCACGTCCGGGAAGAGGAGCTTGGTAAAATTGAAAGGCAAGTTGCTGAAAAGATTCAGTAGCACGCCAAAGAGGTCGAGTGCCTTGCCCGGGAGGATTCGGAGCTTGCAGCGACCAAGTGGTCCTTGGAAGAGGAGCGAGGCTCAAGGGCTGAGGAGTCCCAACAAGTATGGGACTTCTTGGGAAAAGCCAATGACGCGCTGATGCCGCTAGGTTTTAGTCCCGTGCGTCTGGATGATCCGGAGCCGGAGCTGGACCAGGCGTTGAAGGAGTTGAGCTCGGCGGGCAGCAAACTCAACAATATGGCTGATGTCATCGTAGATCAGTTGGATACTGAAGGAAAATCCCTTGTGCAGAACGTCGTAGAGTACATGCTAACGTGCGACACAAGTCGGGATCCTAATTTCCCACTAGATCCGGTGCTTGCAGGTCCCATCGATGGAGAGGGAGATGCCGCCAAGGCAAGTGTGTCGGAGGTTGCCCATAAGGTTGCCTCATTATTCCCTAGGATCTAGGACTTTCTCCTTGTATATCCCACTTGTATCTTCTCTTTTTTTCTCCAATTTTGTAATCTCTTATCCTCAGATGAATGAAATCCAAATTTATGAATTTCAATTTTTTGTCTTCAAGCTTTGTCTTACTTGGCCGCCTGGTAGATGTACACAATTTGATTGCGTACATGTACCAAGAGGATGTAACATTTTGTTGAAGACTTCAGTGCTTCGAACTTGTAGACTATAGGTCCGAATTCATCGATAGCAGGTCCCCCTGAGGTTGTCGGAGTTTAGGAGCTCCGACAGCGTCCACTGTCAACACGTAGAGCGTCAACAGCAGACCCCATTAGGGTGTCCTTCTATCATCTTTCCTTCACGTTGACGGCTGGCCCCCTGGATTTGCCGGAACATGGTAGCTCCAACGACGCCTACCATCAATGTTTAAAACATAGACAACGGGCCACCTTAGGAGATTTCAATGCTTTGATAGCTCCGGCATTATCCACCATCATCATGAGATCTTTATTTTCCTACACACTGAAGTCAAGAAAAACAGTAAAATCCATTTCTTATCTATAACTCTTTTGGGGCTTACTATTCCCGAAAGAAATTTTTAGGTCGACCGCAATTCTATATACAATCAAGTGCATTTGCTTATCTTTTCCAGGTCTGATCATTTTCTCGACTCACCTTACTCAGGCCTGCCGGGGTCTAGGTAGAGTGATGTACTTAGGGTGCAGGACCAGGCTAAGTCGATGGCACACTCCGGACATAGATTGGCTTGGCGTTAGGCGAGTAGGCCATTCAACAATGTTAAGACCCGAAAGAATTAACAAAGCGACTTGAATTATACATGAATTGCTCGAGCTAAAGTTTCTTGAGAATTGCACAACTTTGTTATAGACAAGAAAGAGAAAAATAAAAAATATTGAGCCTGTACAAAATAAATGCACGTGGAGTCTGTTTTCACATAATGATGTCTTTCATTATATGTCCGGGGTACAGGGGAAACAAGTACACACTTAGGGTACGAAACCAGGCTAAGTGTGTAACATTTCTTGTTTGACCCAGGGTAACTAGCTACACTTTTAGTTCTGAGACAGTGTCAAGTGTTTCCTGAACCTTGCGGACCTTCCGGGAAAGGTTCGGCTGTTCTCCCGGAGGAGCTACCCGACTCTGTACAATGACACTATAACATAGACTCACCTCTGTGATATTAAGTGTAGAACTTACGAGGGTGCTCAATGTTCCAAGGATTAGGGAGCGGTGTCCCATCTTCGATTGCCAAGCGAACGCATCGGAGACGGGATACATTGATCACTTGAACGGGTCCCTCCCAGCTGGGGGAAAGTTTGTTTAACCCTTCTCGAGTTTGTATTCTCTGTAGAACCAGATCGCCTTCCTCGAGCTGTCGGTTATGCACATGCCTTTGGTGATAGCGCCGGAGCGCTTGGCGGTATCGTGCATTTCGAAAAGCTGGTCGACACCTTCCCTCTTCAATGAGGTCAAGGTCTTCACGCCGGAGCTGGTCCTGCGTGGCTTCGTCGGAGTTCCGGACCCGGAGTGACCCCAAGGTGATTTCCGGAGGAAGGACAGCTTCATCTCCATACACTAGGAAGAAGGGTGTCTCTCCAATTGACCAGTTTGGAGTTGTCCTGTTGGCCCACAGGGTGGGCGGAAGCTCTTTAATCCAGTTGGCTCCATGTTTTTTCAGGCGCTCATATGTGCGCGTCTTTATTCCTTTTATGATTTCTACATTTGCTCTCTCAGCTTAGCTATTGCTTTTTGGGTGAGCTACAAAAGCATATCAGACTTGGATGTCGAGGTCTTCGCAATATCCTTGGAATGTAGAGCTTGTGAATTGGGACCCGTTATCAGTTATAATCTTGTTTGGGACTCCAAATCTGCATACTATGGACCGCAAGAAGTTGATAGTTGATTGCTTGTTTATTGTCACAACTGGAGTTGCTTCCAGCCACTTGGTGAACTTGTCGATGGCAACGTACAGGAACTTGTAACATCCGACGGCTCTTGGGAAAGGTCCCAAGATATCCATCCCCCACACAGCGAATGGCCATGTAGGAGGTATCATTTGTAGGGGTTGAGCTGGTGTGTGAATTTGCTTCGCATGAAACTGGCATGCTTCGCATTTCTTCACTAGCTCGGTTGCATCCCGGAGTGCTGTAGGCCAGTAAAAACCATGCCGGAAGGCTTTACCGACCAACGTGCGGGAAGACGCGTGGTTCCCACACTCGCCTCCATAGATTTCCGGGAGGAGCACGCGGCCTTCTTCCCTTGTAATGCACCGCATTAGGACGACGTTGGCACCACGCCGGTAGAGATCCCCTTCTACCAGTGTGTATCTTTTAGCCAATCTGACTATCCGGTTAGCAGATACATTATCTTCAGGAAGGATGTTTTCTTTCAAGTAGCTCTGGATCTCTGAGATCCATGCATTGGAGCTAACTTGAGCATTTGAGTCTTGCGTGCTGGGTTGCTCGGAGCTTCCTGCAGCACCTACGACCCTTGATGGACGCCATGGTAATAGGGCCATCGGGACCGCCAGCTTCGAGGTGCTGGTCTCGCCCCCTTCGCTCAGTTTGACAGGCTGAGCTGTTGGTCTTGATAATCTCCGGATGAAGGTTCCGTGGGGTACCGGAGCTCCGTTTGAAGCTTTCGTCGAGAGTTCGTCAGCTTCAGTGTTGTTGAGACACTGGACATGGCAAAGATCTAGGACTTCGAAGTCCTTCTGAAGCTTTTGGACCTCAAGTAGATATGCAACTAGTTGAGGGTTGTTGCAGCAACATTCACCTTTGACTTGTTTATAATGAGCTACGGATCACCCTTTACCAACAGGTGCTTGACACCATATGATAGTGCCACCTTGAGCCAATAGATTAATGCTTCATACTCTGCCATGTTGTTGGTCGCCTTGAAGTCAAGATGAACCATGTATTTGACCTCCTCCCTGGTCGGAGTGAGGAGAAGGACTCCCACTCCGGCCCCCTGCTTCTGCACAAAGCCGTCAAAGTAGAGAGTCCAGTGAGGGCTCAGTGAAGACAGGAACCTTAGATTCCAGCTTCTGCTCACTTGGGCCCCCAGGGTTTGATGGAGAGGGGGTCCATTGCGCCACGAAGTCCGCCAATGCTTGACTCTTGATCGCTTGTCTTGGGATGAATTCAAGATCGAACTCGGCTAGTTATGCTGCCCACTTTGCAATGTTCCCAGTAGAGTTGGGGTTATGCAAGATTGCAAGCAGTGGATAGGAGGTTACCACTGAAATCTTGTGAACTTGGAAGTAGTGTCTTAGCTTCCTAGAGGCAATAAGAACTGCATAGAGAAGCTTATGCACCTCTAAGAACCGAGTCTTGGCGTCATGAAGTACTTCGCAGATGAAGTACACTGGGCTGGACTGTTCAGACCCTCCCGGAGGGGCCCGAAGCTTCCTCCTCATCAACCCGGACCCTCCCGGAGGGGTCCGGACCTTCTTTGGGGACCTCCAGGTTCTTATTAGAGGAAACCGAAGCTTCTTCTGGAATGACACGGACCTTCCCGGAAGGGTCCATATCTTCTTGTTCATCGATAGTAACTCCTTCATTTGAAGGGGGTTGATCCTCTGGCGTTTCACCTCGAGGATCTGGGTCTGGGAGCTGGGACCCAAACTCGGCTTCAGGTAGTTTCGGACCCTCCCGGAAAGGTCTGGATTCCTGAACTGGGGATGGTTCTGATCTTTGCGCGACCAAGACCATGTTGAAAACTTCGTCAGTTGCCGAAATGTAAAGAAGAAGTGACTCACCAGGGTTTGGAGCTACCAATGTTTGTAGAGTGGTGAGGAGATGCTTTAGCTCTTGGAAAGCCTTTCTTCTTCAGACCACCGGAATGGTCCGTACTTCCTTAATAATTTGAAGAAGGGTAGCGCCCATTCCGCCAGTCTTGAGATGAACCGGCTGAGGGCTGCTAGACACCCAGTTAGCTTCTGGACATCCTTGATGCGTGCTGGTGGCCGCATGTCTTCAATAGCTTTAATCATCGTCGGATTCGCCTCTATTCCTCGGTGGTTCACCAAGAATCCAAGAAACTATTCGGAGCTAACCCCAAAGACACACTTGTCTGGGTTCAACTTCGTGCGTATGATTTGCAACTTGTCGAAGACAGCTTGCAAGGTGTCAAGAAACGAGTCCTTATTCTTGATCTTGACGACGATGTCATCGACGTACACTTCCACTACATCCCTGTTGAGATCTCCAAAAGTTTTGTACATAGCTAGTACAAACGTTGAAGCAGCATTTTGAGACCGAATGGCATGGCAGTGTAATAGTATAATCCATCTACTGTGATTGAGGAAGTATGTTCTTCATCTTCCCTAGACATTCTGATTTGGTGATACCCAGAATAAGCGTCTAGGAAACACAATAATTCACACCCGGAGGTGGAATCCACTATCTGATTTATTCTAGGTAGTGGGAATGGATTCTTTGGACATGCCTTATTTAGTGTAGTGTAGTCGATACACATCCGAAGTTTCCTGCCGGCCTCAGGTACAACGACTGAGTTTGCCAGCCATTTTGGGTGCAAGACTTCTCGGATGAATCCAGCTTCAAGCAACTTCTTCACTTCTTGACGTATGAAGTTTTGTCCCTCTACTGATTGCTTCCAAGGCTTCTGATGTACAGGCCGGGTGTCGGGATAAATCTTCAGATTATGCTCAATCACTTCCCTAGGGATCCTAGGCATTTGTGACGGTTGCCAGGCAAACACGTCGACATTAGCCCGGTGGAAAGTGATGAGCGTGAGTTCCTATTTGTCATTCAGACCTCCCAATATACGAGTGGTCTGAGCAGCGTCGGAACCAATTTGGATGACTTTGACGGGAATGTCAGTGTTGCCGCTTGGTTTCACGCAAGGTGCGGAGGTTGAGCCTCGATGACGAATACCTGGAGGCTTCGAAGCTTGCTCCTTTCCGGAATCTTCCTCCTGCGCTGTAGCAAGCCCATGGAGTTCTTCCAGAGAAGTAACTCCGACGGTGCGATCTCCGCGGATCCGGAGAATGCCTGAGGGTATTGGCATCTTCAACACCAAGTAGCCACAATGAGCAGCAACCATGAATTTGTACAAGGCTGGCCTGCCCAAGATGGCATTGAATGGCAAGTTGATCTGCGCTACGTCGAAGACCAACTTCTCAGTCCTGTAATTCTCCCGGGTCCCGAAGGTCACTGGGAGAGTAATAGCACCGAGTGGAGTTATGGCCCCCAGACCTACTCCGGAGAAGGGTCGTGAGGGCCGAAGATCAGAAGGTCGGAGCTGAAGCTTGACGAAAGCTTCGAAGCTTATGAGGTTCAACCCCGATCCTCCATCCACCATTATGTGGTGGAGCTGGATGTTGTTGATGGTCGGAGATACCATCAGTGGAAGTTGGCCAGCTCCGATCATGTTCCAAGGGCAGTTCGAAGCATCAAAGGTGATGGTTGTATACATCCACTTCCGATGAGGCTCCGCCCTAGCGTTGGGAGCTACATAGGCCATGTCTCGCCGCATTGTCTTGAGGACACAACGGGAGGTGATGTCCCACGAACCACCAAAGATGGTGTTCATGGTCTTCCGATGCTCGTCATCGGAGACGTCAGAGTCATCATCAACAGAGGTGTAAATAGCCTTCAAGACCTTTTTGGTGTCCTGAAAGCCTAACTCTTCTTTAGCCAGAGCTTCGTCGACTTTTTGTTTTCCTTCCCTTTGACAGAAAGGAGCTTCTCCCCGACGCTTATGGTAGTGCTCGGCGAGGTTCTGGACCTCTTGGCAGCCTTCCAGGTTGTGGCTGTCCATTTTGTGTATGGGACACCACATCTTGGTGCTGCCACCGTCTTCAGATGATGGCTGAGGTCGTTTCTCGGGGCGTGGCCTCGACCACCCGGAGCTGTGGCAGCAGCGGTAGTAGGTGTTCCAGCTGACAGCTTCTTCCTGCTGTTCGACTTTTTCATCTTCTCGCCACTTCTGGAGGTAGTGGCTTCACCCTTGGAGGACTTTTTGTTGGCCTCCGGAGGTAGTTGGGAGTGCATTTCACGACCCTCCGCAACTTTGGCACACTTGTCTGCCAAGCTAAAGAGTTTCATGACGCTGGTGACTTCCTTGGTCGCCAGCTTCTCCAGCATCTTCTTGTCTCGAACGCGCTGTCTGAATGCTACAATAACAGAAGCGCTTGAGATAGAAGGAATGGTATTATGCACCTGGGAGAACCTCTGGATGAAAGATCGCAGGGACTCCCCCCCCTTCTGCTTGACAGCAAAAAGGTCCAGTTCCGTGCCTGGTCGGGTGTATGAGCTCCCAAAATTGGCGGTGAACTGTTGGCAAAACTTCGCCCAACTGTTGATGGAGTTAGGCAGAAGGCTCACAAACCAAGACCTGTCGGTCCCAGTTAAAGCCATGGGGAAATAGTTGGCCATCACTGCCTCATTTCCCCCAGCCACAAGGATAGCGGTGGAATATATTTGAAGAAATTCAGCGGGATTAACAATACCGTCAAATTTCTCCGGGAGGTGAGGACAGAACTTCTGCGGCCATCTGACTAAGCGTAGGTGCATGGCCAAGGCAGAACAACCCCCTCCTTCTCCCTCAGGAGCAGGGCTGTCCCGAGCCTCTTGTCTCTCACGAGCATGCTCGATGTGGACGCGGTCGTCCTGTTGTCGATAACGACGATCGAGCTCAGCCCGGAGGTCATGAGTCGAAAGCCTTGTTATCGTGTGGGTACGTTGCGCCCCGAAAGGCAGCGATGTTGCCTGCTTAGACGCAACACGCCTTATGTGTTGTGAAGCATGTGGACCGAGTCTACCCGACAAGGTCCAATGCTGCGATTGGGCCCGCCCTGAGGAGGAAGACCTTGATTGCTGATGCGATCGGCTGGTGCTGCAACCAAATGATCTACATCAGCTCTCCACTGCTCCATTGCACCCTGGGATGCTCCAGGAGGTGGTGGACGTTGAAGAAGAGCACGCACAACATGAAGCGCAAGTTCAGGGTTGTTGTTTGCCGATGCAGTGATCAACGCAGATGCCCCATCTCGCTGTCCAGCTTGATTCATCGGTGCGGATGGTGGCGGTGGTGGCATGACTCCTGCTGGAACCAGAACACCTGTTGGCTGCTGCATGTTGGAGAGGTTGCCTCCAGCAGGTTGCGCAGCATGGTTGCCGTTGGACGATCCAGCAGCAAAATTCACCATCTTTGAATCTCAGGCGTTGTTTCCCCTACCTGGTGTGCCAACTGTCGGAGGGTGATTCTGGCAATTCTCTCGATACTACTGTTGGCAGCCCACGGAGTTCTTAGTTCGGTTAGGGCGCGCAAAGATTCAGAAGAAGGTGGCTATTTTACACGAGGATTTACGTGGTTCGGGCCGCCTAAGCGTAATACCCTGCTCCACGGGTGTGTTGCTGTTGTATTGAGCGTCTGAGCGCTTGAGTGTCAGAGACTAGAGTGTCTTGAGCTCGTGGGTCTTAGGCGTGAGCCCAGCCTCCCCCCGTGTATGGCTCGGCTAGTCCTTTTATAGTATAACGACTGACCGTTACACCATCAGCCTGGCCCGACATGTGGCCCTGGCGGTTACTGATGTCTAATACATGGTTAATGTACTTAATTCCTCTTAATAGCGCAGTAACGTCCCTTAATGGTGGTGTTACTGGTATTAAGGCTCATCCGATCGTGTGTCATTAAGATATCATTAATGACACTTAATCGGGTCTTGAGGTCTTTAATTGTTCCTTGAAGGTCCGAGCCGTTGGAGGTCCACCAATCTGCCTGTCGAGGTTGAAGGTCCAGTGGTTGGACGTGTGGCAGCTCCGGAGCTTATTGTCTTGGACGAGTAGGTCCGGTGCTGTTGTACACATGTCGGTTCCGGAGCTTCCCTCTGTCAGGGGTTAGGTCCGGGGGTGCCACACAGGTATATATTCCGGAGCTTTCCCATGTATGGAATGTAGCTCCGGTTTAACGATACACGTGGCGGCACTGGGACTAACCATAGAAGGGAGACAGCTCCGGTTCCGTATGACACGTGTGGCCTTCGGAGGTCTTCAACTCAGACAGGTGGAGTTCCTTTGTGCTCTTTACAGTCCCAAAGGGTATCTGGTATGCCTGGTACTGACAAAACTATATGACACAAAGGATGCAAGCACTTTTTTTGTTTTTTTTTCTCCTATTTTTTTGTGCGGATTTTGTATATTGTTTTGCACTTTCCTTTTTCTTTTGTCTTTCTTTTCTCAGAATGTGCTGCAAATGAAGAACACAATAAAAACCAATCAAAGATATCTCGTGTGTCTGTCACAAATTTTCTGCTCAATCTTCCAAGGATAAATTAGCACACTTAGAGACTCTAAATAGAAAAACTTACAACAGAAATATTGTATATATATCTCTCCTCTTTAATTTCAATATATGGAAGACCTATTTTGGACAAGTACAATAGGAGATGTTGTCCCCGAAATACAGACTGTTCAGAAATTCTAGGTCGAGAACAGATTCTGATCTAATACACTTTTAACCATGATAGGTCCGCTTAATGGGAATCCTATGAATAGTAAAGTTGTAGATAACTTCTTAAGCTTTCCAGAAAGTACAAGAACAACAAAATCCGAGTTCGTATGAGTAAGATACGATGAAAATTTCAAACGGGACAGAGATGAATCTAATCTGAACGTGATGACATGATTCAAAAGGATGAATCAACACAATGCAAAACTCAAACTAAGGCTAAAAACACTTTCTAAACCAGGAATATGACTCAACCACAGACACAAACTCACCAAAACTAAACTGAATAACAAAGTTGCAAAGGGCTCAATGTGGTTTGGACAAAGTAATGAACAGATCTACTAAACTGCAAGTTTTTTGTGGCTTTTTTTTGTGGACTTTAGGTATGAAAAACAAAACTAGTGTAATGGATAGATGAATTACCTAACGGGCAACCTGGAAATCTGATACCAATTGATGAGTAAAAGATTTAGGCCCAATCTTCCGATAGATAATGGGTAAGTCGATTGATGGAGATCTCGACGTTGATGATCTGATGCTCTCAAGTAGAACAGGAACAGCCCCTGCAATCACTACACCACCGCTTCGTTGGTTATTAACCGTGCTGCACACGCTTGACCTCACCAAGAGGGCTAATTCCTGCAAGTGCAACCGAGAACACAAGCAAGAACGTAGAAGACACGATCTGAAATCGCGAAGTTGGGGTTTCACAAACCGGAGAACGGCAATATTATTAATCTAAGCAAAACCCAATTGTTCATGGCGGCTACTATGAAGTATATATATAGGTGGGAGGACGTCAAGGGGGTGTTGGGTTCGTGACCTAACCCTGAGATACGAAATTAATAGACTTAGACTTGATACAAGGCCCAATGGCCCAATACGGTGGCACAACACCATGACAGATTCCGAACTCGATACTATTTCGACGATTCCTGTCCACTCCGAAGGAATTTTGACATGGTACCAGATCCATTGGAAAGTTTATCCTCTCCCCTTTCTTTAAATATGTAGAACATCTAAAACGGAGTTTGTATGCATCCTGGGCGTCCATTTTAGTGCGTGCTGCTCTTGGACTCCAAGTTGGACACGATTTTGAGTTTGGCTCGGTTTCCATCTTCTTTGAACGAATTCTCTGGTCCTCCACGTCCCTAATACTTCCTCCAACTACTCATTGAACCTCTCCATGGATCCTAATCACAATTAAATCATTAGATAGCAATCTATGCTCAAAAACATATAACAAAACATATAAGAACAAGCTCACCTCTGAAATTAATTGTTGTGTATAAACTCTATTGATTGCATCTTGTATGTTCAATGGAGTGTTGTTTGTATCCATAGAAGTGATGTCCTCATCAAAATGGTCCAATGAGATGAGGGCCACAGGACAGACCATTGGATCGCCCGCACGGCTGCACCGGATCCGTGCCACAAATTGATCCCGATTACTGCGTACCGAGGCTGACGCACGGGGTCCACTTCCCTTCGTCTACCACGAGCCCGTGCCGACGCTCGGGCTGTGCGCGGCGGCGCGCTCCGGCGTGCTCGCCGGCCCGATGTTCTACTGCTCCATACCTCACTCACTCGCCGCCTAACCCTATACTGAAGCACTGAACATGTCGGTGAGGTCAGCGCGACCCGGGGATGGCCAAAAAACCCGATGCGACGGCGGTGGCGGCAAGGGTTCCAGCGATGTCGGAACCGCTTACCCGTATCTCAAACTTCTTGGAAATCCATCATAAATGTTCCTAGGATCATGGGGAAGATGAATATAGGGTGGGAAATGGGTGGGACAGCCGGCAAAATATATTTCGACGAAGAACCGTGGTGCTTTCCAACGGCAGCTTCGAAAACCAGCATATCTCAGCCGTTTCTCAATAAATCTCAGTAGTTGTTCTTCGAGTATGTGCGCTAGGAAGTTTTTAAGCTACCTTCCAACTGGATTAGAGAATACTTATTCCTATAAAACGAATTGCAGTGATGACCTAGCATGAAGGATAACACTGTGCCGAAACAAAAATGAGGAATACTCGCTCGATAGGGGATGAAAAGGTTTGCATTTTTCACCATCAGAAAATTGGTGTCCCAGCCCCCCTTATGTCTGTTGGAGTCGAAGCTCGAAAGGGCCTAGTTCGCCGGTGCCACGGGGAAGCAAAGGGCGACCTCCTCAGCGGTCAACGGCGGCGTCTGCAAAACTGTAGCCGACGAAACAAGGAACCAAAAGCTGGAGAAGGTAGAGGGAGGTCTTTTGCTCCACTATTCTGTTGGGAAGATGAAGAAACTAGGCCAAAATCTTGAGTTTGATGGGTGCAACAGAGAGGTGGCGATGGTGTGTGCTCGGGAGAGAAGAAATGAATAGAGGACTACACTTGCTCTTCCCCTTCGGCCATAGAGGTGAGGATAGAGATGGAGAGTGCTTGAAGTACACACAAGGCAAGGGATGCCATACAGCTGCTTACCGTCGAGCCGGGAGGCGGCACAGAGTGTGGAACGGCAGGGAAGCTGAGAAAACAGAGCACTCAGTCAGTTCAAGGCAATTGGAAGGCTGACAAGTGGGTCCCAGCATTGATTCACCCTCATCCCTTCTCTGGTCACTTAATTCTCCTACGTACATTGATCAAATAACCATAGATATTTTCTTGTAGACAAATTTGAATGTGGAGAATTTGATTCTGGAATCCAAATTTTCATTTGACCATTTTTCATTCAACTCCAAATTTGAATTTGGATATGTGTGGAATTCGATGTACCCGTTGAATTAAATACAGAACCGACTTCAAAAATTCTGAAATTTTGCACAGGTACTATTTGGAATATTTGGAATTTATTTGTGAACTCAGATTTATCTTTGAACAAGGTTTGAACAGTAGCTATATTGGAATTTGAATGCCCTATTTAGGGTTTTAATTCATCTTCATTTTTGCACTTCCTTTTTATTTTTTTCCCATTCAAAATTTTCATTCTCCTAGCTGAACTTTGCACTATGAATTTTTATGGTTTTTACATTCCTCCCCCCTTAAAAGAATCTCGTCCCAAGAGTACAAATGAAAGAGACGGAGGTAAAAAGCTACCGGATATGAGATGATAGCAAGTGCGGATAGTTTGATCGGAGATGGTCCTCACTTTCCCAAGTCGCTTCCTCAGCGGTATGGTTACTCCACAAGACTTTGTAGAAGTAAAAAGTCTGTTTTCTGGTGGAGTGAGTCTTTTTGTCGATAATCTGGATCGGATACTCCGAATAAGTGAGATCCGGTTGGAGAGCTGGGCCAACCCGACCTGTCTCCTCTGGCGGAAGATACATCCAATCCTTGGGAGCAGAAAGCTCGGACGTTCAGGTCATCCCTTCTCCTACTGTTGTTGAAGCGGCTGGCCAAGCTCCAACTTGGCCGCCAATTACAGTGCCCCGGTCCTCTGATGATCCGGGTTCACCGTGCGGGTCGTGCGCTCTTGTTCCTCGGTCGGAAAGGTAAGCCATCTTACTTTTCTCTTTCTTGGTGTAAGGTTTTGCGTGATTCCTGACTCGTGCCCACCTAGGAGGTCCGACCCAAAGATCAACGTTGCTCTAGAAGTCACCGCTTTAACCAAGGGTTTGGTGAGGATGGTCTGGCCCACTCCACATGTGTCGCTGGAGTGACATCTGTCTCTAGAAACTTTGACTCCATCCAGCACAGTACTTGCTGAACTCCCTCAACGAGGCCATTACCGCGTCGGGCATCATGGTGTCATCGGTGTTCGATGGCGTGGAGCCTGAGATGGTGTTGAAGTTGGGCTCCACCTCAGTTGCAGTGACCATGGGGTCCATGGGGGGAGCTATTCCACTGAGGGTTGACGCGACAGGGAGGAAACCATTCAAGGTCCAGGCCCGGAGTTTTTTTTCGGATGTCCATGATAGCAGGAGCGGGGTGGCAGCACCGGAGGCAAGTGTAGCAGCCCTGGGTCTGCCGTGAAGGGCCTGACCCTTTCGTCCTATGCCCGCTTCCAGCATTGGAGTGGCCAATGGTGCCGGGCGAAGGGGGTGTCACAGTCGAGTTCGGTGTCCTCGAGGATCGATGAGTGGGAGCGGGTGCATGAGGGTGTGAACTTCTCATGCTCCCAACTCACTGATGCTCTAGCGGGCCTCTCGGTTGAGTGCGAGTGCTTAGACATCATGCTCGGGTGGCTGCAGGAAGCGATCTCCAGCCGGCTGATGAGTCCTTTTTGGCCTCTTGGCTAATTGTTCTGAGCTCTAACGCCCCCCTTTTGTGGTAGGAACTGGCTTATCGGGCTCTTCATGAATCATGACATCTTCACGAGAGCTAGGATCATCGATGTCGTGTAGAGGCTGAGCTGGGCGAGGCATGGGTGGAGCTTAAGCATGCCTGAGCCATCGCGGGAGGGGCAGCTTGTGCGGCAGTGATCACAGTTTAATCAGCAGCGATGTCAGCTGCCGAGTTTGCACGTGTTCGTGCTATCATCGAGGTTGCTCGAGAAGGCGCGACCCGGGCTGCTGAGGAGTTGAAGTTACAACCCATAGATTCGGGAAGCGTGAGATGTTGCGGAAAAGGCAGGGAAGCAAGTCGTAGGTCGGTCTTCCCTCCTCTCCCTCCTCCGGCCTCTTGTGATAAACCCAACGTGTACATGGGATTCCATATCTTTCGATGAAAGATGTTGGTGGTGAACAAATTTGGTGGAGGCCGATGTTGGCTGCCCGACTACCAGATCCAGAATGGTGTGGCGCCTTGAGCGATAGTTTCACCATCTCCTAATAACTACAATTTGGGTAGAGGTCGACGTTGTGCTACCTGACTAGAACAACCACAAGGGTGCTGCACTTTAGCGATAGTTACACCGACTCTTGTTGTTGTTGTTCTTGCCGTGCCAAGAAAAACCTTGAACCTACAAGCAATCAAAGAACAAACAGAACAAGATAACAAGCAAACACTCGCGGGTGTGATAAGTTGGGGTTTTGATTCAAGTAATCAGAAGGTCTCATCGACACTTGTTTTACAAAGAAGTAGCAATGGCTAAACATACAAAAAACACAACCCAAGTTCTTCCTATGGCTGCTACTTGCTTATATAGAGGAGGAAGACTAGAACTCAAGATGGATTCACGAGTCTTGTTTGGCATTTTATGGGCAGCTCAAGTGTCACCTGCCTCTAATTCTTGATCCAATAGAAAGTGGATGAAAAAACCTTTCCAGAAAGTACTTATTGGCATTAAAAAACCTTGGGAGTTGAGAGTTATGATCCTTCTAAGATGGTACTTGCTGCGTTTTGAGGACCCCTCGGGTGGAGTAGCTTTGATCGCCTTAATCCCTCCTTTACTCCAAGATGGATCAATTCCCATGCACCTAAGAATAACAAAGTCATCATAAGGCTTCAATAGCTCCCTATTTGAAGTGGAATTAATTTTAACAGCTAGGAACGAATTCACCTGATAATTAAGTTCACGTGCACGAGCATGTGTCATTATACTTTGATTAGTTGTAACCGGTGCATGGCCTACCGTCGTGGTTGTATCAAAAATAGTGATGTCCTCATCATCCTCTCCTTCTTGCAATAGAGTCGTCCTCGACTCAAACATGTCTTTCTCGCCCACGTATGGTTTTAAATCTGCAATATTAAAATAGGAAGTAACCCCAAAATGGGTAGGCAACTCAATTTCATATGCATTATCATTAATTTTTCGAAGAACTTTGAAAGGTCCAGCAGCTCAAGGTAGCAATTTAGACTTTCTGAAATCTGTTAATCTATCCTTTCTCAAATGCACCCAAACTAAATCATCAGGTTCAAAAGTAACATGCTTTCTACTCTTGCTACTTAGCGTTCATGCTCTTAATGCTCTCAATGTTACTTAGCGTTCATGCTCTCAATGTTTGCTTTAGTTTGCTCATGGATCTTAAGAATCAATTCAGCATGGTGAGAAGCATTAAAATTCAATGTCTCTGAAGGGGGCATAGCCAAAAGATCAATGGGAGCACGAGGGATAAAACCATACACAATCTAAAAAGGGCACAATTTAGTAGTAGAATGCAGCGAACAGTTGTAAGCAAATTCAATATGAGGCAAACATTCTTCCCAAAATTTGATGTTATGTTTCAGAATAGCCCTAAGCGTGGTAGATAAACTACGGTTTGAGGGTGACATGTAGTAGAAAAGAGCAATTTAGTTCCCAACTTAGCCCATAAGATTTTCCAAAAATGACTAAGAAATTTGGCATCCCGATCTGAAACAATAGTGTTTGGTACCCCATGCAAACGAACAACTTCACGAAAGAACAAATCAGCAATATGGGTAGCATCATCAGTTTTGTGACATGGTATGAAATATGCCATTTTAGAAAATCTATTCACAACAAAAAAATACTATTCCTCCCCTTATTTGTTCTAGGCAATCCTAAAACAAAATCCATAGAAACGTCCTCCCGTGGAGCACTAGAAATAGGGAGACACATGTATAAACCATGTGGATTAAGATGATACATAGCTTTTTGATAGGTGGTGCAGCGAGCAACAAACCGCACCACATCTCTTCTCATCTTCGGCCAAAAGAAATGGCTTGCTAGGATGTCTTCCGTCTTCTTTACACCAAAGTGTCCCATCAACCCTCCACGATCTGCTTCCTGCAATAGTAACATACACAAAGAACCATCTAGAATGCACAATTTGTTAGCTCAAAACACAAAACCATTAGTGAGAACAAACTTGTTCCGTCTTTTTCCTTCTTTACATTGCAGCAGCACATCTTTAAAATCAGCATCAAAAGCATATTGTTCTTTGTAGGATCGAAGAGCACGTGAAAAGCTACCAGAGGTGGGGGTTGAATGGTAGATTTAAAAATCTTACGCAGCAGAAACAATTAAACCCCAAACCCTTTTGGTAGAAAAACGATCTGTTAAAGAAATCGTGTGTGAGACTAATCTAAACGTGTTTCACCATGACAAAAGTGATAGATATCAGAGTGAATCAAGTCATGAAGACAACACAAAAAGAATCACTCAAATCCGTCGAGAAAAACTCAAGTTATGATCGAAAGATCAAACAATGGTAAATCTGCCCTATCCGAGAAAAAACAGTTCTGGAATGCTGCAAAGAAACTCATGTAGATCATTAACCACAATTCCAATGACCGTGAAATATTGAAATATGATAGATAATCAAGTTGTGAAGACAATCCAAAAAGAATCACGTCAATTGGATCTGTAAAACTCGAGTTATGATAAAACCACCGACGAAAGGTAGTGCTGTCTAGAAACTCGACAAGTAAAACTTGTCTGGAACAAGTCGGACGAACAAGGCACAAAAGTTCCTTCAAACTATGAATTTTATTCAATAGAACACAAGAGGAACAGCCCCAAAGTCGCGTACCACGAGCTCTGGGCTCCCTTGCTTATATAACCAGCTCGAAAGCCAACTCAACTAAAATCAGGAACCTAATCCTACTCTGTTCATGAATCATATCTTTCCACACGAATCGTAACTTTCCATAACTGCTTAGGATTCTTCTATACGCAGATAGAAGCAATCTTAAGACTTCCAAACACCTTAGGAACGTATCCCACATTCCTAAACAACTCAAATTCGTGACCCATACTAAATCCTATCATAACCAACTCAAATCTTTCCATATTTGAGTCAAACCCAACTCACCCGCAGCCTGAGTCCATAACCTAGTCGGTTGGACCTTTCCGACCAACTCTTTACGTCCACATCTCTTTATCACATCTCGGAACCATGTAGCCACGTCCATGCAATCCTTGCATACGTGCAAACATCTTCCAACGACGTCCACGATACCTTCACATGCATTGTTCTTAATTCAATCATGCTGCGCAACCTCCTGATCAGCTCAACCACAATTCCTCCTGAATTTGGTTGTTGGAACCTCATCTCCTCCCTGAGACTAGTCCAATAGATCTCGTTACCAACCATGTCTTGAACTCAAGCAACACCTGCACATGAATAAACAACCAATCCATACAAGCCCAAGTCCTCGACTTGACTCAAGTTAGTTCCGAACACAACACCCTACGTGAGAACCTCACATAAGCATGTTGCAAAACCACAGTAACACGATATCATCCATATCAACCAAAACACACCAAAAACATAGAAAATGAATACTAAGCAATATTTCCAACAATGTAAAGCAAGTACGAAACATTGCAAATGAAAAGCAGAAGCACTACGGTCAAGTTCCGGACCTTGCCAGAGCAACCCGGACCTTGAGTCGGAGCTAACAAAAGCTAGTAGAACCTAGCGCTGGATCTTACTAAAACTACTACAACCAAGCTCCCGCCGGAGCTTACAAAACTAGCAGGACCTAGCGCCAGAGCTAACCAGAACTAGTCGGAACTAGTAATCCCAAAAGCCAGAGCTAGAAAAATCAACTGGGAGCTTAGCAAAAACACGGCGAAGCTATCAAAATCATGTCGGAGCTAAAGACAAAACTTCACCGGAGCTGATCAAAGCTAGTCGGACCTAGCATCGAACGTAACCGGAGCTACCCAAAACAAGCCGGACCTACCGCCGGACCTCGCTGTAGCTCAGAGCTAGAGTCAGACCTTGATAAAAAGGTGTTTTGGTGATATTCAAAGCTTTTATCATCAAAGCCAAGTGTATTCACTACAAGCCAATGTATTCAGCACACATAGGTCTTACATTCTTTAATCATTTCCAATCCAAAAAATCTTAAAAACAAGTTGGGAGAACATAGTATAACGGCGAGACTAGGCATCTGCATTTACATTATCTTTTCCTTTCTTATGTTTGATGACATAAGGAAAGGACTCAATGAAAACTACCCACTTGGCACGCATACGATTCAGATTAGTTTGGCTCTTAATGTGATTCAAAGATGCATGATCAGAATGTATTACAAATTCTTTAGGCCATAAATAATGTTGCCATGTTTCTAAAGTTAATAATAGTGCATATAATTCTTTATCATAAGTGGAATAATTCAAACTAGGCCCATTCAATTTCTCACTAAAGTAAGCGATAAGTTTCCCCTCTGGCAACAAGACACCTCCCAACCCAATACCACTAGCATCACATTCCAATTCAAAAGTCTTATTGGTGTCTGGTAATTTGAGAAGGGGTATATGAGTTAACCTATCCTTCAACGTCTCAAATGCAGCCTCTTGCACCTTGCCCCATGTGAATGGAGCACCCTTCTTCGTAAGCTCATGCAGCGGGCCTGCTATGGTGCTGAAGTCTTTCACAAAACGGTGATAGAATCCAGCAAGTCCGAGAAAGCTTCGTACTTGTGTGACCGTGGTAGAAGTTGGTTAGCTGTGTATCGCCTCCACCTTGGCTTGATCAACTTCAATACCTTGTGTTGTCACAACATAGCCATGAAAATAGACTATATCCGTGCAAAAGGTGCATTTGTCAATGTTACCAAATAAGCGCGCATCACGTAAAGCATTAAAAACATTACGTAGATGATCAAGATGCTCTTCTAGAGATGTGCTATAGACCATGATGTCATCAAAGTAGATTACCACAAATCTTCCAATGAAAGCACGTAAAACCTCATTAATTAATATCATGAAGGTATTAGGTGTATTAGTGAGACCAAAAGGCATGACTAACCACTCATACAAACCGACTTGGTTTTAAACGCTGTTTTCCATTCATCACCTTGCTTCATGCGAATTTGGTAGTATCCATTATGCAAGACAATTTTCGAGAAATCATCGAGCCACTAAGTTCATCACGCATATCATCTAACCTAGGGTTAGGATGACAATATCGAATGGTAATGTTACTAATTGCTCGACAATCTACACACATGTGCCATGATCCATCTTTCTTTAGGACCAAAATAACAGGAACAAAGCAAGGACTAAGGGACTCACGCACATAACCCTTGTCGAGTAATTCATGTACTTGTCATTGAATCTCCTTGGTCTCCTCCGGGTTGGTCCTGTAAGGTGCTCAGTTTTGCAAAGAAGCCCCCGGGATGAGGTCAATCTGATGCTCCATCCCTTTCAATGGTGGCAGCCCGGCTGGTACCTCTTGTGGAAACACATGAGCGTATTCCTTCAAAAGCTTAGTGACAGCAGGGGGGAAAATACATGGTATGTCGTGAAGTGAGAACAAAGCTTCTTTTCAAACAAACACATAGCAGATCGCAGAATCATTTTTTAGTTCAAACAAATTAGATATGGATGCAATAAAACAAGCACTTTTCAATTTTATTTTGTTTTTCTTCACATGAGCAGATTTTGAATTGTTGTCAGTCATAGGTTGTACTGATTCCTTCGCAACATCTAGATTCTCATTTTGAGCAAATTTCTTATTTCTTTCTTTGCAAGCTCTAGCATTGTCATCCGTTAAAATATCATCAGAGGACATAGGGTGCAAAACAAGCTTCTTCTCATTATGAATGAAAGAGTATTGATTTGATTTACCATGATGTAATGTATCTTTATCAAATTTCCAAGGTCAACCAAATAGCATACAACAAGCTTGCATAGGTAGCACATCACAATCAATGTAATCATGGTAGGAACAATTGTAAATTCGACCCGAACCAAACATGTTACATTAAGCTTACCACTGTCGTTAAACCATTGGATGTAGTAGGGATGTGCATGTGGAAGTGTTGTTGCAGCTTGCTCCATCAATAATAATGAGACACGATTGTTCCAAAACTACACACTTAGTTTGGAATAGATTGTGTCACTGGTTATGTTCAGCTTTAATCATTTGGGCACTCAAGACACGTCTGACAACAAGACTCTCATAGTGGTCAGCATGATCAGCCCCAATGTGTTCTTAAACATCATTGTTCTTTCCAGCATCGTGTGCAGCAAGCATGGCATATGTTTCATCATCTAAGTCACTAGCGGATGAGTACTCACCATTTCTCGTACAATCAGTACACGCTTGCTTGGGCAGTCCCTTCGTAGGTGCCCAAAACCCTTCCACTGGAGGCACTGGATGTCTTTCGTTCTCCCGGTGGAAACGAAGGAAGAAGAAGTGTTGGCCACAGCTTGGGTGGATCCTTTTGTTGTCTCGATAGCACGCGAAGGTGCTGATTTTGATGTAGTCTTCGACAACTGATTAATCGTCCTGAGAATCATGCTTAGGACTAGCGGCACTTGAACGGGACTGCCATGAGGTATTTCGACCTGCAAAAATGTTAGTTCTTGTGCATCGACCCTACATTTCTCTTTCAGCCTTACAAGCAAGATGAAACAATCGAGTGACGTTAGTGTATTCCTTGTAAGCCAATGTGTCCTGAATTTCTCTAGTTAAACCACCCATGAAACTAGCCATTGCAGCCTCTTCATTTTCAATTAGGCCACAACGGATCATGCCTATTTGGAGTTCTTGATAGTATTCCTCAACATATTTGTTGCCTTCACTAAGTTGTTGTAATTTTTGCAGCAGGTCATGAGCATGATAGGAAGGAACAAAATGATGACGCATTATTCATTTCAAGGCATTCAAAGTTTGTGGTACCGTAGTTGGATTTTTAGTTTGATACTCATGCCACCAAACAGAAGGAAAGTTAGTAAATTCACTAGTTGCAGCTCTAACCAATTTATCATATGGCATGCAAATTTTTGATCTACCGACAATTTTGAAGATAGATATGCATCCAGATCATATTTCCGATCAAAAGGTGCTATGGAGAGTTTAATGCTGCGTAGGGAATCACCATTCTCACGTACCTCACATCGTGGAGCTCGACCACCCATACCACGATGGTCACAACATGGCTGCTGTCGATACCTGAAAGGTCCATCATCAAGATCGGTATCCGCTGATTACTTCAACTCGTCTTGCAGCACTGCCAATGGAGTCATGGTTGTCATTAACACATCTTTGTCTCTCTTCGGGTCCAACCGGTTCCATCCTCTCTAATGGAGCAATGATTGCTACAAGAGAAGTGTTAATAGCCCCAACAGTGTTCTCCAATGTGGTCAGTTTGGTTTTGGTACAAATCTATGTCGATTCTAATTGACCAATGCGATCGATGGTGATTTGAATATCCTCATTGAGGGCATCTGTATGCATCTTTACTTGACATTCAAAATGTTGAATGATGCCCTTCATATGTGGTGAATGTGGAAATGTTTCATTCGCATCAGCTGACATGGTTAGTAAAGAAAAGAAATACAAGAGCAAGCAGATTAATCCTAGCAGTTGCTAAGAGGTGGTAGGACACAAGACTTCATCACTAGCAAGAAATCAAGCTCTTACAAGTTCTTACCATGCGATGCAGGAGGCACCGATAATTAGCAAGAACAACAACAAATAATGGCTGCCATAACAACCTTATGGTGTTGTAGATGGTTTGGTGGAGTTGTAGGTGATTGCTAGAAACAATTTGCTCAAAGGAACAGCTAGTACCACATTAGTCATGACAAATTGAATAAACGTTCCACGATGGTACTATGTTGTTCCTAGCTCAAACCATAATAGAGATGCGAGCTGTTACTCCACGTGAAGTTGGATTTACTATGGGAGAGAAGTTTGGACATCCTGGACAAGTTCGGACAGTGCAGACTGTCATGGGCCACTGCAGAGGAAAGTTCTGACAGCTCGAACAAGTTCGGATAGTGCAGACTTCCTTGGGCTGCTGCAGAGGCAAGTTCGAACAGCTCGAACAAGTTCGGACAGTGCGGACTGTCTTGGGCCATTGCAGAGGCAAGTTCGGACAACCCGATCCATTGTGTTTAAAGAACATTAAAAACAGCGAGTTGAACTTCAAAACTTGAAACCAAATGATACACAAACTGTTTCTTTTTAGTACTGAGAATTTTTTTCTAGCAATCCTAATTAGAGCTGTTTTTTTTACAGGTGCCTTTTTCTTGCTGATCCGTGTGGCTTTTGTTTTGCACTTGCCTTTTTCTCAACTTTGGATTGATAATGAGAATGGAATGAGAACAAAGTGGCATGAACTTGAAACTCTAGCGGTGCAAAACATTAGGACCAGCAACTTGACACAAAAAAGCAACCGTGAATTGAACAAGTCGAGAGCCAAGTAGTCAAGCAAAAGGTTCAAAGTGTTTTAAGGATATTAAAATAGAACTTATGTAGGCAAAAGTGGACAGTAGGTAAATGAAGAACAAAGGAGAAGGAAATCTTTTACTGAGCAACTTGAGCTCTGATACCACTTGATAAACCCAAAGGGTACAGGGGATGCCCTATTTTTCGATGAGAGATGTTGGTGGTGAACAAATTTGATGGAGGCCGACGTTGGCTGCCCGACTATAGAACTAGAATGGTGTGGCTCCTTAAGCAAGAGTTACACTGTCTCCTGGTAACTACGATTTGGGTGGAGATCGACGTTGTGCTACACGACTACAACAACCACAAGGGTGCTGCGCCTTATCGATAGTTACACCGGCTCCTGTTGTTGCTGTTCTTGTCGTGCCAAAAACAACCTTGAACCTGCAAGCAATCGAAGAACAAGCAAGAACAAGATAACAAGCAAACACTCACGGGTGTGATAAGTTGGGTTTCTAATTCGAGTAACTGGAAGGTCTCGTCAACACTTGCGTTACAAGGTAGTAGCAATGGCTAAACTGATAGAAAACAGAACCCAAGTTCTTCCTATGGCTACTACTTTCATATATAGAGGTGGAAGACTAGAACTCAAGATGGAGTCACGAGTCTTGTTCAACATTTCCAGTGCAGCTCAAGCATCATCTTCCTTTGATTCTCTATCCAATGGAAATTAGATGAAGAGACCTTTCAAGCAAGTACTTATATGCATTAAACAACCTTGGGAGTTGAGAATTATGCCCCTTTTAAATTGGTACTTGCCGCAGTTATGAGGACCCCTCGGGTGGAGTAGTTTGATCGCCTTAATCCCTCCTTTACTCCTAGTTGGATGAATTCCCAAGCACCTAAGAATAACAAAGTCATCAAAAGGCTTTAATAGCCCCCCATTTGAAGGAGGATTAATTTTAACAGCCAGGAACAAATTCACCTAATAATTAAGTTCACAGGCACAAGCACATGTCATTGGACCTTGATTAGTTGTAAGTGATGCATGGTCTGCCGTCATGGTTGTATCAACGGTAGTAATGTCCTCATCATCTTGGCCCTGTGCTAGTCTCATCACTTCATGGGTTGTTTTGTGTAGATATGCAAGTGTAGGCGTTGCACACTAAGGACCTGCTCATGGCTTGGGAGAAGAGTATCTAGGAGCTTCGTGTTCAGCTATTGAGAGCTGAACAAGGTCCAACATCTGGTGGCGGTGCTTTGTGATCCCGTGCTGGGTACAACGATGGCGGCTACTTCTTGGGGCTTTTTTCACTGGAGATGTAGCTTATGTAGGTTCTGGAGCGGGACGTGGTGCTTCATTCAGAACTCGGAGGTCTTGGTAAGAATGCCAGACTTCAAGGATGGTGAGCTCAGGTATGTTATGCAGTATGGCGACTATGGCCGCCATGTTCTTGGTTGCTCGTGAGAAGTGCAGGGCAAGAGTATCATTGATGATGTTGGCTTGTACTTGGGAGGCGTGGAGCATGCTTTGTTTTTTCCCTTGTTGCGGTCGGAGTGCAACATTGCGACGAATGCAGCATCGTCTGTGTCTAGCTCTTCCTGGTCAGCCTTTAGAGCGGTGCGATGCACTATGCTGCAAGCTAGTCGGCCAGCTTGAGGCGCTATGCTTCTAGCAGCTTGAGCTCGGCTTGTGGAGTCACGTTGGACGGTATGGCGAGCTGGGGGCATCATCCATCTCAACAACGTGGCTTTCTTGTGAGGGGTGCTCACTCCCCTCCGTGCTGTTGTCGGAGCTCGAGCTGTACTCCAGAATATGGTGGAGGGATGTTGGCGTACACTCGATCATCCTGCGAAGGGTGGCGCTGAGACATTGCAGGCGACGCACGTGCAGGAGTCATCGACTGCCCAGTATGTTCCGTAATGGGTGCTAGGCCCCTTTGTTGGAGACCCAAAGGATGCCAGAGTCGCTGGCGAAGAAGTCCAATCTCATGAAGCGGAGGCTTAATGCGTGAGGGCAAGAATGGACTCCGGCTCGTCACATTCGACGATGATGAACTCGAAGTCACCAAAAAGGACTCTCGTGCCATTCACGAAAGTGAAGTATGATGAAGCCATCGAGAAAGTAGAGAGTGGAAATGCGGGGCAGTCCCTGACTGCACGTAAGCTGTCGATGTTTGGACTACCGACTTGTAGCGATTGTGTTGCATGTTTGTCCTCGAGGTGGCCTAGCTATGACCACAAAAAGTTCAGGCAAGGTCCCTTTGTCTAGTTCATGTGTCTCACTCTTCTTTTGTCTCAAATGGGGAAGTTCTCTTACAAGCGAGCGTTCGATCGCAAGCAAGGATGGCTATCGGTACCTTTTATAGACCTCCCATCCAGCCCGCCCTCTCCCACACCCGCTCCCTGACTCCACATAAAAAGGACCTGATTTATAAGGGTGCCTATCCACTCGTGTATTAGACAGGATGCCTACTGAAGCCGCCGGGGTACGGAGGTCGCCGTTCATTGTGCTCCTATCTTGTCGACGGAAAAGCCGTACCAGGGCGTACGCACGCCTACTGTAACACCCTCATTTATAATATCATGCATTACATACATTTTCATGCATAAATTATTAGTAGAGCAAAAGAGAAGAAAAATAAATGAATGTATTAAAGAAAAGAATAGGGATTATATATAAAAGAATAAATATATATTATATAAATAAATAAACATAAAGAAAAAAAAAGAAAAAAAATAGCTGCCGGTCTCCAGCTACCCGACTCGGACTCGAGTCCGAGCGGGGGCTCCTCCACCGAGCGCGCCCTTGTGGACGCTCGGGACTCCTCCGAGTCCCCACGCGTACACGCTCGCAACCGAGCAGGACTCCAAGTCATGTGTCTATCGCGCCTATAAAAGGGAACTAAGACCTTGGGTCTCGCTCGCCCATGTATAGTTCCAGCCGCACGTACGTAGTTGCTGGCCACGGTAGAAACAGAAGAAAATCCTAGCCGCCAGGGAAAAGAAGAGAAGGGCACGGCCAGGGAAAAGGAGAAGGAAAGAAGAAGGAAGAAGGAGCCGCTGTCTACCAGGGATCATCGCGCAGCCGTTGTCTCTTCATGGGAGGATCGCTGCACCATCTACCTCGTCTACACTATGCCTCCGTCCCGCGACCCTCAAAGCCGCTGCACCTATGGCAGTACACACTTTCCGAGATGAATCTTAATGACGTAATAGATCTAATACCCCGAATTAAATTGTAGTTGCACCTATTTTATTTTAGCAACAAACTATCATCGCTAAAACTCCGTAAACTTGCATGAACACATATGAACTAGTTGCATATAGTTAATAAACAGCCGTAAATATTTAATTATCAAACTTTGCATGCACTCATGTTATTGCATATTGATTAATATGTGTGCATTGCATTGATTCGTATGTGCTTTCTTGTATGTGTGTGATCGCAAGTAGAGGGACATGCTCCAAAGGCTTTGTACAAGGATTTTCAGAACCAAGACTTCGAAGCGCATGAGCAACCCAATGCGTCGGAGCAAGGCAATTGTCCTTGACCATATTGAACCTATGTTTTAAATGTTTGTTTGCAAAACTTCATGCTTGTGTCAATATGATTGAAAACCCATACGTAGGAGTTTACTAGTGTTGTATGTCACTCCTTGTCGCCGTGATATACATGATAAGTCATTTATGGGTATTTTTCTCTTTTGCACCGCATCGCTGCACGGGTTATGGGTAACTTCATTAATATGCTAAACAACTTTCATTACAAGGATTGATGATGGTAATGGGATGATGAATATCTTGGTAATATGGAATTTTTGTGATCTAAGCAGGCATGGGTTGTGGACTGGGTTGGATGATATGCTGGTTCATGCGAGAATATGTCAGGACAATAGTGCCACCACAAGGCCAAGTATGGGTGCGGCGTAGCTGAATAATTAAGTGTGCTGCTAGTATTGTATGGACCATTGGATGGCATGGTGAATGGGAGTCGAGTAGGTCTACCCTAGGATCCGCATGGCACACGAGGGGGCCTGTGGGTGGAAGAATGGGATTCTAGCCTGCCGGTAAAACCATAGTTGGTCCGCACATACCAATAGTCCCTTTTGAAAGGCTATTTTCTGATCTCTTGGCCACATATGAACGAAGTGTAAATAGGCAATATGGAGGTTCTTAGTCATCGAATGATGATGAAATCACGAACATATGTGTAAAGTGGTACAACCTCTGCAAGGTGTAAAACTATCATGATAGCCATGCTCCCGTTTAAGAGCACTTGGATGACCTACATGTTTAGAATTGGACTTGGGTTTTGGGCATGGTTTGGTTATGTCACATGAGTATGGTCGGTTACGAGAAGTTATGAAATTGGCATATGGTTATGATATTAATTGTTGGCTGTTTATAATTATATTATGATGGTAAATGAGGATGCCATTATGTGGTATGATAATTACTTGGGTTAATCACACCTAGACTTTGCAGGATGCTTTTACTTGTTTGTGAACTAAAATTAGCTTGCTGCAATGAACCATTTATATCCATCATTGTTTTTAGCTACATGTCATACTTTCCCACACTTGCTGAGTACGACATGTACTCACCCTTGCTATTCTCAAACTAAACAACTACAAGAGACACTTGGGAGTACCCTGATGATCACGTGGAGTACTAGGTTGGGTGCTACCATCAATTGTATGTGGAGTGTAGTCGTGCTACTTAGTTTATTTTTTCCGCTGCATTATTTAGAGGCTTGTCATTCTTGTAATAAGATACTTAATTACTATTTGAGACATGGTTAAATTCTGAATATCATTTGTGATGTTTCCGTGTATGTATGATGAACGTCCTGGTCACACATATACGCTATACTTGGTTCATATTTGTAACCGGGTATCACAAATTGGTATCAGAGCTGCGTTGACCGTAGGATGCAAGCCTACGTAGAATGGACACTCTAGAGCACATAGGTACACTCCTCTAATATGTTATTTTTGAAATTTCTTGCTGCTGTTTTGATTTTGTCGTTTCAGCCACCGTAAGGTACCGATTGCTGCTGCATCTTCAATGCGATTTCAGCGACGTCTTATTGCGCTTTCTTCTGTAGTTACCAATCATATTTTTGTGCAAAGTTCGTGTTTTTTCTGCTACTATGCGCGGGTAAACTTATTTTGTCAGCTGCTGCATTTTTCCTCTCTTTTCCTTTTATTTTGGCTGCTGCAATTTTCAGGTTATATTACCCTCTCTTCTAATGTTCTCATGTTCTCATTGAGAGTGACACACAACCAGGCGCTGATTCTCTGCCCCTTGGTTGCGCGAGTAACCCCATCGAGATTCCCAACGATACGATTAAAGTGGAGGAGGCCTTGGAGGAGCTTGAGCTGTATGAAGATGATATGGAACATCAACCTTATGAGGAGTACTACATAACAGCCCCATAAGAGGAGGAAAACAGAGGTGAACCTGAAGGGGAGTCACAATTTGGTGTGAACAAGAATGGATGCAACAACCCAGAGTTCCGCCACGTTGAGGAGTTTTGGACCACCGGGGACGAACGAAGACATGCATCACTGGAACTAATGGGATTCCTCCATTCCCGTGGCAAGTATGTGGATTACATCGTGAAGAAAGTCTCTCGTCTCGAACGCGATGAATAACATGCGGAAGTTGTCATTTTCTTCACCAACAAGGTGGTCTCACGCCACTATGCTCCTACCTGGAGGTCTACTCAAAAGGATGCTACGGAAGATGCTGCGTGGAAAGCACTCACAAGTTTGTGCCATACTCGCTTCTTTGAGCTTGAGGACACCACGTTTGAGTTGCACTCTCAGCGGGAGAGTGGTACAGGGAAGATAATTAAACCACAAGAAGCCACAACTAACTTTTCAGCAATGGATAGCTCTCAAAAGGCACTGCTGGACATGAGCAATCGCTATACAACCGCACAAGGAGAGATCCACTATCTTCACAAGGACCTAGCTCATTTGGAAAGCAGCATAGAGATCAAGGAGTGTGAGGAAAGAGGACAACCGTGGTCACCCAAGTCAATTTGGTCCCCAACATCACCATGGCACAATCCTATCACATCCGCACAGCCAAGGATACCACCACCACCTCACAACTAGGAATTGAAGTTCCATATGAGTAATTTGTAATAAGAATGCTTTGATCATATTAGTTTTTATTAGTGTGGTGTGCTGAATTTTATACGGTATTTGCCTGTGCTTATTTGCTTGATTGCGAGTTGTGGGACGCCTTGGCGAATGTCCACATCCGCATATAGTAGAGTTGTGGGATGCTTCGGCATTTTTCCACATCCTCATATAGGCTTATATTAATAAAGGATTGTTTAGTGTCATATACCTTGATGCATATAGTTGGGGAATCATTCTCTCGAGTCTGAATTCTAGTTCATCCTCTTCTCTCTCACAGATGCTGAGGGGATACGCTACCCGCAAACGAAGAAACACTCATGGTGCCGGAACTAGCAGAACACATGAGGGTGATGATGAAAACGTGGAAGCTCCTTAGGAATTTAACCTTGGAGATGATGGAAGAAACCTTGAGCATTTGATGGCTATGCAGAACCAGCTCATGCAAACTATGATGCAAACTTTGGGTCAGCTGCAAGCAACAACAACAACAACAACCTCCACCGTGTTGCTGCACTGCCACCGCCGCCTCACAGTAGATTGGGAGAGTTTATGAAGACTATACCACCCACCTTTGCACAAGCCAATGACCCTATGGAAGCTAATGATTGGCTAAAGTCTGTTGAGAAGAAGCTTGCTATTGTTCAATTCAGTGATCGAGAGAAGGTTCTCTTTGCATCACACCAACTAGTTGGAGCAGCTGTCGGCTGGTGGGAAGGCCTTTGCAACGCTCATACTAATCAGGAGGCAATCACTCGAGCTGAATTTAAGAGGAGATTTCGTTCTCACTATGTTTCTGAAGGTGTCATGATACTAAAACGACAAGAATTTGTGGTTCTGTGGCAAGGGAAGATGAGCGTGAATGAGTAGTTGAACAAATTCATGCAGTTATCAAGATATACTCCAGAAGAAGTTAACACGAACAACAGAAAGCAATACTTGTTCATGAGGGTTCTAAACCATGAGATTCAAGTTTAGTTACTTAATGGTGATTACCCAAACTTCCAAAAGCTTGCAGACAAGGCTATTGTTGTTGAGAACAAAGTTCGTGAGATGGAACAAGATAACAAAAGAAAGATGCCCTACCAGGGACAGCCGTAAGGAAGCAATGTATGCCCCCGCTATGCACCACCAACTGCACCATACTACAATCCATCTGCTCCTGCATACCGCGCTGCTTATCCACCGCGCCCAAATCAGCCACCACAGCAACCCCCGCCCTGCAAGCAGCTCGCTATCCTATGCCACCCGCACCACATCCCAACATGGCGACTAATTCTCAGAATAAGTTGCGCTCAAGCTTTCCTGGTGTCACGGGCAACAAGACGTGCTATGTATGTGGAGAGGTCAGACACTTTGCAAGTCAATGCCCCAAAAGAAGCTATGGACCGATGAACAATGCACCAAGTCCAAACTGCCCACGGTCGAAAGGAGGAGCGCCACAAGGCAACCGTGAACAACAGAATTTTGCTCGTGGCAATGTGAATCATGTCTCTACTGAGGAAGCCCAGCAAGTTGATGACATCGTGATTGGTATGTTCCTCACCAACTCCACCCCCGTGACTGTTTTATTTGATTCTAGAGCATCTTATTCATTCATCTCATCAGAGTATGTTGCCAAGTATAATATGCCTATATCTCATATGAAGCAAACTATGATGGTAAATTCTCCTGGTGGAGAGATGAAGACAAATATAGTATGTCTGAAAAAGAATTAAAATAAGGGGGGTAGACTTTCTCGCAAACCTCATTGTCCTGGACTCCCAAGGAATAGATATAATAGTTGGAATGGACTGACTGAGCAAGTATAATGGAGTGATTCAATGCGCTAAGAGGATTGTGCAGTTGACAAGCGAGCATGGTACTCGCATCGAAGTTGAGGCAGCCCAACCTCTAACAGAGAAGGCAATGTTGAATCACGCGGAAGGTGTGACATTGGGAAGCATTCTGATTGTTCGCGAGTCCCTAGATGCTTTTCTGAATGAGTTGCCAGGTATGCCACTGGATCATGACATAGAGTTTGCCATTGACTTGATACCCGGAACTACACCTATAGCTAAGAGGCCGTATACGATGTCTATTAAGGTATTAGCAGAGCTTAAGAATCATATTCAAGAGCAGCTAGAGAAGGGTTTTATACGCCCAATATCATCACCTTGGGAGCACTAGTGCTCTTTGTAGACAATAAAGATGGAACCCAGCGGATGTGTGTGGACTATAGGTCTCTCAACAAAGTGATAATCACGAACAAGTACTCGCTGCCCCGTATAGATGATTTGTTCGACCAAATGAAGGGCGCCTGTATTTTCTGCGAGATTGACCTGCAGTCAGGATACTTCCAAATGAATATTATACCATTGGATACACCCAAAACGGCTTTTCATACACGTTATAGATCCTATGAATACACTATTAGTCATTTGGATTGACGAACGTGCCTGCGCACTTTATGTATCTCATGAATAAGGTCTTCATGGAGTATCTGGATAAGTTCGTCATGGTGTTCATTGATGATATTATCATATACTCGATAATCGAGGAAGAACTTTAGGAGCACTTGAAGCTAACATTGCATAAACTATGCGAACACCAGTTGTATGCCAAGTTCAGCAAGTGGCAATTCCAGTTACAGGAAGTATCATTCTTGGGCCATATCATCTCCTGAGGAGGAGTATCGGTCGACCTGGGGAAAGTGAGAGATGTGGACAGTGACAACCGCCCCAAAATGTGAAGGAAGTTTGGAGTTTTCTTGGAATGGCTGGATATTACCACCGACTCATCAAGGATTTCTCCAAAATAGCGAAACCCATGACTGAATTACTAATGAAAGGGAAGGAATTCCAATGGACTCAAGCTTGTCATGATAGCTTTGAGGAGTTAAAAAAGAGGTTGACAACCGCACCGGTGTTAGTATTGCAAGACGTGAGAAAGAGTTTTGATATATATTGTGATGCCTCAGGAAAGGACTCGGATGCGTGCTCATGCAAGAAGGCCAAGTGGTAGCTTATGCATCGAGGCAACTAAAGAAACATGTGCTGAATTATCCTACGTACGACGATTGATAGTTGTTAAGTAACACTAAGAAATCATCCCCGACAACGGCGCAATAAATGCTTGTTGATAGTTCTTAAGTATCACATGTGAAAGTCCGTAAGCGTACAGAAACTATCGATGTAGCATTTCCCCTTAAAAGAGTATTCCATGAGTGTCATTTATATTCTCCCAAAGGAAGGCTAGGTAGAAACAAAGCAATAATTAAATGGAGAGGATAGGTTGGTCTAGGTTGGGTTCTAGCAAGGATGGATAAAGGATAACTGGAGGTAGTGTGACACACACAAGAGCATTCTATCCTAAGGGGGAAAATGAGGCAAAGAGGAATTAGGCCAAGAGTTAGGTACATACTCCTACTGTGCTTCTAATATACATATACATAGCCTAATTTACTTACTAATGATCATATTAATTACAAATTCTCATGCTAAGTTGATTAACACATCGGGCACGGGTTTACCCCTAGCAACACTAGGACGACTCCCGCCAAGAGCTTGTGGCATAGCCGAACTTGGAGGATTACAAAGGACAGATAGGGCTATCACCACCTACTTCCTAACTCTTCAATCTGTGGGTGTACGAGACATTCAACGCTACTTATCTACCCTAGCACCATGCTATAATATTAAGTAATTACCTTAAGAGCCTTGGCACAATCCTTCCTAGCAATGAAATAAATCTTCATTGAACCAATGTTAATAATAGCATAAGTGATTCATGTTAACATAATCATGTCATAGCGAATTAGACTATAATGGGGGTTTGTAGTGTTTATGATGATACAATGAGAATGGTATAGCATAATCATAAATACTACTCCTACAATGAGAATGGTATAGCATAATCATAAATACTACTCCTACAATGAGAATGGTATAGCATAATCATAAATACTACTCCTACCACATATACGGAATCCACCATAAACCAGAAATGCTTCATCCAAGTATATGAACAATAGAAGACTAAAGATAACAGAAGACTCTTTATTAAGAGCAAATTCACAAATAAAAATAGGAATATAAGAGTCATACCTTTCCCAATTGGGAATTGGGAAGAGACTCCTTCTACTCCTCTCCTACTTGGACTATGGACTAGAGGCTCTCCTCTCTACAGCCTAAACTCCTCTAAACCTATAGAGAATAGTAGATACAATGGAATGAATACTCAAGTGGTGTGTGTGTGTGTGAAGTGAGGGTAGGAGGTCCTATTTATAGGTGGAGAAGGGTTGGTTCCCACCACCAAAAACGCGCAAATAAATCACCATGAAATTTTGAAGACGGGAGGAGCTAACACGTGGAAGCTGACTGAGTTTGGCGCCAGGAAGGGGTCATTCGAACGACAAGGTCGATCAACATGGTCTTGGATCCAAACGGCATGTGCTTTCTTCAGGGGTCTTCCGGGTCGGTCCCATTGACTGATATAGGGTGTACACCGTTGGATGGCCCTGGATACTTCAATTTGTGGGCCATTTGATCCATATGGTGCCACATGTGGACGCTTGATTGGCTGGGATGATATTTATAAGATTGCTCCCCCTCTTTTACCTCATTTCCTACAATAATTCCCTTCATACACTATTTCTCCAAGGACAAGTGGAAATAGGTTAAATAGAAAGGTGATGTGTGCAAGAAATGACAATTCCTTCACATAATTGGGTTATATTGATGGGTGAAATTGGTATATAACACCCGTCAACGAACTCCTCGAAGGTTATCCTTTGCTCGTCCCGAGAAAAGTCAAGACTTTAGGTTGATGATCAGGAGTTGCTACAATGTTCTATTTTTTATAAGTACCATGTGCACAACAGAATACTCTACCTAGTATTCCAAAAGTTGGCATGGTACTTCACCCAGCTGAAGTTATTTTGGGGCTTATGCCATCTCCTACTCATGGGTGGTTGAGAGATAGAACAGCAAATGGAGCACATATACCCTAGAAATCAAGTTCCACTCAAATTCCAGATATTTCAATTTAGATTTTTAAGTACCTCAATTTGATTCTCTTAGTCTCTCCTTTATGTGTAGTGGAAATATGTCCTCACCAAAGAATTTTGCCTACATTCATCATACCACTAAATAAGGCTTGTATGTGGACCTCGGTAGGAATGTAGTAGAAATATTTGCAACACATAATATTGCTATGTCAAGAAAGCAAGCCATCGGAGAAATCAATTCAAAACTATTTGATTCAAGACTTGTGCATGTGTGATGGAATGGAGGTGGATGTGGATATTTGATTCAAAACTACTTTTCTTTCTCTTTTATTCCTCATGCTTTTTGAAGTAAGGATGCATTTTATTTTTCTTTTTATTGTAGCCATGTCTTCTACTCCCTTTTTATGCATGAAATTTTGGGAGAGTACTAAGCATGAATGGTATGGAGTTTCTCTCTTTAATGTGGAATGGTGGTATGATGGAATTTTGCTCACTTCTAGTGTAGAAGTATAGCATGTGCAAGTGAAGTCTTGAATTCAAAAAGTAATGAATGAAATCTCACATATGTCTATACTAGTTTGACAAAGCTCAATGTGAAGACAAATAGCATATGCATAAGGTCTATCAATGTGATGTATCATATGGATTTGTTAGGTATTTCCAATCAAACGAGAGTAACTCAAATATTTTTAGAATTTTCTCCGGAAATCTAAGTTTCTCTTTCAAACTACAAATAGTAACCCTATCACTATATCATCTCACAAAAGCTTAGAATGGATTAAGCTTGTCCTACCCATAATTTCCACTTCAAGGCAAAAGCAATTTTAGCCAATGAGAGCAACATGTTGGAGAGTAGTAAGTTGTAAACTAGGGACTTAAGAAAATTAAAATAGAGCAACTATTCAACATTTCATCTATGTGAATTCCAAGTCATTCTTACCGCACATCTTTTATTTTATTTGAAAACAAATCTACTCTACTTATTATTTATTATTTTTTACATGCAAGGTGGATGATAGGTGAATGGAAAAAAAATATGCAATGGTTGATACAATTTACCTCAAGTGGGTGTCCTCCCTCAAGCTTGTTCTTCACTCACCTACATGATGAGGCTTGAACCCTTGATGATGGAATTATGCCACGAGATCGGATTGTTTTTGTTGTAGCATGGAGTTAAAGTTGGTGAATTGTGCATCCATGTGTTGTTGTCAGTCTTGGGTTTCTTGGACATGCTCTTGGAGAGTGTTGTAGATGTCACCCGTTCTCACTTCAAGGTCTTCCATACGTCTAGTGAGATCTGTCATTCCTTTGCTATAGTGATGATGACTTCTAGCCGAAGAGGAACGACATCTTCTCATGGACGTTGGAGGCAAGATGCTAGAGCTTGAAGGGGATAGGGGTGGCTTCCACGTGGCACCCGACCATCCACGCCAAGACGGACCTTTGGTCTCGTACGGTGGAGGTTGAGTCCATTCGTGTGAATCACCCGTTGGGTCCTCTTTCTCTTTGTACTCATGGACCGTGGAGGTTGTCGGAGGCATGGCCATTCTCCTTGTGCGGCTTCTAGTTACTTTGCGAGAGACATTAATTCTTCAAGCTTCCTCTATGGGAAGAAGGTCAATGGTTAGCCTCCAATATTTCTACAAATGAAAATTCGGGTCAGGTAACCAAATTTCATTGATAAAGCTGGGATAATAAAACATCAAAGAGCCATCTTGATCATGCTTAAGGGTATGTCCTTGCACTAAACAATCTTCATTAATTAATTCTCTTTCATTTCAATATACTCAAACGAAGAATATTCTAGAGCGCCTACGCTAGTAGTAATACGAGTAATCAATGAAGTGCATTCAATTGACCTTGTTCATGTAATGTAATCTAACCATTATGTGATCATGGCAATAACTGGAGCAAATTGTATCTTTTTAACCATGGCAAATAAAATTTTCAGCTCATCTTCTTGCACTACCCTTACATCTCCTCTAGGGAACATAGTCATAGCCACCCATCTATGCATGAAGCGTAAAGTAGGGTTGTGCAAGTATCTATTCCTAGGTGCACTATATTTGACCTCACTAGTCAATTGTTGCCAAAAACATTGTTTGTTAAACTTGGGCAAAGTGTCTAAATCTAGCAAACAACGTTTATGAAAGCCTAGGATTTCACTTACTCTTTCCATAGGATGTTGTATTCTTTTTTTGAAATAATATAAAAGAAATACCATCAAATCCTATTTTGAGTGTGCAAAGGAATTGTATGGAGAGAAGGTGTGAACCTCTCTCGTCTATGTGAGAAAAGTTTTCCCATCCTAGTGCATGCCAAATGAAAAAGAATTTGGAATCCATGCCTATTTTGTAGGTCAAATCTGGATCATAAGCTTTCGTATGAGAAAACTCACGATCTTGGAGGAGCTTGCATGCTTGATCTTTAACTTCACTTTGTATGTTGAGGTCGTCGTCGTGGAGGAGTTGGTGCGGGTTGCTCCTCTCACCCATGGGAGTATCCTCACATACACTCCTCCTCCGTGAAGTTGGTGTAGCAACGGAAGAGGTACGTGCAGTTGAGTCTCCACCATGGCTTGAGATTGCAGCCTCCTTCCTCTTCCCAAACAACCTCTTCATTCTTTTCACGGCCACAACAATCAAGAACAAAACAAAGAAAAATCTCGAAAGAGGTGATGTGAGTAAGAGCAAAACCCTCGAAGAATTTTCCCTTGAAGAGCTTGAGAGCAAATTGCAAGTGCAAACAAAAGCAAATCATCTTGCGTTGGATTTTGAGCAAGAGTACTTCAATGAAGAGCAAGAAAAACAATGTGAGCAATAGTCACTTTGGGGAGGTCTGAAATGATATGAAGTGTGAAGGGGAGTGCTCCTCACGACAGTCACAAGGGAACCAAATGTAGATGTTGGAGGAGAGAGAGCCAAAATGGCTCTTTCCCCACGTCGGCCGAGCAAGGGGGTCGGCTGCACTGCAATGTGGCCCCCCTGTTCTCCCTTTTGGCATGTGGCTCCCCAACAGCTATGATATTAGCACATTGGTGAATTAGCACTTTTGCAGCTAAGAAAAATTGTTTTTCGAATAAAAACTCTTTTTTTTAAAACCCAACAATTTTCTTTTTGTGAAAAATAAAGAAATAAAATGATAGCTGCGAATAGAAGATTCTCAATTTGCTAAGAAAAACTAAATATGCAGTGAGGAAAATCAAACTAAATGGGGAAAAACCAAAAGAAGAGAAAAAAAATCAAAGAAAAGATAACTACCAATTTAACCTATTGGCTATGTCTCACCACCGTCCAATGAGATGGACATTCCACCTTCTTCATTTCTTGACATCCGGGCAAGGAGGGATGGGCTAGGACGACTTTTCTTGCTTCTTCTGCCATTCCTTCTTTTGCGGCTTGGTGGACTTGGGCCTATGAGGGGGCTCAAACTTCTCTGTCTTCTTGGGGTGTCGGCGTGGACGATAAGACGGTTTCTCCGCATAAATCAATTTTCTCATAAATGCAATGAGCGGGTCCACCTTTAGAGGTGTGATTTTGACCTCTTTAATCTGCTTAACATTCAGCCCATACTTGATACGGATCATGGATCATTGCTCCAACTTTGGGCGAAAGTTAAACTTCTCCTCCTTGCCATTGATATGGAAGTCGATTTCTTTAGCTCCCACATCTATGCGAGCCTTCGTGGTGCTAAGGAATGGTCACCCAAAGATGAGCGATGTATCCTTCTCAACCTCCATATCGAGCACCACGAAATCCACGGGTATGAAGCAATTCCGAATTTTTACCGGAACATTTTTAGCAATATCTGCCGGATAAAGGAATGAAGAGTCAACCAGTTGGAGCTGCATTGGTGTTGGAGTAAGCTCCGTGATGTTCAGCTAGTCAAAGACCACCTTGGGCATCACACTCACACTTGCTCCAAGGTCGCAAAGGGCATTGTCAAAGTGGTGAGCCCCAATTGAGCAATATATTGTAGGATATCCAGGGTCCTTTAGCTAGTTGCCTTCCCATAGAGAAATCATGTTGACATTTTCCACGGGAGGTTCGGGCTGTCCTGGTATCTTGCCATTCTCCATTTGTGGAACAACAGCTGTCAGTTAAGACAACTAGGTCTCCAACATCTTGTTGAAGCATAGTTGATTCTTGAAGGCCAAGGATGGTCCTTCAATCTTGGAATTAATGCTCTCTAGGGTCTTGTCATTAGCCGACAGTTTCTTAGATAGAGCATCATTGATTTTCAGCTGGCTAATGGTAAGCTCTCTCAAGGTGGACAGACTTCCATTAATGCCATTGTTGTTGTACCCTCCTTGAAAGAATGGGCGTGGTTGGCCGCACCCTTGACCTCAAGGACGATAGCCGTTGATTGTTGGCTACGTATAGGGCATCCTCATGGGTTTTTGTGCAGTCATTACCCAAATGGCTCGTGTTGCCACAGAGTTCACATGTGATGTGAGAGTCTAAGGCATAGGGATTACTACACACCTCACCATTGGCTTATCCATCTATATTTTTCATAAGGAGGTCCAATTTGGCAGCGATCATGTCCACCTCCTTCATGGTGTGCATGCCTCACTGATGGGTATGGAGATCCTCGTCGCTCCATCCCATGTTTGACACCATCTTCTCAATCAAATATTTGGCTTTGGGCACCGTCAATGAGAATAAGGCACCTCAAACAGCAGCATCAATATGGTCATGGGTAGAAAGGGTCAGCCCATTGTAGAAATTTTGGATAATGAGCCAATCATCTATACCATGGTGGGGACAGGCCAGGATGTACTCCTGAAGCCTGTCCCAAGCCTCAAAAATAGACTCCTTAGCGTCTTGCTGGAAGCTGGAAATATTTCCACGCAGGGCATTTGTCTTGCCCAACTGAAAAAACTTCATGAGAAATAACGTAGAACACTTCTCCCAAGTGTCTACAACACTTCAGTTCGCGTAGAACCACTATTTCACTCTCCCAAGAAGAGAGAACGGAAACAGCCTAAGACGGACGACATCAAGAGATATGTCCTTGATCTTAAAAGTGCTACAGATCTCAAGAAACTGTTGCAGGTGAGCACTTGCATCCTTGTTAGCCTTCCCACAAAATGGTTGTCCATTATTTCGATGTTCACGTCTCCCGTGTTAACAGTGGGCCAAATAGGCACATTGTTAGCAGAGGGAGCCGAAAACTCACAAAGGGTCTTCTAGGCCATTGGCGTTTTGGTTGTTAGTGCAGTTGCGCTAGCTTGCTTTGCCGCTCAAAGCTTCTGAGGAGTAATGACATGAGGTCGATCTATCAGAAGGGATTCGGGATCTTCAACAAAGTTCTTTGGTAAGCGGAAACTAGACATACACTACATGTTTTCACATAAAATGCGAAAACAAAACGGTTATCCTACTAAAACCTACCAAGGGTCCTATCATATTCACTCAATCATGCAATACTTCGACTGCCATTCCCGGCAACGGTGCCAGAAATGCTTCTTGATATTTCCTACATACTACTAACAATTCATCCCCGACAATAGCGTCTGAAATGCTTATTGATAGTTCTTAAGTAACACTTACTAATCGTTCCCAGCAACGGCTCCAGAAATGCTTGTTGATAGTTCTTATGTATCACATGTGGAAGTCTGCGAGCGCACGAAAATTATCGATTTAGCATTTCCCATTAATTCCAAGGGCGTCATTTATATTCTCCCAAATGAAGGCTAGGTGGAAGCAAAGCAATAATCAAATGGAGAGGATAGGTTGGTCTAGGTAGGGCTCTAGCAAGGATGGATAAAGGACAATTGGAGGTAGAGTGACACACACAAAAGCATTCTATCCTAAGGGGGTAAATGAGGCAAAGAGGGCCTAGGCTAAGAGTTAGGTAGATACTCCTACTGTGCTTCTAATATACATATACATAGCCTAAGTTAGTTGCTAATAATCATGTTAATTATGAATTATCATGCTAAGTTGATTAACACATTGGGCATGGGTTTACCCCTAGCAACACTAGGATGACTCCCACCAAGAGCCTGTGGCATAGTCGAACATGGTGGATTACAAAGGACAGATAGGGCTTTCACCACCTACTGCCTACCTCTTCAATCCATGGGACTACGAGACATTCAACACTACATATCTATCCTAGCACCATGCTAGAATTTTAAGTAATTACCTTAAGAGGCTAGGCATGAGCCTTCCTAAGGCAATGAAGTAAACCATCGTTGAACCAATGTTAATACTACATATTAACATAATCATATCATAGCTAATTAGACAATAGTGGGGGTTTGTAGTGTTTATGATGATATAATGAGAATGATATCACATAATTATAAATACTACTCCTACCACATATATGGAATCCACAATCAAACAAGAAACACTTCATCCAAGTATATGAACAATAGAAGACTAAAGATAACATCTTTATTAAGATCAATGTCACAAATACAAATAGGAATATGAGAGCCATACCTTTCCCAATTTGGAATGGGAAGAGACTCCTTCTACTCTTCTCTTACTTGGACTATGGACTAGAGGCTCTCCTCTGTACAGCCTAAACTCCTCTAAATCTATGGAGAATATTGGATACATGGAATGAATACTCAAGTGGTATGTCTATGAAGTGAGGGTAGGGGTCCTATTTATAGGTGGAGAAGGGTCGGTTGCCGCCACCAATAGCGCGCGAATCATTCTCTACTGACTTCTTCAAGTTGGGAGGATCAAACACGTGGAAGCTGACCGAGTTTGGCCGGCCTGGTCTTGGCTCTAATCGGCATGTGCTTTCTCCAAGTGGCTTCCAGTTGGGTCCCATTGACTAATATAGGGTGTACACAGTTGGATGGCCTCATATACTTTTGTTTTTGGGCCATTTGATCCATGTGGTGCCACATGTCAATACTCGATTGGCTGGGATGATATTTTATAGGATTGCTCCCCCTCTTTTACCTCATTTCCTGCAATAATTCCCTGCATGCACTATTTCTCCAAGGACAAGTGTAAATAGCTTAATTAGAAAGGTGATGTGTGCAATAAATGACAATTCTTTCAATTAATTGGGTTATATTGACAGGTGCAATTGGAATATAACAGTCGTCAACAATGACCTTGAACTCGCAGCCATGGTGCACGCCTTGAAGATATGGAGATACTATGTTTTTGGTGACCGATGTGAAATTTATATAGACCACAAGAGCCTCAAGTACATATTCACACAAATGGATCTGAATTTGAGGCAGCACCAATGGTCGGAGCTTATCAAAGATTACGATGTAGGGATCAACTACCACCCGGGGAAAGCCAATGTAGTAGCGGACACCTTGAGTAGAAAGGGAACATGTCACCAGCTCACGGTCCAGGAGTTACCACTCGAGCTATGCAAGGAGTTTGAACGGTTGCATTTTTTGTTTCTAAATGAAATGGGAGTGATGGAGTTAAATCTGACACTAGAACAAGAGATACAGGAAGGTCAAATGATGGATAGAGAAATCCAGAAGATGAAGGAAATAATTCAAGAAGGAATAGAATAGAGGTTTGATGAAGACGACAATGGCACGCTATGGTTGGAAGCAGATTTATGTGGCTAACAAGAAGTGCATCCGCGACACAATATTAAAGGAGGAACATGACATGCCCTATTCCATTCATCCCGGATGTACAAAGACCTGAAGACTCGCTATTGGTGGGATGTCATGAAGAGGGACATAGCTGAATATGTTGCCCTATGTGCACGTGTCAACGAGTGAAGGCAGAGCATCAACGACCTGTTGGATTATTGCAACCGCTAAAAATAACCGATGGGGAAACTGAGAGGACAAATCAAATATTAGAAGACCTAGACTTTGTCAGTTATGAGAAGTTATGAAATTGGCATATGATTATGATATTAATTGTTTGCTGGTTATAATTATATTATGATGGTAAATGAGGATGTCATTACGTGGTATGATAATTACTTGGGTTATGTTGGGATTTAATCACACCTAGACTTTGTAGGAAGGTTTTAATTGTTTGCAAACTAAAATCAGCTTGCTGCAATGAACCATTTATATCCATCCTTGTTTTTAGCTACATGTCATACTTTCTCACACTTGTTGAGTATGACATGTACTCACCCTTGCCATTCTCACACTAAACAGCTACATGAGACACTTGGGAGTACCCTGATGATCACGTGGAGTACTAGGTTGCGTGCTACCGTCCATTGCCTATGGAGTGGAGTCGTGCTACTTAGTTTATTTTTTCTACAGCATTAATGAGAGGCTTGTCATTCAAGAACCATTGGGCTATTGTAATAAGGTACTTAATTACTATTTGAGATGTGGTTAAATTCTGAACATCATTTGTGATGTTTCCGTGTATGTGTGATGAACGTCCTGGGTACACATATACACTATACTTGTTTCATATTCAATACCGGGTGTCACACCTGCCATGCTACGCACATGCCCGCCATTCCATCAGATGTGAGGGGGTGTAGAGTGTGCAAGTGGATACCGTAGAATGCGTTAGGGGCGCTCTGGAGTGCCCTTAACATGATCGTGACCCTCGCCAACTTTGCATTGAAGGCTACCTGCCTATCTGCTACCCAACCTCGGGCTCGGGCGCTCGGGATATTGACCCTCCATCCTGATCTTTCGAGGGTGTATCCCTCCGTCTTCCCGTGCTGGAACCACATCACGGTGCTGAGCGTACACCTGCATGCTGCAAGCAACTCGTACCTTTTGGTAGCCGGGGTTCTACCACCCCGTCAAATATATATATATATATATATATATATATATATATATATATATATATATATATATATATATATATAACATAATACAAACTTTTTTTCTAATATTTTTATGTTGTATCATATAATATCACAATATCATTTTTCACAGGCGGTCCTTGTGTAGACCATCTGTGAACATATATATTCACGGGCCGTTCTCCTTATGGACTGTCTGTGAAAACATGAGATGTTTTGTCCCACCTCGAAAACTTGAGGGCGTTGTACCCGGCTTATAAGGCAAGACACGCACCACCCTTCGAAATCACTTGAACTTGCCTCCCCTTGCGACAATTAAAAATCTGATAATGTTTTCCGGAGTATTATGTTTATGGACCATAATATTAGGTTGTACGAAAATATATTTTCCAAATTATGAAATTTGATATGTTAGGAAACAACAAAATTTGAAGCTAAATCCTCAGGAATGCCAATTTCACATGTAAAACGTAATCTTAGGGTCCCCAACCATAATACTCCCGAAACATTATTAAATCTTTTGCTGTTCCCAGGCAGTCCGGAAGTAGAACTGCTTGTGAAGATATATTTTCATAGGCGATCTGTACCTACAACGTCTGTGAAAATATATCTTCACAGTCGGTCTGTAACAAGAACCGCCTGTCAAAAGTATCTTTACAGGTGATTCTACTTAATAACCGCTTGTGAAAATGAATGCCTATATAAAGCCACTCAGCCGCACCCGCAAACCTAACCTGGGAGATTTCACAAAGATGTCGTCAGGCTGCCAAATTTTTCATTTGCCGCCAAACCCTCACCGCCGAGCCCCATCGCAGTCACCGTATGTCTCCCCCCTCCTTCCTCTCCCCCTCTCTTAACATCATAAAAAACGCATTGTTACAGGCTAGGAAGACCATGCAACTGATTGATGGACCTTTGTTGTTATTGGTAATGGTGGCTGTGGTGCCCACTGCTTCTTGTAAGAAGGAAGCACTTGATGTGGAATTTACAAAAAAAAAAAACTAAAGGTGTTCTTCAACTGGTAGGGAAACTTACTGCAAAAAAGCAAATTGACCATGAGGAGAATCTAAATTTGAGTACTGTACAATATAATAGGTGTGCAGGTCCTTTTCATCTAGCTGACACTTTTCTGTTCACATAAATCAGGATTGTGATGTTTGGCAAGTACTCCAAAGTAGTAGCATCGAAACATATGTAAGCATAGCGGTAAAAATATGTTTTGCTTCTGATGGTGTATCAAAAAAGTTGAAATATCTGAAAAATTAGATTTTATACATTTCAGTCACACAACCTGTTTTATTGAAGTAAGATGGATGTTCATTGTGGTCTTTGCACAACACATGGAATGAATAAACATGCGTCGACCTGTGGCAAACAACATGCAAAATTTTGATTGATCAATGATGCGACATAGAATGAATGAATCTTCAAACATGCTAGTATTTGCTGGCAATGGAAACAACAACCTTCTAATGTAAGGTACCACCAACAAGATGCTCATTTCAGAATCACCATTCATAATGACCAGGCGACCATTCGTTTTTGAAATATATGATCTACTGCCTATAGATAAATCACATAGCATAGACTAATGGAGTACATTATTTGACGGAGAAGTTGAGATGGAGGAATATGTTCAACGAGTCGGTCGGCAACCCAAGCACGATCATACCCTTGGCTAACATACTGAACATGAACTTCAGTTAGTGTGTACATAGGTCACTTTAGCAAATACTTTTTTGTCTTACCAGTACTAACATGGAAGGCTCTAAGATGTCCGCCTCCCATGGCGACGCTGCCGCTATAACCAATGAAGTCTGCAATATTGAATGGAACTCAGACCACTCCGGAAATGAGTTCATTAGTGATTGCTCGTACCACGGTCCATTAGATCCTTTTCCAAATCTAAAAGATAAAAGTACTTCAGGGTACCTTGACCCGGAATATGATCCCACCGACGAGGTATGGTACTTTTCCGGTCTAATAAATCGCAAATTGTATTATTTATGTTAATGTTGCTTGTCAAGTAAATAGAGTCTTTTAGTTCTTTTCTATCTAGCTTAACTGCCACGAGAACTAGGTGACCTCTGCTCCGAAACAAGTAGAACGTTCTCCAAAGTCTGGCTTATCGGGTTTACAAAAGCAAAAATGAGGGCAACAAGGTGCAAATAAGGGTCCAAATTAAAAGGCATCATATTCATAACAAGAATAAGTGAAGGTGGGGTTCCTTAAGAACTGCTTGATACTGTTACCAATTACCAAAATGTCAGTGGTTGTCTTGTTAGAGAACTTGTACTGATCACAACGGACAATTGGAAAAAAAATCCTGAGGCGGGCAAAAACGAGTTGTAGGAGAAGTTGAAGAAACAATTTAAGTTCCCAAAAGGAACGGAAGAAGTTGTAAAGAAATCAAATTGATCTCGTGCGGCAAGAAACTTTGTGGTTGGAAGAGTGAAATGAATGCCTATGTTAAGGATAATAAGGTCACTAGCCTTAAAAATTGGGAAAAATGACAAAACCTTAGTGGAAAGAATTTGTTCGTCAAAAGACCACACCTGAGGTTGTAGCCCTAAGTCAAGCTAAGTTTGAGATTGCAAAGAAGAACACATACAACCATCGCTTTGGGTCTACCGGATATGCCACAAAACTTGAGAAACGACATAGGATAATAGAGGACACAGTCAGCGAGGGCAATCCTGACCTGATAAAAGGTTGTGATGATCGAACTAGGTGGTGGGTGTTAGCTCAGTAGGTTTGACCAGTGAGGGAAACTTGCAAAGCCGGAATTTGTAACCAAAGTAGGGAAGAGATTACCAGAAGTAATTGAAAAGCAAGAGAAGGGTCTCTTCAAGCCGGTGAGGGAGAAGAACCAACCTACTGTGGCCCTAGGCAATCCTAAACAAAGTGGAGGGGTCTGAGCAATCTTTTCGCAAATGTCTTGGAAAGAGGGTTCCCAAACAACGCAACATCATATAGAAAACATGATAAATTCAAGAAGACACTTAAAGATGCAGTTGAAGAGAAGGTTAAGGAATATTGCACAAACTTAAAGAATTAGGCAATTGGTTTCTGAGAATAAGAGCGTTGGTGCCCATGGAAAATGAGGTGTTGTTATCTCCAAGCCTTTCCTAGCAATATAGAACCAGTGCCAATTGCCTTTATTGTTGATCATATTGTTGAGGACAAATCTTGTTGTCCTCTTGTCCCCATCGGTAGAATAGGGAACAAAACAAAACAGTTTGCCATTGATATAGCAAAATCATATCACATTTCAACGATAATCCCCTTTCGATGTAATATAATGTGGTGCAAGTTCTTGAGATCATCAACAATAATTTTGAAGATTATGAAATATGTCACAATACTCCGTAGGGGATAACAACACTGGGGCAAGTTGTCAACAAGTTAATCCTTTGGCATCGACATGACATCATGTTAGACGATGAGCCAATATTGAGTCTCATCGCATCTCTAAAGACCTCAACTTTATATTGTATGTTGAAGGTTCACAAATAACCAATCCCTTTATCTCCAAGCTAGGACAATAGTAAAGATAAAGCAACAAGTTGAACAATAGGTTGAAGCAGCAGAAGGGCATGCTGAAGATATTAAGGCAAATGTCCAACTCCGAACTACTACTCCTCTGACAGTTCATTTACAAGTTAGCTCATACAAAATAAGGAACCAATAGAGTCAGTGTAAAAGTATCTTATACTAATTAAGAAAATAGATTCAACATCTCATGCTTCATACATGCCAGCAATAGAAAATAATGGGATGTGGGAAGAAGACGACAAAGTTCATACTCGGGAGTCCTAATTCATAAAAAACAGGATCTCGATATACAAGAAGGAGGACATTCCTCCTAAATTCGAGAAAGGGAAGCCATGCATGATAATAATACAACTTAGCAAACAACCTTTCCTACTCAGGAGAATGCACGAGTGGTACACATTGCGCAACACTATTTATGATCTTTCCAATGTCACATTTCTTGTGACAGAAGAAGCATTTTGCAACGAAGCAGTGAACGGGGCTTGTTCACTCATTGAGATTATAACAATCCCATGCTTCTTTTTAGGATTGAATACATGGATGAGAAAAAAGTTAAGGGCAAGACGGTGATGCTTGACCCGATAAGGATTGTGTCGGCATTTTGGAAATTGAATACTAAATTTGTATTGAATCACGTTCATCTTTGTATGGCTAGCTACAAAAAACAAGATATTTCTCCTTGTTTTGGCAAAAAAGGCCCTACATCCAGAGGGAGTCTATCTGTGATCTTTGTTAGCTCGAAAGGCGAGAGAACATATTACAAGCGAGTCATGTTCGAGTACATGAACTCTAAGAAAATAAGAAGAACTCTAGGAAAGTAATATGTAAATGAAACGCGCATGGGCGTATGAAAGTAAGGCACGAATGCATGTGTGTCAAAGGAAAAGTGCGTAAGGTAAAATGCGCAAGTAAAGCGAGTCCAAAGTGGCTTGGCCCCTTCGCGGAAATCCTTGGGGTTCATTTTACAGGAGGGAGAGTCTGTCCTATCTAATCGAGATTCCTCATAATGGGGCTGGTTTGTATAGTGTTTGTTCTAAGCACCTGGTCTTCCCAGGGTGTAGAAGCTTTAGAGTCTTGTCTTCTTCTTCGTTGCCAAGGCACTTTCTTATGTATGGGGTAATCATTCCTCTGTGACAGATGGGACGGATGGCAGGCTTATCCTGCAGCTAGTCATGTCATGTTTTTATCCTTTCTACTGAAGTCACTGTGCCCACCATCTGTCATAAATGTCCCCAACAGGCCTCTCCCGATCTTGAGCCCGAGAGGAATCGTTCGCCCGACCTCTCGGGTTGGGACTTGGGCCGGCTGTATACCCTGACCTCGTCAGAGCTGGGTGTTGGAGGCTGGCCCCTCCTTGAGTAGAGGGTAGCTACAGTTTGTAGCCGCATAGTGCTCACGTACCATCGGATCCCGTATGTTCGGTACCTCAGGTATAGAAATATGTTAGTAGCCCTCGAGCCTTTGACCAGTTTTCGCGAAGTTGGTTGTAGGTTGAACTCGCGCTTGTGTCGGGGACCCTGAAAAACAAGTTTTAAACATTTTAATATCAGGTCAATATACACGTCTGACCCCTAGCGGCCCGAACTACTTCTGGTGGCGCAGGCGCCTGGTTGTTGTTAGCCCAGATCACGTGGCAGACACCGAGCCTCTTACGAGGCTAGTTTGTTAGTTCGTAAGTTTATTTGCCCCCCCCCCCCCCCCCGACGAGCCGTCCGTGGCTCGAATCAGTGAGCAGACCGGAAAGCTCCCAGGTTAGGGTCTAAAGAATTATCTAATGAATAATTGTAGGATCTAAGAGCACGTGAAAATCTACCAGAGAGGGGGTGATTGATAGATTTAAAATTTTTTAATTGGAAGCAACAAAAACCCCTCGGCAGAAAAGCAATTTGATAAAGCAACTGTGTGTGCGACTGATGTAAACGTGTTCAACCATGACAAAAGTGGTAGAGATTGTAGAGAATCAATTCACGAAGACACCACAACAAGAATCACTTGAAACCGTCGACTAAAACTCAAGTTATAGCCAAATCCCTAAGCAAAAGTCAATCAGTTCTAATAGAGAAAAAACAGATCTGTTACGTTGCAAAGAAACTCGTGTAACTCAATGACCAAGAAACCAATGGATCTTTTCGACCATACCTTCACATCAATAACTCTTCTACATGCCTTGGAACAATGTTGCCACATCTATGCACCCTCGCACACATGCAAACACTTTAAAACATCCATGATACTTTCATATGCATTGTTCTTGACCCAAATATGCTGCATGACCTCCTGATCAACTCAACCAAAATTTCTCTCAGACATGGTTGTTGAATCTCATCTTCTATTTGAGACTAGTTCAATTGATCATCATGACCATGTCTTGACCTGAAGAAACATCTGCACATGAATAAACAACCAATTCTTCCGAGTACAAGTCCTTAAATTGACTTGCGTTAGTTCAAAAACCACAACACCTTATGTGAGCACCTCACGTAAGCATATTAAAAACATAGTAAAATAGTATCCACCATGATTTGCCATAACACGTCAAAAGCTTCGTAAATGAATACTAAGCAAACTTCCCATAAGACAAAAAGTAATTTTAAAACATTGCAAGTTAAAAATAGAAAAGTCGAACATAAATGAAAAGATCGGACAGTCTGAAGTGCCATTTGTAGAAATGGTTACTCCCAATATGCATTGAATAAGTTCGGACAGTCCAAACTAATCGACAGTAGTTGTTACTCCCGATACATAGTGAAAAGTTCAAACAATGCAAAGTGTGTTCTGCAGTAATAACTTAATGTATAAATGTTACTCCCAAATGCACATTTGAAAAGATCAGACATACCAAAATGAGTTTCTCAGGTATATTCAAAACTTTGCATATAAACCCTCACTTTTAGCATAATTGCCAATGTATTCAGCACCTAGTTCTAACAATTCCCCCCTTGATGAATGCATTGGCAACACCACCTAGTATCTAACATTGACTCATTCACATTTCATGAAAAGTTTTGACAAAAGAAAATGATCCACCTTTTTGAAAGCCAAAAATCAAATGAGAAGAAAACTTCCCCTTAAAAAATTCTACCCCTAAGGATGTACACCCCCTGAGAAGAATGTGTAAATCAAAACATTTGTGAATATACAATTTGTGACATATTTCTCCCCTTTGACAATGTATTCAACACGGTTCGAATGAGAAAATTTAATTGTTTATGAGCATAATATGACATATACATATAAAACAAAGCTCAACCAAGCCATACTTTCAAGTAACTTACACTATCACATCAATGTGATACATAAAGTGGTGTAAGCCATGCTAGAGATCAAGTGTTATTTCAATTTAAGCAAGTCATGATCTTCCTATCTCAACTATTTCAAAACTTGAAAGCATGCCACGGGTTTTTTCCTAGGTTAGCTCGCAAGAAAACTTGATTTGAGACATAACAAGCTGTTGGAATTGCATCTACCCAAAACTTGCTAGGAGTTTGATATTTATGAAGCATATTCCTAGCTAGGAATCTCACCTAAGGTTCTGTTCTTTCTATCTACAACACCATTTTGCCGAGGTACATATGGTGAAGAAAATTGTGATCTATTGCTTTTTCAGCAAAAAAGTGATCAAATGATTGATTTTTAAATTGAGTTCCATTATCACTTCTCATTGCCTTTAAAGATCCTGGGTGGTCAAGTGAAAGTCTAAGAAGCAAACTTCTAAAGTAGACCCAAGTGTATATAGAATAATCATCAACAATTACAAGCACATACCATTTACCTCCAAAAGATTGAACATGTGAAGGACCAACGGTGTCGAGGTGTAAAAGTTGTGTCTGTGTTGTTGTCGTTGTCATTGCGAGTGGAGCATGTGAACTTACAACCATCTTAGCATGTATACAAGAGGATCACACAATTTCTCTATCCCCTTTTAGTGTAGGTAACCCACGTATCGATCAATACCACTAACACGTGTGAGGTGATCGAATCCTATGTAACCAAATCTACGATGCCAAAAGTATAAGTCCTTTGGTTCATTATCAACTAGACACCTATGCGCAGAGGATGACATATCAAAATTAGCTTTAAAAACTCTTCCAAATGGAACGTGTTAAACATAAGCTCACCATTTGAATCTAAAACTTTGCAGCAAATTTTAGTAAAAGTTACTTCAAGATTTTCATCAAGCAATTGTGAAACAGAAATCAAGTTGTATTTCTATTTTTTATCAAGCACCACATCTTTCAAAGTGTAGTGATTATTAACTCTAACTGAACTCTTTCAAGTTATGGGAGTTGAAGAATTATCGACGAAAGTAACATTTTCTACAAGTGATACAAAAGAGAGGGAGGAGAATATTATTTGTTACCTGTCATGTGACGTGAGCAACCTGAATACACAAGCCAATTGTTCTCCTTCCTCAAGCGTGTAACCTACAAAGAAGCACAATACATCGATGACTCAACACTAGGATTAGTCAAAAGCCTTTTAGGAATCCAGTACTGAGTCACATGACATCCATCAGGAATAATAAGAGAAAGCTAATAAAATATAGCATGTTCATGAGCCAAAATTTGATAATTTTTGCACATAACTATTGACCTACGAGGTATGACATGTGTAGTATGAAAACAGTAGGTTTGGAAGCAAATTTTGCATGTTTTTGACTCTTCACAGCAGGTTGAAAGTTTCTAACAATCAGTTCAACACGTGCAACAAATTTTGCTTGATTGTTATGTAACCTAGCATGTATTCCTTTCTTTTTATGTTGTTTAGCTAGTCTATATAAAAAATATGATATAACCATCTCTACCACAGTAGGTACAATGAAATTTACCTTGATGTTCATGTCTAGATGAGCAAGCAACATGTTTGCTAGCAATGGAATGAGACAACACCCCTGCTGACCTAAAAACCACATCTTTTTGTTTAGGAACTGTTTGAATCAAACCACTTCCTAGTAACTTTACAACCTTAGATAGAGGTGCCTTAGCATGAGCATGAGATCTAAAACCTAAACCAGTTTTATCATTGCAAGTCTTAGAAGAATTAAGCAGCAAGTTTAGATTCTTATTTCCACTAAAGAACTGCTCTAGTGTCCTATGCATGTCAAGTTTTTTGGCTAGGTCAAACAAGTTTTACATTAAGTTTTTCCTTTTACTTTGCAATCAGAGCAACAATTAACTTCATGAGAATGTAAAGCTTTGTTCAAAACAGAAATCTCATTCCTAGCATCATGTAGTTTTTTATTAAGATCATCATAGCTATAACAATGCGAATCAATTGTAGAACAGCTAGCACTTTTTTCTGTTTTTATCATTAAGTGCAGAAAGATTTTCGTTCTTTTCTATTTCAAGTTCAAGTTATCAAGAGTGGAGTTGTGCAAACTTCTTAGAGAGGACATTTGTTCACAAATTAGTTCACATGATGAACAAGAATCATCACTAGAAATCAAGGATTTTACCTGATTAATTGCAAATTCAAGTGATTCAATTTTAACAGCATTGTCCCTAAGTTTTTGTCCTTTTTTAAGTACAGTAGTGGCACGAGAAATAGCATCACAAATTCCCTTGAAAAAGGGACATACCTCATCATTGTCTCTGATAAGTTCGGCTTCCTCTATTCTTGAACTTGAGTTCCTTGCCATGAAACACATATTTTTCCAAAATATCTTCATCTTCATCACTTGCAGTGTCTACATCGCTCGAGCTGAAATCTTGGAGTGCTGAGATAAATCTATGTATCAGTTGGCGACTTGTAAAACCCTTCTTCTTGTTGTTGTTGGCATAGGAGGACTTGAACTTTGTTTGCCTCTCATTACGGGAGTAGAACCTGCAAGGTTACGACAATTTTTACAAAAACATCCAAACTCAACGCATTCGAAGCATCGTTGAGAAACGAGCAGAGAGGAGTCCTAGCTACTTCTCTAGAAACTTCTCAAATTGTTCAATGGTTAGCGAGGATAGAAAAGCAAGTGTACCGCATGATGAAGATTTGCTAAAACTAGGCATCTCAAGTTGTGAAACAAATGCAAGAGAATCGATGGGATTTTTATGTGATATAATGTCAAGTTCATGAGTTCGTAACTTGGAATATAGAACTTCTAAGGTAAGTGTAATCATGACAGTGGATTCACGAGTAGATGTAACTTTCATCTCCCAAACAACATGTCTAATGCACTTCACAATTTCCAAGCATTTTCAGCATATGAAAAATTAACTATGACACTTCGTAAGTTGCTGAGAATTCTTTTAAAGAGAAGTGCTAGCTCCTCCTTTGGAAACTCTTCAATCTATTCAAGGGTTAGCGAGGATAGCAAAGCAAGTGTACTATTGACGGCTATTATATACCAATTTCACCCATCAATATAACTCAAATATGTGAAGGAAATACCATTTCCTGCACACAGTGCATCACCTTTCCATTTAACCTATTTCTACTTGTCCTTGGAGAAATTGGTGCATACAGGTATTTTATACAAAATTGAAGTGAAACAAGGGGATGATTCCTATAAAATATCATCCCAGCCAATTAAGTGCCAACATGTGGCACCATATAGATCAAATGGCCCACAAACAGAAGTATCTAAGGCCATACAATGGTGTACACCCTATATCAGTCAATGGGACCCACCTATAAGCCACCTGGAGAAAACACAGGCCGTTTGGAGCCAGGACCAGGTCGACCGACCTAGTGGTTCGGGTGACCCCTTCCTGGCGCCAAACTCGGTCAGTTTCCACGTGTTGGCTCCTCCTGGCTTGAAGAAGTCATTGATGACTGATTCGCGCTCTTTCGATGGCGGGAACCAACCCTTTTCCACCTATAAATAGGACCCCTCACCCCTCACTTCGACACACACCACTTGAGCATCATTCTATTGTATACACTAATTCTCTTAGACCTTAGTGGAGTTAGGCTATAGGGAGGAGAGCCTCTAGTCCCAAGTCCAAATTGGGAAAGGTATGGCTCATGTATCTTTTATTATATTTGTGACTTTATGCATAATAAAGATATTACCTTTAGTCTTCTTTTATTCATATACTTGAATGAAGCGTTTCTTGTTTGATTGTGGAGTCCATGTATGTAGTAGGAGTAGTCTTTATGATTATGCCATATCACTCTTAGTCTATTATCATAAACACTATAAACCCCCACTATAGTCTACTTAGTTATGATATGATCATGTTGATATGAATAACTTATGCTATGTCTCAACATTGGTTCAACGATGTTTAGGTTAGTCATTGCCTTAAGATGGCTTGTGTCATGACTCTTAAGGTATTTACTTAATATGCTAGATTGGTGCTAGGATAGTTAAGTAACGTTGGATGTCTCGTAGACCCACATATTCAAGAGGTAGGCAGTAGGTGGTGATAGCCCTACCTGTTCTTTTTAATCCTCCACATTCGGCTATGCCACAGACTCTTGGCGGGAGTCATCCTAGTATTGCTAGGGGTAAACCGGTGCTCGATATGTTGAACAATTTAGCATAAGTATTCACCATTGACATGCTCAATAGTATCTAACCTAGGTTATGTATATGTATATTAGAAGCATTTTAGGAGTAACTCCACAACTCTTAGTCTAATATCCATTTGGACCCATTTACACCTTAGAATAGATTACTTAGGTGTGTGTCATACTACCCATATTATCGACTTACCAATGTCTTGATAATTTATTAGTATCCCATAGCTTGATCAAAAGAATATTGTCTACTTTACTCTGTTGCCTTCCTTTGGGATAAATATGATAACCTTGGAATACTCTTTGGTGAAATGCTACACGACAGTTTCCGTGTGCTTGCGGACCTCATCTCTTTCAAGAGATGATCTGTGACGTAAGAAACATCAACAAGCATTTTTGGCGCCGTTGCCAGGAAGGCAAAGGAAGTGAAGGATAGCTATCACTTTTGATTAAGCTATAGGTACTAATAGTTATTAGACAGGATTACACTTGTTTTTTTCTCCTTTTGTGTGAAAACAGGGTAGTGTTGGCTATGGTATGGCCAACGAGGATGCAAGTTCTCAACCACAAGATGATTCATGGCATATCCCAATAAATATCCGCTAGGCAACACCATTGCTTTCGCGAAAGAATTTCAGTTGCCAGTAGGAGCCAAAGTCCTCTATCCCCAAGCTTGGGGGAGGCTCCAAGAGTTCTTCTTGGTTGGGCTCCATCATGGGGTGGATAGTTGGCTCCTCATCCGAAATTCATGTAATGGGTTGGTCCACCAATCCATGACCACTTTTGTGCTTGAGCTGAAGAAGTCCCGTTCTCATTCCCATGGATGAGAATATAGTCTCCACTCATGGGTGGATTGAAGAATGCTCTACTTCCCTTAGCTTGGCATGCACACCACTTAGGCAGGGTGGACATGTTGGCTATGTAACTACACCTCCCATTGAAGTATCGTTAAGATCAAGACAATGGAGAAGTGTTTCGATGATCCAAGCCATGGATATTCACATGATTTGTGAAAATCCATGACAACATGGGACACTTGGGGAATCATTTTCTTAAGACCCATGGGGATTCTATCTTTCAAACAACAACTCCAGTGGCTACCATTCACAAGGAGGTCAAAGGTCGAATAATGATCACCCTTGTAATCAAGGAGGCTTTGAGGATTTCAAGGGATTTAAGTTCAACTAGCCTACCTTGAAGTATCTTGTCCATGGCCAATCAAGAAATCAAGACAACATGAAGCTCTTGGCCAAGGACAAGAATCTTAAAGAGCATTCAAGATCCAAAATATCCCACCATCACTTGTTGGGATTCCTACCCTTCAACCAAGCCCATGCAAACTAGGGCAAGTGACATTATGAATGAAGCATTTTTTGTTTGATTATGGAGTCCACATGTCATCATTCCCAAGGGAGCTTTTGATCCATGATCAAAGTATGATTAACATTAAGGAATACCAAGAAGGTCGAAGTGGCACCCCTAAGCAAGGAAAAGCCTCACCATGCTCTTAAAAGAATATCTTCAAGAAGGAAAATCTGTCACTACATCAACAAGTCTTCATCAAGACGACGGAGAGGCTAGGGCCATCATGTGGTCCACATGTCCAACTAACATGACAAAGGAGATTTGGCATGTCAACCAAGAGAAGTTGTCCACATCTTCAACTCCGGGATTGGACGACAAACCATCGCACTGAAAAGGACGAAGGTAAGTCCCACTCATCGGACTTCATAAATTCGGTGAGTCCTTGCCAATAGGTTAATTGGTAGTTATATAATATTTGATTTCCCAAGTGCATATTTGAATTACCCATCAATCTTTGCATTTGCATTTAGCATGTTTCAATTTTCACACTTGCATGTTGGAAAGTAAAATTTCCAACCATCCTAAAAACTAAAATCTTGAATTAGGAAATAAATTTATTCTGATATGAACCTTGGGCGTAACCACTTGAATTCATCTTCCTAATTCAACCGAGAAATATTTCCCTTAATATTCCATGCATTTGCAAGTTGTTTCAAGTTGGGAAAAACAATTTGACAAAGCGTACAACATGCTTTTTAGCTAACGTAACCCATTTTTGAGTTGTTTTGTTTGTTCTTTATTTTTTGCAGCCAGGACAAAATATGTAAAGAGGTTGGAAGACCCCATCAAGTGCATATCATCCATCGATGTCATTTTGAGTTCATGGTGGAGGAATGCTCAAGATGGTGGTCCAATGGAGGAACAAGATGAAGCTCATTCAACTCCAACCTCAACTTGGCAGTAGACATTAAACATGAAGGCTGCACAAAAATCCATAGTCATGAGTTTCTCACACAACGACCTTCAACCAAGACTACTCTTCAATTGAGGTACCAGTTTAGATTTTCCGTCGTTTGAATTGCATTAGGATTGTATGAATCTGGCCTACATTGGTAAGGAAGTTTCACACCTTCTCATCATTTAATTCTTATGCATCCTCACGAGAGTAAGTGTTGACATTACTCTTTTTGATTCTTCAAAAAGGAATGCCACCTTACATGGGAATAAATCTAAAGAAGTACCTAGAATTTCATAAGTATTGCTAAAATTGACTTAGACATTTTCTGCCTAGGTAATGATTATGGAATGACTTAATGGTTGAATTGGTATGTCGCAACCTAGGAATAGTGGTGTCCAAAATTTTGATTTTAAACTCATTCATGCATGGATCACTAAATTTCAATTCCTAGGCAAGAAATTAAAAATGTTCAGGAGGATAAAATTGAGAATCTTGTTTGCCATGACCCAAATGATAAATATTTGCTCTTGTAAAAAACTATGATGGTTAGAAATTTTACAAGATGAAGGGATCCATATAGTGTATTTGTATCACTTGCATTGCTATGAGTAGGAGCTTTAGAAAATGTTCAACTTGATTTATCCATAAAGCCCCACTCCTAGCAATGATTCAATTATTGTTCATGGATACACTAGAAATTGGACCCAGTGCATCTTTGATCTTGTTCTTCCTCGTACGTACAAATGAAGATTCGGTTACCTAACCCAAAAATTCATTTGTACAAGTATCGGGAGCTAACCATCCATCTCTATCATAGAAACCCTCTAGCAACCAATAGGCTGCTACGAATATATGAGAGCATTATGCTCTCAACTATAATAAGCACTCATTCAAGCTCAAGGGAATTGCCACCATCAATTGGTGTAAGTTATTCATTTGTGGCTAAAATGTATGATGTACCTTAACCAAGGAATGACAAGATGACATCCAATGTATATTGGGTGCAAGTAGTTCCGAAGTGGGCATAAGGTATTTTATACCTTAGCCAAGGAACAATGGATCACACTCAACCCATGTCTTGTGCACGTCATCCCTTTGTGGTTATATGTCTGTTGTACCTTAGTCAAGGAATAACAGATCATACTCAACACATGTTGGGTACAAGTCACTCCTTTGTGGCTAAAGGGTATCATTACCTTAGCCAAGGAATGACGGATCACACCCAATGCATGAGGGATACAAGTTTTTCCTTTATGGCAAGAAGGTAATACACCTTAGCCAAAGAATGACGGAACACACTCAAAGCATGTTGAGTGCACAACATTCTTTTGTGCGAAGGGTTATCACTATCCTAGCCAAAGAATAAGAAGGTACATCCAACCTATAGAAACCTTGAAGTGTGGATGAGCAACATCATCAACACTCTCCCCAACCACACTCATGAAACACATGGAAGGCAATCCAACATCAACACTCAACCCTCCAATGCCAATGCCATGCTGCAACAAGGTTAGGCAAACCTCATGGCCTACATCCGTCATTAGGGTTTCATCCCCTAGCGTGGACCTTGAACAAGAACAAGCTTGGGGGAGGACCACCACTTGAGGTAACTTGTATCACACCCTTTGCATATTTATTTTTCATTCACGATCATCCACCATGCATATAAAAGAAACTTAAAAATAAGTAGCGTAGATTTGCTTTTAAAATAAAATAAAAGATGTGCGTAAGAACAATTTGAAATTCGCATAGATAAAATGGTGAATAGTTGATCTGTTTTAATTTTCCTGAGTCCCTAGTTTACAACTTACTAATCTCCAAAATATTGCTTTCATGGCTAGAATTACTTTTGCCTTGATTCAAAAATTGTGGGTAGCAAAAGCTTAATCCAATTCTATGTTGTTGTGAGATATGATATAGTGATAGGTCTGCTATTCCTAGTTTGAAAGTGAAACTTAGATTTCTGGAGAAATTCTAAAAAGATTTAAGATACTCTCATTTGATTGAAAATACATACCAAAGCCATATGAGACATTACATTGATAGACCTTATGCATATGCTATTTGTCTTCACATTGATCTTTGTCAAACTAGTATAGACCTATGTGAGATTTCATTCATTACTTTTTGAATTCAAGACTTCACTTGCACATGTTGTACTTCTACACTAGAAGTAAACAAATTCCCATCATACCACCATTCCACAATGAAAAGAGAAACTCCATACTATTCATGCTTAGTACACTCTCAAAATTTATTGCATTAAAAGGGAGTCAAAGACATGGATACAAGAAAAAGAAAGAAAAAGAAAATGCATGCTTACATCAAAAGCATAAGAAAAAAAAAGAGAAAAGTAGCTATGTTTCATCCAAAATAAATGAGAGAGACCACTCAAAAAGGAGTGATCTCAAATATCCTCATCCAATTCCATTCCATCACACATGCACAAGTCTTGAATCAAATTTGTCTTGAATTAATTTCTCCTAAGGCTTGCTTTTTTGACTTAGCAATATTATGTGTCGCAAATATGCCTACTATATTCCCTACCATGCTCCATATACAAGACTTATTTAGTGGTAGGGTGAATTTAGGCAAAATGCCTTGGTAGGACATATTTCCACTACACATAAATGAGAGACTGGAAGAATCAAATTGAGGTACTTATAATCTAAATTGAACTCTCCAAAATATGAGTGGAACTTGATTTCTAGGGTATGTGTGCTCCATTTGCTGTTCTATCATTCCACCACTCATGAATAGATGGCATAAGCCCCATAATGACTTAAGATGGGTGAAGTACCTGCCAAGTTTTGCAATACTAGGTAGAGTATTTTTTTTTTGTTCACATGGTACTTTTGAAGAGAAGAACATTGTAGCAACTCCAGGTCATCAACCTAAAGTCTTTACTTTGCTCGGGACAATCAAAGGATATGCTTGGGGGAGTTTGTTGAGGGCTGTTATATACCAATTTCACGTGTCAATATAACTCAATTATGTGAAAGAAATATCATTTCTTGCGAACATCACCTTTTTATTTAACCTATTTCCACTTGTCCTTGGAGAAATTGGTGCATGCAGGTATTTTATACAGAATTGAAGTGAAACAAGGGGATGGATCCTATAAAATATCATCCTAGTCAATCAAGCGCTGACATGTGGCACCACATGGATCAAATGACCCACAAACAGAAGTATGTAAACCCTATATCAGTCAATGGAACCCACCTATAAGCCACTAGGAGAAAGCATAGGCCGTTTGGAGCTAGGACCCGGTCGGCGGACCTGGTTGTTCGGCCGACACCTTCTTGGTGCCAAACCCGGTCAGCTTCCACTTGTTGGCTCCTCTCAGCTTGAAGAAGTCGCTGATGACTGATTCAAGAGCTTTTGGTGTGGGAACCGATCCTTCTCTACCTATAAATAGGACCCCTCACTTTAAAACACACCATTTGAGCATCATTCTATTGTGTACACTAGTTCTCTTAGTCCTTAGTGGAGTTAGGCTATAGGGAGGAGAGCCTCTAGTCCTGAGTCCAAATTGGGAAAGGTATGGCTCATGTATATTTTCATATATTTGTGACTTTATGCATCATAAAGATATTATCTTTAGTCTTCTTTTATTCATATACTTGGATGAAACATTTCTTGTTTGATTGTGGAGTCCATGTATGTGGTAGGAGTAGTCTTTATGATCATGTCATATCACTCTTAATCTATCATCATAAACACTACACACCACCACTATAGTCTAATTAGTTATGATATGATCATGTTGATATGAATAACTTATTCTATGTCTCAACATTGGTTCAACAATTTTTAGGTTAGTCATTGCGTTAAGATGGTTTGTGTCATGACTCTTAAGGTATTTACTTAATATGCTAGCATGGCTCTAGGATAGTTAAGTAACGTTGGATGTCTCGTAGATCCACAGATTGAAGATTTGCATTGACACTTTGCAAGTTGTTAACTTTAATCTTACAAAAGTAATAGAGATTGTAGGCATGTCATTTTGTAACTTTAATCTTCCAAATTAACAATTTCCTAGCATTTTTAGAATCTAAAAATGTAGCATTGACACTTCACAAGTTGTTGAGAATTTTATTAAGGGAGCAAAGAAACCATCAATCGACTCACCAAGTTGTATCTCAAAACGCATGCATTCTTTTTTGAACATTTCTTTGCATACCTCTTTGATCGTGTTGGATCCTTCGCTGTAGTCGCAAAATGCTTTTCACACAACATATGCATATCGGAGATGTGCAACACGATCCAAGTCGTTTTGAGTCAATCATTGGATAATCAAGTTTTGTGCCTCGTTGTTGTTGTCGCTGTCTCTCATGTTTGCAGCTATTACTTCATTGTTTCATGGCATATCGAAGTGCTTGAAGACCTTTTCTCATATGGCGAAGACCTATGCTTGTATGTATGCCTCCATATGCTCCTTCAAAACCTGAAAATCAATATCGTCGAACACACAAGGTTTTTTGCAGTATTTCTCTGTGATGATTAGCAAAACACATCCAAATCACAAATATTAGAGCATTGTGGCTTTGTTACCAATTGTAGGATCGAAGAGCACTTAAAAGCTACCAGAGGGGGTGAATGGTAGATTTAAAACCTTTTATGCGGAAGCAACAAAAACCCTTCGGCAAAAAATCAATCTGATAAATAAACTGTGTGTGCCACTAATATAAACATGGTCAATGTGACGCCCAGTTCCGAAAACTGAACCAAGCTAACACATACAAATCAAAATGATGCACACACATTAACCAACATGCGATGATATCCATGCATGCAAAGTACAATAATTAATTAACTACAGTTGTTTATTAATTAGATGCAACTAGTTTATACGTGTTCATATGAGTGTACGGGGTTTTTAGTGGGAATTAATACTGCTGAAAGTAAATTCGTGGTGCAACTAAAATCAATTTACGTCTATTAGATCTAATACGTCGCTAAAATTCGCATCGGGAAACGAATCCTACCGTAGATGTGATGGCTTGACGATCGCGGAACGAATGCGATGCGTAGACGAAGTGGATGGCGTAACAGTCCCTCGGCGGCACGACGACGGCGACGATCTCCGGTGGACGATGGCACCCTCCTCTTTTTTTTCCTCTTCTTCCCCTATTTTTTTCTTCCTTTTCTTCCCCTGGCGGCGCAGCCCTCTGGTGCGTTTTCTTCTGGCGTCTCTGGCGGCGGCGGTGATTTCTGGCGGCGGCTACTTTTTCTGGGATCGAGAAAGCCTACGGAGGCTACGGGCGCTTTTATAGGCGGTGGGACGCGCGGTATCCAGGGACCGAGTCGGTTACGATGCGAGCGCTGCGGTTCGCGCGGGATGGGCGAGCGGGGCGTGGGGCCAGTGCGGTACGGGCGAGCGGGATCGCGCGGGAGCGCGGGATCGGCGGGGTGGGGCCCAGCGGCGGGTGGCGTGCGGTACGGGGCCGCGTGGGCACGGGATCGGGCGGGGCCAGGCGTGATTCGCGCTAGGCGCGCGGCCGGGAGCGCGCGGGGCACAGGAAGGCGGCACCGGGGCGTGGGAGGCGCGGCGGGGTGGGGCCACGCGCGGGGCGCGTCGGTCGGCTAGCGCGCGGGAGGCCGGGTGCGGGCACTCGGTTCGGCGCGGGAGGCGCGGTGAGGTGGGACCGGGCGGCGCGGCGCGTCAACGCGCGGGAGGCGTGCGGAATTCGAGCGTTGCGCGCGGGATGGCGGCTCGGCGCCGGGGCGCTGCGGGCTGGGCCGGTTTGGCCTGGCCGGCAGTGGCCCCCTTTTCTTTTTTTTTCTTTCCTTCTTCTTTTTTATAAATATATTACTATTTATTTATTTATTTATATTATTTATTTATTTTTATTATTTTTTGTATACAGTTATTATATATATTATTTATATATATATATTTATATATATTTTATTATTATTATTTATATTTATTCCCTATTACAAGTTTCAGGCTATAATTATTATTTTCTTTTTCTTCTTTTTGCTACACCATATATGTATGTTTTATCTTTTATTATCTTTCTTTTATCCAACTAATGTTTAATGCATGATCATGTATGCAATGCATGATGCGAAAATTGAGGGTGTTACAAACCTACCCCCCTTAAAGTGAATCTCGCCCTCGAGATTCGACAGCGTGAAGAGAAGATGCGGGAATTCTGCCTTCAGTTCTTCTTCACGTTCCCACGTAGCTTCGGCTTCTGTATGGTGTTTCCATTGCACTTTGTACCAACGGATCCTCTTATTTCTCGTGACCCTTTCCTTCACGTCCAAGATCTTGATAGGTTGCTCGACATAAGACAAATCCTCCTGAAGTTCTAACTCGTCCATCGGCACTTGTTCTTCTGGCACCCTGAGACACTTCTTGAGTTGAGATACGTGAAACACGTCGTGTACGTCTGAAAGATGAGCTGGCATCTCCAACTTATATGCTACTTCTCCTCTCTTGTCCAAAATCTTGAAGGGTCCAATATAGCGAGGTGCGAGCTTTCCTCTTATATTAAACCTCTTATGACCTCTCATAGGTGACACCTTGAGGTAAACAAAATCTCCTATTTCAAAGGCTAATTTCCTTCTCCTATTGTTCGCATAGCCTTTTTGTCTTGATTGGGCAGCCCTCAAGTTTTCACGAATTATCTGGACTTGCTTTTCGGCTTCTTGAAACACATCCGGACCAAATACTTGAGTTTCTCCTGCCTCATTCCAGAATAAAGGTGTCCTACACTTCCTCCCATAAAGTGCTTCATATGGTGACATTTTCAAGCTTGCTTGGTAACTATTGTTGTATGAAAATTCTGCGTATGGCAAGCTTTTATCCCAACTTTTCCCATGCTTTAATGCACAAGCTCTTAACATGTCCTCCAAAATCTGATTTGTCCTCTCGGTTTGCCCGTCCGTTTGAGGATGATATGCTGAACTAAAATTCAACCTCGTTCCCAAAGCTTCATGCAATTTTTGCCAAAATCTGGAGGTAAATTGAGAACCTCTATCCGAGACTATCTTCTTCGGTACTCCGTGTCGACACACAATATGCTCCATGTATATTTCGGCCAATCGTGCAGCTGTATATTTGGTCTTCACAGGGACAAAATGAGCTGACTTGGTTAAGCGATCCACAATTACCCAAATTGAGTCATACCTGGACTGAGTACGGGGTAACCCAACTATGAAGTCCATTCCAATTTCTTCCCACTTCCATTCAGGAATCTTCAACGGTTGCAGTAATCCGGCTGGCCTTTGATGTTCCGCCTTGACTCGTTGGCACACATCACACAGTGCTACGTATTCAGCTATGTCCTTCTTCATGCTATTCCACCAATAGCAAGTCTTCAAGTCTTTGTACAACTTCATACAACCAGGGTGGATTGAGTATGGCGAGTCATGTGCCTCCTTTAATATTGTTTCTCGAATATGCTTTACATTAGGCACAACAATTCTCTTCCCAAGCCATAAGGTACCATGTTCGTCTTCATCAAATCTGAATTCTCCCCCTTCTTCGATTCTTTCCTTGATTTCCTTGATCTCCTCATCTGTAGTCTGTGCTTCTCGAATTTCTTGCTCCAGGGTCGGATTTAACTCCATTATCTCCATCTCATTTACAAACCCGAGGTTCAACCGTTCAAACTCCTTACATAACTCGGACGGCAACTCTCGAACTGTGAGTTGATGGCTTACTCCTTTCCGACTCAAAGCATCGGCCACTACATCGGCTTTTCCCGGATGATAGTTGATTCCCACATCATAATCCTTGATAAGCTCCAACCATCTTCGTTGCCTCAAATTCAGATCTGTCTGTGTGAAAATATACTTAAGACTCTTGTGATCCGTATAAATTTCACACCTATGTCCGAGAATATAGTGTCTCCAAATCTTCAATGCATGTACCACGGCTGCAAGTTCTAAATCGTGTGTTGGGTAATTCTGCTCATGTTTCTTCAATTGCCTTGACGCATAGGGGACCACTTGACCTTCTTGCATCAATACACATCCAAGCCCTTGTCTTGATGCATCGCAATAAATGTCAAAACTCTTGCTTACATCCGGCAATACCAAAATTGGGGCTGTTGTCAACCGCTTCTTCAACTCCTCAAAACTGTTTTGACAAGCTTCAGTCCATTGGAACGCCTTTCCCTTCATTAGCAACTCCGTCATAGGCTTGGCTATCTTGGAAAAGTCCTTGATGAATCGACAGTAATATCCAGCCATCCCAAGAAAACTCCGAATTTCCTTGACATTCTGTGGCGGTTCCCACTTAAGCACGTCTCTCACCTTCCCTGGGTCAACTGATACTCCCCCTCCGGAAATAATATGGCCTAAGAAGGAAACTTCCCGTAACCAGAATTGACATTTACTGAACTTGGCATACAATTGATGCTCCCTCAATTTCTGCAGCGTAAGCCTCAAGTGTTCCTCATGTTCCTTCTCATCCTTCGAGTAGATCATAATATCATCAATAAACACCACAACGAACTTATCTAAGTACTCCATGAAGACTTTATTCATGAGGTACATAAAGTAGGCAGGCGCATTTGTCAATCCAAAAGACATCACGGTGTACTCATAAGATCCATACCGTGTCCTAAAAGCTGTCTTGGGTATGTCCGATGGTCTAATCTTCATTTGAAAGTATCCCGACCTCAAGTCAATCTTAGAGAACACACAGGCGCCTTTCATCTGATCAAACAAATCCTCTATGCGGGGCAAGGTGTACTTGTTCTTGATGGTCACCTCGTTGAGAGCTCGGTAATCCACACACATCCTTTGCGTTCCATCCTTCTTGTCTACAAATAGAACGGGCGCTCCCCAAGGTGAAGAGCTAGGGCGAATAAAACCTTTCTCTAGTTGTTCTTGAATCTGCTTCTTGAGCTCTGCTAATTCCTTAGGAGGCATCCTATACGGCCTCTTAGCTATAGGTGCAGTTCCAGGTATTAAATCAATAACAAACTCAATGTCTCGATCGGGTGGCATACCTGGCAACTCATCTGGAAAAACATCCAAAAATTCACACACTACCGAAATCTCCTCAATTGCGGCACCGTCCACATGGTTCAGCTCCAATTGCTTCGGTGCGGTTTGAGATGCTTCAAATTCTACGGTGATCCCTTCCTCATTGGTCAACTTCACCGTCTTCGTGGCACACTCAATAACTCCATTGTGCTTCCTTAACCAGTCCATACCAAGTATAATGTCCAATCCTTGAGAATCCAATACAATGAGGTTGGCGGAGAAGTCTACCCCCCTTATTCTAAGGCTTACTTTTGGACATACTATATTTGTCCTCATCTCTCCTCCAGGAGACATAACCAACAGAGTAAACTTCATATGAGAGATAGGCAAACTATACTTGGCAACATACTTTGATGCAATGAATGAATGCGATGCTCCAGAATCAAATAACATAGTTGCGGGATTGGAGTTGGCGAGAAACATACCAATGACCACGTCATCCGCTTGTTGAGCATCCTCCGTAGAGACATGGTTCACGTTACCACGAGCAAAATTCTGCTGTCCACGGCTTCCGTGTGGCTGTCCTCCATTGGGTCTTGGGTTTTGCCTCGGCGCATTGCTTCCTTGACCAAGGCCTGACTTAGGACATTGATTCGCAAAGTGTCCAGCTTCTCCACAAGTATAGCACCTCTTGACTCCACCAGAATTATTGGGACGAGCTTGGTTTTGAGCATTGGTTCCAGGGAAATCAGCACGAGGTACATAAGGCATTGCTTGCATAACAGGGCGCTGCTGCACAAACTAAGTTGGGCACGGTGCATAACCAGGGCGCTGAGCAGGAATAGAGGAGCTGTAATGAGGCGCATTGGGCGGCGCAAAGCGAGGGCGCACATTACTTCCTTGTTGCTGTCCTTGATATGGCGCCTTCCTCTTGATTTCTTGCTCCATCTCACGGATCTTGTTCTCAACCACAATTGCCTTGTCCACAAGCTTCTGGAAATTGACATAATCACAGTTGAGCAATTGTACTTGGATCGTATTGTTCAATCCCCTCATGAACAAGTATTGCTTCCGGCTGTCCCGGCTAACATCCTCAGGCGCATATCTTGAGAGTTGAGTGAACTTATTGAGATATTCACTCACGCTTGATTTTCCTTGTCTCAAGTTCTCAAATTCTTGCCTCTTCAAGATCATAACACCTTCCGGCACATAATGAGAACGGAAACTCTCCTTGAATTCCGCCCAGGTAATTCTCTCTTGGTTCTCATGAGCATTGCAATAAGAATCCCACCAATCTGCAGCTGCTCCAACGAGTTGATGAGAAGCAAACAAGACCTTCTCTCGGTCACTGCATTGGACAATAGCCAGCTTCTTCTCTACGGACTTGAGCCAATCGTCCGCATCCATAGGGTCAGCAGCTTGAGCAAAGGTCGGCGGCCTAGTCCTCATAAACTCTCCCAATCGGTTATGAGGAGGTGGGGGTGGCGGTGGAGGCATGTGGGGCTGATTGTTGATATTGCCAGCCTGCAGCTGTCCCATAGTCTGTATCATGGTCTGCATGAGCTGGTTTTGCATGGCCAATAGCTGCTCAATGTTGATAGCTCCCTGAGTAGATCCTTGTCCGATGTTGTTCTGAGGCACTCCATTGTTCTCATCTTCATCATTGCCATCCCTCTGGTTGCGAGTCCTCACCATCTGAAGAAAAGCAGTAGGTAAGAATTAGAAAACGCCCCAACTATATGCATCAAGGGATATGAAACTAAACAACTAGCTACACTAGCCTAGGTGGACATGGCAATGCTAAAGCATCCCAAAATCCTCTATTAAGCACACAAGCAACAAATATATATAGCAAGCAGCACTCCAAGCAAAAACACATCGATTCCTGAGTGCTCCTATGTGCTCTAAAGTGTCCATTCTATCTAGGCTGCGTCCTACGGTCAACCTGGCTCTGATACCAATCTGTGACGCCCAGTTCCGAAAACTGAACCAAGCTAACACATACAAATCAACATGATGCACACACATTAACCAACATGCGATGATATCCATGCATGCAAAGTACAATAATTAATTAACTACAGTTGTTTATTAATTAGATGCAACTAGTTTATACGTGTTCATATGAGTGTACGGGGTTTTTAGTGGGAATTAATACTGCTGAAAGTAAATTCGTGGTGCAACTAAAATCAATTTACGTCTATTAGATCTAATACGTCGCTAAAATTCGCATCGGAAAACGAATCCTATCGTAGATGTGATGGCATGACGATCGCGGAACGAATGCGACGCGTAGACGAAGTGGATGGCGCAACAGTCCCTCGGCGGCACGAAGACGGCGACGATCTCCGGTGGACGACGGCACCCTCCTCTTTTTCTTCCTCTTCTTCCCCTCTTTTTTTCTTCCTTTTCTTCCCCTGGTGGCGCAGCCCTCTGGTGCGTTTTCTTCTGGCGTCTCTGGCGGCGGCGGTGATTTCTGGCGGCGGCTACTTTTTCTGGGATCGAGAAAACCTACGGAGGCTACGGGCGCTTTTATAGGCGGTGGGACGCGCGGTATCCAGGGACCGAGTCGATTACGATGCGAGCGCCGCGGTTCGCGCGGGATGGGCGAGCGGGGCGTGGGGCCAGTGCGGTACGGGAGAGCGGGATCGCGTGGGAGCGCGGGATCGGCGGGGCAGGAGTCGACGGGGTGGGGCCCAGCGGCGGGTGGCGTGCGGTACGGGGCCGCGTGGGCGCGGGATCGGGCGGGGCCAGGCGTGATTCGCGCTGGGCGCGCGGCCGGGAGCGCGCGGGGCACGGGAAGGCGGCACCGGGGCGTGGGAGGCGCGGCGGGGTGGGGCCACGCGCGGGGTGCGTCGGTCGGCTAGCGCGCGGGAGGCCGGGTGCGGGCACTCGGTTCGGCGCGGAGGCGCGGTGGGGTGAGACCGGGCGGCGCGGCGCATCAACGCGCGGGAGGCGCGCGGAATTCGCCCGTTGCGCGCGGGAGGGCGGCTCGGCGCCGGGGCGCTGCGGGCTGGGCCGGTTTGGCCTGGCCGGCAGTGGCCCCCTTTTCTTTTTTTTCTTTCCTTCTTCTTTTTTTATAAATATATTACTATTTATTTATTTATTTATATTATTTATTTATTTTTATTATTTTTTTATATACAGTTATTATATATATTATTTATATATATATTTATATATATTTTATTATTATTATTTATATTTATTCCCTATTACAAGTTTCAGGCTATAATTATTATTTTCTTTTTCTTCTTTTTGCTACACCATATATGTATGTTTTATCTTTTATTATCTTTCTTTTATCCTACTAATGTTTAATGCATGATCATGTATGCAATGCATGATGCGAAAATTGAGGGTGTTACAGTCAACAATGACAAAAGTAATAGAGATTGTAGATAATCGAGTTACGAAGACACCAAAAGAAGAATCACTTGAAACCGTCGAGTAAAACTCAAGTTATAGCCAAACCCTAAGCAAAGGTCAATGTGTTCTAATAGAGGAAAAACAGATCTGTATGTTGCAAAGAAACTCGTGTAACTCAAGTGAAATTTTCCCAAATGATAGACAATTGAGTTGGGAAGACAACACAAAAAGAATAATGACAACTAGATCAGTCAAACTTGAGTTATGATCAAAATGTAAGGCTGCGCAGAAACTCGATGAGAAAGACTTGATGAAAACAAGTCGGACGTACAAGGCACTAAAGCTCCTCCAAAACTAGGAAATTTATTCAATGAAACACAAGAGCAACAGACACTAGTCATGCTTTCCACGAGCTCTGGCCCCCTTTCTTATATAACCAGCCCTAAGGCAACTCCAATCCAACTAGGACTTCCTACTCCTAGTTGGATTAAACCGAAACATTCAATAACCGCTCAAGACTATTCCATACACAGATAGAATGAATATTAAGACTTCCAAACAGCTTAGGATCATCAGACATTCCTAAAACAACTCAACTTCATGCACAACAGGAAATCTAAGCAACATGAACATGAAACAATCCAAAAATGAACCATAACAGCCTCAGCCGCAGCCTGAGTGCATAATGCAGCAGGTTGGACATTTCTGGCCATATCTTCATGTCCATAACTCTTCTCAATGGCTTGGAACAATGTTTCCATGTTCATGCACATGTGTATACACTTTCCAAAAACATCCACGATACATTCATATGCATTGTTCTTGACCAAAACATGTTGTGTGTCCTCCCGATCAACTAAACCACAATTCCTCGCGAACTTGATTATTGAACCTCATCTTCTCTCTAAGACTAGTTCAATGGATCATCATCACCAGCCATGTCTTGATGTCAAACAACACATGCACATGAGCAAACAAGCTATTTTCCAAGCACAAGTTTTCAACTTCACTTTCGAAACCATAACACCTTAAGTGAGCACCTCACATAAGCATGTTACCGACATAGGAAAATATTATCCACCATGACCTGCCATAACGCGACAAAAACTTAGTAAATGAATACTAAGCAAACTTCCTATAAGCCAAAAACAAGTTTGATACATTGCAAGTTAAAAACAGAACAGCAGAACATAAACAAAAAGTTCGGACAGCCTGGAGTGCTCTTTGTAGTAATGATTACTCTCGATATGCATTGAATAAGTTCTAACAGTCCAAACCGATCGACAGTAACTATTACTCCCGATACACGGTGAAAAGTTCAGACAATGCAAATTGTGTTGTGCAGTACTAATTGAAGGTAACTGTTACTCCCGAAGGCACATTTGAAAAGATCGGATAGTCCAAACTGAGTTTCTCAGGTATATTCAAAACATTGCATGTAAAACCTCTATTTTAATATAATTGCCAATGTATTCAACACCTAGGTCACACAGTAATCCAAGTGAAACCCGGTCGAGCAAGTTTGTTTGGGGCAATTGGAATGCATCCATCATTGATTATTAAAAATGGCAGCATGTGAGGGCACGCATGCCCAAGTTTCACAAATTCGCCCGGGGACATCTACATAGTTCCTGGGTCTACCTAGGGACCTGAGTGGGTCAAGAACCAACCCCTCGTCAAGATACTAAGGAGTCGCGGAGCTAAGACTTCTACATGGTTGGAGACATCGGGGGGAGCCGCTCTGCCAAGTAAGCCCTACTATAGGCCATCTCAAGTCATCCATCCCTAACTCTTGTTTGTCTCAGACAACACACTATTACCTGTCAGATAGGTAGGCACCCTAAACTACACGTGGCCCCAAAAGCGACCCGAAAACTTACCCATCTAACCTGAGCCTACTGTCCTATGGGTGTAGTGCTGCAGGAGACGAGGAGGCATCATACAACTTGGAGTTGGTGCCGGTACGACTTAGAAGAAGGCACGCCACTAGGCCAATTCAATTTGTCACTAGTTTCTAAATATATCAAGGGCGACTCTCATAAGATTGATTCCAAGGGGTGTTGGTTACTGGTGTCGAGGGCCCATGGCACACTATGTGGCGCTCCAGTCTAGGGACCCACCATGATACGATTGCCAAGGCTATGCATCTTAAAGGCCCACATCTGCCCTCAATCGTCGTACGTGCTCCGAAGAACTCTCACCTCTAACCTTTGCGTCGAGCGCTATAAAAGGTCCTTGGGTTTCCAACCCTTACCTCCTCTGTGTTTCATTTTTTGTCCAATTATCCTCGTGCTCTATCATTCCTCTAGAAAAACTGGAGAGTTAGACCCACACCAGCGAGAAGCAAAAGAAAAAACTTCCACTGTCACAAAAGAAAAATGAAAGAGCGGAGCCCGTCCCCTTTTTGCCTGAAGAAGCTTGATGACTTCATTCCTCAGGGCCTAATGTTGCCCGACGACCATAGCATCGCCCCTTGTCCTGATGGCAAGTGCATCCTCCGATCGCGATACAACAAAGTCGTGTCCTTCCTATCTGTCCACCATCGGGGCCTAGGGCTGCTGGCAACATGATTCCTTTGGGGCCTCCTTAATGAGTATCGACTGGAGCTCTAGCACTTGACGCCGAACTCGGTGCTTCACATCTCGGTGGTCGTCATCCTGCGTGAGGCCTTCCTTGAAACAACTCCCCACTACTTCCTTTGGAGGCACTTCTTCTACTTCCATTATTCCCAAACTACAATTCCTCCCTTTGACTCTGTCTGGGGCCAGACCCAACCACGGTTGCCATGGTGTTTCCATCTTCTGCTATCACATTACCTCAAGGGCTGGCATCGAGAATGGTTCTACATTCGGAACATGGAGCCTGGCCTATCGACTTTCACTGGTAGAGTGCCAGTGCCTTCGAGGTTTTGGGGCTCAGGATGCTCGAAGAAGGAGCAAGGCCGCCTGGTGCTGATCCTAGGGGAAATGGAGAAGTTGAAGACAAAGGGCCTCACCAGTGAGATCATCCTCCAAACTCGTATTGGGCTGAGGGCCTTGCCGCTTGGGCACATGGCTAGTAACATGTTGGTTACGCCTACGTTGGACACCCAACGTGAGTGTCGCAGGAGGAGTTGTCGTTGTCCTAGGTTTCATAGAGGATGAGAGAACTCATGAGACGAGCCCCAACTAATGCTACGAGCAGTCCCCTCCCAGTGTGCCAGGACCACCCCTCTTGGTGGGGTCGCACTAGGACCACTTGCTTTCCCAAACTGTTGGAGGACAAGGGGAGGAGTGCAAAGAAGGTGGAACGGGCCTTGGAGTAGAAGGCAAAGAAGGATTGGGTGAAGGCCCGAGGGATCCATCAGGAGGAGGGTCGCATGTTGTGGCAGATGGAGGTGAGGTCTGAAGAGCGGGATAGCCAAAGTCCTCCCCTGAGCTCGAGTCCTCCGAGACGGATGTTGGTTCTGGGTTAGAGATGCCTCGGGCTGAGGTCGATTCAGGTTCGTCGATCATGGTCCCTACGGACCAAAAGAGAGAGGCGGCATCAAGCTCCAAATAACCTGCTAAGGTGGCGAGGGTGTGCACCAGTCAGGGGCCGTCCTCCCCCTGGCACCGTGCTACGACATTCAAGATTCGAGTGCTCAGGTTATGCCTCTACCGCCTGAGCCCAACACATTGGTCTATCATTGAGTCCGGGACCGCTCATGGGACATTCTCTTTTGTCAATATTTGCCCCATTCTTCAGTCCTTGATATTCTTTCTTTAGCATAATTCTCACGTTTTTCCTCAATGCAAGAGGTACAAGGTCAGCGTGGCTACTTTGTGCTGGAAGCTGATCACGGCCTCGCCCGCCTCGCAGTGGGTGGAGTTGATTCTACAGGCAGGAGCAGCCACTTCTGAGGATATGGTGGTAGAGGCGCGACCTCCACCACGTCCCAATGAGGTGGGCTTCCTCGCCAACAGAAGTTGTTTCGACAAGCCTTGTGGTGTTGCCGGTGGGCGCTGTGTTTACATAGTCGACTATGGTCATCTCATCAAATTCGGAGGTGACATCGTCAGGGATAGTAGCAGAGGAGGCGACGACAGCGGCAGGGATTGAGGCGTAGCCCATGGCCCCTCCAGTGCTCCTATGGTGATGTCGCATAGGTGACAGGAACCAAAATGCCGCAGGCGGCCCTCGCTCTAACCGTTCCTTAGCCGTTAAGGGTTGGATATTGGATAGTCGACGCCCTTGTTCTGACCATTCCCCGGCACCCAGAGATCTTCGGCACTGTCAGGGGAGGTCAGGACACCTCTGGGTTCCGTCGACGTGGAGTGAGCCGAGTGGGAGTGGCTCCATGATGGAGCCGTCAATGTGTGCTCGTAGCTTGATGGTGTCTAGTTCAATCTGGAGGTGGGGCTCGAGTAGGTCCTCAACGTGTTCAAGCATCTTTAGGGGCAGTCGTTGATGGGCGAGTGAGCTCCTGCGCTTGTTCTACATTTCGTGTTTGCTTCTTGTTGACCCAGTTCATTTTGCACAGGTTGGTGTTGCTGGTGATCGAGAGGTCGCGCCTGCTTGGCAAGGCTCGACCCCATCAAAGCTCTCTCGAGGTCGAGCTATTAACGATGTGGGAGCAGCTTATGCTCGCCCAAGCGGAAGCCACGACCGCTTGAAAGGAGGCAGTCATCGCTGTTGATGGTTGTTAAGTACCACTTTAGACTATCAATATGTCTCATAATCATGAAGGATTAAACATTTATTACACGCACGTCCTTGAAAAATAATGTATTTCCACATGTATTTGTTGAAAATGGTGCATGCAGGAATTCTATACAGAAATGAAGTGAATCCAAGGGAGGAATTCTTAGAAATACCTTCCTAGCCAATCAAACGCCAACATGTGGCAACACATGGATCAAATGGCCCACCAACATGAGTATCTAAGGGCATCAAACAGCCTAGCGCCACGAAATGGTCAGAGGACCCATCTGTCAGCCACCTGGAGGAAGCGCATTGCGAATGGTGCCCTGACAAGGTCGGCCGAAGTCCTGGTTCGGTCGATCTCTTCCTGGCAGCAAACCCGATCATCTTCCACATCTCAACTTCCTGCGGTGAGGTGATAATGATGGTGACTGATTCACACGCTTTTTATTGTGAGAACCGCCTCTACTCTGTGTATAAATTGGGGGAGAGGCCTTACTTCACTTCACACACCACTCAATCATTCTCTCTTGTATACACTTGTTCTCCTAGTTCCTTAGTAGAGGTTAGGTTGTAGAGTGGAGCCTCTAGTCCCAAGTCCAAATTGGGAAAGGTATGGCTCATGTATCTTTCATTCCTTTTGTGACTATGTATTGTAATAATAATATTGTTAGTCTCTCTTTATTCATATACTCGGGCAAAGCATTTCTTGTTTGAATGTGGAGTCCATGTATGTGCTAGGTGTAGATGTCATTATGATCTAATCATAATGTCCATATCATGTTATCATAAACGTCATAACGACCACAATAGTCTATTAGGTAATAATGTGATTATGTTAATATGAATATGTTAGTGCTTGGTAGCAACATTGGGTCAACTTTTTTTAGGTTAGTAATGGCCTTATAAAGATATTTGTACCTATACTTCTAAGGAATTTACTTAACATGTAAGTGTGGTGCTTAAATATTTAAGTAGCTTTGGATGTCCCGTAGACCCACGGGTTGTAGGGGTAGGCGGTAGGTGGTTGACAGCACTGTTCGTCCATTGCACTCCCCCATGTTCAGCTACTCCACAGGCTAGTAGTAGGAATCATCGTGATGTTGTCAGGGGTAACCCGTGCCCGATGTGTTGGACCACTAGGCCCTAGTATTCATTATTAGCATATTCATGTGTACACTATTAGGCTATGTATATGTGTAATTAGAGCACAGTTGGAGTAGCTCCATCTTGTAGCTTAACCCTCACTAGGACAACCTTACCCCTTATAGTAGATTGCTTAGGTGCGTGTCACGCTACCCCTATTATCATCTTTCCCCTGTTCTGATAAATACTTAGTACCCTATAACTCGATCATAAAAATAGTGTTTACTTTACTTGTTCACCTTTCTTTAGAATAAATTTGATACCCTTGGGAGTACTCTTATGTGAAATGCTACAATGGTATCTTCTGTGCGCTTGCGGATCTCATCTCTTAACGGAGATGATATGTGGTGCTAACAAAACCAACAAGCATTTCTATCACTGTTGCTGGGGAAGGCAAAGGATGTGAAGGATAGCTATCACTTATGATTAAGCTATAGGTACTAGTAATTATTAGATAGGATTACCCTTGCTTGGTTTTCCCCTGTTGTGTGAAAGCGGGGTAGTGTTTGGCTATCCCATTTCATTGGAAAGCCAATGAAGACACAAGTTCTCAGTGGCAAAAGCATCTTAAGATGATCCTTGACAAATTCTTCCCATTGGGCAACACCACTTCCATCATGGGAGGATTCTCCAGCTTCCAGCGAGAGCTAAGGGCATCTATCCCCAAAGCTTGGGGGAGGCTCCAAGATCATATCTTGGTTTGCCTTCACCATGGGGGTAGATAGTTGACTCATTTTCCAACCACTCCTACAACGGTTGACTTCATCGACCCGTGATCACATTCAGGCTAAAGTTAGAGGTGACATTTTCTATATAATCATGAGGAGGATGAAGAATTGATTGAGAAGATAGTCACCATTCAATGGGTGTATCAATGAATGCTTCAATTCTGTTAGATGGCATGCAAACCATTGACAAGGTGAACATGCTAGCCACGAAACTGAACCTACTATGGAAAGATCAAGAAGGTCAAGCCAATGGAGAAGTGTTTGGATGATCCAAGACATGGATATTCACATGATTTGTGAAATCCATGTCAACATGGGGTACATGAGGATTTATTTCGATAAGACCCATGAGGATCCTTCATGTCTAAACTACAACTCCAAAGGCCACCACCAATAATGAAGGTCAAGAGTGGAATTAATACACTCAAGGAGGCTATGGGAACTTGAATTAAAATGAATTCAACTTCAACTAGCCTACCTTGATGTATCTTGTGCATGGCCAAGCAGAAATCAATGACAACATACACAAGATGCAATTGGCCAAGGACAAGAACTTTGAGAGGATTCAAGATCCAAGGGTACCACAATCATTTGTTGGACTCTACACTTCGACCAAGGTCGTGCAACTTTGGGCAAAGCAACATTGTGGATGAAGCGTTTCTTGTTTGATTGTGGAGTCCACATGTCTTCATGTCCAAGGAGGCCTTCGATCCAAGATCTAGAATGGGTTGAATCAAAATAAAATTTTGAAGGTCAAAGCGACACCCCCATAAGCGGAGAACCTCATTACCTTTATTAGGAATGAGAAAACTCGGTCATTTCATCCATACGACATTCTAAAAAGACGAAGGGGCAAGGGCCATTCAAATGGCCCAAGTCTACTAAGCTGCCAAAAAGTGAATGGCAGAAGATGGACAATCCTCACCAAGTTCATAAAAGAATATCTTCAAGAAGGAAACATCGTCGCAACATCAATAAGTCTTCATCAAAGGCGACGATGAGGCTGGGCCCACCATGTGCCCCACTTGTCCAAATTACAACCAAAGGAGGTTTGACATGTCAACAAGAGTAGTCATCCACACCTTCATCTCCGGTTATGGATAACACACAATCAAGCTAAACAGGACGGGGGTAAGTCCCACTCATCAGACTTCAAAAATTCGGTGTGTCTTTGCCATTAGGTTAATTGGTAGTTATCTCATATTTGATTTCTCAATTGCATATTTGAATTTCCCATCAAACCTTACATTTGCATTTAGCATGTCTGAATTTTCACACCTGTGTGTTGGGAAGTAAAATTTCCAGTCAAAATAAAACTAAAATTTTGAATCAGGAAAGAAAATTATTTAGATATGAACATAGGGCGTAACCACTTGAATTCAATTTCCTAATTCAAACCATAAAGATTTCCCTTGATCCTCATTGTATTTGCAACTTGGGAAAGACAATTTGACAAGGGGTTCAATTTGCTTTTGGCTAACCTAACATGTTTTGTAGTTGTTCTGTTTGTTCTTGATTAAATTGCAGCCAGGACAAAATTTGTGAAGAGGTTGTTTAGCAAACAAGAGTGTAAGCCTCATCAAGCTCAAGGAAAAATCGGGAAGATTCGGGATCATATCCCTCCGCCGATCTAATTTTGAGTTCTAGGTGGAGGAATGCTCAAGATGATGGCCCGATGGAGATGAAAGATGAAGCTTCATTCATCTTCAACTCCAGTCTCAACCTGGCAATAGAATTTGAAAATGAAGGCTACACAAAATCAATAGTCGTGAATTTCTCACACAACGACCTTCAACTCGAACTGCTCTTCAATTGAGGTACAAGTTTAAAATTTTCCATCTGTTGGACAGCATTATGATTGAATTATTTTTTCTTACATTGGTGAAGAAGGTTTGCACCTTCTCCTCATTCCTTTCTTATGCATCCTCATGAGAGTAAGTGTTGGCATTGCTTTTTGATTCTTCAAAAAGAATGTCACTTTTCTTGGAATAAATATAAACAAATACATAGAATATCAAAAGAATTGTTTAATTAACTTAGTCATTCTCTACCTAGTTTTAGGAACAAAGCTTATGGAATGACTTAATTGTTGAACTGGCCTGTATGAACCTAGGAATAGTGATGCCCATACTTTTGATTCAAAACCTATTCATACATGGATCACTAGATTTCAAATTCCTAGGCAAAGAAATGTTCAGGAGCATAAAATTGATAATCTTGTTTGTCATGCTCCAAATGATAAACAATTCAATGTTTCCTGGGGGGGGGTGAATAGCTAGAATTATTGACGATGGCCCCATCGTTATTTAACTTATTGATGATGGATAAATTTAGCCGTGGTCAATAATACCATAATTAACGACGGTGGGGACGAAACCGTCGTCCAATACTTATTGTCGACAGTTGGCCATCGTCAATAAGGACCCGTCAACAATATGGGCCGAAACCGGGCCCACACGAGAAGTTATCGATGATGGTTCAATTTAGCTGTCGTCGATAGAGACTTATCAACGACGGTTGACCTACACCGTCGTTGATAACAAACTATACCCGGCCCGCGCGCCCACCAATTTCCCCACCCGTCTCCACACTGCCGCCCGCGCACCCGACTCCACCACCACCGTGCAGCACCACGCCGCTGTCGAAGGCCGTCGCCGCCGCCATTCTCTACCTCCTCCCAGGTACACCGCCGTCTCTCCCTGTCGCCCCCTCCCTCCCACCCATCGCACCTCCTCTCCCCTGCGCCGCCGCCCTCTCTGCTCCCTTGCGCCACCCTACCACCACCCTCACCGCCGCCCCTACCCCCTCCCCTGTTCATGAGCCTCCCTGAGGATGCAGTTCCTAGGCAGTGATCTAATCGGGTCTAAATTGATTTCCTTAGGATTAACCAAAACCAGTGAGCATTGCATTATCATTTGGAGCACTAAGATTACACTCTGATCGAGTTTGTGCATTTGTTCATCAATATGCCAATATGGTCTTGTGTAAATGATCTGATAGAGAACTGAACAAATATACTTTAGCTGCAAAAGCTTCAGTAAGAAATAATCACACAAACTTATAATGAACCTGGATGTCACTAGGTTATATGGCATAGATACCATACTAGTCAGTGTAGCAATAGAACAAAACGTCAATTTAGACTACATGCCCTTAGAAAAATATACTTGCTGGATCAGATACAATTTAGCAATAGAGACAAACATCAACAGAGACTACATGCCCTTAGACAACTATACTTGTTGGATCACATGCAAATTAGCAATAGAGATGGATCTAGCGTAAGTTCTTTATTTCTTTCTTTTCTTGTAATTGCATATATTGGTAATATACCACAGAATCACAGATTTAATGGACATTCTAGAAGCTTAAAAATATAGCAAAGGTGTACCTCCAGACAACGTTCCACAAGTTGTCTGCTTCTTGAGTAGTCACCAGTTCTGTACTTCCCCACAGCCAGCAAGTACAACTTCTCCCTTGTTTGCAGTGGACCGCTAGAATTATCCAGAGAAGGAGCTTCTTGGGAAACTCCTTCACGGAGAGCACGTCGATGAAGAGGGTGTCACAGCCTAGGCAACACCATAGAGCACCGACCGGAACAGGGTGATCCAGTTGGCCCTACCCATTTGAATCGTCGTCGACGGGATTAAAGGCAGTGGCTATGGCTCCTCTCTTCTTCATTTACTCTCTCTCCACTCTCTCCCTCTCTGCTCATCTCCCTCTATCTCTCTCCCTCCCTCTACCTTTCCCTCTCACCTCATCCTCGTCTCCCTTTCTCTCTCTCTATCCCTCTCTCCCCCACTTGGCTCCTTTCTTGGCGACCTCGCGCCGGCCGTCGAGGTAGTGCTGGTACACGTACGAGAGGAACCCCGACAGGGCCATGAGCATGGTCACGACCTTGATGCCCGTCATCCTGTCACCAAATAGCACCACAGCGAACACCAGCACCAGCGGCAACGCCACCGTGCTCATCTTGGCGAATAGCAACGACACCATGCTCGTCATCGTATGACTGTTATAACCATATAGCAGTTAGGCCCCTTTTCCTTTAAGAACTGCACCAGATAGGGGGGTGTAGTGTTAAATAGGCAGCCTCATGAGCACGCTCAGCTCGGTCACTCTTGGGTGGGTTTAGGACCTATCTGCTTAGTTGTAGGCCCGTGACATGATATAACAATGAAACTTATAATGATTTGTTTGCTTTGAAGGTATACTCTCAAACATGGCTGAAGACCGCACTTGGATGTTTACTGGTTGGAAAAAAATGGAAGGCACTCAGAGGAGTGGTTCACCAAGATGAATATTTTCATAGAACAAGTTCGTTGTCAAACAACAGCAAGGTGCGGTGCCCATGTATCAAATGTCAGAATATGAAGTGTTTCGACAAAGTGACGTTGACGTATCACTTGTGTGGAAACGGTTTCATGCAACGTTATGAGTTGTGGACATTTCATGGTGAGACACCTTCTCAAGTCGTAGAAGATCGAGATGAGGATGACAACATTGGAGTTGATAGGATGGACGAGATGCTTGAAGCCATAAATCCTGAATTGACGGAGGATCCTCCTACAACAGAGGTTAAAGAGTTCTTCAATCTTATCGAAGCTTCTGAACAGCCGGTGCATGAACACACCATAATGACAATCCTCAGTTTCTTGACTAGATTTATGGAAATTAGGTCTAAGTATTCCTTCTCCAACAACTGCTACAACGATCTCACCAAATTGATCATCGATGTCCTTCCACAGCCTCATAAATTGCCTAAAGATATGTATCATTCTAAGAAATTGATTTATGGGCTTCATATGGACTATGAGAAGATTGATATATTCCCAGACAACTGTATGCTTTTTTTGTAAAGAGCATACCAATGAGAACAAGTGTTTGAAATGTGATAAAGCAAGATTTGTTGAAGTTGTTAATGACGATGGTACAAAAGTAATGACTGAAGTCGCACGGAAGTAGCTTTGCTACTTGCCTGTCACACCTAGGTTGAAGCGTTGTTTCTAATAAAAAACAGTCAGACACATGAGGTGGTACAAAGAAGGTCGACGCGAGAACGACGGAGTGATGGTGCACCCATCCTACGATGAGGCATGGAAAGCGCTTGACCGCTTCGATCCAGATTTTGCCAATGACGCCAGAAATATTCGCATCGGGTTGGCGACAGATGGCTTCTCACCGTTTAGTACAAACGCAACACCATACTCTTGTTGGCCCGTGTTCGCAATTACGTACAACTTACCACCATCTTTTTGTATGAAGTATGAGTTCATGTTCATTTGCCTTATTGTATCTGGACCAGATCTTCCTGGTTCACGACTGAACGTGATGTTGAAGCCGTTGATTGAAGAGTTGAAAATGTTATGGACAGGAATCGAAGCGTACGACTATTACAAAAAACAAAAATTCAACCTTCGAGCTGCATACTTGTGGTCTGTCCATGATTTTCTAGCTTACAGCATAGTTTCTGGTTGGAGCACTCATGGTCGTTTGACATCTTCGATATGTACTTCAGATACATAATGTTTTCGTTTAAATCATGGAGGCAAGATTTGCTACTTCGATTGCCACAAATGCCGGTTACCACCCAATAACGTATTTAGGCAACAGAAAGATGCCTTCAGGAAGGACACCGTTGTCAAAAAAGGACCGCCGCAATGTCTCAATGGGTCGGAGATTGCTGAACAGTTGAACAACTTAGTGGCAGATGAAGGTCGTCCTGGATATTTTTGTGGGTTACGGAGAGGACCACAATTGGACTCATATATGTGCACTATGGGAGCTACCGTATGTGAAGTCATTAATTCTAATGCATAACATTGATGTCATGCACCAGGAACGTAACATGAGCGAATGCATCATAAGCACATGCTTTGATTTGACAGGAAGAACAAAAGATAATATAAAGGCTTGTAAGGATTTGGCAGAGGTTTGTAAACGTCCAACTCTTGAGCTAACTGAATCTGGTGGCAAACCGCGTGCTTCTTTTTGTCTTCGACCAAAAGAAAAGAAAGAAGTCCTCGAAAGGTTGAAAACGTTGAAATTTCCAGACGGTTATGCTGCTAGATTGAGACGAGCTGTAAATGTTAAGACCGAAAATCTCACAGGGTTGAAAAGTCATGATTATCACATAATCATGGAATGACTTCTGCCGGTTATGTTTCGGGGCTATATTGACAATGCGGTGTGGAAGGTGTTAGACGAACTTAGCTACTTTTATAGACAGCTTTGTGCTAAAGAAATCACAGCCGAGATGATGGAGAAGTTGGAAAAGGAGATACCAGTGCTTTTATGTAAGATGGAAAAAGTTTTCCCTTCAGGATTCTTCAATCCAATGCAACATCTCCTAATCCATCTTCCATATGAAGCTAAAGTGGGCGGCCCTGTGCAATATAGGTGGATGTATCACGTTGAAGGAGCTCTTAGGTGTCTTAACCAAATGGTTCGCAATCGCGCAAGGGTTGAAGGATGCATCGCCGAAGCATACGCCATTTAGGAGATAGGATACTTTTCAAGCGTCTATTTTGCAGAAGAACACAATGTTAATGTTTCTATGTTGCGGTACAATATGGATGAAGCACCCCCTTGTAGCAGCCTCTCCATTTTTAAAATGAGAGGCACCACTGTTGGTAATGGCATGAGTTACGATGCTAAACCAGATGAAAGGACGGATGCTTTGATGTACATGTACGCTAATATAGAGGGGATGGACAAATATTTTTGGTATGTGTTTGTTCAACATCTATAATAATTAGCATGTTGTGTTATACATTTATGCTAATCATTATGTTTTTCCTTATTTAGTGAGTTCGATCAAAAAAATGGAAATCTAAGCAGCAATCTACGAGCAGACAAATACAAGCGATGCGATATTATGGTGTACATGGAGGGCTTAACTTCGTATCCTGGTTTCATGCACAATGCAAAAAATAAGTCAGCATCCATAGAGAATTATGACAACTATCCTACGGTTTTATTAAAATTAAAAGCTATGGTCGATACGACGTCAATGGGTTTCAATTTCGTTCAACTAAATTTGAAGCTCAACGCCCTTTCAGAGCAACATGTAACACCGGAGTTGTGAATAGGGCAGTTGACGACCAAGGACGTGAAATTAATTATTATGGGATCATTAAAAACATTATTGAATTCAGTTTTGTGGGGAATAAGGTCCTTATTAATGTAGTCTTCTTTGACTGCGATTGGTTTGATCCTAACAATGGAACTCGACAAAACCAATTTGGCATGGTAGAAGTCAAACACAAGGACCTGCTATGAGGCTACGACACCTTCGTCCTTGCACACCAAGTTGAGCAAGTGTATTATCTACATTTTTCATGCGAAAAGCTTAAAGCATGGTGGGTTGTACGCAAGGTGAATCCTCGTGAGCAGTTATATACACCAGACGATGATGGATACCTTGATGATGAGGTTGATGTTGTTTACCAAGAACAAGAGTTGCCGGACACTTTTGTCGTCGATCCTGATTTAGGACTCGATGACTTAGTTGGAGATGCAGAAGACATAGAGACTAGTGAGATGCGAAAACGAAAACGAAGACGGGCAACTACCGCGACAGAAGATCGATGGTCCGGTTTACGTAGTAGAGTACATCGTGATGCTGATGGATTTTAAAATTAAGTACGAGTAACGTTTCTTTCATGTCTTTTTTAATTTTATATACTTTCTATTAAATTCATTAGCTAATTTTCCTTTAAACAGGATGTCATCGAGCAGCAGGAGGCGAGGAGGGGCAGGAGCGAGGAGCTTTATGTAACCGACAGTCACAAGAGGAGAGGTCTTCCACGACACTAAGCTTAGCGGGAGTAGACGGGCCCAGTTGGTGAGCCATATACCGGATTCATCACGACAACGGTCACGACAGGTAAATAACATTTAATTACATAAATGATATAAATAATTATCTATTCTATAATATGTAACTTTAAAATTGTCAGGACGACTCTATGTCCGAAGACACAGAGACTAGTGTGCCTCCTTCGGTGCATTCTTCTTCAGAGCCTCCTTCTTCGGAGCCACTACAGTCGGGTGACCCCACCTCTGAGCCGGTTCCACAGCGGTAGACTAGGAGGACCCACTGCGTGGCTCCTCCTCCGGGTGCTGCAAAACTAGATGATCGGATCATTATTCGTCCGATTGGTGATAGGTAAATAAATCTCTAACAATTCAATTTAGATACTTTTAGACTTATATATATACTAATTGAGAATCATGTATTAGGACTTCGGAGGATGCTTCGTTCACGGGTCGGGGACGCCACTCTCTAGTGAACAGTGTCCTGGGCCATCTAGTCCGTTTGCACTACCCCGGTGTAGTGAACGGCCGCGCTGCTACGTCTTAGGATCACTACTACAGGGCCCATGACGTTCTTCACGGCAACCACCAGGAGGCTGTTTGGCACGACTTCATGGTAAGAATGAACAATACTTGTGGAATACAAATCTGATATAAGTTATATACATTTACTAGTATATTTTTTCAGGCATGGTATCGTTTGGAGAACGAGGTCGAGCGGACGGATCTAGATTGTCTCGTCTTCCATAACTGTGCTAGGAAGATCATGACACAATCAGTATCATCGGCTGGCATTCAAGCTATGAACGAGTACTTCAAGTTGCATCCAAATGAGCGTGAGCCAGGGAAGGACTCGTCCGACACGTACATGACGGAGGCGCAGTACGCAGAGGTAAAGTTTTTAGTTTATTTTGCTTCATTATCTAAATATGATCAATATTTTCATTCAATAATAAATTTGTGCAGGTTAGCGTAGCATGGCTTGTGAGCCGTCCGGACGCGTATCGTGCCCTTTGTGCTCTTTGGGCGAGCCAAGGCTTCCAGACACTTTCTAAAACCAGTCGAGAGAGTAGAGGGACGGATGGAAAACATCGCTTAGGTGGGGATGGCTACGTACACCTCGCTAAAGAGATGGTAAGTGGTACTCACATTTTATTAAGTAATTTTATAATCCTTATTGTGCTAACATGTATCGATAGGAGTACGAGAGTGGTCAGCAGCCGACACCTATCGAGGTGTGGAAGAGGGTTCACTTGGGAAGTGACCCATTGCAGCCTGACTAGTTGTCTTCTCAGACGGCGACACGGGCTTTGGTGAGTTATTTTTTCAACTTAATTGAATTCTTTTAAATAGTTCTAATGACAAATAGTTCTAATGACGTTATTTTTCTGTATTTTCAGGCAAAGTACTGGGAGGAGGCGCAGAGGATTCGAGGCAAAGAGTTTGATTTGCAGAGCGCGCCAATCGTTCCCGAAGCCACGTATGCAAGCGGTGGTGGGAAACCTCACGAGCGGTGAGCTTTGTTATTTTTAATTTACTGTTACCAACTTTGAGATACAAAAATTTAATAGTCTTGCTTGTTATGCAGGTTAGCCATCTTCGATGGAGTGGTTGACTCGAGGTGGGCGCGGGCTTCCTCGAGGGCTTATCATCGCATCAAGGCGGGTCCAGCAGCAGCCGTGCAAGTCGAGATTTGGAGCTCCAAAGTCTTCTAGAGGAGCTCCAGAGGACTCAAGAAACGCTCAGGGCGAGGGACGAGGTGCAGAGGATTAGGTACGAGGCGCAGAGGGCTAGAGACGAGTATCAAAACTCGTTCATGCTACAGATGCATGGTGCCGTGCAGGTACATTCTAGATGTTGTACTTAACATTTTTAATATATAATGACATGTATAATAATTTGCTTTGTGTTTGAAGGCTATGTTTTCAGGACAACCGTCTCTCCTTCCGCAATGGACGCCTCCAGCGATAAAGCAGCCGTTGGTGCCGACGACAGCAGTCCAGGTACAAAATTTAGTAAAATATGCATTTTTTGTACTTGTAACATGTCTAACTACACTTGCACATCACATGGATTGGGAACGGAGGCTCAAACTCCATCGCCTCAGATTCCAGTGCTTGGACAACTGTAGGACGACTTTCCAAACACTGGTGGCAGTGGACGGGGTAGCGTCTAAGAGTCAGGTCAGCTTCTGTGCATAAATGCTCACACTTCATCTCATAATATGTGTTGTGGAGTGGTTCTTGTGGTGTTGGTGCTTGGTAGTGTTGGAAAAGGAAATTAATGGTACGTTTATGGTATGGTGCTATGGTGTTGGGTTGCATGGAGCTTGAAATTAGTATGGATTTCATAATTTTGACAGTCTCAGATTCGTCAACCTTGTTATGGTCATTGATTAGAATATCATACCCCAGATCTGAGCATATTTATTCACTCCTTTCCTAATTAATATAAACAATTCCATTGCCTAGAATTTTAAAGTGCTAGTTGAAATCATTTCCCTTATTGCGGCTGAAAGCTTTCTCTAAATCCAAGTTGCCAGCACTGGGTCCCTAGCCAGATGATCTTCGTCTTCTTTCGGTTTTTGATCTTCTTTTTGGAAGAACATCCTAGCTAGGATGGTTTTGATCTGAACCTTAAATTATAATTGCAAGAACCCACTGAAGTCTTGTTTAGCTACCTCGATGTCCCAAAATCCATAGTACAATTTGGTCAATTGATCCTCATGTTGATAAGAAACTTTGCAGCCTGTCCTCTCATTCGCCATCAAATTTCTTTGTATAACTTTTTCCATTCAATTTTCTTCTTGTATTTCCGTGTTTTTGTCTTCTACTATTCTGAGCATATTTATTCACTCCTTTCCTCATTAATATAAACTTCGGATCTGGCAGTCTTAGATTGGAGAGGATGCTCTGTTACGCGTGATTGATTTCATTTTGGTTCTGGATCATGGGTTCTCTTCGTTTTCTTGGGTGTCCTGACTTGTGTTTGAATTGGTTTTACAGGAATTTCGAAGCATGGGAGGCAGTGCCACTGGAAGCCAGGGACTTCACCAAGCTTTTTATGTTTTGCGATTGTATTTTGCTTGGTCCGAACTCGCAAAGTGTGTAGTGGTGTGTGTATAGTGTTCTGAAATGCTTGCTGATATATATCTGTTTTGAATTTGCCTGTGTAATCTGGCCATCGAGCCACAGTAGTATTTTCTGTTTTTTTAAATGCATGACTTATCGACGACGGTTAAATGGCAACCATCGTCGATACTGGCAAGTTATGGACGACGGTTTTCCAGTAACCGTTGTCGATAAATGTCCATTGTCGTCGACGGTGGCACATATACAGTCATCAATAAGCTTGCATTGTCGTTGACGGTTGCCATCCTACCGTCGGCGATAAGGTTTCCCCGCTGCCACATGGCTGGAGGACTTATCGACGACAGCTAAACTCGACCGTCATTGATAAACTAAGGGACGACGGTTACCGTCGTCGATACCGTTATAGACGACAAATTGTCGTCGACGGCCAGAAACCGTCATCGATAAGCCTTAACTATCATCAATAGCTTATAGACAACGGTACTGTCCTTATAGACGACAGTTTCCGGCCGTCGTCTAATATCGCGATTCCTGTAGTGTAGGCTAAAACCTGAAATTTCTTAACAAAAATTTAATCGGATCACAGAGGGTGGACTAGTCTAGCTCGGGGCAGACTAATCCGTTCAGGATGTATATACACAAAAAGGTGAGATTTTTCTAGGTTTTTTGATGATCTACTTAATGCAGAATGTAGATGGACAATCTAGCAACCTAGTGTGAGAATTGCATGTGATAGAAACAACTTTAGCTAGATGGATTGAAAGATTGAACTGATGAACATGAATAACCCTAAAAGTGATCTAACGAAGAACAAGGGCAAATCAAAACAATAGACAAACGGATTTATCTTGACGTTCAGCTCCACGAAGAAGCCTAAGTCTCCGTTGAGGAGTCCACAAAGGACCGAGTCTCTTTCAACCCTAACATCACCAAGCCAACACAAAGGTCGGCTTGTTCTTCCACTAAATCAAAGGTGATTACAACGATCCTTAGGGCAACTCACAATCTGAGGCTCCCACAAACTTACAACAAAAAATAGCTCGAATCAAGACTCAAAACAACTCAGATCTAAAGCTCAAAAGGAGAGAATCAACCAAGAGCTCAAAGCAATGCTCAACCCTTCTCTCTTCTCTCACAAAACCCACAAACCCTCAAGATTTGCTCTTAGGTCTCCAAGATGTGAAGAGGAAGGTGTAGTAAGGCTCTTGGTCTTGGAAGGATATGGTGGTGCTAGGGTTCGAGAGATGGCAAAGGAAAGCCAGGGGATCCTTTTTACACTGGTCCCCCACTTAGCCGTCGCCACTAGAAAATGTCCGTACTACTCCGGTGTTAGACCACAGACTAGTTCTGGCTGAGGGGACCACTTTCGTCACTCTTGACCAACCATAAATGTCCCTGGCACCTTTTGAACTCAAACGGTCACATGAACACAAACTAGTATTTTCAAGAACGGACTACTCCGATCTCACTCAGAACCTTTTGTTCCGGGTGAGAATGGACAAGTCTAGCTACCCGGACTAGTCCGGCCCCCCAGAGCGGGCAAGTCCGGCCTGTTAGGGCTTAGTCCCTGCAGCCACCTCCAGACTCCAAACGGACTAGGCTGACCCAGAAAGAACTAGTCTGAACTCACACATAACCTTCTATTCTGGCCAGAAACGGACAAGTGTGCTAGGGCGGACTAGTTCGACCCCCCCCCCCCCCAGTGCGGACTAGTTCGACCTTTTAGGACTTATACCAGAAAGGCTCAGACCCACTAACCACATACTAGTCCATCCCCAAACGGACAAGTCCACACTCACACAGTAACTCTTGGTCCACCAAGTATCGGATTAGTCCGATGTGGCTGGACTAGTCCAACCTTATCCTTAAGGTTGTCTCAACTTGTCTCGCCAACTAAACCTAAATGGACTATGAGCTCTTAGGTGATTCTCAAAACTTTGACTTGTTGAGCACAATCTCATCACAAGGCTAAACTCGACACATAATTTAACACCCTAAATTCTACTCTTTGAGTTTTTTGCCTTTAACGCTCTTTTTCCTATTTGAGTGTATCCAAGTTTGTTTCACATTCAATCACCTGTACATTCACTCACAAGGCTCATTAGTCCCTTAAGTGTTGTCATTAATCATTAAAAACAACTGGGATTTAGCCTAGATGCACTTTCAATCTCCTTCTTTTTGATGATTCATGACAACACATTGAGGTTTTTGATAAAATATGTATGTAAGATTGTTTTCATAACGCACAAGTGTATAAAGAGCTCCCCCTAAATGCGTGCATGATTGATTTGAAATAGGAATAATGCACAAGAATGAGAACTATGGGAGTTTATACATTTTTGTGTCATGGTGGGGTGCCTACGTGTGATGCATGTGTTGAGATGTGATAAATGTGCATGAAACATGCATCTCAAATGAAATTTAACATCATCACACATAAGAACAACACTGTGAGCAATAATGACATGACATTCCATTAAGCTTAACAAAAGTGTGATTGAAACCAGCATAGAGTGTAATAGTCACTACAAGCCATGTACGAAAATGTAAATGCAAAGTATCATATTAGTTATCACAAAGCAAGTACAAAAATGTAAATGCAAAGTATCAAAATCGTCATTACAACCCAAGAGCATGAATGAAAAGACAAGTTTTCAAAATAAGACATAGTCCATGGATCTACTAGTCCCCCTCAACCTCTCCCCCTTTGGAATCAAGACAACAAAAAGGGAAAAGACTGAGGGAGAAGAGGAATCCTATGAAATACTCATTGTCGCTTGCACTTGTTTCTCCTAAGTCTTCATTGCTTTGAGTTGCTTCTTCATCATCCTCCTCTTCCAAGTCATTGTCCACTTCATCAATATCTTCAATGATGGGAGCGGCACTAGAGGAGCCACCACCACCAAAGAGGGCTAGCTCCGAAGCTCCGAAAAAGGTGTGATTCATCATCTTCGGATGCTTCCAAAGACATTTGAATGTCTGCCTTTTCGCAAATCTTTTTCATGTATTTCTCATGCTGTTAAATGCGAACCATAACCTTGCGGCACGAGGTGAAGATGGACTTCAAAAACTTGAGGATGGTACTCGAAGTGTCACCAGAGGAGGAAGAGGCGGGAGCAGGAGGAGGAGGTGCATTGGAGGCACTCCTCCGAGAACCTCCACCAACCTTTGGAACGAGAGGAGGAATTTGAGGATGGAGGGCTCAATGCTTCACGTCCTTGATGAACTCCAAACTGGACACCTTCTCAATCATGCCCATAGTAAAAGGAGCATATCCACACGATCGGTTAGGTGTGTGAGAAATGCTGAAGATGTCATTTTATGCGTAGTCAAATAGGTTGAACTTCTCATCTTCAACCTAGATTTTGATCAAGTGCTTTAGGTTGCCTCGTATAATCCCAGCATTTCCATCCTTTGGTGTTAAAGTCCTCCTCAGGATCCGTTTAAGAGCACTAAAGAATGGATGAATGTAATTGGTAGTCGGGGGATTGCAGAAGCCATCCACAAGTCCAAGATCAATGGCCTTGATGTTATGAATTGTGATATCATGGTTCAAATGCCCCTCAAGTCCAAGCATTCTTGCAAACTCATCATAGAGGATGGAGTATTGCACTCCATCGGTCAACCAAGTTATCTTCTTGTCGCCATATGTTGAAAAATAGCGAAGTGTGTAGAACCAGGCAATTATCTTGGTGTTCCAATTGTATTGGAACTCCATGATATCCTTGAGCCCATGATGTTCTGCATCATTGATGATCACATTAAAAGCATGATGGTTTTTCTTAGCCATATAGTTCTTGTCAACCCACTGAGCATCTGCCACCGGTGTCTTCATCTTCAAGTAGACAACCAATAGTAGTTGCAATGGATGTCGCACCAAAAGCAATGATCTTATGTGGCCTTCTCATAGTTATACACATTTTGCAAAAGGAACCTATTGGCTTTTTCTGCCCCTTTTCCTTGAAATATGTTACTTGAGAGCTCTAGTTGACGATTGGGGTCATGTGCAGGCGGAGTCATCACAACAGGTCCAATGGGACCTTGTGGAGGACCACTAGACCCCACGAGACAGTCCCGGATGACCAGCCCCCTATTGGCCAAGGCCTTCTTACTTTGTGAGACCTTGGTGGCCTTCTTTGCCAGTGACTTGCCTTTGCTCTTGCTTTTAGTACCCCCTTCCTCATTCATCGGTTCATTTCCTTTGTCACCCATTATGACAATCCTCTTTATTCTACTAGCTTGGTCCTCAGCGGCTTGAGCTTGAGCTACTTCATGATCGTGCTTCTTCTTGGTGTGAGCTTCGCAACGTGCATGCTCGCGAGCCAACTTTGCTTCCTTCTCGGTCCGTCATTGATACAACTCTTGGCGAACCGCCTCGCGCTCCGGGTCAGAGAGGGAAGAGTCATCACGTCGAGACATGCTGAAAGAACAATGTGGAATGAATATAAGTGAAGGAATGGAAGATTATTGCATTATAAGTATAGGAAACCACTAAGTTAGGTGCTATAAAACTGTGTTAGACCAGACTTGTCCGGTCTAGTCCGCTCAGGAACACACTTATCCATCCTAGGTCCAACTAGTCCTGACGTCCCAGTTTTAAACCCTAACTTTTGAAGTTTTCTACAAATCTCAATTTTTGGCGCAATATTAGAGGAATACGGTCACAAGGCATAAAGTAAGCAAAGGAGACCCTAAGTTACCAAAGGTGCAACCCAGAATCGAATGAATCGAAGAAAAAGAGAGGTTAGGTCAAAAGTACCTTGAGAAGATGAAAAATGGAGGATCGCCAGATTGAAGGTTGGAGAAGTCTGGGAATCGACTTCCCAAGGCTTCTAAGAGGTTGAAGCACATATTCCTCGAAGATTTGATATGTGGAGCTCAAAAATCACCCATGGGGGCGAGTTTTATGAGAGGGGCGCGTTTGAAACAATTTAATGGAGTGGAAGAGTCGGGCCCGAAGCTTGGGGTTTAAAGCCTAATGGCCGGACTAGTCTGGTGTGTGAGACCTATGTGTGCTGAATACATTGGATATGGCAATAAAAGTTTTGAATACTACCAAAACACCTTTATCATCAAGGTCCGACTCTAGGTCTGATTAGCTTTGGCAAGGTCCAGTGCTTGATCGCAGTGGTTCTGCTTTTATCTTGCAATAATTCATATTTGCTCTACATTGATGGAAAGGTTGCTTAGTATTCATTTGTTAAGTTTTTGGTGTGTTTTGGTGGTTAAGGCTGATATCATTTTTCTATGGTTTGCAACATGCTTATGTGAGGTGCTCACGTAAGATATTGTAGTTTCGGAACTAACGAGAGTCAAGTCCAGGACTTGTGCTCGGAAGTATTGGTCGTTTATTCATGTGCAGGTATTGCTTGAGTTCAAGACATGGCTGGTGACAGGATCCATTGAACTAGTCTTAGGGAAGAGATGAGGTTCAACAACCAAATTCGGAAGGAATTGTGGTTGAGTTGATCAGGAGGTCGCACAACATGTTTGAATCAAGAACAATGCATATGAAGGTATCATAGATGTCGTTGGAAGATGTTTGCATGTATGAAAGGAGTGCATGGACATGGCTACATGTTTCTGAGTGGTGATGAAGAGATGTGGACATAAAGAATTGGTCGGGAAGGTCCAATCGACTAGGTTATGGACTCAAGCTGTAGCTGAGTCGTGTTTGACTCAAATATGGAAAGATTTGAGTTGGTTATGATAGGATTTCGTGTGGGTAACGAATTTGAGTTGTTTTAGGAATGTGGAATACATTCCTAAGGTGTTTGGAAGACTTAAGATTGATTCTATCTGCATATAGAAGAGTCCTACAACAGTTATAGAAAGTTTTGGTTCGTGATTTGAGTAGGATTAGAGTCCTAGTTGAGATTGGGTTGGCCTAAGGGCTTGTTATATAAGCAAGGGAGGCTAGAGCTCGTGGGTGACTACTTTGGGGTCTGTTCCTCTTGTTTTCTATTGAATCAAATTCATAGTTGAAAGGAACTTTTGTGCCTTGTTCGTCCAACTTGTTCCCGACAAGTTTTTCTCGTCGAGTTTTCTGCACAACACTATCTTTCTTCGGTAGTTTTATCATAACTCGAGTTTTACAGATCCAATTGGCGTGATTCTTTTTAGGTTATATTCAAAACTTGATTATCTATCATCTGTCAAAATTTCATGATCATTGGATTTGTGGTTTTTTGATCTACACGAGTTTATTTGCAGTATTATAGATCCGTTTTTTCTCAGGTAGGACAGATTGACCTTTGTTCGATCTTCCGATCATAACTTGAGTTTCTCTCAACGGATTTGAGTGATTCTTGTTGTGTCATCTTCCTGACTTGATTCTCTCTTATATCTATCACTTTTGTCATGGTGAAACCCGTTTAGATTAGTCTCACACACGATTTCTTTAACGTATCGTTTTTCTGCCGAGGGGTTTTTATTGCTTCCGCTGAACAAGTTTTAAAATACCATTCACCCCCCTCTGGTAGCTTTTCACGTGCTCTTCGATCCTACAATTTGTATCAGAGCCACGGTGCTCTAATCTTTTTGATTTACACGTATTTTGACTAATCATCATGGAGAAATACTCTGCAAAACCTTGTGTCTTCAGTGGTATTGATTTTCAAGTTTGGAAGGCACGTATGGAAGCCTTCATCCAGGCTCAAGGCTTCGCAATATGGGAGAAGGTATACAAGCCTTACGAAGTGCCGTCAAACGATGAAGTTACCACTACAAATCTGAGAGATGTTGGCAACAAAAACAAGGCTCGGAACTTGATTATACAAGGATTAACTCAAAGCGATTTTGACCATGTTGCACACCTCCGATCTGCGTATGATGTGTGGAATGCACTTTGTGACTACCACGAAGGATCCAAAACAATCAAGGAGGTAAGGCAAGACATGTTCAATAAAGAATACATGCGCTTCGAGATGCAACCCGGTGAGTCTATAGATGACCTTTTTGCTCGCTTTAATAAAATTCTCAGCAACTTGCGTAGTGTCAATGTTAATTTTTCAGATGCTGAAAATGCTAGGTAATTGTTAAGTGCATTAGATATGTCAATTTGATAGATGAAAGTCACATATATTCGTGAATCTACTGTCATGAGTACACTTACTTTAGATGTGCTATATTCCAAGTTAAAAACTAATGAAATTGACATAATATCGCATAAGAACCCCAACAAGTCTATTGCTTTTGTTTCTCAACATGACATGCCTAGCTTCGGTCGATCTTCATCTTGTGATACACTTGCTTTGTTGTCCTCTCTAACCCTTGAACAGATTGAGGAGTTTCTAGAGGAGGAGCTAGTACTTCTCTCTACTAGGTTCTCAAAAGCATTGCAAAATGTGAGAACTAGAAGGAGAGGAAGCTCCGGACCTCAACGATGTTTCAAATGTGGTAAGACAGGACATTTTCATTAAGATTGCCCTAACTCTTCAAGTCCTACTTCCCGGGATGAAAAGCAAACAAGGACGAAGCACTCCTCTGCAAAAGATACAAAGAAATAAAAGGGTTTTACAGGACGTCAATTGGTGAGCAGTTTTATCTTCGCACTTCAAGAACATGGCTCAAGTGATGTGGACATTGGAAGTGACGAAAATGAAGATGATTTGGCAAACATGTGCTTCTTGGCGGGCAAGTCAAGATCAAGTATGGAGGAGGCTGAACACAACAGCGATAATGAAGAGGTATGTCCTACTTGTGAAGAAATGTGTGATGCTATTTCTCATGCCACTGTTATAGTTAAGAAAAAGGACAAAAAGCTTAGGGACAATGCTGTTAAAATTGAGTCACTAGAATCTGAAATTAATCGTTTGAAATCCTTGATTCCTAGTGATGATTTTTATTTCTCATGTGATTTAATATATGAAATATTGTCCTCATTAAGAAGTGCGCACAGCTCCACACTTGATAAACTTGGGTCAGAAATTGAAAAGAACAGAGAGCTTGCTACACTTAATGATAAAACATGAAAGATGCTAGCTGTTCTACAATTGATTTGCATTGTTCTACTTGTGATGATCTTGATAAGAAACTACAAGATGCTATGAATGAAATTTCTATATTAAACAATGGTTTACGTTCTCATGAAGTTAAATATTGTTCCAATTGCAAATTGAAAAGAAAAACTTCATGTGAAAATTGCCTTGATCTGTCCAATAAACTTGATGACATGCATAGTACATTTGATTGGTTTTGTAATGGGAATAAGAACCTAAATTTGCTGCTGAATTATTCCAAGTCTTGCAATGATAAAACTGGTTTAGGTTTTGATTCTCATGCTCATGCTAAGGCACATCCACCTAAAATTATAAAGTCATTAGGAAGTGGTTTGATCCAAATAGTTCCTAAACAAAAAGAAGTGGTTTTCAAATCTACAGGAGTGTTGTCTCATTTGGATTCAAATACAAATGTTGCTTGCTCATCTAGATATGAACACAAAGTTAAATTTCATTGTACCTACTGTGGTAAAGATGGTCATGTCATAGAATTTTGTTATAGACTTGCTAAACAAAAGAAAAAGGAAAGAATGACTGCTAGATCTCATAACTTTCATGCAAAATTTGCTGGACTTGCTAAACCGAATGATAGGAACATGCAATCTGCTGTAATGAGTCGCAAACATGCAAAGGTTGCTCCCAAACCTACTGTTTTTTGTGCTACACATGTAACATATTGTAGGACAGTAGTTGGGTACAAAAATCCTCATGCTTTGGCTCATAAACCTGTTGATTTATCTCAGCTTTCGAGTGTTATACCTGCTGGACGTCGTGTGACTCAGTACTGGATTCCTAAATGCCTTTTTACTAACCCTAGTATTGAGTCATCGACGTATTGTTCTTCTATGTAGGTTAAACGCTTGAGGAAAGATAACATTTGGATTGTGGATTCAGGTTGCTCACGCCATATGACCGGTAACAAAGAATGGTTTTCCTCTCTCTTTTTTGTGTCACGTGTAGAGAATGTTACTTTTGCCAATATTTCCTCAACTCCTATAATTGCTAAGGGTTCGGTTAGAGTAAATGATCACTACACTTTGAAGAATGTGGCACTTGTTAAAAATTTGAAATACAACTTGCTTTCTGTTTCACAACTGCTAGATGAAAATCTGGAAATTATTTTCACCAAAAATTGTTGCAAACTTATAAATTGAAATAGTGAGCTTATTTTTAACATGTCTCGGTTTGGAAGAGTTTTTGAAGATGATTTTGATATGTCTTCCTCTAAGCATAGGTGTCTCATTGCTAATGATTCAAAGGACTTATATTTTTTGCATCGTAGACTTGGTCACGTAGGCGTTGAACGCGTGTTAGTGCTCTTGATCGCATACGTGGGCTGCCTAAGCTTAAGGGGGACAAAGAAATTGTGTGCTCTTTTTGTAGACATGCTAAGATGGTTGCAGGTTCACATACTCCTATCACAATGATCATGACAACTGAACTAGGTCAACTTTTGCACCTTGACACCATAGGACCTTCACGCGTTCAATCCTTCGGAGGTAAATGGAATGTTCTTGTGATTATTGATGATTATTCTAGATACTCTCGGGTTTACTTTATGGCATCTAAGAATGAAGCTTTTAGTCACTTTAGAAGTTTATTTCTTAGATATCAATTGATCACACAATATCTTTAAAATCAATTAGAAGTGATAACGGAACCGAATTTAAAAATCAATCTTTTGATCACTTTTGTGCTGAAAATGGAATAGACCATCAATTTTCTTCACCATATGTACCTCAACAAAATGGTGTTGTAGAAAGAAAGAACATAACCTTAGTTGAGATGGATAGGACTATGGTTGATGAATATCAAAATCCTAGGAAATGTTGAGCTGATGCGATTGCAACTGCTTGTTATGTCTCAAATCATGTTTTCTTGCGCACTAAGCTAGGTAAAACACCATATGAGCTCCGGTTTGGACATAGGCCTAGTGTTACACACTTTTGGGTCTTTGGTTGCAAATGCTTTGTTAAGAAACATGGTAATCTTGATAAATTTGAACCAAGATCTGTTGATGGCATGTTTCTTGGTTATCCATCTCATACTAGAGGCTACCGTGTGCTTTTACTTGACACTAACAAAATTGTGGAGACTTGTGAGGTGTCTTTTGATGAAGCTAGCCCAGGTACTAGCTCAAACATTGCAGGTCCAGATCCATATCCGTAGGGGAAGAGCATTTTTGTTTAAGATGAGGAAGAGGTGGAGCTACACTGAAAATCTAGCTCCTGATTTTGATTCACAGCCAGCACCGACGACCACCATTGCTGGTCCAGATCCTCCTCAAGTCACAAGCTCATCGATTTGTGATTAACATGAAGAAGCAGAAGCTTGCAAAGTGTCCACTCCCCTCTGGGTTCTCAAAAGTCATCCTCCACAACAAATTATTGGAAGCTTGGACGAACGAGTCACACAGTCCAGGTTTTGCGATCCAAACTCTCATGCTCATTCTGCTTTTGTTGCTTCTTTTGAACCCAATGATATATCACAAACACTCACTAGTGAATCTTGGATTATTGCCATGCAAGAAGAATTAGAAAATTTTGAAAGAAATAATGTTTGGAAACTTGTACCTCCACCTCAAGGTCACACTTTAATTGGAACTAAATGGGTGTTTAAAAATAAACAAAGTGAGAATGGGGTTGTGGTTAGCAATAAGGCTAGGTTGGTTGCTCAAGGTTTCACTCAAGTTGAAGGTCTATATTTTGATGTAATCTTTGCTCTTGTTGCTAGATTAGAAGCCATAAGAATTTTGTTAGCTTTTGTTGCGTCTAAAGGTTTTAAGCTATATCAAATGGATGTTAAAAGTGTTTTTCTTAATGGCTACATAGATGAGGAGGTCTATGTCAAACAACCACCGGGTTTTGAGAATCCAGATTTTCCTAATCATGTTTACAAACTGTCTAAAGCCTTGTACGATATAAAACAAGCCCCTAGAGCATGGTATGATATGTTAAAAACATTATTACTTGAAAAGGGGTTTACCATGGGCAAGGTTGATAAAACTCTTTTTGTGCTTAAGCATGGCAATGATTCATTATTCGTTCAAGTGTATGTGGATGATATTATCTTTGGTTGTGCTTCTCATGATCTTGTGTCCAAGTTTTCAGCTATGATGAGTTCAGAATTTGAGATGAGTATGATGGGAGAACTCACGTACTTTTTGGGGCTGCAAATCATGCAGACAAAGGAGGGTACCTTTGTGCATCAAACGAAGTATACAAAATACTTTCTAAGGCACTTCAACATGGACAAAAGCAAGCCTCTTCGGACACCAATGGGAACAGCAACAACACTTGAACTTGATGAAGATGGTCAACCCGTGGATCAAAAAGAATATAGAAGCATGATCAGATTACTTTTGTACCTCACGGCACCAAGACCAGACATACAATTCAGTGTATGTCTTTGTGCACGGTTCCAAGCCTCCCCACGTGCTTCACATCGTCAAGCCCTCAAAAGGATTCTCACTTACTTACATGGAACTCAAGAATTTGGCATTTTTCTTCCTTCTTCGTCAACCGTTACTTTGAAAGCTTTTCTCGATGCTGATTTTGGAGGTTGTAGGATTGGTAGGAAAAAGTACTTCCGGTGCTTGTCATTTTCTTGGTAATTCACTTGTTGCTTGGTCTTGTAGAAAACAAAATTCAGTTGCACAATCCACAGCCGAATCTGAATATGTAGCTGCTGCTAGTGCTTGCTCACAAATTCTATGGATTGTTCAAAAACATAAGGACTATGAGGTTAATCTAGATAGTGTTTCACTGTTTTGTGATAACACAAGTGCCATTTGCATTGCTAAAAACCTCGTGCAACATTCTAGAACTAAGCACATTGACATTAGGTATCACTTTCTCCATGATAATGTTGAAAAAGGAAACATTGTGCTTCACCATGTAGATATCAAACAACAATTGGCTGACATTTTTACAAAACCTTTGGATTTCACTCGTTTTGTTTACATTCGTAGTGAAATAGGGGTTATGCATCCTCATGGCTTAAATTGAGGGAGAGTTTTCAAACTTGAGAAGTCTATGTGTGAGTTTGAAATTAAAATAATATGATCATAGTATTTCATGCATATATGACTTTGTGATTCCTTTTACATGCTGAAAGTTCATACTACATTACTCGTGTTATAAATTTTGTAGTTTTTGCCATGTCTAGTAATTGGAAAAATTACTTACACTAAATCCGGTCATGGTCGAACTTTTTTGCTGTTTTGAACTTGTTGCATGCTCACAAGTGCTTTTAATCATAAAGAATTAATCAAGTAATCAACTCACATGTTGAGTTTTTATGAACAAATATAAATTGAGAAAAGATCAAGAGAATATGCATGCATCGCACTTCTTCTTTTGAGATGGCTTATCATTGCACATAGATTTGAATTTGGAAGAAGTTGCGTATGACTAAAATCATGTCCTTAAGCTTCTTATTGTCAAAAGATAGGCTTGGCTTGGTTGGTTAGAATAAGACAGATGCGGCATATAATCTCTTGAAAATGTCATGTGTTAAATGTTTGTGCTTTAAATAATAAAATGCAGCAACAAGTGTTATGCTTTCAGGTTTTGAGATAGTTAAGTTTGTGAGATCATGACTTGTTTAAATTGAAAATTACATTTGATCTCTAGCATGGCTTACACTACTTTATGTATTTCATTGATGTGATATTGTAAGTTTCTTGATAGTATGACTTGGATGAGCTTTGTTTTATATGTATATGTTATAATATGCCCATAACAATTAAAATTTCTCTTTTGAACCTTGTTGAATACATTGTCAAAGGGGCAGAGAAGTATGCAAGGGGGAGAAATTGATTACACATGGCACATTTTCACAATTGTTTTTGGCATGATTCTTCTCAGGGGGAGACTTTCTTTTTCTCATTTTATTTATGTTTTATAAAGGGGGAGAAATTGTTTTCAAAACTTTTAATGTGAATAAGCCAATGTTCAGATCTTAAGTGTTGTTGCCAACGCATTCATCAAGGAGGAGATTGTGAGACCTATGTGTGCTGAATACATTGGCTATGGCGATAAAAGTTTGAATACTACCAAAACACCTTTATCATCAAGGTCCGACTCTAGGTCCGATTAGCTTTGGCAAGGTCCGGTGCTTGATCGCAGTCGTTCTACTTTTATCTTCCAATAATTCGTACTTGCTTCACATTGATGGAAATATTGCTTAGTATTCATTTGCTAAGTTTTTGGTGTGTTTCGGTGGTTAAGGCTGATATCATTTTTCTATGGTTTGCAACATTCTTATGTGAGGTGCTCACGTAAGATGTTGTAGTTTCGGAACTAACGAGAGTCAAGTCGAGGACTTGTGCTTGGAAGTATTGGTTGTTTATTCATGTGCAGGTGTTGCTTGAGTTCAAGACATGGCTGGTGACGGGTTCCATTGAACTAGTCTTAGGGAAAAGATTAGGTTCAACAACCAAGTTCGGGAGGAATTGTGGTTGAGTTGATCGGGAGGTCGCACAACATGTTTGAATCAATAACAATGCATATGAAGGTATCGTGGACGTCGTTGGAAGATGTTTGTACGTATGCAAGGAGTGCATGGACGTGGCTACATGGTTACGAGGCGTGATGAAGAGATGTGGACATAAAGAATTGGTCAGAAAGGTCCAACCGACTAGGTTATGGACTCAAGCTGCGGCTGAGTCAAGTTTGACTCAAATAAGGAAAGATTTGAGTTGGTTATGATAGGATTTCGTGTTGGTCACGAATTTGAGTTGTTTTAGTAATGTGGGATACGTTCCTAAGATGTTTGAAAGTCTTAATATTGCTTCTATCTGCGTATAGAAGAGTTCTAAGCAGTTATGGAAAGTTTTGATTCGTGATCTGAGTAGGATTAGAGTCCTAGTTGAGATTGGGTTGGCCTAAGGGCTGGTTATATAAGCAAGGGAGGCCATAGTTCGTGGGTGATGATTTTGGGGGCTGTTCCTCTTGTGTTCTATTGAATAAAATTCATAGTTGAGAGGAACTTTTGTGCCTTGTTCGTCCATCTTGTTCCAGACAAGTTTTTCTTGTCGATTTTTCTGCATAGCACTACCTTTCTCCGGTAGTTTTATCATAACTCGAGTTTTACAGATCCAATTGAAGTGATTCTTTTTGGGTTATCTTCACAACTTTATTATATATCGTCTGCCAAATTTCACGATCATTGGATTTATGTTTTTTTGATCTACAGGAGTTTCTTTGCAGTATTACAGATCTGTTTTTTCTTGGGAAGGACAGATTGAACTTTGTTCGATCTTTTGATCGTAACTTGAGTTTCTCTCGACGGATTTGAGTGATTATTTTTGTGTTGTCTTTGTGACTTGATTCTTTCTGATATCTATCACTTTTGTTACAGTGAAACACCTTTAGATTAGTCTCACACACGATTTCTTTAACGGATCGTTTTTCTGCCTAGGGGGTTTTCATTGCTTCCGCTGAAAAAGTTTTAATCTACTATTCACCCCCCCCCCCCCCCCCCACCTTTGGTAGCTTTTCACATGCTCTTTGATCCTATATGGTGTGAAATTCAGGACAAGTCCGGGCAGCAGACCAGGTCTGGACTACTCGATAGTCCAGACAAGTCCGGTGATAGGTCGGACTAGTCCGTTGTGGACTTCTCAGTGCTTGTTCGGACAAGTCTAGAAGTCCGGACCTGTTCGGCCCTGAGGGCGGAGTAGTTTGGTCCTAGATAGCGAATTCTCATATATATTGAGAGATTTGCATGGAATGATCCATATGGACTAAGTTTTCACAAATATTCTTAATGAATATGGCCAGTAAAGCACACAAACAATCATACAATGACCAAGATTCAAGGAGACAATAATCGAAAAGATTTTGAAAGAAAATTGAGGAAGACAAGTTTTCGAAAGCATGCATAATTTTGAAAATACTAAACTACTAAAAATTAGATGTGCAACATCCCAAGCCACATTTCGAGAATCAAGGATATTTAGCTCGTTCCTAAGTTTGCAAAAGCGCTTTTCATCTTGTGGCTTGGTAAAGATGTCGGCTAGTTGTTTTTGGATTCTAACATACAAATGACTATGTCCCCCTTCATTGAATGGTCTCTAAAGAAGTGGTGTTGGATGTCAATGTGTTTGGTCTTAGAGTGTTCAACGGGGTTATGGGCAATCTTAATAGCACTCTCATTGTCACATAGGAGTGGAATATGGTTCATATTGAGACCATAGTCCCTTAGAGTTTGTCGCATCGAAAGAAGTTGTGCACAATAACTTCTAGCTGCAACATACTCTGCTTCAGCTATGGATGGGGCAATGGAGTTTTGTTTCTTCGATGTCCATGACACTAGGGACCTACCCAAGAATTGGCAAGCCTCGTGGGTACTCTTCCTATCAATCTTACATCTGTAATAATCCGCATTGGAATATCTAGTGAGGTTAATCTTTGACCCTTTAGGATACAATAACCCCAGGTTTGGTGTATGAACTAAATAGAACAATATTTTCTTTACGGTTGTCAAGTGACACTCCTTAGGAGCGGCTTGAAATCTTTGACACATGCATACACTTAACATAATATTTGTCCTAGATTCACAAAGGTAAAGTAGAGATCCAATCATGGAGCGATATACCTTTTGATGCTCCCTAGGGCCATCTTGGTTGAGGTCGAGATGTCCATTCGTTGCCATTTGCGATGTGATGAGCTTGACCTTCTCCATGTCAAATTTATTCAGTATATCTTGAGTGTACTTGGTTTGACTTATGAAGGTACCATCCTTAAGTTGCATGACTTGGAAGCCTAGGAAGAATTCAACTCTCCCATCATCGACATCTCAAACCTCTCCATCATGATTTTTATAAACTCTTCAGAAAAAGATTTGTTAGTAGAACCAAATATTATGCAATCGACGTATATTTGGCACACAAATAAGTCATCATCCACATTCTTAGTAAAGAGTGTATAATTGGCATTTCCTATCCTAAAACCATAATAAATGAGAAAGTATCTAGGAACTCATAACAATCTTTACGAGCTTGTTTGAGGCCATAGAGAGCTTTATGTAACTTAAATACATGATTAGGATACTCATTGTCTTCGAAGTCGGATGGTTGCTCCACATACACCTCCTCCTTGATCGGACTATTGAGGAAGGTGCTTTTCATGTCTATATGATACAATTTAAAATCAGTATGAGTAACATAGGCCAATAATATGCGAATAGATTGAAGCCTAGCTACAGGAGCAAAAGTTTCATCGAAATCCAAGCCTTCAACTTGTGAGTACCCCTTGGCCACGAGTCTAGCTTTGTTTCTTATCACCATGTTGTGCTCATCTTGCTTGTTGCGGAAGACCCACTTGTGCCTACCATGTTGGCATTAGGTCTTTTCACAAGCTCCCACACTTGGTTTCTCTTGAAGTTGTTGAGCTCCTCTTGCATTGCCATCACCAAATGTGGGTCTTGTAGGATATCTTCAACCTTAAATGGCTTTAAAGAAGACACAAAAGAATAGTGAGCACAAAAAATTTGCTAGACAAGAGCAAGTCATTACCCCCTTGGAGATGTCTCCAAGTATGTTGTCAATAGGGTGGTCCTGTTGAACACATTGATGAACTCTTGGGTGTGATACACTTGATCTTGAGTCAACTTTTTCCTCTCCTTCTTATTCTTCATCACCCCCTTAATCCTTGCCACCATTTTGATCTTCATTTTCTTGAACATGGTTATCTTGATCTTGTTCTTGATCTTGGGGGATTCAGTCTTTATCTTGTGTGTGGGGCACCTCTTGTGATGAAGATGGGTCACTTGGGCCTTGTTGTTCTTGTGGTCGTACATTGCCAAGTGCCATCCTTCTGAATGCCTTACATGGTGCCTCTTCTGCATCTAGCATACATTGATTAACTTGCTCCACTTGGAAGCCATTAGTTTCATCAAACACCACGTCACATGCAATTTCAACACAACCGGAGGTTTTGTTGAAGACATGATAGACGTAGGTGTTTGAATCAAAGCCAAGTAAGAAACCTTCATTGGATTTTGAAGCTAACTTCGAAATCATAGGCTTCTTGTTCAGAATGTAACACTTGCTACCGTAAACTCTAAAATAGGAGATGTTCGGCTTGTTACCCATAAGAAGTTCATATGGAGTTTTCTTCAATAGGCGATGGAGGTGAGGCGGTTTGTTGCATGGCAAGCGATACTGACCGCTTTCGCCCAAAACCAATTGGATGTCTTGTATTCATCAAGCATGGTTCTTGAAATCTCTATAATAGTTCGGTTCTTTCTTTCCGCCACCCCATTTTATTCTGGTGAGTAGGGTGCCGAAAATTCGTGCTTGATGCCCTCCTATCCAAGTACTCTTCTACTTGGGTGTTCTGGAATTCAGTGCCGTTGTTGCTTCTTATCTTCTTGATTCTCAAGAAGAACTCATTTTGATCTCTCCTCAAGAACCTCTTGAGGAAACTTTGAGTTTTACCTTTGTCATTCAAGAACAACACCCAAGTGAAGCGGGAAATTCATCAACAATAACTAAACCATATTTGCTACTGCCAATGCTTATGTAAGCAATGGGACCGAAGAGGTCCATGTGAAATATCTCCAATGGTCTTGTTGTCGTCATCACATTTTTTGCGGGATGAGCTGCTCTGACTTGTCTCTCAGCTTGGCATGCGCTACAAGGCCTATGCTTCTCCAACATTCTTAAAACCTCGATCGTGATCGCCTTTTAGAAGATTTTGAAGATTCCTCATACCAACATGGGCTAGCCTACGGTGCCACAACCATCCCATGTTTATCTTTGCCATCAAGCATGTGTCAAGTTGAGTTTTATTCGCAGTGAAATCCACAAGATAAAGCTTCCCTTTGAGAACACCCTTGAAGGCAATTGAGTTATCATTCCTTCATGTGGCAACCATGCCCTTGTTAGTGAACAAACAATTATAATCTTTCTCACATAATTGAGATATGGATAAGAGGTTGTAATCTATAGACTCAACATGCATGATGTGAGAAATAGTGTGTTGAGAAGAAATGGAGATTTTACCCATACCTAGTACCTTCCCGTAGCTATTGTCGCCAAAGTATATACCTTGAATCATTGTTTTATTCATACTTCACACACATTCTTCTCGCTCCGGGCATGTGGTTGGAGCATCCACTATCTAGCACCCATTTTGTGCCACTGGAGGAGTAAGCCTACAAAACAAGTTTATACTTTTGTTTTAGGTATCCAAACTCGATTGGGTCCATTGAGGTTAGTGACAAGGTATTTGGGCACCCACGCACAAGGCTTTGGGCTCTTGTGAAGTGGCCCAACATATTTAGCATAAACATAATCAAATTTACTCTTCTCAAGCACATAATAAGCATCAAAATCATGAAACGTAGTTGATTTGGCATTTTCAACATTCTTAGCATCTTTTTCATATTTTACAATTTGATGAGAAATTGATGCATGATGTTCATTATTGGCTTGATATGAGCCTTCCTTAACAAAAGCAATTTGCATCTTGTTATTCTTGGGATGTCTAGCATTTATCTTTCCTCCCCTTCAATAAACAAAGACCATTTTTGATCAAGGGAGATCTCGTGGTCGAGTATGCACTACATGCATACTTGATCTTCTCCTTGTCAAAGATGCAACCCTTAGGTGTGCTCTTGCTATTTGCCATCTTGAGCCCATTTTTCAATTCAAGTACAAGGTTAGCACATTCGCATGTTTTAATGTTTGACTCCACATTAGATAATTTTAAGCTTGTTGAGGCGGAGGAAACATTTGACTTGAGAGTTTCAAATTCTGCCTCAAGATTCTTGTATCCTTTGTTCCAGTTGACAATTTCATCTTGGAGCACAACATTCGAACTCTTGATACTTGAGGAAGTCTCCTTGCACTTTACAAGTTCAAGTGCCTTATTCTTCTCGCTCTCCAGCTCGAGGAGCTTCTCAAGGTCAAGATTCTTTTGCCTCTCATTGACAAGCAAATCCTCGTTTTCCTCAAGAAGTTCCTCCTTATCTAATATTTTATCGGAGAGCATTTTCATCCTAGTTATAATACTTTTGTTCAAGACTTCAAACATGTACTCATTTTCACTAGTACTATAAAAATGTTCATCTTTAATGGAATGCATAGAAAGTTTAGATTTAACCTTTCGCTTTCCCTCCTTTTCGATGAGACATGTGCGGATTGAGCTCTTCCATCCTCCCATTTTTGGCAGGAGAGTCTTCTTTGTTGTTGGCTTCTTGATGGTGACGGTTGCCATCTCCTCATCATCATTGGAGGAGGACTCATCATTGGAGTCCCACTCCTTGCCAACATGAGCTTGGCCATGTGCTTTCTTCTTCTTGAACATCTTCTTCTCTTGAGGATTCTCATCCCGTCTTCTTCTTCTTGTCTTCTTCCTTTTCATATGGGCAATTCACGATGAAGTGCCCATACTCACCATAGTTGTAGCAAGCTCTCTTGGTCCTTGACTTGCTCTTGTCTTTGCCCTTGCTCTCATAGTTTGACCCTATTCTTTTCTCCACCATTCTCTTGAACCTATTGATGAAGAAGGCAAACTCCTCATCATCCATGTCCGTGCTTTCTTCTTCACTATCTTCATTATTGCTTGAAGCTTGCACCTCTTTGCTTTTGGACTTCGATGAGACTTTGAGAGCAACACCCTTCTTCCTGGAGAACGAGACCTTGCCAAGGTCGTTGATGTGACTTGCTTCCATCTCCATCATCTCGTGGTTGATAATCTTCCCAAGCACCTCATCCGGAGATATCTTATGGAAGTTGGGACTCTTGAGGATGAGGATGCAAAGGGTCATGTTCCAGGGCATGAAGGCTCTTATCATCCTCATGAACACTTCATTATCCATCCACTTCTTGCATCCGTACGACCGACTCCTATTGATGATGGTTTTGAGTCAGTTGTACATCTTTTCAGAGTGTGAGACCTATGCGTGCTGAATACATTGGCTCGAACTGAATACATTGGCTTTGATGATAAAAGTTCTGAAATTCTGCTAAAACACCTTTTTAGCAAAGTCTGACTCTAGCTCCGAGCTCTTGCAAGGTCCGACAATAGGTCCAACTTGCTTTGTCAAGGTTCGACATGTTTTTGGGAAGCTCCGGTGAGTTTTGTCTTTAGCTCCGGTATGTCTTTGACAGCTCTGGCATGTCTTTGTTAAGCTCCAATATATGTTTGCTAGGTCCGACTTATGTTGGTTAGCTCCGACATGTTTTTCTAGCTCTAGCGCTAGGTTGTACTAGCTTTGGTAAGCTCCGGCTCAAGTTCCGGTTAGTTTTGGCAAGATTCAGAGCTTGATCGTAATGTTCCTGCTTTTATCTTGCAATGATTCGTACTTGCTTTACATTGATGGAAAGATTGCTTAGTATTCTTTTACTAAGTTTTTGGTTAGTTTTGGTGGTTAAGGCTGATATCATTTTGATATGGTTTGCAACATGCTTATGTGAGGTGCTCACGTAAGATGTTGTAGTTTTGGAACTAACGAGAGTCAATTCGAGGACTTGTGCTCGGAAGTATTGGTTTATTATTCATGTGCAGGTGTTGCCTGAGTTCAAGACATGGCTGGTGACGGGATCCATTGAACTAGTCTTGGGGAAAGATGAGGTTCAACAACCAAGTTCAGGAGGAATTGTGATTGAGTTTATCGAGAGGTTGCGCATCATGTTTGAATCAAGAACAATGCATATGAAGGTATCGTGGACGTCGTTGGAAGATGTTTGCACGTATGCAAGGAGTGCAAGGACGTGGCTACATGGTTCCAAGGCGTGATGAAGAGATGTGGACATAAAGAATTGGTCGAAAAGGTCCAACCGACTAGGTGATGGACTCAAGCTGCGGTTGAGTCATGTTTGACTCAAATATGGGAAGATTTGAGTTGGTTATGATACGATTTTGTGTGGGTCACGAATTTTTGTTGTTTTAGGAATGTGGGATACGTTCCTAAGGTGTTTGGAAGTCTTAATATTGCTTCTATCTGCGTATAGAAGAGTCCTAAGTAGTTATAGAAAGTTTCAATTCGTGATTTGAGTAGGATTAGAGTCCTAGTTGAGATTGGGTTGGCCTAAGGGCTTGTTATATAAGCAAGTGAGGCCAGAGCTCGTGTGAGACGACTTTGGGGATATTCCTATTATGGTTTGATCAATAAAATTTGTAGTTTGAAGGAACTTTTGTGCCTTGTTCGTCCAACTTGTTCAAGACAAGTTTTTGTCGTTGAGTTTCTGTACAGCACTACCTTTCTTCGGTAGATTTATCATAACTCGAGTTTTACAGATCCGATTGATGTGATTCTTTTTGGGTTGTCTTAAACACTTAATTTTCTATCATCCTTCGAAATTTCACAGTCATTGGATTTGTTGTTTCTGATCTACACGAGTTTCTTTGCAGCGTTACAAAACTGTTTTTCTCGGGTAGGACAGATTGACCTTTGTTCGATCTTTCAATCGTAACTTGAGTTTCTCTCAACAGATTTGGGTGATTCTTGTTGTGTCGTCTTTGTGACATGATTCTCTCTGGTATCTATAATTGTTGTCACGGTGAAACACGTTAAAATTAGTCTCACTCACTATTTCTTTAACATATCGTTTTTCCGTCGAAGGGTTTGGGATTTAATTGTTTCCGCTGCGTAAGATTTTCTTAATCTACCATTCACCCCCTGGTAGCTTTTCACGTGATCTCTGATCCTACAATTGGTATTAGATCTATGGTGCTCTAATCTTTGTGATTTGCACATGTTTTTGACTAATCATCATGGAAATATACTCCGCCAAACCTTGTGTGTTTAGTGATATTGATTTTCAGGTTTGGAAGGCACATATGGAAGCCTTCATCCAGGCTCAAGGCTTCGCAATATGGGAGAAGGTATACAAGCCTTAAAAAGTGCCATCAAATGATCAAGTTACAGCTACAAATCTAAGATATTTTGACAACAACAACAGGGCTTGGAACTTGATCATACAAGGATTAACTCAAAGCGACTTCGATCGTGTTGCACACCTCCGATCTGCATACGATGTGTGAAAAGCACTTTGTGACTGCCACGAAGGATCCAACACGATCAAGGAGGTAAGGCAAGACATGTTCATGAAGGAAAACATGCGCTTCGAGATGCAACCCAGTGAGTCTATTAATGACCTTTTTGCTCGCTTTAATAAAATTCTCAGCAACTTGCGTAGTGTCAATGTTAATTTTTCAGATGCTGAAAATGCTAGGCAATAGTTAAGTGCATTAGATATGTCAATTTGGGAGATGAAAGTCACATCTATTCGTGAAACTACTATCATGAGTACACTTACTTTAGATGTGCTATATTCTAAGTTAAAAACTCATGAAATTGACATAATATCACGTAAGAACCCCAACAAGTCTATTGCTTTTGTTTCTCGACATGACATGCCTAGCTTCGTTCAATCTTTATCTTGTGGTACACTTGCTCTGTTGTCCTCTCTAACCCTTGAACAGATTGAGGAGTTTCCAGAGAAGGAGCTAGTACTTCTCTCTACTAAGTTCTCGAAAGCATTGCAAAATGTGAGAACTAGAAGGAGAGGAAGCTCCGGACTTTAACAATGTTTCGAATGTGGTAAGACGGGACATTTTCATTCAGATTGCGCTAACCTTTCAGGTCGTACTTCTCGGGATGAAAAGCAAACAAGGACAAAGCACTCCTCTACAAACGATAAGAAGAAAAAGAAGGGTTTTATAGGACGTCAATTGGTGAGCAGTTTTATCTCCGCACTTCAAGAACTTTGCTCAAGTGATGTGGACATTGGAAGTGACGAAGATGAAGATGAGGCAAACTTGTGCTTCATGGCGGGCAAGTCAAGATCAAGTATGGAGGAGGCTGAACACAACAGCGACAATGAAGAGGTATGTCCTACTTGCAAAGAAATGTGTGATGCTATTTCTCATGCCACTGTTATAGTTATGAAAAAGGACAAAAAGCTTAGGGACAATGCTGTTAAAATTGAGTCACTAGAATCTGAAGTTAATCGTTTAAAATCCTTGATTCCTAGTGACGATTCTTGTTCCTCATGTGATTTAATATATGAACAATTGTCCTCATTAAGAAGTGTGCACACCTCCACACTTGATAAACTTTAGTTTGAAATTGAAAAGAACAGAGAGCTTGCTGCACTTAATGATGAAAACTTGAAAGATGCTAGCTGTTCTACAATTGAATTGCATTGTTCTACTTGTGATGATCTTGATAAGAAACTACAAGATGCTATGAATGAAATTTCTATATTAAACAGTGCCTTACATTATTATGAAGTTAAATATTGTTACAATTGCAAATTAAAAAGAAAAACTTCATGTGAAAGTTGCCTTGATCTGTCCAATAAACTTGATGACATGCATAGGACATTAGATCGGTTCTGTAATGGGAATAAGAATCTAAATTTGCTGTTGAATTCTTCCATGTCTTGCAATGATAAAATTGGTTTAGGTTTTGATTCTCATGCTTATTCTAAGGCACATCCACCTAAAATTGTAAATTCATTAGGAAGTTGTTCGATTCAAACAGTTTCTAAACAAAAAGAAGTGGTTTTCAAATCTGCAGGAGTGTTGTCTCATTTGGTTTCAAATAAAAATGTTGCTTGCTCATCTAGACATGAACACAAAGTTAAATTTCATTGTACCTACTGTGGTAGAGATTGTCATGTCATAGATTTTTTGTTATAGACTAGCTAAACAACAGAAAAAGGAAAGAATGATTGCTAGATCTCATAACTTTCATGCAAAATTTGCTGCACTTGCTAAATTGCATGATAGAAACATGCAATCTGCTGTAATGATTCAAAAACATGCAAAGTTTGCTCCCAAACCTACAGTTTTTTGTGCTACACATGTAACATCTTGTAGAACAGTAGTTGGGTACAAAAATCTTGAAGCTTTGGCTCATAAACCTACTGTTTTATCTCAGCTTTCGCGTGTTATTCCTGCTGGACGTCGTGTGACTCAGTACTGGATTCCTAAATGCCTTTTGACTCACCCCTGTATTGAGTCATCGACGTATTATTCTTCTATGTAGGTTACACGCTTGAGGAAGGAGAACATTTGGATTGTGGATTCACATTGCTCACGGCACATGACCAGTAACAAAGAATGGTTCACCTCCCTCTCTTTTGTGTCACGTGTAGAGAATGTTACATTTGCCAATAATTCTTCAACTCCTATAATTGCTAAGGGTTCAGTTAGAGTAAATAATCACTACACTCTGTAGTATGTGGCACTTGTTAAAAATTTGAAATACAACTTGCTTTCTGTTTCACGGCTGCTAGATGAAAATCTAGAAATAATTTTCACTAAAAAATGCTGCAAAGTTGTAAATTCAAATAGTGAGCTTATTTTTAACATGTCTCGGTTTGGAAGAGTTTTTAAAGCTGATTTTGATATATCTTCCTCTAAGCATAGGTGTCTAGTTGCTAATGATTCAAAGGACTTATATTTTTGGCATCGTAGACTTGGTCACGTAGGCTTTGATCATCTAACGCGTGTTAGTGCTTTTGATCGCATATGTGGACTGCCTAAGCTTAATGGGGGCAAAGAAATTGTGTGCTCTTCTTGTAGACATGCTAAGATGGTTGCATGTTCGCATACTCCTCTCACAATAATCTTGACAACTGAACTGGGTCAACTTTTGCACCTTGACACCGTAGGACCTTCACGTGTTCAATCCCTCGGAGGTAAATGGTATGTTCTTGTGATTGTTGATGATTATTCTAGATACTCTTGGGTTTACTTTATGGCATCTAAGAATGAAGCTTTTAGTCACTTTAGAACTTTATTTCTTAGATTATTAATTGATCACCCAAGATCTTTAAAAGCGATTAGAAGTGATAATGGAACCGAATTTAAAAATCAATCTTTTGATCACTTTTGTGCTGAAAATGGAATAGATCAACAATTTTCTTCACCATATGTACCTCAACAAAACGGTGTTGTAGAAAGAAAGAACAGAACCTTGTTGAGATGGCTAGGACTATGCTTGATGAATATCAAACTCCTAGGAAATTTTGGCCTGATGCAATTGCACCTGCTTGTTATGTCTCAAATCGTGTTTTCTTGCGCGCTATGCTAGGAAAAACACCATATGAGCACCGGTTTGGACATAGGCCTAGTGTCACATACTTTTGGGTCTTTGGTTGAAAATTCTTTGTTATGAAACATGGTAATCTTGATAAATTTGAACCTAGATCCATTGATGACATGTTTCTTGGTTATCCATCTCATACTAGAGGCTACCGTGTGCTTCTACTTGACACTAACAAAATTGTGGAGACTTGTGAGGTGTCTTTTGATGAAGTTAGCACGGGTAGTAGCTCAAACATTGCAGGTTCGGATCCATATCCGCAGGGGGAGAGCATTTTCATTGAAGATGAGGAAGAAGTGGTGCTGCTACCCGTAAATTCAGCAGCTAATGACATTGTTCCATCACATGATTTTATGTCCAAGTCTTCAGCTATGATGAGTTCAGAATTTGAGATGAGTACGATGGGAGAACTCACGTACTTTTTGGGGCTGCAAATCAAGTAAACCAAGGAGGGTACCTTTGTGCGTCAAACGAAGTATAAAAAAGACCTCCTAAGGCGCTTCAACATAAACAAAAGAAATCCTCTTTGGACACCAAAGGGAACAGCAACAACACCTGAACTTGATGAAGATGGTGAACCCGTGGACCAAAAAGAATATAGAAGCATGATCGGATCACTTTTGTACCTCACGACATCGAGATCGGACATACAATTCAGCGTATGTCTTTGTGCATGGTTTCAAGCCTCCCCACGTGCTTCACATCGTCAAGCCGTCAAAAGGATTCTCAAGAATTTGGCATTTTTCTTCCTTCTTCCTCAACCATTACTTTGAAAGTTTTTCGAATGCTGATTTTGGGGGTTGTAGGATTGATAGGAAAAGTACTTCTGGTACTTGTCATTTTCTTGGTAATTCACTTGTTGCTTGGTCCTCTAGAAAACAAAAATCAGTTGCACAATCCACAGCTGAATTTGAATGTATAGCTGCTGCTAGTGCTTGCTCACAAATTCTTTGGATTGTTCAAACACTTAAGGACTATGGGGTTGATCCAGATAGTGTTCCACTGTTTTGTGATAACACTAGTGCCATTTGCATTGCTAAAAACCCCGTGCAACATTCTAGAACTAAGCACATTGACATTAGGTATCACTTTCTCCGTGATAATTTTGAAAAAGGAAACATTGTGCTTCACGATGTAGATACCGAACGACAATTGGCTGAAATTTTTACAAAACATTTGAATTTCACTCGTTTTTGTTTTATTCGTAGTGAAATAGGGGTTATGCATCCTCATGGCTTACATTGAGGGGGAGTTTTGAAACTTGAGAAGTCTATGTGTGAATCTGAAATTAAAATAATATGAGCATAGTATTTCATACATATATGACTTTGTGATTCCTTTTACATGCTGAAAGTTCTTACTATATTACTCGTGTTATACATTTTGTAGTTTTTGCCATGTCTAGTAATTGGAATAATTACTTTCACTAAATCTTGTCATGGTCGAACTTTCTTGCTGTTTTGAACTTGTTGTATGCTCACAAGTGCTTTTAATCATAGAGAATTAATCAAGTAATCAACTCACAAGTTGATTTTTTATGAACAAATATAATTTGAGAAAAGATCAAGAGAATATGCATGCATAGCACTTCTTCTTTTGAGATGGCTTATCATTGCACTTAGATATGAACTTGGAAGAAGTTGTGTATGACTAAAACCATGTCCTTAAGCTTCTGATTGTCAAATGACATAGGCTTGGCTCGGTTGGTTAGAATAAGGCCGGTGCGCATATAATCTCTTGCAAATATCATATGATCAAAATGTGTGCTTTGAAAAATAATAAAATGCAGCAACAAGTGTCATGCTTTCATGTCTTGAAATAGTTAAGTTTGCGAGATCATGACTCGCTTAAATTGAAAATTACATTTGATCTCTAGCATGGCTTACACTACTTTATGTATTTTGTGATAGTGTAAGTTACTTGATAGTATGACTTGGATGAGCTTTGTTTTATATGTATATGTTATAATATGATCATAACAATTAAAATTTGTCTTTTTAACCTTGTTGTATACATTGTCAAAGGGGGAGAGATAATATGGTGAATTTTTAAAAATAACTATGCAAGGGGGAGAAATATATATAGGGGGAGAAATTTATTTCTATCTCATTTGATTTTCAAAAAGGGGGACAAATTGTTCCCAAAACATTTCATGCCAATGTTCGGATCTTAAGTGGTGTTGCCAATGCATTCATCAAGGGGGAGATTGTGAGACCTATGTGTGTTGAATACATTGGCTTACTGAATACATTGGCTTTGATGATAAAAGTTATGAAATTCTGCTAAAACACCTTTTTAGCAAAGTTAGACTCTGACTCCGAGCTTCTGCAAGGTCCGACAATAGGTCCAACTTGCTTTGTCAAGGTTCCACATGTTTTTGGGAAGCTCCAGTGAGCTTCGTCTTTAGCTCCAGCATGACTTTGATAGCTCCGGCACGTCTTTGTTAAGATCTGATATGTTTTTGCTAGGTCCGACTTATGTTGGTTAGCTCCGACATGTTTATCTAGCTAGGGCGCTAGGTTGTACTAGCTTTGGTAAGCTCCGGCTCAAGCTCCAGTTAGTTTTAGCAAGATTTGGAGCTTGATCGCAATGTTCCTACTTTAATCTTGCAATGATTCATACTTACTTTACACTGATGGAAAGATTGCTTAGTATTCTTTTACTATTTTTTTGGTGTGTTTTGGTGGTTAAGGCTGATATCATTTTGCTATGGTTTTCAACATGCTTATGTGAGGTGCTCACGTAAGATGTTGTAGTTTCGGAACTAATGAGAGTCAAGTCGAGGACTTGTGCTTGGAAGTTTTGGTTGTTTATTCATGTGCAGGTGTTGCTTGATTTCAAGACATGGCTGGTGACGGGATCCATTGAATTAGTCTTAGGGAAAAGATGAGGTTCAACAACCAAGTTCAGGAGGAATTGTGGTTGAGTTGATCGGGAGGTTGCGCAACATGTTTGAATCAAGAACAATGCATATGAAGGTATCGTGGACATCATTGGAAGATGTTTGCACGTACGCAAGGAGTGCATGGACGTGGCTACATGGTTCCGAGGCGTGATGAAGAGATGTGGACATAAAGAATTGGTCGAAAAGGTCCCACCGACTAGGTTATGGACTCAAGCTGCGGCTGAGTCGTGTTTGACTCAAATATAGGAAGATTTGTGTTGGTTATGATAGGATTTCGTGTGGGTCACGAATTTGAGTTGTTTTAGGAATGTGGGATACGTTCCTAAGGTGTTCGTAAGTCTTAAAATTGCTTCTATCTGTGTATAGAAGAGTCCTAAGCAGTTATGGAAAGTTTCGATTTGTGATTTGAGTAGGATTAGAGACCTAGTTGAGATTGGGTTGGCCTAAGGGCTGGTTATATAAGCAAGGGAGACCAGAGCTTGTGTGAGACGACTTTGGGGCTGTTCCTCTTATGGTTTAATAAATAAAGTTCGTAGTTTGAAGGAACTTTTGTGCCTTGTTCATCCGACTTGGTCCAGACAAGTTTTTCTCGTTGAGTTTCTGCACATCACTACCTTTCTTCGGTGGTTTTATCATAACTCAATTTTTTACAGATACGATTGACGTGATTCTTTTTGGGTTGTATTCACAACTTAATTTTCTATCATCTATCAAAATTTCACGGTCATTGGATTTGTGGTTTCTGATCTACACAAGTTTCTTTGCTGTATTCCAGAACTGTTTTTCTCGGGTAGGACAGATTGACCTTTGTTCGATCTTTCATTCGTAACTTGAGTTTCTCTCGACAGATTTGAGTGATTCTTGTTGTGTTGTCTTTGTGACTTGATTCTCTCTGATATCTATCATTTTTTCATGGTGAAACATGTTTATATTAGTCTTACACACGATTTCTTTAACAGATCATTTTTCTGCAGAAGGGGTTGGGATTTAATTGTTTCCGCTGTGTAAGATTTTTTAATCTACCATTCACCCCCCTCTGGTAGCTTTTCATGTGCTCTTCGATCCTACACAGAGGTCTCACCATCATCCATGGCAAATCTTCCTTGTTTCACCTCAATCATCTCAATCTTGGCCTCCCGCACAGATCGATTGCCTTCTTGTGCAATCTTGAGAGTGTCCCAAATCTCCTTGGCTTGCTCCAACCCATCCACCTTGTTGAATTATTCTTGGTTCAAGGATGAGTTGATTATGCCTGTCGCTTGAGCATTGCGATGGATTTGTTGTTCTTGCTCGGGAGTTAGCTCTTCATCTTCCACAGGGATTTCTACACCTATGCAAACAATAAGCCAAAGTGTACGATTGAGAGAAATAAGATGCAATTTTGTGTTAAGCTTCCACGTGGTATAGTCAATGCTATCAAAATTTGGAGATTTTCCCAAAGAATAGACAAGTAGTTAGAGTGAGAGTTCAAGCGATCATAGTTAAAAGGATATCGATTATAATCTTCTTCATGCTTCTTGAGCTTCTTCTCCTTCTCAATCCTTCTCTGCCTCTTGGCTCCATCTCTTGCTCCTTGGAGAACATCCGCAAGATGCTTCACTTCTTCATCTTCATCTTCGCTTTTGATGTCGAAGGGAGGAGGCTTTGGCTTGTCCTTCTTCTTGTTGTCAATCTTGAATGGCTAAGGATTGGATCCTTGTTCACCATTCGCGTTGTTCTCGCTGGTGCGGTGGTCTCTTGGGTCAACAAATCCTTCTCACCATTTCCCCCCATCTCCTCTCCCAGCGGTTAATCTTTGGGGAGAGTTAGGCTCTGATACCAACTGAATGTTGTCTAGATGGGGGGTTAATAGACTTAAACCTAAAATTTGCTTAATAAAAACTTAATTAGATCACAAAGGCGGACTAGTCTGGCCTATAGGCAGACTAGTCGGTCAAGTAATGTAAATACATGAAAGGTGAGATTTATCTATGTTTTTCGATGATCTACTTAATGCAGAATATGGACGGACAATTTAGCAACCTAGTGTGGCAATTGCAAGTGATAGAAACAACTTTAGCTATGTGGATCACAAGATTCAAGTGATGAACATGAAGAACCCTAAAAGTGATGTAATGAAGAATGAGGACAAATCAAAACAAAAGATAAGCGAATTTATCATGAGGTTTAGCTCCACGAAGAAGCTTACGTCCTCGTTGAGGATTTCACAAAGGACCGGGTCTCTTTGACCCCTACCCTCACCAAGGCACCACAAAGGTCGGCTTGTTCTTCCACTAAATCAAGGGTGATCACAACAATCCTTTGGGCAACTAACAATCTGATGCTCCCACAAACTTACAACACAAAAAGAGCTTGAATCAAGGCTCAAAATAGCTCAGATCAATAGCTCAAAATGAGAGAATCAACCAAGAGCGGAAAGCAATGCTCAACCCTTCTCTCTTCTCTCACGAATCCAAAAAACCCTGAAGATTTGCTCTTAGGGCTCAAATATGTGAAGAGGAAGGTGTACGAAGGCTATTGAATGTTTGTGGCGGCGATAGGGTTCGAGAGATGGCAAAGTAATGTCGTGGGATCCCTTTTTATAGGGGTCTCACTACTTAGTCGTTGCCACCATAAAATGTCCGGACTAGTCCGGCCTTAGACCACATACTAGTCTAGCCTGAGTGGACACCTTACGTCACTCTTGACAAACCACAAAAGTCCCCTCTACCCTTTAAATTCAAATGGTCACATGAACATGGACTAGTCCATCCAAGAACGGACTAGTTCGATCTAAATCAGAACCTTTTGTTATGGGTTAGACTGGACAAGTTTGGCTACCCGGACTAGTCCGGCCCTCCAAGGCGGACAAGTCCGGCTTGCCAGGACTTAGTCCCTGGAGCCACCTCGAAACTCCAAATGGACTAGTCTGACCCATAACTAACTAATCTGAACTCACACAAAACCTTTTGTTTTGGGTAGAAACGAACAAGTCTGCTAGGGTGGACTAGTTTGACATTCAAGACTTAGTCCCAGAAAGGCTCAGACTCACCATGCACTAGTTCTTCCATAAATGGACAAGTCTGAACTCACACAGTAAATCTTGGTCTGCCTAACATCGGATTAATCCGATGTGGTCGGACTAGGCCGGCCTTCCAGACAGGACAAGTCTGGCTTTATCCTTAAGGCTGCCTCAACTCATCTGTCCAACTAAACCTAAATGGACTATGAGCTCTTAGGTGATTCTCAATACTTTGACTTGTTGAACACACTCTCATCACAAGGCTGAATCGAGACAAAGAATTCTAAACCCTAAATTCTACTCTTTGAGTATTTTTTTTGCCTTTTCTGCTCTTTTTCCTTTTTGAGTGTACCCAAGTCCGTTTCACTTTCAATCACTTATACTTTCACTCAGAAGGCTCATTAGTTCCTTAAGTGTTGTCATTAATCATCAAAACCATCGGGATTTAGCCTAGATGCACTTTCAACAATTGCTCTTATAAAAAGTTAAGATGGTTAGAAAATTCAAGATGAAGGAACTCATAGACTATCCATCTATCACTTGCATTGCTATAAAAAGGAGCTTTAGAAAATGTGCAAATTGATTAATCTATATGGCTCCACGCTTATATCAATGAATAATTCATTGTTTATGGATGCACTCGAAATTGGACTCGATGTATCGTTGTTGTTTTTCTTCCCTGGATGTACAAATAGAATTTGGTCACCTAACCAGTAGTTTCAGCTGTACAAGTGTCAGGAGCTAACCATTTCCCTCTATCAAATAGGGGAAGCTTGCAGAAGTAATGTTTCCTTGTAGGCATACAAGAAGTCGATTGTTGATGGAATGCCTTGGAAGTACCATTTCAACATCTCCTAGCCAATGAGTAAACGAGCATGGTTGCACCCTATCAGAAATTACGCCCGAAGTTCAATCATAGCTATATGAGGCCAGAGGTTTGACATGAAAACCTTCCATGAGCAACCAATAGTCTACAATGAATAAGTGGGATCCCTATGCTCCCAGTTATTCTAAGCACCCATTCAAGCTCAAGGGAGTTGCCGACGTCATTGGGTGCATGTTGTTCCTCTGTGGCTAAGGGTTATTTTAACCATAGCTAAGGTACAATAGATCACACCCAACACGTGTTGGGTGCGTGTTGTTCCTTTGTGTCCAAAGGTTATTTTAACCTTAGCTAGGGAATGATGGATCACAATCAACACACGTTGGGTTCACATTGTTCCTTTGTGGCTAGAGGTTATAATGACCTTATCCAAGAAACGATGGATCATGTTGTGTGTGCATTGTTCCTTTGTGACTAGAGATCATCATGACCTTAGTCAAGGAATGAGTGACACCCAATGCATGGGAGACCTTGTGGTGTCGATAAGCGGCATCGACAACAATATCCCCGACCACACTCATGGAACCCGTGGGAGGCAACACAACATCGACACTCAACCCTCCAATGTTGAAGGCACACTGCATCAGGGATAGGCCAATCTCATGGCCTACCTTTGCCGTTAGGGTTTAACCCATATCGAGGACCTTGATTAAGAATAAGCTTAGGGGAGGACTCCCACTTAAGGTATCTTGTATCACATCCCACCTTGCGTTTCATTTCCCCTTTTTCCACATCATTGCATCTTAAAAAACAACACTTAGGAAAGGATTTAAATAAAATAAATTTGCACAGTTAGAATGTTTGATTCCTTCATAAGTTGAAATTATGAATAATTGCTCCATTTTATTCTTCTTTAGTACTTAAGTTACAATTTAATATTCTCAAACTATTGAATTTATTGGCTTTAAGTACTTCACGTAAAACTTAGAAATTGTGGGTAGCATAATTCCAGATTGTTGCGAGATATTATATAGAACATAGGGCTGCTAGTTTCCTAATCGAAAGGGAATCTTGATCGGATAAATTTCCAAATTGATTTAAACTGAAGTTCCTCTTTTGATTTTAGTTTCCTACCAAAGCCATATTATAATCCAATTTGATAAACTCCATGCATTTGCTATTTGTTTTCGTTGAGCCTAGTCAAACTAGTATAGACCTATGTGAGAATCTTTTCGTACTTCCATCATCAAGATTACACACGTGTACATGCTAAACTTCTCGAGTAGCCATCTTCATCCCTACAATAAAGAGAGTGCATAAAAAGGAGTCATATTCCACCACCACAAATATTCCACCACACTTAGACAATCTTGATCTAGAGGGATGATTTGTTTTCTCCTAAGGCTTATGTGAGACAGGGTCCACACATTCTAGGAATCGCAGAGGGTGGTGCCGTGTTTTGTGGCACCCAACAGCACACACGAAAAGAATACGACAAAATACATAGTTTTATTTATAGAAACATCAGAACTCTTTAACAATACTTAATGTACAGTGGAAGTAATACTCATAGCTAAACTCTCAGCCTAGCTACGCAAAAGTGAAGCCGTCCAGCCCGGGGATGCTACATACTAGCAACGCACAACAGATCAGGGCGGCGTGCAGGGCTCCCACTCGGCAGTATACCCCGATGGGGGCATTGCCTCATCTTCGGGCCATTCCTCATACGTCCCACCTGCAAACAACTTAACATAGCAACCGTGAGCAGGAAGGCTCAACAAGACTTACCCGTGTCACCTAAACATGGAACTCTACATGCAGGGATACTTAACATAGGAATAGATATAGCAGTAAATGACTCGCCTACATGTTGATCCTTATTTTTCAAATTATTAGCAGCAGATTAAAGTTGTAATGACATAGCCGGTCCCAAGCCCGGGTAAAGGAGGAGGGGGTTGTGATAGGCTTGGCGAGCCAGCAACTAAACTTAGCCATTCTCATGGAAATGAAACTCATTGGAAATTCGTTGGGGCGTAACCCTCTTAGCGACGCGCCATACCAGAACCCGGATATGGTGTTAAGTGGGCGAGGGCCGGGTCGCCACCGCCTTAGTGGCGCGCCATATTGGAACCCGGATGTGGTGTTAAATGAGCGAGGGCCAGATCGCCATCACCTTAGTGGCGCGCTACATCATCGCCCGAATGTAGTGTTAAGTGAGCAAGGGTCTTTGCATCTTCCTCGACGGATGCGAAGGGTAACGAAGCTAGCCGAGGAAACTAGGTTTCGGGTGGGTAGTTGGAATGTAGGATCCTTGACGGGAAAGTTACGAGAGTTAGTGGACGTTGCGATTAGGAGGCGTGTAAACATTCTTTGTGTACAAGAGACTAGATGGGCAGGTCAAAAACGAGAGAGGTTGAGAATACCGGTTTCAAGCTTTGGTATTCTGGCTCGACAGGAACTAGGAATGGCGTAGGCATCCTAATAGATAAGAGCCTCAAGGATGGAGTAGTGGATGTCTGTAGACGAGGGGATAGGATCATCCTAGTCAAGGTAGTTGTGGGGGACCTTATCTTGAATGTCATTAGTGCTTATGCCCCACAAGTTGGGCTTGACATGAGCACTAAGAGACAATTTTGGGAGGACTTCGAGGATATGGTTAGTAGTGTACCGGTAAGCGAGAAGCTCCTCATAGGAGGAGATCTCAATGGTCATGTAGGTACAACTAACGTAGGTTTTGAGGGGGTACACGGAGGTTTTGGGTGTGGCGATAGAAACCAGGAGGGTAAGGATATCCTAGACTTTGCCGTAGCCTATGACCTATTGGTAGCTAACACCCTATTTAAAAAGAGGCTATCTCACATAGTGACCTTTACTAGTGCCCAACATTCTAGTCAAATCGACTATATCCTCACCAGGAGAAGGGAGAGAGGGGCATGTTTAGATTGTAAGGTGATTCCTGGAGAATGTGTTGTTCGACAACATAAACTTGTGGTAGCCGACTTTCATTTCCACGTGCGTGTGTCACGAGATAAAGGTGTTAAAACCACGAGAACAAAGTGGTGGAAGTTGAAGGATGAAGCGCAACAACCATTCAAAAGGAGGATGATCGCAGAAGGACCTTGGAACGAAGAGGAAGATGCAGATAGTATGTGGGAGAAGATGGCGACTTACATTAGGAAGACGGCTAGGGAGGTGCTTGGGTGGACAAAAGGTAAGAAACTTGTAGATAAAGACACTTGGTGGTGGAATGAAGATGTACAAAAAGCTATTAAGGAGAAGAAGGAGTCTTATAAGAGCTGGCATCATGAGAGAAGTGCAAGTAACATGGCGAAGTATAAAGAGGCTAAGAAAAATGCTAGGCGTGTTTTGAGTAAAGCAAGAGGGCAGGCCTATGATGCGCTATATGAGAGGCTAGGGACAAAAGAAGGCGAAAATGATATATACAAGATGGTGAAACTTCGCGAGAGAAAGGTGAGAGATCTCAACCAAGTCAAATGCATTAAGGATGAGGCAGGCCAAATTCTATTGAAGGAGGAAGAAATTAGGGACAGATGGCAGGACTACTTCAATGGACTATTCAATGACGGGAATGAGAGTATTAGGTTCGAGTTGGATGACTCATTTGATGACATCAACAGATGATTCGTGCGGAGGATACAAGAGTCCGAGGTTAGAGAGGCCCTAAAAAGGATGAAAGGAGGAAAGGCCCACGGCCCCGATGATGTCCCCATTGAGGTGTGGAGATGTCTAGGGGATGTAGCAATAGTATGGCTCACTAAACTATGCAACCGCATTTTTCAGTCAAACAAAATGCCTGAAGAGTGGCGGAAAAGTATTTTAGTACCCATCTTCAAAAATAAAGGAGATGTTCAAAGTTGTACTAATTACCGAGGAATTAAGCTCATGAGTCATACTATGAAGCTCTGGGAGAGAGTGATTGAACACCGCTTGAGGAAAGTGACCAATGTCACTAAAAACCAGTTTGGTTTTATGCCTGAGAGGTCCACTATGGAGACGATTTTCTTACTCCGTCAGCTTATGGAGAGGTATAGGGAGCAAAAGAAGGATCTACATTTAGTGTTCATTGACTTGGAGAAGGCATACGATAAGGTACCAAGACCGGTCATGTGGTGGGCACTAGAGAAACACAAAGTCCCAACAAAGTACATTAACCTTATCAAGGATATGTACGATAATGTGGTGACAAGTGTGCGCGTAAGAGATAGTGAGACTGACACTTTTCCTATCACAATAGGGTTACACCAAGGATCAGCCTTAAGTCCTTACATCTTTTCCTTAGTGATGGATGAGGTGTCGAAGGATATACAAGGGGATATCCCTTGGTGTATGCTCTTTGCTGATGATGTAGTGTTGGTAGATGAAACTAGGGATGGTGTTGATAGAAAATTGGAGCTATGGAGGCAGACCTTAGAGTCTAAGGGGTTTAGACTTAGTAGAACCAAAACCGAGTATATGAGATGCGACTTTAGTGATGTCGAGTGCGAGGATGGTAATGTTAGTTTACAAGGACAAGTAGTACCTAGGAGAGACACATTTCGATATTTAGGATCAATGTTACAAAGCAATGGTGATATTGACGAAGATGTTTGCCACAGGATCAAGATCGGGTGGATGAAGTGGCGACAAGCATCTGGAATCTGATGTGATAAGAAAGTTCCACAAAAATTGAAAGGAAAATTCTATAAGACGGTGATCAGACCTGCGATGCTGTATGGAGCAGAATGTTGGCCAACTAAAAGGCAATATGTCCAACAAATGAGTGTTGCGGAGATGCGCATGCTACGGTGGATGTGCGGTCACACAAGAAGAGACAAAATTAGGAACGAAGTAATACGTGATAGGGTAGGGGTGGCACCGATTGAGGAGAAGCTAGTCCAACATCGCCTACGGTGGTTTGGGCATATTCAGCGGAGACCTCCAGACGCACCGGTTAACAGTGGGATTATAAAGAGTGGAGAAAATTTTAGGAGGGGTAGAGGTCGACCAAGGTTGACATGGCAGGAGGCGGTGAAACGAGATTTAAAGGAGTGGGACATACCTAGAGATTTGGCTCATGATAGGACTGCATGGAAATTAGCAATTCATGTGCCAGAATCTTACTTTATTCGTAATTTGTTACTCTTATCTTCTTTCTTATTAACCCATTTCTAGAATAAATAAAATGTAGATTTTTTTTTTACTTTCATCTTATTTTCTATTACTTTTCTTCAAAATTGTTGGGTTTCATTTCTAGCCGACCCCAACTTGTTTGGGACAAAGGTTTGGTTGTTGTTGTTGTTGTATTAGCAGCAGATTAAAGGTTCAATAAAAGTAACTTTAGTGAGCATATTCTATAGCAATGATAGTTGCAAAGCAATTATAATTCAATACATCATATTCTTCTGGCTTATTCAGTATTTACTGCATCACAACATAGTGAACAAGTGGTGCTCAAATACCCGCTAGGGACGGTGATTGCAATCGGTAGACACCCGGATAACACGTCACACACACCCGTGCGTAAGAAGAGTGTGGTGCTCCTCACGACGTCATACGCAGCAACCTTTCACAAGAAACTCAAATGCCGAACCGGTCCCACCATCATAGGCATAAGGTCCCTGCACAGAGCGTGTATGTGCCCACCAGCAGATTTACACCTTGCTGCCCTCAACCCACCCTTATCAACAGTGGGCTATGCCTTGACACCCAAGTTATCAAGATACATCAGTTTCCTGGGTTCCATATGCCTAGTATGCATCTGGTACAGTTCAAACTTGTCCAGCAGGGCTGCACACGGATCGGTTCTCAATCAACACAAGCAAGGATATGCACGTGAGACCATGTCTCGCTGCATTCTATCCCACTGCTCGGCCTCAAATTCATATTCATAAACCATTCTCATACTCAAACCAACCCCGTATGATATAAATCCTATCTCGCGAGTAGATTCCAACTACTCTACTTCTACCGGATTCCTAAAAGCATTAGCATGGCATTTTCTACTAATCAAGTTGTAGACCTAACCAATACTTCATGGTATTTGTGGGTCATGCAAGTGGAGTAACAAGCACCTTAGCCCTTATGCACAAAATTCACCCTAGACATAAGTGATACAAATCAAAACTACGCAAAAGCACTTAAATGCAAACTGGGGCTTGCCTAGCTGTGAGTCGGAGAGGAAGTTAGCTTCTGGTGATATACTCTCCTAGGGCTCCGGCTCCTCCTCGATCTCGGTGACTATATGATATGCAATATATAAAGTACATGAGTGATATTGAAACTATATAAAAGACTTTCTAAATATTGATCAGGTATGTAAATGTTTTTAATTGTCTTTGGGATTTTCATAGTGGATACTAGATACTATGAGGAAGATCTGGATCAAGAATTGCAGATGTTCAAGGAAGCTTGTTGTCTCTAAAATTCCAACAAATTAAATCCTTCTTTGAAATCTGGTATTCAATCTAAAGCTTTGTCATGACTAAGAGTGGATGATTACAGTAGAGGAGGTATCACTGGATATTTGTTTCATAATTTTTTGAGCTTCCTATAGGGAGAAATTGATTTACAAGTGTGGGATAATATCTGGAAATGTTTCTGTACATTTCTGAATTTCCTATGGACCATAGGGATTTGCACAATGTTTTGTTCAGTAAATGAAGTCCAGTGAACTTGAAATGTTTAGAGAGTTCAAGTGTATTAGAATAAAGGTTCTGATTAAAATTGGGAATTTTCCAATTAGCAGAACAGGAGTAATTGATTTCCCAAGCAGTTAGCTCAAAGGAATTAATTATGAAAATTATTGGACTTTCATGTCCAACAAATTGCACCACTGCAAAACTGGAATCAAGATGAGTCTACCAGAATTTATTGGGAATTATTGGAGCAAGTCTACAAGGAATAATTGAATATAGAAGTTCACTCAAATTTTGGATTTATTAGGAAAGGGAAAAGTCTGAATTAATCCGGCCGGGTCCCGCCCATTTAAAATAGGCCAACTGGAATGGGGCCACACCGAGAACCACGGGTTTAAACCGCGCAGCCACACTTGATCCCGCAGCCACAGCAGATCTCGAGGGAGTTAAACAGAGGCTGACACGCGGGACCTGCAACATCGTCTTGAACCTCCGGACGCGCGGCGCACAGCGGCGGCGCTGCGCCGGCGAGCTCGACGGGTCCCTTCTCCTGGCCATCTCTATTGCTGATATTGTCCTCCTAACCATTTTGAGGGTTGAGGAACACGATGGTGGGGTTGAATCGACGTGGCAACGACCGGAAATGGCGGCACGACGACGACAGCGGCGGCGGCTAGGGTTCCGGTGATGTCAGAACCGCCGCCCCGTAGCTTATATGTCTCAGAAAATGATTGGAAAGCTTCTGGGAATGATGGAGAAGACGATAGTGGAGAGAAAAAGGGGTGGAACAACCGGAAAAATTGATTTCGGCGAGGGACCGAACCATTTTCCACGACGGCTACGAAAATCGGCATAGCCCAGCCATTCATTGATTATTCTCTCTGGTTTTTGTTCTAGCAGACACGCAAGGAGGTTAGGAAACAATTATCCAACTGGATAGAAGATAGTTACATATAGAAACGAATTGAAAGGTAAACTTAGCAAGAAGGCTAAAGGCATGCCAAAAAGGAAATGAAGATTTCGTGCTCGATAGGGGATTAACCTAAGAATGGTTTTCACCGTGAGACAGAGGGTGAAGTTGCGCTCGTTTCTTCTGTTGAAGTCGTCACACGAACTGGGCTGGTTCACCGGCGCAAGGTCGAGGCAGAGAAGGTCGTCCTCGGCGGAAAACAGCGGCATCCGCGAAACTTCAAAATACCGGCGAACCAGTGAGCAAAATAACGAACTAAATTGTGGAGATGATAGAGCATAGCCTTGGCAACATTTTTGCTGTTTACATCAAAGTGAGAGGGAGCAGGACCGAGGTGCTCACCGGTGAGGCAAGAAAAACGGCGGGGCTCTGTTTCACGGGAGGGAGGAAAATGAGAGGAGCACTGGGACGATGATGGCATTCAGAACTGGATCAGTGAGGGAATGAGGATGACTTGAACTCCCCTTTTCACCGAGCTGCTTGCCTGTGTGCTTGGTGAGCTGGGACGCAGCTGCACCGGCGTTGAACGGCGGGAAACAAAGCCCAGCGTCGGTTGCTCTGTTTTACACACTGAAATGTGGGTCCCACATGCGCCTCACCCTCATCTACTCTCTGGTTCTTCAATTCACCCACCAAGATTTGTCCAAAAATTCAAGATATTTGTGGAGAGGCTAAATAAATTATGTAGAATATATATGATTATGAAATTAAATCATGAATCTAACCAAGTTTAATTGGAATTCAAAATTTTAATTTTAATTCAAATGGTATTCCATGGAGCCACTGAATTAAATAGCAAATGGACATCAAAATTTCTGAAATTTGGCAGAGACCTTATTTGGAATATTTGGAAGCTAATGGTGAACTAAAATTTTTATTTTGTCAAGGTTTGAACAGGAGCTAATTTGTATTTTTGAATTCCCTCTATTGAAGTTTGAATTCATTTGATTTTTGAACTGCCATTTTGATTTATTTTTTCCATTCAAATTTTTAAATTCTCCTATCTGAACTTTGCACTATGAATTTTTGGGCTTTTACATTCGCCCCTTAAAAGAATCTCGTCCCGAGATTACAAATGAAAGAGACGGTGGTAAAAAGATTACCGGATATGAGATGATAATAAATCAGGATAATGTGATCGGAGATAGTCCTCGCTTTTCCATGTCGCTTCCTCAGCGGTATGGTTACTCCACAAGACTTTGTAGAAGTACCAAGTCCGGTTTCTTGTGGTGCGAGTCTTTTCATCGATAATCCGGATCGGATACTCTAAATAATTGAGATCCGACTGGAGAGCTTCAATGTCCTCAGCTGAGAGATGTGGAATACATTATGAATTCCAGAGAGCGACGCCGGTAACTACAAATGATAGGCCATGGGTCCGCATTTTTCAGTGGCGTCGAACGGATCGATGAATCACGGAGCAAGCTTTCCCTTCACTCCGAAGCAATGAATTCCTTTCATCGGAGAGACACGAAGGTAAACATGGTCTCTGATGTCAAAGTGGAGAGGTCGACGTCTTTTATCCGCATAACTTTTCTACCGAGATTGAGAAGCCTTGAGATTGGCTTGGATCACTCGCAGTCGTTCTTCGGTTTCATTCACGAGCTCAATGACGTATATCACTCGCTCGCCGAATTCACACCAATTGAATGGTGTGCAACATATCAGGCTATAGAGTGCTTCATACGGCACCATCTTGATGCTAGCTTGATAGCCACTATTATATGACAACTCCGCCAACGATAAATGATCATCTCAATTTTTACCATGGTGGATGGCACAAGCGCGTAGCATATTTTCCAGAACTTGATTCACCTGCTCAGTTTGACCATCGGTTTGCGAGTGATATGCGGAGCTTCGGATCAGTTTCGTCCCTAATGACGCGTGCAGCTGCTTCCAGAAGCAAGCAACGAACAGTGCACCGCCATATGAAATAATTGTTTGGGGAGCCACGTGCAAGCACATGACTCTTGCAATATACAACTCCGCATACTTCTTGGCGATGTACTTTGTATGTACAGGGATGAAATGAGCTGATTTGGTTAGTCGTTTTACTACCACCCAAATCGAATCATGCTTGTGGAATGTGAGAGGTAATCCGGCAATGAAATCCATCCTAATGTCCCCCCATTTCCAGGCCGGAATGTTTAATGGTTGCAGCTGTCCGGCTTTCTGCATGTGGTCGGCTTTCACCCGCCAACACATATCACACTCAGATACGTACTTTGCAATTTCTCTTTTCATCCGTGTCCACAAAAATCTGGTTGTCAGATCTTGATAGATTTTGTTGCTATCCGATTGAATAGAATACTTGGATAAGTTAGCTTCATCCAAGATTTTCTTCCGAAGTTCCATGTCATGGGGTACCACTATACGGTCTTTTAACCATAGAGTACCATGTTCATCACTCCGGAAACACTTCATTTCCCCATTCTTCATTCTCCTCCGAATGTGCTACATACCCGCGTCTTTCTTCTCTCGTATGGTAGGAATGAGAGCAAGATTATATAATGCTCCATATGGAATCAAGTATAACTCAGTTCGTCCTCGTCCATTGGATTGATGGACATATTATTGATGTGAGACTTGCGGCTTAGCGCATCGGCAACCACATTCTCCTTGTCGGGGTGGTAGTGAATTTCAATCTCATAATCTTTGATCAGCTGTAACCATCTTCGCTGTCGCATATTCAACTCCTTCTGAGTGAATATATATTTTAGGCTCTTGTGATCGGTGTAGAGATGCACTAGATTTCTAAGTAAATAATGCCTCCATATTTTCAAAGCGAGCACCACGGCAGCGAGCTCTAGGTAATGAGTTGGACAATGCTGCTCATGATTTTGAGCTGCCGTGAGCCATATGCGGTCACATGGCCTTCTTGCATTAACACGCAGAAGAGACCAATGCCAGACGCAACACAATAAACGTCGAAAGATTTGGTCGTATCCGGCTGAGCTAGCACTGGGGCTTTTATGAGACGCTTCACTAATGCTTAAAATGCATCCTCACATGCCTTGCTCCAAATATATTTGGTCCCTTTTTTCAGCAGCTCCGTCATTGGTTTAGCGATTTTTGAGAAGCTCAAAATGAACCTCTGATAATATCACGCTAACCCGAGGAAGCTGATGCAAACTTCATGAACGGACTTTGTAGACTCCCATTTCAGCACTTGCACAATTTTGCTTGGATCAACGGTGATGCCCTCTGCTGAAATAATGTGACAAAGAAATGACACTTGGCTGATCCAAAACTCGCACTTGCTGAATTCTGCATACAGTTTGTGATCTTGCAATCGTTGGAGCACGATATGCAAGTGTTTGGCATGTTCTTCTTCCGATTTAGAATAAACCAGAATGTCGTCAATGAAGACCACGACAAACTTGTCCAACACCGACATAAACACTGAATTCATCAAATACATGAAGTGAGCCACCGCGTTGGTAAGTCTGAACGACATGACAAGATATTCATCAAGCCCGTATCTCGTTGAGAATGTCGTCTTCAGTATATACTCCAGTCGGGTTTTGATTTGATGGTATCCGGACTGTCAAAGTGTAACTGCGACACTTCCCCCAGTACTACTAAATGTAGCCAGCAAAGGTTCTTGTTTTGGTTGGGGCACGCAGAGATCTAGATCAAGATGGTGACACGGGAGATGTACTTGGTTCTGTCTGCCTGAGTGTAATACCCTCTTCCACGGGGTGTGTGTTGTTGTATTGAGATTCACTAGAATGTGTAGTGTATGGCTCCGCGTTCGATCAGCCTCGGATCAGCCTGAGTCTGTATCGTGCGGTTCAGTCCTTTTATATTCCAAGGACTGACTGTTACATCCTTTGCCTTGCCCGACATGTGGCCCTGGCCTATTTAATAGCCTAATACACTTCCTATGAGCATTAAGCGTGGTTAATAGTGTGATAACGTGCCTTAATGGCTGTGTTACCCCTATTAATAGTGTTCTGATCTTGTGGCATTAATACAACATTAATGACATGTAATCAGGTATCATAACTGCCGCTTTAACTATCCTTTGAATGTCCGTGCTGTTGGAGATCCGCCAGTGTACTCGTTGGTGGTGTAGGTCCGGAGGCTCCACACGTGGTAGCTTCGGAGCTTCCCCTTGCGGGGAAGTAGCTCCGAAACCGCTATACACGTGTCGACACTGGAGCTTCCCTCTGCTGGGGGTTAGGTCTGGGGTCATTATACACGTGTTGACTACGGAGCTTCCGAGTATTGGGAGTTTAGCTCCGAGCTTACATTACATGTGTCAATCCCCGGAGCTACCCACGTGAGGGATGCGGGTCCAGTGTAATATGACGTGTGGGGCCTGAGGAGACCTTTAACTTTGACAGGTGGAACTCTCTTTCACTTCTTGCGGTACCGGAGGGTACCCGGTACGCAGGGTACCGACAGTGGCCCCCGGGCCCACCTCTGGGAGAAATCCTTTTGGTTAAGTTATTATACCAGAGGTGGGGTCATCCTTGATTCATGTGCTTCAACTTCAAAAGACTTCTGATGTGCTGTTGGGGCAATGGTCCGTGATTAAACCATCGCCGCGTGGCTTGTTATGAATGCGGCAGATGAGATCTTTGAGTGCGGATCTCACGCAATTGAAGGTCGCCAGTTCCCAATACAAAAACTGTATCAGTTCTGAGCGCCTTGTCAGGGTGCCACCTTTGGGTTTCCCGCCGCCCATCATGACAACGGTTCGCCTGGGGTAATGACCTCGATCTCTTCGTCGGGGTGGCCCAGGGTCCCTTCGTCATGGACGGGGTAGATTTTTGAAATGTCACCCACTCTTGTTGTGGTTTCCATCCAAGTGTCACGGAGGCTTACATAAGAAGGAAAGTATCTGCGGTTTGTGGACTCTTAATGCTTTCGATCAAACACACGCTCAGAGCCTCCCAAACTCCACCTAGCTTTCCTTTCCTTTGGTCTACTTTGTTGCGATGGAGTTGGGTCTTCCCAGGAGCCGCCTCAAGAGCAAGAATTATCTAATGAAGGTTCAGACCTATATGGGGTGGTCCAGTGACTCCTTCAGCCACTTGATCCGCACCGGTAAGCTCCCATTCAAGAAGGAGCGTAATGGCGACATGGTGTACTTCTCAGCGTACGCCATGGTGGGATTGATCCCACCTTTTTAAAGCTTTCTCTTAATGCAGATGGACTTCAACAGTCTCCAGCTATATCATATTGGCCCCCATTCTCTTCTGCTAGTGGCAACCTTCGTCCACTTCTGCGAGATGTGGGTGGGTGTTCCCCCCTGCATCGAGTTGTTTTGTACCTTCTTCACGGTCCACACCACCGGCAAGGGGACAGAGCTTCTTTTCTTCTACTATTTTGTGAAGCGCAAGAACTGCCCCTTCAAGTACTTAATGTCATTCCATTTCGGCAAATGGGATGACCGAAATAAGGATTGGGTCATCATTGCAGTGGAGGAGCATGAAAGGTTGAGCTGCCCCACAGACTCCCCAACGTAGATACCGACGCCTGGAGTGTAGTTCTAGAGCTGTCGGATGCCTTTAACAATGTACTGACCAGGATCCGAGAATGCGTGGAGGGCGGAGTGACCCCTCAGATTGTCTTCGGAAATTTATTGGTCAACAGGTGGGCTCCTGATGGGAAAAAAATGATGAGGCCCGATCTTCCGAAAGGTAATGGATAAGTCGATTGATGGAGATCTCGACGTTGATGATCCGAGGCTCTCGAGTAGAACACGAAAAACCCCTGCAGTCACTACACCACCGCTCCATTGGTTATCAACCGTGCTTCACACGATTGACCTCACCAAGAAGGCTAATCCCTGCAAGTGCAACCGAGAACACAAGCAAGAACAAGGTAGACACGATCTGAAATCGCAAAGTTGGGGTCTCACAGAACGGCGATATTATTGATCTAAGCAAAACCCAATTGTCTATGGCGGCTACCATGGAGTATATATAGGTGGGAGGACGTCCAAGGGGGTGTTGGGGTCGTGACCTAACCCTAACACACGAAAATAATGGACTTAGACTTGATACAAGGCCCAATGGCCCAATACGGTGGCGCAGCACTCTGACAGATTCTGAACTCGACTTTGTTTCGACTATTCGCTTGTTTTTCGTCTCTTGCCCCGCTGTGCCATGATGGAGTTGGGTCTCCGCCAGAGCCGACTGAAGACTGACGGTGATTTGAAGAAGGTTCAGGCCCTCATGGGGTGGTCCCCTGACTTCTTCAACCACTTGGTCTGCGCCGGCAAGCTTCCTTTCATGAAGGAGCATGCCAGCGACATGGTGTACTTCTCCGCGTACGCCATGGTGGGACTGATCCCACATTTCTCCTCTTTCTTCTTGATGCTGCTAGACTTCTATGGTTTGCAGCTGTACCACCTTGGCCCTCACTCCATTCTTTTAGTGTCGATCTTTGTCCACTTCTGCGAGATGTGGGTGGGCATTCCCCCCTACGTTGAGCTCTTCTGCACCTTCTTCACTGTCCAGACCACCGGCAAGAGTGACGAGTACCTTGGCTTCTATTATTTTGTGAAGCGCAAGAAGTGCCCGTACAAGTATTTGCGGTTGTTCCCTTCTGGGAAGTGGGTCGATTGGAAGAAGGATTGGATCGTCATCAGGGTGGAGGAGCACGAGAAGCTGGAGTTGCCGGAAGGCCTCCCCAACATCGACACTGCAGTTTGGAGTGAAGCTCTGATGTTATTGAACGCCTTTAACCCTGCTCTGACCAGGATCCGCCTGTGCGTGGAAGGAGGGGTGACTCCTCAGGCGGTGTTTTGCAACTTCTTGACCAACAAGTGGCTCCGCTAAAGAAGAGGGAGAAGCTTGCTTGGGCTCTCAACAGTGTGCTGGACGACGACCGGATTATGACCGGTTTGAAGTCCAACATGGAGGATGCAACTTTGGAGTTTCACCTCAAGAAGTTTCAGCACGGCGTCGACGTCGAAGGTGATGACTTGACTCCGCCAGCAGCTTTTCTCCCTCTGAACATGGAGGCAGAGTTCAGCAGGGAGCTCCAGCGGACGATGCCGGTGCTTGACGACCTTGGTGTCATTGAGAGGCGTTCGATCACCGGGTTGGTGATCTCCGGAGCTTCCGAGGGTGGTCCCCCTTCCGTCCCGAAACAGAGAGTTGAACTCGTGGGCAAGGGCAAAGAGTTGGTCGAGCTCTCGAACCGCAAGAGGAAGTTGAAGCATGCCGGAAGGTCCGTCAGGCCTGCTTCTTCTCTAGCGACTCCTTCTCCCCAGAGGGGAAGGTCTTCATTGGCGGCAACTACTCCAGCATCCGCATCTCTTCGGGGCGCTAGCTCCGGCCATGCGGCTTCAGTACCAGGGCTAGCTGAAGGCTCTGGGTCCGGAGTTCCTTCCCGGTCGAGAGGGGCCTCAACCTGAGTGACGCCGACAGCAGCAGCGAGCTCCGGGGAACCTTCCGGAGCCACCACGCCAGTGGCGTCAGGGTCCGGCTCCGAGCGTCCGGAAAAGAGGTTCCGTGCTAACTGGTGCGGAAGCCTTCTGAGGTAATTTTTGATTTTTTACCTCAATCAGTTGTTTTATTGTTATAACTGTATTTTGAGTTTCATCGTCCTTCATCCACAGCGTGCCCAAGAAAAGATGTGAAGCTTCGGCTCCTGCAGCAGCAGCTGAGGTTGTGCAGGCGGAGGCTCCGGCTCCAATTCTAGCGCCGCCCCAAGAGGTGGCTGAGGCTGCGGCAGATCCGGCGCCGCCTGTCGTGGTCTTGGACCTCGACTCATACCCAGAAGCTTTCGTGGTAGCGCTGGACCACGGGAATGAAGATGTACCAGCGGCACCAGCCCCGAAGGTTGAAGCTCCGGGCTCGGATGCTGAAATGATGGACGCTCCGGCCTCAAAGCTGGAGGTAGCTGCAATTCCGACCCTAGTTCCGGATGTTGTTGAAGCCCCGACAGTCAAGCCGGTGGTTGATGAAGTCCCGGCGATGGAGCCGGGTGTTGATGAAGTTCTGGCGCTTGAGCCGGTTGTTGAGGAAGCTCCGACGGTAGAGCCGGTTGCTGCAGAAGTTCCGGCTGTAGAGTCGGTCGTCGAAGAGGTTCTGGCGTCCGAGCCAGTTGCTGCGGAGGTGTCGGCGCCTAAGCCCATGATGGTCGAAGCGCCAGCACCTGAGCCAGTGGCGGAGGAGGCGCCTGCATCGAAGCCGGAAGTAGCTTCTGCTCCGACCGAACCTTCAACACCTGCTACGAAAGTGGTGATCCCGGAGGTGCCCGTTGCTGAGCCAGGGTGCCAAGATGAAGCTGCTGGCCCCCCGCCTGAGGGGCCAGTTGTTGATGACCTGGCGGCAGGACCTTAGGAGCCAATTCCGGAGGTCGGAACTTCTATTACAGGACCTTCCTTGGCGGCGGCCGAGGCTATCCCGGAGGACGAACCTAGTGTTGTGGAAGCTCAGGGGACCGCTCTTGTAAAGTGGGACCCAATTTTTGTCACTGAAGACCCGCTAGAACTAGCAGAGAGGACCCCGACAGGTTCGGACCTGATCTCCCTATCGTTGTCTATTGACAACGCCTGCTCCAGTCTTCGCCACGTCCAGCTGGCTTTCTACCACAACAGCAAGGCCCTGGAGGAAGAGCGCCAAACCCTTAGGAGGTGGCACAACCGACTCCAATTCGAGACCAAGCTGGCGCAGTCGAGGCTGGCTGACGACAAGGAGTGGGTGCAGAGGGAGAAGGTCCGCTTGGAGTACTGGGGTAAACTGTTGGATGAGAGGGAAAGCATGACGCGATCCCTCGACAACAAGTCGTGGGCCATCTATGAACAAGCCAAAGCTGCTAATAGCGCAGCGTATGATCACCAGGAGAGGCTCGACGCCATCCACGCTAGTCTCGTCAAGCGCTGGGAGGCTCTTCAGGCGCAGGAGAGAAAGATCGAAGATGTAGAGCAAAAACTCCTGGAGCTGCGGGACGATGTCGTGAAGAGGGAGGAAGAGCTTGTCCAAAAGACAGCTCTGGCTAACAAGAGCCTCGAAGAGCGCACCAAGAAATTGGAGGAGCGTTGCGAGGAAGAGGAGAAGAAGGCCTGGGAGCGAGGGCAAGATCTCTACAAGCAGGAGAATGTTGTCGCCGCCAGGGAGAAGAAAGTGCGGGGCCGAGAGAAAGATCTGATCAACCGCCAGAATGAGATCCACCTCCCGGAGGAAGAGCTCAGTAAACACGAAAGGCAGGTTGCTGAAAAGATTCAACAGAATGCCAAAGAGGTGGAGCGTCTTGCTCGGGAGAACTCAGAGCTTGCGGTGGCCAAAAGATCCTTGGAGGAGATGCGAAGCACAAGGGTTGCGGAGTCCCAAGAAGTTTGGGACTTCCTGGGCAAATCCAATGACGCGCTGATGCCAATGGGCTTTAGTCCTTTGCATCCGCATGATCCGGAGCCGGAGTTGGACCTGACGTTGGAGGCGCTGAGTTCAGCAGGCAACAAGCTCACCAATATGGGCAATGTCATCGCGGACCAGCTGGAAACTGAGGGACAGTCCCTGGCGAAGAACGTCGTAGAGTTCGTGCTAACGTGCTACACCAGACGGGACCCTCAATTCCCTCTAGACCCGGTGCTTGAAGGCCCCATCGAAGGAGAGGGTGAAGCCGCCCGAGCCAGCGTGTCAGAGGTTGCCCAGATGGTCGCCCAGTTCTTCCACAGGGTCTAGGACCATCTCTTTATAGCTCCCGCTTGTATTCTCTCTTCTTCTTTTCCAATTTTGTAATTTCTTGTCTCCAGATGAATGAAATCCAATTTTTTTGTGAATTTCATTTTTTGTCTTCAACACCTTTGTCTCACTTGGCTCCCTGGTAGTACACAATTTGATTGTGAACATGTATCAAGAGGATGTAACAGTTGTTAAAGACTTGTATGATTCGAACTTGTAGAATGTAGGTCCGAAGTTTTCAATAGTGTAGGCCCCCTGAGGTTGTCAGAGCTTAGTGGCTCCGGCATTGACCATCGTCGGAGCTTAGTAGCTCCGGAAGTAGTCTCCATCAACGCGTAGAGCATCGACGGTTAGCCCTCTGGGGTGTCGGAGCTTGGTAGCTCCGGCAGTGACCTCTGTCAACACATGGTGTGTCAATGGCAGACTCCACTGTAGAGTATTCCCATCATCTTTTTTTCACGCTGACGGCTGGCCCTCTAGCTTTACCGGAGCTGAGTAGCTTCAGTGACGCTCGCTATCAATGTTTTAACATCGACCACAAGCAACCTAGGGGATGTCGGAGCTTTGGTAGCTCCGGTCATTCACCATCACTGTGTGATCTTTATTTTTTCCTGTACACTGAAGTCAAGAAAAATAGTAAAATCCATTTTCCTATCTATAACTTCATTGCGGCTTACTATTCCCGAGAAAGTTTTAGGTTGAACACAATTCTAAATACAATCAAGAGCACCGTCTTGTTTCCTTCAGGTCCGATCGTTTCTGGACTCGCCTTACTTCGGCCTGCCGGGGTGTAGGTAGAGTGGCGTACTTAGGGTGCATGACCAGGCTAAGTCGATAGCACACTCCAGCCCTATATTGGCTTGGCAGCATTCAGACGAGTAGACCATCAACAATGTTTAAACCCGGAAGAATAGACAATACAACTCGAATATTACATGAACTAGTCGAGCTAAAGTTTCTTAAGAACTGCACAACTTTGTTATAGACAAGAAAGAGAAAAATAATAAATATTGAGCCTGTACAAAGTAAATGCACGTGGAGTCTGTTTTCACACAATGATGTCTTTCATTATAGGTCAGGAGTATAGGGGAAACAAGTACACTCTTAGGGTACGGAACCAGGCTAAGTTTGTTTCGTTTCTCGTTTGACCCAAGGTAGCTAGCCACACTTTTAGTTCTGAGACTATGACAAGTGTTGCCTGAACCTTGCGGACCTTTCGGGGAAGGTCCGACTGTTCTCCCAGGGGAGCTACCCGACTCTGTACAATGACTCTATAACATACATCACATGTAACTACAGACTCACCTCCGTGATATTAAGCGTAGAACTTACGGAGGTGCTCAATGTTCCAAGGATTTGGGAGAGGTGTCCCATCCTCGGTTGCCAAGCGAACGCATCTGGGATGGGATACTTTGATCACTCGGAAGGGTCCTTCCCAGTTGGGGGAGAGTTTGTTTAACCCTTCTCTGGATTGTATTCTCCATAGCACCAGATCGCCTTCCTCGAGCTGTCGGCTGTGAACATGCCGTTGGTGATAGCGCCGAAGAGCTTGGCGGTATCGGGCATTCTGAACAGCTGGTTGGCACCTTCCCTCTTAAAGGAGGTCAAGGTCTTCATGCCGGAGCTGGTCCTGCATGGCTTCGTCGAAGGTCCGGACCCAGAGCGACCCCAGGGTGATTTCCGGAGGAAGGGCTGCTTCAGATCTTTACACCAGAAAGAATGGTGTCTCTCCAGTTGACCGGTTTGGATTTGTCCTGTTGGACTATAGAGTGGGCGGAAGCTCTTCGATCCAGTTGGCTCCATGTTTTTTCAGGCGCTCATAAGTGCGTGTCTTGAGTCCTTTCAGGATTTTTGCATTTGCTCTCTTGGCTTGGCCATTGCTTGCCGGGTGAGCTACGGAGGCGTAGCTGACTTGGATGTCAAGGTCTTCGCAGTATCCTTGGAAAGCAGAGCTTGTGAATTGGGTCCCATTATCTGTTATGATTTTGTTCGGGACTCCAAATCTGCATACGATGGACTGCAAGAAGTTGATAGCTGATTGCTTGTTTATTATCACAACTGGAGTTGCTTCCGGCCACTTGGTGAATTTGTCAATGGCAACATACAGGAACTTGTAACCTCCGACGACTCTTGGGAAAGGTCCCAAGATGTCCATCCTCCATACAGCGAAATGCCATGTAGGAGGTATCATTTGTAGAGGCTGAGCCGGTGTGTGAATTTGTTTTGCATGAAACTGGCATGCTTCACATTTCTTCACCAGCTCAGTTGCATCCTGGAGCGCTGTAGGCCAGTAGAAGCCATGCCGGAAGGCTTTACCAACCAGCATGCGGGAAGACGCGTGGTTCCCACACTCGCCTCCGTGGATTTCTGCGAGGAGCTCACAACCTTCTTCCTTTGTGATGCACCGCATTAGGACGCCATTGGCACCACGCCGATAGAGATCCCCTTCTACCAACGTGTATCTTTTAGCCAATCTGACTATCCGATCAGCGAATACATCATCGTCAGGAAGGATATTGTCTTTCAAGTAGCTCTTGATCTCCGAGATCCATGCATCGGAGCTTGCTTGAGTATTTGAGTCTTGCGTGCTGGGTTGCTCGGAGCTTCCGGCAGCACCTACGACCCTTGATGGCTGCCATGGTAACAGGGCCATCGGGACCGCCAGCTTCAGGATGCTGGTCTCGCCCCCTTCGCTCAGTTCGGCGGGCTGAGCTGTGGGTTTTGACAACCTCCGGACGAAAGTTCCATCGGGAGCCGGGGCTCTGGTTGACGCTTTTGTCAAGAGTTCGTCAGCTTCAGCTTTATGGACACGCTGGACATGGTGGAGGTCCAGGACTTCGAAGTCCTTTTGAAGCCTCTGGACTTCAAGGAGATAAGCAGCTAGTTGGGGATTATTGCAGGAGCATTCACCCTTCACCTGTTTAATGATGAGCTGTGAATCTCCCTTGACCAACAGCTGCTTAACACCGTACGATAGTGCCACCTTTAATCTGTAAATAAGTGCTTCATACTCCGCCAAGTTGTTGGTTGCCTTGAAGTCAAGGTGGACCATGTATTTTACCTTCTCCCTGGTTGGAGCGAGGAGAAGGACTCTAGCTCCGGCCCCCTGCTTTTGCATGGAGCCGTTGATGTAGAGAGTCCAGTGAGGCTCGGTGAAGACCGGAGCCTTGAGCTTCGGCTTCTGCTCACTAGGGCCCCCACGGTTTGATGGAGAGGGGGTCCATTCCGCCACGAAGTTTGCCAATGCTTGACTCCTGATCGCTTGTCTTGGGTCGAATGCAAGATCGAATTCGGTCAATTCTCCTGCCCACTTTGCAATGTTCCCAGTGGAATTGGGATTATGCAAGATCACACACAATGAATAAGAGGTCACTACTGAGATCTTATGAGCTTGGAAGTAATGGCGAAGCTTCCTGGAGGAGATGAGAACTGCATAGAGCAGCTTATGCACCTCTAGGTATCGAGTCTTGGCGTCATGGAGTACTTCACTGATGAAGTACACTGGTGGTTGGACCGTCCAGACCCTCCCGGAGGGGCCTGGAGCTTCCTCCTCATCGACCCTGTCGGTACCCTAGAAACCGTACACCCCTTGAGGTTACAAAGATCTCAAAGGAAAGTCATCTACTTGATTTGAAGACCTTCGAAGGCCCACATGTTAGAAATAACCGGACCCGCTTCTCCAACATGGTTAATCCCAGGGTCGCCACGTGTACTATCAAACCGGAGCTACCGCCCACAAGGGGGAGGCTCCGGGCCATGTACCGAAATGGCACCTCCGGACTTAACCCCAGAACGAGAGAAGCTCCGGACCTGACACGTGTCAGGTAGCTCCGGAACTACCTGTTTCCCACAGTATGCTCTAGAGCTGCCACGTGTCCAATCGACAAATCTTCAGCCTCTAACCTCTGGAAGACCTTGCAACGGCTCCGGATCTTCAAAGGGGAATCAAGGACTTCAAGACCCAATTAAGTGTCATTAATACCATATTAATGACACTTAAACGGACGATCTTAACACCAGTAACGGTGCTGTCAAAGCCCGTTACAGGGTCATTAAGAGCAATTAAACGTGTTGAAGAGGTATCAATACTAGTAACCGCCGGGGCCACATGTCGGGCCAGGCTAACTTGTAATGGCCTGCCCTTGTACTATAAAAGGATAGGCCGACGACACGTTCAGGGGAATAGACACACACGCCATTGACGCTCAACACAAGCTCATACAGCTAATACAACACCAACACACCCGTGGAGTAGGGTATTACGCTCAGGCGGCCCGAACCACGTAAACTCTTGTGTCTCCTGTGTCATTTCCTACTCACCTTCTTGAATCTTCGCGCGCCCACACCGAACATCAAACTCCCCTATCACTTTAGTGTAGGGAGATCTGCCGATTCAAACCACTAACAATTGGCGCGCCAGGTAGGGGCGCCTGAGATTTCGAGAATGGTGAACTCAGCTGCTGGATCATCCAATGGTCAACCTGCTGCTCAGGCTGTTGGGGGCAATCCCTCCAATATGTAGCCACCAGCAGGAGCCTCAGCACCAGCAGGAGTCACACTCCCACCACCACCTCCTCCTCCAGCAAATCATGCTGGGCAACGTGATGGTGCGCCGGCATCAATTACTGCGTCGGCAAATCATGACAACCCGGAACACGCGCTCCATGCAGCGCGTGCTCTTCTCCATCGCCCACCACCTCCGGATGCATCCCGGGATGCCCTGGAACAGTGGCGGGCTGACGTGGAACATTTGGTTGCAGCAGCAGCCGAACGCCTCAGCAACCAGGGTCTTCCTCCTTCAGGATGAGCCCCGTCGCAGCGGTGGACTTTGTCTGGAAGACTTGGTCCGCACGTTTCCAATAGCAGGAGACGTGCTGCATCGCTACAAGTGACGTCATTGCCCTCCGGGGCACGACGCACTCACACGGTATCCAGGCTCTCAACTCATTACCTCCGAGCGGAGCTTGATCGCTGATACCGTCAACAAGATGGCCGAGTCCATATTCAGCGTGCTCGTGAAAGACAAGAAGCTCAGGACCTTTCTACTCCTGAAGGAGTAGGAGGAGGCTATTCAGCTCTGGCCATGCACCTGCGCATGGTTAGGTGGCCACTGAAGTTCCGGCCTCACCTGCCGGAAAAATTCGACGGGACTGTCAATCCCGCCGAATTTCTTCAGATCTACTCCACTGCAATCTTGGCAGCTGGAGGAAACGAGGCCGTGATGGCCAATTATTTTCCAGTGGCCTTAACTGGGACCGCCAGGTCCTGGTTTATGAGCCTTCCACCCAACTCTATCAACAGTTGGGAGGAGTTGTGCCGGCAGTTCACCGCCAACTTCGGGAGTTCATACACCTGACCAGGCACTGAACTAGACATTTTTGCGGTCGTGCAAAAAGGGGGAGAATCCTTGCGATCATTCATCCAGAGGTTCTCTCAGGTACGAAACACTATCCCTTCTATCTCTAGCGCCTCTGTCATTGTGGCATTCAGAAAGGGTGTACGGGACAAGAAGATGTTGGAGAAACTGGCGATCAAGGAGATCACCAGCGTCACGGAACTCTTCAGCTTGGCTGACAAATGTGCCAGAGCTGCAGAGGGCCGTGAGATGCACTCCAAACCAACCTCGGAGGGTCACAAGAAATCCTCCAAAGAATAAGCCGCTACCTCCGGGGGTGGCAAGAAGAAAAAGAAGACCAACGGCAAGAAGAAGCCATCGGCCGGCACATCCAACATTGCAGCTGCTGCAACTCCGGGTGGCCAGGGGCCACTCCCCGAGAAGCGACCTCGACCGTCTTATGAAGATGGTGGCAAACCCAAAGTGTGGTGTCCCATTCACAAAACGGGCAGCCACAGTTTGGAAGACTGCTGGGAGGTCCAAAACCTTGCCGAGCGCTACAACAAGCGCCAGGAAGAATCTCCTTTCCGACAGAGGGAAGGAAAGCAAAAAGTCGACGAAGCTCCAGCTGAAGAGGAGTTAGGATTTCAGGATCCCAAAAAGGTCCTGAAGGCCGTTTACACCTCAGTCGACGATGATTCTGATGTCTCTGACAACGAGCGTCAGAAGACCATGAACACCCTTTTTGGTGGATCATGGGATATCACCTCCCGTCGCGTCATCAAGACTATGCGTCGGGATATGGCCGCTGTAGCTCCTACAGTCAGGCCGAAACCTCATCGGAAGTGGATGGACACAGCCATCACTTTTGATGCTTCGGATTGCCCTCGGAGCATGGTTGGAGCAGGTCAGTTACCTTTGATGGTATCTCCTACCATCAATAACATCCAGCTCCACCATGTCATGGTAGACGGAGGTTCGGGGCTTAACCTCATTAGCTTCGAATATTTCACTAAGCTTCAGCTCCGACCTTCGGATCTCCACCCCTCTCAACCTTTCTCCGGAGTAGGTCCGGGGGCCATTACCCCACTCGGAGCTATTACTCTCCCCGTTACCTTTGGGACACGGGAGAAATACCGCACCGAGAAGTTGGTCTTTGACGTCGCTCAGATCAACTTACCCTTCAATGCCATCTTGGGAAGGCCTGCCCTGTACAAATTCATGGCAGCTGCTCATTATGGTTATCTGATGTTGAAAATGCCAACACCAGTAGGCGTTCTCCGGATCCGCGGAGATCGTACTGCCGGAGTAACTGCATTGGAAGAACTCCATGCACTCACTACGGCGCAAGAGGAGGACTCCAGGCAGGAGCAAGCTCCAAAACCCCCGAGCATCCGTCAACGAGGCTCGACTTCTGCACCTCGAGTGCAGCCAAGCGGCGACACCGACATTCCCGTCAAAGTCGTCCAAATTGGTTCCGATGTCGCTCAGACCACCCGTATATCGGGGGGATTGAACGACAAATAGGAACTCGCGCTCATCACTTTCCTCCGGGCTAACATCGACGTATTTGCCTGGCAACCGTCACAAATGCCTGGGATCCCCAGGGAAGTGATTGAGCACAATCTGAAGATCTACCCCGACGCCCGACCTGTGCATCAGAAGCCTCGGAAGCAATCCGTAGAGCGACAGAACTTCATCTGACAAGAAGTGAAGAAGTTACTCAAAGCCGGATTCATCCGAGAAGTCTTCCATCCAAAATGGTTGGCAAACCCAGTCGTTGTGCCCAAGGCCGGCGGGAAGCTTCGGATGTGCATCGACTACACCACACTAAATAAGGCATGTCCAAAAGATCCATTCCCACTACCTAGAATAGATTAGATAGTGGATTCCACCTCCGGGTGTGAATTATTATGTTTCCTAGACGCATATTCCGGGTATCATCAAATCAGGATGTCTAGGGAAGATGAAGAGCATACTTCATTCATCACAGTAGATGGATTGTACTGTTACATAGCCATGCCCTTTGGTCTCAAGAATGCAGCTTCAAATTTTGTACGAGCTATGTACAAAACTTTTGAAGAACTCATTAGAGACATAGTGGAAGTGTACGTCGATGACATCGTGGTCAAGGTCAGGAACAAAGAGTCACTCCTTGACACCTTGCAGGCTGTCTTCGACAAGCTGCGGGCCACCCGCACAAAGCTAAACCCAGACAAGTGTGTCTTCGGGGTTAGCTCCGGAAAACTTCTCGGTTTCCCGGTAAGTCACCAAGGCATAGAAGCTAATCCGGCAAAGATTAAGGCCATTGAAGACATGCGGCCACCAACCCGCATCAAAGACGTCCAAAAGTTAACTGGATGTCTAGCAGCCCTCAGCCGGTTCATCTCAAGACTGGCGGAACGGGCACTCCCCTTCTTCAAGTTATTGAGGAAGTCCAGACCATTCCAATGGTCCGAAGAAGCAGAGAAGGCATTCCAGGAGCTGAAACAGTTCCTCACCACCCTACCAATTCTGGTACCTCCGAACCCTGGTGAGCCTTTGTTGCTTTATATTTCAGCTACTGACGAAGTCGTCAGTATGGTTCTGGTTGCGGAGAGACCAGAACTACCCCATACTCAGGAATCTAGACCCGTTCGGGAGGGTCCGGAGGTTCCTAAAAGCGAGTCTGGGTCCCAGCTCCCAGATTCGAATCCACAAGAAGCCACTTCAGGAGACCCAGACCCCTCTGGGAGGGTCCAGATCACTTCTGAAGAAGCTTCGGGTTCCTCCAGCCAGAACCCGGAGGTCCACGAAGAAAATCAAGATTCCTCCGAGAGGATCCAGGTCAGTGAAGAGGAAGCTCCGGACCCCTCCGGGAGGGTCCGGACCATTCAGCGCCCGGTGTACTTCATTAGTGAAGTATTACATGATGCCAAGACTCGATACCTAGAGGTGCATAAGCTGCTCTATGCAGTTCTTATTGCCTCCAGAAAGCTTCGCCATTACTTCCAAGCTCACAAAGTCTCAGTGGTGACCTCCTACCCACTTCGAGCAATCTTGCATAATCCCAATTCAACTGGGAATATTGCAAAGTGGGCAGCGGAATTGGCTGGATTTGATCTTGAATTTATTTCAAGACAAGCAGTCAAGAGTCAAGCATTGGTAGATTTTGTGGCAGAATGGACTCCCTCTCCATCAAACCCTGGGGGCCCCAGTGAGCAAAAGACGGAGCATCAAGCACCAGCCTTCACCGAGCCTCACTGGACCCTCTACTTCGACGGCTCCATGCAGAAGTAGGGGGTCGGAGCTGGAATCCTTCTCCTTGCACCGACTGGGGAGAAGGTGAAATACATGGTACACCTTGACTTCAAGGCGACCAACAACATGGCAGAGTATGAAGCACTCATCTACGGACTAAAGGTGGCACTATCATACGGTGTCAAGCAATTGCTGGTCAAGGGAGATTCACAGCTCATCATTAAGCAGGTGAAGGGTGAATGTTCCTGTAATAATCTCCAGCTAGCTGCTTACCTCCTTGAAGTCCAGAAGCTTCAGAAGGACTTGGAAGTCCTAGATCTCCACCATGTTCAGCGTGCCCATAACGCTGAAGCTGACGAACTCTCGACCAAAGCATCAACCGGAGCTCCGGCTCCTCACAGAATCTTTGTCTGGAGGTTGTCAAAGCCAACAGCTCAACCTGCCGAACTGAGCGAAGGGGGCGTGATCAGCATCCCGAAGCTGACAATCCCGATGGCCCTGTTACCATGGCAGCCATCAAGGGTCGTAGGTGCTGTTGGGAGCTCCGAGCAACCCAGCACACAAGACTCAAAAGCGCAAGCTAGTTCCAATGCATGGATCTCGGAGATTCGGAGCTACTTGAAAGACAACATCCTTCCTGACGATGATGTATCCGCTGATCGGGTAGTCAGATTGGCTAAAAGATACACGCTGGTAGAAGGGGATCTCTACCGGCGCGGTGCCAACGGCATCCTAATGCGGTGTATCACAAGGGAAGAAGGTTGCGAACTCCTCGCAGAAATCCATGGAGGCGAGTGTGGGAACCACGCGTCTTCCCGCACGCTGGTTGGTAAAGCCTTTCTGCATGGCTTCTATTGGCCTACAGCACTCCAGGATGCAACTGAGCTGGTGAAGAAATGTGAAGCATGCCAATTTCTTGCAAAGCAAATTCACACAACAGCTCAGCCCTTACAAATGATACCTCCTACATGGCCCTTCGCTGTGTGGAGGATGGACATCTTGGGACCTTTCCCAAGAGCCGTCGGAGGTTACAAATTCCTGTACGTCGCCATTGACAAGTTCACCAAGTGGCCGGAAGCAACTCCAGTTGTGACAATCAACAAGCAATCTGCTATCAACTTTTTGCAGTCCATTGTATGCAGATTTGGAGTCCCAAACAAAATCATCATTGATAATGGGACCCAATTCACAAGCTCTGCATTCCAAGGATATTGCGAAGACCTTGGCATACAAGTTTGCTACGCCTCCGTAGCTCACCCAGCCAGCAATGGCCAAGCCGAGAGAGCAAATGCTGAAATCCTTAAAGGACTTAGAACGCGCACCTATGAGCGCTTGAAAAAACATGGAGCCAACTGGATCGAAGATCTTCCGCCCACTTTATGGGCCAACAGGACATCTCAAAACCGGTCAACTGGAGAGACACCCTTCTTCTGGTGTACGGAGCTGAAGCAATCCTTCCTCCGGAAATCACCTTGGGTTCACTCCGGATCCGGACCTTCGACGAAGCCGCGCAGGACCAGCTCCAGCGTGAAGACCTAGACCTCCTTGAGGAGCGAAGGTGCCAAGCAGCTGTTCGGAATGCCCGATATTGCCAAGCCCTACGGCGTTATCATCAGCGGCATGTACACAACCGACAGCTCGAGGAAGGCGATCTGGTGCTACGGAGAATACAATCCAGAGAAGGGTTAAACAAACTCTCCCCCGGCTCGGAGGGGCCCTTCTGAGTGATTAAAGTATCCCGTCCCGAAAGCGTTCGCTTGGCTACTGAGGATGGGACACCTCTCCCAAATCCTTGGAACATCGAGCACCTCCGTAAGTTCTACACTTAATACCACGGAGGTGAGCCTTGAGTAACTTGAGGTGTATGTTATAGAGTCATTGTACAGAGTCGGGTAGTTCCTCCGGGAGAGCAGCCGGACCTTTCCTGAAAGGTCCGCAAAGCTCATGCAACACTTGTCACAGTCTCAAGACTAAAAGTGTGGCTAACTACCCTGGGTCAAACGAGAAATGAAACACACTTAGCCTGGTTCCGTACCCTAAGAGTGTACTTGTTTCCCCTGTACCCCGGACCTATAATGAAAGACATCTTCATGTGAAATAGACTCCATGTGCATTTATTTTGTACAGGCTCAACATTTTTATTTTTCTCTTTCTTGTCTATAACAAAGACGTGCAATTCTTAAGAAATTTTAGTTCGACCAGTTTATATACGATACGAGTTGTATTGTCAATTCTTTTGGATTCAAATATTGTTCATGGCCAACTCGCTTGAAAGCCGCCAAGCCAACCTAGGGCTGGAGTGTGCTATCGACTTAGCCTGGTCAAGCACCCTAAGTACGCCACTCTACCTACACCCCGACAGGCCGAAGTAAGGCGGGTCCATGTACAGTTGGATCTAGAAGAAAAGACAACGCATTCGGTTGTATTTAGAATCGCGTTTGACTTAAAATCTTCTTGAAAATCGTAAGTCGCGACGAAGTTATAGACAAGAAACGAATTTTATTATTTTTCTTGGCTTAAGTGTGCAGGAAAAATAAAATCTACGTTGATGGAGAAAAGCCGGAGCTAACAAAGCTCCGACTCCCCTAGGTGGCTTGTAATCGATGTTACGCATCACCGGAGTAATCAAGCTCCGGTAAAGCCAGGGGGGCCAGCCGTCGACGCTGAATAAAAGATGGTGAGAAGACCCCGTAAATGGAGTCTGCTGCCAACAAACTAAGTGTTGGCAAAGGTCATTGTCGGAGCTACTAAGCTCCGACACCTCGGAGGACTAACTATCAATGCTCTATGCGTTTATAGAGACTATTGCCGGGGCTACCAAGCTCCGGCGATAGACAATGCCGGACCTTCTAAGCTCCGACAACCTCAGGGGGCCTTCACTATCGAAGACTTCGGACCTAAATTCTACAAGTTCGGAGCAAATGAGTCTTCAACAAAACATAATATCCACTTGGTACATGTTCACAATCAAATTGTGTACATCTACCAGGGGGCCAAGACAAGTGAAGACAAAAAGTGAAATTCACAAAAATTTGGGGATTTCATTTATCTGCAGACAAGGGGTTACATTTGGAGACAAGGGATTACAAAATTGAGGAAGAAGAAGAGAAAATACAAGTGAGATCTACAAAGAAGGTCCTAGACCCTATGAAAGAATTGGGTGACTTTCTGGGCAACCTCTGACACGTTGGCTCGGGCAGCTTCCCCTTCTCCTTCGATGGGACCTTCAAGCACCGGGTCCAGAGGAAATTGGGAGTTCCGGCTGGTGTAGCACGTTAGCACATATTCTGCGGCGTTCTTCGCCAGGGATTGCCCCTCAACCTCCAATTGGTCTGCGATGACATCGCCCACCTTGGAGAGTTTGCTGCCTGCCGAACTCAACGCCTGCAACGCCAGGTCCGGCTCCGGCTCCGGATCATCCGGGCGCACGGGGCTAAAGTTCATCGGTGTCAGCGCGTCGTTGGCCTTGCCCAAGAACTCCCAAATCTGTAGGGAGTCCTCAGTCCTCAAGCCCTTCATTTCTTCTAGGGATCTTCTAGCCGCCACCAGTTCAGAATGCTCGCGGGCAAGGCGCTCAACTTCTTTGGCGTTTTGCTGAATCTTCTCAGCAACCCGCTTTTCGAGTTTTCCGAGCTCCTCCTCCCGGAGGTGGATCTTGTTCCGGCGGTCGACCAGGTCCTTCTCTCTGCCCCTCACTTTCTTCTCCCTGGCAGTAAGGGCACACTCTTGTTCGTAGAGTTCCTGCCCTCACACCCAGGCCTTCTCCTCTTCCTCATGGCAGCGCTCTTCCAATTTCTTGGCGCGCTCCTCAAGGCCCTTGTCAGCCAGAGCCACCTTCTCGGCGAGCTCCTCCTCCCTCCTCAGGACGTCATCCCGCAACTCTTGGAGTTTCTGTTCTTCATCTTCGAGTCGTTTCTCCCTCTCTTCAAGTGCCTCTCGGCGCTTGATGAGTGCAGTGTTAATGGCCTCAAGCTTTTCATGGCATTCATCGGCCGCACTATTGGCTGCTTTGGCCTGATCGTAGATCTCCCGGGATTGAGCGTCGAGGGCACGAGTCATACTCTCCCAGTCATCCAATAACTTGCCCCAGTATTCTAGGCGGATCTTCTCCCGCTTGATCCACTCTTTGTCATCGGCTAGTCTCGACTGCGCCAGCTTGGTCTCGAAGTAGAGCCGGTTACGCCACCGTCTAAGGGTTTGGCGCTCCTCTTCAAGAGCCTTGCTGTCATTGAAGAAGGTCAGTTGGACTTGACGCAGACTGGAACATGCGTTGTTAATAGACAGTGACAACAGGATGGGTTCCGGACCTATTGGGGTCTCCTCCGCTAGTTCCAGTGGGTTTTCAGATACAAAAATTGGGTCCCACTCCACAAGAGTGGTCCCCTGAGTCTCCATGGCACTAGGGCCATCCTTCGAGATGGCCTCAGTCGCCATCGAGGAAGGCCGCGCCGCCAGGTCTTCGTTCACCCCCTCAGGCAGGGGGCCAGCGACTTCGCTGGGGCACTCCGGATCGGGCGCAGGTACCTCCGACGCCGTCGCTTCCGGAGCAGGAGCCGCTTCTGGCTTCGGTCTGGACAACTCTTCCGATGGGGGCTCGAGCTCCGTCACCTCTTCAACAACCGGCTCAGGAGCCGGAAGATCTTCAACATCGACCGGCCCTGTGGCCGGAGCTCCAACAATGACCGGCTCAGCGGCCGGTGCTTCGGAAGTAGCCGGCCCAACTGCCGGAACTACCTCAGCTTCCAGCGTGCACGCCGGGGCTTCAATCACCTCCGTCTCAACCGTCGGGGCTTCGACAATTTCCAGCTTGGAGGCTGGAATTACTACTTCTTCCGGCTCAACAGCCGGAGCTTCCATCATCTCAGCACCAGGACCCGGAGCTTCAACCTCTGAGACAGGCGCCGCTGGCGCATCTTCACTCCCGTGGTCCGGCACTACCACGGGAACTTCTGGGGATGAGTCGAGGTCCATGACCACGACAACCGGCGCCGGAGCTGTCACAGCTTCAGCCACTACTTGGGGCGGCACCGGGACAGGAGCAGAAGCTCCCACCCTCACGGCTTCAGCCACTGTGGCTGAGGGTGGAGCCTCACTCCCCTTCTTGGGGACGCTGCAGATGATGAATGAAGAAAATTAAAAAATAGTTGCTACAATTAAAACAACTATCCAAGGTAGAGATTAAAAATTACCTTGGGAGGCTTCTGCACCAGCTTGCACGGAACCTTTTTCCTGGGCATTTTGGGCTGGTCATAGCCGGCGTGGAAGCCCCGGAAGGACCCCTGGAACTCGTCGCGGCCACGGGCGTTTCCCGAGTCGAGGCCCGCCTCGATCGGGAAGAACCCCCGGACCTGGAAGCCTCCACCTGCCCAGGTGCTGGAGTCGCGTGCCCGGAGCTAACACCCCGGGAGGACCCCACTGCGGGAACAGGCGCGCTCCGGGAGGACCCCACTGCGGGAACAGTCGCGCTCCGGGAGGACCCCACTATGGGAACAGTCGCCGTAGATGTAGAAGACCTTCCCCTCCGGGGAGAAGGAGCCGACGCAGAAGTAGCAGGCCTGACGGACCTTCTATCGACGTACTGCAGCTTCCTCTTCCGGCTCACAGGTTCATCCGCCAGCTCCTTGCCCTTGCCGACGACCTCTTCCCTCAGCTTCGGAGCAGTGTTGGAGCCATCCTTGGGCATTCCGGGGATCGCTAACCCGGTGGTTGATCTTCTCTCGACGACACCAAGGTCGTCAAGCACGGGCATCTTCTGCTGGAGCTCCCTGCTGAACTCCACTTCTACGTTCAGAGGAAGAAAAGCTGATGGCGGAGTCAAGTCGTCGCCTTCGACGTCGATGCCATGCTGGAACTTCTTGAGGTGGAACTCCAAAGTTTTCCCCACCATGTTGGACTTCAGCCCGGTCTCGACCCGGTCGTCGTCCATCACGCTGTTGAGGGCCCATGCGAGTTTCTCTCTCCTCTTCAGCGGCGCCCACCTGTTGGCCAAGAAGTTGCAAAACACCACCTGAGGAGTCAATCCTCCCTCCACGCATTGGCGGATCCTGGTCAAAACAGGGTTGAAGGCTTCCACCAGCACCGGAGCTTCACTCCAGATTGTCGTGTCGATGCTGGGAAGGCCTTCGGGCAGCTCCAACCTCTCGTGCTCCTCCACCCGGACGACTATCCAGTCCTTCTTCCAGTCATCCCACTTCCCAGAGGGAAATGACCGGAGGTACTTGAATGGGCACTTCTTGTGCTTCACGAAGTAGTAGAAGCCAAGGTACTCATTGCTCCTACCGGTGGTATGGACGGTAAAGAAGGTCCGGAAAAGTTCGATGCAGGGGGGATGCCCACCCACATCTCACAGAAGTGGACGAAGATAGACACGAGGAGAATGGAGTGAGGGCCAAGGTGGTATAACTGCAGACCATAGAAGTCTAGCAGCATCAAGAAAAAGGAAGAAAAAGGTGGGATCAACCCCACCATGGCGTACAAGGAGAAGTACACCATTTCGCCGGCGTGCTCCTTCTCAAACGGGAGCTCCCCACCGGCGCAGACCAAGCGGTTGAAGAAGTCCGAGGACCATCCCATGAGGGCCCGGACCTTCTTCAGGTCGCTGTCGGTCTTCAAACGGCTTTCGCGGAGACCCAACTCCATCGCGGCACAGCGAGGCAAGAGAGGAAAAGTAAAGCACAAGTTGGGAGTTTGAGCACAAGAATAGATGAGAGGCGTAAAGAACTCCCGACGGTGCGCACTTTCCTTCTTAAGTAAGCCCTCGCAATGCTTGGATGGAAACCGCAAGGAAGTCGAAGATACCACCCAAAAATTCCACCCAGCCGATGACAAGTGGGCCCGGGACCACCCCGACGATCAAGTCAAGGTTCTTACCCAGGCGAACGGTTGCCATCATGAGGCGGGAAGCCCAAAGGCGGCAGCGTGACAAGGCGCGCAGAACCGATACGGTTTTTGTATCGGGAACCGGTGACCTTCAATTGCGTGAGATCCGCATGCCAAAGATCTCATCTGCCACACGCGGCGAGGATTTAACTCCAAATCCTCGCCAACGGCACCTCCAAAGACCTTTGAAGACTCAGTTCAAAAGTCGCGAGGATGGACCCACCTCCAGTGGAATAACTTCACCCCAGTGGTCTTACCCGGAGGTAGGTCCAGGGGGCCACTGTCGGTACCCTAGAAACCGTACACCCCTTGAGGTTACAAAGATCTCAAAGGAAAGTCATCTACTTGATTTGAAGACCTTCGAAGGCCCACATGTCAGAAATAACCGGACCCGCTTCTCCAACATGGTTAATCCCAGGGTCACCACGTGTACTATCAAACCGGAGCTACCGCCCACAAGGGGGAAGCTCCGGGCCATGTACCGAAATGGCACCTCCGAACTTAACCCCAGACCGAGAGAAGCTCCGGACCTGACACGTGTCAGGTAGCTCCGGAACTACCTGTTTCCCACAGTATGCTCCGGAGCTGCCATGTGTCCAATTGACGAATCTTCATCCTCTAACCTCCGGAAGACCTCGCAACGGCTCCGGATCTTCAAAGGGGAATCAAGGACTTCAAGACCCAATTAAGTGTCATTAATACCATATTAATGACACTTAAACAGACGATCTTAACACCAGTAACGGTGCTGTCAAAGCCCGTTATAGGGTCATTAAGAGCAATTAAACGTGTTGAAGAGGTATCAATACTAGTAACCGTTGGGGCCACATGTCGGGCCAGGCTAACTTGTAACGGCCTGCCCTTGTACTATAAAAGGACAGGCCGACGACACGTTCAGGGGGATAGGCACACACGCCATTGACGCTCAACACAAGCTCATACAGCTAATACAACACCAACACACCCGTGGAGTAGGATATTACGCTTAGGCGGCCCGAACCACGTAAACTCTTGTGTCTCCTGTGTCATTTCCTACTCACCTTCTTGAATCTCCGCGCGCCCACACCGAACATCAAACTCCCCTATCACTTTAGTAGTGTAGGGAGATCTGCCGGTTCAAACCACCGACAGACCTGGACCCTCCCGGAGGGGTCCGGACCTTCTTCGGGGACTTTCGGGTCCTTGCTGAAGGAACCCGAAGCTTCTTCTGGAGTGACCCGTACCCTCCCGGAGGGGTCCGAATTCTCTTTTTCGACAAGAGTAACTCCTTGTAGATCCAAGTCTGCCCGACATAGTCCGGCGCTGCAATGGGGCTCGCCCTGAGAGGGAGGACCTTGGTTGCTGATGCGATCGGCTACTGCTGCAACCAAATGTTCCACGTCAGCCCTCCATTGCTCCATTGCACCCTGAGATGCACCTGGAGGTGGTGGGCGTTGGAGAAGAGCACGCGCTGCATGGAGCGCGTGTTCAGGGTTTTTGTTATTCGCCGGCGTCGTGACCGATGCGGATGCTCCGTCCCGTTGTCCAGCTTGATTTGCTGGTGCAGGCGGCGGCGGCGGTGGCATGACTCCTGCTGGAGCCGTGGCACCCGCTGGTTGCTGCATGTTGGTGGGGTTGCCTCCATCAGGTTGTGCAACGGGGTTGCCGTTGGATGATCCAGCAGCTGAGTTCACCATTCTTGAAATCTCGGGCGCCCCCTACCTGGCGCGCCAACTATCGGTGTTTGGATTCGGTAGATCTCCCGATACTACTATTGGTAGATCGCAGAGTTGTAGTTCGGTAATGGGCGCGCAGAGATTCAAGAAGGTGAATGAAAAGTGGACATAGAGGTTTACGTGGTTCGGGCTGCCTGAGCGTAATACCCTACTCCGCGGGATGTGTTGGTGTTGTATTGAGCGTGTGAGTCTAGAAGAAGCTCCAGAAGAAGAAGCTCGTCTAGGTCAGGGAGTCTAGAAGCCTTCTGGAGAGATCCCTTGTGTATCGTTGACCAGTCCTTTTATAGTACAAGGACTGGTCCTTACACCGTTATCCTGGCCCGACATGTGGCCCCGGTGGTTACAAATGCTTGATACACAATTAATGAGGTTAATTACCCTTAATTGCCTGGTAACGGGCCTTAACAGTGTCGTTACCGGTATTAAGGGTCGTCTGATCGTGTGTCATTAATATGGCATTAATGAAACTTAATCGGGTCTTGAAGTCTTTGATTGCTCTTTGAAGGTCCAGAGCTGTTGGGGGTCCACCAGTTTGATCGTTGAGGTTGAAGGTCCGACGGTTGGACACGTGGTAGCTCCGGAGCTTACCGTCGCGGACGGGTAGGTCTGGTGCTGTTGGACACATGTCAGTACCAGAGCTTCCCTCTATCTGGGGTTAGGTCCGGGGTGCCTACTGGTATCCAGTCCGGAGCTTTCCCATGTGTGGCTGGTAGCTCCGGTCTTATGATACACGTGGCAGCCCTGGGACTAACCATGTCGGGGAAGCAGGTCCGGTTATGTCTGACATGTGGGGCCTTCGGATGTCTTCAAATCTGGTAGTTGGAGTTTCCTTGTGATCTTTGCAATCCCAAGGGATATCCGGTACGCAGGGTACCGACAGGAGCACTGTTTAATGTTGCTCTTATACCTACACTTCGGGAGGAAATCATAAAGGCTCAAAAGCAAGACATTGCAATGTCTCACATCCAAAAAAGGATTAATGAAGGAGAAGCATTATGCTTCCGAACGGATGACGAGGGTATTGTATGGTTCAAGAACCGCATTGTGGTACCTCAACATAAGAACTTATGGAAGAACATATTGAATGAAGCGCACTTGTCGGTACCCCGCAGATCGGGTACCCCCGCGCACAAGGAGAAAACGGCTAAGGACTCGACCTCTACTTGGAGGCAGAGTCTGAGGCTGCCATGTCGTGGAGGGAAGGACCAGATCCTACCTCCCCGCCGGGGCGGGCTCCCGAGGTTCCTGTGGTGTATTTGGGTTCTTTGGTTGTTTTCCTGCTCGGGAGCCTGTGGCGCCGAAAGGTCACTCCCCTGAGAAGCTAACGCCCGTGGGAGGTCCAAAATGTACAGCCTGCTTAGCCTGGTCCTGCACCCTAAGCATGTACACTTTGCCTCTTCAGCGCTAACGGTTGAGTACAGGGGGCCCGACGGCACACACTCCTGAGCAGGGCGATAATCATAATCCGAATACCTTCGCACTGAATTACCCACGCACCATAAGCCCGACTCGGGACCATAAGACATAACGAGACTAAAAGCAGGAAGGGAGTAACCGACGAGCAAAATTATTTACATTATGCTTTAATTTTTTGCTTACTTTCGCATATCATCTGATGTATGCCCAGTTACATTTCTCTTGTCTCGTCCTAGTTGGAGTTGTGCTATCCTACTAAAGGCGGATCCGCATGAGGTACCTGCAATGTGTTTGGGGTCTGATGATCGTTTTCTTGGTCGGGGTCCATGGTGTCGAATGGTTCTAACTCCGGAAAGGCTAACGCCGAGCTGGAGGTCTAGGGTGTGCACGCTGCTTAGCCTGGTTCTATACCCTAAGTATACACACCTTGCCTCCCAGTGCTAACAGCTGAGTACAGGAGGCCGGACAACTCATGCCCTGAGCAAGGCAGCGACCATACCCTGGATGTTGTCGCACCGAATTACCCATACCCTGTATCTTAGCTAAGGATCGTAAGCCATAAAGGAACTAAAGAGCAGGGAAGTGGTGACCGATGAGCAAAATTACTTTTTGTTTACCGTGTGTGCAGGACATACAGGGAGCCGCCGCTTATGTTCTACACGTTCGTAGTAGGCGCCATCGATGCGTCTCCGAGCTCCGGCGCCCCCCAAGGGGGCCGCCGACGTCACTTCTCGGAGCTCCGGCGCCCCCAAAGGGGGCCGCTGACATCACTTCTCAGAGCTCCGGCGCCCCCAAGGGGGCCGTCGATGTCACTTCTCCGAGCTCCGGAGCCCCCAAAAGGGGCCACCGATGTCACTTCTTCGAGCTCCAACGCCTACAAAGGGGGTCGTCGACGTCACTTCTCCGAGCTCCGGCGCCCCCCAAGGGGGCCGCTAACGTCACTTCTCCGAGCTCCGGCGCCCCCAAAGGGGGCCGCCGACGTCACTTCGAGCTCCATTGCTCCCCAAGTGGGCCGTCGATGTCACTTCTCCGAGCTCCGACGCCCCCCGAGGGGGCCCGCTGGTGTCACTTTTTACAAGACAAGATGAAGGCCCAACCCACGGGATCGTCATCTCTCCCGAGGTGGGCCCGGGGGCCACTGTCGGTACCCCGCAGACCGGGTACCCCCGCGCACAAAGAGAAAACGGCTAAGTACTCGACCTCTACTTGGAGGCAGAGTCCGAGGCTGCCACGTCGTTGAGGGAAGGACCAGATCCTACCTCCCCGCCGGGGCGGGCTCCCGGGCTGCCACGTGGCCAGGAGGACCGGACCCTCGCCTCCCTGCCGAGGCGGGCTCTAGGGCTGCCACGTAGCCATTGGAACCCCCGGGACCAGGCCCGTCTCCCTACAGGGAAGGGCTCCGGAACTAACACGTGGCCCGCAGGGCTGAGTCTCCGCCCTTCCGCGGAGGTGGGCTCCGGAGGCGCCACGTGGCCTGTACAGCCGGGCGCTCGACTCACCGCAGAGGCAGGCTCCGGTGCGACCACGTGGCAGACGGCCAACTCAATGCGGTAGGAGGCCGCAGTAAATAAAGAGTGCGCTGCTCAGACAGGCATTAAGTACGCGCGCCTTCCCCAGGCGAAGCGCAGTCGCGCATGCGCAAGTCAAGGCTCCAGTGTCCTGTCTTGTCCAAGTAGCCGGTACAGACCCACTACGCAAGACGGACGAGTGAGCCGCGGGGACAAGACAAGCGGGACATGTCCTGCCATCATCAACAACTATGTGTAGCCCTGGCGCATGACGCGGCGGGATGGCACATTGAAGCCCCTGACGAAGGGAAGTAGATAGCATTTAATCCTAGATCTTGTATAGGATTTGGCTCTCCCCGTGACCACATGTTGGGCCCCGAGGCCCACCTTGTGGCTGCAGAGTCCATGGACTGTAAAAGGACTCAGCAGGCGACCTTCACGGGGGATCGATCGAAACTCATACACGCTCAAGCAAGGCAATACACAAACACTCCCATGGACGTAGGCTGTTACGCTCTGACAGCCTGAACAACGTAAACCCTCTGTGTTCACCATCTCGCTGCGCTCAATCTCCTGGGACTAGCCCTCGTGAATCCAAAGAACCTCCGCGGGCTGCTCTCTAAGCAGGTCCGGGAGAAGTGTCGTTTACGACCTTCGACAGCACCTATCCAAGTATTCGATACATCCAGGCAGCAATAAGATGTTTCAGGATCTCAAATCAAAGTTTTGGTGGACAAGAATGAAAAGAGAGATTGCTAAGTACGTATCTAAGTGTGATATGTGTCGAAGGGTCAAGGATGACCATGTTAAGAAAGCGGGGACACTGCAACCTTTAAGTGTTCCGGCATGGAAGTGGGAAGACATCAGCATGGACTTTATTGTCGGCTTACCGTTCACATAATATCAACATTATTCCACCTAGGTGATCGTGGATTGACTCACTAAGACATCTCATTTTATTCCAATTTGTACAAGATAAAGGCCAAGAAGTATGCAGAGTTGTATATGTCAAGGATTGTGTGTTTACACGGAGTTCCTCGCATTATCATTTCTGATCGGGGCTCATTATTTATTTCTCGTTTCTAGGAGCAACTACATGAGACTCTAGGAACTAGGTTAATCTGAAGCTTTGCATATCATCCTCAGATAGATGGACAGACTGAAAGAGTAAATCAGATCTTAGAAGATATGTTGAGAGCTTGTGCCATTGATCATGAAAAGAATTGGGATAACCACTTACCATTAGCGGAATTCTCTTACAACAATAGTTACAAGTCAAGTATCAAGATGTCACCTTATGAAGCACTCTATGGACGTAAGTGCCGCACACCACTTAATTTGTGTGAGTCTAGCGAGAGAGTTATTTTTGGAGTTGATCTTGTTAAAGAAGCAGAAGAGCGAGTCAAACTCATTCAAACCAATCTAAAAGTTGCTCAGTCTCGGCAGAAGAGCTACGCAGACAAGCGACACCGCCCTTTGTACTTCGAAGTCGGTGATCAAGTGTATCTCCGTGTTTCTCTGATAAAAGGAATTCATCGATTCAGAGTCAGGGGAAAACTAGCACCTCATTTAATTGGCCCGTTTACTATTACTGAGGGTTGTGGACCTGTCGCCTATCGTTTGGAGCTACCAACATCATTCACAGGAATTCATGACATCTTTCATGTATCTTAATTGAGGAAATGCCTGAAGAAACCAACAGAAGTTCTTACAGAAGGCATAGAAGCATTGCAACCAGATCTGACCTATATTGAACAACCAATTCAGATGATCGATGAAAAGACTCGTGAAACAAGATTCGATCATTGTGGTTTTACAAGGTATTATGGAGTAATCACACTGCCGATGAAGCTACATGGAAAAGCGAGGATTTCCTTCGAACCAATTATCCGTACTTGTTATCGTCATATCAATGGTAACTTTCATACCATCTCATTTTTCTTCTAATCTTGAGACGAGATTTCTTTTAAAGAGGGAGGGTTGTAAAAACCTACTTCTCGGGTTTTCAATCTTAACCTTACCATTGCAAATTCACATGAGGGATAAAGGATTACAAGAAATACATTGTAGTGCCAAGATCAGGAAATGGATTATAGAACAAGGATTTAAGGAAAATATTCAAAATTCAGGTTTTGAATTGAAGCAAATTAAAGTGAGTAAGCTACTGTTCATGAATTTAAATATTTTGCAAGGTTCAGACATAAAATCTCAGGGCACCATCAGATTCCTCATGTCCAAAATAGGAGGACTACCACGTTTGAGAAAATTTACAGCTGTTTTCCATTTTCAAACTCATTTTACAAGTTTCTGTGAGGAAAGGGCTATGACATGTGGGCCCCATGTGTCAGGGGTTTCACACACGTGACCAGGAGATTTCCTCTCTCTCTGGTTGTGCCACGGGTGCACGAACATTGCCAGCGAGCTGCTTGCCACCTATCAACCGAATTTTACAGCAAGGAGGCCTTCAAGTCGAAGCTATCGCTCCTGGCCCTCATCTTTTTACCTTCACCGTGAAGCTTGATACCTGTACGACACCGCCAGCACCCAACTCGCGTTCTCTGTTTCCTTGCTGTTTCCATTGATTCTTTCACCGTTTCTTCGAGCCACCAACAACAAAAATCATCCCAAGTTTGTCCTCTGTCGATTGCACCGTCGGGTTCATCGAAATCTTGGCTGAATGTGGCTTGTTTTGCAGCGTCGCTGTCGGCCGTCCACGGAGCCGCCGTTGGCATCTTCGCGTTCCCGGCGAACCAAGCCTTCCCTCTTCTGCTAGACCACGCTGCAAGGTTTAGCTTCACCATCTGAGCACGTTTGTCAAGTTATTCACCAATGTTTCACCTTGGTTTGGCCGGACGCCGTCGAGTTCATGGCCGCGGGTTACCAAACTGCGAGGATTTAGTTGAGAAATTTGGTTTCTACGTTCGTTCGTGCTTCGATTCAGTGAAACATTATACATCCCTACTCCTTGCGCATCCATTTAGGCATTAGAAAAGGACAACCGTGGTCTGGTTAAGGATTTCTTCGAGATTTCGTGGCCGCCGATCCCAAACCCTAGGTCATCGGCGTATTCTCGTTTTCCATCGTTTTCCTTCCAATTGGACTGCAATTCCTCGTGTTTCGTCTTCGCATGGTGCTCCTAGGCCTTGTGGCATCACAAATTAGGGTTTAGAGAGGGATGTTCATAGCAGCAGCCATGGTGGTGGCCGCCCATGGACGTCGAGCTCCCTGTACAGGCTAGGTCCAGCCCCATTGAGTGGTCCAGCAGGTGTGCCATCGTGCTAGCTTTGTTGTGCTCCAATTCTCATGTTCTGGGATGCTACTCCGGCGAGGGAAAGGGGGGCGCCGTCTTCCGTGTCCTGTGTCCTTGAGTCCATGGCCAGAGGTTGAAGATGAAGTCAGAGAGTGGGCCCCAACTATCATAGAGTGAAGAAAAAGAGTGCAGATGGTCCCATTGTTCAGTTTAAAAGGGAGAGAAAAGAGAGAGAGTGAGAATACAGTGGGTCCCAGTGTCAGTCAGAAGTCAATTACCTGGTGGGATCAAATTCGAGTGGGCCCCGATGTCAGCCCTGGATTAGTTTTCCTTTTGAAGAAAATTTCAGAAAAACTTGCAATTTTTGAAATTCTATATCTCCCTGTAGAAAACTTCAAAAATTACCAAACAAATTTTGCTGGAATCCTCTCTGTGTGTACTTTGCATAAAGTTAAGATTCATTGCATGAAAGACACTATATCATCCTGTATAATTTATTATTTCAAAAGTTTATGCATTTTTTCTGGGAAGCCTGCACCTTGATAAATTCTCAAATTTTGCCAGAAATTACATCATGTATTATTTTTTCACCAGGAAAATCCCCACGCATGTTTAACTTGATTTACGTATGTAAATCAAGAAGTTTATCACAGCTGTGCTGAAATGGGTAGAAAATACCAGAGAAAATACCCCAAAATCATTCCAACTTCAAAATTGAATTGTGAACATAATATTGATCAGGAAATTATAAAACAAATTTTCCCTTTCATCTCTATGATCTTCTCTACCTGATTGTTAACTCAATTCACCTGACCAGCCTTGTTCAATTTCTGTGAAGAAATTCTATATATGAATCTTCATCACTTTATTACCACCTAGTCACTTCTTACCTCCAGTTACATTCTTTTCTCTTAAATCTTCTCTGGGCTGTTCCAAACTCTGTAAATACTCTCAACAACAGTGATAATTAATTGCTTAAGCATTCCTTACTAAATATTCATTAATCCATATAGTGTATACAACACTAATTGCATTATTATCTTCATGTCGAATAGAAGGAATTCACGAGGAGCAGTCGGATTCCACTAACTATTTTCCACCGGAGTTCGATTACTCATTTGATCAATATCAAGGCAAGCCCCAGTTTGCATTTAAGTTAACAAGTTTATCTTTATCACTATGTCTATGTCTATATGGTATTACATTACGTCTTGGATTGATTGATACTCTACCTGCATGACCAGAAATCCCTGGAGTTTATGGTTCATATACTGCTTATATGCTGCTTAGTAATGCTATGCTGATATCATTGAATTGGATTAACTAGTATAACTCGAGTATGGCTTTTTCCTGCTCGTGCCCTTGTAATAGTGGAATAAATTAGGATGATGGACATTGATCCACTTAATAGATAATTGAGACCGGGTAGGAAGGTAGGAAGCAGCAGATTGGAGATCTATGTGCATAGTCCTGCCTGTGTCAATTGAGTACTGTATCATGTGCGGCCCCGCTAGACAAGTTTGAACTTGTACTGGATGAATACTGGCTCTAATGGACCCAGCAAACCGATGTAACTTGTTAACATGGATGTTGAGGCATACCCCACCCTCCTAGACACCACACACGTCATGAGGAGAGCAGAGGCCACTGCAGCATAGGTCGTCATGTGAGTCTTGCTTCCGGGATGGTAGGACCGGCTCAATGTTTGAGTGTCTCGTGAAAGGTTGTCACTTATGGCGTTATGGAGGAGGACCGTAAGCCTTCTCTAGACGGGTGTAGGTGACGTGCAAGTCGGGTGTTTCCATGATCCGAATAATCATCGCTCGCGGAAGGGAGCATGCTTGTTCATTGCATTGTGACGTAGTAACAAGTGAAATTGGATGGAACTTGTTGGTTGGATAAGCAACTTGGTTGAAGTAGTCGAGCAGCAAACTAAAATTATGATTCTAATACTTAACTTGATGCTTAAAAGTGAATATAAGGATCCACTGCTATACTAGTGCTATGAACAACTTTACTCTTAATAGTAATCCCATGCATGTATGCGTAGGGAGATGGGTAAGTCTATCTGAGCATAAGCTCATGGTTTGTTGATCCACTATTTTGCAGGTAACATTATAGATGAGGGTGAGCCTAGTGAGGCAGCACCCGATGAGGGGTACGAAGCACACTGGAAACCCTGCACGCTGTCGTGAAAGTTGGGTGTTGCTATAGTGAAGTTTCCGAGAGCCGGATGACTTCACTCTTGCTTAGAGTAGGCTATAGGGTGCGAGTTGTATCTTATCATTCTGCTGCTTGTATTGATGGGCATTAGTTTGTAAACTGACAATACTATGGAATAAAGGCCCAATGTATTGTAAATGTGTGTTCTGTGTGTTGTGCTGTCAGGTGTCGCATCGTACGACACCAACCAATGCGATTCATCGAATGTCAGGACTGGGGTCCTCACAAGCACTGACAACACCCAGGGGCCCCGCCATCAATGTTCTTCTCGTTGATGATGGGCGATGCCGAAGCAACCAACTCTGGCACCTCCCAGGGGGCCTGCCGTCGATGTTTCTTAGCGTTGATGGTGGGCACCGCTGGAGCATCCAGCTCCAGCACCTCTCAGGGGGCCTGCCGTCGATGTTCCGCACATTGAGGGTGGGTGCCGCCTCGGTTCAATGGCTACCTCATTGCCATCGACGCCAGCATCAACTATCCATGCTCCTGCGCTCCGCCGGGGGCCCGCCGATGACATCCTGTGACTAAGTGGTAGGCGTTCCCAACCAGGGCCACACCTACCAGGGGGTCTCTAAGGGGTCTCATGGTCAAGATGTCAAGCGGTTTCCCGCCACCATGGCGACAACTTTGTCACCAAGGTGTTACGGTAAGTTCGACCCGAAGATCCGCTGCAAGTTCTACTTTTGGCACGGTGAGAGGTCCAGAGTATGCAGCCTGCTTAGTCTGGTCCTGCACCCTAAGCGTGTACACTTTGGTTCCCCAGCGCCACTTCGGTAATGCTTCACCCTGGGCGTAGTGGTAGGATAGTGTTTTTTTCTCTGAAAAGGGTGTCATAGCATCTAGGAGCAGCGCTTGAAGCAACTAAGCTCCGGTGGGTCCGGTCAAGAGTCTTCGGCCTGCTTAGCATGGTTCCATACCCTAAGTCTGTACATTTTTCCTCCCTTGTCATCCAGAGCGGGTCGTTTCCTTCTTGTAAAGCCTGCCTCAGCCTATGATTACCAAGTTAGAAGAACCATTGTGTTGCCCTATGCTCTGTTCATGTTCATTTAATTACGCATTAATTTTATGAACATTTGATACTAGACTCGTTATGGCGTATTACCTTAATATGCATGGTTGTACACTCTATAACTCACCCATGCAGGAGTCATGCAGTCCTGGCGCAGGCGGGTCCACTTCAGGTACCTGCAGTGTATAAAGGGTTCTTCCGGCTCCCCTCGTCATCAGGGCCTTGTGATGCCAGCAGGTTTCCCAGGAAAGGCCTATGCCGAGCAGGAGGTCCAGGAGGTATAAAATGCTTAGCCCGATCCCGTACCCTAAGCAGACACACCTTACCTCCCAGCGCTATGGCTAAGTACTGAAGCCAGAAAGCTCACACCCTAAGGACAGCAGGAGCCGGACCCCGGAGTACCAACGCACCGAATTACCCAAGCCCCGTGCATCAGTCAGGATAGACACGCATGACAGAGCTAAGGGAGGGGAGCAGGTAAACCAGTGAGCAAACTAGACCACCCTCCTTTTATTATATGTGCAGGACAATTTGCCCAAGCACCTTACAAGGGGCCTGCCGTTGACGTCTCAACGACGATGGTGGGAGATGCCGGAGCTACCAGCTCCGGCACCTCCAAAGGGGCCTGCCGTCGACATTTCAAAAAATTATGGTGGGCGATGCCGGAGCAGCCAGCTCCGGCACCTCCCAAGGGGCCTGCCGTTGACGTCCCAGAACGTCAACGACAGCACCAAGCGCGAATAAGTGGGTAAACTCTCCTGCCTTGCACTTGTTGCTAACAGGGTTCTCTTGCGATAGCCTATATACCAGAGGTCTATTGTTAACGACTCTACGACGATGGAGGACGATGACGGAGGACCCAACTCTGACACCTCGCAAGGGGCCTGTCGTCGACGTCTCAACGACGATGGTGGGCGATGTCCGATCAGCTAGCTCCAGCACCTCCCAAGGTGCCTGCCATCGACATCTCAACGATGATGGTGGGCGATGTCGAACTAGCCAACTCTGGCAGCTCCTAAGGGGCCTCCCGTCGACGTCCCAGAATGTCAACAACAGCACCAAGCGCGGATAAGTGAGTCAACTCTCCTTCCTCGCACTTGTTGCTAATAGGGTTCTCTTGCGATAGCCTGTATACCAGGGGCCTGTCGTCGACGACTCTATGACCATGGAGGACAATGCTGGAGCACCCAGCTCCGGCACCTCCCAAGGGGCCTATCGTCGATGTCTCAACGATGATGGGGGTCGATGCCGGAGCAGCCAGCTCCGGCACCTCCCAAGGGGCCTGCCGTCAATGTCTCAACGACGATGGTGGGCGATGCCGGAGCAGCCAGCTCCGGCACCTCCTAAGGGGCCTGCTGTAGATGTCTCAAACAATGATGGTGGGCGACGCTAGAGTAGCCAGCTCCGGCACCTGTCAAGGGGCCTGCCATCGACATCCCAGAACGTCAATGACAACACCAAGCGCGGATAACCTCTATACCAGGTGTCTGCTGTCGACGACTCTACGACGATGGAGGATGATGCCGGAGCACCCAAATCCGGCACCTCCCAAGGGGCCTACCGTCGACGTCTCAACAATGATGGTGAGCGATGCCGGAGCACCATCTTCGGCACCTTCCAGGGGACCTGCCGTCAACGTCTCAATGATGATGGTGGGCGATGCCGAAGCAGCTAGCTCCAGCACCTCCCAAGGGGCCTGCTGTCGACGTCTCAAACAATGATGGCGGGCAACGCAGGAGCAGCCATTCTTTGGCACCTCCCAAGGGGACTGCCGTCGACGTCCCAGAACATCAACGACAACACCAAACGCAGATAAGTAAGTAATCTCTTCTGCCTCGCGCTTGTTGCTAACAGGGTTCTCTTGCGATAGCGTATATACGAGGGGCCTGCCATCGACCACTCTACGACAATGGAGGACGACACCAAAGCACCCAGCTCCGGCACCTCCCAAGGGGCCTGCCGTCGAAATCTCAACGACGATGGTGGGCGATGCCAGAGCAGCTAGCTCCGGCACCTCCCAAGGGGTCTACTTTCGATGTCCCAGAATGTCAATGACAACACCAAGGGCGGATAAGTGGGTAAACTCTCTTGCCTCACACTTTTTGCTAACAGGGTTCTCTTGCGATAGCCTGTATACCAGGGGCGTGCCGTCGACGACTCTATGACGATGGAGGACGATGTCGGAGCACCCACCTCTGACACCTCCCAAGGGGCCTGCCGTCGACGTCTCAACCATGATGGTGGGCGATGCCGAAGCAGCCAGCTTCGGCTCCTCCCATGGTACCTGTCGTCGACGTCTCAACGATGATGGTGGGCGATGCAGGAGCAGCCAACTCTGTCATCTCCCAAGGGGCCTGCCAACGACGTATCAAACAACGATGGTGGGTGATGCCGGAGCATCCATTCTCCGGCACCTCCCAAGGGGCCTGCCGTCGACGTCCTAGAACATCAACGACAGCACCAAACGCGGATAAGTGAGTAAACTCTTTTGCCTCGAACTTGTTGCTAACAGGGTTCTCTTGCGATAGCCTGTATACCAGAGGGCCTGCCGTCGATGACTCTACAATGATGGAGTATGATGCTGGAGCACCCAGCTCCAGCACCTCCCAAGGGGCTTGCCGTCGACGTCTCAAGGGTGATGGTGGGCGATGCTGGAGTAGACAGCTTCGACACCTCCTAAGGTGCCTATTGTCGATGTCCCAGAATGTCAACGACGACACCAAGTGCGTATAAGTGGGTAAACTCTCCTGCCTCGCACTTGTTGCTAATAGGGTTCTCTTGCGATAGCATGTATACCAGGGGCCTACCGTCGACGACTCTACGACGATGGAGGATGATGCCGGAGCGCCCAACTTCAGCACCTCCCAAGGGGCCTGCCGTTGACGTCTCAACGATGATGGTGGGAGATACCAGAGCAGCCAGCTCCGACACCTCCCAAGGGACCTGTTGTTAACGTCTCAACGACAATGGTGGGCGATGCCAGAGCAGCCATCTCCGGCACCTCCCAAGGGGCCTGGCGTCAATGTCTCAAACAACGATGGTGGGCGACGCTAGAGCAACCAGCTCCGGCATCTCCCAAGGGGCTTGCCGTCGATGTCCCAAAATGTCAACGACAGCACCAAGCGCGGATAAGTGAGTAAACTCTCCTGCCTTGCACTTGTTGCTAATAGGGTTCTCTTGCGATATCCTGTATACCAGGGGCCTGTCGTCGATGACTCTACGATGATGGTGGACGACGCCGGAGCACCCAACTCCGACACCTCCCAAGGGGCCTGCCTTCGATGTCTTAATGATGATGGTGGGCAATGCCGGAGCAGCCAGCTCCGGCACCTCCCAAGAGGCCTGCCGTCGACGTCTCAAACAATGATGGTGGGCGACGCTGTAGCACCAAGCTCCGGCAGCTAGTGGCGCTACGACAACCAAACTCCCCTTCTCCACTGGGGACACGATGAAGACATCCTGCAAATCAAATGGTAGATGTGCCCAGACAACTAACCACATCGACTTAGGGGCCTCTAGGGGGTTTTATATGCAGGAAATCAATGAGCAAGACCTCGGCCATATCAATTGTGCAACCGTTGGTTCTCAAAAGCTAACAGGCTCGGCAAAGTTTCTGCAAACCCTTATGCAACTAAAGACTCAGAACAACAATTGAGAAGCACATACAGGCTGAGAAGCAAAACACAAATTCAAATTCATTAAGGAATTATTACAAAGGGGCGAACTCCGGATACAAAGACGAGCTACCAGCCTCAGCCCCAACTGAATTGCGATACGACATGTTTGACGGCTTCCTTAACCTCCGCGGCCGCTGTCGCCTCGCGCTCCGCAACAGGGCCTTCAAAAACTGGCTCCAAAGGCAGATCGGGATACTGGCTCTGGTAGAACACCAAGACATGGGATGCCACCGTCTCCACCGCAGCCCTAACCTCGGCTTCCAAATGCTGAGTCAGCTGAGGCTCCCACAGATTGAGCTCCTGGATACGATGTCCAGCTTCGTGCTCCCAGACCTGGACGACGAGACAATGCAGGAGGAGTTCCTGATGCTCAACCAAGTGTTGCGCCCGATCCCGCGCCAAATTGCTCTCCCGAAGCTCAAGGTCTTCGAGGCGGGACTACAGCCTGTCCCGATCGGCCTCAGCCCGGGCCATCATCGCCTGCATCGCCACCTCTTGGTCTGCAACAACAGCCTCCCTCTTGCAAATGGCGGATTCTTGGCGACTCAGGGCCTCTCGACCGGCTGCAAGAGCGCGCAGGCGGGCATCAGCTGCGTCGTTGGCTGCCGTGGCGTCGGCCAGAATCTTTTGGGTCAGGGCGCCTGAGGCCCTCACCAAGCGGTGCCTCACCTCCAGCTCGTTGCTCTCCTTCTGGTACTTCGCCTTCGCCTCAGTGATCCTGAACCCCAGAAGATCCTCCTAGCCTTGGAGGCGCTCGCCCTCAGCACACAGCTTCTCCCACTCCGAGGCAAGAGCCTCCTGTGCCCGGCGGAGATTGGATTGCACCTGAAGGATGGTGAACTACGTAAAGTCCATGACATCGGAGAGGCGCTCCGGCTGCGCCGAAGTCAGGGAAGGCCACCCTGTGATCTTCTCGGGGACCTCTTCCTCCCGTAGCAGAGGTCGGGCCTTCGGCCCCCGGAGCCGACTCCGACGTTGCCTCTGCCATGAAGGCAGGAGGCGCCTCTGCCACGACAGCTGGAGGTGCCTCTGGTGCGATGGCTGGAGGTACCTCCCACACGACAGTTGGAGGTACCTCTGGCACGAAAGCTGGAGATGCAGCCAGAGATGCTTCACTACCCGTGTCGGGCGCAGACGTTGGAGCAACGCTCCCCTAGACAAGCTTGGCAGGCTGCCCCGCCGGCGCAGTCGTGGCCTCCTCAGCCGCCTTCGAAGCGTTTCCGAGCACTACCCCTGGTAGTAAGGGCCTCACAATAGCTGATGTAGCGTTGCAAATCAAGAACAAGCCCTGACCAATCAACAAAGGCAGACGATATAATAGAGCAAGCGTTGGTAAGAATGCCTTACCGACGTCCCCGGAAGCTCCAGCGAGCCTCCATTTTCAGCGACCCTGAAACCGCAGGCCATGACGATGGCGTACTAGGCGAGATCATCCCAACAGGGCCTCCGTCAAAACCACCAGCAACGCCGCCACCCTGCGCTGGTGTGCCTCGACCAACTCCAACGGAGCCACTCCCGGAGCCTCCCGAGCTGCCGACGACGTTGGCTCGAGGCCTTTTTGCCTAAGGCTTTGTAGGTGTGACACTGTCGTAGCCCCCTGTGGCACCCTAGACTGCGCTGGCGATGGGGATGCTAGATGACGTGTCGACCGCCGACGCTGGCAGAACCACCATTTGATGGAATGATCCTCCCACCAAAGAACCGCTGACGCCCAATACTGAAGAGGGGCGCACCGAGGGACGTTGACTTGGAGCGAAGGCCACCTGTGGTGACACCCTCGGTGGCGAGCGATGGCATTTCTCCTTCATGACCTCGACAACTAGGGCCTTCCCCTTGCCTATGTCGGGGACTGGTGCCTCCCACTTGCCTCTGTCAGAGATCGGCGCCTTGCCTTTCCCTCCAACAGTGGGAGCCTCCTTCGCCCTGGAAGCTTCGGAGCCTGAAGAAGGTGTCGACTCCTCCGAAGAGTCAACGATGGCCAAGCCCCAGCTCTCATCACCAACCTGCCGTGGTGCGAGACCAATCGTGTCCAGGTTGGGCATCTCCTTCAGAACCTTCGTACGAAGGTCCCAGTCCGTGCAAAGCGGTGGGCAGACACGCATGAAGTTGAAGACGTCGTCCGACAGCAGGTTGCCGCACACCTTGGACATTGCATCGACCACCTCTTTTGGGGTCGTCTCTATGTCGCGACCCCACACGAGCCGGGTGCCATCCTGTAGCCTGAAGTAGAGCCATGCAGGACGACAACGGTGCTGAAGGGGAGCCAGGCGTCGACGGACGAAGTCTGCCATCACCTTCAACTCTGAGAGACCAAGATCCACCAGAAATTGGATCCTCTCCATCACCGGTGTGTAGGCTTGCTCCAACTCTGGCCGCTCTTCCCAGGCCTTCTTCCTGATCGTCGCCCATCCAGCGGGCATAACTAGGCGATCGTGGGTGTCGACTTGTACGATCACCTAGTCCTTCCTCTAATCAGCCAACTTCGCCGAAGAGAGTGGTGTGATGTACTTGAAGGGGTTGTTGGGCCGATGCTGGAAGTAGTAGGCACCGAGGAAGTTGTATTTGTTCTTCTTCCTGGTCCGCTTCAGCACGAAGAACTGCTGGAACATCGGTACGCTCAAATACACCCCGACGATCATCTCACAGAAATGTGAGAACACCGCCGCCACCACTAGAGAGTTTGGCAACAGGTGATGAAACTGAAGCCCAATGACTTCCAGGAGTGTCACCAGGAAGGAGGAAATAGGAGGGACGAACCCGGAGTATGCGTACGCCTGGAAGAAGATGATCTCCTTCTCCCCCAACTCCAGTGGCAAGGAGCCAAGATGGATCAGATCCCGTCGCTCCTTGTCCTCCTAGCCAAAAAGCCGCCTCATAGGAGAGACATCCTCCATCCGAGATGGAGGCAAAGCTGAGTCCATTGGAGTAGGGGTTGAGAACCTCAAGAGTGGGTAGACGCTCAAGGAGGAATACAAAGGCTCGAATGATTGGGCCGTGCGGAAGGAAGGAACCTCCATCGTGCACAAAGGTACCCCTTTTAAGAACCTTAGTGGCGTTTGGGCGCACCGTGCAAATTTGAACGAGCTCCGAATCAACGGCTCGTACAACGGCGTCCATGACAAACGGGCCCAGGTCCCCTGTTAGGAAGACCGGCCCGGGCAGTTCTTTTCCTAAGAAGGCAACCCGGCGGTTCCCATAAAGACGGAAGTGAAAGTAGCAGAAGTGCAGCAGGAGCCTTGGGAATCGTCGTGATAACGTCGCAACAAGCAAAGACCCCTTGCCATGACCCCTCAAGCAGAGAGGGATGCATGGTCACAGCAGCAGAGGAGCGCACCACTTCGACTGATCAAGACAAAATTAAAAGTCTGTGCGGGAAAGCAGGATAAGGGCTCCACCGTCAGGCTCGTTGCCTCCCCCGAGGTGGATCGCGGGGCCAATGTTGGTACCTGGCATACCGGGTACTCTCGTGCACAGGCTAAAGCCGCCTAGGTACCTCGCCTCCCAGCAGAGGCGGGGTCCTAGAGCGCAACATGTTCAAAAGACCCGGACCCATTGGCCACAGATGGGAGGTCCGAGAGATCCAAAAGAAACTCGGTGGAGGAGCTCGGCACCCTCTTTTGGAGACGAGCCCCTGGGTAAACCACGTGTCCAGCAGGTAAGGACCTCTCCTCCCCGTGAGACTGGGCTCCAGAGCTGCTACGTGGACAGGGACATCAGACGGACCACCTCCCGAATGGGTGGGCTCTGGCGCTGCCACGTGTATCGCAAGGCGGGACCTAATCTCCATCACGGAGGAGAGCTCCCAGCACTGATGCATATCCAGGAGGACGAGTCCTAGCCATAACGGCAGAGGTGAGCTCCCGAGCCGTCACGTGGCCCGCAAGGCGGGACCTGACCTCCACCACAGAGGTGAGCTCCCAAGCTGCCACGTGGTTCGCAAGGCAGGACCTGACCTCCCTTGCAGAGGTGAGCTCCCGAGCTGTCACATAGTCTAGCCACTTGCCCTGGACGGAGGGACACGGGAGTTAAGAGGACGGTGCGCTTTGTCCCTGTCAAGGATTGAAGATACGCGGCTTCATTAGACGCATGGCGCGACGCACGCCTAATGTCAGGTGCCGCTACGACCAATCACATCACAGTGAAGACGCCGCTGGCCTATCCCACTCCGCCAAGTGGGTAGCTTACAGCGATAGAGATAGTTGGACAGGACATCCCCTGCCAATGTCAGCAACGGCGCATGGGCTACTGACAACGCAGGCGGCAAGATGGCGAGTTTTCAAGTCCACGGTCAGAGCAAGCGTACGAAAGAAGCCTTAGATATTTAAGATAAGATCGCTCTGGGACCACCTGTCAGGCCTCGGGACCCCACTTGTAAGGCGTCTGGCCTTGTCTATAAAAGGCGTGGACCGCCACCGTTACAAAGGACCATACTCAGAATCTCTGATACACACACACGCATACACAGTCACTAGCAATACAATCCACAATGGAGTAGGGTGTTACGCTCCTTGCGGCCCGAACCACGTAAAAACCACTATCTCTAACTCCTTCCGCTAGAACACTTGATTAAGGCCTAAGCCCTGCCGAACAAAGAACCTTCTCGGGCTACTCCTTAGCAGATCCGGAGTGTCGCTCTAACACTTCGACAACGAGCAACGGTGATTTGAATCAATAACAACCCAGAATGCACGACACGTACGCCCGCAAGGAAGCCACATCGGTGCACTTTTCTCTATGTCGCACGCAACCACTTTTCACAAGAGTCCCTGATATGGAATCAACTCTTCATCCCGAGCAAAAGGTCCCCTACACGAACACATTGAAGTTGGCAGCTAGAAGATTTCCACCTTTATGCCTTCGCATCTCCACTCAAGGATAGCGGAGAAGTTTCCACACCAAGGTCTATAGGTTACATCAGTTTCCTGGGTCCCATATATCAGTATGCATCCGATACAGGTCAAACTTGAAAGTGCATCTAGGCATTCCCTTGTGGGTTCTGCTGTAATTTTTGTGGGAGCCCTCAACGTGTGAAGTTGCCCCATCAACTCGGCGATTACCGTGATAGTGGAATCAAGTCGGCCTTGTGTGGTGACTTGATGAGGGAAAAGGGTTTGAAGAGACCCAGCTCTGTGTGGTCCTCCTCAACGATGACGTAGATCTCTTTGGTGAGATTGAACCTCGATAAAAATTCGTGTTCCGTGTGCTCATCTCTTTACTTTTGCAATTATCATTATTTCGAGCATCAAGTTGATAAAACTTGTAATCTAAATTAACATTGTATTTCATGTGCAATTTTGCAATACTAATTGTTCAATCAAGTGTTCTGAATAGTTGTTTAAATTCCGTTGCTATAACATTTACAATTTCTTCATCAACATTTGATCAGTTGACAACACATCAGCACATCGGACTAGTCCGCGGTCACACTGGACAAGTCCGGTCTCTCAAGTATTTAACGATTTGATTAAGTGTGCAGGAAAACTTTTAAAGCCTATTCACCCCACTCTGGGGCACATTTAATTGGTATCAGAGCAGGTTCTCCATTCATGAGACGCACCGCTCGGAGAGATCAATGGCCTCTGACAAGAACAACGAGATCCCGAAGGTGCCCAACATCAAAGATGAACAAGACACCAAGGCATTTGATGTACTCAAGGAAAACAAACACGATGATGAAGAAGTGTGTCAACTCAAGGCGCTTCTAAGGAAGAAACTTCTAAGCAAAAAAGGGCAAGGAAGAAGACGAGAAGACGACAGGGAGTGGTCATCATGACTACTCCCGATATCCTTATAATTACGATCGTCTTAATACTAACAATCATTATCTTTCAATTCCTATGGGACACCTCCTCATTTTGATAGAAATTATTATCCCATATGGAAGTATAATATGAAAATGCATCTTATCTCCTTAAACCCCAGTCTTTGGCATGTTGTGTGTACATGTATGGATATTCCGGATACCGACAATGAACTCACTCCGGAGCAAGAGCAAGAGATTCATCGCAACGCACAAGCCGTTGCAGTAATCACTTCATCCTTGAGCCGAGAAGAGTTCACCAAGATTGATGCACTAGAAAGTGGCAAGAAAATATGGGATACACTCAAGACCGCACATGAAGGAAATCACTTAGTTTGTGAAGCAAAAATTGAAATGCTTGAAAGAGAATTGGGGAGGTTTGCCATTGAGGAGGGCGAATCACCTCAAGAGATGTACAACCGAATGAAGGCGAGCATCAACAAGATCAGTGCCTATGGAAGCAAGAAGTGGACTAACCATGAGGTGGTGAAAAGGATGATTAGAGCATTTATGCCAAGAAATTTCTCCTTTTGCTCTATGATCTGAAAGCACGGGGTTTCACAAAAATGACTCTGGATGAACTCTTGGTAAAGATTATCAACCATGAGATGGTGGAGAAGGAAGCCCAATATGTCAAAGACTTAGCTGAACTTACCTCCTCCAAAAAGAAAGAAGTTGCCCTCAAATCACCGTGCAATCCTAAAGGAAAGGAAGTTCGTGAAGCACAAGATGAAGAAGACACAAGTGATGTGAGCACCGGTATGTATGATGAAGAGATGGTGCTCGATGTCAAGAAATTCAAGCGCATGATGAGAAGAAGGAAGGGCAAAAACTCAAGTGATGGGAAGAGCAAAGATAAAGGAAAATCCAAGGCATGACGTACCTGCTACAACTTTGGCGAGTACAGTCACATTATGGTTGACTGCACATATGAAGAAACTAAGAAGAAGAAGGAAGCGAAGCCACAAGAGAAGAAGACCTTAAAGAAAAGGAGGCAAGCTCACCAAGCGCACATTGGCAAGGAGTGGGACTCAAACGGCAAGTCCTCCTCCAATGAAGAGGAGGAGATGGCTACCATTGCCATCAAGAAGCCTACCAAGAAGTCTACGCTCTTCCCAAACATGGGAGGACGGGAGACTCATAATCATACTTGCCTCATGGCTAAGGAAGGCAAGAAAAAGGTTCGACTTACACCTCCCTCACTTAATTCCTCCATTGATGATTTTTATAGGTCTAGTGAAAATGAGGAAATGCTTAAAGGTTTAGGTAAAAACTGCTTTAAAGAAAATGAAAATGTTGTCGGATGAAATTGTTGAGAGGAAGGAGCTTGTCATCCGACAAGAAGATATGCTCATCCGCGAAAGGAAGAGATATCAAGACGTTGAGAAACTCCTTGAGCTTGTGAAGGAGAAGAGAAAGTCACTTGAGCATGAGCTAGCCTTGAGTAAGGAAACTTACTCAAAACTAGAAGACTCACACATTGCAATCAAGGATAAACTTGCTAACTTGTCAAAAGTTAACAAAATCCTTGAAGTGCAAGTTGAGTCACTCAAGCAAAGTGACTCATCCTCCAAGAGCTCACCTTCCAAAGGTGTAAATTCGACAACAACTATAACTTGCACATGCTCTAGTAAGAAAAATATTCTTAAAGATTATTCTTCCATTTCACACGCTAAATATCCATCCCAAAGTGACATCTTTGACAAGGAAAAGATTAAATATGCACGTAGTGCATATATGGTCACTAGACCTCCTAACGTCAAAGATGGTCTTGAGTTTACTAAAAATAAAAACATGTTCACTAATGTTCAGGTTAAGAAGCAAATTACTTTTGTTAAGGAAACATCACATGAATCTGAATTGCAAATATTGTTCCATACTTTTGATGCTTCCTATGTACTCATGAAAGATAAATTTGGAAATATCTTTGCTAAATATGCAGGTTCACGCCACAAGAACTAAAAAACTTGTGTGTGGGTGCCCAACACTCTTGTGACTAACCTACGAGGGTCCAAGCAAGCTTGGGTACCTAAAACCAAGAAATAACTCTGTTTTGCAGGCCTACTCCTCCAGTGGATTGAAATGGATGCTCGACAGTGGATGCACTAATCACATGACCAGAGAGAGGAGTATGTTAGTAGAGTATGAGTGCAACGCGGATCCAAGTGAAAGAATATACTTTGGAGACAACAGCCAGAGAAAGTTACTTGGTAGCGGTAAAATTGAAATTTCTTCTCAACATACTCTTTGAAATGTTTTACATGTCGATTCTCTAAATTATAATCTTTTGTCCATATCTCAGCTATGCGACAAAGGTTATAATTGTTTATTCACTAATGAGGGTGTGACTGTTTTCAAAATAAGCGATGACTCGATTGCATTCAAGGGAATATTGAAGGGAAAGCTTTATCTTGTTGACTTCAACAAAGATAAAGTTGAACTCAACACTAACTTGGTTGCAGAAACTAACATGGGATGGTTGTGGCATAGACGGCTAGCCCATGTTGGGATGAGGAATCTGTAGAAACTTCTAAAAGGTGGTCACATCTGAGGTTTAAAAGATGTTGTTTTTGAGAAAGACAGGTCATGCAGCGCTTGCCAGGTGGGAAAACAAGTTGGAGCACCACACCCCGCCAAGAACATGATGACTACCTCAAGACCGCTGGAACCTCTTCCCATGGACCTCTTCGGTCCAATTGCTTATATAAGCATCAGCAGTAACAAATATGTATTAGTTACGGTTGATGATTTTTCTAGATTTACATGGGTATTTTTATATGAAAATTAGAAACTCAGGCAATCCTCAAGAAATTTCTAAAAAGGGCGCAAAATGAATTCTCCTCAACTGTAAAGAATATTTGAAGTGACAACAGAATAGACTTTAAGAATACTCAAGTTGAGGAGTACCTAGATGAAGAAAGAATAAAGCATGATTTTTTGGCACCCTACTCCCCTCACCAAAATGGGGTGGACGAAAGGAAAAACATGACACTAATTGAGATGGCGAGGACGATGTTGGACGAATACAAGACATCAGACTGGATTTGGGCTAAAGCTGTGAACACCGTTGTCATGCCTCAAACCGGTTGTATCTTCACCGACTTTTGAAGAAAACGCCATTTGAGCTCCTCACGGTAACATACCAAATGTTTCATATTTTAGAGTTCTTGGAAGTAAATGTTTCATTCTGAACAAGAAATCGAGGAGTTCGAAGTTCGCTTCGAAATCTGATGAAGGGTTCTTGCTTGGTTATGATTCAAACGCCTACGCCTATCATGTCTTCAACAAAGTCCCTCACATTGTTGAAATATAACGTAACGTAGTGTTCGATGAAACTAACAGCTCCCAAGTGGAGCAAGTTGATAAGTGTGTGCTTGATCAAGAATAAGCCCCATGCCAAGCATTGAGGAGTATGGCACTTGGTGATATTCGACTTCAAGAGCAACCACAAGACTCAAGTGCTCAAGATGAACCTCAACAGGAAAGCAATGATCAAGGGGGAGCTCATGCACAAGACCAAGATCAGGAAGATCAAGAAGATCAATATAATCATGGAAGCAATGACCTAGGGGGACACATTGACAATGAAGAAAATGAAGTGCAAGCAACTTCACAAGCCCCTCACCCAAGAGTACATCAGAGTATACAAAGAGATCATCCCGTCAACAACATTATTGGAGACATTGCTAAGGGAGTAACCACTAGATATCGCATAGCTAATTTATGTGAATATTACTCTTTTGTCTCTTTTCTGGAACCATACAGGGTAGTGGAAGCACTAAAGGATCCAAATTGGGTGATTGCAATGCAAGAGGACCTTAACAACTTCAAGAGAAATGAAGTATGGGAGCTTGTAGAAAGACCAAAGGCGAACATCGTAGGAACCAAATGGGTCTTTCGGAACAAGCAAGACGAACATGAAGTGGTAACAAGAAATAAGGCATGACTTGTGGCAAAAGGTTACTCACAAGTCGAAGGTTTGGACTTCGATGAAACTTTCGCTCCCGTAGCTAGACTTGAGTCCATTCGTATTTTATTGGCATATGCTACTCACCGTAATTTTAAGCTATATCAAATGGACATAAAAAGTGCTTTCCTCAACGGTCCCATTAAGGAGGAAGTATATGTGGAGCAGCCACCGGGATTTGAAGATAAAGAGTACCCCAACCATGTGTATAAACTGCGCAAGGCTCTCTATGGCCTCAAACAAGCTCCCAGAGCTTGGTATAAGTGCCTTAGAGATTTTCTAACTCAAAATGGTTTTAAAATTGGAAAAACCTGATTATACTTTGTTTACAAAACATTTTGATGATCATCTATTTGTACGTCAAATTTATGTTGATGACATCATTTTTGGTTCTACTAATAAATCTTTTTGTGATGAATTTAGAAAAATATGACAGACATATTCGAGATGTCGATGATGTGCGAATTGAAGTTCTTTTTAGGATTCCAAGTGAAGTAATTAAGAGAAGGCACCTTCATAAGCCAAATCAAGTACACGCAGGACATCCTCAAGAAGTTAAATATGGACAAAGCCAAGCCCATCAAGACACCCATGGAAACTAATGGACATCTCGATCTCAACAAAGATGGCCCTAATGTGGATCAAAAGGTATATTGATCTATGATTGGTTCTTACTTTATTTATGTGCATCTAGGCCAGATATCATGCTTAGTGTTTGTATGTGTGCAAGGTTTCAAGCCGCATCTAAAGAGTGTCACTCAATAGCAGTAAAAATAATTTTAAGATACCTTGTGCACACACCTAACTTGGGCCTTTGGTATCCCAAAGGATCCAATTTTAATTTAATAGGATATTCTGATGCCGACTATGCAGGATGCAAAGTTGATAGAAAGAGCACGTCAGGAACTTGCCAATTTCTTGGCAGATCCTTAGTTTCATGGTCATCTAAAAAGCAAAACTCCATTGCTCTTTCCACAACCGAAGCGGAGTATGTTGCAACCGGTAGCTGTTGCGCACAACTACTTTGGATGCGACAAACTCTAAGGGATTATGGTTACAATCTAAACCATATTCCACTCCTATGTGATAATGAAAGTGCCATAAAAATTGCACACAATTCAGTTAAACACTCAAGAACTAGGCACATAGACATTCATCATGATTTTCTAAGAGATCATTCACTAAAAGGTGATATAGTAATTTCACATGTTAGAACTAAAAAACAACTTGCAGATATCTTCACAAAGCCACTATATGAAAAGAGATTTTGTGAGCTAGGAAATGAACTAAATATACATGACTCTTGAAACATGGCTTGAAACACGGCATACCTGATTAAATCTCGAAAAACTATCCCTTATATTGATTTTCTCTTGGAAACTATTTCAATTAGTGAATCTTGGTGAATTATGACCATTGTATGATTGTTGATTGCTTACTGGCCATGTTCAACAAGATTATTTGTGAAATGATATCCTTTAGATCACTATTAGATCAAATTGCCAATATCACCTTTATTTCTAATCAGTCCAGCTGACCCGGACTAGTCCGGTGTCAGAACTAGACTAGTCTGTTATTTCAAACTTGTCCGGCTCTGGTCTAGCATATCGAACTTGTCCGGCCCTATAACAGACTAGTCCGTATTCCTAGGGTTTAAACCTAGCCCGATGCCTGGACTTCTTCTTCCTCCCCTCAGAATTGCATTTGCTTTCTCTCTTCTCAAAACCTAGTTCCCAAGGCAATTTTCGCTTTTGTCCACCAGAATCGAAGTTTTCTCCTCGAGGAATCCTGTCCTCAGCGTGAAGCTTCAACTCTCCGGATTAATCCGGACCAAACTCGGTGATTTCGTCTCCAATCATTAATTTTTTAGGTAAAAACCTTCACCCAACCCTAGTTCTCACCTTTCCTTCAATCTTGCTTATTTATCTTGATTCATAGGGAATACATTACCTTTATAAATGTATTCCTATTGTATTCCTACTCGTTTTGCATCAATTTGAGCTAGATTTGTTGAAATAGGACGTTGGGGTTCATACGTTAGTCCAGTATTCTGGTGTCTAGTGCGGACAAGTCCGCACTCTGAAAACGGACAAGTCGGGTACCCTAAAAATTTGAACCTCTAGATTCTTATTTTCACAAAGTTTACAATCAATTCCTATCAATCCTTGAATTCCCCTGTTAGGCACGATGTCGTCAGCTTCCGAGGACATCTCATTTGATTATGAAACCAAGCGTGCCCGTGCAAGGGTACAAAGAGTCAAAGAGAGAGTCATGAAGAAGAGGCATGACTACAATGTTCACTCATCTCCTGCCGACGATGCTCTTCCTAAAAAGAGGAGAGTTGTACTAAAGAAAGCTCTAAGCAAGGATGGTGCTAGTGCTAGCTCAACGGCACCTAGGAGAAGCATCAACAAGGGAAAAGGACTAGCTAGTGGTCTTATTGGTCCGTTGAAGATGAAGGCCCCTATTCACCACAACAGGCAACCTTCAGATGATGACTTCATGGGAAAAGGAAATGAGTTGGCTAACAAGTTCAGAAAGATTGAAGCTTATGAGCAGCCAAAACAATATGCTGATCCAAGATTTTGGAGCCACTTCCATGCTGACTACTATGAGCATGTGTACATGAAGATGCGAAATCCAGTGGTTTCTAGTCAATGGGTGAACACGACTTATTTACAATTGTAACACCCTGATTTTCAAGTTTTGAAAAATTAAAAACTCAAATGGAAATTTAGAGTTAATAATAGGAAAAATTGTTTTTATAAAGAAAGATATTGAATTTATGCATCAGTCTTGCATTTGCATCCATCCTCCAATATTAAAACTTATTTACTAAGATGAATGCATTAAAAGTAATTAAATTAACATAACAAATATGGAAGAAAAGAAATAAAAGAAAAGAAAAGGCTACTATGGAAAAGATACAATAGTTAATAAAAATAATAAAATAAATTAGAAAATAAAAAAGAAACAAACAAAGAAATAATAAATAACAAAAAAAGAAAAAAAGAAAATAATAAATAACGATCAATTAAGAAGAATAAATAAATAATAAACAAATAATATGAAAAGAAAAGAAAAAGAAAAAAAGGGAGTCAACCATGCCTAAACCTGTACAATCCTGCCTACACAAACCAATAAAACTACCGCTGGAAGAAAAAAGAAAAAAAACAAGAAGTCAATCAGCCAGCTAGCAACAGACAGGGCCAATCGGGACTAAGTCTCAAGCGCCCGCCCGTCCTGTACCGATCCCATGGGGACTTTCCAGCCTGACAAACGCCATGCAAACAAATATAGAAAAAAAGAAACAAAAAAAGGAGAGGTCAGCACCGTCTGGCTGTATAGGCCAAGGCCGGGCGGCAGGGACCGAGTTCTATCAAGACTCATGTCCCGTAGCCCTAGCTGCCCGCTCTATAAAAAGGCCCACTCTATAAAAAGGACACCGCCACATCAGCAAGGAAACGCCCACGTCTGTGTTCATCCTACCGTAAACCCTGCTGCCTATAAAAGGCCAGGCGCCTTGCCGCACGAGGAAAAAAGCTAGCGCCGCCGCAGTTCCAGAGAGAAAAAAAAGCTCTAGCTGCCACGGAAAAAGAAGGAATCGCTGTTCCACAGAGATCGTCACATCGTCGCCGTTTTTTGCGGAGATCGCTGCATCATCTTCTTCGTTAACGTATCGTCGTCGTCGTGCCGCCGGAGGATCGCATCGCCGTCTCCTTCATTTCCGTCATGCCTTCATCCTCTTCGTATTCGTCAGACCGTCGTCATCTTCATCAACGAAACTCTAGATCCCGGAGACACACGTCGCGCCGCCGTTCTACGACCATCCGGACTAGATGCGCACACGATAGGTATTACGGTCTAGATTTAGACAACTATTTCAATTTCAATTCTTGAACTGAAACACGTGTTGAATGTATTTTATTTTGTGCAGTCGTTAATCATCACCAGATCATCATAAATCAATCTAAAAATTGTAAATTAGATTAAATCATACAAGATCAACCTGTTATTTTAGATTTGACCAAATTTATATTTTCAGTATTATTTAATCTATTTTTCAGATTTAATAAATAAGATTAAAGCCTAGTTAATTCATAAAGTATCAAATTAAATGCACAAAAATTCCTAAAAATTTAGAATATATTCTAGTAAGTTATTAATAATATTTTCAACATATTTAATGTTATTAAATAAATGTTTTGCCTCTGAATAAATTCTAATTAATCCCAAACATACCCAAATAAATAGGAAATCATTATCGAAAATTACTAAAAAGCCATAGAAATTTATTTAGCATTAATACAAAAATATTTCCTGCATACATCCCTATTTTCCATTTGATTAGTGGTTGCAATGCATTTATTATGTATGTTTGCTTGTTTATGTGGTTGATTGCGAGTAGACCGATACGCTCAAGAGGTTATGATCGAGAAGCGGGTATGTGTGGATCTTCGTGTGCAAGACTTTGATTTGCTTGACCATCAGAATTGCGGGATATAAAAACAAGTGTTCTTGATCATATTGATCCCGTTTTATTAAATGTTTTGTTTGTAAAATTGCATGCTCATGTCAATATGATGGGAAACCTATACGTAGGAGTTTACTAGTGTTGTACGCCAACCCTTGTCGCTGGGATATACATGATGAGTCGGGTATGGGTATTTTTCTTTTTGCACCACATCTCTACACGGGTTATGGGTAACTTAAATAATATGCTTGACAACTTTAATTGTGAGAATTTGGGATGGTAATAAGATGATGATTAAATTAGCAACATGGAACTTAGGAGATCTAAGCAAGCATCGTTTTGTGGAATGGGTTGGATGGTACAGTGGTTTTACTTGCCTTAGATCTAAGGACTGGTTCATGCGAGAATATGCCAGGACAACAGTGCCACCACAAGACCAAGTATGGGTGCGGCGTAGCTGAATAATTCGGAGTGTTGCTAGTATTGTATGGACCATTGGATGGCACGGGGAATGGGAGTTGAGGAGGGATACCCTAGGATCCACATGGCACACGAGGGGGCCCGTGGGTGGGATAATGGAGATTCAAGCCTGCCGGTGAAACCATAGTGGGCCCGTACATACTAGTAGTCCCTTTTGAAAGGCTATTTTGTGATCTCTTGGCCACACACCTATGGAAGCGTGATAAGGCATAATAAAGGTTCTTAGTCACCGAAAGGTGATGAAATAACGAACATGTGGGTAAAGTGGTACAACCTCTGCAGAGTGTCAAAAACTATCATGATAGTCGTGCTCCCAATTAAGAGTACCTGGATGGCCTACATGATTAGAGGGAACTTGGGATTCATGATGGTTATGGTTTAATAATGGTTATGGATGGTTTGTGGTTTATGCCTTATGGTTATGGATATGAATTTGAGTTATGATAACTGGGCATGGATAATGATGATGATTGCAATAATTGGATATGGTTTCATATTATGTTAATATGATGGATACGATGGGATTATTTCACATAGACATAGTATAATGCTTTTTACTTGTTTTGATGTACTTTTAAGCACTTAGCCATTATTGTACTCGTCATTTGTATCAGCTACATGTCATACTTTCCACACTTGCTTAGTATGACATGTACTCACCCTTGCAATCCCCCCAGTTTCAGGTGTTGTTTGGGAGTATCATGAGGATAATGCGGAGTACTAGGCTGTGTGCTGCCGTCAGCCTTGCCTGTGGTGTTGCTTGGAGCCATGCTACCCTATTTGCTTAGTTTTCTTATTTGATTAATTAGATTATTTCCACTACAGTTATAGTTTAATAATGACCATTAGATTTATAATATGAATATTATTTGGATATTGTAATAAAAGTACTTATTTAATAATTTGAGTTGTGGTAATTATCTATTTAGTATTTGTTAATCACTTGATATATGTGTGTTAAACATCCTGGGCACACATATACTGCACTTGGTTCATATTCAGAACCGGGTGTGACAACAATCCAAGAACTGTCAAGCATATCATGAAGTCTTGGAGGCATTGGAGAGGCATGGTTTGAAGGATCTTCTATCCTTCCGATACAATTGGAACGATGAAGTCATCACCCAATTTTACTCTACTCTCTACTTTGCCCGTGATGATGGGGATAAGATGATTTGGATGACACATGAATCCAAGTATAGTGTCACTTATAAAAAATTTACCAGGATACTTCATCTTGAAGATACCTTGGAAAATGATCTCATTATTCATAACTTGAAGCCTTTGGAGAAGGATGAGCTAGAATTCCTCTATGATACAAGAATGCCACACAAGCCTCCTACCACGAAGTACTTGAAGCCATTCTTTGCTGTGCTTAATAGAATATGAGAAAGACTATTGCTCCAAAGGATGAAGATGCAGGGACAAGTCAAGGAACTCTAAGGGCCTTGATGAAATTAATAAGCAAGAAAAGGACCTTCAACCTCTTTGAATATATCTACAATGACATTGTGAACATCTCAATCACTCCCAAGGTCTTGTGGCTACGCACCTTACATCATGTTCATGATTGAGAAGGTCACCGGCCTTGAGTTTGTTAAGGATGTTGAGCATACCTGCCTCAAGCCCCAGAAGCCGATAGTCTACACTATTCCCTCTGCTCCTGCCTCACCTACAGTGGAACAGAGATCTAAGCATGCTCATGAAGGCATAAGGACTCCAGCTGCTACCTCTGCTCCTTCATCCTCCAAAGAGTCCTCCATTGGTGTGTTGAAAATGCTCTCCTCCATCTTTGCATCTTGCCGCAAAGTGGAAATCAAACAACACAAGGAAAGTCTAGCTAGAAAGAGACATCAAAGGTACATGATGGCCAACATCAAAGCTATTTCTGAGAAGATAGAAATTGAGCCAGTGGGATCACTTCAGATTTCAGAGGATTCACAAGAAGATATCACTGAAATGGCTCCCCTCACTGAGCAAGAGTTGAGCTCATTTGGACTAGTAGGTGTCTCCACTCCTCCTCCTCAGCATGTACTTGAAGAGGAAGATTTTAGAGAGGACCGAGAGTGAGGGAGACAGTGGCGAAGGGTGATTCCACTCAATTTTTCCCTTTTTGGTGCCTTGATGCCAAAGGGGGAGAGATTGAGACTAGTAGCTTATTTGGTAACCTTAAGGACTAGTGATCGAGGACATGTATCTTTATTTCAAATTATTGTAATCTCCTTTGGATGTGCCTATGTATTTAATCTGAATGTGTGATGCTTATTCAATATTGTTGTGATAGTTGCTTTTATAATTGATATGTTCTTATCTTTTGGCACGTCACAATATTTGATCATACACTCTATAGGCACCCCACCATAAAGAGTGCATATATGTGAGAAGTTCTTATTGTTCATTTGTCATTCTGATATATGCACACTTTATGAAAATCAATTTTTACGCTTATTTGTGAATCTCAATTGGTTGTCATCAATCACCAAAAAGAGGAGATTGAAAGTGCATCTAGGCATTCCCTTGTGGGTTTTGGACGATTGATGACAAAGAAATGAGATTCTAATGAATTCATTGAGATGAATGCAGGTTAACTAAGATTAGATAGTTGGTGCACTCAAAAAGGTGAAAAATGAAGTGATGAAGAAAAAAGGAAAAGGCCCAATTGATGAATAAAGCACAAAGTAGACTTAATTGTATAGGATGTGTGTGAGAGACACATCCCAATATCTCAAGTCTTTGCATAGGGGTAAGTGCTTAAAATCAATCTTAATAATTCACTAAGCACCGGACTAGTACGTTCACAAACCGGACTAGTCCGTTCAACTTCCTGTAGTCTCACTTCACAGACTGGACTAGTCCATTCATGGACCGGACTAGTCTGTTAAACATTCTGATGATCTCTAACACTATGCACTAGACAAGTCCGTTCATGGATCGGACTAGTCCGAGGAACTTTTTGTTGTTCCAATACATAGGGCATCGAACATGTCCGGCATACCTCACACATATTAGGGTTTTTAGTGTCCTGCACATTCCACGCGGATTTTACTCAGCACACCGGAAATGTCCGGTCCCCAGAGCGGACTAGTCTTGCCTTTGGGATACCTAACAGTAACAATTTTGAAAACACTATAAATAAGAGATCCACAACCCCATAAATACAACTCTCGCATTCTACTGTCAAGAACTAAAACCCTAGCGCCGCCACTCGTCACAAGAGCACAAAAACACATCTCCCCACGCATCTAAGGACCTAAAAAGTGCAATTCTTTGAGTATTCAGATTTGGGATTGGGGGATCGTTGTCTACGCGTCATTGAGCACTTGGGGTTTGATCTCTTTACACTCTTGCATTACTTGTAATCTTTTCGAGTGTATTAGATCACGTTTCTGCTGTAATTTCTGTGGGAGCCCTCAACGTGTGAAGTTTCCCCACCAACTCGGTGATTACCCGTGATAGTGGAATCAAGTCGGCCTTGTGTGGTGACTTGACGAGGGAAAAGAGTTTGAAGAGACCCAACTCTGAGTGGGCCTCCTCAACGAGGACGTAGATCTCTTTGGTGAGATCGAACCTCGGTAAAAATTCGTGTCTCGTGTGCTCATCTCTTTACTTTTGCAATTATCATTATTTAGAGCATTAAGTTGATCAAACTTGTAATCTGAATTAACATTGTATTCCATGTGCAATTTTGCAATACTAACTGTTCAATCAAGTGTTTTGAATAGTTGTTTAAATTCCGCTGCTATAACATTTACAATTTCTGCATCAACACTTGATCAATTCACAACACATCAACACACCGGACTAGTCCCCAGTCATACCGGACAAGTCCGGTCTCTAAGGTATTTAACGATTTGATTAAGTGTGCAGGAAAACTTTCAAATCCTATTCACCCCCTCTAGGCCACATTAAAAACTTGCCCAGCAGGGCCGCACGCGGCACGGTCCTTAACCGATACAGACGGGGCTACCAACCCAACCTCCAGCATCTGCCTCGCCATTACCGACCCAGACACGATGTGGTCACAAGCGTTGTCCCATCTTTCGGGTCGAGATCAACCTTGTGCGTCCCATCCTACAAAAATCACCATCCACATCTCAAGTTTAAGAGTGATTATTGTGGTGACATCTCGCGAGTTGGTTTTTCTCACTCGACTTCTCTCACAAGTAGAATTCAACTACTGGACTTGTGTCAGTAAAATGTGACCATTCTTGCAAGTAGATTCCAACTACTCGACTTCTATCGATCTGTTAGCTAAACAATTAAGCATAGCAATATAATATGATGAAGTAATGTCCTGCCCATCCACTCTAAGGATTATTTGGCCATGCATATTTGAGTATCATGAAAACTTGACCTAATGCACAATACATACCTCATACATATAGTGTATACAAAAAGAAAATTTGATAAAGGTTGTTATATGCAAACCGGGGCTTGCCTTAGGTTGCGACTAAGCAAATGTCAATAATAGTCAGTGCTTGATCTTGTGATGAAGACTCGCTTCAAGTCGACGCCTTTCATCAAGTGTACTGCTTCTCCAGAACAGGGATTGCTTGCAGCAAGATCCTGGTTGCTCCCCTTCTCCTTGATATGGTGCTTCTTGTCGAGCTCCTCCGTCGTGATCACTATTCGATATAAATATGCATAGAGGAGAGAACAAACTTTAGTAAAGAAAGAAAAGCTTAGTGTATCTCATGAAGAGTTAAACATGTTTTGCACTGACTACATAATTGTTGCTGCTGTATTTCAGATTCTAGTGAACAGGTTGGGGTTCTAGCAAAGTGAAAATAGAAGCAATTGAATTATGAACTTCAATGATATTCATGTAGAGGAAATAGTATAGGGAAAATATTTATAAAGCTCAAAAGAATTTAAACATGCTGTACATCGGGCTGCACAATGTTCTATGAGGTATTTATCTTCTGGTGGAAAATATGGGAGTTAACCAAATTTGATTTGGGGCAAAAGTGAATGTGAACAATAGGACATTCATGTAGAGGAGAAATCAAAGGAGATGATTTTGTTTAAGACTGAACCTAATGAAGCAGGGATTTTTACAGTAGTCAATACTGGTCTAGTGGAAAATGTTGGCAAAGTTTCAGCTAAAGAACTGGTGAATGTGGTCTACATAAATCCTTAGAGCTTTAACCATCTATGAAATTTTCATTAATGTTCTGTTGTTTTGACAATGGTAAAAGTTGGTTTTCTGTTTATAGGAGGTCAAGAAGAGTCTAATAAAATTGGTTTCATAAATTTCTAGTTATTATACAGGGAGATATTGATTTTATAAGTTCGGACATTTTTCTGAAAATGTTTCTGGACATTTTCGGAATTTTCTAGGTACATACAGGTTGGGAACATAATTTTATTCAAATCAACTCAAATGACTCACAAATGTTTGCTGGAGTTCAAAGGAATTATGAGGAAGAGTCTGGCAAAATTTGGGAGTTTTTCAATGAATGGAGCATCTGGAATCAATTTCTAAGTAGTTTTGCTTAGTGAAATTATCAAGGATAAAATTTGGAATTTCATACTGATGCAAATGCACCAATGCAGAGTAGAGACCATAAGGAGTCTAACAAAATTTATTTGGGAATTGTTGGCCAAATATACTAGGCGATATTATTTTTGAAAGTTTGACACAATTCTGGAATTGTTTTCTAATTGGAAAAAGAATTTAAACCGCAGCTGGCCCACTGTTCCAAATTGACCAATGGCAGCCGAGCTACATGGAGGGCTATAGATTTCTAGCGCATGGACACTAAATCCCGAGTCCACAAAGGATCCTAAGCTTTGGCTTCTATTCAATGACATGCGGGCCCTAATACTTCTTCTTGTACCACTGGCTGGACAGATTGGGTGGCGGCGCCCTCGCCGCGGAGCAGCGGCGCACCTCGGACTAAGGTTATGGGGATCAGATTGACTAAAGACTGACCGCAAGTGCACCAAATGGGATGAGCAACAAGTTGATCAGAGTGGCGAAATTTAATGGTGACGGGAACAGTATCCGCGACGGCGGTGGGCGGAGGATGAACACCGGCAAGGTTGCTCCGACTAGTCCACGCACCAAGTAGCTCGGGAATTGGCGTAAAAACACCAAGGTGATGTGGGGATATGGAAAATGGACCAAACCCGAGTAGAAAGGTTCACCGCAGTGACCTAGGTCCGCAAGGCCGGCGGCCATGAAAATTGGTTGCCCCGAGGCTATGGTGCGTATTTTTCTTTGCCGTTTGGTCGATAAGGACCGTGATTAGGTATAGAAACTATTCCCTAATTGGATTGAAGCATCTTAAGCCGTGGAAATGGAATTTCTTCGTCAAATTCCCTCAGTTCTAAAGAGTACCCGAAGCAAAAACCTATAACCCGGCTCATCGACGTTAGGAGAGGTTCAGAGGCTTTGGGAGCACGATGTAGAGAGTATGGCAAACCTTATGACGGCAAAAGCTAAGAGGGAAAACCTTTAGACCGTCTTGGTGCCGAAGAACAGAGGCGGTGAGGTAATTTTTTGATGCTGTGGAGAAAAAGCGCCGCGGCCACGGGTTGACATCAATGATGCAGCAAGCTGGGGAGGTAGAGGAGGAACTTGAGCGTGCTTTGGCAGCCACGAGTGTTTGAGGAGGCGTCGGATAGCAGGGTGAACCGATGATCTATTAGAGAATAGTGTCTTGATTATATTACCCTAAGACAATGGAAATGGGTACACTTTATATAGACTAGCTAGTGTAGTGTGAAACCAAAGCCCCTTTCATACTACACAGATTCAAAGGATAACATCAAATACTAAACTCAGGCCAACAATCTTTTCACACTACATAGATTCAAAGGCTACCCCCCTCCCCCTAGTCTCAACATCTAGCCACAACAAATGTTGAGACTGGACCGAAACTCCGAGAATAGCGACGATGGGAGCTCTTTCGCGAAGATGTCAGTGAACTGCGATGTCGTCGGGATGTGGAGAACCCGGACCTCGCCACGTGCAACCTACTCACGAATAGAATGGAGATTAATCTCCACATGCTTCATGCGCTGATGCTGGACGGAGTTGGTGGAGAGGTAGACGACACTGACGTTATCACATTAGACCAGCGTGTTGCGGGTGACAGGGGAGTGGAGCTCCTGATGTAGCTACTGAAGCCAGGAAGCCTCAGCCACGCCGTTAGCCACAACACGGTACTCCGCCTCAGCACTCGAGCGCGACACCATGGGATGCTACTTCGAGGACTAGGAGACGAGGTTCTCAACCAGGAAGGCGGCGTAGTTAGAGGTGGAACGACGGGTGTCTGGGCGGCCTGCCCAGTCAGCTTCGGTGTAGACGACCAACTCGGAGGCCGAGTCACATCGAAGGAGGATGTCGTAGTCGATGGTTCCGTGCAGGTACCAAAGGATCTGCTTCACAACGATGAGGTGCCGCTCCTGCCGGTCATGCATGTGAAGGCACACCTGTTGAACTGCGTAGGAGATGTCTCGCCTGGTGCAGGTGAAGTATTGAAGTGCACCTAAAGACTCTTGTAGGCAGTCGGGTCACTAACGGGTGTCCCGTTGACAGAAGAGATCTTTTTTTGGGTATCCACCAACATGGAGCATGGTTTACACTCAGCCACTCCCGCTCGCTCGAGGATGTCCAAATAATACTTCCGCTGGTGAAGGAACATACCACCTGGTCGATCCTCGGCCGCAATACCCAAGAAGTGGTGGAGCTGGCCCAAGTCCTTCATAGTGAACTCCTGCTGTAGGGCGAAGATAGTATGCTGAAGGAGAGCTGGGCTGGACACTGTCAACACAATGTCATCGATGTACAAGAGAAGGTAGACAGTGTCACCCTCCCGTCGATAGACAAACAACGACGGTCTGACTTGGCCTCAACGAAACCCAACGAGACCAGGAAGGTGGCAAACCGGCTATACCAAGATGCCTGCTTCAGACCGTATAAGGACTTGTTCAGATTGCAGACTATGTCTGGATGAGCAGAATCAACGAACCCTATTGTTGACATTTCTTACGTCACATAAAATCCGCAAGCGCAAGAAACTGTTGTGTAGCATTTCACCCAAGAGTATTCCCAAGAATATCGTTTTTATCCGAAAGGAAGGCAATGGAGTAAAGATGACACTACTCTTATGATCAAACTATGGGATACTAATCAATTATTAGGATTGGGGTAAGTTGATAATATGGGTAGTGTGACACACACCTAAGCAATCTATTCTAAGGTAGGGTCCTAGAGGAGATTAAACTAAGAGTTGGGGATTTAATCCTACAATGCTTCTAATATACATATACATAGCCTAGGTTAGATACTAATGAGCATGTCAATGGTGAATACTTAAGCTAAGTTGTTCAACACATCGGGCACAGGTTTACCCCTAGCAATACTAGGATGACTCCCGCAAAGAGCTTGTGGCATAGCCAAACGTGGAGGATTACAAAGGACAGATAGGGCTGTCACCACCTACTGCCTACCTCTTCAATCTGTGAGTCTACGAGACATCCAACGTTACTTAACTATCCTCACCATGCCAGCATATTAAGTAAATACCTTAGGAGCCCGGACACAAGCCATCCTAAGGAAATGACTAACCTAAACATCGTTGAACCGATGTTGAGACATAGCATAAGTTATTCATATTAACATGATCATATCATAAATAATTAGACTATAGTGGGGGTTTGTAGTGTTTATGATGATAGAATAATATTGTTATGGTATAATGATAAAGACTACTCCTACCACATACATGGAATCCACAATCAAACAAGAAACGCTTCATCCAAGTATATGAATAAAAGAATACTAAAGATAATATCTTATTTATGCATAAAGACACAAATATAAGAAAAGTCACATGACCCATAGCTTTCCCAATTTTGACTTGGGACTTGAGGCTCCTCTCTACAACCTAACCTCCACTAAGGAACTAGGAGAACTAGTGTATACAACAAAATGATGCTCAAGTGGTGTGTATGTGAAGTGAGGGTAGGTGGTCCTATTTATAGGTGGAGAAGGGTCGGTTCCTGCCACCAAATGTGCGAGAATCAGTCATAATCATCTTCAGGAAGCCGGGAGGAGCCAACACATGTCGATTGACCAAGTTGGCACCAGGACCAAGTCGGCCAACTAGGGGGATCGGTCGACCTGGTCAGGTCTTCGTTGGGGCTATGTTTTCTCCAGGTCCCTCACAAGTGGGTCCCCCTTACTGATATAGGTGATACACTGTTGGATGGCCTCAGATACTCCTGTTTGTAGGCCATTTGATCCATATGGTGCCACATGTCGGTGCTTGATTGGCTGGGAGGATAATTTATAGGATCCATCCTCTTGTTTCACTTCACTTCTGTATAACATACCTGCATGCACCAATTTCTCAAAGTACAAGTGGAACTAGGTCATTTCTAACTATAATGTGTGTAAGAAATATTCATTCCTTCACATAATTGAGTTATATTGATGGTTGATATTGGTATATAATGACCGTCCCCCAAGTGCACCCTTTGCTCATTCCAAAGCAAAGATAAAGTCTTAGGTTGTTGATCAGGAGTTGCTACAATGTCCTATTTTGCAAAAGTACCAAGTGCACAACAAAATATTCTATCTTGCATTGAATAAATTGGCTATGGTACCTCACACTTGTTCTTAGTCTTTATGGGGTTATGTCTTATCCTTTTCTTGGGTGGTTGAAGGACATAACAGTAGAATGAGCACGCATCACCTAATTTATGAGATCCACACATATTTCCGTAATTTCAAATGGTGTTTGGATTTAAGTTCCTCAAATTATACACTCAATCACTCCTATGTGGGAAGTGGTATGTGTATCCTCACCAAGGCAATGCCTTTCTTGTCCTACATATAAATAAGGCTTGTATGTAGAGCTTGGTAGGGATCAAGAGTAGGCATATTTGCAACTCATATATTGCTAAGTAAAAAGAGTAAGCCTTAGGAGAAAACAAATCATACTTTTGATCAAGATTTGTGCAAGTGTGATGGAGTATTTATGGAGTGGGAATATGAAGATGACTCCTTTGTATCATTCTCTTTTTGTGAGGATGAAACATGGCTAATTATTTTCTCTCTTTTTCTCCTTCTCTTTTCTTTTCTCACGCTCTTAATGAGCATGCGTTTTATTTTTCTTGTAGCCATGTCTTCTACTCCTCTTTTTTTAAATGATTTTGAGAGAGTATTATGCATGAAAATCATGGAGTATGTTTGTGGTGGTTGTCGGTACCCCGCGTACCAGGTACCCCATGATACCGCAAGAAGTGCAAGGGAGTTCCACCTATCAAAGTTGAAGACCTCCATAGGCCCCACGCGCCACACCGCACTGGACCCGCCTCCTTCAAATGGGTAGCTCCGGCACTACCACGTGTAATATAAGACCAGAGCTAAACTCCCTACATAGGGGAGCTCCGTGCTTGACACATGTACAGTGACCCCGGACCTAACCCCCAATAGAGGGGAGCTCCTGTGCCACTATATGTGTAGCGGCTCCGAACCCACCTCCCCGCAAGGCGAAGCTCCAGATCTGCCACGTGTCGAGCCTCTGGACCTACGACACCAGCAAGAATACTGGCGGATCTCCAACGGCATTCAAGGGATAGTGATTGCTATAGTTACAAGGCCTGATTATGTGCCATTAATATAATGTTAATGGCGCACGATCAGAAGACCTTTAATACCGGTAACCCATTAAGGCGCGTTATCACACTATTAGGGTGCTTAAACACACTTAATTGTGTTTAGACAATAATAAACATTGGGGCCATATTTCGGGCTAGGCAACTCATGTAACAGCCATCCCTTTGTCTATAAAAGGGATGTGCTGCACGATACCAGACAAGCAAGCTCATACGCACGCAAGCACCCACAAATCTCCAATACAACAACACACACCCGTGGAGTAGGGTATTACGCTCAGGCGGCCCAAACCATGTAAATCAACTGTGTCATCATCTTGTCTAAGATCTCCGCACGCCCTAACCGGTACAAGAACCTCTGCGGGCTACAGTTTAGTAGTAGCACAGGAAGTGTCGTTCATACGGTTCGACAGTAGTGAAATGGAATGATAAAATTTTGCTAACTTCTAGTGTAGAAGTTTAGCATGTGCCCGTGTAATCTTGATCTTAAAAGCATGAATAGATTCTCACGTAGGTCTATACTAGTTTGACTAGGCTCAATGTAAAGGCAAATAGCATATGTATAAGGTTTATATAATTCAAATCATCATATGGTTGTAGTAGGAATTTATATCAAATAAAGAACTCCCATTTTAAATTTTCTCCAAAAAGTTAAGTTTCACTTTCAACTAGGATATTAGCAGCTATTATCACTATATCATATCCCACAACAACCTGGAGTTGGACTTAGCTTTTGCTACCCACAATTTCCATGTTTTAGGACAGAACATTCTAGGCCAATAAACCCAATACTTGGAGAATACTAAGTTATATGCAAGGGAATAGAGAAAATAAAATAGAGCAACTATTCATCATTTCAACTTATGCAAAGTAAAAATATTCTTACCGCACATCCTTTATTTTATTAACCTAACCTATACATTATTATTATTATTGTTATTATTATTAGATGCAAATGTGGTGGAAAGAACTAAAATAAAGGAATGCAAATGGGGTGTGATAAAAGTTACCTCAAGTGGGGGTCCTCCCCCAAGCTTGTTCTTGGTCACGGTCCGCGATAGGGGTTGAAACCCTAACGACGAATGTAGGCCATGAGGTTGGCCTAACCTTGTTACAGCATGGCGTTGGCATTGGAGGGTTGAGTGTCGATGTTGGGTTGCCTTCCATGTGTCCCATGAGTGTGGTATAAGAGAGTGTTGTTCATGTTGCTCGTCCGCACTTCATGGTTTCCATAGGTTGGATGTATGTTGACGTTTCTTATGTCACAGATCATCTCTCAAAAGAGATGAGGTCCGCAAGCGCATGAAATCTGTCGTGTAGCATTTCACCCAAGAGTATTCCCAAGGGTATCGTATTTATCCCAAAAGAAGGCGGTAAAGTAAAGTAAAAACTACTCTTATGATCAAGCTATGAGATACTAATCAATTATCAAGATAGGGGTAAGATGATAATGAGGGTAGTGTGACACACGCCTAAGCAATCTACTCTAAGGATAAGATTGTCCTAGTAAGAGTTAGACTACAAGGCGGGGCTACTCCTATTGTACTCTAATTACTCATATACAAAGCCTAATAAAGTACACGTGAATATGTTAATGGTGAATACTAGGGCTTAGTGGTCCAACATCTTGGACACGGGCTTACCCTAGTCTGCCAGGCGACTCCCGCCAAGAGCCTACATCATAGTCGAACGTGAAGGATTACAACAAACGGATAGGGTTGTCACTACCTACCACCTACCTCTACAACCCGTGGACTACAATGCATCCGACGCTACTTAAGTATCCAAGCACCACGCTTGGATGCTAAGTAAATACCTTAAGAGTTGCAACGTAATATTCATCCTAAGGCAATGACTAACCTAAACATCGTTGACCAATGTTGGATCCAAGCACTAACATATTCATATTAACATAATCATATTATTACCTAATTAGACTATAGTGGTGGTGTATGATGTTTATGATAACATGATAATAGAATTATGTCGATATCATAACAACATCTACACCTACCACATACATGGACTCCACAATCAAACAAGAAACACTTTGCCCAAGTATATGAATAAAGAGATACTAATAATACTATTATAATGCATAAAATCATAAATACTAGAAAATATACATGAGCCATACCTTTGCCAATTTGGACTTGGGACTAGAGGCTCCTCTCTATAGCCTAACATCCACTTAGGGTTTGGAGAACTAATGTATACAAGAGAGTAAATGCTCAAGCGGTGTGTGGAGTGAGGGAGATCCCTACCCCCGATTTGTACCCTCCAAAGGTCGGTTTGGCGTCAGAAAAAGCGAGAGAATCAGTCGCCATCGTGATCTCCAAGCCGTGAGGAGCCAACACATGGCGTTGACCGCGTTTGGCGCGAATACCAGGTCGGGCGACCTTGTGGTTCGGTCGAACTGCAAACGGCTCCAAACGCGCCAAAACTTCTTTCTGACACTTTTATATGGGCCCCCATCATGGGTATGGGTGATTCTCTTGATTTTTAGTTGTTTTCTACTCCAAGTGGTCCCATGAATCCTCATGATTGCGCCTGATTGGTTGGAAGTGTGTTTTCTTGCCTTGTGGCCATGCATTCACCTTAAATCTGCATATAATACCTGCATGCACCAATTTCTCTAAGTACAAGTGGAACTATGTTATTCCTAACTATCATGTGTGTAAGAAATATTCATTCCTTCACGCAATCGAGTTATATTGACGCTCAAAATTGGTATATTACGACAGTCAACAAACACCCTGATTACCCTTTGCTCGTCCCGAAGCAAAGATAAGTACTTAGGTTGTTGATCAAAGGTTGTTACTATGTCCCATTTTGCAAAAGTAACAAGTGCACAAAAAATATTCTACCTTGCATTGAATAAATTGGATATGGTACCTCACCCATTTTCTTAGTCATTATGGGTCTTATGCCTCATCCTTTTCTTGGGTGGTTGAAGGACATAACAGAAAAATGAGCATGCATCACCTAATGTATGAGTTCCACTCAAATTTCTGGAGAATATCAAATGGTGTTTGGATTTAAGTTCCTCAAATGATGCACTCAATCACTCCTATGTGGGAAGTGGTATTTGTATCCTCACCAAGGCAATGCCTTTCTTGTCCTACATCTAAATAAGACTTGTATGTAGAGCTTGGTAGGGATCAAGAGTAGGCATATTTGCAACACATATATTGCTAAGTCAAAAGAGTAAGCCTTAGGAGAAAACAAATCATACTTTTTATCAAGATTTGTGGAAGTGTGATGCAATATTTGCGGAGTGGATTTGGATTTCGAGATGACTCCTATTTGTGTAGACTTTCTTAATTGCAGGGATGAAACATGGCTACTTTTTCTTTTCTTTTTTTTCTCATACTTATGGTGTAAGCATGCCTTTTTTTCTCATGCTTATGATGTAAGCATGCATTTTTTTTCTTTTTTTTCTTGTATCAATCTCTTCTACTCCCTTTTTATGCAGTGAATGTGAAGAGAGTACTAAGCATGAAAGGCATAGAGTTTCTGTTTTTGTCGTGGCATGATGATATGAAGGAATTTTGCTACCTTCTAGTGTAGAGGTTTAGCATGTGCTCGTGTAATATTGATCTTAAAAGTATGAAAAGATTCTCACATAGGTCTATACTAGTTTGACCAAGCTCACTGTGAAGGCAAGTAGCATATGCATAAGATTTATCTAATTCAAATCATCATATGGCTTTGGTAGGAATTTATATCAAATGAGGAACTTCTAATTCAAATTTTCTCCGTGAAATCAAGTTTCACTTTCAACTAGGAATTAGCAGCTCTTATCACTATATCATATCCCACAACAACCTAGGCCCTGCTTGGCATAGCTGAAACTTGTTACAAAAGCAGCTTGTTTGAAAAGCTGGTGAAAAGCAGCTTCTGCTTATTTCCTGCTTTTAGTTCATTCTGAGAAGCAGCTGAACTAATAAGCTGTTACAGAAGCTTCTTGTTTGCCACACCCTCAGCTTATTTTTATGAAGAAGATGCAGCAGAAGCTGTGCCAAACAGGGCCCTAGAATTGGACTTAGCATTTGCTACCCACCATTTCCAAGTTTCAGACAAGAACATTCTAGGCCAATAAACCCAATACTTGGAGAATACTAAGTTGTATGCAAGAGACTAGAGAAAATAAAACAGAGCAACTATTCATCATTTCAACTCATGCAAAGTAAAAATATTCTAATCCCACATCCTTTATTTTATTAACCTAACCTATACTACATTATTTTTTATTTTTATGATACAAATGCTGTGGAAATAAAGAAATAAAATAAAGGAAGCAAACGGGGTGTGATACAAGTTACCTCAAGTGGGGTTCCTCCCCAAGCTTGTTTTTTGTCAAGGTCCGCGATAGGTGTTGAAACCCTAACGACGGATGTAGGCCATGAGGTTGGCCTAACCTTGCTGCAGCATGGCTTTGACATTGGAGGATTGAGTGTTGATGTTGGGTTGCCTTCTATTGGTTCCATGAGTGTGGTCGAGGAGAGTGCTGTTGATGTCGCTCATCCACACCTCAAGGTTTCCACAGGTTCGATGTACCTTGTTATTCCTTGGCTAAGGTAATGATAACCCTTGTCTACAAAGGAATACCTTGCACGCAACATGCGTTGAGTGTGTTCCGTCATTCTTTTCCTAAGGTTTATCATACCTTCTTGCCATAAAGGAATAACTTGTACTCATCATGCATTGGTGTGATCTGTCATACCTTGGCTAAGGTAATGATAACCTTTAGCCACAAAGGAGTGACATGTACCCAACATGTGTTTAGTACGATCCGTTATTCCTTGGCTAAGGTACAATATACCTATAACCACAAAGGGATGACATGCACTCAACATGGATTGAGTGTGATCCATTGTTCTTTGGCTAAGGTATAAATACCCTCTAGCCACATAGGAACATCTTGCACCCAATATACATTGGATGTGATCTTGTCATTCCTTGGTTAAGGTGCATCATACCTTTTAGCCACAAAGGAATAACTTACACACAATGATGGTGGCGATTCCCTTGAGCTTGAATGAGTGCTTAGAATAGTTGAGAGCATAATGCTCTCACATACTCGTAGCAGCCCATTGGTTGCTCATGGAGGGTTACCATTTCAAATCTCCGGCCTCATATAGTTATGGTTGGCCTTCGGGCTTAATTTCCGATAGGTAGCAACCATACTAATTTTCTCCTTGGCCAAGAGAAGTTAAAATGGAATCCTCTAGGGATTCCAACAATCGGATCTTTTAATGCATGCATAGTTATTTTACTCCTGCAAACTTCCTCTATGATAGAGAGGGATGGTTAGCTCTCAATATTTGTACAAATGAATTTTCTAGTTAGGTAACCGAATCTTCATTTGTACGTACGGGGAAGAACAAGACCAAATATGCATTGGGTCCAATTTCACATGTATTCATGAACAATGTATGAATCATTGCTAGGAGTGGGGCTTTATGGATAAATCAAGTTGAACATTTTTTAAGGCTCCTACTCATCACAATGCAAGCGATATAAATACACTACATGGATCCCTTCATCTTGTAAAATTTCTAACCATCATAGTTTTTTACATAAGCAAATATTTATTATTTGGGTTGGCAAACAAGATTCTCAATTTTATCCCCCTGAACATTTTAATTTCTTGCCTATGAATTTGAAATTTAGTGATGAATTAGCCATTATAATTATGGTCATCACTATTCCTAGGTTGCTATATACCAATTCAACCATTAAGTAATTTCATAAGCATTACCTAGGAAGAAAATGTCTAAGTCAATTTTAGCAATGCTTGTGAAATTCTAATACTTGTTTAAATTTATTACTAAGTAAGGTGACATTCATTTCTGAAGAATCAAAAGAGCAATGCCAACACTTACTCTCTTGAGGGTGCATAAGAATTGAATGATGAGAAGGTGTAAACCTTCCTTACCAATGCACGCAAAATTCATTCAATCCTAATGCAATTCCAACGACAGAAAATTTTAAACATGTACCTCACTTGAAGAGCTGTCCGAGTTAAAGGTCGTTGTGCGAGAAACTCATGACCATGGATTTTGGTGTAGCCTTCATGTTCAATGTCTTCTGCCAAGTTGAAGTTGGAGTTGAATGAGCTTCATCTTGTTCCTCCATTGGGCCACCATCTTGAGCATTCCTCCATCATGAACTCAAAATGAGATCGATGGAGAGGTATGCAATTGATGGCGCCTTCCAACCTTTTTACAAGTTTTATCCTAGCTGCACTAAAATCAAGAACAAACAAAACAACTCGAAAACGGGTTACATTAGCTCAAAAGCATATCGTACCCTTTGTCAAATTGTTTTTCCCAACTTTATACAACTTGCAAATGCACTGAATATTAAGGGAAATATTTTTAGTTTGAGTTAGGAAGATGAATTCAAGTGGTTACGCCCAATGTTCATATCCAAATAAATTTATTTCCTAATTAAAGATTTTAATTTTATGAGGTTGGAAATTTTACTTGCCAAGATGCAAGTGTGGAAACTCAAACATGCTAAATGCAAATGCAAAGATTGATGGGGAAATCAAATATGCAATTTGGAAATCAAATAGATAACTACCAATTTACCTATTGGCAAGGACTCACTAAATTTATGAAGTCCGATGAGTGGGACTTACCTCCGTTTTGTTTAGTACGATTATTTGTTGACCAATCCCAGAGTTGAAGATGTGGAAAACTTCTCTTTCTTGACATGCCATAATTAATTTGGTTGTTATTCGGACATGTGGGCCACATGATGGTCGTAGCCTCTCCGTCGTCTTGATGAAGACTTGTTGATGTAGTGACGGATTCTCCGATTGAAGATATTCTTCTATGAGCATGGTGAGGCTTGTCCTTCTTTAGGGGTGCCACTTCGACCTTCTTGATGTTCCTTTGAGTTAACCCATACTTTGATCATGTATCAAAGGTTTCCTTGGGCATGGTGACATGTGGACTCCACAATCAAACAAGAAATGCTTCATCCACAATGTCACTTGCCCTAGGTTGCATGGGCTTGGTTGAAGGGTTGGAATCCCAACAAGTGATTGTGGGATATATTGGATCTTGAATGCTATTTAAGTTTCTTGTCCATGGCCAGGGGCGTCATGTGGATGTTGTCTTGATTTCTTGCTTGACCATGGACAAGATACTTCAAGGTAGGCTAGTTAAACTTGAGTCCTTTGGAATTCCATAGCCTCCTTGATTATAAGAGTGGTGTTGACTCCACCCTTGACCTCCTTGTGAGTGATAGCCATTGGAGTTGTTGTTTGAAAGATCCTTATGGGTCTTAGGGAAATAATTCCCAAGTGTCTCATATTGACATGGACTTTCACAAATCATGGAATATCCATAGCTTGGATTGTCCAAACACTTCTCCATTGGCTTGATCTTCATGATACTTCAATGGGAGGTGTAGTTCCATAACTAACATGTCGACCTTGTTAAATGGTGTGCATGCCAAGCTAATAGAACTAGAGTAGTATTTAGTCCACACCTTGAGTGGAGACCATATTCTCATTCATGATGAATGAGAATAGGACTCCTTTAGCTCCAGGACGAATGTGGTCATTGATTGGTGGATCCAACCCATGAAATGAGTGTTGGATGAAGAACCAACTATCCACCCCACGATGGAGGCAAACCAAGAAGAACTCTTGAAGCCTCCTCCAAGCTTATGGATGGATGACTTTGGCTTCTACTGGAAGCTGAAATTCTTCTGCGAAAGGCAATAGTGTTGCCCAGCGGAAATTTGTTGAGGTATGCCGTGAATCATCTTGCAGTTGAGCGCTGGCGTCCTCGTTGACCATCTTATGAAAAAGGTTAGCCAACACTACCCTTTTTCACACAAAAGCAGAAAACAGACAAGGGTAATCCTGTCTAATAACTGTTAGTACCTATAACTTAATCACAAGTGATAGCTATCCTTCACTTCCTTTGCCTTCCTCGGCAACGAAGCCAAAATGTCTGTTGACATTTCTTACGTCACAGATCATCTCTCAAAAGAGATGAGGTCTGCAAGCGCACGAAAACTGTCGTGTAGTATTACACCCAAGAGTATTCCCAAGGGTATCGTATTTATCCCAAAGGAAGGCAGTAAAGTAAAGTAAACACTACTCTTATGATCAAGCTATGGGATACTAATCAATTATCAAGAACAGGGTAATATGATAATGAGGATAGTGTGACACATGTCTAAGCAATCTACTCTAAGTGTAAGGTTGTCCTAGTAAGAGTTAGACTACGAGATGGGGCTACTCCTACTGTGCTCTAATTACTCATATACATAGCCTAATAAAGTACACATGAATATGTTAATGGTGAATACTAGAGCTTAGTGGTCCAACATCTCAGGCACGGGCTTACCCTGGTCTGCTAGGTGACTCCCGCCAAGAGCCTACTTTGTAGCCGAACGTAGAGGATTACAACAGACAGATAGGGCTGTCACCACCTACCTCCTACTTCTACAACCCGTGGACTACGATGCATCTAATGCTACTTAACTATCCAAGCACCACGCTTGCATGCTAAGCAAATACCTTAATTGTTGCAACGTAATATTCATCTTAAGGCAATGACTAACCTAAACATCATTGAACCAATGTTGGATCCAAGCACTAACGTATTCATATTAACATAATCATATTATTACCTAATTAGACTACAGTGGTGGTTTATGATGTTTATGATAACACGATAACAGCATTACATCTAGATCATAACAACATCTACACCTAGCACATACATGGACTCCACAATCAAACAAGAAACACTTTGCCCAAGTATATGAATAAAGAGAGACTAATAATACTATTACAATGCATAAAGTCACAAATACAAGAAAAGATACATGAGTCATACCTTTCCCAATTTGTACTTGGGACTAGAGGCTCCTCTCTACAGCCTAACCTCCACTAAGGACTTGGAGAACTAATGTATACAAGAGAGTGAATGCTCAAGTGGTGTGTGGAGTGAGGGAGCCCCTTACCCCCTATTTATACCCTCCAAAGGTCGGTTTGGCGCAAGAAAAAGCGAGGGAATCAGTCGCCATCGTGATATCCAAGCCGTGAGGAGCCAACACATGGCGTTGACTGCGTTTGACGCGAATACCAGGTCAGGTGACCTAGTGGTTCGGCCAAAGTGCAAATGGCTCCAAACGCACCGAAACTTCTCTGTTACACTGTTATATGGGCCCCTATTATGGGTATGGGTGATTCCCTTGATTTTTAGTTGGTTTACTACTCCGAGTATGCCCATGAATGCTCATGCTTGTGCCTGATTGGTGGGGAGGTGTGTTTCCTTGCCTTGTGGCCATGCATTCACCCCAAATCTGCATGTAATACCTGTATGCACCAATTTCTCCAAGTACAAGTGGAACTAGGTTATTCCTAACTATGATGTGTGTAAGAAATATTCATTCCTTCACACAATCAAATTATATTGACGGTCGAAATTGGTATAAAAGGACCATCAACAATGTACCTTGTTATTTCATGGCTAAGGTAATGATAACCCTTGGCTACAAAGGAATGACGTGCATTCAACATGCGTTAAGTGTGTTCCGTCATTCTTTGGCTAAGGTGTATCATACCTTGTTGTCATGAAGGAATAACTTGTATCTCTCATGCATTGGGTGTGATTCGTCAGTCCCTGGCTAAGGTAATGATATACCTATAGCCACAAAGGAGTGACATGTACCCAACATGTGTTGAGTATGATCCATTATTTCTTGGCTAAGGTACAACATACCTATAACCACAAAGGGATGACGTGCACTCAACATGGCTTGAGTGTGATCCATTGTTCCTTGGCTAAGGTATAAAATACTTATAGCCACATAGGAACAACTTGCACCCAATATACATTGGATGTGATCCTATCATTCCTTGGTTAAGGTGCATCATACCTTTTAGCTACAAAGGAATAACATACACCCAATAATGGTGGCAATTCTCATGAGCTTTAATGAGTGCTTAGAATATTTAAGAGCATAATGCTCTCATATATTCGTAGCAGCCCAATGGATGCTCATGGATGGTTTCCATGTGAAATCTCCGAACTCGTATAGTTATCATTGACCTTCGGGCTTAATTTCTGATAGGTAGGAACCATCCTAATTTACTACTTGGCGAAGAGACATTGAAATGGAATCCTCTTAGGGTTTGCAACAATCAGATCTTTTAATGACTGCATAGTAATATTACTCCTTCAAACTTCTCCTCTATGATAGAAAGGGATGGTTAGCTCCCGATACTTGTATAGATGAATTTTTGGATTAGTTAACTGAATTTTCATTTGTACGTACGGGGAAGATAAAAATCAAAGATGCACTGGGTCCAAATTCGAGTGTATCCATGAACAATGTATAATTAATTGATAAGAGTGGGGATTTATGGATAAATAAATTTTCACATTTTCCAAATATCCTACACATAACAATGCAAGTGATTTAAATACTTTATATGGATCCCTTCACCTTGTAAAATTTTTAACCATCATAGCTTTTTACAAGAGCAAATATTTATCATGTGGATTATGACAAACAATATTCTCAATTATCCTCCTAAACATTTTTAGTTTCTGCCTAGAAATTTGAAATTTAGTGATCCAAGCATGAATGAGTTTTAAATCAAAATTATCGATATCACTATTCCTAGGTTGCTACATACCAATTCAACCATTAAGTTATTCCATAAGCATTACCTAGGAAAAAAATGTCTAAGTCAATTTTAAAAATGCTTATGAAATTCTAGGTACTTGTTTAAATTTATCCTTAAGTAAGGTGACATTTCTTTTTGAAAAATCAAAAAGAGCAATGTTAACACTTACTCTCCTGAGGATGCATAAGAATTTAATGATAAAAAGGTGTAAACCTTCCTTGCCAATGTAAGAAAAAATCATTCAATCCTAATGTAATTCCAATGATGGAAAATTTTAAACTTTTACCTCAATTGAAGAGCAGTCCGGGTTGAAGGTTGTTGTGTGAGAAACTCACAACCATGAATTTTGGTGTAGCCTTTATGTTCAATGCCATGTTGATGTTGGAGTTGAATAAGCTTCATCTTGCTCCTCCATTAGGACACCATCTTGAGCATTCCTCCACCATGAACTCAAAATGAGATTGATGGAGGTATATGCGCCTCATGAGGCCTTCCAACCTTTTTACAAATTTTGTCCTAGCTGCAATAAAATCAAGAACAAACAAAAAAACTCAAAAATGGGTTACATTAGCTCAAAAGCATGTTATACCCTTTGTCAAATTGTTTTTCCCAACTTTAACAACTTGCAAATGCATTGAAGTATTAAGAGAAATATTTTTTGGTTTGAATTAGGAAGATGAATTCAAGTGGTTATGCCCAAGGTTCATATCCAAATAATTTATTTCCTAATTCAAAATTTTAGTTTTATGATAGTTGGAAATATTATTTTCCAACATGCAAGTGTGAAAATTTAAGCATTCTAAATGCAAATGCAAAGATTGATGGGAAATTCTAATGTGAGATAACTACCAATTAACCTATTAGCAAGGACTCACCGAATTTTTGAAGTTCGATGAGTGGGGCTTACCTCTGTCTTGTTTGGTGTAATGATTTGTTGTCCAATCCCGGAGTTGAAGATGTGGACAACTTCCCTTGATTGACATGCCAAATCTCCTTTGGCATGTTAGTTGGACAAGTGGGCCACATGATGGCCCTAGCCTCTTCGTCATCTTGATGAGGACTTGTTGATGTAATGACGGCTTCTCCCTCTGGAAGATATTCTTTTGTGAGCATGGTGAGGCTTGTCCTTCTTTTGTGGTGCCACTTCAACCTTCTTGATGTTCCTTTGAGTTAACCCATACTTTGTTCATGGATCAAATACTTCCTTGGGCATGATGACATGTGGACTCCACAATCAAACAAGAAACGCTTCATCCACAATGTCACTTGCCTTAGGTTGCACGGGCTTGGTCGAAGGGTAGGGATCCCAACAAGTGATTGTGGAATATCATGGATGTTGAATGCTTTTTAAGTTTCTTCCCCTTAGCCAAGAGCTTCATGTTGTCTTGATTTCTTTCTTGGCCATGAACAAGATACTTCAAGGTAGGCTAGTTTAACTTAAATCCTTCAATATTCCCATAGCCTCCATCATTACAAGAGTGATGTTGAATCCACCCTTGACCTCCTTCTTGGTGATAGCCATTGGAGTTGTGTTTGAAGGAAAGAATCCTCATGGGTCCTAGGTAAACAATTCCCCAAGTGTCCCATGCTGACATGGATTTTCACAAATCATGTGAAAATCCATGACTTGGATCTTCCCAAACACTTCTCTATTGGCTTGGTGTTCAAGATACTCCAATGGGAGGTGCAGTTCCATAGATAGCATGTACACCTTGCTAAATGGTGTGCATGCTAAGCTAAGGGAACTAGAGCATTCTGCAATGCACCCCTTGAGTAGAGACCATATTTTCATCCATGATGAATGAGAATAGGGCATCTTCAGATCCGGCATGAATGTGGTCATGGATTTTGTGAAACTAACCCATGACATGAGTGTTGGATGAAGAGCCAACAATCCATCCCATGGTGGAGGCAAACCAAGAAGAACTCTTGCAGCCTCCCCTAAGCTTGGGTATGGATGACTTCGGCTCCTACTGGAAGCTGAAATTCTTTTGTGAAAGGCAATGGTGTTGCCTAGCGAACATTTGTTGAGGTACGCCTTGAGTCATCTTGTAGTTGAGCCCTTGTGCCCTTGTTGTCCATCTCTAACTATTAGTACATATAGCTTAACCACAAGTGATAGTTATCCTTCACTTCCTTTGCCTTCCCCGACAACGGTGCTAGAAATGCTTGTTGATGTTTCTTACATCACAGATAAAAATGCGCAAGCGCACGGAAACTGTCGTGTAGCATTTCACCCAAGAGTATTCCTAAGGGTATCATTTTTATCCCAAAGGAAGCAATGGAGTAAAGTTGATACTACTCTTATGATCAAGCTATGGGATACTAATCAATTATCAAGACAGGGGTAAGTTGATAATATGGGTAGTGTGACACACACCCAATCAATCTATTCAAAGGGTAAATAAGTCCTAGTGGAGATTAAACTAAGAGTTGGGGATTTACTACTACAATGCTTCTAATATACATATACATAGCCTACGTTAGTTACTAATGAGCATGTCAATGGTGAATCCTTATGCTAAGTTGTTCAACAAATCAGACACAGATTTACCCCTAGAAATGCTAGGATGATTCCCACAAAGAGCCTGTGGCATAGCCGAACATTGAGTATTACAAAGGACAGATAGGGCTGTCACCACCTACTGCCTACCTTTTCAATTTGTGGGTCTACGAGACATCAAACATTACTTAACAATCCTAGCACCATGCCAGCATATTGAGTAAATACCTTTCGAGCCCGGGCACAAGCCATCCCAAGGCAATGACTAACCTCAACATCTTTGAACCAATGTTGAGACATAGCATAAGTTATTCATATTAACATGATCATATCATAACGAATTAGACTATAGTGGGGGTTTGTAGTGTTTATGATGATAGATTAATATTGTTATGGCATAATCATAAAGACTACTCCTACAACATACATGGAATCCACAATCAAACAAGAAGCGCTTCATCAAAGTATATGAATAAAAGAAAACTAAAGATAATATCTTTATTATGAAACAAGCCACAAATATAAGAAAAGATACATGATCCATACCTTTCCCAATTTGGACTTGGGACTAGAGGCTCCTCTCTACAGCCGAACCTCCACTAAGGAAATAGAAGAACTAGTGTATACAATAGAATGATGTTCAAGTGGTGTGTATGTGAAGTGAGGGTAGGGTGTCCTATTTATAGGTGGAGAAAGGTCGGTTCCTGCCATCAAATGTGCACGACTCAGTCATAATCATATTGAGGAAGCCGGGAGGAGCCAACACATGTCAATTGACCGAGTTTGGTACCCGGACCAAGTCGGGCAACTAGGAGGGTCGGCCGATCAGGTCAGGGCTAGGTTGAGGATGTGTTTTCTCTAGGTCCTTGACTGATGGGTCCCCCTTATTGATATAGGTGATACAACATTGGATGGCCTAGGATACTTCTATTTGTGGGCCATTTGATCCATGTGGTGCCACATGTTGGTGCTTGATTGGTTGGGATGATAATTTATAGGATCCATCCCCTTGTTTCACTTCAATTCTATATAAAATACCTACATGCACCAATTTATCTAAGTACAAGTGGAACTAGGTCATTTCTAACTATAATGTGTGTAAGAAATATTCATTGCTTCACATAATTGAGTAATATTGATGGTTGAAATTGGTATATAACGATCGTCAACACCTGTCGGCTGACTGCAGTACACCGTCTCCGTCAGAGTACAGTGGAGGAAGGCGTTCTTGACGTCTAGCTGGTGGACGGGCCAAGAACGCGAGAGAGCCAGTGACAGTACGGTGCGAACCATCGCCGGCTTCACCATCAGACTGAAGGTCTCATCGTAGTCCACTCTATGGAGATGGGTAAAGCCCCAAAGTATACATTGAGCCTTATATCTCTCCAGGGAGCAATATGCCTTCCTCTTATGCGTGAACACCCACTTTCCTGTGACAACATTGCGACGAGTAGGACGAGGAACAAGGTCCCAGGTCCGGTTGGAAAGTAGAGTCGCATACTCTTCCTCCATAGCGTGGCGCCAGTGAGGGTCGGCAAGAGTGCTATGGACAAAAGATGGTATAGGCGATATCGAAGGGGAGGTGAATGGTGGAGGCATCATAGACGAGAGGGCAATCTCACAGAAACGCTCAAATGGCCTGAGGACCCTAGCTGCACGTCGAGTCACCATCAGCTGAATGTGCCCTGGTCCCGGTGGAGCAAAGGCGGGTGGTACACCGGGGGATCGTCACGAGCAGGCGTTGGGTCACCAACTTGCCCTCATTCCTGGTAGACAAGAGCAGGGTCGGCGAACCGCGGTACCGTGGACGTGGCGCGGCGGGTGATGTAGGAGACACTGGGGCCACGTGTAGCGCAACCGTGGAGGTTAGAGATGCCGAGGCCGCGCGTGGCGCAGCCGTGGAGGTCGGAGATGATGGGACCGTGTGTGGCGCGATAGTGGAAGTCAGCGACACCGGGGCCGCATTTGGTGCGGCTGAGGGAGCCGGAGACATTGTAGCCGCGCGTGGCGCTGCTGGGGACACCGAGGTCAACAGGGCTTCAGGATCCTGAGCACTAACCCACCCTCGTCGTTGGTAGACGAGAGCAGGGTCAGTGAACCGAGACGTCGGGGTCGCAGGAGGCATAGCCGATGACGCCTGAGGTGCTGGTACTGCACGGCTGCAGCAGTCGACGTCAGGGACATCGCGACCGTGCGTGGCGCAACGGGTGACGTCGATGATGCCGTGGCTGCACACGGTGCGGTAGCTGATGTCGAGGACGTCGGGGCCACACTGGAGCAGCGGGTGTCGTACCTATAGAAAAAGGCCAAGGCAGCTGCGGTGTGGCAGCCTCCATGTCAGTAAAAAATAGGGAGTCCAACTCTACGGCTGAAATAGAGGAGGAAGTGGAGAAAGGAAAAGAGGACTTGTTGAAGACGACATGTCGAGAGATCAAAATACGATGAGTAGTGAGATCCAGACACTGGTACCACTTATGATTGAGAGAGTACCCAAGAAAGACACCAAGTAGAGCGAGGCACAAGCTTATGTGGAGTTGTGGTGGAGAGGTTAGGGTAGCAAGTGCACCCGAAAACTCGAAGGTGGTCGTAAAGCGGGGTGGTGTCATACAAGGCAAAGTACGGGGTAGGTGCCCGAATTGCCTTGGTGGGAAGGCGATTAATGAGGAAAGTGGAAGTTTGGAGGGTCTCTACCCAATACCGAGCGGGAATAGAGACCTAAAACATCAGGGAGCACATGACATCATTAGTGATGCGAATCATGCGCTCTGCCTTGCCATTTTCAGGAGAGGTATATGGAAAAGACATGCGCAACTAGATGCCATGTGCGAGTAGAAAATTATGGAGCGCTAAGTTCTCAAACTCGCGTCTATTATCACACTGGATAGCACGATCAGTGCATCCAAACTGAGTAGACACCCAAACGAAGAAGTGAGAGAGAGTGACATATGTCTCAGACTTCAAACGTAAGGGAAAAGTCCAGGAAAAATGTGAGAAATCATCACTGACCACCAAGTAATACTTAAAACCAGAAACACTGATAATAGGATATGTCTGCAAATCACAGTGAATGAGATAAAAAATATGCTCAACATGAGTTATAGATGTAGGAAACGGAAGTCGAACATGGTGACCAAGCTAACAAACATGACATAAAGGCTCATGTGTGCCCTTAGTACACGAGATAACTGAACTACTGGACAGCTTGGACATTGCATCGACGCCAGGATGGCCAAGACGGCGATGCCAAGTGGTGGACGAAGCTATCATAGCCAGAGCAAATACCGGAGATGTAGCAAAAGTAGGAAGTCGAAGCGTGTACAGAGGCCCCGGGCTATCACATCAAAGAAGAAGACGTCAGGTGGAAAGATCCTTCACAGATAAACCGAAAGGATTAAACTCAATAGAAACATTATTATCAATGGTAAAACAACAAATATAAAGCAAGTTTTGAAAGGAACCCGGAGATCCCGAGTCACCTACTGAGGTGACCAGAAGAACAGACCCATTCCGACAATTATGGATGAAGGAAACGAAGGGTGAGGGGGTGGGTAGAAGAGAGTATACCAGCGTTACGAGTGATGTGGTACGAGGCTCCAGAATCAGCCACCCAGTCAGATGCAACAAGTGTTACGCGGTGCATGTTGCTGAACGAAGATGCTAGTGACTGGGGGTCCCACCTTGGGGGCGGCTCCTGGAGTAGTGACGACAGCTCCGATTACCCAGTAGGGTAGTTAGTGCCCTTGTAGACCTGAGTCGACGACCCACCAGCAGGGTAGGCGGGTCCATCATAGCCCGGGTGGGCCACGTACGCCGGTTGAGGACGCGGCTGACACGGAAAAGGAAGACCCGCACATGGAGATCTGGCCAGTCCATGGGTTGTAGGCTATGGGCTATAGTGCACCTCCTCGGCTAGGGCCACCACTACTGACTCTAGGGGCAGGAACAAAAGAAGATGTGATGCCAGCATCAGCACCTCATCCCCCGCGCTTACTGCAGCATTGACAATAACCACTTTTGGAGCCTGTAGGGGCACCTGGGGGCAGTAGACGCAGCAGGTGGTCTCGGCGATGGTCCTCTAGACGTCGGTGGCCGTGGGGACGGCCCAGAGCAACAAAAGGTTGTGGCGGGCCCGGAGCCTGTAGGGCCACCAGTCGTGATCTCCTCGAGCTCAAGGTGAGACCAGACCTTCTCAAAGGTCAGAGGCAGCTCCACAGGAAGAAGCCATGAGCGAAGGTGGCTGTAGTGCTCGTTAAGACACTAAAGGACCCGAAGAACAAGTGTGATGTTGGCAACAGGCTCGCCAAGGTCACGCAAAGCGTCAGCCATGCTCTTCATCTCATTGCATAAGTCAAAGATGGACTGGTCACCCTGGACTGTGTTTTGTAACTGTGCATTGATGTTGAGAGCCCGAGTCGCACAATTTCCCAAGAAGTGCTGCTCAAGCACCACCCACGCCCGGCGCGCAGTACCAGCACCACACTACCTGACGAGGTCATGTAGCTCGTTAGAGAGGGACCCAAGGATCTAGGCTAGGACCAGGCTACCCGTGTTGATCCAAGAGTCGTCCCACAGAGAGCTATCACGTTGGACGTTGTCCTCATGCTGATACCACTTCAACGTGAGAAGGAACATGTTACACCAACGAGCGTAGAAGGTGGAGTTAGAACTAACGACTAACGACACAAGCATCAAAATGTTCTGAACTCCAGCAGCCTAGGCATGTAGTGCGATGACGAGTGATGCCGAGTACACGGAGTGCACACAAACGTCTGAGAAAGGCTCGTGTGTAGCAGACAATGGTTGATGAGTACTCTCCCCGAGCTGATGAGAAAGTGTGGCCACAGAAGCACGCTACTGCTCCAGGGTGAGAGCAAGTGCCCGCTCGTGCTCGCAAGAAGCAGTCAGGGCCATAACGACACTGGAGGTGTCTGCCTTCGTCGTGGTTTTGCTACCGGCACCGGAGAGTGGGGCAGTGGTCACACTATGAGTAGAGGTGGCACCCACAGTTCGCCTGGTCATCGTCGGTAGGATGGTGGTCCTCACGTCCGACAGTGGCTCGAGTCCAGCGATGAACGGGGACATAGTGGCAGAAGGTCCGTCACGTCCAGAGCTCATCATGAAGGTGACGGCAGAGGGGCAGGCAAGTGGGACGCCAGCAGTCGAACCAGTCAATGACGCGTACCGAGCCGCAACAATGAGGGGCGCGCATGCTACCGGACTAATGGAAGGCGCGCATGGCACGCCAGCGAGGAGGTGTGCCCCTGCCAGGGAGATCGTGTTGGGGTGCGCGCCAGCCAGGGGAGGTGTGGTGGCTGACGGCTACAGTAGCGGCCGTGCGCTAGCCAGAGGGTGCGCGCCGTCCAGGACACCGTTGAGAGGGGGGCACAGGCCGATGGACAAATGCTGTCTAGGGCGCCGGTCAAAAGGGAGGCACCGACAAGGGTAGGTATGGTGGTAGGATGGATGCTGCGCGACGGCCAAGGGTGGCACTAGGGTGCGTGCTGGCCAGGGTGGTCGCACCGACCAGGAAGGAGGTGCCAGCGATGCGGGGCGTGATGGCCGGAGGCGATTGTTGTGCCATCAGGCAGCAACGGCTGGGGGAGGTGGTTGTTGGCTAGAGTTAGGGATGTCTGACTAATGATACCATATTAGAGAATAATGTTTTGATTATATTATCATCAGGCAATGGAAATAGATACACCTTATATAGGCTACCTAGTGTAGTGTAAAACTAAAGATAAACCCTTTCACACTATAGAGATTCAAAGGTTAGCATCAATGACTAAACTCAATCCAACAACCCTTTCACACTACACAGATTCAAAGGCTAACATCAATGACTAAACTTAGTCCAACATGATGAAAGGAGAACGCTGTTGGCCTTCGGTGTGCAGCACCGACGCACAAAGAGCAGAGCTCGTTGATGCTCAGTACTGATGAAATGAGCAGAAAAACTTCACCCTAACAAAGAGCATGCCCAAGGCAGGGATAAGGAGGAAAAATATTGCTTGTTGCTGTGGGGAAATAGAAACAATCGCTGGCAACATGCAAACATGCGGTGGCACTCGGGCAGAAGAAGAAAAACAGAGCACACCAAGCAAGAGACTAACTTGTGGGCCCCACAAGCATCAACCATTGCCTTCTCTGTTAAGTTAGCCCACCATACAACATACTTCAAAATTAGTGAGAGTTGGCAGTTAAACCAAATTCACTATGTAGAACTCATATTTGAATCCTAATTTGGCATTTCACAAAGTTGATAAAAATATTTCAATTTGAATTTGAATTTGAATTTGAAACTCTCATATGGATTGATTTAACAAATGCCTAATGAGGTCAAAACCTTGTCAAATTGGACAGGGATGATATTTGAATCACGAAGAGTTCAATTTTGAAATAAAATCTGCCAGTTGACAAATTTGAGTTTGAAATTCGACTTTGGATTTGAATTTACACCTAAGGCATATGTTTTCCATTTTCTTCCAAACAAATGATATGAACACCAACGAAATTATATTATTCTATTGCTTGTTTAAATTCTTACCTTTTTTAAATCAAACTTAAAGTTTAAATAAATCTAAATTTTAAGCCCTTGCATTTGAATAACTTAATATCATTTATTCACTAACATAGCACATTGCAGTATGAAATCCTATTCATCTTAAAAAAAATTAAGTTCAGATTTTTGCGGCTTCAATTGCGGGCTTTTACACCCTGAGGGATCACTTCGCAAGTCTATGAAGAACAAGGAAGAACGAAGGTGTGCAAGGCACTTAGAAATTATCTTGTTTAACAAATGATCAGTAGTTGTTTTTCCAGTAGCACAAGGGTGTTATTTATACTAGGAACAACACTCCTAGCTAGGTGTGAACTGAAGTCACCGTATTTTGAACTGGAAAGCCAGCTAGTGAGCAATTCACGAAGTAGTCTTTGGTCATCGCGCGTCTTCTCGCCTTCTGTGCAGTCTTTAGTAATTTGGCCATAACTCCAGCTTGGGAACTCCAAATGATGCACTGATTGTTACATTGGAAAGTGGACTTGCTAAGATTTCACACTATGTGTATTATGCCCCTGGATCATGAATGGTTGGTATAGAATTAGAGTTGAAGTTGAGTTTGCTACAGTGTAACCTTTCTCAGCTTGGACAATGCGAACTATCGCACGATCGAAAGTTCGTACAGTGCAAACAAACTTGTTTCTTTTTGTGCCAGCCAATGGTCTTTCCTTGTGTGTAAACCTAAGAAACACATAATTACATGACTTAGATAGCATATAATTCTCATCAATATTAAAATATAATGTAGAGAGGAAAGCATTCACCTCTTGTTTGAGTTTCTGAACACGAGTTTGCATAGAAAGTCCTTCATAAGCTCGTGTATATGTATGTGATGCTCGGATGTCCACATCACAACCCCTAAATATAAGGGAAGTTGTTCTTCCACTCCCTGAGTGAGAGAGAAGATGAAAAGAGAGGGGTGTCCCACACACGCTCCTCCTCCTCCTGGCTCGCTCCCTTGCCACGCCAAGCACCGCTCCCACGCACGCGCACGTGTGGTCGTGTGAATTCGAGCCTCGAGCCGAGCCCAAATTTTATATATTTGCAGAAAATTTAATTGACATTTTGATCTTCCAAATTGTACTGAGCCAAGTAGTTGGAGATGGACGCATCCACGACTACAGAGTCGGATCGAATGCGGGCCTTCCGGATTGCAACTGAACTTCCTTCGCAAGACTCTATAAATATCGGGCATGCGCGGCAGGGCAGTTCATCCCACGATCAGATCGCTTCTTCCCATGTTTGCGTTCCTTGCACTGCCAACTACTCTACTACATCCCGAGCATCGGCGTGCACCGACGATTGGGAGAGCAGGTCTCCTGAACTGCTCGCCCTAGCGATCCTGCACCAGGAGATGGCGAATGAGGTTTTTGGGAAGTGCTCCGCGCGACTACTCGTGTTTTTTATCACGAGTCATCCACCAAGGAGATTGGGCGCTGCAGCCCAACGTCGCTACCAACAACTGCAACTATTGTTCGTCGTTAGATCTACAGTGGTTCCTCCAACTTCAAATTGGTACACGATTATTTTTGTCCCGTCTATCTGCCGGTGTTTATAGCTTCTATTTTCGTGTGTTTCTTCTGGAATTGTTCAGTAAATTGCATGTTTTTTCTAACACACCACTCTGAGCCTTTCTTCTACCATATTTGTTACTTCCTTGGCAAATTTGCATTCTAGGAACATATGTTTCGCTGTTCTTGCTTCTTTGGGGCATAGCGAGTCTACTATGTTATCTCGTCTGATCTGTCCAGATGGTTAGCTGTTAGGACCTCGTGACACGATTTAGTGGATATTTGAGCTAGCCATCCATGAGGGACATCTATCTCCACTAACAGACAGGACGACCACCTTGCGTCTGTCACTTTACGTAGATGATGATGCTTTGTTCATTAACCCTGTCAAGTAGGAAGTTGATCTGACGATAGACATCATTCGGCGATTTGGTAAGGCCACAGGTTTGATGATCAGTGTTTCAATAGCTCATTTTCCCTATCCACTATGGTGCATGTTATGAATAGTGCATGTATTGATATGAGGCTAGGATACCAAAATATATGGAGTACTAGAGAATTAGAAATATGCAAAAAAACACTTATACAAAGGAGAAATACAAAAAAAATCCTATATCTCTAGCACCCACCTTCAAACTCGAAGTGAATCACGGACACTGAGTTTTGAGAGATAAAAACTTTGTCGAACTCCAATTTGAGCCTTCGTGAAGAAATCAACCAACTAAAGCTCTGAAGGCACATACTGAACATCAATAACACCATCTTGTACCTATGCTTGTGTGTAAGAAGCATCAACACCAATATGATTGGTAATCTCACGCTTTACCGAATCATGAGCAATGCTGATAGTATATGTATTGTCAGACAAAAGAGGAGTCGGCATGGAAACCAAAACATCAAAATCCTCAAGCAACCACCGTAATAAAATAACGTCTACAATCACAAGAGCCATAGCACGCAACACATCCTCTGCACTCGAACGAGAAACTGTTACCTACTTCTTAGTCTTCCAAACAATGAGGGAACCACCAATATAAACACAATAAGCAGGAAGATATCAACAATAAGAAGAATCCCTAGCCCAAGTGGCATCACAATATGCCTTGAGCTGTAAGGAGCTAGAGCATAGAAAGAACAAGCATCTATAGATAGTCCTACGAAGATAATGTAAAACACGAAGCAAGTGACAGTAGTGGATATGAGTCGAAGGCGAAATAAACTTGCTCAGAATGTGAACAAAATACAAGATGTTTGGACGAGTGGCATAGAGATGGACTAGAGTTCCTACACTATGATGATGACGAGTAGAATCATCAAGCGGCTCACCATCAGTGGGTCAAAGATGAACGTTGAACTTCATCGGGGTCTAAACAGTGCGGTGATCAGCAAGAGAAGGCAGATCAAAAAGATCTTGAATGTACTTCTCTTGAGACAAATGGATTCTCTCAGAGCTAGAGGAAATCTCATGATGTAGTCTGGATATCAGGGTGTCTAAGTCCATGCTTGGTCTGGCTGATCCCAAATTAGCTGGGTTGAGCAAGTCAGGGTCCCATCGGTGGAGCCGCCCCCCTCTGGTTTGGGCGGTTAGGAGAGCGAGTTTCCTGACCCCTCCTAGCAAGGTTTCAAGCCCATCTGGTCAAGCCCCAACCACATGGGTCAGGATTATGTTCAATAGGTCTTTGCATGGGATACCACGTCAATGCCACTGCCAAACCCTGCACGCCCTGTCTCGTCTTGCTATGGACAACACGTCAGCTTGGATACCGAGGTGCTGACGAGGGGCTTGAGGTTACCGAACGAGGCAAACGCGACACCTGCAGGCGACATAGTTCGACCCCGCCCCGAGGAGCAGGGTGGATAGGAACAAATATGTAAATCCTGCTTCTTATATGAGGAAAAAGAGGAGTAGTTGGGAAGTAGATTGCCTGCCCCCACTTATAAAAGGGGTCGAAGCCGTTCTGCAAGAGGAAGAAGAAAAACAAGACAACCAGAAAGGGGGATTTTGTCCCCTTCATGAGAGAACTATAATCTCTCCTCATATATGTACTCCCCCACCATTGATAATGAGAAGAAGAGATCCTCGAACTGGACATAGAGCACCTTGCCCGAACTAGTATACAAATTGAATTCTAGTTGTTAGACCGCCTCGAGGCAGAACGCGTGGTATATATGGTACTCATCGGAAAATCGATACGCCGACACCTCAATTCGAAGAAAGTAACAAAAAGGACCAAGATCTAAAATAAGAAACTGCTCACTAAGATGAGCCTTCACAAAGGCTATGTACCTATGGTCATCTCCAGTGATGATAATATTGTCAATATAGAGAATAAGAAGAGTACGACCAAGAGACGAGGTCTGCACAAAGAATGCAGCATCATGAGCACTAGCAAAAAAGCCAGCAGTAGTGATCACTGGCACGAACCGCAGAAACCAAGCACATGGAGCTTGCTTGAGGCCATAAAGGGGTTGTTGGTATTTCTTACAAAAATATACTAATCTGCAAGCGCACGGAAATACCGTCATCGCACTTCCCTTAAAGAGTATTCCCAAGGATATCGAATCCAAGGATGAGTGAGATCTTCTAGCTTGTTCTCCCAAGGACACTGTTGGTACCCTGTGCACCGGGTACCCCCTAATATCGCACTCAAAACCAAGGAGTTCCTATGTCCAAGTTGAAGACATCCAAAGGCAACACTCATCCCGCAGCACTGGGCCCGCCTCCCTCATTTGGGTAGCTTTGGTGCTACCACGTGTCCTGCGGGGCCGAACCTACACTCCTCCACAGGGAAGCTCCGGTGCCGCCACAAGTCCAGTGGCCCTGAACCTAACCCCTAGTAGAGTGAAGCTCCGATTCTGCCACGTGTCAAGTGGATCTGGACTTGCCTCCCCATAGAGGGAAGCTCCGGAGCTGCCACGTGTAAGACCTCCGGACCTAAGTCAGCAACAGGAAGACCACGAGATCTCCAACGGCTCGAACATTCAAGAGGCTATTAAACAGCTATTACAAGACCTAGTTAACACATCATTAATGCCATATTAATGACGCACGATCAGAAGGCTACCAATACCGGTAACGCAGCCATTAAGGCACGTTATCACGCTGTTAATCACTCATAATAATAGTATATCATGTACAGGGTGATTAATATAACTGGGGCAAACTGTCAGGTCAGGCATGCACTATAACTAGTCCTTAATATCTAAAAGGGCTGCGCCGCACGGTAGAAAGCATCTAAGCTCAAACGCATACAAGCAACCTTAGACACTCGCCACACACTCATACAAATAACAATCACCCTATGGAGTAGGGTATTACGCTCAGGTGGCCCAAACCACATAAAAACTCTTGTGTCATCATCTTGTTCGTGATCTTAGGCGCGCCCCATCCGAATACGAACATCCACGGACTACGTTTTAGTAGTACCGGGGGAAGTGTCGTTGCTACCTTCGTCAGACACACAGTTTGTTTAGTCAGTGAGGATGTGAGAGGAATCCAGTGGTTTCATTCTGAGCCACAACAATCTACGGTAGATACTTGCTTCGGGCAAAACCAAGACGATTCCTGTCATGAGCCTATGGCATAGCCAAACTTGGAGGATTACTAAGGACAGATAGGGCTGTCACCACCTACTGCTTACCTCTTCAATCTAAGGGTCTATGAGATATCCACTGATAAATTCTAACCTAAGCACCACATTTAAGTTCTAATTCACAACTCTAACTGTTTTGAATTCAAAGCTACGACTAGAGACTCTAGCGAATAAAACCAGGGAACCCACAGGCCCCTATGAAAGTAGACTACTATGGAATAGAAATAATATTTGTATTGAATTCATGAAAGTTTCTTACTCGATTCTGGCACAACTTCCGTAGAGGTACAAGTGTGGAAGAGGGACTTGACAAGACCAAGCCTCATCCTCCTAGCTCCTCCTCCTCACTTTCCTTCTACTTGGCTGGCCACTTCGACAGTTCCAAACCTTACGAGTAGAATACTATTCTCAAACTTGTGGTGTGTGGAGATATGAAGCCTCTCCCCCCTTTTTATAAACAGAGTAGAGGCAGTTCCCGCCATCTTTTGTGCGGGAATCAGTCTCCACTGGCTTCAGAGCACCACATGGAGTTGACACGTGGTGACTGATGAGTTTGGCGCTGGGAAGGAGTCGTTCAAACCCCTGGTTCAGCCGACCTGGTCCTGGCGCCCCTCGAGGTGTGCTTCCTCCAGGTCACTGGTAGGTGGGACCAAGATCCTTCCTCGCGTTAATTGCCATTGGATTCCCTCAGTTACGCCAGGGAAAGGGTCTATGGACCCATGTGATGCCACATGTCATCACCTGATTGGTCGAGAGGTAATTTTGTGGATTGCTCCCTACATTCTTGGGTATTTGGGGGCTTAATCACATGCATGCAAATAGACACTAACACTTGTGGAATTTGTTAAACTCATACCACTATGTTGTGTTATCAATTTTATAATTTTTATGCGGTAAATTGATGGTCAAATTTGGCATTTAAGGACCATCAACATAAGCGATGAAGGATACAAACCATACTCTCAGGAACATAATACTCAGGTTGTGACTGCATGTAAGCCTCATCATAGTCACGACCATGTTTCTGTTGGAATCCATGGGCGACTAGTTGAGCCTTATAAGGCTCAAGACAACCATTAGAGCCATTCAGTGTTCGGGTGAACATGTGGGGACCAGGGTAGAAGATCCCACGTGCCAGTGCACTCAACAGCAGCAATCTCCTCAGCCATCACATGTTGCCATTCTGGATGAGGAACAACATTATGATATGTAGCCAGCTCAAAAAGAACTATAGCAGCAAAGCTAGAAGGAGAATACTGATCAGGAGGCTGACAAGGACGATGGCCACATCCAAGGGACTACACAGGAGAAGAATCATCAAAAGGAGATGGTTCCTCAGCTGAAGAAGGCAAATCAAGAGAGACAAGCTAAGTTGGAGAAGATGAGTCATCAAAAGGAGATAACTCAACTGGAGTAGATGACTCATCAGATGAAGATGGCACAACTAAAGAAGACACAACTCATCGAGTACAGAACTGTGTCACGGGAGCCTTCAAAGTATAATCGGGAATAAAAGAAGAAGGCTTTGGATGAGAGAATGTGGAATGTAGGATCGAGCATGAAAGAGGTACACTAGCAATAGCGGCATATGGAAAAAATAGGAAAGAAATAGGATCAACCACAGATATAGAAGAATTATCTAGAGAAGGACGTGGGTAAAAATGATGTGTCTCATCAAAACCAACATATCATGAGGTCCCCATCCGTTGACCAACTGGATCTCAACAATGATACTCCTTATGCTCTGAACTGTATCATAGAAAGCCGAACACTCAATCGACTGAGCAGTCAGCTTAGTGCACTCAAGAGGTGTGAGGAGCACGTAGCACACACAACCAAAAAGATTAAGGCTAGTGTAGTCAAGCGTCTTGTTCGTATCACACTCAAAAGGAATCCCACCCTAAAGAGTGGACGAGGGATAAATGTTAATAAAAAATGTAACAGTAGAAACACACTTGATGCAAAAATGAGGGGGAACAGAGAAAGCAATCAAAAGAGTACAAGCAGTCTCTTGGAGATGATGATGCTTACGCCCAGCAATGCCATTCTGAGCATGAGCACCAGGACAAGAATATTGAGCAAGAGTACCTTACTCAGAAAGAGCCTGACGAAGAGCATCACGAAGGTACTCACTGACAGATTCAGCATGAAAAAAACGGATTGGAGTGTTGAACTAAGTGTGGACCATAACCGAGAATGACTTATAGATAGATAACGCCTCACTATGATGTTTCATAAAGTAAACCCATGTGTAGCAAGATAAATTATCTATAAAAATGATATAATATTAATGTCCTCCCTTGGAAATAAAAGGAGTAGGACCCTAGACATCCGAATGAGAAAGGTCAAAAGGATGCTAAGACACTGACTCACTAGAAGGATAGGGAAGATGAATTTGCTTCCTAATTGACAATACTAACACTAAGCTAAAGACGCATAACCTGAAACCAATCCTAAAAAGCCACAATGATATAAGACAGAAAGCGAGAGCCACAAAGATGTCCTAGACCATAGTACCATTGAGCAAAATACAAGGTGTATGGAGCAAGCAAAGCTGACAAGACTGGCACACGCAACTAAAGGAAGACAAAGCCAGTCAAGCTCCCACAGGTGCTAGGAATCATGACGATGAGGGCCACTACCAACTAGGCGATCCATGCGACAATCCTGAACATAACAAGAATCAGGATGAAGAATCATTTGACAGTCATGAACAGTGAGCTGCCCAGCGAACATAAGTTGTATAGTTAGGTTAGGAACATAGGAAATATTAAAGAAGATAGATAAAAGGATGCCCTGTCCAACAACCGAAAGAGGGGAACCATTGGCAGTATGAACACTAGGAGAATGAGATGAAGGACTCAGAGAAGATAAACAGGTGGAATAAGGAGTCATATGACACAAAACTCCAAAATCAAAAATCCATGGATGAGTACATGAACCAGAAGCAGAAGATGTTTCCTCAGAGGAAGACTAAGAAGCAGCTGCAGAACCTGAAGGTGAAGAAAGCTGAGTCATAGAACCAGCACCTCCTGAAGATGTAGAGGCAACAAGGCCACAGAGAAGCACGAGCAAATGGGCATCTGTAGTAGAAGAACTCCCCTAAAAGCCTTTAGTACCAGCACCCCACCACCTTGTGAAGAACGACAAGCCATGAGCACCAATAGTGTGTTGAGACGTCAAACAAGGAGCAGCCAAAACTGAAGGGATCAGCAAGAAGACAGCAACATGAAGATGATTCTCCTCATTACGAACTCTAGCCAGAGCATCCATAAAAGATACACAAGGGTGATGAGCAAGCAGCTGGGCACAAAGACGCTCAAACTCATCATGAAGACGAGTTAGGAAGTCCTAGGTGAGTCGAAGCTCAAGTGCATCCTTCTAACTCTGAAAAGTCATAGGTGCATCAAAGCTCAAGTGCATCCTTCTGACTCTGACAAGACTGTCGAGTGTTCAGGGAAACTTGAGGACTAAGAGTGTCAAGCTGACACCAAATAGCACACATATTTTTTAAAAAAAAAACTCCTCCACTATATCATCTCTTTGTCGTAATATTGCTCCTGACGAATAGCAGCAACATAAGTAAACTTACCAATAGGCTCGTAATGATGATGCAGAAAAGCCCACATCTAATGTGCATACCCAAACTAAACTATATCAGCAGAAAGATGATCCTTTATACTTACAGCAAGAATAGTGCCAACCCGAGCATTTATGATCCAACCATGCCCTGTACACACAGAAGTCAGACTCATTGGAAGACAAATGAGTCTCATAACTTGCAAGCAGCTTATTCTTCTCATCATCAGTAGCTTGATCTAGAATGACAGTCCATGTAAGAGCATCAAGGCACGACGGACATTTGAGATCGCCCGTGAGGAACTCCTAGGATGCAGACCACACATATATAGATGCATGCAGGAAGCCAAGTCACGATAGTTTGTCTATTGAAAGCATCAGACATCGCAAGACTGGAACACTACCTGATAAATAAGTCATCCTGTCGAGACAACCAGTCATGGCTAGAGTACAAAGTAAGGAGCAGGGTGTGATGGCGAGGGCACAAGAGAAGGCGGCACAAGCAGCAATTTTTTTTTTCCTTTTGAATTCTTTAGGGTCCAACCCTTCCTAACCGAAGATTCAAACAGGCCAGTTGTTGTGCGAGTCTTTGGGGCATAGTTCGATGACTCTTCTTCTGCCATGATTCAGGCGGCGCACCCAAGCAACATGGAGAAATCCGTTGTGTAGAGGGGCTCAGACTAGATTTGAGTCGGCTCGATGAGCGCTTGGCCCTCCTCATGGACTCACGCCTGGCCTCTACCGTGGAATCACGCAAGAATGAGCTCGTCCGCCTTGACAATCAACGATGGTGGCGCTTTGAGATGTCCAGTATGGTGGCACGATGAGACATCCACAGCATATCGGACAGGAAGACATCAGAGAGGAGGACTATGGCATGTCGTTCGTCGACCTGGAGGAACACGAACACGACCGCCACTGTGATTAAGGCCGCGTGTTGGGTAGTCCGCTTGTCTAGCAATGAACGAAGAGCCCCCTGTTGACCACAGTTAACCAATCAAAGCTATCCCCAACAACGGTGCCAGAAATTCTTGTTGGTATTTCTTAACACCACAGATCATCTCCAGTAGGAGATGAAATCCACAAGCGCACATAAGATAAAGTTCTAGCATTTCACCCAAGAGTATTCCCAAGGACATCGTATTTATCCCAAAGGAAGGCGGTGAAGTGAGGTAAACACTATTCTTATGATCAAGGTATAAGGTACTAGGTGTTTATTAGAACAGGTGTAAGATGATAATAGGAGTAGTGTGACACACACCTAAGCAAACTACTCTAAGGGGTAAGAATGTCCTATTGGAGGATAAGTTAGGAAGGGAGCTATTCCTACTGTGCCTTAGGTATTCATATACATAGTCAACTAGTGTACATATGGGTACGCTAATGGTGAGTACTAGGGTTTGGTGGTCCAACACATCGGGCACGGGTTTACCCTTGAGAATATCAGGATGATTTCTGCCACGAGCCTGCGGCGTAGCCGAACGTGGGGGATTAGGAAGGACGGACAGGGCTGTCACCACCTGCCGCCTACCCCTACAAATTGTGGGTCTATGAGACATCCAACGCTACTTGACTCTCTAAGCACCACACTTATATGTTAAGTAGATACCCTAAGAGCCTAGGTACAAGCACCATCCTAAGGCAATGACTAACCCAAATAATGTTGAAACCAATGTTGGAACCAAGCACTGCATTACTCATATTAACATAATCATATTAATACCTAATTAGACTATTGTGATGGTGTACGATGTTTATGATAACATAATAAAGGCATTATAACTAGACCATAATAACATCTACACCTAACACATACATGGACTCCACAACCAAACGAGAACGCTTCATCCAAGTATATGAATAAGTAAAGACAAATAATATTAATATAAAGCATAATGTCACAATATGACACCCGGTTCCAAAAATGAACCAAGTGAACGCATATGCGTGCCCAGGATGTTCATCACACATACACGACAAGTTCACAAACGATAAACAGAAATTAACCATGCCTCAAAAGTAAATAGGTATCTTATTACAATAACTCAATGGTTCTCGACTTGTGTTGCATTATGTTAGACATGTACAAGAATGAATGCAATGCATGATGGGTGAAAATGAGGGTGTTACACACAAATACAACAAAAGATACATCACCCATACCTTTCCCAATTTGGACTTGGGACTAGAGGCTCCTCTCTATAACCTAACTCCACTAAGGAACTAGGAGAACAAGTGTATACAAGAGAGTGTGCTTGAGTGGTGTGTGTCAAGTGAGGTGAGGCACTCTCCCCTATTTATACACTCACTAAGGCAGTTTCGCTCGCTAATCTCTCAGGCTTTCACTTACTCCCACGTCAAGGAAGCCACGAGAGGTCAACACGTGCGAGTGGACTGAGTTTGATGTGCTTAGCATTTTGGTCGACCTCCCTAGTCGGCCGAATTAGGGGTGGCCCCACTCGACCCCCACTTGCTCCTAGACACTAATATGTGGACCGTTCTCGACCGTCTAGACCAATCAGGGTGAAAACATACGGGTACCCGCTTGTAAGTGGGCCATTGAATCCATGAGAGGCCACATGGCATCGTCTGATTGGTCAAAAGTGTGTTTCCTTGCCATGTGGTCATGCATTCACCTCAAATCTGTATAGAATACCTGCATGCACCAAATTATCCAAGTACAAGAGAACTAGGTTATTTCTAACTACGATGTGTGTAAGAAATAATTATTCCATCACATAATTGAGTTATATTGACGGTCGAAATTGGTGTATAACGACCATCAACAAACTCCCCCAAGCTTACCCTTTGCTCATCCCGAAGCAAAGATAAAGGCTTAAGTTATTCATCAGGAGTTTCTACAATCTCCTATTTTGCAAAAGTACTAAGTGCACAACAAATATTATACCTTGCATTGAAGAATTGGCTATGGTACCTCACCCTTTTTCCTAGTCATTATGGGGCTTATGCCTCACCCTGTTCTTGGGTCGTTGAAGGACAGAACAACAAAATGAGCACGCATCACCTAATGTTTGAGTTCCACTCAAATTTCCGAAGAATTTTCAAATGGTGTTTGAATTTAAGTTCCTCAAATGATGCACCCAATCACTCCTATGTGGGAACTGGTATTTGTATCCTCACCAAGGCAATGTCTTTCTTGTCCTATATCTAAATAAGACTTATATGTGGAGCTTAGTAGGGATCAAGAGTAGGCATATTTGTAACAAATGTATTGCTAAGTCAAAAGAGTAAGCCATAGGAGAAAACAAATCATACTTTTTGATCAAGATTTGTGCAAGTGTGATAGAATATATGGGGAGTGGAAATATGAAGATGACTCCTTTGTATGCACTCTTTTTTTTGTGAGGATGTAACATGGCTATTTATTCTCTTTTTTTTTTCTCATGCTCTTGTACATAAGCATGCATTTTTTGTAGCCATGTCTTCTACTCCTATTTTCTTTTCAAATATTTTGAAGAGAGTATTATGCAAGAATAACATGGAGTATCTTTTTTATGGTAAAATAGTATGATGGAATTTTGCTAACATCTAGTGTAGAAGTTTAGCAGGTGCCCGTGTAATCTTTATCTTAAAAGCATGAAAAGATTCTCACATGGGTCTATACTAGTTTCACTAGGCTCAATGTGAAGGAAAATAGCATATGCGTAGGGTTTATCAAATTCAAATCATCATATGGCTTTGGTAGGAATTTCTATCAAATGAGGAACTTCCATTTTAAATTTTCTCCGAGAAATCAAGTTTCACTTTCAACGAGGGTATAGCAGCTCTTATCATTATATCATACCCCACAACAACCTAGAATTGGACTTAGCCTTTGCTACCCATAAATTTCAAGTTTAAGGCACGGATATTCTAAGCCAATAAACACAATACTTGGAGAATACTAAGTTGTATTCAAGGGACTAGAGAAAATAAAACAGGGCAGCTATTCATCATTTCAAGTTATGCAAAGTAAAAGTATTCTTACCACATATCTTATATTTTATTAAATCCTATCTTATACTACTATATATTTATTTTAGATGCAAAGGTGGTGAAAAAAAAAAGAAATAAAATAAATGAATGCAAATTGGGTGTGATACAAATTGCATCAAGTGGGGGTCTTTTCCCAAGCTTGTTCTTGACAAGGTATGTAATAGGGGTTGAAACCCGTTCATCCACACCTCACGGTCTCCCATACATCGGGTGTCATCTTTTATTCCTTGGCTAAGATCATAATAACCTCTAACCACAAAGTAATAAGGTGTACCCATCATGTGTTGGGTGTGATCTGCAATTCCTTGACAAAGTCAAAATAACCTTGAGCCACAAAGGAACAACATGCACCCAACATGCGTTGGGTGTGATCTATTGTTCGTTGGCTAAGGTTCAAATAACCTTTAGCCACAGAGGGACAATGTGCACCCAACCATGGTGGCAACTCCCTTGAGATTGAATGGGTGCTTAGAATAGTGGGAGCATAGAGATCCCACTTATTCATGGCAACCCATTGGTTTCGCATGGAAGGTTTCCATGTCAAACCTCTGACCTCGTAAAGCTATGATTTGTCCACGGGATTAAATCCTGATAGGTTTCAACCATGCTTGGTTACTCATTGACCAAGAGATGTTCAAATGGTACCTCCAGATTGACTTCTTGCATGCCTACATAGAAATACTGCTCTTGCAAGCTTCCCCTCTTGATAGAGAGGTATGATTAGCTCCCAACACTTGTACAACTGAAAATTTGAGTCTAATGACCGAATTTCATTTGTACATCTGGGGAAGAAAAACAACAAAGATATATCATATTCAAATTGGAGTGATTCCATAAACCTTTTGTTGTTCAATCATATAGGAGTGGAGCTTTATAAATTAATCAATTCGCACACTTTCTAAAGCTCCTACTCATAGCAATGCAAGTGATAGATGTACACTCTATTGATTCCTTCATCTTTTAAATTTTCTAACCACCTTTACGCTTTACAAGAGCAAATATTTATCATAAGTATTATGGCAAACAAGATTTCCAATTTTTAACCTCCTGAACATTTTAAATTTCTTGCCTAAGAATTTGAAAAATTGTGATCCATGTATGAATGAGTTCAAATAAAAATTATGGGCATAACTATTCCTATTTTGCTACATACCGATTCGACCATTGAGTCATTTCATAAGTATTATTTATTAAACCTAAGCATAGAATGTTCAAGTCAATTAAACAATGCATGTGAAATTCTAGGTACTTGTTTAAATTCATTCCCAAGTAAGGTGACATTCCTTTTTGAAGAATCAAAAAGAGCAATGTCAACACTTACTCTCGTGAGGATGCAACAGAATTGAATGATGAGGAGGTGTAAGGCTTCCTTGCCAATGTAAGAAAAAAATATTCAATCCTAATGCAATTCAAACGACGAAAATTTTTAAACTCAAACCTTAATTGAAGAGCAGTCCGGTTTAAAGGTCAATGTGAGAGGAACTCACGACCATGGATTTTGGTGTATGTTTGATGCCTATTGACAAGTTGAGGTTTGCATTCAATGAGCTTCATCTTACTCCTCCATCGGTCCATCATATTGAGCATTCCTCCACCATGAACTGATTATGAGATTGGTGGAGGGATATGCGCTTGAATTCTGTTGATAGTGCGTTCGGCTTGGTGAGGCCTTCCAACCTCTTTACAAATTTTGTCCTGGCTGCACTGAAATCAAGAATGAATAAAATAACTCTAAAATGGGTTACATTAGCCAAAAGAAAATTGAACCCTTTTGTCAACTTGTCTTGCCCAACTTGATAAAACTTGCAAGTGCAATGAGAAACAAGGGAAATATTTTTTATTTGAATTAGGAAGATGAATTCAAGTGGTTATGCCCAAAGTTCATATCCAAATAAATTTATTCCTAATTCAAAATTTTAATTTTATGTTGGTTGGAGATTTTACTTTCGAACATGCAAGTGAAAATTCAAACATGCTAAATGCAAATGCAAGGGTTCATAATGAATTTAATTATGCAATTGAAAAAACAAATATGTGATAACTATCAATTAACCTATTGGCAAGAACATTGTATTTTTGATGTTTGATGAGTGGGACTTACCTCCGTCCTGTTTAGCCTGATGATGTGTCGTCCATGCCCGGAGATGAAGGCATTAATGACTTCCCTTGTTGGCAAGACATACCTCCTTTGGCTACCATCTTGGACAAGTGGGGCCCGTGGTGGCAGTTGATATTTCCTACGCACTACTAAAAAATCATTCCTAGCCATGGTGCCAAAAATGCTTGATGATAGTTCTTAAATCACAAATATAAATCCACAAGCGCACAAAATCTATTGATGCAGCATTTCCCCCTTTAAGGTATTTCCAAAGGGTGTCATTTATATTATCCCAAAGGAAGGCTAGGTGGAAGCAAAGCAATCAACAAATCGAGAGGATAGGTTGGTCTAGGTAGGGTTCTAGCAAGGATGGATAAAGGATAATTGTAGGTAGTGCGACTCACACAAGAGCATTCTATCCTAAGGGTGTAAATGAGGTCAAGAGGGACTAGGCTAAGAGTTTTAGGTAGATACTCCTACTATACTTCTAATATACATATACATAGCCTAAGTTAGTTACTAATGATCATATTAATTATGAATTATCATGCTAATTTGATTAACACATCACACATTGGGAATGGGTTTACCCCTAGCAACACTAGGACGACTCCCGCCAGCATAGCCGAACATGGAGGATTACGAATGACAAATAGGGCTGTCACCACCTACTGCCTACCTCTTCAATCCGTGAGTCTATGAGACATTCAACGCTACTTATCTATCCTAGCACCATGCTAGCATATTAAGTAATTACCTTAAGAGCCTAGGCACAAGCCATCCTAAGTCAATGAACTAAATCATCGTTGAACTAATGTTAATACATAGCATAAGTGATTAATATTAACATAATCATGTCATAGCTCATTAGACTATAGTAGGGGTTTGCAGTGTTTATGATGATATAATGAGAATGGTATATCATAATCATAAATACTACTCCTATAACATATATGGAATCCACAATCAAACAAGAAGCACTTCATCCAAGTATATGAACAATAGAATACTAAAGATAACATCTTTATTAAGAGCAAAGTCACAAATACAAATAGGAATATGAGAGCCATACCTTTCCCAATTAGGAATTGGGAAGAGACTCCTCCTACTCCTTTCCTACTTGGACTACGGACTAGAGGCTCTTCTCTCTACAGCCTACACTCCTCTAAACTTATGGGAGAATAGTGTATACAATGGATGAATACTCAAGTGGTGTGTGTGTGAAGTGGGGGTAGGGGGTCCTATTTATAGATGGGGAAGGATAGGTTCCCACCACCAAAAGCGTGTGAATCAGTCACCACTGACTTATTCAAGATGGGAGGAGCTAACATGTTGTGATTGACCGAGTTTGGCTCCAAGAGCAAGTCAGCCGACTGGGGGGTCGGCCGACCTGGTCTCTGCACCATTTCTCGTGTGCCTTTTCCAGGTCACTGCCACATGGGTCAATCCCTTGATATGGGTGTTACACCGTTGGATGGCATCGAATACTTCTGTTTGTGGGCCATTTGATCCATATGGTGCCACATGTCGGCGCTTGATTGGCTGGGATGGTATTTTATAGGATTGCTCCCCCTCTTTTACCTCATTTCCTGTAATAATTCTCTGCATGCACTATTCCTCCAAGGACAAGTGGAAATAGGTTAAATAGAAAGGTGATGTGTGCAAGAAATGACAATTCCTTCACATAATTGAGTTATATTGATGGGTGAAATTGGTATACAATAGTCGACAAAAAACTCCCCCAAGCTTATCCTTTACTCGCCCCGAGCAAAGTCAAGACTTTAGGTTGATGATCAGGAGTTGCTACAATGTTCTACTTTTCAAAAGTACCATGTGCACAACAAAATACTCTACCTAGTATTGCAAAAATTGGCATGGTACTTCATCCATCTTGAGTAATTATGGGGCTCATGCCTTCTCCTATTCATTGGTGGTTGAAAGATAGAACAGAAAACGGAGCACACATACCCTAGAAATCAAGTTCCACTCAAATTCCGGATAGTTCAAGTTAGATTTTAAGTACCTCAATCTGATTCTCTTAGTCTCTCCTTTATGTGTAGTGAAATATGTCCTCACCAGTGTTATCCTAAACGGGGCTAAACGTATCGTTTAAACGTGTTTAAATGCTAAACAAGGGGTAAGTGTGCAGTTTACCCCCTAAACGGTACATTAAACGGTTGACCCATTTAAACGAGTCAACGGCCGTTTAAACGGGCGAAACGGCTTGAACGGTTCGGTTTTAAACGGGTTTGAACAGCGTTTAGATCCGTTTAGGCAATAGAACCCGCGCCCATCTGTTTTCCACCCGGTTAACCCTAGCGGCTAACGGACCCGTCATTTCCGAAACATTTCACGGGCGCTGCTCTCTATGTGGGGAAACGCCACCGTCAGACACTCGTCGGATGCCGCCACCAGAGGACTCGCCGGCCGCCGCCATCCAGGTACGGGACGCCGCCGCCCTCGACCTCCCCCCCCCCCCCCCCCCCCCGCACCCCCCCTCTTGCCCCGTAGGTCGCGCCGTCGAGCACCTGTGAGCGGTGCTTGCCCGCCCCCCCCCTCCCCCGTGCTGCTGCGCGTGCAGAGCTGCCGGAGCTCCGTTCCCTGCCCTGCGCGCCCCGTCCGATGGCCTCTCTCTGGCCTTAGTTCCCTGCGCGCACACTAGAACAACGAGCACCTTCTCTGTTAGCTATTGTTCCTATTTATTCCATAAGTTGTTTATCCATCCATTTGCTATTTGCAGGTTATTGTAGCCATTTAGGACGACTTGAATCATCAATAGGAGGCTAGCTGAACCCATTATTTGTTGCATCAAGGTATTTCTAAGCATTGGTTCAATAATTTTTCATAATTGATAGTGTCAATTGTCATGTGATTGAATCTATTTTACTATTTTTGTAGAATGTCATCGGGTGCATCCAATTTGACCTCTTCTGTTGCGAGCAAACCCTCCCTCCTTAAGAGAAATTCTAATGATATAGGGTGGGAGTATGGAGTTCTAGTTGACCCAAGTAATCTCAATATCATTCAATGCAAATTATGCCCTTTAGTTGCGAAGGCAGGAATTTACAGATTGAAGTTGCATATTGCCGGTATTAATGGACAAGTCGCATCATGTCCTAATGCCACAGAAGAAGATAAGATGAAGAGCAAACAAGCTATTGAGGATTCTAAAAAAGTGAAGAAGGTATACTAGAGGAAAAGGAAGAGGTTAGAAATGATCTCACAATTGATGTTCCATCGGACAAAGAAGAGGAAACGGGGCTCGATGAGTTGGGAAGCTCTCAACCACGGACAATGGGGCCTATGGACAAATACACCTTTCCTCTTGATGCTAGTTCTTTGGGTTCATCAAAGAAGTTGAAACAACCAAAAATTAGTGAGCATATAATGAAAGAAAGATTGCACAAACTCAAAAGATATATTGCAAAATGGTTGTATGTACAAGGTAAATGAACTTTTTTAGTTTTCTACCATGCATTAACTACTACATTGCTTCTTACTATGTGTTAAATATTACATTCATGATTCTAATATTGATTTGCTTGAATTTTTGGGGTTGCTTTCAATGCTATCAATTGTGATGAAATTGACCAAATGCTAGAAGCCGCTGGACGTTTTGGTCCAGGTGCTAAGAAGCCTTTTCAACATGAGCTACGTGAGAAATTGTTGCATGAGGAGGTGGAAGATACAAAGAACATGCTAAAGGGTCAAGAATAAGAGTGGGCTAAAACTGGTTGTTCTATTATGACCAACGCATGGATAGATCAAAAAAAGAGGATCATAATGATATTATGCGTCAATTGTTGTATTGGAACAACTTTTCTTGAGTCAAAGGAAGTCTCATCGGAGTCACACACCTAAAGTTGATACTTCAGTATGTTGGTGGCTGCATTGAGAAAGTTGGAGCTGATAAGGTTGTGCAAGTGGTCATCGACAATGCTTCAAACAACATGGCAGCTAAAGACATGTTGTATATCAAGAGGCCAAACATATTTTGGAGTTAACGTGCAACTCACACCATTAATTTGATGCTTGAGGGACTTGGGAAAATGAAGAAGTTCAAGAGTGTACTTGACAAAGCAAGGGCACTAACCATATTTATCTATGCACACCATACTACTTTAGCTTTGATGAGAAAGTTCACTAAGAAGAGGGATATTATCAGACCTGGGGTGACAAGATTTGCCTCTTCTTTTCTAACATTGCAAAGTTTGTATGAGAAAAAAGATCAATTAAGGATGATGTCTAAAAGTGAAGAATGGGAGAAATAAGTCATGTCAAGGAGAGCACAAAAGGGGTACAAGCAACCAATACATTGGTGAAACCTTCTTTTTGGAATGGTGTTAGCCTTTGCTTAAGGGTTTTCGAACCATTGGTAAAAGTACTTCGTATGGTTGATGGGGATATTAAACCATCAATGGCTTTTATTTATGGTGATATTAAGAAGGCCAAGGAAGACATCAAGGTGGCTATAGAAAATGTGGAAAAGTCAGGGACTTTGTATAATAGTGTGATTGAAATTGTCGAGGCAAAGATGAAGAATCGATTGGATTGCCCCATCCACTTGGCTACATATTGCTTGAATCCATATTACACCTATAATGATTCCTCCATCTTTGAAGTTGAGGTGGTTATGGATGGCTTTATCGCTGCTGTTGAGACTTTCTACTATGGATATTATGACAAACAAAATCACGTGCTCAACAATGACTTTCACAAGTTCAAGGACCAAGTTGGTCACTTTGGAAAAAATGTTGCTAAGTTTGGTTGTAAGGATTATGATTTCAATCTAGGTATGAACACCTAGTAATTTTTAGCTATGCATATTTTATTTGTGATCGTGGACTAGACTTTATACTTGTCTTGTTGTGTAGCAAAATGGTGGGCAAATTATGGCACACAAGTTCCAACCTTTTGCAAAAGATGGCTATTACGACTCTCTCTTTGACATCAAGTGCTTCAAGTTGTGAAAGAAATTGGAGTTGCTTTGAAGGTGTAAGTCCTAAAAACTATAAGATCATCCATTTATATGCACAAGCAAAACATTCTAATAAATTTAATTTTTTGTAGATCCATACAAGCAAAAGGAATAGGCTTACATGTGAGAGAGTTGAACAACTTGTATTTATTCGATTCAATCACATTCATGCAAAGAGGAGAAATAAAGCCATGAAGAACAAAAAAGCGGACCCTCTAGTTGCAAATCATGCAACTTTTGCTCAAGGGTGGATGATTGAAGGTGCTGATGAAGAAGGATCCGATGTTGAGTCTGTTACGGATCTCACATGGAGACTAATTGCCGAGACATGTGGTGCAGACGAGGTCACAAAACTGCGTAGGAGTGCGAGGTTGACACAAACAAGAGAGATTAAAGACGATGCCTACTCCGAAAGTGAGGATGAAAATATAAATGAGGATGATATTGTGTTTGAGTCCGATAAAGATGAAATAATCACCACAGGTTATGAGCAAGAGGGAGAGGGAGAGGACATTGACGAATGATGATCGACGATTGAGCTTTATGTTCATGCAATATTTTGTTGTCTATTTTGGAACATCCAATATGTGCCATGCATTGTTATGTTTATTTGGGAACACACAAAATGTTGCTAGTTTTAGTTTGGGAAAATATGTTATTTTTATTTTTATTTGAGAGCATGTTGTTCACTGTCAGCTGTCATTTTTATTTGGGAACATATGATGTTGTTCTGTTCTGTCATTTGTGAACATATGCAGGTGGCCAGGTGCTGTCCACTTCCAGTTTTCTGGCAGTTTACTTCTCTGTCATTTGAAGGTGTTGTTCTCTGCCAGTTTTTTCATCCAGTTTTTTTATTGAAGTGCAGTTCTGTCTTGTATAACAGCAGCTATATTTTTTTGCAGGTGCAGCTGTGTAGGAAAGAAAACAGCAGGTACAATTTTTTGCAAGTACAGAACAACAGCTATAATTTTTTGCGAGTACAGAACAGCAGCCACAACTCTGAATAATGCATCATACATTCCGAAAACAGCAGGTTCATCATACATTCATACTTACATAAATGTTCTGAAATTACTATTACATCTCTGAATAAATTACTATTACAAGTGGAGCTAATGAATCTAAAATTTTGATGTGTCGAGCAACTGTTTTGATGTGTGAACGGAGTATTTATCAGCATCCTCAGTCAGATTCTTCTCACAACATGTTGATTCAGGCAAGGATACATCCATGCTAAAAAAAGGTTAGTAAAATATATTTTACTTACTGCAATAGTGTAGCCACAGTACATACTGTTTAATCCGTTTAAACACCGTTTAAACAGGCTAAATGGTAAACAGAACTCGACCGTCTGTTTACCGTTTACCGTTTAGGATAACACTGGTCCTCATCAAGACATTTTGCCTAAGTTCATCCTACCTCTAGATAAGGCTTCTATGTGGAGCTTGGTAGGGAATATAGTAGGCATATTTGCAACACATAATATTGCTAAGTCCAAAAAGCAAGCGTTAGGAGAAATCAATTAAGAACTATTTGATTCAAGACTTGTGCATGTGTGATGGAATGGAGGTGGATGTGGATATTTGAGATGACTCCATTTTGAGTGGAGTATCTTATTTTGCAGGGATGAAACATGCCTACTTTTTTTTTCTTTTTTTTTCTTTTTTCTCATGCTTTTGATGTAAGCATGCTTTTTTCCTTTTTTGTAGCCATGGATTCTACTCCCTTTTTATGAAATAAATTTTGAGAGAGTACTAAGCATGAAGGGTATAGAGTTTCTCTTTTTATTATGGAATAGTGGTATGATGGGAATTTGCTTAATTCTAGTGTAGAAGTATAGCATGTGCAAGTGAAGTCTTTAATTTAAAAAGAAATGAATGAAACTTCATATAGGTCTATACTAGTTTGACAAATCTCAATGTTAAGACAAATAGCATATGCATAATAGCTATCAACGTAATCTATCATATGGCTTTGGTAGGTATTTCCAATCAAATGAGAGTAACTTAAATCTTTTTAGAATTTTCTCAGGGAATCCAAGTTTCACTTTCAAACTAGGAATAGCAACCCTATCAATATATCAAATCTCACAACAACTTAGAATGGATTAAGCTTTTGCTACCCACTATTTCCAAATCAAGGTAAAAGCAATTTTAGCCAATGAGAGCAATATGTTGGAGAGTAGTAAGTTGTAAACTAGGGACTTAGGAAAATTAAAATAGAGCAACTATTTATCATTTCGTATATGTGAATTCCAAGTCATTCTTACCACATATCTTTTATTTTATTTGAAAACAAATCTACTCTACTTATTATTATTATTATTTTATATGCAAGGTGGATGATGGGTGAATGGAAAATAAATATGCAAAGGGGTTGATACAATTTACCTCAAGTGGGGGTCCTCCCCAAGCTTGTTCTTCACTCACCTTCGTTATGAGGGTTGAACCCTTGATGACAGAAGTATGCCGCGAAATCGGCTTGTTGTTGTTGTAGCGTGGAGTTGAAGTTGGTGAATTGAGGGTCCATGTGTTGTTGCCAGTCTTGGGTACCTTGGACATGCCCTTGGGAAGTGTTGTAGATGTCAACCATTCTCACTTCAAGGTCTTCTGTACATCTAGTGAGATCTGTCATTCCTTGGTTATAGTCGCGAGGACTTCTAGCCGAAGAAGAATGACAACTTCTCATGGACGTTGGAGGCAAGCTACTAGAGCTTGAAGTGGATAGGGGTGGCTCCCACGCAGCACCTGGCCATCCATGCCAAGATGGACCTTCGGTCTCATATGATGGAGGTTGAGTCCCTCCGGGTGCATCACCCATTAGGTTCTCTTCCACTTCATACTCATAGACCGTTGAGGTTTTCGGTGGCATGGCCGCTCTCCTTGTACAGCTTCTAGTTACCATGCCAGAGGCATTAGTTCTGCGGGCCTCCTTGATGGGAAGGAGATCAATGGTTAGCCTCTGGCATTTGTGCAAATGATAATCTGGGTTAGGTAACAAAATTTCATTGACAAAGCCGCGACAATAAAATAACAAAGAGCCATCCTGATCATGCTAAAGGGTATGTCCTTGCACTAAATAATATTCATTAATTTATTCTCTTTCATTTTCAATATGCTCAAATGAAGAATATTCTAGTGCTCCTACCCTAGTAGCAATACGAGTAATCAATTAAGTGCATTCAATTGGCCCTGTTCATGGAATGTAATCTAACCATTGTGTCATCATGGCAATAACTGGAGCAATTTTTATATTTTTAATCATGGCAAATAAAATTTTCAGCTCATCATCACGCACTACCCTTACATCTCTAGGGAACATAGTCATAGCCACCCATCTATGCATGAAGCGTAACGTAAGGTTGTGCAAGTGGCTATTCCTAGGTGCACTACATCTGACCTCACTAGTTAAATCTTGCTAAAACTTTGTTTGTTAAACTTAGGCAAAGCGTCTAAATCTAGCAAACAAAGTTTATGGAAGCCTAGAATTTCACTTAATTCTTTCCATAGGATGTTGTATTCTTTTTGAAATAATCTAAAAGTAATACCATCAAATCCTATTTTGAGTGTGCAAAGGAATTGCATAGAGAGGAGGCATGAACCTCTCTCCTCTACGTGAGCATACTTTTACCATTCTAGTGCACACCAAATGGAAAAGAATTCGGAATCTATACCTATTTTGGAGACCAAATCCGGATCATAATCCTTTGTATGAGAAAACTCACGATCTTGGAGGAGCTTGCGTGCTTGATATTCAACTTCAATTTTTATGTCGAGGTCGTCCTCATGAAGAAGTTGGTGCAGTTTGCTTATCTCACCCATGGGAGTGTCCTCTCCCACACTCCTCCTCCGTGAACTTGGGGTAACAACAGAAGAGGGGCGTGCACTTGAATATCCTCCATGGCTTGAGCTTGCAGCCTCCTTCCTCTTCCCGAACAACCTCTTCATTACTTTCATGTCCACAACGAATAAGAACACAACAAAGCAAAAACTCGAAAAAGTTAATGTTAGCAAAAGCAAAACCCTGACGAATTTTCCCTTGAAGAGCTTGAGAGCAAACTGCAAATGCAAACAAAAGCAAATCTTTTTGAGTTGGATTTTGAGCAAGAGTACTTCCATGAAGATCAAGAAAAACAATGTGAGCAAGAGTGACTTTGGAGAGGTATAAAATGATATGAAGTGTGAGGAGGAGTGCTCCTCACGGTCACCATTTATAGTGTGCACTGCCCAACCAAATGTAGATGTTGGAGGAGAGAGAGCCAAAATGGCCCTTTCCCCATGTCGGCCGAACAGGGGGGTCGCCGAACTGACAAGTGAGCCCCCTGTTCTCCCTTTTGGCAGGTGGCTCCCTAACGGCTATCGAACGAGCCCGTTGGTGAATTACCACTTTTGCAGCTCAGAAAAATTGTTTTCCAAATAAAAACTTTTTTTTTCAAAACCCAACAATTTTATTTTTGTGAAAAATAAAGAAATAAAATTGATAGTTGAGAATATAAGATACTCAACTTGCTAAGAAAACTAAATATGCATTCGGGGAAAATCAAACTAAATGGGGAAAACAAAATGAAGAGAAATGAAAAATTAAAGAAAAGGATAACTACCAATTTAACCTATTGGCTAGGTCTCAACACCGTCCGATGAGATGGAAATTCCTCCTTCTTCATTTCTTGACATCCGGGCCCGGAGGGATGGGATCGGATGGCTTGTATTGCTTCTTCTGCCATTCCTTCTTTGGCGGTTTGGTGGACTTGGGCCTTTGAGGGGGGCCAGACTTCTCTGTCTTCTTAGGGTGTCAACATGGACGATAAGACGGGTTTTCCGCATAGATCAAATTCCTCATGAATTCAATGAGCGGGTCCACCTTTGGAGGTGTGATTTCGACCTCTTGAATGTGTTTAACATTCGGCCCATACTTGTACGGATCATGGTGCATTGCTCCAACTTTAGGTGAAAGTTAAACTTCTCCTCCTTGCCATTGATATGGAAGTGGATTTCTCCAGCTCCCACATCTATGCAAGCCTTCGCGGTGCTAAGGAACAGGCGCCCAAGAATGAGCGGTGTATCCTTCTCGACCTCCATGTCGAGCACCACGAAATCAATAGGTATGAAGCAATTATGGATTTTCACCAGAACATCTTCAGCGATACCCACTGATAACAGACTGAAGAATCAGCCAGTTGGAGCTGCATTGGTGTTGGAGTAAGCTCCGTGAAGTTCAGCTGGTCAAAAACCACCTTGGGCACCACACTCACACTTGCTCCAAGGTCACAAAGGGCCTTGTCAAAGTGGTGAGCCCCAATTGAGCAAGATATTGTAGGACATCCAGGGTCCTTCAGCCAGCTTCCTCCTTCTAGAGAAATCATGTTGACATTTTCCACAGGAGGTTCGGGCTGTCCTGGCATCTTGCCATTCTCCACTGGAAGAACAACACCTACCAGTTGAGGCAACTAGGTTTCCAACATCTTGTTGAAACTCAATTGATTCTTGAAGGCTAAGGATAGTCCTTCGACTTTGGCATTAATGCTCTCAAGGGTCTTGTTATTAGCCAATGGTTTCTTGGATAGAGTATCATTGATCTTCAAATGGCTAATGGCAAGTGCTCTCAAGTTGGGTTGATTTCCATTGTTGTTGTACCCTCCTTGAAATAATGGGCGTGGTTGGCCCCACCCTTGACCAACTGGATGATAGTCATTGTTGATTCCATTATTGGCTATGTATAGGGCATCCTCACATGTTTCTGGGCAGTCATTGCACAAATGGCCCGTGTTGCCACATACTTCACAAGTGATGTGAGAGTCTAAAGCATATGCATTGCCACATACATCACCATTGCCTTGTCCATCAATCTTCTTCATAAGGAGGTCCAATTTGGCTGCGATCATGTCCACCTCCTTCAAGTTGTGCATGCCTCACTAGCGGGTATGGAGATGTTCGTTGCTCCAACCCATATTTGACACCATCTTCTCAATCAAATTTTTGGTTTTGGGCACCGCCAACGAGAAAAAGGCACCTCCAGCACAACATCAACATGGTCACAGGCGGAAGGGATCAGCCTGTTATAGAACTTTTGGATAATTGGACAATCATCTATCCCATGGTGGGAACAAGCTAGGATATACTCCTAAAGTCTTTCCCAAGCCTCGGGAATAGACTCCTTGGCATCTTGCTGGAAGCTGGAAATTCTCCCACGTAGGGCATTGCTCTGGCCCAATGGGAAAAACTTGGCAAGGAATGTTGTAGAACACTTTTCCTTAAGTGTCTACAGCACTTCTGTTCGAGTAGAACCACTGTTTCACTCTCCCAAGAAGAGAGAATGAAAATAGTGTAAGACGGATAGGATCAGGAGATATGTCCTTGATCTTAAAAGTGTTGTAGATCTCAAGGAACTGTTGCAGGTGAGCACTTGCATCCTCGTTAGCCTTCTCACAAAATGGGTTGGCTTGAACCATAGTGATCAGGACAGTCTTGATTTCGAAGTTCACGTCTCCCGTGTTAACAGTGGGCCCAACAGGCACATTGTTAGCAGAGGGAGCCGAAAACTCATGAAGGGTCTTCTGGACCATTGGCATTTCGGTTGTTGGTGCAGTTGTGCTGGCTTGCTTTGCCGCTCGAAGCTTCTGAGGAGTAATGACACGAGGTTGATCTCTCAGAAGAGATTCAGGATCTTCAACAAAGTTTCACGGCAAGCACAAACCAGATATACACTACCCTGTTTTCACATAAAATGTGAAAACAAAGTGTAGGATATAAGAGCACATGTAAAACTACTAGATGGGGGTGAATGGTAGATTAAAACTTTTCAGCAGAAGCAACAAAACAACCCTCGGCAGAAAACCGATCTGTTAAAGAAACTGTGTGTGCGACTAATCTAAACGTGTTCAACTGTGACAAAACTAGCATATATTGCAGAGAATCAAGTCAATAAGACATCACAATAAGAATCACAAAAATTCATCGAGATAAACTCAAGTTACGATCGAAAGATCGAACAAAGGTCAATCTGTTCTACCCGAGAAAAACAGTTCTAGAACACTGCAAAGAAACTCGTGTAGATCAGAAACTACAAATCTAATGACCGTGAAATTTTCACAGATGATAGAAAATCAAGTTGTGAAGACAACACAAAAAGAATCACATCAATCGGATCTGTAAAACTCGAGTTATGATAAAACCATCGAAGAAAGGTAGTGTTGTGCAGAAACTCGACAAGAAAGACTTGACGAAAACAAGTCGGATGAACAAGGCACAAAAAATCCTTCAAACTATGAATTTTATTGATCAAAACACAAGAGAAACAGCCCCAAAGTCGTCTCCCACGAGCTCTGGCCTCCCTTGCTTATATAACCAGCCTGAAAGCCAACTCAACTCAAACTAGTACTCTAATCCTACTCATTCATGAATTGAAACTTTCCATAGTTGCTCAAGACTCTTCTATACGCAGATAGAAGCAATCTTAAGACTTCCAAACACCTTAGAAACGTATCTCACATTCATAAAACAACTCAAATTCATGACCCACATGAAATCCTATCATAACCAACTTAAAACTTTCCATATTTGAGTCAAACACGACTCAGTCGCAGCCTGAGTCCATAACCTAGTCGGTTGGACCTTTCTGACCAATTCTTTACGTCCACATCTCTTCATCATGCCTCAGAACCATGTAACCACGTCCATGCACTCCTTGCACACACCCAGACATCTTCCAACGACATCCACGATACCTTCATATGCATTATTCTTGATTCAAACATGCTGCGCGACCTTCTAATCAACTCAACCACAATTCCTCCCGAACTTGGTTGTTGAACCTCATCATCTTCCCAAGACTAGTTCAATGGATCCCGTCACCAGCCATGTCTTGAACTCAAGAAACACCTGCACATGAATAAACAACCGATACTTCTGAACACAAGTTCTCGACTTCACTCTCGTTAGTTTTGAAACCATAACACCTTACGTGAGCACATCAAGTAAGCATGTTGTAAACCATAGCTAAATGATATCAGTCATAACCACCAAAACACACCAAAACTTAGTAAAAGAATACTAAGCAAACTTTCCATAATCCAAAAAGCAAGTTCGAAACATTGCAAATTAAAAGCAGAACAACTGTGATCAAGCTCCGAAGCTTGCCAAAGCTAACCAGACCTTGAACCGTAGGTTAACAAAGCTAACAGGATCTAGCGCCGGAACTTACCAAAGCTAGCAGGACCTAGCGTTGGAGCTAACCAAAGCTAGTCGGACCTAGCTCTGAAGCTTACCAAAGCTTAGTCGTACCTAGAGCCAGAGTTAACCAAAGCTAGTCGGACCTAGCCAAAGCAAGTCGGACCTTACGTCGGACCTTGTCGGACATAACAGTAGGTTGCATGTTCCTGACATTCGGTTTAGTATGTGTAGGAAATTTTGCATGAGAGTTATAAGATCTAGCTTGCATTCTTTCCTTTTTATGTTGTTTAGCTAGTCTATAACAAAAATCTATGACATGACCATATCTACCACAATAGGTACAATGAAATTTAACTTTGTGTTCATGTCTAGATGAGCATGCAGTATGTTTATTTGAACCCGAATGTGACAACACTCCTGTAGATTTAAAAACTACCTCTTTTGGTTTAGGAACTATTTTAATCAAACCACTTCATAATGACTTTACAATTTTAGGTGGATGTGCTTTAGCATGAGCATGGGAATCAAAACCTAAACCAGTTTTATCATTGCAAGATTTTGATAAATTCAGTAGCAAGTTTAGATTGTTGTTCCCAATACAAAACTGCTCTAGTGTCCTATTCATGTCATCAAGTTTCTTAGACAGTTCTAGGCAGTTTTCACATGAATTTTTTTCATTTAGTTTGCAATTAGAACAATATTTAACTTCATGAGCACGTAAAGCATTGTTCAGTATTGAAATTTCATTCATATCATCTTTTAGTTTCTTTTCAAGATCATTACAGGTAGAACAATGCAAATCAATTGTAGAATAAGAAGCATCTTTTAATTTCCTATCATTAAGTGCAGCAAGCTTTTTGTTCTTTTCAATCTCTAACTCAAGTTTATCAAGAGTGGAGGAGTGTGAATTTCTTAAGGAGAACAATTGTTCATATATTAAATCGCATGAGGAACAAGAATCATCACTAGGAATCAAGGTTTTCAAACGATTAATTTCAGATTCTAGTGACTCAATTTTAATAGCATTGTCCCTAAGTTCTATGTCCTTTTTCTGAACAATAACAGTTGCACGGGAAATAGCATCACACATTTCATCACAAGTAGGACATACCTCTTCATTGTCACTGTTGTGTTCTGCATACTCTATACTTGATCTTGATTTGCCCGCCATGAAGCAAAAGTTTGCCAAATCATCTTCATATTTGTCACTTCCAATGTCTACATCACTTGAGCCAAGTTCTTGAAGTGCAGTGATGAAACTGTTTATCAGTTTGTGTCCTGTAAAACTCTTCTTCTTCTTGTTGGTATTGACAGAAGAGGACTTGAATTTATTCTGCTTTTCATCACGGGTAGAAGGACCTGAAAGGTTAGGGCAATCTATACGAAAGTGTCCTATCTTACAACACTCGAAGCATCTTTGAGGTCTGGAGCTTCCTCTCATTCTAGTTCTCACATTTTGCAATACTTTTGAGAACCGAGTAGAGATGAGCGCTAACTTTTCTTCTGAGAATTCTTCAATATGTTCCAGGGTTAGTGAAGACAGCAAAGCAAGTGTATTGCTAGATGAAGATTGGCCAGAGCTAGGCATATCATGTTGAGAAACAAATGCAAGAGACTTGTTGGGGTTCTTATGTGAGATTATGTCAATTTCATGAGTTTTCAATTTAGAATATAGCACATCTCATGTAAGTGTACTTATGACAGTAGATTCACGAATTGATGTGACTTTCATATCCCAAATTGACATGTCTAATGCACTTAACAATTGCCTAGCATTTTCAGCATCTGAAAAATTAACATTGACACTACGCAAGTTGCTGAGAATTTTATTAAAGCGAGCAAACAGGTCATCAGTGGACTCATCGGGTTGCATCTCGAAGCGCATGTATTCCATTTTGAACTTTTCATGCTTTGCCTCCATGATCTTGTTGGATCCTTCGTGGTATTTGCAAAGTGCTCTCCACACATCGTACGCCGATCGGAGGTGTGCAACACGGTCGAAGTCGCTCTGAGTTAGTCCTTGGATTATCAAGTTGCGGGCTTTTTTTGTTGTTGTCGACATCTCTTAAGTTTGTAGTCGTGACTTGGTCGTTCGACGGCCTGTCGTAAGGCTTGTACACTTTTTCCCATATCGCGAAGCCTTGCGCCTGCATAAAAGCTTCCATGCGTGCCTTCCAAACCTGAAAATCAATACCAACAAACACACAATGTTTTGTCGAGTATTTCTCCATGAGGGTTAGTCAAAAACACGTGCGAATCACAAAGAGTAGAGCACTGTTGCTCTTATACCTGATGTAGGATCGAAGAGCGCGTGTAAAGCTACCAGAGGGGGGTGAATGGTAGATTAAAACTTTTCAGCGGAAGCAACAAAACACCCCTCGGTAGAAAACCGATCTGTTAAAGAAACCGTGTGTGCGACTAATCCAAACATGTTCAACTGTCACAAAACTAGTATAGATTGTAGAGAATCAAGCCAAGAAGACGTCACACCAAGAATCACGAAAATTCCTTGAGGGAAACTAGAGTTACGATCGAAAGATCGAACAAAGGTCAATCTGTTCTACCCGAGAAAAACAGTTCTGAAACACTGCAAAGAAACTCGGTTAGATCAGAAACCACAAATCTAATGACTGTGAAATTTCCATAGATGATAGAAAATCAAGTTGTAAAGACAACACAAAAAGAATCACGTCAATCAGATCTGTAAAACTCGAGTTTTGATAAAACCATCGAAGAAAGGTAGTACTATGCAGAAACTCGACGAGAAAGACTTAACAAAAACAAGTCAGACGTATAAGGCACAAAAGTTCCTTCAGAATATGATATTTATTGATAAAAACACAAGAGAAACAGCCCCAAAGTTGTCTCTCACGAGCTCTGACCTCCCTTGCTTATATAACCAGCCTGAAAGCCAACTCAACTCAAACTAGGACTCTTATCCTACTCAATTTACGAATTGAAACTTTCCATAACTGCTCAAGACTCTACTATACGCAAATAGAAGCAATCTTAAGACTTCCAAACACCTTAGGTACGTATCTCACATTCCTAAAACAACTCAAATTCATGACCCACACGAAATCCTATCATAACCAACTCAAAACTTTCCATATTTGAGTCAAACACGACTCAGCCGCAGCCTGAGTCCATAACCTAGTCGGTTGGACCTTTCCAACCAATTCTTTACGTCCACATCTCTTCATCACGCCTCGAAACCATGTATCCACGTCCATGCACTCCTTGCACACGTGCAAACATCTTCCAACGACGTCCATGATACCTTCATAAGCATTGTTCTTGATTCAAACATGTTGCCCGACCTCCCGATCAACTCAACCACAATTCCTCCCGAACTTGGTTGTTGAACCTCATCTTCTCCCTAAGACTAGTTCAGTGGATCCCGTCACCAGCCATGTCTTGAACTCAAGCAACACCTGAACATGAATAAACAACTGATACTTCCGAGCACAAGTCCACGACTTGACTCTCGTTAGTTTCGAAACCACAACACCTTACGTGAGCACATCACATAAGCATGTTGCAAACCACAGCAAAATGTTATCAGTCATAACCACAAAAACACACCAAAAACATAGTAAAAGAATACTAAGAAACTTTTCATAATCCAAAAAGCAAGTTTAAAACATTGCAAATTAAAAGCAGAACAACTACGATCAAGCTCCGAACCTTGCCAAAGCTAACCGGACCTTAAACTGGAGCTTACCAAAACTAACAGGATCTAGCACTGAAACTTACCAAAGCTAGCAGGACCTAGCGCCAGAGATAACCAAAGATAGTCGGACCTAGTGCTGGAGCTTACCAAAGCTTAGTCGGACCTAGAGCCGGACCTAACCAAAGCTATGCAGACCAAGACAAAGAAGTCGGACCTAGCCAAAGCAAGTCGGACCTTACGTCGGACCTTGCCGGAACTCGGACCTAGAGTCGGACCTTGATGATAAAGGTGTTTTGGTAGTATTCAAAACTTTTATCACCATAGACAATGTATTCAGCACACATAGGTCTCACACAAAGAAGGGTTATCCTACTAAAACCTATCAGGATCCTATCCTATTCACTCAATCATGCTATACTTCGGTTGCCTTCCCCGGCAACGGCACCAAAAATGCTTGTTGATATTTCCTACGCACTACTAACAAATCATCCCTAGCAGGGGAGCCAAAAATGCTTGTTAATAGTTTTCAGATCACAAATGTAAATCCGCAAGCTCACATAATGTATCAATGTAGCATTTTCCCTTTTAGAGTCTTCCCAAAGGGTGTCATTTATATTCTCCCAAAGGAAGGCTAGGTGGAAGGAAAGCAATCATCAAATGGAGAGGCTAGGTTGGTCTAGGTAGATTTCTAGCAAAGATGGGTAATTGATAGTTGGAGGTAGTGTGACACACATGAGAGCATTGTAACCTAAGAGGGGTAAATGAGGTAAAGAGGGACTAGGCTAAGAGTTAGGTAGATACTCCTACTATGCTTCTAATGTACATATACATAGTCTAAGTTAGTTACTAATGATTATATTAATTATGAATTCTCATGCTAAGTGGATTAATATATCGGGCACGGGTTTACCCCTAGAAACACTAGGACTAGTCCTGCCAAGAGCCTGTGGCATAGCCGAATGTGGATGATTACAAAGGACGGATAGGATTGTCATGACCTACTGCCTACCTCTTCAATCCGTGGGTCTACGAGACATTCAACACTACTCATCTATCCTAGCACCATGCTAGCATATTAAGTAATTACCTTAAGAGCCTAGGCAGAAGCCATCCTAAGGCAATGAACTAAATCATCATTGAACCAATGTTAATTCATAGCATAAGTGATTCATATTAACACAATCGTGTCATAGCTAATTAGACTCTAGTGGGGGTTTGTAGTGTTTATGATTATATAATGAGAGTGGTATAGCATAATCATAATTACTAATCCTACAACATACATGGAATCCACAATCAAACAAGAAACACTTCATCCAAGTATATGAACAATAAAAGACTAAAGATAACATCTTTATTAAAAACAAAGTCACAAATTCAAATAGCAATATGAGAGCCATACCTTTTCCAATTAGGAATTGGGAAGGGACTCCTTCTACTCCTCTCCTACTTGTACTATGTACTAGAGGCTCTCCTCTCTACAGCCTATACTCCTTCTAAACCTATGGATAGTAGTGGATACAATGGATGAATACTCAAGTGGTGTGTGTGTGTGTGTGAAGCGAGGGTAGGGGGTCCTATTTATAGCTGGAGAAGGGTCGGTTACCACCACCAAAAGTGTGCGAATCAGTCTTCATTGTTATCATGTCACCACAGGGAGTCAACACATGGAAGTTGATCACGTTTGGCACCAGGACCTAGTCGGCCGACTAGGGGGGTCGACCGACTGGGTCTTGGCTCCTTTTGAGGTTTGCTTCCTCCAGGTCACTTCCAGGTGGGTCCCTTGATTGATATGGGTGATACACTATTTGATGGCCTCGCATACTTCCGTTTGTGGCCTATTTGATCCATGTGGGGCCACATGTCATAGCCTGATTAGCTGGGATGTTATTTTATAGAATTGCTCCCCCTCTTTTACCTCATTTCCTGTAATGATTCCCTGCATGAACTATTTCTCCAAGGACAAGTGGAAATAGGTTAAATAGAAAGGTGATGTGTGCAAGAAATGACAATTTCTTCACATAATTGAGTTATATTGATGGTTGAAATTGATATATAACAGCCGTCAACAGTTAGTAGAGGTTGAATCTATTGGAATTCAAATTCGCATAGCCTCCTTGATTGTATTGATTCCACTTTTGACCTTCTTGTTGGTGGTGGCCTTTGGAGTTGTTGTTTGGAAATGAAGGATCCCCATGAGTCTTAGGGAAATACATCCCCCAAGTGTCCCATGTTGACATGGATTTCACAAATCATGTGAATATCCATGACTTGGATCATGCAAACACTTTCTTATTGGCTTGACCTTCTTGATTTTTCAATAGGAGGTCCAGTTCTGTGGCTAGCACATCCACCTTGTTAATGGTGTGCATGTCATGCCAACGGAGCTGAAGCATTCATGGATCCACCTTTTGAATTATGGCCATCTTCTCAATGAAACCCTCTCATGATGAATGAGAAGAGGTCTCCTCCAACTTCAGCATGAATTTGATCACGGGTCGACAAAGACAACCTGTTGTAGGAGTCTTGGATGACGAACCAAATATCCACCCCCATGGTGAAGGAAAACCAGGATATAATATTGGAGCCTCCCCCAAGGCTTGTGGATAGATGCTTTTGGCTCCTACTGGAAGCTCGAGAATCCTCACAACTATGTTGCCCAACAAGAAGAATTTCTTGAGGAATGCCTTGAAGTACTAATGGAGTTAAGCTCCTGCGTCCTCTTTTGGCTTTCCCAAAGAATGGGCTAGACAAACACTACCCAGTTTTCACACAATGGAGAAAAAAAAGCATGGGTAATCCAAATTAATAACTACTAGTACCTATATCTTAATCATAAGTGATAGATATCCTTCAATTTTGTGCCTTCCTTGGCAAAGGCACCGAAAATGCTTGTTGACAACGATTAAGCAATCAAAGCTATCCCCAACAACGGCTCTAGAAATGCTTGTTGGTATTTCTTAACACCACAGATCATCTCTAGTAGGAGATGAAACCCACAAGCAAACAAAAGATATAGTTGTAGCATTTCACCCAAGAGTATTCCCAAGGGTATCGTATTTATCCCGAAGGAAGGCGGTGAAGTGAGGTAAACACTATTTTTATGATCAAGGTATAGGGTACTAAGTGTTCATCAGAACTGGGGTAAGATGACAATAGGGCTAGTGTGACACAAACCTAAGCAAACTACTCTAAGGGGTAAGAATGTCCTAGTGGGAGATAAGTTAGGAAGGGAGCTACTCCTACTATGCTTTAGGTATTCATATACATAGTCAACTAGTGTACATATGAGTATGCTAACAATGAGTACTAGGGTTTGGTGCTCCAACACATTGGCCACGGGTTTATCCTTGAGAATATCATAATGATTCCCGCCACGAGCCTTCAGCGTAGCCGAACGTGGGGGATTACAAAGGACGAACAGGGCTATCACCACCTGCCGCCTATCCCTACAAACCATGAGTCTATGAGACATCCAACGCTACTTAACTATCTAAGCACCACACTTACGTGTTAAGTAGATACCTTAAGAGCCTAGGTACAAGCACCATCCTAAGGCAATGGCCAACCTAAATATCGTTGAAACCAATGTTGGAACCTAGCACTACATTACTCATATTAACATAAATATATTAATACCTAATTAGACTATGGTGGTGGTGTATGATGTTTATGATAATATGATAATGGCATTATAACTAGACCATAATAACATCTACACCTAATACATACATGGCCTTCACAACCAAACAAGGAACGCTTCATCCAAGTATATGAATAAGTAAAGACTAATAATATTAATATAAAGCATAATATCACAAATACAAGAAAAGATACATGAGCCATACCTTTCCAAATATGGACTTGGGACTAGAGGCTCCTCTCTACAGTCTAACCTCCACTAAGGAACTAGGAGATTTAGTGTATACAAGAGAGATTGCTTGAGTGGTGTGCGTGAAGTAAGGTGAGGCACTCCCACCTATTTATACACTCACTAAGACAGTTTTGCACACTAATATCCCGGGCTTTCACTTACTCCCGCGTCAAGGCAGTGACCAAAGGTCGACGCGTGTGAGTGGACCGTGTTTTGCGCGCTTACCAGTTTGGCCGACCTCCCTAGTCAGCCGAACTGGGGGTCACCCCACTCATCCCCACTTGCTCTTGGACACTGATATGTGGGTCCCTGTCGACCTTCTAGATGAATCGATGTGAAAACATGCAAGTACCCGCCTGTAAGTGGGTCATTGGATCCATGAGAGGCCACATGGCATCGTCTGATTGGTCAGAAGTGTGTTTCCTTGCCATTAGGTAATGCATTCACCTCAAATCTGTATAGAATACCTGCATGCACCAATTTCTCCAAGTACAAGTGGAACTAGGTTATTTATAACTACATGTGTGTAAGAAATATTTATTCCCTCACACATTTGAGTTATATTGACAGTCGAAATTGGTATATAATGACGGTCAACACCATCGAGGACACCAGCAATAGATGACAAAGCAAAGAAGAGTTAAGAAGATCCACAAATGAAGAAGAGCCAATGATGCACAATGATGTGCCCATCGACAGGAAGGCGTAAAGAAAATGCCCAAACGGACTAAGGTATTAGAGAAACCCTAGTTTCTAGCTCTAATACTATGTTAGGAATAGTGCATGTATTGATATGAGGCCAGAAGGCCCAAATATATAGAGAACCGGAGAATTCAAATATGCAGGAAACCCCTTCCAAAGGGGAAATACAAGAGAACTCCTATATCTCTAACACTGCAGACACTTTATAGTCAGTGTTGTGTGTGGGGACCGGATCCACATATTCCAGAAATCGCAGAGGGTGGTATCGTACGATGCGGCACCCAATAGCACAAACGAAAAGAATACGATAAAATACAAAATTTTATTGATATAAACAGCGGAAGTCTTTTACACTACTTAATGTATAGTGGAAGATATTATTCATAGTTAAACTCTCGGCCTAGCTATGCAAAAGCGAAGCTGTCCAGCTCGGAGACGCTTCACACTAGCAGCACACAAACGAAAATCACGGCAGCGCCCAGGGCTCCCACTTGGCTGTGTACCCCGACGGGGGCATCGCCTCATCTTTGGGCCCTTTTTCATACGTCTCACCTGCAACAACTTAATATAGCAACCGTGAGTACGATGGCTCATCAAGACTTAACAGACGCACCTAAACATGAAACTCTAGATGCAGAGATACTTAACATAGGAAGTAATATTGCAATAAAGGACTCGCCTACATGTTGATCCTTAATTTTAAAGTTTATAAGCAGCAGCTTAAAGGGTCATGAAAGAATACTCTAGTGAGAACATTCCATAGCAATCATAATTGCAAAGCAATAGTAATTCAATACATCATATTCTTCCGACTTCTTCAGTATTTACTACATCACAACACAGTGAACAAGTGAGGGAATGTCAATGCCATTGATTGCAATCGATCCTTAATCACTAGGGATAGTGATTGCAATCAATAACACCCAAACTACACGACACGCACACCATACGTAAGATGTGTGCGGTGCTCCTCATGACGTCATATGTAGCAACCTTTCACAAGAAACTCAAACGTCGAACCGGTCCACCATCGCGGGCAGAAGGTTCCTACACGGAGCGCGTATGTGCCCGTTAGCGGATTGACACCTTGCTACCCTCAACCCACCCCTATTGTCAGTGAGCTATGCCTCGACACCCAAGTTATCAAGTTACATCGGTATCCTGGGGCCCGTATACCCATTATGCCTTCCAGTACAATTCAAACTTGCTCAGCGGGGCCGCACACGGATTGGTCCTCAATCGACACAAGAAGGGCTACGCACGTGAGACCACGTCTTGCATCATCATATCCTGCTGCTCGGTCTCCATTGCATATCCATAAACCATTTCCATCAATAACCAGTCCTGTGTGATAATAATCCAATCTCCCGAGTAGATTCCAACTACTCAAGTTCTACCGGATTCCCTATAACATTAGCATGGCATTTTCGACTCGTCGAGCTATGGAGTAGCAAGCACCTTAGCCCCAATGCACAAAACTCACCCTAGACATATGTGATACAAATCAAAACTATGCAATAGATCTTTAATGCAAACCAGGGCTAGCCTCGCCGCGAGTCAAATGGAAAGTTAGCCTTTGGTGGTAGGCTCTCCAAATCTTCCGACTCCTCCTTGATCTCGGTCACTATACGTTATGTAAAACATAGATGCATATAAGTGATATGAAACTATATACATAATCTTCTATATGCTTTATCAGGTACTATTTGATTTAAATTGGCTTTGAAAATTTTACAGTGGAAACGAGGTACTATTGTTACTATCTGGGCCAAGAATTGGAGATGTTCAAGAAAGCTTGTTGCCTCTAAAATTCCAACAAGTAAAAGGCTTCTCTAAATTTTGGTACTAATTTAGTAGCTTTGTCTAAAAGTGGATGATCTTGTTAGAGGAGGTCTCACTGGTTCTAGCAAAATTTTGCTCATAATTTTCTGAGCTTCCTACAAGGAGGAATTGATTTTATAAGTTTGTGATAAAATCTGGAAATGTTTCTGTACATTTCTGAGTTTTCTATGGACACTGGGGATTTGAACAGTGTTTGGTCCAATAAACGAAGTCAAATAAACTTAGAATTTTTACTGGAGATCAGGTACATTTTAATGAGGGTTCTTAATAAAATTGGGAATTTTCCAGTTAGCAGAACTGGAGTAGTTAATTTCCAAAGCAAATAGCTCAAAGGAATTAATTATGTAAATTCAGGGACTTTCATGCCCAAATAATTGCATTAATGCAAAGTTTGGATCAGGGTGAGTCTACAAGAATTTATTTAGAATTATTTGAGCAAATCTACTAGGAGCAATTGAATTTTAAAGATTGAATGTATTTTGGAGTTTTTCTTGAATTGGAAAGTTTGAATTAAACTCAGCCGGGACCACTGTTTAAAACGACCCAATAATATTTGGGCCACACATGGTCCACATACCTGACGCACAGCCACAAAAGATCATGCTGCCACACTCGATCCAGAGAGAGAGAGAACAGCGGCAGACAGAGGGGGCCGTGTCCTTTCTTCCTCCTCTCGTCCTGGGCGGCGCTTGAAGGACGCGCGGCCGTGCTCTGCCGGTGAGCTCGCCGGCAAGCCTGCATCTTACTCCTTTCCGGCTTAGCTTGGCCGCTTGTGCCAAAAACTCGACGCTCGATCCGATGGTGGCTTCTGTTTTGTTCACTGACGGCCGGAGGCGGGTGCTTGACAGTGGCGGCGGCCCGATGCACGATGGTGATGTCGGAATCACCGCTCAAGTGCCAAAACATCTCATGGGAGCGTCGGTAAGATTCCTGGGGACATGCTTAGCTCGAATATGAGGTGGAAATTAGTTGGAGCGGCTCTGGACATCATTTGCACCGTCGAGATAGGTCAAAATTGGTGGAACAGGGGAAAACTCGAAGAACAATGCCTATGGTCGATAACTTTCTTTGCTTTCTGGTCTAGGAGGTGAGTATAGGCCTTTAGAGACTATTCTCTAACTGGATTAGCAATTATTTGCACATAGAAACTGAATTACGCTGCATACCCAACATGAAGATAAAAAATGTGCCGAGATAAAAATGAGGAATACTCGCTCGATAAGGGACGAAAAGGTTTCGGTTTTCACCGTGATCAAGAAGGTGCGATGGTGATCCTTTTCTCTGTTGGATTCGTTGCTTGAAAGGTGCTAGTTCGCCAGCGCGACGTCGAAGAAGAGAGGCGGCCCTCGACGGTGAAACGGTGACAGCTAGCAAACGGCGAAATACCGACATAAGAGCCAAGTAAACTGCAAAGTAATAGAAGTAGATGGTGTAGAATCTTGCTGCACCTCACTTTGCTTCAAGGAACTTGAGCAACCAGTGGATGAACAGCTCGGGTGAGCAAGAACAGAGGCAGCTGCGCTGTGTGCTTCCGGGGGAGAACAGAGGAGCAGAGCGTTTTTCAGCTTAACAAGGGAGTAGATGGCCAGGGACTCGGTTGGATAGGAGAGTCATCAATGCACAGGTGCTTGCTTGCCTGCTTGACGGGTTAGTGTGCAGCTCAGCTGCCGTCGGTGAGCTTGGGGCACGGGGCACTCACAATAGAGGCGGTTCAACGATCTGTGAAGCTGACCAGCAGGTCCCATTATCTCCCTTCAATCCTATCTTCTCTGGTTACTTAAACCCCTCGCCTAGACCTGTCCAAAAATACTAGATTTCGCCGTGGGGGATCAAATGTTTAGATTTAGATTCTTAAATTCGATTTCACATTTAGACAAGTTTCATTTGAATTTGAATTTGAATGAAATTCACTGCCTCACTTGAATTAAATGGTAAACATGCTTCAAAAAATCTAAAATTTTGCAGAGGTGCTATTTGGAATCCATTGGTGAGCACAAAGTTTTAGTTTGGCAAGGTTTCAACGGTAGCTATCACTGAATTTTTTTTAATTCCCTCCATTAGGTTTGAAATGATTTTATTTATCCCTTTTTCATTTGAATTATTTTTCATCTCCTCATTTCTACATCTCAAGGGTGAATTGTATGTTTGAAAACTAGGGCTTTTACATTCCTTCCTCCCTTAAAAGAATCTCGTCCTGAGATTAAAAATCAAAGAGACGGAGGGAAAAAGATTACCGATATAAGATGATAGCAAGTCTGAATAGTTTGATCGGATATATTCTTCGCTTTCCCAGGTCGCTTTATCAGTGGTATGGTTGCTCCACAAGACTTTGTAGAAGCACAAAGCCTGGTTTCTTGTGGCGCGAGTCTTTTCATCAATAATCCGGATCGGATACTCAGAAAAAGTGAGATCTGGTTGCAAAGCTTCGAGGGCTTTAGTGCAGATTTCAGCTGGGGACTTGAGATATTTCCGCAGCTGAGGGAGGTGGAAAACATTATGAATTCTAGAGAGTGACGCCGGTAACACCAAACGATATGCCACGGGTCCGCATTTTTCAATGACGGCGAACCGACAGATGAATCACAGAGCAAGCTTTCCTTTCACTCCAAAATGATTAATTCCTTTCATCGGAGAGACACAGAGATAAACATGGTCTCTGATGTTGAAGTCGAGAGGTTGACGTCTTTTATCCGCATAGCTTTTCAGCCGAGATTGAGCAGTCTTGAGGTTGGCTTGAATAACTCACACTCGTTCCTCGGCTTCATTCACTAGATCAGTTCCGTATATCACTCACTAGCCGAACTCACACCAGTTCAGTGGTGTGCGACATTTCCAGCCATAGAGAGCTTCATACCGTGCCATCTTGATGCTAGCTTGATAGCCATCAACGGTAAATGATCATCCCAATATTACCGTGGTGGATGGTACAAGTGCGTAGCATGTCTTTGAGCACTTGATTCACTCGCTCAGTTTGGCCATCGGTTTGCGGGTGATATGCGGAGTTTCAGATCAGTTTCGTCCCTAATGATGCGTGCATCTGCTCCCAAAATCAAGCCACGAACAGCATACCGCGATCTGAAATAATCGTGTGGGGAACTCCGTGCAAGCACATGATTCTTGCAATATAACAACTTCACATACTTTTGAGTGTAATAATTGGTGTTGATAGGAATAATGTGAGCTTATTTGGTTAGTCGATTGACTATCACCCAAATCGAATAATGCTTGTGGAACATGAGAGGTAATACGACGATGAAATCCATAATAATATCCTCCCATTTTCATGCCGGGATGTTCAATGGTTGCAACTGTCCAGCTTTTCGCATATGGTCAGCTTTCACCTGCCGACACGTATCACGCTCGGAGACGTACTTTGCAATTTTCTCTTTTTCATCCGTGTCCACCAAAATCTTATTTCCAGATCTTGATACATTTTGTTGCTGCTCGGATGAATAGAATACTTGGACAAGTGAGCTTCGTCCAAGATTTTCTTCCGAAGTGCCATATCACGGGGTACCATTATTTGGTCTTTGAACCATAGAGTACCACGTTCATCACTCCAGAAGCATTTAATTTCTCCATTCTTCATTCTCCTCCGAAGGTGCGACGTACCCACATCTTTTTTTTGAGCTTCCATAATCTCCTCTCGTATGGTAGGAACGAGAGCAACATTATATAATGCTCCATATGGAACCAAGTATAAACTCGGCTCGTCCTCTTCCCTCGGTATGATGGACAGATTGTTGACGTGAAACTTGAGGTAGCCCATCAGCAACCACATTCTCCTTGTTGGGATTGTAGTGAATCTCAATATCATAATCTTTGATCAGCTCTAACCATCTCCGTTGCCACATATTCAACCCCTTCTGAGTGAAGATATATTTCAGGCTCTTGTGATCTGTGTAGAGATGTACTAGATTGCCTAGTAAATAGTGTCTCCACATTTTCAGCGCAAGAACCACGGCAGCGAGCTCAAGGTTATGAGTTGGATAATTTAACCCATGATTCCGGAGCTGCCGTGATCCATATGCAATCGTGCAGCATTCTTGCATTAACACGCAGCCGAGGGTAATGCCAGACGCATCACAATAAACGTTGAAAGATTTGGTCGTATCCGTCTGAGCTAGCACTGGTGCTGTTGTGAGATGATTCACTAATGCTTGAAACGTGTCCTCACATGCCTTGCTCCAAATATATTTATTCCCTTTTTTCAGCAGCTCCGTCATTGGCTTAGCGATTTTTGAGAAGCCCGAAATGAACCTTCGATAATATTGTGCTAATCCAAGGAAGTTGCGATCTTCGTGAATGGACTTTGGAGACTCCCATTTCAGCACTTGCACAATTTTGCTTGGATTACCAGCGATGCCCACTGCTGAAATAATGTGACCAAGAAATGGCACTTGGCTGATCCGAAACTCGCACTTGCTGAATTTTGCATAAAGCTTGTGATCTCGCAATCGTTGGAGCACGATATGCAAATGTTTTGCGTGTTCTTCCTCTGATTTAGAATAAACTAGGATGTCATCAATGAAGACCACAACAAACATGTCCAACTCCGGCATGAAAACTGAATTCATGAGATACATGAAGTGAGCCGGCGCATTGGTAAGTCCGAATGACATGATGAGGTATTCATAGAGTCCTTATCTCGTCGAGAACGCCGTCTTTAAAATATCCTCCAGTCGGATCTTAATCTAATGATATCCGGACCGGATATCCATCTTGGAGAAAACCTTAGCAAACACTAATCGATCGAAGAAAATATCAATGTGCGGTAGTTCTTGATCGTCACAGCATTGAGCGGAAGATAATCCACACATAGGCGTAACGTCTTGTCCTCCTTCTTCACAAATAATGCGGAGCAGCCCCAAGGTGAAGAACTTGGGCGTATGAGACCTTTATCCAGCAGGTCCTTCAAGTGCTCCTTTAATTCCTCCAACTCATTTGATGCCATCTTGTATGGCCTTCGAGAAATAGGCGTGGTTCCCGGAATAAGTTCAATCTTGAACTCAATGTCTCTTTTAGGTGGCATACCCGGCAAATCATCCGAAAATACATCCGTATAATCACAGACCACACGAATGTCTTCAAGCTTTTGTGGCCTCCGTGTTATAGGTGGCTGGAATTTCTTGGATAAGGCAGTCTAGAATGAGAGTGTGTGGTTCATTTAGTGGAGAGTTTAAATGGACCACACATGGAGCGATGTCAAGAACAGTGCCATGGTGATTTAGCCACGACATTCCTAAGATGACATCGAGCTTTTGAGCCTCTGGTATAATTAGAGAAGTCGGATAGATATTCCCACCCATCTTAAGTTGTGCTTTATAGACTTTCATGCCTGCTGGTATCTTCCCACCTGGAGAGCAAATCAAATATGAACTTTCTATGGGATTGATAGGTAATTGATACTTGACAATATGATTGGCTAATGAAATTATGGGTGGCAACCAGAGTCAAATAGTATAACTACAGGATGATGGAGTAGAGAAAACAGACCCGCAAGGACGGGTTCGCCTTCCGGCATATCTTCGATAGCTATATGATGGACGTTGTGCTTGTCCACTGCCCTGTCGCTGCTCAGGGCAGTCCTTTGCAAAATGCCCGACACGGCCACACGTGTAGCACGTGTGTTGTGTTGGGTTCCCGCCGACTAGCAGATGGAATCCCGATGCACGTGGTGGAGGTGGATAAGCATGCGGGACCATCCTTTGCTGGTACTGCTGTGGTGGAAATGGTGGTCGGAAGTTCGGCTCATTGAATTGACAACCGTGGAACTTCGGCGGTCCCGGCGGTGGCTGCCACCTCTGACCTCATGGTGAGTGGTACACCAAACAGTACTTCTGTGGAGCACCACCATTGCTGCTTGATGGTGCACTGCATTTCCTCTTATCAGAAACAATCTCGCGCTGAGCATCCTCCTGTACAATCACGGCATTGACGACGTCGTTGAAGGTGCCGCGATTGCATTGTTCGAGTTGCACTTTCATCTTCGTGTTCAAGCCTCGGAAGAATGTATCTTTATTTTTATCTTCTGTCCCAACATAATCCGGACTGCGCCAGATGGTTGAATGCCTGGGAGTACTCGTGAGCACTCCTCCTGCCTTGCTTCAGCTCCAAGAACTCCTGAGGCTTCCTCTTCATAATACCGGAACGTATATTGTACGTGCGGAATGCCTCCCGGAACTCTGCCCATGTGACGGCATGACCAGCCTGCAGTGATGCGATTTAGTTCGCCCACCACACACCGGCAGATCCTTGAAGCAATTGTGCTGCGAACAGCACCTTCTGCTGTTCGGTGCATCGGAGCAGACCAAACTTTGCCTCAAGGGTGCGGATAAATTTGTCCGCCTCCAGAGGCTCCTCGGCCTCTGTGAAGACTGGTGGATGCATCACCAAGAAGTCCGAGTATGAACTCTGTTGGGGCTGGCGTTGCCCATTTTCTTGTCATCCCTCTTGACAGGACGAATTTTGTACCAACGTTCGCAGCAACTCGGTTTGCTCGACGCGCGAGCCGAGTACTGCAGCGAGAACCTCCGCGGGAGTCCGTGGAAGTTACGGTGGTGGCAGTGGAGGAGCTTGTTTCTTCTGCATCGTGGTTTACTCCGGTATTGGAGACTCATCCCCACGACCCCTGACTGGTGCTTCCCACCTCGCGCATAGAGCAAGTACGCACCATTATATATTGACAAAGTGTAAACTTTATACAACATACAACATCCCTGGACCCCTTTAACATAGTGATTTACAAATATAATGAACTCCATGGATGGGAGTTCATTTTGACAATTGTCGGTAACAACGGGACATTGAGTGCGTTAGCATCTGTGTTTTCTCGCTATTGTAATATAACACAAACATGGTTGTCGTTCGAGATAGAATTTCGATTGTATCACGTACTCAATTCCAACACGCTGTGTCTAGAACAGCTTCTGGACATGAGAAATGACACAAGACATTGAAACCAAAGTTATTTGAATTGAAAAATTCAGAAAGTGGTTTCACTGTCCAGTTTCTGGTCCACCTGACCTGTTTGGAGAGATTTAAATTTTTCAACTAGTTAGAGGCAAACTATGGAGTTATGTTAAACTAAAAGGTTGTTTTACACTAAAAGACATGTCCATAATGTATTTATTTGCCCCCATAGAATTTTTGATTGAAGAGATATGACTTTTGCAAGTTACCAGTTTTCTGGAAAAAATTCAGAAGCACCTCCTTTGTTTGGGGCTGATTTTATCAACATTTTCCAGATACAAAACATCAATATTTGCCAAAATCCTAAATTACAACATTGTTACATACATCCTCAGGATTCCATAAATATATTATATGAAGTCAATCGTCAAATCTACTAAGAGCTATGATAGAAACAATAACAACATACAGAAATTGTCCAATCTCTGTCCAGATTTGGTAGAGTTTGGAATTTTGACTTGTTTATCAAGTTGCAGGGTGATTCTGATCTGGTGTTCAACATAAGAGTTTTAGAAGACTCTCTAAATGTTACAACCATGTAAGGTAGGCCTTCAGTGGTGAACTCTACAGGGAGTTACGCTATTCCAAAGTTAGTCAATTTTCTGTCCAGTTCACAGTTTGAATCAGGAACATGGCAGATTTACTTCAAATGAACTTTTCAAGTTTTAAATCTTGAAATCTTCCTTGGAGCTGAAAATGAAACTTGTGGAGGACTTCCTCAAGTTTCCAAACCATATGCCTGCTGACCTCTGTGACCACATGATTAATTTACAATGTGTTCTAATGCTCCAAAACAGATATTACAAATTTAAAGTTGGTCCTAAGTTGAAATTTTTACTTGTCGTCGAGTCGCACATCGGCACGGATATCATCATCGGCGTGCCCGATGAATCTCAAATGCAATGCCGGTACTATGCCCTCAGCAAAGAAAATCCTAAGACGGTTATCCAGCATACGTCTCCACGGTGGCACTAATGACGTTCACTCGCAAGCGTTTTTGACTCGAGCTACTTAAAACGTGGTTAGTGTACCTGCAGAAGACACATAATTTACAAAACACTCATTATGGTGCCTGTCAAAGTGTTGATACGACACTTCCCCCGACATGCTAAGAAGCAGCCCACGGAGGTTCTTTTATGGATGGGGTACGCAGAGATCAGGATAAGAATAATGACACTAGAGATTTACGTGGTTCGGGCCGCCTAAGCGTAACACCCTACTCCACGGGGTTTGTGTTGTTGTATTGTGTGAGTTTGTTTGCTAGTATCCGGGTCAGCTCAGGTGAGATCAGATGAGATGTCCTTGGGTACATGTGGTACATCCCTTTTATAATTATAGGGACTGACCGTAACAAAGCTTGCCTAGCCCGACATGTGGCCCTGGCATATTTAATGGCCTAATACACTGTCTAAAGAGTATTAAGCATGATTAATAGTGTGATAACGTGCCTTAATGGTTGTGTTACCCCTATTAACAACACACAATTACATCTTGTAACTACCGCTTTAACTACGCTTGATTGTTCGTGCTGAAGGAGATCTGCCAGTGTATACGTCGATGAAGGTCCGGAGGCTCCACACGTGGAAGCTCCGGAGCTTTCCCTTACGGGAGGTTAGGTCCGGGGCTACTGTACATGTGTCGACACCGGAGCTCCTCTCCGCTGGGAGTTAGCTCCGGGGCTGTTGTACACGTGTCGGCACCGGAGCTTTCCTTCGTTGGGAGCTTAGTTCCGGTTTTTATTTACACGTGGTGACCAAAGAGCTACCCATATGAGGGGAGCGGGTCCGGTGCAATGCGACATGTGGGGCCCGAGGAGTCCTTCAACTCTGACAGGTAGAACTCCCTTGTACTCTTCGCAGTATTAAGGGGTACCCGGTACGCAGGGTACCGACAGTGGCCCCTAGGCCCACCTTTGGGAGAAATCCTTTGGGTTAAGTTATTCTACCAGAGGTGGAGCCATTCTTGATTCCCGCGCTTTGATTTCAAGAGTCTTCTAATATGCGGTTGGAGCGATGGTTCGGGAGTGAACCATTGACGCGTGGTTTGTTATGAATGCAGCAGATGAGATCTTTGAGTGAGGATCTCACGCAATTGAAGGTCGCTGGTTCCTAACATGAAAACCATATTGGTTCCGCGCACCCTGTCAGGCTACCGCCATCGGGTTTCCCGCCGCCCATCATGACAACGGTTCTCCTTGGGTAAGAACCTCGATCTCTTCGTTGGGGTGGCCCCAGACCCACTCGTCATTGATGGGGTAGACTTTTGAAAAGTGCCTTCGATCTCACTGCGGTTTCCATCCAAGCGTCATGGAGGCCTACTTAAGACGGAAAGTGTGCACGGTTTGAGGACTCTTTACGCCTTCGATCATATTTGCGCTCAGAGCCTCCAAACCACGCCTAACTTCCCTTCCTTTGCTCCGCTTTGCTGCAATGGAGTTGGTTCTCCCCAAGAGCCACCTCAAGAGTGACGATGATTTGAAGAAGGTCCGGACCTATATGGGGTGGTCCAACGACTCCTTCAATCACTTGGTTCACGCCGGCAAGCTCCCGTTCAAGAAGGAGCGCAGTGGCGACATGGTGTACTTCTCGGCGTACGCCATGGTGGGATTCATTCCACCTTTCTCTTCTTTTCTTTTGATGCTGCTAGACTTTTATGGTATGCAGCTGTATCACCTTGGCCCCCATTCTCTTCTTCTCGTGGCGACATTCGTCCACTTTTACGAGATGTGGGTGGGTATTCCCCCCTGCGTTGAGCTATTCCACACCTTCTTCACCATCAACACCACCGGTAAGGGGAATGAGCTTCTTGGCTTCTACTATTTCGTGAAGCGCAAGAACTGTCCTTTCAAATACTTGAAGTCGTTTCCTTCCAGCAAATGGGACAAATGAAAGAAATAATGGATCATCATTGCAGAGGAGGAGCACGAGAAGTTGGAGCTGCCCGAAGGTCTCCCCAACATTGACACTTACGCCTGGAATGTAGTTCTGGTGCTGTCATATGCCTTCAACCCTGTCTTGACCAGGATCCGTGAATGTGTGGAGGGTAGAGTGACTCCTCAGATGGTCTTCTGCAACTTCCTGGTCAATAGATGGGCTCCGTTGAAGAAGAGGGAGAACCTCGCGTGGGCCCTCAACAGCGTGATGGATGATGACCAGATTGAAACCGGTCTAAAATCCAAGTTGAATGACGAAGCTTTGGAGCTTCTTTTGAAGAAGTTCTGGCATGGGATAAACATCAACGGCGATGACTTAGTTTCGTCAGTAGCTTTCCTCCCTCTAAACATGGAGGCACAGTTCAGTAGGGAGCTCTGGAGGAGTATGCTAGTGCTTGAAGAACTTGGTGGGGTAGAAAGGCGTCCGACCACCAGGTTGGTGATCCTCGGAGCTTCCGAGGGTGGTCCTACCTCCGCCCCGAGCTGGAAGACTGAAGACACCGGCAAGGGCAAGGGTAAAGAGCCAGCTGAGCCCTCCAGTCGGAAGAGGCAGTTGAAGCACGCTGACTGGATGTCCGTCAGACCTGCTCCTTCTACCATGGCTCCTTCTCCCCGGCAAGGGAGGTCTTCTGTAGCTACCCCTGCCCCAGTGCCAGCGACTTCAAGAAGCGTCAACTCTGGGCAGTCGACCCCGGCCTCAGTGCCGGCTAAAAGCTCCAGGCCCGGGAGTTCTTCTCGGCCAAGAGAAGCTTTGGCTGCTGCGAGTGGTCCTCAACTGAGGTCCGAAGTCGTAGTCTCACCAGACTTGGTGGGCTCTAGCTTCGGGCCTCAGAAGAAGAGGTTCCCAGGCGACTGGGGTGGTAGCATCCCTAGGTAAGCATTGATTGCTCACCCTAAAATGCTAGTTTGTGTCTTTAATCTTCTCTTCCCTTTATTTCTAGGGTGTCAAAGAAGGGGTCAGGAACTTCGGCGCCTGTCGCGGCGGCCGGGGATGCACCTGCCGAAGCTCCGGCTTCGAGCACCGAGCCTCCTCAAGTAATGGCGGAAGTCACGGCAGCTCCGGCGCTAGCTGTCATGGACTTCAATTTGGAGTCCTCGCCCGAAGCTCCTGTGGTAGCGCCATACAACAGGGGAGAAGTTGAAGATGTACCCCTGGCAATAGTGGCAGTGGTTGATGCTCCAGCAACGTCGATGCTAGAAGTTCCAATCTTTAAGCAGGAAGTCATCGAAGCCTTGGCCGCTGAGCTAGAGGTAATTGAAGCCCCGGCCATTGAGCCGGAACTCACTGAAGCTCTGACCCTTGTGTAAGAAGTAGTTGAATGTCTGGTGGTTGAGCCAAAGATGCGTGAAGCTCCGGTCGTTGAACTGGAGGAAGCTGCCGTGTCGGCGCCTGAGCCGGCGGCGGTAGAGGCCCCAGATGAATCTCCTCCCATTGCTACGGAGGTATCCGAACCAGAGCCAGAGCTGCCTGAAGAGGTGGCGGTAGGTCCTCTGCCTTCTGAGCCAGCAACTGAAAGCCTGGAGGCGGCACCTTCAGCTTCTGCTCCAGTGGTGGGAGTTCCCCTAGTGGGTTCCTCTTCTGCTGCTGCTGAAGGGCTCCCAAGAGAGGTCCCGGTGCCGCAGAAGCTAAAGGGTCCTCTCTCGTAGAATGGGACCCTATTTTTGTGATGCAAAATCCTCTGGAATCTGTGGGGATGGTCCCAGCAGGTCCGGAGCCTATCCCTCTGGTGTTGTCCATAGACAATGCTTGCTCCAGCCTCCGACAGGTCCAACTGGCCTTCGATCATGAGAGAAAATTCCTAGAGGAGGAGCGCAACACCTTGAGGCGTTGGCGCAACAGACTCCATTTTGAGACTAGGCTTGCCCAGACGAGGGTGGCTGACCAGAAGGAGTGGATAAAGTGGGAGAAAGCCCGGTTAGAGTACTGGGATAAGCTGCTCGAGGAGAAGGAGGCTGCCATCCGGACGCTCAACGCTAACTCCAGGGAAATCCTTGAGCAAGCCAAGGAGAGGCGTGATTCTGCTGATGAGCGTCACGAAAACCTCAAAGAATTAAACGAGGTTCTCCTGAAGCGTTGGGTGGACCTGGAGACAAGGGAAGAAAAGCTTCTGGAGCAGCAGGAGGATATTATGAAAAGAGAGGCGGAGGTCACCCAGAAGTTGACTCTTGGTGAACAGAATTTGGCGGACAGCTCAAAGAAGTTTGAGCGGTGGATTGAAGATGAAAAGAAGAAGTACTGGAAGATGGGGCAGGAGCTCTCGAGAAGGGAAGCTGATGTTGCCACCAGGGAAGGAAAGGTGAAAGGCAGGGAGAAGGACTTGACGGAGAGGCGGAACCGCATCCACCTCCGGGAGATGGAGCTGTTCGACCATGAAAAGCAAGTTGCTGAGAGTATGCAGCAACATGCTAAATTGGTCGAGCGTCTCGCCGGGAGGGTTCGGAGATTGCGGCCGCCCGGAAATCATTGGAGGACTTGCGGAACTTGAAGGAGACCGAGTCCATCCAAGGATGCAACTACTTGGGGCGAGCCAATGATGCGCTGATGCCACTAGGGTTCAGTCCTGTACGTCCGAACAACCCGGAGCTGGACTTGGACCGAGCGCTAGTGGCCCTCAATGCTGCTGGCGGCAAGCTCGACGCATGGGAGATGTCATCGCGGATCTACTGGAGATGGAGGGGAAGTCTCTGGCTACCAACGTGGCAGAATATGTGTTGTCATGCTATGTAAGCAGACACCCCCAATTTTTCCTGGACCTGGTGCTTGAAGGTCCCATTGCCGAAGAGGAAGATGCTGCCAAGGCTAGTGTCCAAGAGGTTGCTAAGGAGGTCGCCTCATTCTTCTGCAGGACTTAGATCCTCCAGTAGCTAGGACTTCTTCCCTTTCCTTTTTATTGTAATCCCAATTTTGTAATCCAGTGCTTCAAATTAATGAAATCCATTTTGCCCATGAACTTCACTTTATTGTTGTCTTCAATATAATGTCCTCTGTCTTGTTGCCCCCCTGGTATATGTGTACAATTGGAATGTGTACATATACCAAAGGTTTTGAAAGTATATCGATGACTTGAACACTTCATACTTTTAGACTTTAGGTCCGAAGTCTTCATTTCTGAAGTGTCGATAGCAGGCCCCCTGGGATTGGCGGAGCTTGGTAGCTCCGACTGTACCCAGTATCAACATATACAACGTTAACGATAGGAGCTTGGTGGCTCCTGAAGTCGCCACACGAATAGTTGAATTTAGGCCTCCCAGTTGTTGTCGGAGCTTAGAATTTATGTTTTTCCTGCACATTAAATACAAGGAAAAAAAATTCATCCTCTTGTCTATAAATCATATGTGTCTTATTGTTCTTATTTCAGTTTTACCCCAAAGTAATTTGATATGGCAGCGAGTATATTGATGTAACTCTTCCGGAACCATATGCTTTTTTAGTACTCACCCCACTGAGGCATGCCAGAGTGTAGGTAGAGTGGCGTACTTAGGGTGCAGGACCAGGCTAAATTGATAGCACACTCCGGACCTATGTTGGCTTTGCGTTCAGGCAAGTAGACTATACAACATGTTAAGACCCAAAAAGATTAACAATATAGCTTGCAACACATATGATTAATTTGGGTAAAAAGTAAAAAAGAATTGCACAACTTCATTATAGACAAGAAGGTTAACGATAAATTGATAGATCGAGCCTTGTACAAAAATAAATGCACGTGGAGTCTGTTTTCACACAAGGACGTCTTTCATTATAGGTCTGGTTTACAGGGGAGACAAGGACACACTTAGGGTGCAGGACCAAGCTAAGTGCGCTATACATCTTGTACTAACCCAGGGTAGGTAGTTACACTTTTAGTGCAGTGACTGTATGAAGTGTACTTAAACTTCCGGGACCCTCCCGGAGGGGTCCATGTGTTCTCCCGGAGGACCTACCCCTGTCTGTTTATCGACTCTATAACATACATCATGTGTAATTACATAATCACCTCCTTGATTCTAAGCATAAAACTTACGGAGGTGCTCGATGTTCCAAGGATTAGGAAGTGGATTCCCATCCTCAATTGCCAAGCAAACGCATCCGATTCAGGATACTTTGATCACTTGGAATGGACCTTCCTAGCTGGGGGAAAGTTTGTTCATTCCTTCACGAGTTAGTATCTTCCAAAGCACCAGATCGCCTTCCTCGAGTTGTCGATTGCACACATGCCTTTGATGATAACGCCGGAGTGCTTGCCGATAACGTGCATTCCGAACAGCTGCTTGGCACCTTTCCTCGTCGACGAGGTCAAGGTCTTCATGCTGGAGTTGATCCTGCGTGGCTCCGTCGAAGGTTCAGACCCGGAGGGACCCCAAGGTGATTTCCGGAGGAAGGACTGCTTCATATTTGTACACCAGAAATAACGGAGTTTCCCCGGTTGACCGGTTTGGAGTTGTCCTATTCGCCCATAATGTGGATGGAAGCTCCTCAATCCAGATAGCTTCGTGCTTTTTCGAGCGATCATATGTGCGTGTCTTGTGTCCTTTTAATATTTCTACATATGCTCTCTCGGCTTGGCCATTGCTTGCTGGATGAGCTACTGAGGCGTAGCTAAGTTGAATGCCGAGGTCTTCGCAATATTCTTGGAATGCAGCACTTGTGAATTGAGTTCCGTTGTCAGTTATGACTTTGTTTGGAACTCCATATGTGCATATAATGGACTTCAAGAACTTGATTGATGATTGCTTGTTGATTGTTACAACTGAAGTTGCTTCTGGCCACTTGGTGAACTTGTCGATGGCGACATACAGGAACGTGTAACCTCCGACAGCTTTTGGGAAAGGTCCCAAGATGTCCATGCCCCACAAAACGAATGGCCATGTAGGAGGTATCATTTGTAGTGATTGAGTTGGTGTGTGAATCTATTTTGCATGGAACTAACACGCTTCACATTTTTTCACTAACTCAACCGCATCCTGAAGTGATGTAGGCCAGTAAAAGCCATGTCGGAAGGCTTTTCCAACGAGTGTGCGGGAAGAAGCATTGTTCCCGCACTCGCCTCCATGGAACTCCGCGTGGAGCTCGCGGCCTTCTTCCCTTGCAATGCACCGCATTGGGATTCCATTGGCACCACGTCAGTAGAGATCCCCTTCTACCAACGTGTATCTTCTAGCCAATCTGACAATCCGGTCAGCGGATACATTGTCTTCAAGAAAGATATTGTCTTTCAAGTAGCTCTGGATCTCTGAGATCCATGCATTGGAGCTTACTTGAGTTTTTGAATCTTGAGTGTTGGGTTTCTCGAAGCTTCCGATAGCACCTACGACCCTTGGTGGCCACCATGGTAGCAGGGCCACTGAAACTGTCAGCTTCGTGGTGCTGGTCTCGCCCCCTTCGCTTAGTTCGGCAGGCTGAGCTGTTGGTTTTGACAACCTCCAGACGAAGATTCTATTAGGAGTCGGAGCTCCGGTTGAGGCTTTCGTCGAGAGCTCGTCGGCTTCAGCATTATGAAGGCGCTGAACATGGTAGAGATCCAGGACTTCGAAATCCTTCTGAAGCCTCTGGACTTCAAGGAGATAAGCAGCTAATTGAGAATTGTTACAGGCACATTCACCTTTGACTTGTTTGATAATGAGTTGTGAATATCCCTTCACCAACAACTGTTTTACGCCATAAGATAGTGCCACCTTGAGTCCGTAGATGAGAGCTTCATACTCCGCCATATTGTTGGTTGCCTTGAAATCAAGGTGTACCATGTACTTGACCTTTTCCTCAGTCGAAGCCAGGAGAAGGATTCCAGCTGCGGCCCCTTGCTTTTGCATGGAGCCATCGAAGTAGAGGGGCCAATGAGGCTCAGTGAATACCAGAACTTTGAGTTCTGGTTTCTGCTCACTGTGGCTCGATGGGGTCCACTCCGCCACAAAGTCAGTCAAGGCTTGACATTTGATTGCTTGTCTTTACACAAATTCTAGATCGAATTTGGCCAATTTCGCTGCCCACTTTGCAATGTTCCCAGTAGAATTAGGGTTATGGAAAATATAACGCAATGGAAAAGAAGTTACCACTGATATTTTGTGGGCTTGGAAGTAGTGACAAAGCTTCCTCGAGGCAATAAGAATTGCGTAAAACAGTTTATGCACCTCAATATATCTTATCTTGGCGTTGTGGAGTACTTCACTGATGAAATACACAGGACGTTGAACGGTCCGGACCCTTTCAGAAGGACCTGGAGCTTCCTCTCCATCGACCCGGACCCTGTTGGAGGGTTTCGTACATTCAGGCTGTGCTTCTGGGACCCTCCCGGAGGGGTCCAAAACTCCTTCATGTTCAACCCGAACCTCACTAGGAGGATCCAGATCATTTTGGTCAGCCAGGTGAACCTCCTCAGATGAATGAGGTTGATCTCCTAGCATTTTGTTTTGAGGTTCCGTGTCTGGGAGTTGTGACCCAGTCACGTCTTCAGGTGATTCTGGACCCTCCCGGAGGGGTCTGGACTCCTGGATTGGATGTGGCTCTGGTATTTCCGCAACCAGGACCATACTGACAACTTCGATGGTTGCCGAGATGTAAAGCAGTAAAGGCTCATCAGGATTAGGAGCTACCAATATTGGTAGTGTGGTGAGGAGTTGTTTCAGCTCTTGGAACGCCTTTTCTGCTTCTTCAGACTAATGAAATGGTCCGAACTTCCTCAAGAGTTTGAAGAAGGGTAGCGCCCGTTCCGCCAGTCTTGAGATAAACCGGCTGAGCGCAACTAGGCATCCAGTTAGCTTCTGGACATCTTTAATGCGGGTGGGGGCGCATATATTCTATGGCCTTGATCTTCGCCAAATTCGCTTCAATTCCTCGGTGAGTCATCAAGAATCCTAGAACCTTTCCAGAGCTAACCCCGAAGACTCACTTGTCCGGGTTCAGCTTGGTGCGCGTGGTGCGCAGCTTGTCGAAGACGGATTGTAAGTTGTCAAGGAGTAGCTCCTTGTTTTTGATCTTCACAATGATGTCATCAACATAAACCTCCACCAAGTCTCTAATTAACTCTCCAAACATTTTGTACATAGCTTGCACAAATGTTGAAGCAACGTTTTTAAGACCGAATGGCATGGCAGTATAACAGTACAATCCATCTACTGTTATGAAGGCAGTATGCTCTTCATCTTCCTTAGACATTTGGATTTGATGATATCCAGAATATGCATCTAAGAAACACAATAGCTCACACCCGGAGGTGGAGTCCACTATCTGATCTATTCTAGGTAGTGGAAATGGATCCTTTGGACATGCCTTATTTAAGGTGGTGAAGTCGATACACATCCGAAGCTTCCCACCGGCCTTGTGTACAACAACTGCGTTTGCCAGCCATTTTGGATGGAAGACTTCCCAAATGAATCCAGCTTCGAGCAACTTCTTGATTTCCTGTCGGGTGAAGTTTTGTCGCTCGATTGATTGCTTCTGGGGCTTCTAGTCTACAGGTCGTGCGTCTAGGTAAATCTTCAGATTGTGCTCAATCACCTCTCTAGGGATCCCAGACATTTGTGATGGTTGCTAGGCAAACACGTTGACATTAGCCCGGAGGAAAGTGATGAGCACGATTTCCTATTTGTTTTTCAGACCCCCCGATATATGGGTAGTCCGAACAGCATCAGAACCAATTTGGATGACCTTGACGGGATTGTCGGTGTTGCCGCTTGGTTGCACACGGGGTGCAGAGGTAGTGCCTTTATGACAAATGCTCGGAGAATTCAGATTTGGCTCCTTTCCAGATGCTTCCTCTTGCGGTGTGGTAAGCGCATAGAGTTCTTCTAGAGCGGTAACTCCTGCGGTGCGATCTCCGCAGATCCAGAGAACACCTATGGGTGTTGGCATCTTCAACACCAAGTAGCAATAATGGACAGCAGCCATGAAGTTTTATAAAGCTGGCCTGTCCAGAATGGCATTGAACGGCATACTAATCTGCGTAACGTCGAAGATCAATTTCTCAATTCTATAGTTCTCCCGGGTCCTGAAGGTCACTGGGAGTGTGATAGAACCGAGAGGAGTAATGGTTCCCGGACCTAATCCAGAGAAAGGTCGAGATGGGCGAAGGTCCGAAGGCCGGAGCTGAAGCTTAACGAAAGCTTTGAAGCTTATGAGGTTTAGCCCGGAACCTCCGTCCACCATTACATGGTGGATTTGAATATTGTTAATGGTGGTGACACCATCAACGGGAGTTGGCTAGCTACGATCATGTTTTGGGAGCAGTCCAAAGCATTGAAAATGATGGGAGTATCCATCCACTTCTGATGTGGCTCTGCCTTAGCAGTGGGAGCTGCCACGGCCATGTCCTGCCGCATTGTCTTGAGGATGCGGCGAGAGATGATGTCCCAAGAATCACCATAGATGGTGTTCAGGGTCTTCCGACGCTCGTTGTCAGAAACGTCAGAGTCGTTGTCGACAGTGTTGTAGACGACTTTCAAGACCTTTTTGGGGTCCCGGAAACCTAGCTCCTCTTCGGCCGGAGCTTCGTCAACTTTTTTTTCCTTCCCTTTGACGGAAAGGAGCTTCTTCTCGGCGCTTGTGATAGTGCTCAGCAAGGTTCTGGACCTCCCGGCACTCTTCCAAGCTGTGTCGGTTCGTCTTTTGAATCGGACACCATGCTTTGGAACTATATTCGTCCTCCGATGAAGGACGAGGCCGCTTCTAGGGACGTGGCCCCCAGCTTCCAGGGGCTGCGACAGCAGCAGCGGCTGGAGCGCCAGCCGACAACTTCTTTTTGCCGTTGGGCTTCTTTTTCTTCTTGCTACTACCGGAGGTAGCGGCTTCAGTTTTGGAGAACTTTTGGTTGGCCTCCGGAGCTGGCTTAGAATGCATTTCATGGCCCTCCGCAGCTCTAGCACATTTGTCAGCTAGGCTGAAGAGTTCAGTGACGCTGGTAACTTCTTTAATAGCCAGCTTCTCCAACACCTTCTTATCTCGAACACCCTATTTGAATGCAACGATAAAAGAAGAGCTCAAGATTGAAGGAATAGTATTTCGTACTTGAGAAAACCGCTGGATGAAGGATCGCAACGATTCACCCGATGTCTGCTTTACAGCAAACAGATCCAATTCAGTGCCAGGCCAGGTGTAAGAACTCCCGAAGTTGGCAGTGAACTGCTGGCATAGCTCCGCCCAACTATTAATGAGTATGGTGGATGACTCACGAAACAGGACCTTGCAGTCCCAATTAAAACCACCGGGAAGTAATTGGCCATCACAGCCTCATCATCCCCCATTGCTAGTATGGCAGTAGAGTAGATTTGAAGGAATTCGGCGAGGTTGACAGTCCTGTCGAATTTTTCTGGATAGTAAGGCCGAAACATCTGTGGCCATCTGACCATGCGCAAATGCATGGCTAGGGCAGAACAGCCTCCTCCTACTCCTTGAGGACCAGGGTTGTCCCGAGTCTCTCGCCTCTCACGAGCATGCTCGATATGGACACGGCCGTCCTGCTGCCAGTAACGGTGATCCACCAGTTCCGACCGCAAGTCATGAGTCGGAATCTTGGTGATGGTATGGGTGCATCGTGCCCAAGGAGGCAACGAAGTCACTTGCTGGGATGCAACACGTCTCCTTTGTTCCGAGACTTGTGGACCAAGTTGGTCGGACAAGGTCCGTCGTTGTGATGGTGCTCGCCCCGAACAGGGAGGACCTTGATTGCTAATGCCTGCAGCCGTAGCTGCGACCAGATGGTCAACATTAGCTCTCCACTACTCCATAGCATCTTGGGGTGCACCTGGAGGTGGTGGGTGTTGTAAGAGAGCTCGCGCAACAATGAGCGCGTGCTCAGGGTTGTTGTTCTTCGATGCAATGATCGACACAGATGCCCCATCTTGTTGACCAACATTGTTTTTCGGAACAGATGGTTGTGGTGCCATAGTGTCTGCTGGAACAATGGCACCTGCTGGTTGTTGGATGTTGGAGGGATTGCCTTCGGTAGGTGGTCCAGCAGCTGAATTTTCCATCTTGTGATCTCGGGACACCCCTCCCCCTACCTGGCGCGCCAAAATGTCGAAGTGTTGATACGACACTTCTCCTGGACCTGCTAAGAAGCAGCTCGTGGAGGTTCTTTTATGGATGGAGTACGCAGAGATCAGGATCAAGATGATAAAACCAGAGATTTATGTGGTTCGATCGGGCTACCTGAGCATAACACCTTACTCTATGGGGTTTGTGTTGTTGTATTGTGTGAGTTTGTTCGCTAGTATCCGGGTTAGCTCAGGTGAGATCAGATGAGATGTTCTTGGGTACGTGCGGTACATCCCTTTTATAATTCTGAGGACTGACCGTTACAAAGCTTGTCTGGCCCGACATGTGCCTCTGGCGTATTTAATGGCCTAATACACTGTTTAAAGAGTATTAAGCATGATTAATAGTGTGATAACGTGCCTTAATGGCTGCGTTACCTCTATTAATAGTGCTCTGATCACGTGTCATTAATACAACATTAACGACACACAATTACATCTTGGAACTGCCGCTTTAACTACGCTTGATTGTTCGTGCTGAAGGAGATATGCCAGTGTATATGTCGATGAAGGTCCGGAGGCTCCACACATGGAAGCTCTGGAGCTATCCCTTACGGGAGGTTAGGTCCGGGGCTACTGTACACGTGTCGACACTGGATCTCCTCTCTGCTGGGGGTTAGCTCCGGGGCTGTTGTACACGTGTCGACACCAGAGCTTTCCTTCGTTGGGAGCATAGTTCCAGTTTTCCTTTACACGTGTTGACCCAGGAGCTACCCATATGAGGGGAGCGGGTCCGGTGCAATGCAACATGTGGGGCCAGAGGAGTCCTTCAACTCTGACAGGTAGAACTTCCTTGTACTCTTCACGTTATTAAGGGGTACCCAATACGCAGGGTACCGACAGTGCCGTACGGCATGGCCCGCATGGGCAATCATTTCAGGCAGTCACAATAATATATATAATAGTAAGAATATCCATCCCGTATTATTCCATACGGGTCATCCCGAGCTGAGCCACGTCTTGAGGTACAAGAACATGTTTTCTACCACCCGACAGGGGTCCCATGTCTTTGCCTAATGGTGCACCAGTAGGAGGTGCTTTCGCGTGTTTCTTAAAAAACACACTACACGCTTTTCAACCACACAATAGGTGGCCACGTAATTTATCTCTTGTGCTAGGGATCAGCGTGGCGTATGGCCCTTTGAACATTGAATGTTCAAGAGTTGCATACTTCATGTTTTCTGCCACACGATGGGGTATCCACACTTTTGCCTGAAGCACACTGGGAAACAGCGTTTCATATGTTCTCGGAACCATAAGAAGGTTCAGAGACTCATAATAACTCCTGCGCCAAGCCACGGGGGACAATCATATACCACTCCTTGTATGATGAGCTTACAGCAATTGATCTGCTTGTGGTGGTGTACCTTACCTCTTACCAAATGTCGGAGCATCGTTACTGAATATAATAACACATATGTTAGCTTTGACACCTTATATAACTTGTACTATAATAGACCTTATGTACAAATAGTGACTAATTCCTCACTCGCTACTTCTAAGTTTTCAAAATAGGCTCTTTTTGAGTGTGCTATTCCCAATGCGGCTCTGATACCAGGCTGTGAGGACTGGATCCACACATTCCAGGAATCGTAGAGGGTGGTGCCATGTGATGCGGAACCTAACAACCCGCATGAAAAGAATATGATAAAATACAAAATTTTGTTGATATAAACATAAAAGTCTTTTACAGTTATTAATTTATAGCAAAAGATAATACTTATAGCTAAACTCTCAGCCCAGCTATGCAAAAGTGAAGTCGTCCAGTCCGAGGACGCTTCACACTAGTAGCACATAAACGAAGATCACATCGGCGTGCAAGGCTCCCACACGGATATGTACTCTGACGGGGTAATCGCCTCATCTTCGGGCCCTTTTTCATACGTCTCACCTGCAACAACTTAATATAGCAAGCGTGAGCACGATGGCTCAGCAAGACTTAACCGACGCACTTAAGCATCAAACTCTACATGCAGGGATACTTAACATAGGAAGTAATATTGTAACAAAGGACTCGCCTACATGTTGATCCTTAATTTTCAAGTTTATTAGCAGTGACTTAAAGGTTCATGAAAGATAACTCTAGTGAGCATATTCTATAGCAATCATAGTTGCAAAGCAATAATAATTCAGTACATCATATTCTTCTAGCTTTTTCAGTATTTACTACGTCATGACATAGTGAACAAGGGGTAGTTGATCCTTAATAGCGAGGGACAGTGATTGCAATCAATAAGACTCAGACTGCACGACATGCACACCCGTACGTAAGAACCATGTGGTGCTCCTCACGACGTCATACGAAGCAACCTTTCACAAAAAAAACTCAAACACCGAACCAATTCCAACATCGCGAGCAGAAGGTCCCTACACGGCGTGTGTATGTGCCCGTTAGCGGATTTACACCTCGCTGCCTCAACCAACCCCTATAGACAGCGGGCTATGCCTCGACACCCAAGTTATCAACTTACATCGGTTTCCTCAATAGACAAAAGCAAGGCTACGCACGTGAGACCACGTCTTGCTGCATCCTATCGTGCTAATCGGTCTCCATTTCATATACATAAACCATTTCCATCAATAACCAATCCCGTGTGAGAATAATCCAATCTCACGAGTAGACTCCAACTACTTGACTTCTACCGGATTCCTTGTAACATTAGCATGGCATTTCAGACTCCTCGAGTTGTAGACCTACCCAGTACTCCATGGGGTTTGTGGTTCATGCAAGTGGAGTAGCAAGCACCTTAGCCTTATTGCACAAATCTCACCCTAGACATTTGTGATACAAATCAAAAGTTTGTAATAGATCTTAAATGCAAACCGGGGCTTGCTGGCTACGAATCAAATGTAAAGTTAGCCTGTAGTGGTAAGCTCCCCAAAGCCTCCGGCTCCTCCTTGATCTTGGTCACTATACATTATGTAAAACATAGATCCATATAAGTGATATGAAACTATATGCATAAGCTTCTATACACTGTATCAGGTATTATTCGATTTTAATTAGCTTTGGGATTTTCACAGTGGATACTAGGTAGTATTGTTAGGATCTGGGCCAAGAATTGGATATGTTCAAGGAAGCTTGTTGTCTCTAAAATTCCAACAAGTAAAAGGCTTCTCTGAATTTTGGTACTGATTCTGTAGCCTTAATATGGCTAATAGTGGATGATCTGATTAGAGGAGGTCTCACTCGTCCTAGCAAAATTTTGTTCATAATTGTCTGAGCTTCCTAAGAGGAGGAATTGATTTTACAAGTTTGGGATAAAATCTGGAAATGTTTCTGTACATTTCTAAATTTTCTATGGACATTGGGGATTTGAACACTGTTTGGTCCCGTAAATGAATTCAAATGAACTTGGAACTTTTACTGTAGATCACAACAACAACAACAACAACAACAACAATCAAGCCTTTTTCCCAAACAAGTTGGGGTCGGCTAGAAATGAAACCCAACAATTTTTGAAAAAAAAGTTATAGAAAATAAGATGAATAAAAAATAAAAATAAGAAAAATACAAATAAAATAATATTCTATATTTTATTTATTTTAGAAATGGATTAATAAGAAAGAAGATAAGGGTAACAAAATTTGAATAAACTAAGATTCCGGCACTTGAATTGCTAATTTCCGTGCAGTCATATCATGAGTCAAATCTCTAGGTATGTCCCACTCCTTTAAGTCTCGTTTCATTGCCTCCTGCCATGTCAACCTTGGTCGACCTTTACCCCTCCTAAAATTTTCTCTACTCTTTATAATCTCACTATTAACCGGTGCTTCTAGAGGTCTTCGCTGGATATGCCCAAACCACCGTAGGCGATGTTGGACTAGCTTCTTCTCAATCAGTTCCACCCCTACCCTATCAGGTATCACCTCGTACCTAATTTTGTCTTTTCTTATGTGACCGCACATCCACCGTAGCATGCGCATCTCCGCAACACTCATTTGTTGGACATGTTGCCTTTTATATTGCCAACATTCTGCCCCATATAGCATCGTAGGTCTGATCATCGTCCTATAGAATTTTCCTTTCAATATTTGCGGAACTTTCTTATCACATAAGATTCCAGATGCTTGTCGCCACTTCATCCACCCGATCTTTATCCTGTGCCAAACATCTTCGTCAATATCACCATTGCTTTGTAACATTGATCCTAAATATCGAAATGTGTCCCTCCTAGGTACTACTTGTCCTTGTAAACTAACATTTCCATCCTCGCACTCGACATCACTAAAGTTGCATCTCATATACTCGGTCTTGGTTCTACTAAGTCTAACCCCTTAGACTCTAAGGTCTGCCTCCATAGCTCCAATTTTCTATCAACACCATCCCTAGTTTCATCTACCAATACTACATCATCACCAAAGAGCATACACCAAGGGATATCCCCTTGTATATCCTCTGACATCTCATCTATAACTAAGGAAAAGATGTATGGACTTAAGGTCGATCCTTGGTGTAGCCCTATTGTGATAGGAAAAGTATCGGTCTCACTATCTCTTATGCGCACACTTGTCACCACATTATCGTACATATCCTTGATAAGGTTAATGTACTTTGTTGGGACTTTTTGTTTCTCTAGTGCCCACCACATGACCGGCCTTGGTACCTTATAGTATGCCTTCTCCGGGTCAATGAACACCATATGTAGGTCCTTCTTTTGCTCCCTATACCTCTCCATAAGCTGACGGAGTAAGAATATTGCCTCCATAGTGGACCTCCCAGGTATAAAACCAAACTGGTTTTTAGTGACATTGGTCACTTTCCTCAAGCGGTGTTCAATCACCCTCTCCCAGAGCTTCATAGTATGACTCATAAGCTTAATTCCTCGGTAATTAGTACAACTTTCAACATCTCCTTTATTTTTGAAGATGGATACTAAAATACTTTTCCGCCACTCTTCAGACATTTTGTATGACTGAAAAATGCGGTTGAATAGTTTAGTGAGCCATACTATTGCTGCATCCCCCAGACATCTCCACACCTCAATAGGGACATCATCGGAGCCGAGGGCCTTTCCTCCTTTCATCTTTTTAAGGCCTCTCTAAACTCAGACTCTTGTATCCTCTGCACGAATCGTCTGTTGGTGTCATCAAATGAGTCATCTAACTCGAACCTAATGCTCTCATTCCCGTCATTGAATAGTCCATTGAAGTAGTCCCTCCATCTGTTCCTAATCTCTTCATCCTTCAATAGAATTCGATCTGCCTCATCCTTAATGCATTTGACTTGGTTGAGATCTCTCACCTTCCTTTCGCGAAGTTTCGCCATCTTGTATATATCCTTTTCGCCTTCTTTTGTCCCTAGCCTCGCATATAGTGCATCATAGGCCTGCCCCCTTGCTTTACTCACAACACGCCTTGCATTTTTCGTAGCCCCTTTATACTTCGCCACGTTACTTGCGCTTCTCTCATGATGCCAGCTCTTATAGGACTCCTTCTTCTCCTTAATATCTTTTTGTACATCTTCATTCCACCACCAAGTGCCTTTATCTACAAGTTTCTTACCTTTTGTCCACCCCAGCACCTCCCTAGCTGCCTTCCTAATGTAAGTCGCCATCTTCACCCACATACTATCCGCATCTTCCTCTCTGCTCCAAGGTCCTTCCGTGATCATCCTCCTTTTGAATGATTGATGTGCTTCATCCTTCAACTTCCACCACTTTGTTCTTGCGGTTTTAACACCTTTGTCTCGTGACACACGCAAGTAGAAACGAAAGTCGGCTACCACAAGTTTATGTTGTGGAACACCACATTCCCCAGGAATCTCCCTTCTCCTGGTGAGGATGTAGTTGATTTGACTAGAATGTTGGGCACTAGTAAAGGTCACTAAGCGAGATAGCCTCTTCTTAAAGAGGGTGTTAGCTACCAATAAGTCATAGGCTACAACGAAGTCTAGGATATCCTTACCCTCCTGGTTTCTATCGCCACACCCAAAATCATCGTGTACCCCTTCAAAACCTACGTTAGTTGTACCTACATGGCCATTGAGATCTCCTCCTATCAAGAGCTTCTCGGCTATCGGTACACTACTAACCATATCCTCCATGTCCTCCCAAAATTGTCTCTTAATGCTTATGTCGAGTCCAACTTGTGGGGCATAAGCACTAATGACATTCAAGATAAGGTCCCCCTCAGCTACCTTGACTAGCATGATCATATCCCCTCGTCTACGGACATCCACTACTCCATCCTTGAGGCTCTTATCTATTAGGATGCCTACGCCATTCCTAGTCCCAATCGAGCCAGAATACCAAAGCTTGAAACGGTATTCTCAACCTCTCTCAGCTTTTGACCTGCCTATCTAGTCTCTTGTACACAAAGGATATTTACACGCCTCCTAATCGCAACATCCACTAACTCTCGTAGCTTTCCCGTCAAGGATCCTACATTCAAACTACCCATCCGAAACCTAGTTTCCTCGGCTAGCTTCCTTACCCTTCGCATCCGTCGAGGAAGATACAAAGACCCTTGCTCACTTAACACTAAATCCGGGCGATGATGTAGCGCACCACTAAGGCAGCGGCGATCCGGCCCTCGCCCACTTAACACCATACATGGGTTCCGGTATTGCGCATCGCTAAGAGGGTTACGCCCCAACAAATTTCCAATGGGTTTCATTTCCATAAGAATGGCTAAGTATAGTTGCTGGCTTGCCAAGCCTATCACAACCCCTCCTCCTTTATCCGGGCTTGGGACCGGCTATGTCATTACAACATAGGTGGAGTTGGAACTTTTACTGTAGGTCAAGGATATTTTATTGAGGGTTCTGACCAAAATTGGTAATTTCCAATTAGCAGAACTAGAGTAGTTAATTTCCTAAGCAAATAGCTTAAAAGAATTAATTATGAAAATTCTGGGACTTTCACGTCCAAAAAATTGCACTGACGCTAAGTGGAGATCAAGGTGAGTCTACCAGAATTTATTTTGAATTTTTGAGCAAATCTAATAGGAGAAATTGAATTTTGAAGATTGAATGTATTTTGTATTTTTTCCTTCAATTGGAAAGTTGGAATTAAACTCAGCCGGGCCCACTTTTTAAATGACCCAATAAGATTTGAGCCACACATGGGCCACAGACCTGATGCACACAGCCACAAAAAGATCAGGCTGCCACACTCGATCCATAGAGAGAGAACAACGGCTGACAGAGAGGGCCCGCACCCTTTCTTCCTCCTCTCATCCTGGGTAGCGCCCAAAGGACGCGTGGTGGTGCTCCGCCTGTGAGCTTGCCAGCACGCATGCGTCTTACTCTTCTCTTCCTTAGCTTGGTCGCCTGTGCCCAAAACTCGACACTCGATCCGATGGTGGCCGCTCTTTTGTTCACCGATGGCCGGAGGCGGGTGCTCGATGGCGGCGGCGGCCCGATGCACGACAGTGATGTCAGAATCACAGTTCCAGTGCCAAAACAGCTCGCGGAAGCGTGGGGAAGATTTCTGGGAGCATGCTTAGCTCGAATATGAGGTGGAAATTAGGTGGAGGGGCTCTGGACATCATTTGCACCATCGAGCTAGGTCAAAATTGGTGGAACAGGGGAAAACTCGAAGAACAGTGCCTATGATCGATGGGTTTCTTTGCTTTCTGGTCTAGGAGGTGCGTACAGGCCTCTAAAGACTATTCTCTAACTGGATTAGGAATTATTTGCACATAGAAATTGAATTACGCTACAGACGTAACATGAAGATTAAAAATGTGCCGAGACAAAAATGAGGAATACTCGCTCGATAAGGGATGAATAGATTTTTAATTTTCACCGTGATTAAGAAGGTGTGATGGCGATCCTTTTCTCTGTTGGAGTCGATGCTTGAAAGGTGCTAGTTCGCCGGCGCGACGTCGAAGTAGAGAGGCGGCCCTCGACGATGAAACGGCAGCAGCTAGCAAACGGCGAAATACCGACGTAAGAGCCAAGTAAACAACAAAGGAATAGAGGTAGACGGTGTAGAATCTTGCTGCACTTCACTTTGCTTCAAGGAACAGAGGCTGATGCACTGTGTGCTTGCGGGGGAGAACAGAGGAGCAGAGCGTGTTTCAGCTTAGCAAGGGAGTAGATGGCCAGGGACTTGGTCGGATAGGAGAGTCATCAAAGCACAGGTGCTTGCTTGCCTACTTGATGGGTTGGAGCGCAGCTCAGCTGCCGTCGATGAGCTTGGGGCACACTCACAACAGAGGCGGTTCAACGATCTGTGAAGCTGACCAATGGGTCCTACTATCTTCCTTCAATCCTATCTTCTCTGGTCACTTAAATCCCTCACCTAGACTTGTCCAAAAATACTATATTTTTGTGGGGAGGCCAAATCAAATATGTAGATTAGATTCTGAAATTCGATTCCACATTGGACAAGTTTCATTTGAATTCAAATTTGAATTTGAATTCAATTGAAATTCACTGCCTCACTTGAATTAAATGGTAAACATGCTTCAAAAATTCTAAAATTTGGAGAGGTGCTATTTGGACTATTTGGAATCTATTGGTGACCTCAGATTTTTAGTTTGACAAGGTTTGAATGTTAGCTATCATTGAATTTTTGAATTCCCTCCATTGGGTTTGAAATGATTTGATTTACCCTTTTCCATTTGAATTCTTTTTCATCTCCTCATTTCTACATCTCAAGGCTAAACTGTATGTTTGAAAACTAGGGCTTTTATATTGCGGAATTCTAAGGGCCTATGTTTGAACTTCCCCATCACTTACTTGGGGCTCCCTATCTCTCTAGGACGATTGAGATTACATCATTTGCAAACCATCAAAGACAGAATTCTAGCGAGGCTCGGCGGGTGGAATGGGAAACTGTTGTCAATGGGTAGTCGATGACAGCTTGTTCAAACAGTCTTAGCTCTACCGACACATTGATAGTGCTCAGGCTGCTGAAGCAATTTATAAAGCATATTGATAAGGCATGAAGAAGATTTCTATGGGTTGGGTCACAAGAATTGCGAGGAGGCAAACATCATGTCAGTTGGGCACAGGTCTGTCGCCCGTTGGAAGCTGGTGGTCTTGGGGTGTTGGACCTAACCCGTTTTAGTCGTGCTTTCTGGCTGCGATGGCTTTTATGGCAATGGAAGGCTCAGGATGGTTCAGAATTACCGGTGGATGTGGTGGATGAGCAGCTCTTTGCTGCAGCCACATGGGTCATCCTGCATCCAGTTTCCCTGCTCTATATTAGCATAGCCGAAGGAAAAATAAAACGGTAGCGGAAGGGCTGGGTCAAGGTTGGTGGATCATAGATGTGAGTGTTGACCTTCTGTTGAAAGAATATGTTGCCCTCTGGTCTTTGATCCAACCAAGCAAGAATCGCCTTGAATGATAGTGAGGGCGACGATGACATTGTTGGGATGAGGTCGGTCTCGGCGCAATACTTCGTGCGCTCATCTTATTGAATTCAATTCGACGGCACCATAAAGTCACCATTGCTTGGCAAACATTGGCGGGTTTGGGCTCCTTCCATATGCAAGTTATTTATTTTGTTAATGTTGCGAGATCTCATAAGGATAGTTGATTGGCTTCTGCGGCGCAGATGGGATGATCAATTTTTTGTGCCCTGTGTGGCAGAAATTTTGAAAACCAACATCCATCTTTTTACAGAATGCCTAGTCGTGCGTGCCTTATAGACTATGGCCTCCTGTAAATTCACAGCACCCTCACTCCTTCCTGGTTCTTGGTCAGATTCTTAGAGCATCACAAATTGGTTCCTTGGCCTGTCTTCGGAGGGGCAGAATCAACGCATCAAAAGAATTATCCGCTCATTCGGGGATGACTAACGAGTGAGAGATGAGTTGTGAGCTTGGTCGTGTGTGTCCACCCACTCTGGTGCTTCCGCCGGTGGACACTCTGGTGCCGGCGTCCATCGACCCCTCCTGCCCTCGCGACGACCTCAATGGCGCTAGCCTCCGGACTCTGACCTGACTAAAGGTTGGTCCTTCCTCACCTCGGGCTCGGTCCAGCCTGCCTCCAATGAGTTGTCCGTACGCTCGATTTCATGTAGATCATCTAAGATCACCCTTTCGCCTACCCGCCGTAAGGATCGAAACGCCCAAGAGGGGGGGGTGAATTGGGCTTTCTTTCAAATTTTAAGACAATTAAAAACGAACTACTTAAGCCCAATTCCCAATGCGGTTCTAGCTATGCAATCAACGTAGATATAACTTGTGAAGTAAAGATTGCAAAATGTAAAGAGAGGGAGAGGAGTGCAAACGCTAGGGGACACGAAGGTTTATCCCGTGGTTCGGCAAGATCGCAAGGATCTTCCTACGTCCACGTTGTGGCACCCACCGAAGGGTTTTGCCACTTCCAATGTCACCGAGACAATGGAGTCTTCACTAATCTTCTCCATTCGCCATCTCCGGCAAGGTGGAGCTCAAGCCTTGTACAACCTTCGATGTTCCGGGCTTCCACACACACCTTGGCAAGCTCCGGAACGATCTTCTTCAACTTCTCACTCGCCTAGAGAGTTCAATCACAAAGAAAGAACGCACACAAGCTTCTCTCTAGCCTAGTACAAATGATCTAAAAGTGTGGAAATGTATGCTCTATAGTCTTGAATGCTCTTGGATGTGTAGTGGGCTTCAGGTGATCAATACTTGTCGAAATGACTGGGTTAGAGGGGTTTTATAGCCAGCTTAACTGAAATAGCCGTTGGAAAAGTAGGCTGACAGAACTTTTCTGTGCACACCGGATGATCCGATGTCTCCCCTCTAGTTATCATCGGTGTAATTACTTTGGCTGACATCATTGTGTCAGATATTACCGTTATTAGACCGATGTTGCCCCCAGTCTTCTCATCGGATGATCCGGTGGCTCTTCCTCCAGAATTTGCTTGATCTTGATGCTTACTGGAGTGATCAACCGATGTGTGTAAGTCTGCACATCGGATGATCCGGTGCTTCACTTGTTCCAATTGTACTGCAAACTGTACTGATGCGCCGATGTTGTTGAGCCCTTCACATCGGATGATCCGGTGAGTTCATTTGTCTGAGGTCTTTTTCTTCAGTTGAATCAACTCGACCAATGTGTTCATTTTGGAAATCATCGGTTGATCCGGTAAGTTGATTTTGTTTGCTACGAGTTGTCTTGAGTGAATTTTTTTGTGTCTTGCTCGAATGACCTCTTAGACATTTGTTCCATAAGGCTCTCTGATGATTCTCAAGCATTGTATGTTGTCAATTTTGGATTGAGTGACTTAGACATAGAGCCTTCACATCTTATCTTTATCTTATGAATTTGATCTCGAAAGTTGAATATCTATGGGTCTCCAATGACATGATCATTTCATCTTATTTAGTGTTTATGGGGACCTTGCATTCACAAATTCATTAGTAAAGTTCAATGGTTGTCATTAATCACCAAAACCATACTACATGAGGGGGGCCTAGATGCTTTCAATCTCCCCCTTTTTGGTGATTGATGACAACACAATAATCAAAGCGCAATAGTAATGAATTTGATAGAATGAACCATAAGAAAATATGCAATGAATACAGGGTGTCACACTTGAAGCTTTAAACATCAATTAATAACACAAGTGTGAAATCAAAGAGATCATGATTATAGATAAACATCAAATGAGTTCAAATGATTAACAACTAATGGAAATAGGTTCATTACACACCAAGAATTAGCAAATACGCAAATACAATAAAAATAAGCAAAGATAAGCTGGACTCGACTCCCCCTATCACTAGGACTCCCCCTGACTCTCTAACTCTTCTCCCCCTTTGGCATCAAGACACCAAAAAGGGATCCGAGCACCTACGGACCCTAAGAGCTAGGCACGATGACGAACTGGTCACCGCCGCTGTCGTCGGAGCTGCTGGCCGGAGTAGCGGAGGAGGGTGCTGCCGGAGCCGAAGGTGCCACCGTCGGTGCCTGCTGAGGAGGAGGTGCTGGAGCAGGGACACTGGTGATGGAGGCCGGCATCTGAAGAAACAGTGACGTGGCCGGCAGTGGGGAGTGAAGAGGAGCACCAGGAGACAACAGCAGGGACATGCTGAACGAAGGGATCGGAGTGGAGGGAACTGGAGCCACTGGTGCAGCAGCTGGAGCCAAGACGGGAGGCGGAGGAGCTACTCCAGGCAGCTGCGATGGGAGGGCGATCCCGGTCTGGGTGTAGAGGTTGGTGATCAACCCCAGGATCCCCATCATCGCCTGCTGCGTCTGCAGCTGCTGGTCCAGAGTGCACTGGTGCATCTGGTCGATGAGCCCCGTCAACCGGTCAGTGTCTTCACGCCTCTCACGGGCGGTCTGACGCTGCATCTCCTGCTGCTGCTGCTGCTGGAGCTCAAGAAGACGTGCAGCCTGCTCCGCGCGGGCCTGCTCGGCGGCCAGCCTGTCTAGCCTCTGCTGCTCGACCATCTGCTGGAGGAGCGAAGTCAGCTCAGACGGCTGCGAGACCTACGCCTCAGTGACGGGAGGTGGAGTGGGTGGTAGCACTGTAGAAGCTCCAACCTCCGCGTCGTGCTGACGGGGAGAGGGGGGAGGAGGGAAATACTCCTCGACACTGTCGTCAGTGTCGCTCTCTGACCAAATGTGCTGCAGGTCCGCCCCCTGAGACTCAGCCTCTGCAAGTCTCTCGTCCTCCCTCTCTAGGTCGGACCAATCTTCCTCTGACAGACGGGCCCTGACCTGGCGCTCAACTGGACGACCAAGGCGGCGGTCTCTAGGAGCCGGGGCACGGTAGTGACCAAAGCGAGTCACACTCTCGTCAGCAAGTCTGGCCTGTGCTTCATCCCCCTCAGGCACCATCATAGAGCATAGGTAACTGATCTAGTGCCCGTAGACCATCTGCCTCATCATGCCAATCCCATCTGTGATCACGTCTTCCATCTCGCACAGGAGGATGTCCACAATGTCGAAATCCATCCCGTTCATTATGTAGAACAGGAGGGTCTGCTGTAAACTAGTGAACCCCTCCAAGTACCCTGACCTCGGCAGGAGCGTGCGGCGCAAGGCGAGGTGCACAATGCGCGTAGCTGGGGTCAGAAGAGCTGGAACTCTCGGCTGGTCCGGAGAGAACGTGGGGCCAAACAGGGACCGGATCTCCTCAAGCTGTGGTGCCACCCCTCCAGTAAGTGGCCTCCTTGGAGGATCTGCCTGCCCGTATACTCTCTCGTGCACGCAGGTGTCGTGCAGGTCCAAACCAAGAAGCTGCCCCAACGTCTGTCTCGAGAGGTGGTAGTGCTGACCCATAAACATGAAGTCGATCGACCTCCGGCCCTCAGAGATGTACAGGGTCGCGTAGAAGACACGGACCCAATCTTCCACATAAGCACTCCTCTCGTAAGCAAGCAGCTGCACCAATCCACGGTATCTCTCAAAGTACGAACGGACCTCAGTCTCTGCTGCCAACGCAAGCTGCCCCCAGTCCAGGTAGTTATGCTGAAAGAGCTTGTGCCCCCGACGTCTGTAGGTCTCGTAGAGAGACGCCTGGGTGACAGTCCAGAAGCGACTATCCACAAGAGCCTCTCGGGGCTGTGGGTACCACTCCTCAAGCAGCACGTTCCATTGAAGCTTGCGTAGCTGTTTGGCCTTCATCTTCCGGTAGTCCGTGAGACGGACTCCCTCACCGACACGGACGGCCGTGTCCATCTCGTAGATGGCCCTCTCGGCCTCCCGGTCCTCACGACGGTCAGCAGCCGTCGGTCTCGGACGAGGAGCAGCCTCGGTGTGACCCCCACACATTCGGGCTGAGCGCCGGCGGACGAGAGGCTCAACCGGCTCCTCTTCGGCCTCGGAGTCGTCGATCATGGGAGGCTGCCTCGGACGAGCCTCACGGATCCTTAGTGACCCTCCTCGGCCACGCTCACGCTCCTCGGCGGTGCAAGCGGCCATCACGGCCTTCTTCTCCTCTTTCGACAGTTTTTGCTTCTTCACAGCGGGCTCCGCGACCGCCTTTCCCTTTCCTTTGCGGTCGCGACCCATCTAGATCCAATGGAGAGCTAGGGTTAGCGACGAAGAAAAAGAACAACGAAAACAACGATGGACGTCGCACGGCACGAAGCAAACCTTAGCGACGGAGAGCAAATGGGGACCGGGTGCGAAGTGAGAGACGGTGGAAACGGCGGCGGCGAGGAGAGGCAACGGCGAGGTCGATGGTGGTGGAGACGTCGGAGGCGGAGGCGGCGCGTGGAGCGGCGAGCGGCGGCGCGAGGGTGGTGGCGGTGGAGACGGCGATCTGCGGCGCGATGGAGGCGGCGCGTCGACTGGATGCGGCGGCGCGTGGACGGCGCGGCGACCAGAGGTGGCGGCGCATGGACGGTGCGGCGACCGGAGGTGGCGGCGCGTGGACGGCGTGGCGACTGGAGGCGGCGGGCGGCGAAGGACGGCGGCGGCCGGAGGGCGGCGGCGGCGTCCGGCGGCGGTGGCGCGTGAGGGTCGGCGGTGGAGGTGCTGGATCAGGGAGAGAGACCGATGAAGACGAAACGGTGTTTAAATAGTGGGTCCCAAACCCTAACCGTAAATTTAACACCGGATGGACCGATGCTAGGTGAAGTGAACATATGTCGAATGCCACAGAAAGGATATCCAAGAATTGCAGTTGACACCGGATGGACCGACGTCTAGGGTTTTGATCATCGGTCGAATAGCACAGTAAGGATATTCAGGAGAGGGAAGTTGACACTGGATGGTCCGACGTTAGATGAGAGAGCATCGGTGGAATTCATCAAGGTTTCAGATTTGTGAACATCGGATGAACCGATGTTTTTCTGATTGAACTCATCGGTCGATTTTGGGTGTTGACTTAACTGGCACCTGGATTTTGAACACCTACTGATCCGATGGGGGAAGGACTTAGGAATCGGATAATCCGATGAAAACTAAACACCAACATCCCATATATGTCATTTGACCAAACAATCAAACAATGGGAAACACATGTCTTAGGACTTTTTGGGCAACCCCTTACCCCTCAAAAAGCTAATATGCCAATAACTTGGCTAGACCTTAAAGCAAATGGAACACCGAGAAAAATGGAGGAAAGAATCCAAATAAAATGTAAGGCCCATGCTTTGTGAGGTAGAGTATGAAGACTACTATCTCAATGAAGCATGTTCCTCTAGGCATTAACGCACCTAACATTTCGTTCTTTCCACCTTATATGAGTTGAGATATTGCATTTCAAACAAGTCTCCTTCTCATGAGGTGGGTTCCCCTTTGTGACAATCTACCGTATGCAATGCCAAATAAGTTATAGTGCAAGAAATAGAATGAGTGCAAGTCTATATGGCAGAGATCATGCAAGGCATAAAATAAATCTATCTTGCCAAGTTTAAACCTTCCAAAGGCTCCCTCAGGGAAAACTATTTCTAGCTCGCCCCTATCCTTTGGGAGTTAGACAAGACCTATATGATATGCATCCTTACATGAACATGGCAATTTACATGACGTTAGATGCATCTAGCACATTTAATTCATTTCTAAGTCTAGAAAAGGTTTTCTCATCAAGTGTTTAGTGAAGATATCCGCCAATTGTTCTTCGGATCTAACACCTTGCAAAGAGATGTCTCCTTTAGCCTCATGATCACGTAAGAAGTGATGGCGAATATCAATGTGCTTAGTGCGGGAGTGTTGAACGGGGTTTCTAGCTATCTTAACCGCACTTTCATTGTCACAAAGGAGAGGCACACAACCAATTTTAATTCCAAAATCCAAAAGGGTTTGCTTCATATATAGAATTTGGGCACAACATGCACCGGCCGCTATATACTCCGCTTCTGCGGTGGACAAAGCCACGGAATTTTGTTTTTTGCTAGACCAAGACACTAGGGAACGCCCAAGCAAGTGGCACCCATCGGAGGTACTTTTGCGATCCACACGGCATCCGGCAAAGTCCGAATCCGAGTATCCCAAGAGTTGGAAGGTTGTACCTTTAGGGTACCACAAGCCCATACTAGGGGTATGCTTAAGATACCTAAGTATCCTAAAGACCGCCTTCTTATGCGATTCTTTAGGAGCCGCTTGAAAGCGAGCACATAAGCATACACTAAACATTATGTCGGGCCTAGATGCGATAAGATAAAGCAATGAACCAATCATAGAGCGGTAGTGAGATTGGTCAATAGGTTTACCGTCCTTATCCGCGTCGAGATGGCAATTTGTTGCCATTGGAGTGCTTCTTGAGCTACAATCTCTCATCTCAAATTTCTTCAAGAGGTCCTTGGTGTATTTCTCTTGGTAGACGAAGGTTCCCTCTTGAAGTTGCTTGATTTGGAATCCAAGGAAGAAGTTGAGCTCTCCAATCATTGACATCTCGAATTCCCTAGACATCATTTTGCCAAACTCATGGCTAAGAGCTTCGTTAGTTGAACCAAAGATAATATCATCAACATAAATTTGACAAATAAACAAATCTCCGTTGATGTATTTGGTGAAGAGTGTGGTGTCCACCCTCCCGATCTTAAATCCTTGCATGATGAGGAAGTCTCGTAGTCGTTCATACCACGCCCTAGGTGCTTGCTTGAGCCCGTAGAGCGCCTTGTGCAACCTATACACATGGTTAGGATTCCTCGGATCTTCAAACCCGGGAGGTTGTTCAACATAAAGAAGCTCATTAATGTAGCCATTAAGAAAGGCACTTTTCACATCCATTTGATAAAGAGTAATATTATGATGTGAAGCAAAAGCAAGGAGAATACGAATTGCCTCTAACCGAGCGACCGGAGCAAATGTCTCCCCAAAGTCTAGTCCTTCAACTTGCGAGAACCCTTTGGCCACAAGTCTTGCCTTGTTGCGGACCACAATGCCATTCTCATCTTGTTTGTTGCGGTACACCCACTTTGTTCCGATGACGTTCTTGTCCTTGGGTCGCTCCTCCAACACCCAAACTTCATTGCGGATGAAGTTGTTGAGTTCTTCTTGCATAGCCATCACCCAATTCGGGTCTTGGAGCGCTTCTTCAATGTGAGTGAGTTCTACACACGAAACAAACGAGTAGTGCTCACAAAATGACGCAACGTGGCGGGAACGAGTACTTACGCCCCTTGAAGGACTTCCAATGATTTGGTCCATTGGATGCGCCTTGGAGATGCGTCCATGCCTCATAAGTGGTTGTGAAGCACTTGGCGGTGGTGATGCGTGTTGCTCCTCTTGTGGTTGGACTTGATCATGGACTTCTTCTTCATCTTGATGTTGAATTGCTTGTGAGTCTTGAGTTGGCAATGGATCATCTTTCTCTTCTTCGTCTACTTGAGGCGCCATGGAGGTGTTGTTGTTGGAATTTGAAGCTCCCCTTGATCATGGCCCTCTTCAACTTCCGGCTTGATGTCTCCAATGGTCATGTTCTTCATGGCTTCTCGTAGAGGCTCATCATCTATTTCATCATGACCAAAACTCTCCTCTTGGGAGCCATTAGTCTCATCAAACTCAACATCACAACTTTCTTCAACTAGACCGGAGGTTTGGTTGAATACTCGATATGCTTTTGAGTTTGATGCATACCAAGAAAAATGCCAACATCACATCTTCTTTCAAACTTACCGAGCCTTTTCTTGCGGTAGATGTAGCATTTGCACCCAAAGACTCTAAAGTAGGAGATGTTGGGCTTTCTCCCAATGAGAAGCTCATATGGGGTCTTTTGAAGTAGTCGGTGAAGATAGACCCTGTTTGCGGCATGGCACGCCGTGTTGATTGCTTCGGCCCAAAACTTCTCCGACGTGCCGTAGTCATAAAGCATTGCTCTTGCAAGAGTGATGAGGATTTTGTTCTTCCTCTCAATGACACCGTTTTGTTGAGGAGTGTATGTGGCGGAGAATTCATGCTTCACACCTTCACGGTCACACCACTCCCCAATATTGTAGTTCTTGAATTCGGTGCCGTTGTCACTCCGGACCTTGATAATGGGAAGTTGGAATTCCCTTTGAGCACGGTTGGCAAAGGTCTTGAACACTTCCGGAGTTTCACTCTTGTCACCTAAAAATAGAGTCCAAGCATAGCGAGAGTAGTCATCAACTATAACAAGACAATAGAGGTTACCGCCAAGGCTTTGGTATGTGGACGGTCCGAAGAGGTCCATGTGGAGTAGTTCAAGCGGCTTGGAGGTTGACACCATTGTCTTCATTGGGTGGTGTGAAGCAACTTGCTTCCCGGCTTGACAAGCGCTACAAAGCTTGTTCTTCTCAAACGTCACATCCTTCACGCCGGTCACCATCCCAAGCTTGAATGACTTCTTGAGTTTGCTCATTCCAATGTGTGCTATGCGTCGGTGCCATAGCCAACCCAAGCTTGTCTTAGTGAAAAGACAAGTGGTTAGGCTAGCATTCTTGTTGGAGAAGTCTACTAAATAGAGATGTCCATGTCGAAACCCTTTGAAAATTAGCTCTTTGCTTGCCTCACTACTCACAACAACATCATTTTTGCTAAATGTGCATGTTAGTCCAAGATCACAAAGTTGTGCAATGGAATGTATATTAAAGCTAAGCGACTTAACATACAACACATTAGAAATGGATAAATCATTAGAGATAGCAATTTTACCTAATCCTATTACCTTACCCTTAGAATTGTCACCAAAAGTAACTTGTTCATGATTACCGGGGTTTTCTATGGTGGTGAACATACCATCATTGCCGGTCATGTGTTGAGTGCACCCGCTATCGAGTACCCAATGCTTTCCTCTGGCTTTGTAGTTCACCTACACACATGAAGTTAATTTTTGACTTTAGGCACCCAAGCCAACTTAGGTCCTTGTATGTGAGATACAAGTGTCTTTGGGACCCAAAGTTGCTTGGGGAGCTTCCCCTTCATGCTCTTCATGTCTTTGCCAATGAACCTAGCTTTCACCTTGCCATTCACTTTGCTAAGAAGATAATAGCGATCATTAAAAATAGATTTGTAGTTAGTAGGCAATTTAGGTGAAGGTCAGTTAGGAAGAGGACACTCCCTTGTGTGGTGACCGGTGACCTCACAATGTTGGCAATAAGAATCAACTTCCTTGATGAAGCTTGTTCTAAGCTCTGGTGAGGGCACCTTTCCTTTGTTGGGCACCGGGAAGGATCCAAGTCCTCTTTTGTTGAAGGCTTTTGCTTGTTGGAAGAGGATTTCCTTGTGCTTGACTTCACCTTTTGAAAGTATAGCCACACTAGTGCGGAGACTCTCAATTTCTTCCAACAAGTCCTTCTCCCTAGCATTAGCTTTCAAAGACAAAGACTTGTCCATGACATTAGAGACATGGGAAGTAATGGATATCTTATCATTAAGAGTTTGTTTCTTTGCATCTTTTAACTCTTGATCAAGCATGTCATGAGCAATGTTAAGTGTTTGGTATTCATGAGTTAGCTTGTTGTGCTCCTCCAAGAGAGTTTGGTGTGCTATGTTGAGCTCATCATTGTCTACCTTGATTTTAGCATTTTCTTCCTCAATTTGCTTGACATGAGATTTGAGTGTGTCATGCTCTTTGAGTATGCTTTCATACTTGTCAAGCAAATCAAGGTTAGCACTCTCAAGTTTAGCACGAATTTCTTCAAGAGTTTTAACCTTACTCTTCTCTCTCTTAATGATAGCATGATATTCATTAATCAAGGAAGTTAAATCATTGGGGGAAAGCTCATCATCACTAGAGTCGTCACATACCTTGGTGTTACCTTTAGCCATGAGGCACATGGGTGGTGGAGGAAGAGGTGAGTCATCATGGTTGGCAATGGCAAGGCCGGCCAAGCTTTCTTCTTCTTCTTCACTCTCTTCATCACTTGTTTCTTCGTCGGTGACCCATTCATTTGCCTCACACATAAACACCTTTTGTGGACCACTTCTCCTCTTTGGGAAGAGTCTTGCCTTCTTGCCCTTGTCTTGCTTCTTCTTCCCAAAGGCTCTTGGTTTGGGCTTGGCTTCTTCTTCATTATCATCACTTTCTTCAAGCTTGCGTTGCTTGCCTTTGTAGTTCTCTCTCCTTTTGTCCGGTTTTGGACAATCATAGGAGATGTGGCCTTGATCTCCGCAATTGTAGCATATCTTGCGATCGTCTCTTCTTGGTAGAAATGCCTTCTTCTTGGGATCAAAGGTGTATCCCTTTTTGGTGATCTTGGAGTTCAAGCGTGAGAACTTTCTCATCATCAAGGGAAGCTCATCATCGTCATCTTCACTTGACGCTTGCTCTTCTTCACTTGAGCTAGGCTCAACCACCTTTTTCTTCTTGAAGCTTGTCTTCTTGGTGGAGGCCTTTAGAGCAATTGTTTTTGATGATGATTGCTCCATCATCCCAAGTACACTCATCTCATGAGCGTGTATTTCTCCAATGAGCTCCGAAACTTCAATGTTTTCAAGTGATTCCTTTTGGAGCATGGAGTTGATGATGTTGTACTTCGGCTTGGGAAGGAGCATGAGGATCTTGCGGTTAATAAGTCCCTTGCCAAGAGACGCAATGTCAAGAGCATTAATTTCTTCAATAAGAACATTTAAGCGTGAAAACATTTCATTAACATTTTCATGAGGAAGCATCTTAAATTCATCATATTTAGCTTTGAGCATGTGATATTTAAGTTCCTTTACACGAGATGAGCCCTCATGGATTTCTATCAAGCAAGCCCAAATTTCACAAGCTTTCTCCTTACTAGCAATCCTAGAGAAGACATCTTGACTTATGCATTCATAAATAGCATTCCTAGCCTTAGCATCCCACTTAACTTGCTCACCCACATAGTTAAGTTCTCCAAATCCCGCATGAGTCGCTTCCCAAACTTCGGGGGCAATAGCCTCAAGGTAAGCGCGCATGCGTGCTTTCCAATAGGCAAAATTCTTGCCCTCGAAGATAGGAACCGAACCCCCAACCTTGGCCATTTTTGCTCTCTAGCGGTGAAGCTAGAATGATCCTATGAGCAACCTTGCTCTGATACCAATTGTAAGGATCGAAACGCCCAAGAGGGGGGGTGAATTGGGCTTTCTTTCAAATTTTAACACAATTAAAAACGAACTACTTAAGCCCAATTCCCAATGCGGTTCTAGCTATGCAATCAACATAGATATAACTTGTGAAGTAAAGATTGCAAAATGTAAAGAGAGGGAGAGGAATGCAAACGCTAGGGGACACGAAGGTTTATCCCGTGGTTCGGCAAGATCGCAAGGATCTTCCTACGTCCACGTTGTTGCACCCACCGAAGGGTTTTGCCACTTCCAATGTCACCGAGACAATGGAGTCTTCACTAATCTTCTCCGTTCGCCATCTCCGGCAAGGTGGAGCTCAAGCCTTGTACAACCTTCGATGTTCCGGGCTTCCACACACACCTTGGCAAGCTCCGGAACGATCTTCTTCAACTTCTCACTCGCTTAGAGAGTTCAATCACAAAGAAAGAACGCACACAAGCTTCTCTCTAGCCTAGTACAAATGATCTAAAAGTGTGGAAATGTATGCTCTATAGTCTTGAATGCTCTTGGATGTGTAGTGGGCTTCAGGTGATCAAGACTTGTCGAAATGACTGGGTTAGAGGGGTTTTATAGCCAGCTTAACTGAAATAGCCGTTGGAAAAGTAGGCTGACAAAACTTTTCTGTGCACACCAGATGATCCGATGTCTCCCCTCTAGTTATCATCGGTGTAATTACTTTGGCTGATGTCATTGTGTCAGATATTACCATTATTAGACCGATGTTGCCCCCAGTCTTCTCATCGGATGATCCGGTAGCTCTTCCTCCAGAATTTGCTTGATCTTGATGCTTACTGGAGTGATCAACCGATGTGTGTAAGTTTGCACATCGGATGATCCGGTGCTTCACTTGTTCCAATTGTACTGCAAACTGTACTGATGCACCGATGTTGTTGAGCCCTTCACATCGGATGATCCGGTGAGTTCATTTGTCTGAGGTCTTTTTCTTCAGTTGAATCAACTCGACCGATGTGTTCATTTTGGAAATCATCGGTTGATCCGGTGAGTTGATTTTGTTTGCTACGAGTTGTCTTGAGTGAATTTTTTTGTGTCTTGCTCGAATGACCTCTTAGACATTTGTTCCATAAGGCTCTCTGATGATTCTTAAGCATTGTATGTTGTCAATTTTGGATTGAGTGACTTAGACATAGAGCCTTCACATCTTGTCTTTATCTCATGAATTTGATCTCGAAAGTTGAATATCTATGGGTCTCCAATGACATGATCATTTCATCTTATTTAGTGTTTATGGGGACCTTGCATTCACAAATTCATTAGTAAAGTTCAATGGTTGTCATTAATCACCAAAACCATGCTACATGAGGGGGGGCCTAGATGCTTTCACCCGCTGAGGGATGTTAGAGATGAGTTATGTGTATTTTCCCTTTTGTATAAAGCTTTCTTATATATTGATAACTCTCAGAGCCAACTAGGATTAGCTTCGTTATGCTCTCCTAGCAATCGGTTTTGAGACTCAGCGCTTCTTCTTGCGCCGTTCCCATCGGCCGCTTCTTCTTGGGCCCGATTCGCCGGTCCTAACGGCTTCTCCACTTCGTTCGTCCGTTTCCTCTCCAGCATGGCATGCTCGTCCAGATCTGTGGCGCCTTCATGCTTCTTCAACCGCCCAGATCATCACCCCGCACGCCGCGGACCCGATCCTCCGCCCCGATCGGGATAGCGATCGATGAATGTACTCCTGCGGTTTCCTATCTGCCGCTGGGATGGATCTTCTATTGCTGCCGTGGGGATAGGGCCCAGGTATTCTGCACCTGTTGGGGCTTGTGCACACCTTCTAGGTCAATCGATCTGCTCCAGCGCCCAGCAGTAGTCAGCTCCTGTTGAAAAAAAAACTGACTAGGCATTTAGGCCCACATGTTTACTTGACGGGACCTTCGGGTCGGGATCCCCCAACTATCGATCTGCTTGTCCTAGGCGATCGATCCTTCCAGGCAGCTCGCCCCATCGATCTGCTTCTCCAGGGCAGTAGGCCCTTCTGCTACGGAGGCTAATGCCGCACGCCCCTGATTCGGCCACCACTGTACGGGGCGGTTAGGGTCTGTGCATTGTAAAATAATAATAAAAAAAATAAAAAGACGCAGATTGCGCTACTTATTCTCTTTTGCTCTTGTCGTCCATCGTCGCTGCTCACTTTGCACTCTAGCCGTCGCCTGTCATCTCATCACAATGACTTCATCGAGCGATGTCCTAGTCTTGTGATGTTCGGTGCTTTTCAATAACACCAATTATCGCGATTGGATTCCCCGCATGTGTCTGCATATCGTGGTCTGCGTCTTTAGGAGTTTCTTACCAGGGATCTCAAATGCCCATCTTATCCTGCTACTCTTTCATGGCCTGTCATTTCAGATAAAGCCATTGATGATAAGAAGAAGAAACTGCTTGCAGATTTTGAGACTCGTCTGTGTTCCTATGAGTCTGACTTTAGTTTATACAAAGCTTGGTTGGATGATGATGCTCGAGTTGATGCTATTCTTGTTGCTAGTATGGAGGATCATCTCGCTCCTGATATAGTGGAGTTTTAGTTTGCACATTAGATGTGGGCTTTTCTACGTCACCGCTATGAGCCTACTGGACAGTCTACCTATCTTGCTGATATTCGTTAGGAGCAGCTATTACGATAGGGATATGAGCAGATATTGTGTTTTTCTTTGTGGTTCCCTCATTGCTTGAAAGACTAAAAAGCAGTTAGCAGTTTCTCCTTCGAGCGCATAGGCTAAGTTGCATGCTATGGCTCTTGTGACTGCAGAGGTTACTTGGTTACGGTGGTTGCTTGAGGATTTTGGAGTATCTGTTTCTATGCCGACTCCTCTTTTGTCTGACGGTACATGTGCTATCATCATTGCTCGTGATCCGATCAAGCATGAGCTTACCAAGCGTATAAGTGTTGATGCTTCTTATACACGATCACAGATACAAGATGGTGTTGTTGATCTTCAGTATGTGTCTTCAGAGCTTCAGCTGGCTGATTTCTTCACGAAAGCACAAACCCGAGTTCAGCATAGATTTTATCTCTCCAAACTTAGTGTTCATGATACACCTTGAGTTTGAAGGGGGTTGTTAGAGATGTAGGAGTTATGTGTATTTTCCCTTCTGTATAATAGCTTTCTTGCATATTTGTAACTCTCCTGTACTCTATATATTTAGGCTTCAAGGCCTCATATCAATACAAGCACAATATTTCACAATAAGGGGCTCACCTGCTGTTGGCTCCCCCCGGTAACCTCTGCCTAATGACGGCCCTTTCTCTGTCGCCCTCTACTTTGTTGGTAACCGGTTCCACCTCGTTGATTTAACCTTCCAGGCCTCCGTCTACCAAGAGAAGTACCACTTCACCCACCACGGATAGCTTCTTTTCTCAACCCCGATCACTGCTAATTCCTCCTCATCCTCCTCGCTCTGTCCCACGGTGCTCTGCTCCCCTTCCAACGGTGCATCATCCCTTAGTGCTTCCCTAACTTACCCCTGTACGCCGTTCTCTTTGCTTCAAACCCCCGTTCCGGTTGCCGTAGCCTCCCTCGATGACGAGGGGGCCGTTTCCCTCCTCCCCATCCTTCACAGTGTCATTGAAGATGATTATTTAAGATGATTCGGGTGAGAAGTATTCACCCCTGTTGGTCGACGGAACTCACTGTTGGAATAAATGGGCTTGGCCCATATAATATTCAGAATTAATTCCCAATAAATCTCAAAGTCCCATTAGGGCAAGAGTGAGTGGTGCTAAGTGTTTAGTCCCACATGAGAAGTGGAAGTGGAGCAACCCCTAAATATAAGGGAGGTTGCTCTTCCACTCCTTGAGTGAGAGAGAAGAGAGAAAGAGAGGGGTGGCCCACGCGCGCTCCTCCTCCTCCAACTCCTCGCTCGCTCGCTCGCCTTGCCACGCCACGCCTCGCCTCGCCCCGCACCAAACCACGCGCGAGATTTTATATTTTTGCAAAAAATTAAATTGGGCTTTAGGCTTTTGGGCCTCCGAATTTTTGGGGCTACCGAGTCAGAGTCCAGGTCGTTGGAGACGGACGCGTCTACGACTGCGGAGTCAGTTCGGATCTGGACCCTCCGGATCGCATACGAACCGCCTCCTGGGACTCTATAAATACAGGCATCTGCGGTACGGCAGGGTATCCCACGATCAGATCGTTCCCACGTTCGCGTTCCTTGTGCCGCCTTCTAGTATACTCCATCCCGAGCGCCGGGGTGCACTGACGATCGGGAGAGCAGGTCTCTGGAACCGCTCGCCCTTGCGATCCTGCTCCGGGAGAGGGCGAATAATGTTTTTGGGAAGCGCTCCGCGCGACTGCTCGCGTTCTTCACCACGGCTCGTCTACCGAGGAGATCGAGCGTTGCGGCTCATCGTCCTCACCAATGCCTACAGCGGTTGTTCGCTGTCGGATCTACAGCAGTGCGTTCGGCCTCAAATCGGTACGCGTTATTTCTCGTCTCGTCTGTCTACCGATCGTTGCTGGTTTTCTCGTGTTCTTTCGGAATTGTTCAGTAAATTGCCTCCTATTTTCTAACAATCCAAAAACCTTATTAGGCAATTTCCTGAGTTGAACATGATGACTTTGGCCGATGCACTGAGGCCGAAGAAATTCTCTGACGTGCACTTCAAGAGGTGGCAAGTTAAGGCCACGCTCTGGCTCCAATCTCTTAAGATCTTCTGGGTAACCGAGGGCAGGCCTTAAGGTCCTTTGTCTGCTGAAGAACAGAAAAAGTTCAAGGAAGCCAATTCTACCCTAAGAGGATGCATCTTAAGTGTTCTTGATAATAAACTCTGTGATGTCTACCTGACAGTCACAGATGGTAAGGAGCTCTGGGATGCACTTAACGCCAAGTATGGTGCAGCCGATGCAGGCGCTGAACTGTATATCATGGAGAATTTTCATGACTACAAGATGGTTAACAACAGTCCTGTAGTTGAACAAGCTCATGAAATACAGTGCCTTGCGAGAGAGCTCAATCTCCTTAAGTGTCCTCTACCCGACAAGTTTGTGGTTGGGTGCATTATTGCAAAGTTACCTCCATCGTGGAGGAACTTTGCCACGGCCCTCAAACACAAGAGACAAGAAATATCAGTTGAAAACCTGATAGCATCTCTTGATGTTGAGGAGAAGGCTCGGGCTAAGGACGCTACTGAGAAAGGAGGTGAGGGTCAATCTAGCGCCAATGCTAATATGGTGCAGAAACCCAATGTCAAGAACAAATGGAACAAATCTCTATTGAAGCCAAACAAAACTACTGCTTTCAAGAAGAAGAAGTCAAACAAAGCCAATGATGGCTGCTGCTACACCTGTGGGGAGCAGGGACATATTTCCAAGAACTATCCTGAGAGGGCAGATCGTAAAGGGAAAAAGAATGTCAACATCGTGACATCCAGCAATGCAGATGGGTACGGTAATTCCTTTACTGTTCTTTCTGTTTCTCAAACACTATCTTGGTGGTTTGATACGGGTGCTAATGTTCATGTATGTTTTGACATGTCCATGTTTACTTCTTACCAGTTCGTCCTGGATTCCACCGTCCTAATGGGGAATGGGTCACATGCTTCTGTTCGTGGTGTTGGCACGGTCGATCTGAAGTTCACTTCGGGAAAGATTGTCCAGCTGAAGAACGTGCAGCATGTCCCTACTATGAAGAAGAATCTTGTTAGTGGTACCCTTCTAAGCAGAGATGGGTTTAAAGTAGTTTTAGAGTCCAATAAAATAGTTGTGTCTAAGCATGGACAATTTATTGGTAAAGGCTATGAATGCGGAGGCTTGTTCCACTTTTCTCTTTCAAAGTTTAATAATAAGTCAGTAAACCATATTTATGGCGGTATTAATGATGATGCAAGTGTTTGGCATTCTCGTTTATGACATGTTAATTTTGGTTTAATGAATTGGCTATCTAGTCTCAAATTAATTCCGGAATTCACTATTGTCAAAGGTTCTAAGTGCCATAGTTGTGTGCAATCAAAGCAACCTCGAATGCCTCACAAGGCAGCCGAGGAGAGAAACTTGGCACCATTAGAACTCATACATTCTGATCTATGTGAGATGAATGGTGTGTTGACAAAAGGTGGAAAGAAATATTTTATGACATTAATAGACGATTCTACTAGATTCTGCTATGTTTACTTGTTGCAAACTAAAGATGAAGCTTTAGACTACTTTAAAATCTATAAATCTGAAGTAGAAACTCAATTAGAGAAAGATCAAACGTCTTAGGTCAGATTGTGGTGGTGAGTATTTTCCCAAAATGTTTGATGATTTTTGTACAGAACACGATATTATACATGAGAGGACGCCTCCCTATTCACCCCAATCAAACGGGGTAGCCGAGAGGAAAAACCGCACACTGTGTGACTTAGTGAATTCCATGTTAGACACGTCTAGTTTATCTAAGGCATGGTGGGGGAGGCTCTATTGACTTCATTTCATGTCTTAAACCACGTTCCAAACAAGAATAAAGAGAAAACCCCTATGAGGAGTGGGTTGGGAGAAAACCATCACTATCATACTTGCGTACTTGGGGATGTTTGGCAAAGGTCAATGTTCCAATTACCAAGAAACGCAAGTTGGGACCAGAGACAGTGGATTGTATCTTTCTAGACTATGCTCATCGGAGCATCGCATATAGATTTTTAGTAGTCAAATCTGAGGTACCTGATATGCATGTTGATACTATTATAGAATCTCGTGATGTAACATTTTTTGAGAATATTTTTCCTATGAAAGATATGCATAGCACTGCTAGGATCTCTTCTGAAATTTGTCCTGAATCCACCACAACTAGCGAGTTTCTTTATACACCGTTTGAGAATATTCCAGAGGAGGAACACAATGAAATAAATCAGTCGAGTAAGATATCACGGATTGCAAAATCCTTCAGTGATGATTTCATTGTGTACCTTGTGGACGATACTCCTAGATCCATAGCAGAGGCATATGCATCACCTAATGCAGATGACTGGAAAGAAGCAGTTCATAGTGACATGGACTCAATTCTTTCCAATGAAACCTGAGAGTTAATTAAACGACCATGTGGGTGCAAACCAGTAGGCTGCAAGTGGGTGTTCAAGAAGAAGCTCAGGCCTGACGGTACTATTGAAAAGTACAAGGCAAGACTAGTTGCAGAGGGCTATACTCAAAAGGAAGGTGAAGACTATTTTGACACATATTCACCTATCGTCAGAATGACGACAATTTGTGTACTACTTTCTTTGGCTGCCTCTTATGGTCTAATCATCCATCAAATGGATGTAAAGACATCCTTCCTGAATGGAGAGTTGGAAGAGGAAATTTATATGGAACAGCCTGATGGGTTCGTAGTAAAAGGTGAAAAGACAAAGGTGTACAAATTGTTGAAATCCTTGTATGGCCTGAAACAAGTACCTAAGCAATGGCATGAGAAGTTCGATAGTACTTTGACGTCTACGGGCTTTGTCATTAATGAGGCTGATCGGTGCGTGTACTATCGCCATGGTGGGGGCGATAGCGTTATATTATGCTTGTATGTGGATGATATACTCATTTTTGGTACGAACATTAATATAATTTCTGAGGTCAATTCTTTTCTATCAATGTGTTTTGATATGAAAGATCCGGGAGAAGCTAACGTTATTTTGAACATTAAGCTGAATAAGGATGAGAGTGGAATTACTTTAAGTCAATCCCACTATGTTGAGAAAATCTTGAGCCGGTTCGGTTTTATGGATAGCAGAATTTCTCCAACGCCTTATGATCCCAGCGTGATACTTAGAAAGAACAAGAAAGAGTCAAGAGATCAACTCAGATATTCTCAGATGATCGGTTCACTCATGTACTTAGCTAGCACAACCCGTCCTGATATCTCGTTTGCTGTGAGCAAACTGAGCAGGTTCATGTCAAACCTGGGTACAGATCATTGGTATGCACTTGAAAGGGTTATGCGCTACCTGAGAGGTACAATGAGTTATGGAATTCACTATACTGGGCATCCAACCGTGCCTGAGGGTTATAGTTATTCGAACTGGATCTCTGATGTTGACGAACTCTATGCCACGAGTGGATATGTGTTCACTCTAGCTGGTGGCGCTATATCATGGAGGTCTTGCAAACAGACCATTTTGATGAGGTCAACTATAGAAGCAGAACTCACTGCTTTAGAGACAGCCACTGCAGAGGCAGAATGGCTGCGAGAGCTCTTGATGGATTTGCCTATAGTTGAGAAACCATTACCGGCAATCCTTATGAACTGTGACAATCAGACGGTGATTGCCAAAGTGACCAGTTCTAAGGTTAATGCAAAATCATCAAGACACGTCAAGAGACGTTTAAAATCTGTTAGGAAAATGAGAAACTCCGGAGTTATTACTATTTCGTAATACAAACAGACAAAACCTGGCAGATCCCTTTACGAAGGGTCTATCACGTAATGTGATAGAAAGTGCATCAAGAGAGATGGATTTGAGACCCATTGATGTGACACCATAGTAGTAACCCAACCTATGTGATCGGAGATCCTGTGAATTAGGACATGGGAAAACAAGCTAGTGGTTCACTGAGGAGAGTACTTCCTTTATACCCTCTCTATGTGAAGATGCACACTTGTACTCTCAAACTGTAAGGTAGGTTGGCGAATTGCCTTAATGTGTTTCTGTTGGCTATGTGTAGCAAAGATGCCGTCCTACAGGGCAGTCTTGAAGGAAACACACCTATATGATCTCCGACTGTCTAACGTTGCAGTCTGTGAGATTTGGGTGATCTCTGGAAAGCTCATGAAGAGACCAGGGAGTATGACACATATGCTCCACCCGCGGGGTAGACTACTGGTAGTCAAGTACTGGTAATGGTCTTTGGGTGAAGTCAGTTCACACAAAACTTACAATTCAAGGAGTAGTCCATTGTTCAAGTTGTGATTTGATGAAACTTGAGGATCTAGGTAGAAGTTCAACTTCACAGTCTCTGCCGAAAACACTAGTATATCAAACAAGGAACGAGATTGACCTCTCTGCTAATGGATTTGAGATCTGGTGGGGGATTGTTGGAATAAATGGGCTTGGCTCATATAATATTCAGAATTAATTCCCAATAAATCTCAAAGGTCCATTAGGGCAAGAGGGAGTGGTGCTAAGTGTTTTGTCCCACATGGGAAGTGGAAGTGGAGCAACCCCTACATATAAGGGAGGTTGCTCTTCCACTCCTTGAGTGAGAGAGAAGAGAGGGGTGGCCCACGCGCGCTCCTCCTCCTCCTCCTCCTCGCTCGCCTCGTCACGCCACGCCTCGCCTCGCCTCGCACCGCAAACGCGCGCGCGCGTGTGTTCGTGTGAATTCGAGCTTTGAGCCGAGCCCAGATTTTATATTTTTGCATAATATTAAATTGGGCTTTGGGATTTTGGGCCTCGGAATTTTTGGGGCTACCGAGTCAGAGTCCAGGTCATTGGAGACGGACGCGTCTACGACTGCGGAGTCAGTTAGGATCTGGACCCTCCGGATCACATACGAACCGCCTCCTGGGACTCTATAAATACGGGCGTCCGCAGTACGGCAGGGTATCCCACGAACAGACGTTCCCACGTTCGCGTTCCTTGCGCCGCCTTCTAGTCTACTCCATCCCGAGCGCCAGCGTGCACCGACGATCGGGAGAGCAGGTCTCTGAAACCGCTCGCCCTTGCGATCCTGCACCGGGAGAGGGCGAATAAGGTTTTTGGGAAGCGCTCTGCGCGACTGCTCACGTTCTTCACCACGACTCATCTACCGAGGAGATCGGGCGCTGCGACTCATCGTCGTCACCAACGCTTATAGCGGCTGTTCGCCGTCGGATCTACAGTGGTGCATTCGGTCTCAAATCGGTACGCGTTATTTCTCGTCCCGTCTGTCTGCCGATTGTTGCTGGTTTTCTCGTGTTTTTTCGGAATTGTTCAGTAAATTACCTCCTATTTTTCTAACACTCACTACTCCTCGTCTTTCCTTTCCCCATATGTGGTGATCATGACATAGGGAGTTTCTTCCACGGGTGGCCTCTTCTCCAAATTACCTTCGTCGTGGCCTCTGTTTTCTTGATTCTTTCGCGAAGACCTAAGGATTGATTGTGCAGGTTTCTACAAAGATAGCCATCAGAGTGTCGCTAGAACTCTCTCCGGCGAAGCTTCTGTCGGGAGGCCGTGAGATCCGGTCGCCTTGCCCAGTCATGATGGCTTTCTCCACCAAAAGCACGTCCTTGTTGTTGGGCTCATCCGGAAGCTGACCTACGGGCCTTAGTGTTCTATAGGAGCTTTGGTCTCTAACACCGCCGAGGATGCATGCGGAGAAACTGTAGGGGGTACCATGCCTGCCAACAGTTCCTTCGCTCATCACTCCAACTCTTCGCTCTTGTCAGGGTCCTGCCAGTTGGATGGCGTGTTGGTCAAGCTACATGGGTCGCTGACTCCACTGACGAAACACACAGGGCGCTCCGTCCTGACGCTCCGTCCTGACGGACAGGGCCATTCCTGCCAATAGTGTCTCGGGTCGACCCACTCAGAAATTTGATCGCTTAAAGTCCATGGTTGTACCTCCTGATTTACAATCACCTCTTTGTCGGTACATCAATCAGTCCTGCCTAAGGCTATCCGCACTCGTATACTCTAAAAACTTACTTTAAAACATGGGTCCCATGGATTTCCAGCAACTTCATCTAAACATCTAGCATCCTCTAATTTTACAGTACAATTCTCATAAATTTTACATCTAATTTTCCAGCATCCTCTAAATTTCCAGCATTCAGAATGCGTCCCACCTGGACCTTTAGCGTCCCATAAGGGCATCCTGTAGCCCCGGTGTGGACAGTCTAATGCCCTCTACTGAGAAACTCACCCTAGTCCTGACAGAGAAGCAAGTTGGACAGTCATTTCCTCCAGGCGGCGTGCACGTCGCCTTGCCCCGCCTAACACGCGGCCAGCCCACCACCTTCCAGATCTTCAAATAGCCTTCTTGGGCCGCTGTTTGCTTCTGACCACACCGTTGCATTTTGCAGGGAGTCACCTTGATGCTTTTCTTGCCTTGCCACTAGGCATTTCGCTAAGCTCTACAACCTTCCTGTGCCTAATGGCCTCAAGCCTATCCATCATTGTCTTCTACAACCTTGGATGAACATACAGAGTCTCTTGACATTCCCACCTTTGTCCTCCCGCTCCTCGACGTCAACCACCACTATGTCAAGCTCCTACGAGCCTATGCTACCATGTCGTGTCCGCGCCACTATCAGGCCGCAGTTGTTGTTACGTGAGTCCTGTCTTATGATCTGCAAAGGCTTCATCTCCATGCGATCACTATTGTGCCATCCGGCAATACGTGTCGCGCGAACCTAGAGGCACAAGCAGATGCCCATGCAGCAACTTTGCATCCCCCACCATTACTCTTTTTTTGTACTGCCTCGGCCAAGAGGCTTTGCTGGTTCGCTCTGACCTGCCCGAGCAAAGGACGTGGACAGTGCACACTACGATCTTTCGCATTGCCAGTGATCGACACAACATCCAACCATGTAACCCATATCAAGCCGGCAAGATCGACTGGCCTTATCAGGTCATGATCTTCATCGAGAACCTGCTGTTGCATGAATGGTCAGTAGACGATGTCCGCCAAGTTTTCGGGGACATATGTGTCTTTGATCATATGTTGGAAGATTCATATCTACTTGGGTGCACTGAAGTGTTTGGGTTTGTTGCCTGGATGCAAAACCTAGACTTCCTTCCTCGAATTAAGACCATCACCTTACACGATGAGCGCGCTAGGCGTCCCGACTCTAGGGACGGGCCTCCGGGCATTGAGGAGCTAGCGCTGCCACTGGAAGGCCATCAGTGGATGTCCTTATTCACCTTGATCACTATTACAATCATTTTTCATTCGACCATGTCTCCCCAGTTCTGTAGTCAGCAGGTTGCGTTCATCGATTTCATCAGATTCTGAAGGTGTGCAGCACCTGTGCTACCACACCCCTTCACATGGCGTAAAGGTTTCGTTGACGACTCCCGATCGGTGGTGGCGTCGGCCAGGGTAGGCCGCCCTTGTAGGCACCCTGGGACCACGTCGATCTTCTGGGATCAAGATCAGATTTTTTAGATGACGGGTACATGAAATTCCTGACCTTTTTCTCCAAAAAGGTTATGGTCAATTTATTACAGCGAGTACAAATGCAGACACTCACAACCTATTGTCAAGAACAAGGCGACTGTAATTGAATGGCTAAGCACACGACTATGGACCGGACTTTGTAGACCAATATTATGTTAAATTCACCCCTTCACATTTTTTAAAAGTGTGCCTGTCGGTGTTTGAATCCGGCAGATCTCCCGATACTATTATTGGTAGATCGCGGAGTCGTAGTTCGGTAATGGGCGCGTAGAGATTCAAGAAGGTGAATGACAAGTAGACACAGAGATTTATGTGGTTCGGGCTGCCTGAGCGTAATACCCTACTCCACGGGGTGTGTTGGTGTTGTATTAAGCGTGTGAGTCTAGAAGAAGCTCGTCTAGGTCAGGGAGTCTAGAAGCCCTCTGGAGAGGTCCCTTGTGTATCGTTGACCAGTCCTTTCATAGTACAAGGACTGGTCGTTACACCATTAGCCTGGCCCGACATGTGGCCCCGGCGGTTACACATGCTTGATACACAATTAATGAGGTTAATTACCCTTAATAGCGTGGTAACGGGCCTTGACAGTGCCTTTACTGGTATTAAGGGCCTTCCGGTCGTGTGTCATTAATATGGTATTAATGACACTTAATCGGGTCTTGAAGTCCTTGATTGTCCCTTGAAGGTCCGAGCCGTTGGGGGTCCACCAGCCTGATTGTTGAAGTTGAAGGTTCGGCGGTTCAGCCACGTGGCAGCTCCGGAGCTTACCGTCGTGGATGGGTAGGTCCGGTGCTGTTGGACACGTGTTGGTACCGAAGCTTCCCTCTGTTTGGGGTTAGGTCCGGGGGTGCCATACTAGTATTCCGTCCGGAGCTTTCCGTGTGTGGGCGGTAGCTCCGGTCTTATGATACACATGGCGGCCCTGGGACTAACCATGTCGGGGAAGCAGGTCCGGTTACGCCTGACATGTGGGGCCTTCAGAGGTCTTCAAATCTGGTAGAAGGAGTTTCCTTATGATCTTTGCAACCCCAAGGGGTATCCGGTACGTAGGGTACTGATAGTTGCCCCCTGGGACCACCTCTGGGAGAGACCTTTTGGATGAAGTCATTCTGCCGGAGGTGGGTCCATTCTTTGGTTTTGGAGCCGTGTCTTCAAGGGTCTTCGGATGTGCCGTTGGCAAAAGTTCGCAGTTAAACCACCGCCGTGTGGCATATCCTGGAGGCGGCAGGTGAGATCTTAGCGTGCAGATCTCAAGCAATTGAAGGTCGCCGATTCCCGATACGAAAATCATATCGGTTCCGCGCGCCCTGTCAAGCCGTCGCCTTCGGGTTTCCCGCCTTTCATGATGACAACCGTTCGCCTGGGGTAAGGACCTCGACTTGATCGTCGGGGTGGCCCCGGGCCCCTTTGTCATCGGCAGGGTGAAGTTTTTGAATGGTATCGTAGGCTCCTCTGCGGTTCCCATCCAAGCATTGCGGGGGCTTACTTAAGAAGGAAAGCATGCACCGTTTGGGGTTCTTGACGCCTTTCATTCGAACTTGCGCTCAAACCTTCCAAACTTTCGCTTGCTTTTCATCTCTTGCCTCGCTGTGCTGCGATGGAGTTGGGTCTTCGCCAGAGCGGACTGAAGACTGACAGTGATTTGAAGAAGGTCCGGGCCCTCATGGGGTGGTCCCCTGACTTCTTCAATCACCTGGTCCGCGCCGGCAAGCTTCCTTTTGTGGGAGCACGCCGGCGACATGGTGTACTTCTCCGCGTATGCCATGGTGGGACTGATCCCACCTTTCTCATCTTTCTTCTTGATGCTGCTAGACTTATATGGTCTGCAGCTGTACCACCTTAGCCCCCACTCCATTCTTTTAGTGTCGATCTTTGTCCACTTCTGCGAGATGTGGGTGGGCATTCCCCCCTGTGTTGAGCTCTTCCACACCTTCTTCACTGTCCAGACCACTGACAAGAGTGATGAGTACCTTGGCTTCTATTATTATGTGAAGCGCAAGACGTGCCCGTACAAGTACTTGCGGTCGTTCCCTTCTGGGAAGTGGGACGACTGGAACAAGGATTGGATCATCATCAGGGTGGAGGAGCACGAGAAGCTGGAGTTGCCGGAAGGCCTCCCCAACGTCGACACTGCAGTTTGGAGTGAAGCTCCAGTGTTATTGGATGCCTTCAACCCTGCTCTGACCAGGATCCGCCAGTGCGTGGAAGGAGGGGTGACTCCTCAGGCGGTGTTTTGCAACTTCCTGACCAACAGGTGGGCTCCAATGAAGAAGAGGGAGAAGCTTGCTTGGGCTCTCAACAGTGTGTTGGACGACGACCGGATTGAGACCGGTTTGGAGTCCAACATGGAGGGTGCTGTAAGTGCATCTAGGATATCCCTTGTGGGTTTTGGCTAATTGATGACAAACATATGAGATCCTAATGAATCCATTGAGATGATTGCAGGACAAACGAGTGAAACAGCTCGGTGCACACAAAAAGGTGAAAAATAAAGTGGTGTTCAAAGAAAGATACTTTGATGAAGCTTGGAAGACTAAATTAGATTTTGAATGTATAGGGAGTGTATGAAAGACGCACTCCAAGAGCTCACAACTTTGCGCGAGGGTAAGGGATTAACATTAACCTAACTTTCACAAAGCACCGGACTAGTCCGATCATGGACCGGACTAGTCCATTCATCTTTCTGGAATTCCACTTATTGGGAGACCGGACTAGTCCGTGCATCCACCGGACTAGTCCGTTGATGTTTCTGGAGTCTCTCTTATTGAGGGACCGGACTAGTCCGTTGTACCACCGGACTAGTCCGTTGAACTTTCTGAAGCCTCTCATATGTGGAGATCGGACTAGTCCATTGAACTTTCTGGAGTTCACCTTCGCACAACACCGGACTAGTCCGAGCTTGGACCGGACTAGTCCGGCAGACTTTCTGGACTTCAAAATGCACTGAGACCGGACAAGTCTGGACTTGCACCGGACTAGGGTTTTTCAACGGCTACCTTTTGGAAACCCTATAAATAGAGAGTCCACAACTTTCCTATTAACATACACGTCGAATACTGATCAAAGAACAAACCCTAGCGCCGCCACTTCGTCCCAAGAGCCCAAAACACATCTCCCCACACATCTAAAGTGCAAAAAGTGTGAAATCAATTAACACTTGGATTCGGGATTGGGAGATCGTCGTTCTTTCATCGCGAGCTCTTGGGGTTTGATCTTTCTACACTCATACTCTGTATTGTAATACTTTTGAGTGTATTTGATCACTTCTTTCATTGTAATTCTCGTGGGAGCCCTCAACGTGTGAGGTTGCCCCACAAACTTGGTGATTACCCGTGATAGTGGAATCAAGTCGGCCTTCGTGGTGACTTGAAGAGGGAAAGGGTTGGAGACCCGGCTCTGTGTGAGCTTCCTCAACGAGGACGTAGATCTCGTGGTGAGATCGAACCTCGGGAAAAGTTCGTGTGTCTTGCGCCTCATTTCATTTAAATTTTGTTCATTAGATCACTAGAGTGCTAAAACATCAACCTAAGGCAATTATAAGTATTATCTGCATTCTTATATTAATCTCAAATAAAAATATCAGTTGTTCTCATTTCTGCTGCTAAAGAAATTTAGATTCCCAAACAACACTTGATCAACACACATATTTTCAGCACACCGGACAAGTCCGCTGTCGGCGGTTGAGAACCGGCAGATCTCCCTACACTGCTAAAGTGATAGGTGAGTTGATGTTCGGTGTGGGCGCGCGGAGATTCAAGAAGGTGAATTGGAGTTTGGCACAGGAGACACAAGAATTTACGTGGTTCGGGCCGCCTGAGCGTAATACCCTACTCCACGGGTGTGTTGGTGTTGTATTAGCAGTAAGAGCTTGTCACGAGTGTATGGAGTGCGTGAGCTCCTTCGTGAACCTCTCTGAGTGTATCGTCGGCCTGTCCTTTTATAGTACAAGGACAGGCCGTTACAAGTTAGGTTGGCCCGACATGTGGCCCCGACGGTTACTGGTATTGATACACGATTAATTGCTCTTAATGATCCTGTAACGGACTTTGACAGCACCGTTACTAGTGTTAAGATCGTCCGATTAAGTGTCATTAATATGGTATTAATGGCACTTAATCGGGTCTTGAAGTCCTTGGCTCCCCTTTGAAGATCCGGAGCCGTTACAAGGTCTTCCGGAGGTTAGAAGCTGGAAGGTCCGACGATTTGACACGTGGCAGCTCTGGAGCTTGCTGTGGGAAGCAGGTAGCTCCGGGGCTATCAGACACGTGTCAGGTCCGGAGCCTCTCTCGGTCTGGGGTTAAGTCCGGAGGTGGTGTTTCGGTACGTGGCCCGGAGCTTCCCCCTTGTGGGTGGTAGCTCCGGGTTAGTTGTACACATGGCGACCCAGGGATTAACCATGTTGAGAAGCGGGTCCGGTCATGTCTGACAAGTGGGCCTCCGAAGGTCTTCAAACCAAGTAGATGGCTTTCCTTTGAGATCTTTGTAACATCAAGGGGTGTACGGTTTTTAGGGTACCGACAGTGGCCCCCTGGACCTACCTCCGAGGAAGATCACTGAGGTGAAGTCATTCTGTCGGAGGTGGGTCCATCCTTAGGACTCTTGAACTGGGTCTTCAAGGGTCTTCGAAGGTGCCGTTGGCAAGGATTTGCAGTTAAATCCCGCCGCGTGGCGCACCTTAGGCGGCAGATGAGATCTTTGACGTGCGGATCTCACGCAATTGAAGGTCGCCGATTCCCGATACGAAAACCGTATCGGTTCTGCGCGCCCTGTCAGGCTGCCGCCTTTGGGTTTCCCGCTGCGTGATGGCAACTGTTCGCCTAGGTAAGAGCCTCGACTTGATCGTCGAGGTGGTCTCGGGCCCTCTTGTCATCGGTTGGGCAGAATTCTTGAGTGGTATCTTCGACTTCCCTGCGGTTTCCATCCAAGCGTTGCGAGGGCTTACTTAAGAAGGAAAGCGCGCACCGTCGGGAGTTCTTTACGCCTCTCATCTGATCTTGCGCTCAAACTCCCAACTCGTGCTTCGCTCTTCTTCTCTTGCCTAGCTGTGCCGCGATGGAGTTGGGTCTGCGCGAGAGTCGCTTGAAGACCGACAATGATTTGAAGAAGGTCCGGGCCCTTATGGGGTGGTCCTCGGACTTCTTCAACCACATGGTCCGTGCCGGCGGAGAGCTCCCCTTCGAGAAGGAGCGCGCCGGCGAAATGGTGTACTTTTCTTCGTACGCCATGGTGGGCTTGATCCCACCTTTTTCACCTTGGCCCTCACTCCATTCTCCATTTGTCCATCTTTGTCCACTTCTATGAGATGTGGGTGGGCATCCCCCCTGCATCGAACTCTTCTGGACCTTCTTCACCGTCCACACCACCCGCCAGAGCAATGAGTACCTTGGCTTCTACTACTTTGTGAAGCGCAAGAAGTGCCCATTCAAGTACCTCCGGTCGTTCCCTTCCGGGAAGTGGGATGACTGGAAGAAAGATTGGATAGTCGTCAGGGTGGAGGAGCATGAGCGGTTGGAGCTGCCCGATGGTCTGCCCGGCATCGACACAACGATCTGGAGTGAAGTTCCGGTGCTGGCGGAAGCTTTCAGCCCCGCCTTGACCAGGATCCGCCAATGCGTGGAGGGAGGATTGACCCCTCAGGCGGTATTTTGCAACTTTCTGGCCAACAGGTGGGCGCCGCTGAAGAGGAGGGAGAAGCTCGCTTGGGCCCTCAACAGCGTGATGGATGAGGACCGGGTTGAGACCGGGTTGAAGTCCAACATGGTGGGGAAGACCTTGGAGTTCCACCTCAAGAAATTCCAGCACGGCATCGACGTCGACGGTGACGACTTGACTCCGCCGTCGGCCTTTCTCCCTCTGAACGTGGAAGTGGAGTTCAGCAGGGAGCTCCGGCGGACGATGCCTGCACTTGACGACCTTGGTGTCGTCGAGAGAAGATCAACCACCCGGGTGGCGATCCCCGGTATGCCCGAAGACGGCTCCGCTCCTGCCCCACAGCCGAGGGTCGAGGTCATCGGCAAGGGCAAGGAGCTGGCGGATGAGCCGGAGAGCCGGAAGAGGAAGCTGCGACATGCCGAAGGAAGGTCTGTCAGGCCCGCTACTCCCGCCTCGGTCCCTTCTCCCTAGGGGGGAAGATCTTCTGCCACCGTGGCGACTGTCCCCGTAGTGGGGTCCTTCCGGGATGATACCGTTCCTGCAGTGGGATCCTCCCAGAGCGCGTCTGTCCCCGTGGTGGAACCCTCCTGGGGTGCTAGCTCCGGGCGCACGACTCCGGCACCTGGGACGGTGGGAGCCTCCAGGTCCAGGGGTTCCTCCCGATCGAGGAGAGCCTCGACCTGGGAAATGCCCGTAGCTGCGATAAGTTCTGGGGGGCTTTCTGGAGCTTCTACGCCGATTGTGGCCAGCCCGGAACGTCCAGGAAAAAGATTCCGCGCAAGCTGGTGCGGAAGCCTTCCAAGGTAATTTTGAATCTTTACCTTGGTTTACTATTTAATTGTAGCGATTTTTTGTTGATTTTCTTCGTCCAACATCCGCAGCGTCCCCAAGAAGGGGAGTGAAGCTCCAGCCTCAGCCACGATGTCTGAGGCCGTGGGAGCTTCTGCTCCTGTCCCGGTGCCGCCCCAGGTGGTGGCTGAAACTGCGACAGCTCCGGCGCCGGCTGTCGTGCTCATGGACCTCGACTCGTCCCCAGAAGTCCCCGTGGTAGCGCCGGACCACGGGAGTGAAGACACGCCAGCGGCACCTGTCTCGAAGGTTGAAGCTCTGGGTCCTGGTGCTGCAGTGATGGAAGCTCCGGCTGTTGAGCCGGAGGAAGTAGTAGTTCCGGCCTCGGAGACGGAAATTGCTGAAGCCCCGGCGGTTGAACCGGAGGTGACTGAAGCCCCGGCATGTGAGCCGGTAGTCGAGGTAGTTCCGGCAGTTGAGCCGGTTACCTCCGAAGCACCGGCCGCTGAGCCGGTTATTGTTGGAGCGCTGGTCATAGAGCCGGTGGTTGAAGAGGCGATGGAGCTCGAGCCTCCCTCGGAAGAGGTGTCCCGGCCGGAGCTAGTAGCAGCTCCTGCTCCGGAGGCGACGACGTCGGAGGTACCTGCGGCCGAGCCGGAGTGCCCAAGCGAAGTCGCTGGCCCCGTGCCCGAGGAGGTGAACGAAGACTTGGCGGCGGGGCCTTCTTCGATGGCGACTGAGGCCATCCCGGAGGACGGCCCTAGTGCCTTGGAAGCTCAGGGTTCCGCTATCGTAGAGTGGGACCCAATTTTTGTATGTGAAGACCCGCTGGAACCAGCGGAGGAGACCCCAGCAGGTCCGGAGCCCATCCCGCTGTCGATGTCTATCGTCAATGCCTGCTCCAGTCTGCGTCAAGTCCAATTGGCTTTCTTCCATGACAGCAAGGCTCTTGAAGAGGAGCGCCAAACCCTTAGGCGGTGGCGTAACCGACTCCACTTTGAGACCAAGCTGGCGCAGTCGAGGCTAGCGGATGACAAGGAGTGGATCAAGCGGGAGAAGATCCGCCTGGAGTACTGGGGCAAGCTGCTGGATGACAGGGAGAGCATGACTCATGCCCTCGACGCTCAATCCCGGGAGTTCTACGATCAGGCTAAAGCTGCCAATAACGCGGCCGATGCTCGGCACGAACAGCTTGAGGCCATTAACACCGCACTCATCAAGCACCGAGAGGCACTCGAAGAGAGGGAGAGACGGCTCGAGGATGAAGAGCAGAAACTCCTGGAGCTGCGGGATGACGTCCCGAGGAGGGAAGAGGAGCTCGCCGAGAAAGTAGCTCTGGTGGACAAGGGCCTCAAGGAGCGCACCAAAAAATTGGAAGAGCGCTGCCAAGAGGAAGAGGAGAAGACCTAGGTCCGGGGGCAGGAACTCTACGAATACGAGTGTGCCCTTGTTGCCCGGGAGAAAAAAGTGGAGGCTAGGGAGAAGGACCTGGTCGATCGTCGGAACAAGATACACCTCCGGGAGGAGGAGCTCGGAAGACTCGAGAGGCGGGTTGCTGCAAAGATTCAGCAGAACGCCAAAGAAGTTGAGCGCCTCGCCCGTGAGAATTCCGAACTGACAGCGGCCAAGAGGTCCCTGGAAGAGATGAAGAGCTTGAGGACGGTGGACTCCCTACAGATTTGGGAGTTCCTGGGCAAGGCCAACGACACGCTGACGCCGATGGGTTTCAGCCCCGTGCGCAGGAGCTTTTGTGCCTTGTTCTATTGAATAAAGTTCCTAGTTGAAAGGAACTTTTGTGCCTTGTTCGTCCGACTTGTTCCAGACAAGTTTTACTCGTCGAGTTTCTGGACAGCAATACCTTTCATCGGTGGTTTTATCATAACTCGAGTTTTACAGATCCAATTGACGTGATTCTTTGTGGGTTGTCTTCAGAACTTGATTATATATCATCTGTCAAAATCTCACGGTCATTGGATTTGTGGTTGCTGATCTAAACGAGTTTCTTTGCAGCATTCCAGAACTGTTTTTCTCGGGTAGGACAGATTGACCTTTGTTCGATCTTTCAATCATAACTTGAGTTTCTCTCGACGGATTTGAGTGATTCTTCTTGTGTTTTCTTCGTGACTTGATTTTCTCTGATATATATCACTTTTTTCCTGGTGAAACACGTTTAGATTAGTCTCACACACGATTTCTTTAACAGATCATTTTTCTGCCGAAGGGGTTGGGATTTAATTGTTTCCGCTGCGTAAGATTTTTTAAATCTACCATTCACCCCCATCCCCTCTGGTAGCTTTTCATGTGCTCTTCGATCCTACATTATTTAGAGAAGATAACAATTTCAGCTCATCCCTTTCACATGTAGTTGGCATCAAATGCTTAATTTCAGCACAAGTGAGTGATAAAGTATCAAATTCATTTGGTTGTTCTAGCATAGGTACAATATAATTATCATCACACAACTCATTTTTGTTGTAATAACCAGTAGGAAAATAAACTAGTGGTAAAGGTGTATTATGAGACGGTTCATCCTGTTGCTGCTCATCGATAGCATGACTGGTAGCAAAATTCAGCACATCTGAAAATGTCATAGCTTGGTTAACTGTAGAGCATTGTCCATTAACACTACTCTCATTTTCAGCAAAAAATTAAAATGCATTATGAGTTGATTAATCAAAAAATTGAAAAGAGTTGTGCAACACCTCACTCTCATTTGCATCTATATTTATTTGTTCACGTTCCCGCAAAAGGTTAGGCATAGGAGGAGGTACAACAAGAAAATTCTTCTCAAGTTCTTTTATTTTATCTTTGCAATTAGATATATTGGCAAAAGTTTCTCGCATAAGAATTTTCATATCTTTCCATGTTCGTGGTTTTTCTAAATCACTTAAGTTGTTCCACCAAGTTAATGCACAATCTACTAATGCACTCGCAACCTTTCTAATCTTCCTCCTCTCACACATATGACATTGTCCAAAAAATTTATCCAACTCTATTTCCCAAGCAATATATTCATCATAACCAAACCATCAAAAGAGGGAAAAGATGGGAGAATGTAATTACTTATTGTTGAAGGAGTTGTAAAGGTGGTCTGAACGTCATGTGCAACCTTGGTTGTTGTTTGATTTTTAGTGAGCAACTCCATCGTCGTCTTCATCATGTCAGTCATCTCAGCATATAATGCATGATTCTTGATTTTACCTGACATTGTTAGTAGCAAACAAAAGACACCAAAAAAATATGTTATCCCTATCAACTACAAAGGATAATGGCAAAGTGGAAGTAGAAACACACACTCTCAAGCGTCTTACCACACTCTTACAAGTGTTCTTACTGACACTGCAGGTGGCAAACGGTGGCTGGTATGATGAAACCAATGAAGCGTGGGATGATTGCAAAGTTGTATCAATTCTGCTCAAGAGTAAAGTGTAGCTTGGATGGCACTTTTTATGTAGCAAGGATTAGCAACAATGAAATCAGATAGTAAAGTTGAATAAGTGTCCAAAGTACTTGTCAAAGTTGCTGGCCTAAATGTGTTCCTAGTAGTTCAAGCAAGCAAGACATGAGACAAAACTTGTCGGGGGGTGATTCTGGCAATTCTCCCAGTACTACCGTTGGCAGCCCACAGAGTTCTTAGTTTGGTTAGGGCGCGTGGAGATTCAGAAGAAGGTGGCAATTTGACACGAGTATTTACGTGGTTCGGGCCGCCTGAGTGTAATACCCTACTCCATGGGTGTGTTGCTGTTGTATTGAGCGTCTGAGCGCTTGAGTGTAAGAGACTAGAGTGTCTTGAGCTCGTGTGTCTTAGGCGTGTGTCCAGCCTCCCCCCGTGTATGGATCGGCTAGTCCTTTTATAGTATAAGGACTGACCGTTACACCATCAGCCTGGCCCGACATGTGGCCCTGGCGGTTACTGATGTCTAATACACGGTTAATGTACTTAATTCCTCTTAATAGCGTAGTAATGTCCCTTAATGGTGGCGTTACTGGTATTAAGGGTCATCTGATCATGTGTCATTAAGATAGCATTCATGACACTTAATCGGGTCTTGAAGTCTTTAATTGTTCCTTGAAGGTCCGAGCCGTTGGAGGTCCACCAATCTGCCTGTTGAGGTTGAAGTCCGGCGGTTGGACGCGCGGCAGCTCCAGAGCATACTGTCTTGGACGAGTAGGTCCGGTGCTGTTGTACACGTGTCGGTACCAGAGCTTCTCTCTGTCGAGGGTTAGGTCCGGGGGTGTCACACAGGTATCTAGTCTGAAGCTTTCCCATGTATGGAATGTAGCTCCGGTTTAACTATACATGTGGCGGCACTGGGACTAACCATAGATGGGAGGCAGGTCCAGTTCCGTATGACACTTGTGGCATTTGGAGGTATTCAACTAAGACAGGTGGATTTCCTTTGTGCTCTTTGCAGTCCCAAAGGGTATCCGGTACGCAAGGTACTGACAGGGGCCCCCTGGGCCAACCTCTGGGAGAGACTTTTTGGATTAAGTCATTATGCTGGAGTTGGGTCCATTTTTCGATATCTGCGCCATGTCTTCAAGGGTCTTTGGATGTGCCGTTGAGGTGGTGGTTCGCAGTTAAACCACCACCGTGTGGCGCCTTCAAGATGTGGCAGGTGAGATCTGCGCGTGCGGATCTCACGCAATTGAAGGTCGCCGGTTCCCAATACGAAAGCCGTATGTGTTCCGCGTGCCCTAACAGACCGCCACCCTCAGGCTTCCCGCCTCTCATGATGACAACTGTTCACCTAGGGTAAGGACCTCGACTTGATCGTCAAGGTGGCCCCGGGCCCCCTTGTCATTGGTAGGATGAAGTTTTTGAATTGTATCATTGGCCCCTTTGAGGTTTCCATCCAAACGTTGCGGGGGCTTACATAAGAAGGAAAGCGCACACTATTTGGGGATTCCTCACGCCTTCATTTGAACTTGCGCTCGAATCCTCCAAACTTTCGCTTGCTTTTCCTCTCTCGCCCCGTCGTGCTGCGATGGAGTTGGGTCTCTTCAAGAGCCGTCTCACGACCGACGACGATTTGAAGAAGGTCCGAACATACATGGGGTGGTCCAGCGACTCCTTCAACCACCTAGTCCACACCGGCAAGCTCCCGTTCAAGAAGGAGCGCGCCGGCGACATGGTGTACTTCTCCGCGTACGCCATGGTGGGACTGATCCCACCCTTCTCCACTTTTCTCTTGATGCTGCTAGACTTCTACGGTCTGCAGCTGTACCACCTTGGCCCCCACTCCATTCTTCTGGTGTCGACCTTCATCCGCTTCTGCGAGATGTGGGTGGGTATTCTCTCACTGCATCGAGCTCTTCCGCACCTTCTTTACCATCCACACCACCGGCAAGAGTGACGAGTATCTTGGCTTCTACTATTTTGTGAAGCGCAAGAAGTTCCCGTACAAGTACTTGAGGTCGTTCCCTTCTGGTATTTGGGACGACTGGAAGAAGGATTGGATTTTCGTCACGGCAGAGGAGCACGAGAAGTTGGAACTGCCTGAAGACCTTCCCAACGTCGACACTGAAGCCTGGAGCAAAGTTCCGATGCTGTCAAACGCCTTCAACCCTGCCCTGACGAGGATACGCCAATGTGTGGAAGGAGGGTAACTCCCTAGGCGGTCTTCTTTAACTTCCTGGTCAACAGGTGGGCTTCGCTGAAGAAGAGGGAGAAGTTCGCCTGGGCCCTGAACAGTGTGATGGACGATGACCGGATAGAGACCGGTTCAAAGTCCAATCTTGAAGGCATAGCTTTGGAGCTTCATCTCAAGAAGTTCTAGCATGGCATCGACGCCGAGGGCGATGACTTGTCTCCACCGGCGGCTTTCGTCCTTCTGAACATGGAGGCGGAGTTCAGCAGGGAGCTCCAGCGGAAGATGCCGGTGCTTGACGACCTCGGTGAAGTTGAGAGGCGTCCGACCACCAAGATGGCGATTCCCGGAGCTTGTGAGGGTGGCCCTGCGCCAGCCTCGAGACAGAGAGTTGAAGTCGTAGGCAAGGGCAAAGAGTTGGCTGAGCCCTCGAGCCGAAAGAGGAAGTTGAAGCACCCTGACGGGAGGTCCGTCAGACCTGCTCCTTCCATGACAGCTCCTTCTCCCTGGCGGGGGAGGTCTTCAACAGTGACAACCACTCCAGCATCAGCGTCTCCTCGGGACACTAGCTCCGCCCAGGTGACACCAGCACTGGAGCCAGCTAAGGGCTCTAGGTCCGAGGGTCCTTCTCAGTCGAGGGGGGCTCAACCAAGACGTCGCTAGCGGCAGCAGCAAGCTCCGGAGGTCCTTCCGGAGCTACTACCCCAGTTGCGACTGGGTCGGGCTCCGAGCGTCTGACAAAGAGGTTCCGTGCTAGCTGGAGCGGAAGTCTCCCTAGGTAAATTTGCTTTTTTACCTCAGTTGGTTATTTTTTGTTGTAATCATTTTTTGATTCTCTTCGTCCTTCATCCACAAGGTATCCAAGAAAGGGGCTAAAGCTCCGGTTCCTACGACAGCAAATGATGTTGTATAGGCGGAGGCTCCGGCTCCAGTTCCAGCGCTGCCCCAGGTGGTGGCTGAGATCACGGCAGCTCCGGCGCCAGCTGTCATGGTCCTTGACCTTGAGTCATCCCCTGAAGCTTTCGTGGTAGCGCCGAACCACGGGAAGGAAGATGTACCAGCGGCACCAGCTCTGGAGGTTGAAGCTCCAGTTTTGGATGCTATGATGATGGATGCTTCGGCCTCAGAGCCAGAGGTAGCTGCAGTTCCGGCCCTAGAGCCGAATGTTGTTGAAGCCCCGGCGGCAGAGCTGGTGGTTGATGAAGTTCCGTCGCCTGAGCCGATTGTTGCAGAGGTGCCAGCGCCCGAATCGGTGGAGGTGGAAGCGCTGGCGCCTGGACTGGCAGTGGAGGAGGCGCCAGCACCAGAGCCAGAAGTGGCCTTAGCTCTGGTCGAATCTTCAATGCCTGACCCAGAGGTGGTGGTTCCGAAGGTGCCCGCGCCTGAGCCACGGTGCCAAGGTGAAGCGACCGGTCCCCTGCAAGAGGGAGCAGTTGCTGAAGACCTGGCGGCGGGACCTTCGGAGCTGACTCCGGAGGTAGGATCTTCCATTGCAGGACCTTCCTCGGCGGTGACCAAGGCTACCCCGGAGGGCGGCCCAAGTGTCGTGAAAGCTCAGGGGACCGCTCTTGTAGAGTGGGACCTGGTTTTTGTTATGGAGAACTCGTAGGAGCCAGCGGAGAGGACCCCGGCAGGTCCGGAGCCAATCCCCCTATCGTTGTCCATCGACAACGCCTTCTCCAGCCTTCGTCAGGTCCAGGTGGCCTTTTACCACAACAACAAGGTCCTCGAGGAGGAGCGCCAAACACTTAGGAGGTGGCACAACCGGCTCCAATTCGAGACCAAGCTGGCGCAAACAAGGCTTGCTGACGACAAAGAGGGGTCAAAAGGTAGAAGGCCCAGATGGAGTACTGGGGTCAGCTGCTGGACGAGAGGGAAAGCATGGTGCGATCCCTCGACAACTAGTCCAAGCCCATCCACGAACATGCCATGGCTGCTAATGAAGTAGCAAATGATCGCTAGGAGAAGCTCAGTGCGATCCACGACAGCCTCGTCAAGCCCCGGGAGGCTCTTGAAGAGCGGGAGAAAAAGCTCGAAGATGAAGAGCAAAAACTCCTGGAGCTGCGGGATGACCTCATGAAGAGGGAAGATGAGCTCGCTCAAAGGCTGGCTCTGAGTGACAAGAGCCTCGCGGAGTGCACCAAGAAGTGGGAGGAGCTCTGCGAGAGCGAGGAGAAGAAGGCCTCGCAGCGGTGTCAGGACCTCACCAAGAGGGAGAACGAAGTTGCTGCCAGGGAGAAGAAAGTGCGGGGCCGGGAGAGAGACCTAGTCGACCACCAGAATAGGATCCACGTCCGGGAAGAGGAGCTTGGTAAACTCGAAAGGCAAGTTGCTGAAAAGATTCAGTAGCACGCCAAAGAGGTCGAGTGCCTTGCCCGGGAGGATTCGGAGCTTGTAGTGACCAAATGGTCCTTGGAAGAGGAGCGAGGCTCAAGGGCTGAGGAGTCCCAACAAGTATGGGACTTCTTGGGAAAAGCCAATGACGCGCTAACGCTGCTAGGTTTTAGTACCGTGCGTCCGGATGATCCGAAGCCGGAGCTGGACCAGGCGTTGAAGGCGTTGAGCTCGGCGGGCAGCAAACTCAACAATATGGCTGATGTCATCACAGATCAGTTGGATACTGAAGGAAAATCCCTTGTGCAGAACGTCGTAGAGTACATGCTAGCGTGCGACACAAGTTGGGATCCTAATTTCCCACTAGATCCGGTGCTTGCAGGTCCCATCGATGGAGAGGGAGATGCCGCCAAGGCAAGTGTGTCGGAGGTTGCCCAGAAGGTTGCCTCATTATTCCCTAGGATCTAGGACTTTCTCCTTGTATATCCCACTTGTATCTTCTCTTTTTTTCTCCAATTTTGTAATCTCTTATCCTCAGATGAATGAAATCCAAATTTATGAATTTCATTTTTTTGTCTTCAAGCTTTGTCTTACTTGGCCGCCTGGTAGATGTACACAATTTGATTGCGGACATGTACCAAGAGGATGTAACATTTTGTTGAAGACTTCAGTGCTTCGAACTTGTAGACTATAGGTCCGAAGTCGTCGATAGCAGGCCCCCCTGAGGTTGTCAGAGCTTAGTAGCTCCAACAGCGTCAACTGTCAACACGTAGAGCGTCAACAGTAGACCCCATTAGGGTGTCCTTCTATCATCTTTCCTTCACGTTGACGGCTGGCCCCCTGGATTTGCCGGAACATGGTAGCTCCAGCGACGCCTACCATCAATGTTTAAAACATCGACAACGGGCCACCTTAGGGGATTTCAATGCTTTGATAGCTTCGGCATTATCCACCATCATCATGAGATCTTTATTTTCCTGCACACTGAAGTCAAGAAAAAACAATAAAATCCATTTCTTATCTATAACTCGTTTGGGGCTTACTATTCCCGAAAGAAATTTTTAGGTCGACCGCAATTCTATATACAATCAAGTGCATTTGCTTATCTTTTATAGGTCTGGTCATTTTCTCGACTCACCTTACTCAGGCCTGCCGGGGTCTAGGTAGAGTGATGTACTTAGGGTGCAGGACCAGGCTAAGTCGATAGCACACTCCGGACCTAGATTGGCTTGGCGTTAGGCGAGTAGGCCATTCAACAATGTTAAGACCCGAAAGAATTAACAAAGCGACTTGAATTATACATGAATTGCTCGAGCTAAAGTTTCTTGAGAATTGCACAACTTTGTTATAGACAAGAAAGAGAAAAATAAAAAATATTGAGCCTGTACAAAATAAATGCACGTGGAGTCTGTTTTCACATAATGATATCTTTCATTATATGTCCGGGGTACAGGGGAAACAAGTACACACTTAGGGTACGAAACCAGGCTAAGTGTGTTACATTTCTTGTTTGACCCAGGGTAACTAGCTACACTTTTAGTTCTGAGACAGTGTCAAGTGTTGCCTGAACCTTGCGGACCTTCCGGGAAAGGTCCGGCTGTTCTCCCGGAGGAGCTACCCGACTCTGTACAATGACACTATAACATAGACTCACCTCTGTGATATTAAGTGTAGAACTTACGGGGGTGCTCAATGTTCCAAGGATTAGGGAGCGGTGTCCCATCCTCGATTGCCAAGCGAACGCATCCGGGACGGGATACATTGATCACTTGAACGGGTCCCTCCCAGCTGGGGGAAAGTTTGTTTAACCCTTCTCGAGTTTGTATTCTCTGTAGAACCAGATCGCCTTCCTCGAGCTGTCGGTTATGCACATGCCTTTGGTGATAGCGCCGGAGCGCTTGGCGGTATCGTGCGTTTCGAACAGCTGGTCGACACCTTCCCTCTTCAATGAGGTCAAGGTCTTCACGCCGGAGCTGGTCCTGCGTGGCTTCGTCGGAGTTCCGGACCCGGAGTGACCCCATGGTAATTTCCGGAGGAAGGACTGCTTCATCTCCATACACCAGGAAGAAGGGTGTCTCTCCAGTTGACCAGTTTGGAGTTGTCCTGTTGGCCCACATGGTGGGTGGAAGCTCTTCAATCCAGTTGGCTCCATGTTTTTTCAGGCGCTCATATGTGCACGTCTTTATTCCTTTTATGATTTCTACATTTGCTCTCTCAGCTTAGCCATTGCTTGTTGGGTGAGCTACAAAAGCATAGCAGACTTGGATGTCGAGGTCTTCGCAATATCCTTGGAATGCAGAGCTTGTGAATTGGGACCCGTTATCAGTTATGATCTTGTTTGGGACTCCAAATCTGCATACTATGGACCGCAAGAAGTTGATAGTTGTTTGCTTGTTTATTGTCACAACTGGAGTTGCTTCCAGCCACTTGGTGAACTTGTCGATGGCAACGTACAGGAACTTGTAACATCCGACGGCTCTTGGGAAAGGTCCCAAGATATCCATCCCCCACACAGCGAATGGCCATGTAGGAGGTATCATTTGTAGGGGTTGAGCTGGTGTGTGAATTTGCTTCGCATGAAACTGGCATGCTTCGCATTTCTTCACTAGCTCGGTTGCATCCCGGAGTGTTGTAGGCCAGTAAAAACCATGCCGGAAGGCTTTACCGACCAACGTGCGGGAAGACGCGTGGTTCCCACACTCGCCTCCATAGATTTCCGCGAGGAGCACGCGGCCTTCTTCCCTTGTAATGCACCGCATTAGGACGACGTTGGCAGATACATTATCTTCAGGAAGGATGTTTTCTTTCAACTAGCTCTGGATCTCTGAGATCCATGCATTGGAGCTAACTTGAGCATTTGAGTCTTGCGTGCTGGGTTGCTCGGAGCTTCCTGCAGCACCTACGACCCTTGATGGACGCCATGGTAATAGGGCCATCGGGACCGCCAGCTTCGAGGTGCTGGTCTCGCCCCCTTCGCTCAGTTTGACAGGCTGAGCTGTTGGTCTTGATAATCTCCGGACGAAGGTTCCATGGGGTACCGGAGCTCCGGTTGAAGCTTTCGTCGAGAGTTCGTCAGCTTCAGCGTTGTTGAGACGCTGGACATGCCAAAGATCTAGGACTTCGAAGTCCTTCTGAAGCTTTTGGACCTCAAGTAGATATGCAACTATTTGAGGGTTGTTGCAGCAACATTCACCTTTGACTTATTTATAATGAGCTGCGGATCACCCTTTACCAACAGGTGCTTGACACCATATGATAGTGCCACCTTGAGCCCATAGATTAATGCTTCATACTCTGCCATGTTGTTGGTCGCCTTGAAGTCAAGATGAACCATGTATTTGACCTCCTCCCTGGTCGGAGTGAGGAGAAGGACTCCCACTCCGGCCCCCTGCTTCTGCACAAAGCCGTCAAAGTAGAGAGTCCAGTGAGGCTCAGTGAAGACAGGAACCTTAGGTTCCAGCTTCTGCTCACTGGGGCCCCCAGGGTTTGATGGAGAGGGGGTCCATTGCGCCACGAAGTCCGCCAATGCTTGACTCTTGATCGCTTGTCTTGGGATGAATTCAAGATCGAACTCGGCTAGTTATGATGCCCACTTTGCAATGTTCCCAATAGAGTTGGGGTTATGCAAGATTGCAAGCAGTGGATAGGAGGTTACCACTGAAATCTTTGAACTTGGAAGTAGTGTCTTAGCTTCCTAGAGGCAATAAGAACTGCATAGAGAAGCTTATGCACCTCTAAGAACCGAGTCTTGGCGTCATGAAGTACTTCGCAGATGAAGTACACTGGGCGCTGGACTGTCCAGACCCTCCCGGAGGGGCCCGAAGCTTAATCCTCATCAACCTGGACCCTCCCGGAGGGGTCCGGACCTTCTTCGGGGACCTCCAGGTTCTTATTAGAGGAAACCGAAGCTTCTTTTGGAATGACACGGACCTTCCCGAAAGGGTCCGGATCTTCTTGTTCATCGATAGTAACTCCTTCATTTGAAGGGGGTTGATCCTCTGGCGTTTCACCTCGAGGATCTGGGTCTGGGAGCTGGGACCCAGACTCGGCTTCAGGTAGTTTCGGACCCTCCTGGAAAGGTCTGGATTCCTGAACCGGGGATGGTTCTGATCTTTGCGCGACCAAGACCATGTTGATAACTTCGTCAGTTGCCGAAATGTAAAGAAGAAGTGACTCACCAGGGTTCGGAGCTACCAAAGTTGCTAGAGTGGTGAGGAGATGCTTTAGCTCTTGGAAAGCCTTTCTTCTTCAGACCACTGGAATGGTCCGTACTTCCTTAATAATTTGAAGAAGGGTAGTGCCCATTCCGCCAGTCTTGAGATGAACCGGCTGAGGGCTGCTAGACACCCAGTTAGCTTCTGGACATCCTTGATGCGTGCTGGTGGCCGCATGTCTTCAATAGCTTTAATCATCACCGGATTCGCCTCTATTCCTCGGTGGTTCACTAAGAATCCAAGAAACTTTTCGGAGCTAACCCCAAAGACACACTTGTTTGGGTTCAACTTCGTGCGTATGATACGCAACTTGTCGAAGACAGCTTGCAAGGTGTCAAGAAACGAGTCCTTGTTCTTGATCTTGATGACGATGTCATCGACATACAATTCCACTACATCCCTGTTGAGATCTCCAAAAGTTTTGTACATAGCTAGTACAAACGTTGAAGCAGCATTTTTGAGACCGAATGGCATGGCAGTGTAATAGTATAATCCATCTACTGTGATTGAGGAAGTATGTTCTTCATCTTCCCTAGACATTCTGATTTGATGATACCCAGAATATGCGTCTAGGAAACACAATAATTCACACCCGGAGGTGGAATCCACGATCTGATTTATTCTAGGTAGTGGGAATGGATTCTTTGGACATGCCTTATTTAGTGTAGTGTAGTCGATACACATCCGAAGTTTCCTGTCGGCCTCAGGTACAACGACTGAGTTTGCCAGCCATTTTGGGTGGAAGACTTCTCGGATGAATCCAACTTCGAGCAACTTCTTCACTTCTTGACAAATGAAGTTCTGTCCCTCTACTGATTGCTTCAAGGGCTTCTGATGTACAGGCCGGGCGTCGGGATAAATCTTCAGATTGTGCTCAATCACTTCCCTAGGGATCCTAGGCATTTGTGACGGTTGCCAGGCAAACACATCGACATTAGCCCGGTGGAATGTGATGAGCGTGAGTTCCTATTTGTCGTTCAGACCTCCCAATATACGAGTGGTCTGAGCAGCGTTGGAACCAATTTGGATGACTTTGACGGGAATGTCAGTGTTGCCGCTTGGTTTCACGCAAGGTGCAGAGGTCGAGCCTCGATGACGAATACCTGGAGGCTTCGAAGCTTGCTCCTTTCCGGATTCTTCCTCCTGCGCTGTAGCAAGTGCATGGAGTTCTTCCAGAGAAGTAACTCCGACGGTGCGATCTCCACGGATCCGGAGAATGCCTGAGGGTATTGGCATCTTCAACATCAAGTAGCCATAATGAGCAGCAACCATGAATTTGTACAAGGCTGGCCTGCCCAAGATGGCATTGAATGGCAAGTTGATCTGCGCTACATCGAAGACCAACTTCTCAGTCCTGTAATTCTCCCGGGTCCCGAAGGTCACTGGGAGAGTAATAGCACCGAGTGGAGTTATGGCCCCCAGACCTACTCCGGAGAAGGGTCGTGAGGGCCGAAGATCAGAAGGTCGGAGCTGAAGCTTGACGAAAGCTTCGAAGCTTATGAGGTTCAACCCCGATCCTCCATCCACCATTACGTGGTGGAGCTGGATGTTGTTGATGGTCGGAGATACCATCACTGGAAGTTGGCCATCTCCGATCATGTTCCAAGGGCAGTCCGAAGCATCAAAGGTGATGGTTGTATACATCCACTTCCGATGAGGCTCCGCCCTGGCGTTGGGAGCTACATAGGCCATGTCTCGCCACATTGTCTTGAGGACACAACGGGAGGTGATGTCCCACGAACCACCAAAGATGGTGTTCATGGTCTTCCGATGCTCGTTGTCGGAGACGTCAGAGTCATCATCAACAGAGGTGTAAACAGCCTTCAAGACTTTTTTGGTGTCCTGAAAGCCTAACTCTTCTTTAGCCGGAGCTTCGTCGACTTTTTGTTTTCCTTACCTTTGACAGAAAGGAGCTTCTCCCCGGCGCTTATGGTAGTGCTCGGCGAGGTTCTGTACCTCTTGGCAGCCTTCCAGGTTGTGGGTGTCCATTTTCTGTATGGGACACCACATCTTGGTGCTGCCACCGTCTTCAGATGATGGCTGAGGTCGTTTCTCGGGGCATGGCCCCGCCACCTGGAGCTGTGGCAGCAACGGTAGTAGGTGTGCCAGCCGACAGCTTCTTCTTGCTGTTCGACTTTTTCTTCTTCTCGCCACTTCTGGAGGTAGTGGCTTCACCCTTGGAGGACTTTTTGTTGGCCTCCGGAGGTGGTTGGGAGTGCATTTCACGATCCTCCGCAGCTTTGGCACACTTGTCTGCCAAGCTAAAGAGTTCCATGACGCTGGTGACTTCCTTGGTCGCCAGCTTCTCCAGCATCTTCTTGTCTCGAACGCGCTGTCTGAATGCTACAATAACAGAAGCGCTTGAGATAGAAGGAATGGTATTATGCACCTGGGAGAACCTCTGGATGAAAGATTGCAGGGACTCCCCCCCCTTCTGCTTGACAGCAAAAAGGTCCAGTTCCGTGCCTGGTCGGGTGTATGAGCTCCCAAAATTGACGGTGAACTGTTGGCAAAACTTCGCCCAACTGTTGATGGAGTTAGGCGGAAGGCTCACAAACCAAGACCTGTCGGTCCAAGTTAAAGCCATGGGGAAATAGTTGGCCATCACTGCCTCATTTCCCTCAGCCGCAAGGATAGCGGTGGAATATATTTGAAGAAATTCGGCGGGATTAACAATACCGTCAAATTTCTCCGGGAGGTAAGGACAGAACTTCTGCGGCCATCTGACTATGCGTAGGTGCATGGCCAAGGCAGAACAACCTCCTCCTTCTCCCTCAGGAGCAGGGCTGTCCCGAGCCTCTTGTCTCTCACGAGCATGCTCGATGTGGATGCGGTCGTCCTGTTGTCGATAATGACGATCGAGCTCAGCCCGGAGGTCATGAGTCGAAAGCCTTGTTATAGTGTGGGTACGTTGCGCCCCGAAATGCAGCGACGTCGCCTGCTTAGACGCAACACGCCTTATGTGTTGTGAAGCGTGTGGACCGAGTCTACCCGACAAGGTCTAATGCTGCGATTGGGCCCGCCCTAAGGAGGAGGACCTTGATTGCTGATGCGATCAGCTGGTGCTGCAACCAAATGATCTACATCAGCTCTCCACTGCTCCATTGCACCCTGGGATGCTCCAGGAGGTGGTGGACGTTGAAGAAGAGCACGCACAACATGAAGCGCAAGTTCAGGGTTGTTGTTTGCCGATGCAGTGATCAACGCAGATGCCCCATCTCGTTGTCCAGCTTGATTCGTCGGTGCGGATGGTGGCGGTGGTGGCATGACTCCTGCTGGAACCAGAACACCTGCTGGTTGCTGCATGTTGGCGAGGTTGCCTCCAGCAGGTTGCACAGCATGGTTGCCGTTGGACGATCCAGCAGCAAAATTCACCATCTTTGAATCTCAGGCGTTGTTTCCCCTACCTGGTGTGCCAACTGTTGGAGGGTGATTCTGGCAATTCTCTCGATACTACTGTTGGCAGCCCACGGAGTTCTTAGTTCGGTTAGGGCGCGCAAAGATTCAGAAGAAGGTGGCTATTTTACACGAGGATTTACGTGGTTCGGGCCGCCTAAGCGTAATACCCTGCTCCACGGGTGTGTTGCTGTTGTATTGAGCGTCTGAGCGCTTGAGTGTTAGAGACTAGAGTGTCTTGAGCTCGTGTGTCTTAGGCGTGAGTCCAGCCTCCCCCCGTGTATGGCTCGGCTAGTCCTTTTATAGTATAACGACTGACCGTTACACCATCAGCCTGGCCCGACATGTGGCCCTGGCGGTTACTGATGTCTAATACATGGTTAATGTACTTAATTCCTCTTAATAGCGCAGTAACGTCCCTTAATGGTGGTGTTACTGGTATTAAGGCTCATCCGATCGTGTGTCATTAAGATATCATTAATGACACTTAATCGGGTCTTGAGGTCTTTAATTGTTCCTTGAAGGTCCGAGCCGTTGGAGGTCCACCAATCTGCCTGTCGAGGTTGAAGGTCCAGTGGTTGGACATGTGGCAGCTCCGGAGCTTATTGTCTTGGACGAGTAGGTCCGGTGCTGTTGTACACATGTCGGTTCCGGAGCTTCCCTCTGTCAGGGGTTAGGTCCGGGGGTGCCACACAGATATCTATTCCGGAGCTTTCCCATGTATGGAATGTAGCTCCGGTTTAACGATACACGTGGCAGCACTGGGACTAACCATAGAAGGGAGACAGCTCCGGTTCCGTATGACACATGTGGCCTTCGGAGGTCTTCAACTCAGACATGTGGAGTTCCTTTGTGCTCTTTACAGTCCCAAAGGGTATCTGATATGCAGGGTACTGAAAAAACTAGATGACACAAAGGATGCAAGCACTTTTTTTTGTTTTTTTTTCTCCTATTTTTTTGTGCGGATTTTGTATATTGTTTTGCACTTTCCATTTTCTTTTGTCTTTCTTTTCTCAGAATGTGCTGCAAATGAAGAACACAATAAAAACCAATCAAAGATATCTCGTGTGCCTGTCACAAATTTTCTGCTCAATCTTCCAAGTATAAATAGGCACACTTAGAGACTCTAAATAGAAAAACTTACAACAGAAATATTGTATATATATCTCTCCCCTTTAATTTCAATATATGGTCCGCTTAATGGGAAACATATGAATACTAAAGTTGTAGATAACTTCTTAATCTTTCCAGAAAGTACAAGAACAACAAAATCCGAGTTCGTATGAGTAAGATATGATGAAAATATCGAACGGGACAGAGATGAATCTAATCTGAACGTGATGACATGATTCAAAAGGATGAATCAACACAATGCAAAACTCAAACTAAGGCTAAAAACACTTTCTAAACCAGGAATATGACTCAACCACAGACACAAACTCACCAAAACCAAACTGAATAACAAAGTTGCGAAGGGCTCAATGTGGTTTGGACAAAGTAATGAACAGATCTACTAAACTGCAAGTTTTTTTGTGGCTTTTTTTGTGGACTTTAGGTATGAAAAACAAAACTAGTGTAATGGATAGATGAATTACCTAACGGGCAACCTGGAAATCTGATACCAATTGATGAGTAAAATATTTAGGCCCGATCTTCCGATAGATAATGGGTAAGTTGATTGATGGAGATCTCGACGTTGATGATCCGAGGCTCTCGAGTAGAACAGGAACAGCCCCTGCAATCACTACACCACCGCTTCGTTGGTTATCAACCGTGCTGCACACGCTTGACCTCACCAAGAGGGCTAATTCCTGCAAGTACAACCGAGAACACAAGCAAGAACGTAGAAGACACGATCTGAAATCACGAAGTTGGGGTTTCACAAACCGAAGAACGGCAATATTATTAATCTAAGCAAAACCCAATTGTTCATGGCGGCTACTATGAAGTATATATATAGGTGGGAGGACGTCAAGGGGGTGTTGGGTTCGTGACCTAACCCTGAGATACGAAATTAATAGACTTAGACTTGATACAAGGCCCAATGGACCAATACGGTGGCACAACACCATGACAGATTCCGAACTCGATACTATTTCGACAATTCCCGTCCACTCCGAAGGAATTTTGACATGGGACCAGATCCATTGGAAAGGTTATCCTCTCCCCTTTCTTTAAATATGTAGAACATCTAAAACGGTGTTTGTATGCGTCCTGGGCGTCCATTTTAGTGCGTGCTGCTCTTGGACTCCAAGTTGGACACGATTTTGAGTTTGGCTCGGTTTCCATCTTCTTTGAACGAATTCTCTGGTCCTCCACGTCCCTAATACTTCCTCCAACTACTCATTGAACCTCTCCATGGATCCTAATCACAATTAAATCATTAGATAGCAATCTATGCTCAAAAACATATAACGAAACATATAAGAACGAGCTCACCTCTGAAATTAATTGTTGTGTATGAACTCTATTAATTGCATCTTGTATGTTCAATAGAGTGTTGTTTGTATCCATAGAAGTGATGTCCTCATAAAAATGGTCCAATGAGATGAGGGCCACAGGACAGACCATTGGATCGCCTGCACGGCCGCACCGGATCCGTGCCACAAATTGATCCCGATTACTGCGTACCGAGGCTGACGCACGGGGTCCACTTCCCTTCGTCTACCACGAGCCCGTGCCGACGCTCGTGCTGTGCGCGGCGGCGCGCTCCGGCGAGCTCGCTGGCCCGATGTTCTACTGCTCCATACCTCACTCACTCGCCGCCTAACCCTATACTGAAGCACTGAACATGTCGGTGAAGTCAGCGCGACCCGGGGATGGCCAAAAAACCCGATGCGATGGCGGCGGCGGCAAGGGTTCCAGCGATGTTGGAACCGCTTACCCATATCTCAAACTTCTTGGAAATCCATCATAAATGTTCCTAGGATCATGGGGAAGATGAATATAGGGAGGAAAATGGGTGGGACAGCCAGCAAAATATATTTCGACGAAGAACCGTGGTGCTTTCCAACGGCAGCTTCGAAAACCAGCATATCTCAGCCGTTTCTCAATAAATCTCAGTAGTTGTTCTTCGAGTATGTGCGCTAGGAAGTTTTTAAGCTACCTTCCAACTGGATTAGAGAATACTTATTCCTATAAAACGAATTGCAGTGATGACCTAGCATGAAGGATAACACTGTGCGAAACAAAAATGAGGAATACTCGCTCGATAGGGGATGAAAAGGTTTGCATTTTTCACCATCAGAAAATTGGTGTCCCAGTCCCCCTTATGTCTGTTGGAGTCGAAGCTCGAAAGGGCCTAGTTCGCCGGTGCCACGGGGAAGCAAAGGGCGACCTCCTCAGCGGTCAACGGCGGCGTCTGCAAAACTGTAGCCGACGAAACAAGGAACCAAAAGCTGGAGAAGGTAGAGGGAGGTCTTTTGCTCCACTATTCTGTTGGGAAGATGAAGAAACTAGGCCAAAATCTTGAGTTTGATGGGTGCAACAGAGAGGTGGCGATGGTGTGTGCTCGGGAGAGAAGAAATTAATAGAGGACTACACTTGCTCTTCCCCTTCGGCCATGGAGGTGAGGATAGAGATGGAGAGTGCTTGAAGTACACACAAGGCAAGGGATGCCATACAGCTGCTTACCGTCGAGCCGGGAGGCGGCACAGAGTGTGGAACGGCAGGGAAGCTGAGAAAACAGAGCACTCAGTCAGTTCAAGGCAATTGGAAGGCTGACAAGTGGGTCCCAGCATTGATTCACCCTCATCCCTTCTCTGGTCACTTAATTCTCCTACGTACATTGATCAAATAACCATAGATATTTTCTTGTAGACAAATTTGAATGTGGAGAATTTGATTCTGGAATCCAAATTTTCATTTGACCATTTTTCATTCAACTTCAAATTTGAATTTGGATATGTGTGGAATTCGATGTACCCGTTGAATTAAATACAGAACCGACTTCAAAAATTCTGAAATTTTGCACAGGTACTATTTGGAATATTTGGAATTTATTTGTGAACTCAGATTTATCTTTGAACAAGGTTTGAACAGTAGCTATATTGGAATTTGAATGCCCTATTTAGGGTTTTAATTCATCTTCATTTTTGCACTTCCTTTATATTTTTTTCCCATTCAAAATTTTCATTCTCCTAGCTGAACTTTGCACTATGAATTTTTATGGTTTTTACATTCCTCTCCCCTTAAAAGAATCTCGTCCCAAGAGTACAAATGAAAGAGACGGAGGTAAAAAGCTTCCGGATATGAGATGATAGCAAGTCCGGATAGTTTGATCGGAGATGGTCCTCACTTTCCCAAGTCGCTTCCTCAGCGGTATGTTTACTCCACAAGACTTTGTAGAAGTACAAAGTCCGGTTTCTGGTGGAGTGAGTCTTTTTGTCGATAATCCGGATCGGATACTCCGAATAAGTGAGATCCGGTTGGAGAGCTGGGCCAACCCGACCTGTCTCCTCTGGCGGAAGATACATCCAATCCTTGGGAGCGGAAAGCTCGGACGTTCAGGTCATCCCTTCTCCTACTGTTGTTGAAGCGGCAGGACAAGCTCCAACTTGGCCGCCAATTACAGTGCCCCGGTCCTCTGATGATCCGGGTTCATTGTGCTGGTCGTGCGCTCTTGTTCCTCGGTCGGAAAGGTAAGCCATCTTACTTTTCTCTTTCTTGGTGTAAGGTTTTGCGTGATTCCTGACTCGTGCCCACCTAGGAGGTCCGACCCAAAGATCAACGTTGCTCAAGAAGTCACCGCTTTAACCAAGGGTTTGGTGAGGATGGTCTGGCCCACTCCACATGTGTCGCTGGAGTGACATCTGTCTCCAGAAACTTTGACTCCATCCAGCACAGTACTTGCTGAACTCCCTCAACGAGGCCATTACCGCGTCGGGCATCATGGTGTCATCGGTGTTCGATGGCGTGGAGCCTGAGATGGTGTTGAAGTTGGGCTCCACCTCAGTTGCAGTGACCATGGGGTCCATGGGGGGAGCTGTTCCACTGAGGGTTGACGCGACAGGGAGGAATATCTGTCCAGGCCCGGAGTTTTTTTCGGATGTCCATGATAGCAGGAGCGGGGTGGCAGCACCGGAGGCAAGTGTAGCAGCCCTGGGTCTGCCGCGAAGGGCCCGACCCTTTTGTCCTATGCCCGCTTCCAGCATTGGAGTGGCCAATGGTGCCGGGCGAAGGCGGTGTCACAGTCGAGTTCGGTGTCCTCGAGGATCGATGAGTGGGAGCGGGTGCATGAGGGTGTGAACTTCTCATGCTCCCAACTCACTGATGCTCTAGCGGGCCTCTCGGTCGAGTGCGAGTGCTTAGACATCGTGCTCGGGTGGCTGCAGGAAGCGATCTCCAGCTGGCTGATGAGTCCTTTTTGGCCTCTTGGCTAATTGTTCTGAGCTCTAACGCCCCCCTTTTGTGGTAGGAACTGGCTTATCGGGCTCTTCAAGAATCATGACATCTTCAAGAGAGCTAGGATCATCGATGTCGTGTAGAGGCTGAGCTGGGCGAGGCATGGGTGGAGCTTAAGCATGCCTGAGCCATCGCGGGAGGGGCAGCTTGTGCGGCAGTGATCGCAGTTGAATCAGCAGCGATGTCAGCTGCCGAGTTTGCACGTGTTCGTGCTATCATCGAGGTTGCTCGAGAAGGCGCGACCCGGGCTGCTGAGGAGTTGAAGTTACAACCCATAGATTCGGGAAGCATGAGATGTTGCGGAAAAGGCAGGGAAGCAAGTCGTAGGTCGGTCTTCCCTCCTCTCCCTCCGCCGGCCTCTTGTGATAAACCCAACGTGTACATGGGATGCCCTATCTTTCGATGAAAGATGTTGGTGGTGAACAAATTTGGTGGAGGCCGATGTTGGCTGCCCGACTACCAGATCCAGAATGGTGTGGCGCCTTGAGCGATAGTTTCACCATCTCCTAATAACTACAATTTGGGTAGAGGTCGACGTTGTGCTACCTGACTAGAACAACCACAAGGGTGCTGCACTTTAGCGATAGTTACACCGACTCTTGTTGTTGTTGTTCTTGCTGTGCCAAGAACAACCTTGAACCTACAAGCAATCAAAGAACAAACAAGAACAAGATAACAAGCAAACACTCGCGGGTGTGATAAGTTGGGGTTTTGATTCAAGTAATCGGAAGGTCTCATCAACACTTGTTTTACAAGGAAGTAGCAATGGCTAAACATACAAAAAACACAACCCAAGTTCTTCCTATGGCTGCTACTTGCTTATATAGAGGAGGAAGACTAGAACTCAAGATGGAGTCACGAGTCTTGTTTGGCATTTTATGGGCAGCTCAAGTGTCACCTGCCTCTAATTCATGATCCAATAGAAAGTGGATGAAAAAACCTTTCCAGAAAGTACTTATTGGCATTAAAAAACCTTGGGAGTTGAGAGTTATGATCCTTCTAAGATGGTACTTGCTGCGTTTTGAGGACCCCTCGGGTGGAGTAGCTTTGATCGCCTTAATCCCTCCTTTACTCCAAGATGGATCAATTCCCATGCACCTAAGAATAACAAAGTCATCATAAGGCTTCAATAGCTCCCTATTTGAAGTGGAATTAATTTTAACAGCTAGGAACGAATTCACCTGATAATTAAGTTCACGTGCACGAGCATGTGTCATTATACTTCGATTAGTTGTAACCGGTGCATGGCCTACTGTCGTGGTTGTATCAAAAATAGTGATGTCCTCATCATCCTCTCCTTCTTGCAATAGAGTCGTCCTCGACTCAAACATGTCTTTCTCGCCCACGTATGGTTTTAAATCTGCAATATTAAAATAGGAAGTAACCCCAAAATGGGTAGGCAACTCAATTTCATATGCATTATCGTTAATTTTTCGAAGAACTTTGAAAGGTCCAGCAGCTCAAGGTAGCAATTTAGACTTTCTGAAATCTGTTAATCTATCCTCTCTCAAATGCACCCAAACTAAATCATCAGGTTCAAAAGTAACATGCTTTCTACTCTTGCTACTTAGCGTTCATGCTCTTAATGCTCTCAATGTTACTTAGCGTTCATGCTCTCAATGTTTGCTTTAGTTTGCTCATGGATCTTAAGAATCAATTCAGCATGGTGAGAAGCATTAAAATTCAATGTCTCTGAAGGGGGCATAGCCAAAAGATCAATGGGAGCACGAGGGATAAAACCATACACAATCTAAAAAGGGCACAATTTAGTAGTAGAATGCAGCGAACAGTTGTAAGCAAATTCAATATGAGGCAAACATTCTTCCCAAAATTTGATGTTATGTTTCAGAATAGCCCTAAGCGTGGTAGATAAACTACGGTTCACAACTTTGGTCTGTCCATCGGTTTGAGGGTGACATGTAGTAGAAAAGAGCAATTTAGTTCCCAACTTAGCCCATAAGATTTTCCAAAAATGACTAAGAAATTTGGCATCCCGATCTGAAACAATAGTGTTTGGTACCCCATGCAAACGAACAACTTCATGAAAGAACAAATCAGCAATATGGGTAGCATCATCAGTTTTGTGACATGGTATGAAATGTGCCATTTTAGAAAATCTATTCACAACAAAAAAATACTATCCCTCCCCTTATTTGTTCTAGGCAATCCTAAAACAAAATCCATAGAAACGTCCTCCCATGGAGCACTAGAAATAGGGAGACACATGTATAAACCATGTGGATTAAAATGATACATAGCTTTTTGACAGGTGGTGCAGCGAGCAACAAACCGCACCACATCTCTTCTCATCTTCGGCCAAAAGAAATGGCTTGCTAGGATGTCTTCCGTCTTCTTTACACCAAAGTGTCCCATCAACCCTTCACGATCTGCTTCCTGCAATAGTAACATACACAAAGAACCATCTAGAATGCACAATTTGTTATCTCAAAACACAAAACCATTAGTGAGAACAAACTTGTTCCGTCTTTTTCCTTCTTTACATTGCAGCAGCACATCTTTAAAATCAGCATCAAAAGCATATTGTTCTTTGTAGGATCGAAGAGCACGTGAAAAGCTACAAGAGGGGGGGGTGAATGGTAGATTTAAAAATCTTACGCAGCAGAAACAATTAAACCCCAAACCCTTTTGGCAGAAAAACGATCTGTTAAAGAAATCGTGTGTGAGACTAATCTAAACGTGTTTCACCATGACAAAAGTGATAGATATCAGAGTGAATCAAGTCACGAAGACAACACAAAAAGAATCACTCAAATCCGTCGAGAAAAACTCAAGTTATGATCGAAAGATCAAACAATGGTAAATCTGCCCTATCCGAGAAAAAACAGTTCTGGAACGCTGCAAAGAAACTCATGTAGATCATTAACCACAATTCCAATGACCGTGAAATATTGACATATGATAGATAATCAAGTTGTGAAGACAATCCAAAAAGAATCACGTCAATTGGATCTGTAAAACTCGAGTTATGATAAAACCACCGACAAAAGGTAGTGCTGTCCAGAAACTCGACAAGTAAAACTTGTCTGGAACAAGTCGGACGAACAAGGCACAAAAGTTCCTTCAAACTATGAATTTTATTCAATAGAACACAAGAGGAACAGCCCCAAAGTCGCGCACCACGAGCTCTGGGCTCCCTTGCTTATATAACCAGCTCGAAAGCCAACTCAACTCAAATCAGGAACCTAATCCTACTCTGTTCACGAATCGTATCTTTCCACACGAATCGTAACTTTCCATAACTGCTTAGGATTCTTCTATACGCAGATAGAAGCAATCTTAAGACTTCCAAACACCTTAGGAACGTATCCCACATTCCTAAACAACTCAAATTCGTGACCCATACTAAATCCTATCATAACCAACTCAAATCTTTCCATATTTGAGTCAAACCCAACTCACCCGCAGCTTGAGTCCATAACCTAGTCGGTTGGACCTTTCCGACCAACTCTTTACATCCACAACTCTTCATCACATCTCGGAACCATGTAGCCACGTCCATGCAATCCTTGCATACGTGCAAACATCTTCCAACGACGTCCACGATACCTTCACTGCATTGTTCTTAATTCAATCATGTTGCGCAACCTCCTGATCAGCTCAACCACAATTCCTCCTGAATTTGGTTGTTGGAACCTCATCTCCTCCCTGAGACTAGTCCAATGGATCTCGTCACCAACCATGTCTTGAACTCAAGCAACACCTGCACATGAATAAACAACCAATCCATACAAGCCCAAGTCCTCGACTTGACTCAAGTTAGTTCCGAACACAACACCCTACGTGAGAACCTCACATAAGCATGTTGCAAAACCACAGTAACACGATATCATCCATATCAACCAAAACACACAAAAAACTTAGAAAATGAATACTAAGCAATCTTTCCAACAATGTAAAGCAAGTACGAAACATTGCAAATGAAAAGCAGAAGCACTACGGTCAAGTTCCGGACCTTGCCATAGCAACCCGGACCTTGAGCCGGAGCTAACAAAAGCTAGTAGAACCTAGCGCTAGAGCTTACCAAAACTACTACAACCAAGCTCCCGCCGGAGCTTACAAAACTAGCAGGACCTAGCGCCAGAGCTAACCAGAACTAGTCGGAACTAGTAATCCCAAAAGCCAGAGCTAGAAAAATCAACTCGGAGCTTAGCAAAAACACGGCGAAGCTATCAAAATCATGTCGGATCTAAAGACAAAACTTCACCGGAGCTGATCAAAGCTAGTTGGACCTAGCATCGAACGTAACCGGAGCTACCCAAAACAAGTCGGACCTACCGTCGGACCTTGCTGTAGCTCAGAGCTAGAGTCGAACCTTGATAAAAAGGTGTTTTGGTGATATTCAAAGCTTTTATCATCAAAGCCAAGTGTATTCACTACAAGCCAATGTATTCAGCACACATAGGTCTTACAATCTCCCCCTTGATGAATGCAATGGCAACACCATTTAAAATCCGAACATTGGCTTATTCACAAAAAAGTTTTGAAAGCAATTTCTCCCCCTTTGTAAATCAAAAGTAAAATGAGAAGAAAAATTATCCCATATTATCTCTCCTCATTTATTATCTCACCTTATGCACATATTCTCTCTCTCTTCATGCTTATCTCTCCCCCTTTGACAATGTATTAAGCAAGTCATATTCTCTCTCCAACTTTAGTTGTCATGAGCATATTATAACATATACATATAAACAAAGCTCATCCAAGTCATACTATCAAGTAACTTACATTATCACATCAATGAGATACATAAAGTAGTGCAAGCCATGCTAGAGATCAAATGTAATTTTCAATTTAAGCAAGTCATGATCTAACAAACTTAACTATTTCAAAACTTGAAAGCATGACACTAGTTGCTGCATTTTATTATTTTTCAAAACATGAATTTAGATCATATGATATTTGCAAGAGATTATATGCGCATCTGCTTTATTCTAACCAACCAAGCCAAGCCTATGTCATTTGACAATCAGAAGCTTAAGGACATGGTTTTAGTCATACACAACTTCTTCCAAGTTCAAATCTAAGTGCAATGATAAGCTATCTCAAAAGAAGAAGTGCGATGCATGCATATTCTCTTGATATTTTCTCAATTTATATTTGTTCATAAAAACTCAACATGTGAGTTGATTACTTGATTAATTCTTTATGATTAAAAGCACTTGTGAACATGTAACAAGTTCAAAACAGCAAGAAAGTTCGACCATGACCAGTTTTAGTGTAAGTAATTATTCCAATTACTAGACATGGCAAAAACTACAAAATGTATAACACGAGTAATGTAGTAAGCACTTTCAGCATGTAAAATGAATCACAGAGTCATATATGTATGAAATACTATGCTCATATTACTTTAATTTCAGATTCACACAAAGACTTCCCAAGTTTCAAAAACTCCCCCTCAATTTAAGCCATGAGGATGCATAACCCCTATTTCACTACGAATGTAACAAAAATGAGTGAAATCCAAAGGTTTTGTAAAAATGTCAGCTAATTGCTGTTCGGTATCTACATGGTGAAGCACAATGTTTCCTTTTTCAACATTATCTCGGAGAAAGTGATACCTAATGTCAATGTGCTTAGTTCTAGAATGTTGCACGGGGTTTTTAGCAATGCAAATGGCACTAGTGTTATCACAAAACAGTGGAACACTATCTAGATCAACCCCATAGTCCTTAAGTGTTTGAACAATCCAAAGAATTTGTGAGCAAGCACTAGCAGCAGCTACATATTCAGATTCGGCTGTGGATTGTGCAACTGAATTTTGTTTTCTAGAGGACCAAGCAACAAGAGCATTACCAAGAAAATGACAAGCCCCGGAAGTACTTTTCCTATCAATCCTACAACCCCCAAAATCAGCATCCGAAAAAGCTTTCAAAGTAACGGTTGAGGAAGAAGGAAGAAAAATGCCAAATTCTTGGGTTCCATGTAAGTACCTGAGAATCTTTTTGACGGCTTGACGATGTGAAACACGTGGGGAAGCTTGAAACCGTGCACAAAGACATATGCTGAATTGTATGTCCGGTCTTGATGCCTTGATGTACACAAGTGATCTGATCATGCTTCTATATTCTTTTTGATTCACAGATTCACCATCTTCATCAAGTTCAAGTGTTGTTGCTGTTTCCATTGGTGTCCGAAGAGGCTTGCTTTTGTCCATGTTGAAGCGCCTTAGGAGGTCTTTGGTATACTTCGTTTGATGCACAAAGGTACCCTCCTTGGTTTGCTTGATTTGCAGCCCCAAAAAGTAAGTGAGTTCACCCATCATACTCATTTCAAATTCGGAACTCATCATTGCTGAAAACTTGGACACAGGATCATGAGAAGCACAACCAAAGATAATATCATCCACATACACTTGAACGAATAATGAGTCATTGCCATGCTTAAGCACAAAAAGAGTTTTATCAACCTTGCCCATGGTAAACCCCTTTTCAAGTAAGAATGTTTTTAACCTATCATACCATGCTCTAGGGGCTTGTTTGAGACCGTATAAGGCTTTGGACAGTTTGTAAACATGATTAGGAAAATCTGGATTTTCAAAACCCGGTGGTTGTTTGACATAAACCTCCTCATCTATGTAGCCATTAAGAAAAGCACTTTTAACATCCATATGATATAGCTTAAAACCTTTAGATGCTGCAAAAGCTAACAAAATTCTTATGGCTTCTAATCTAGCGACAGGAGCAAAAGTTTTATCAAAATCTAGACCTTCAACTTGAGTGAAACCTTGAGCAACCAACCTAGCCTTATTCCTAACCACAACCCCATCCTCACTTTGTTTATTTTTAAATACCCATTTAGTTCCAATTAAAGTGTGACCTTGAGGTGGAGGTACAAGTTTCCAAACATTATTTCTTTCAAAATTTTCTAACTCTTCTTGCATGGCAATAATCCAAGATTCATTAGTGAGTGCGCGTGATATATCTTTGGGTTCAAAAGAAGCAACAAAAACAAAATGAGCATGATAGTTTGGATCGCAAAACCTGGACCGTGTGACTCGTTCGTGCAAGCTTCCAATCATCTATTGTGTGGGACGATCTTTGTAAAACCATAGGGGAACAAATGTCTCACAAGCTTCTTTTCTTCACAAATCAATGAGCTTGTGGCTTGAGGATGATTTAAATCAGCATTGATGGTTGTCGGTGTTGGTTGAGAATTAACATCTGGAGCTAAACTAAAGTCTTTAGCTGCTGAATTTTCTGGCAGCAACTCCAATTCTTCCTCATCTTCAATGAAAATGCTCTCCCCCTGGGGATATGGATCTGGACCTGCAATGTTTGAGCTAGTACCTGGGCTAGATTCATCAAAAGACACTTCACAAGTCTCCACAATTTTGTTAGTGTCAAGTAAAAGCACACGATAGCCTCTAGTATGAGATGGATAACCAAGAAACATGCCATCAATGGATCTAGGTTCAAATTTATCAAGATTACCATGTTTCTTAACAAAGCATTTGCAACCAAAGACCCGAAAGTGTGTAACACTAGGCCTATGTCCAAACCGGAGCTCATATGGTGTTTTACCTAGCTTAGCACGCAAGAAAACATGATTTGAGACATAACAAGCGGTTGCTAATGCATCAGCCCAAAATTTCCTAGGAGTTTGATATTCATCAAGCATAGTCCTAGCCATCTCAACTAAGGTTCTGTTCTTTCTTTCTACAACACTGTTTTGTTGAGGTACATATGGTGAAGAGAATTGATGATCTATTCTATTTTTAGCACAAAAGTGACCAAAGATTGATTTTTAAATTCAGTTCCATTATCACTTCTAATTGCTTTTAATGATCCTGTGTGATCAATTGATAATCTAAGAAATAAAGTTCTAAAGTGACTAAAAACTTCATTCTTAGATGCCATAAATTAAACCCAAGAGTATCTAGAATAATCATCAACGATAACATGAACATATCATTTACCTCCGAAGGATTGAACACGTGAAGGTCCTACGGTGTCAAGATGCAAGAGTTGACATGGTTCAGTTGTCATGATCATTGTGAGAGGAGTATGTGAACCTGCAACCATCTTAGCATGTCTACAAGAAGAGCACACAATTTCTTTGTCCCCTTTAAGCTTGGGAAGCCCATGTATGCGATCAAGAGCACTAACACGCGTTAGGTGATCAAAGCCTACATGACCAAGTCTACAATGCCAAAAATATAAGTCCTTTGAGTCATTAGCAACTAGACACCTATGCTTAGAGGAAGACATATCAAAATCAGCTTTAAAAACTCTTCCAAACCGAGACATGTTAAAAATAAGCTCACTATTTGAACCTACAACTTTGCAGCAGTTTTTATTGAAAATAATTTCTAGATTTTCATCTAGCAATTGTGCAACAGAAAGCAAGTTGTATTTCAAATTTTTGACAAGTGCCACATCCTTCAAAGTGTAGTGATCATTTACTCTAACCGAACCCTTAGCAATTATAGGAGTTGAAGAATTATCGGCAAAGGTAACATTCTCTACACGTGACACAAAAGAGAGGGAGGAGAACCAATATTTGTCACTGGTAATGTGGCGTGAGCAACCTGAATCCACAATCCAAATGTTCTCCTTCCTCAAACGTGTAACCTACATAAAAGCACAATACGTCGATGACTCAATACTGGGGTTAGTCAAAAGACATTTAGGAATCCAGTATTGAGTCACGCGACGTGCAGCAGGAAAAACACGCGAATGCTGAGACAAAACAGCAGGTTTATGAGTCAAAGTTTGAGATTTTTTATTCTTGACTACTGACCTATAAGGTGTTACTTGTGTAGCACAAAAATCAGTAGCTCCGGAGGCAAAAACAGAAGGTCCGGAGGTAAACTTTGAATGTTTTTTACTCAAAACAGCAGGTTGTACATTCGGTTCAATGTGTGCAGCAAATTTTGCATGAAAGTTATGAGATCTAGCAACCATTCTTTCCCTTTTTTGTTGTTTAGCTAGTCTATAACAAAAATCTATGACATGATCATCTCTACCACAGAAGGTACAATGAAATTTAACTGTGTGTTCATGTCTAGATGAGCAAGCAATATTTTTATTTGAAACCGAATGAGGCAACACTCCTGCAGATTTGAAAACCACTCCTTTTTGTTTAGGAACTGTTTGAATCAAACCACTTCCTAATGTCTTTACAATTTTAGGTGGATGTGCCTTAGCATGAGCATGAGAATCAAAACCTAAACCAGTTGTATCATTGCAAGACTTGGAAGAATTCAGCAGTAAGTTTAGGTTCTTATTCCCATTACAAAACCGATCTAATGTCCTATGCATGTCATCAAGTTTATTGGACAGATCAAGGCAATTTTCACATGAAGTTTTTCCTTTTAGTTTGCAATTTGAACAAAATTTAACTTCATGAGAACGTAAAGCATTGTTCAATATAGAAATTTCATTCATAGCATCCTATAGTTTCTTATCAAGATCATCACAAGTAGAACAATGCAAATCAATTGTAGAACAGCTAGAATCTTTCAAGTTTTTATCATTAAGTGCGGCAAGCTCTTTGTTCTTTTCAATTTCCAACTAAAGTTTATCAAGTGTGGAGGTGTGTGCACTTCTTAATGAGGACAATTGTTCATATATTAAATCACATGAGGAACATGCATCATCACTAGGAATCAAAGTTTTTAAACGGTTGATTTCAGATTCTAGTGATTCAATTTTAGCAGCACTATCCCTAAGCTTTTTGTCCTTTTTCTTAACAATAATAGTGGCACGAGAAATAGCATCACACACTTCTTCGCAAGTAGGACATACCTCTTCATTGTCGCTGTTGTGTTCTGCCTCCTCCATACTTGATCTTGACTTGGCCGCCATGAAGCACAAGTTTGCCAAATCATCTTCATCTTCATCACTTCCAATGTCCACGTCGCTTGAGCTGAACTCTTGAAGCGCGGTGATGAAAATTTTGATCATCTTGCGTCCTATGGTACCTTTCTTCTTCTTGTTGGAATTTCCAGAGGAGGTCCGAACCTTGCTTTGTTTTTCTTCCCGGGTGGTCGGACCTGAAAGGTTAGAGCATTCTGTATGAAAGTGTCCTGTTTTACCACATTCAAAACAGCGTTGAGGTCCGGAGCTTCCTCTCCTTCTAGTTCTCACATTTTGCAATGCTTTTGAGAATCTAGTAGAGATGAGTGCCAACTCCTCTTCTGGAAATTCTTCGATCTGCTCCACGGTTAGTGAGGATAACAAAGCAAGAGTATTGCAAGATGATGATTGGCCGGAGCTAGACATATCACGTTATGAAACAAATGCAATAGACTTATTGGGGTTCTTACGTGAGATTATGTCAATTTCATGTGTTTTTAACTTGGAATATAGCACATCTAAAGTAAGTGAACTCATGACAGTAGATTCACGAATAGATGTGACTTTCATCTCCCAAATTGACATATCTAATGCACTTAGCAATTGCCTAGCATTTTCAGCATCTGAAAAATTAACATTGACACTACGCAAATTGCTGAGAATCTTATTAAAGCGAGCAAAAAGGTCATCAATAGACTCACCGAGTTGCATCTCGAAGCGCATGTATTCTTTCTTGAACATGTCTTTACTTACCTCTTTGATCGTGTTGCATCCTTCGTGGTAGTCACAAAGTGCTTTCCACATATCGTATGTAGATCGGAGGTGTGCAACACGGTCGAAGTCGCTTTGTGTTAATCCTTGTATGATCAAGTTCCGAGCCTTGTTGTTGTTGTCGACATCTCTCACATTTGCAGCTGTAACTTGATCGTTTGATGGCACTTCGTAAGGCTTGTATACCTTATCCCATATTGCAAAGCCTTGTGCCTGGATGAAAGCCTCCATGCATGCCTTCCAAACCTGAAAATCAATACCAGCAAACACACAAGGTTTGGCAGAGTACTTCTCCATGATGATTAGTCAAAAAACACGCGCAAATCACAAAGATTAGAGCACCGTGGCTCTGATACCAATTGTAGGATCGAAGAGCACGTGAAAAGCTACCAGAGGGGGGGTGAATGGTAGATTTAAAAATCTTACGCAACGGAAATAAATAAACCCCAAACCCTTTTGGCAGAAAAACGATCTGTTAAAGAAATCGTGTGTGAGACTAATCTAAACGTGTTTCACCGTGACAAAAGTGATAGATATCAGAGAGAATCAAGTCACAAAGACAACACAAAAAGAATCACTCAAATCCGTCGAGAAAAACTCAAGTTATGATCAAAAGATCAAACAATGGTCAATCTGCCCTATCCGAGAAAAAACAGTTCTGGAACGCTGCAAAGAAACTCGTGTAGATCATAAACCACAATTCCAATGACCGTGAAATTTTTACATATGATAGATAATCAAGTTGTGAAGACAATCTAAAAAGAATCACGTCAATTGGATCTGTAAAACTCGAGTTATGATAAAACCACCGACAAAAGGTAGTGCTGTCCAGAAACTCGACGAGTAAAACTTGTATGGAACAAGTCGGACGAACAAGGCACAAAAGTTCCTTCAAACTACGAATTTTATTCAATAGAACACAAGAGGAACAGCCCCAAAGTCGTGCACCGCGAGCTCTGGGCTCCCTTGCTTATATAACCAGCTCGAAAGCCAACTCAACTCAGATCAGGAACCTAATCCTACTCTGTTCACGAATTGTAACTTTCCATAACTGCTTAGGATTCTTCTATACGCAGATAGAAGCAATCTTAAGACTTCCAAACACCTTAGGAATGTATCCCACATTACTAAACAACTAAAATTCGTGACCCATACGAAATCCTATCATAACCAACTCAAATCTTTCCATATTTGAGTCAAACCCAACTCAACCGCAACCTGTGTCCATAACCTAGTCGGTTGGACCTTTCCGACTAACTCTTTACGTCCACATCTCTTCATCACGTCTCGGAAACATGTAGCCACGTCCATGCACTCCTTGCATACGTGCAAACATCTTCCTACGACGTCCACGATACCTTCACATGCATTGTTCTTGATTCAATCATGTTGCACAATCTCCTGATCAGCTCAACCACAATTCCTCCTGAATTTTGTTGTTGGAACCTCATGTCCTCCCTGAGACTAGTCCAATGGATCTCGTCACCAGCCATGTCTTGAACTCAAGCAACACCTGCTCATGAATAAACAACCAATCCATACGAGCCCAAGTCCTCGACTTGACTCAAGTTAGTTCCGAACACAACAACCTACGTGAGAACCTCACATAAGCATGTTGCAAAACCACAGTAACACAATATCATCCATATCAACCAAAGCACACCAAAAACTTAGCAAATGAATACTAAGCAATCTTTCCAACAATGTAAAGCAAGTACGAAACATTGCAAATGAAAAGAGGAAGCACTACGGTCAAGTTCTGGACCTTGCCAGAGCAACCCAGACCTTGAGCCGGAGCTAACAAAAACTAGTAGAACCTAGCGCTAGAGCTTACCAAAACTAGTACAACCAAGCTCCCGCCGGAGCTTACAAAACTAGCAGGACCTAGCGCTGGAGCTAACCAGAACTAGTCGGAACTAGTAATCTCAAAAGCTGAAGCTAGAAAAATCAACTCGGAGCTCAGCAAAAACATGGCGGAGCTATCAAAATCATGTCGGAGCTAAAGACAAAACTTCACCGGAGCTGATCAAAGCTAGTCGGACCTAGCATCGAACGTAACCGGAGCTACCCAAAAAAAGCCGGACCTACCGTCGGACCTTGCTGTAGCTCAGAGCTAGAGTCAGACCTTGATAAAAAGGTGTTTTGGTGATATTCAAAGCTTTTATCATCAAAGCCAAGTGTATTCACTACAAGCCAATGTATTCAGCACACATAGGTCTTACATTCTTTAATCATTTCCAATCCAAAAAATCTTAAAAACAAGTTGGGAGAACATAGTATAACGGCGAGACTAGGCATCTGCATTTACATTATCTTTTCCTTTCTTATGTTTGATGACATAAGGAAAGGACTCAATGAAATCTACCCACTTGGCACGCATACGATTCAGATTAGTTTGGCTCTTAATGTGATTCAAAGATGCATGATCAGAATGTATTACAAATTCTTTAGGCCATAAATAATGTTGCCATGTTTCTAAAGTTAATAATAGTGCATATAATTCTTTATCATAAGTGGAATAATTCAAACTAGGCCCATTCAATTTCTCACTAAAGTAAGCGATAGGTTTCCCCTGCATCACATTCCAATTCAAATGTCTTATTGGTGTCTGGTAATTTGAGAAGGGGTATATGAGTTAACCTATCCTTCAACGTCTCAAATGCAGCCTCTTGCACCTTGCCCCATGTGAATGGAGCACCCTTCTTCGTAAGCTCATGTAGCGGGCCTGCTATGGTGCTGAAGTCTTTCACAAAACGGTGATAGAATCCAGCAAGTCCGAGAAAGCTTCGTACTTGTGTGACCGTGGTAGGAGTTGGTTAGCTGTGTATCGCCTCCACCTTGGCTTGATCAACTTCAATTCCTTGTGGTGTCACAACATAGCCATGAAAATAGACTCTATCCGTGCAAAAGGTGCATTTGTCAATGTTACCAAATAAGCGCGCATCACGTAAAGCATTAAAAACATTACGTAGATGATCAAGATGCTCTTCTAGAGATGTGCTATAGACCATGATGTCATCAAAGTAGATTACCACAAATCTTCCAATGAAAGCACGTAAAACCTCATTAATTAATATCATGAAGGTATTAGGTGTATTAGTGAGACCAAAAGGCATGACTAACCACTCATACAAACCGACTTGGTTTTAAACGCTGTTTTCCATTCATCACCTTGCTTCATGCGAATTTGGTAGTATCCATTATGCAAGACAATTTTCGAGAAATCATCGAGCCACTAAGTTCTTCAAGCATATCATCTAACCTAGGGTTAGGATGACAATATCGAATGGTAATGTTACAAATTGCTTGACAATCTACACACATGTGCCATGATCCATCTTTCTTTAGGACCAAAATAACAGGAACAAAGCAAGGACTAAGGGACTCACGCACATAACCCTTGTCGAGTAATTCATGTACTTGTCATTGAATCTCCTTGGTCTCCTCCGGGTTGGTCCTGTAAGGTGCTCAGTTTTGCAAAGAAGCCCCCAGGATGAGGTCAATCTGATGATCCATCCCTTTCAATGGTGGCAGCCCGGCTGGTACCTCTTGTGGAAACACATGAGCGTATTCCTTCAAAAGCTTAGTGACAGCAGGGGGCAAAATACATGGTATGTCATGAAGTGAGAACAAAGCTTCTTTTCAAATAAACACATAGCAGATCGCAGAATCATTTTTTAGTTCAAACAAATTAGATATGGATGCAATAAAACAAGCACTTTTCAATTTTATTTTGTTCTTCTTCACATGAGCAGATTTTGAATTGTTGTCAGTCATAGGTTGTACTGATTCCTTCGCAACATCTAGATTTTCATTTTGAGCAAATTTCTTATTTCTCTCTTTGCAAGCTCTAGCAATGTCATCCGTTAAAATATCATCAGAGGACATAGGGTGCAAAACAAGCTTCTTCTCATTATGAATGAAAGAGCATTGATTTGATTTACCATGATGTAATGTATCTTTATCAAATTGCCAAGGTCAACCAAATAGCATACAACAAGCTTGCATAGGTAGCACATCACAATCAATGTAATCATGGTAGGAACAATTGTAAATTCGACTCGAACCAAACATGTTACCTTAAGCTTACCACTGTCGTTAAACCATTGGATGTAGTAGGGATGTGCATGTGGAAGTGTTGTTGCAGCTTGCTCCATCAATAATAATGAGACACGATTGTTCCAAAACTACACACTTAGTTTGGAATAGATTGTGTCACTGGTTATGTTCAGCTTTAATCATTTGAGCACTCAAGACATGCCTGACAACAAGACTCTCATAGTGGTCAGCATGATCAGCCCCAATGTGTTCTTCAACATCATTGTTCTTTCCAGCATCGTGTGCAGCAAGCATGGCATATGTTTCATCATCTAAGTCACTAGCGGATAAGTACTCACCATTTCTCGTACAATCAGTACACGCTTGCTTGGGCAGTCCCTTCGTAGGTGCCCAAAACCCTTCCACTGGAGGCACTGGATGTCTTTCGTTCTCCCGGTGGAAACGAAGGAAGAAGAAGTGTTGGCCGCAGCTTGGGTGGATCCTTTTGTTGTCTCGATAGCACGCGGAGGTGCTGATTTTGATGTAGTCTTGGACAACTGATTAATCGTCCTGAGAATCATGCTTAGGACTAGCGGCACTTGAACGGGACTGCCATGAGGTAGTTCGACATGCAAAAATGTTAGTTCTTGTGCATCGACCCTACATTTCTCTTTCAGCCTTACAATCAAGATGAAACAATCGAGTGACGTTAGTGTATTCCTTGTAAGCCAATGTGTCCTGAATTTCTCTAGTTAAACCACCCATGAAACTAGCCATTGCAGCCTCTTTTTTTTCAATTAGGCCACAACGGATCATGCCTATTTGGAGTTCTTGATAGTATTCCTCAACATATTTGTTGCCTTCACTAAGTTGTTGTAATTTTTGCAGCAGGTCATGAGCATGATAGGAAGGAACAAAATGATGACGCATTATTCATTTCAAGGCATTCCAAGTTTGTGGTACCGTAGTTGGATTTTTAGTTTGATACTCATGCCACCAAACAGAAGGAAAGTTAGTAAATTCACTAGTTGCAGCTCTAACCAATTTATCATCAGGAAATTCATGCCATGCAAATTTTTGATCTACCGACAATTCTGAAGATAGATATGCATCCAGATCATATTTCCGATCAAAAGGTGGTATGGAGAGTTTAATGCTGCGTAGGGAATCGCCATTCTCACGTACCTCACATCGTGGAGCTCGACCACCCATACCACGATGGTCACAACATGGCTGCTGTCGATACCTGAAAGGTCCATCATCAAGACCGGTATCCGCTGATTACTTCAACTCGTCTTGCAGCACTGCCAATGGAGTCGTGGTTGTCATTAACACGTCTTTGTCTCTCTTCGGGTCCAACCGGTTCCATCCTCTCTAATGGAGCAATGATTGCTACAAGAGACGTGTTAATAGCCCCGACAGTGTTCTCCAAAGTGGTCAGTTTGGTTTTGGTACAAATCTACGTCGATTCTAATTGACCAATGCGATCGATGGTGATTTGAATATCCTCATTGAGGGCATCCGTATGCATCTTTACTTGGCATTCAAAATGCTGAATGATGCCCTTCATATGTGGTGAATGTGGAAATGTTTCATTCGCATCAGCTGACATGGTTAGTAAAGAAAAGAAATACAAGAGCAAGCAGATTAATCCTAGCAGTTGCTAAGAGGTGGTAGGACACAAGACTTCATCACTAGCAAGAAATCAAGCTCTTACAAGTTCTTACCATGCGATGCAGGAGACACCAATAATTAGCAAGAACAACAACAAATAATGGCTGCCATAACAACCTTATGGTGTTGTAGATGGTTTGGTGGAGTTGTAGGTGATTGCTAGAAACAATTTGCTCAAAGGAACAGCTAGTACCACATTAGTCATGACAAATTGAATAAACGTTCCACGATGGTACTATGTTGTTCCTAGCTCAAACCATAATAGAGATGCAAGATGTTACTCGACGTGAAGTTGGATTTACTATGGGAGAGAAGTTTGGACATCCTGGACAAGTTCGGACAGTGCAGACTGTCATGGGCCACTGCAGAGGAAAGTTCTGACAGCTCGAACAAGTTCGGATAGTGCAGACTTCCTTGGGCTGCTGCAGAGGCAAGTTCGAACAGCTCGAACAAGTTCGGACAGTGCGGACTGTCTTGGGCCGTTGCAGAGGCAAGTTCGGACAACCCGATCCATTGTGTTTAAAGAACATTAAAAACAGCGAGTTGAACTTCAAAACTTGAAACCAAATGATACACAAACTGTTTCTTTTTTGTACTGAGAATTTTTTTCTAGCAATCCTAATTAGAGCGGTTTTTTTTTACAGGTGCCTTTTTCTTGCTGATCCGTGTGGCTTTTGTTTTGCACTTGCCTTTTTCTCAACTTTGGATTGATAATGAGAATGGAATGAGAACAAAGTGGCATGAACTTGAAACTCTAGCGGTGCAAAACATTAGGACCAGCAACTTGACACAAAAAAGCAACCGTGAATTGAACAAGTCGAGAGCCAAGTAGTCAAGCAAAAGGTTCAAAGTGTTTTAAGGATATTAAAATAGAAGTTATGTAGGCAAAAGTGGACAGTAGGTAAATGAAGAACAAAGGAGAAGGAAATCTCTCACTGAGCAACTTGAGCTCTGATACCACTTGATAAACCCAAAGGGTACAGGGGATGCCCTATTTTTCGATGAGAGATGTTGGTGGTGAACAAATTTGATGGAGGCCGACGTTGGCTGCCCGACTATAGAACTAGAATGGTGTGGCTCCTTAAGCAAGAGTTACACTATCTCTTGGTAACTACGATTTGGGTGGAGATCGACATTGTGCTACACAACTACAACAACCACAAGGATGCTGCGCCTTATCGATAGTTACACCGGCTCCTGTTGTTGCTGTTCTTGTCATGCCAAGAACAACCTTGAACCTGCAAGCAATCGATGAACAAGCAAGAACACGATAACAAGCAAACACTCACGGGTGTGATAAGTTGGGTTTCTAATTCGAGTAACTGGAAGGTCTCGTCAACACTTGCGTTACAAGGTAGTAGCAATGGCTAAACTGATAGAAAACAAAACCCAAGTTCTTCCTATGGCTACTACTTTCATATATAGAGGTGGAAGACTAGAACTCAAGATGGAGTCACGAGTCTTGTTCAACATTTCCAGTGCAGCTCAAGCATCATCTTCCTTTGATTCTCTATCCAATGGAAATTAGACGAAGAGACCTTTCAAGCAAGTACTTATATGCATTAAACAACCTTGGGAGTTGAGAATTACGCCCCTTTTAAATTGGTACTTGCTGCAGTTATGAGGACCCCTCGGGTGGAGTAGTTTGATCGCCTTAATCCCTCCTTTACTCCTAGTTGGATAAATTCCCAAGCACCTAAGAATAACAAAGTCATCAAAAGGCTTTAATAGCCCCCCATTTGAAGGAGGATTAATTTTAACAGCCAGGAACAAATTCACCTAATAATTAAGTTCACAGGCACAAACACATGTCATTGGACCTTGATTAGTTGTAAGTGATGCATGGTCTGCCGTCATGGTTGTATCGACGGTAGTAATGTCCTCATCATCTTGGCCCTGTGCTAGTCTCATCACTTCATGGGATGTTTTGTGTAGATATGCAAGTGTAGGTGTTGCACACTAAGGACCTGCTCATGGCTTGGGAGAAGAGTATCTAGGAGCTTCGTGTAGCTGAACAAGGTCCAACATCTGGTGGCGGTGCTTTGTGATCCCGTGCTGGGTACAACGATGGCGACTACTTCTTGGGGCTTTTTTCACTGGAGATGTAGCTTCTATAGGTTCTGGAGCGGGACGCGATGCTTCATTCAGAACTCAGAGGTCTTGGTAAGAATGCCAGACTTCAAGGTGGGCGAGCTCAGGTATGTTATGCAGTATGGCGACTATGGCCGCGATGTTCTTGGTTGCTCGTGAGAAGTGCAGGGCAAGAGTATCATTGATGATGTCGGCTTGTACTTGGGAGGCGTGGAGCATTCTTTGTTTTTTCCCTTGTTGTGGTCGGAGTGCACCGTTGCCACGAATGCAGCATCGTCTGCGTCTAGCTCTTCCTGGTCAGCCTTTAGAGCGGTGCGCTGCACTATGCTGCAAGCTAGTCGGCCAGCTTGAGGCGATATGCTTCTAGCAGCTTGAGCTTGGCTTGTGGAGTTGCGTTGGACGGTATGGCGAGCTGGGGGCATCAGCCATCTCAACAACGTGGCTTTCTTGTGAGGGGTGCTCACTCCCCTCCGTGCTGTTGTCAGAGCTCGAGCTGTACTCCAGAATATGGTGGAGGGATGTTGGCGTACACTCGATCATCCTGCGAAGGGTGGCGCTGAGACATTGCAGGCGACGCACGTGCAGGAGTCATCGACTGCCAAATATGTTCCGTAATGGGTGCTAGGCCCCTTTGTTGGAGACCCAAAGGATGCCAGAGTCGCTGGTGAAGAAGTCCAAGCTCATGAAGTGGAGGCTTAATGCGTGAGGGCAAGAATGGACTCCGGCTCATCACATTCGACGATGATGAACTCGAAGTCACCAAAAAGGACTCTCATGCCATTCACGAAAGTGAAGTATGATGAAGCCATCGAGAAAGTAGAGAGTGGAAATGCGGGGCAGTCCCTGACTGCACGTAAGCTGTCGATATTTGGACTACCGACTTGTAGCGATTGTGTTGCATGTTTGTCCTCGAGGTGGCCTAGCTATGACCACAAAAATTCGGGCAAGGTCCCTTTGTCTAGTTCATGTGTCTCACTCTTCTTTTGTCTCAAATGGGGAAGTTCTCTTACAAGCGAGTGTTCGATCGCATGCAAGGATGGCTATCGGTACCTTTTATAGACCTCCCATCCAGCCCGCCCCCTCCCACACCCGCTCCCTGACTCCACATAAAAAGGACCTGATTTATAAGGGTGCCTATCCACTCGTGTATTAGACAGGATGCCTACTGAAGCCGCCGGGGTACGGAGGTCGCCGTTCATTGTGCTCCTATCTTGTCGACGGAAAAGCCGTACCAGGGCGTACGCACGCCTACTGTAACACCCTCATTTATAATATCATGCATTACATACATTTTCATGCATAAATTATTAGTAGAGCAAAAGAGAAGAGAAATAAATGAATGTATTAAAGAAAAGAATAGGGATTATATATAAAAGAATAAATATATATTATATAAATAAATAAACATAAAGAAAAAAAAAAAGAAAAGAAGAAAAAAAATAGCTGCCGGTCTCCAGCTACCCGACTCGGACTCGAGTCCGAGCGGGGGCTCCTCCACCGAGCGCGCCCCTGTGGACGCTCGGGACTCCTCCGAGTCCCCACGCGTACACGCTCGCAACCGAGCAGGACTCCAAGTCATGTGGCTGTCGCGCCTATAAAAGGGAACTAAGACCTTGGGTCTCGCTCGCCCATGTATAGTTCCAGCCGCACGTACGTAGTTGCTGGCCACGGTAGAAACAGAAGAAAATCCTAGCCGCCAGGGAAAAGAAGAGAAGGGCACGGCCAGGGAAAAGGAGAAGGAAAGAAGAAGGAAGAAGGAGCCGCTGTCCACCAGGGATCATCGCGCAGCCGTTGTCTCTTCATGGGAGGATCGCTGCACCATCTACCTCGTCTACACTATGCCTCCGTCCTGCGACCCTCAAAGCCGCTGCACCTATGGCAGTACACGCTTTCCGAGATGAATCTTAATGACGTAATAGATCTAATACCCCGAATTAAATTGTAGTTGCACCTATTTTATTTTAGCAACAAACTATCATCGCTAAAACTCCGTAAACTTGCATGAACACATATGAACTAGTTGCATATAGTTAATAAACAGCCGTAAATATTTAATTATCAAACTTTGCATGCACTCATGTCATTGCATATTGATTAATATGTGTGCATTGCATTGATTCGTATGTGCTTTCTTGTATGTGTGTGGTCGCAAGTAGAGGGACATGCTCCAAAGGCTTTGTACAAGGATTTTCAGAACCAAGACTTCGAAGCGCATGAGCAACCCAATGCGTCGGAGCAAGGCAATTGTCCTTGACCATATTGAACCTATGTTTTAAATGTTTGTTTGCAAAACTGCATGGTTGTGTCAATATGATTGGAAACCCATACGTAGGAGTTTACTAGTGTTGTATGCCACTCCTTGTCGCCGTGATATACATGATAAGTCGTTTATGGGTATTTTCTCTTTTGCACTGCATCGCTGCACGGGTTATGGGTAAATTCATTAATATGCTAAACAACATTCATTACAAGGATTGATGATGGTAATGGGATGATGAATATCTTGGTAATATGGAATTTTTGTGATCTAAGCAGGCATGGGTTGTGGACTGGGTTGGATGATATGTTGGTTCATGCGAGAATATGTCAGGACAATAGTGCCACCACAAGGCCAAGTATGGGTGCGGTGTAGCTGAATAATTAGGTGTGCTGTTAGTATTGTATGGACCATTGGATGGCATGGTGAATGGGAGTCGAGTAGGTCTACCCTAGGATCCGCATGGCAGACGAGGGGGCCTGTGGGTGAAGAATGGGATTTTAGCCTGCCGGTAAAACCATAGTGGGTCCGCACATACCAATAGTCCCTTTTGAAAGGCTATTTTCTGATCTCTTGGCCACATATGAACGAAGTGTAAATAGGCAATATAGAGGTTCTTAGTCATCGAATGATGATGAAATCATGAACATATGTGTAAAGTGGTACAACCTCTGCAAGGTGTAAAACTATCATGATAGCCATGCTCCCGTTTAAGAGCACTTGGATGACCTACATGATTAGAATTGGACTTGGGTTTTGGGGATGGTTTGGTTATGTCACATGAGTATGGTCGGTTACGAGAAGTTATGAAATTGGCATATGGTTATGATATTAATTGTTGGCTGGTTATAATTATATTATGATGGTAAATGAGGATGCCATTATGTGGTATGATAATTACTTGGGTTAATCACACCTAGACTTTGCAGGATGCTTTTACTTGTTTGCGAACTAAAATTAGCTTGCTGCAATGAACCATTTATATCCATCATTGTTTTTAGCTACATGTCATACTTTCCCACACTTGCTGAGTACGACATGTACTCACCCTTGCTAATCTCAAACTAAACAACTACAAGAGACACTTGGGAGTACCCTGATGATCACGTGGAGTACTAGGTTGGGTGCTACCATCAATTGTATGTGGAGTGTAGTCGTGCTACTTAGTTTATTTTTTCCGCTGCATTATTTAGAGGCTTGTCATTCTTGTAATAAGATACTTAATTACTATTTGAGACATGGTTAAATTCTGAATATCATTTGTGATGTTTCCGTGTATGTATGATGAACGTCCTGGTCACACATATACGCTATACTTGGTTCATATTCGTAACCAGATATCACAAATTGGTATCAGAGCCGCGTTGACCGTAGGATGCAAGCCTACGTAGAATGGACACTCTAGAGCACATAGGTACACTCCTCTAATATGTTATTTTTGAAATTTCTTGCTGCTGTTTTGATTTTGTCGTTTCAGCCACCGTAAGGTACCGATTGCTGCTGCATCTTCAATGCGATTTCAGCGACGTCTTATTGCGCTTTCTTCTGTAGTTACCAATCATATTTTTGTGCAAAGTTCGTGTTTTTTCTGCTACTATGCGCGGGTAAACTAATTTTGTCAGCTGCTGCATTTTTCCTCTCTTTTCCTTTTATTTTGGCTGCTGCAATTTTCAGGTTATATTACCCTCTCTTCTAATGTTCTCATGTTCTCTCCATAGATGCCAATCATTGAGAGTGACACACAACCAGGCGCTGATTCTCTGCCCCTTGGTTGCACGAGTAACCCCATCGAGATTCCCAACGATACGATTAAAGTGGAGGAGGCCTTGGAGGAGCTTGAGCTGTATGAAGATGATATGGAACATGAACCTTATGAGGAGTACTACATAACAGCCCCATAAGAGGAGGAAAACAGAGGTGAACCTGAAGGGGAGTCACAATTTGGTGTGAACAAGAATGGACGCAACAACCCAGAGTTCCGCCACGTTGAGGAGTTTTGGACCACCGGGGACGAACGAAGACATGCATCACTGGAACTAATGGGATTCCTCCATTCCCGTGGCAAGTATGTGGATTACATCGTGAAGAAAGTCCCTCGTCTCGAACGCGATGAATAACATGAGGAAGTTGTCATTTTCTTCACCAACAAGGTGGTCTCACGCCACTATGCTCCTACCTGGAGGTCTACACAAAAGGATGCTACGGAAGATGCTGCGTGGAAAGCACTCACAAGTTTGTACCATACTCGCTGCTTTGAGCTTGAGGACACCACGTTTGAGTTGCACTCTCAGCGGGAGAGTGGTACAGGGAATATAATTAAACCACAAGAAGCCACAACTAACTTTTCAGCAATGGATAGGTCTCAAAAGGCACTGCTGGACATGAGCAATCGCTATACAACCGCACAAGGAGAGATCCACTATCTTCACAAGGACCTAGCTCATTTGGAAAGCAGCATAGAGATCAAGGAGTGTGAGGAAAGAGGACAACCGTGGTCACCCAAGTCAATTTGGTCCCCAACATCACCATGGCACAATCCTATCACATCCGCGCAGCCAAGGATACCGCCACCGCCTCACAACTAGGAATTGAAGTTCCATATGAGTAATTTGTAATAAGAATGCTTTGATCATATTAGTTTTTATTAGTGTGGTGTGCTGAATTTTATACGGTATTTGCCTGTGCTTATTTGCTTGATTGCGAGTTGTGGGACGCCTTGGCGAATGTCCACATCCGCATATAGTAGAGTTGTGGGATGCTTCGGCATTTTTCCACATCCTCATATAGGCTTATATTAATAAAGGATTGTTTAGTGTCATATACCTTGATGCATATAGTTAGGGAATCATTCTCTCGAGTCTGAATTCTAGTTCATCCTCTTCTCTCTCACAGATGCTGAGGGGATACGCTACCCGCAAACGAAGAAACACTCGTGGTGCCGGAACTAGCAGAACACACGAGGGTGATGATGAAAACGTGGAAGCTCCTTAGGAATTTAACCTTGGAGATGATGGAAGAAACCTTGAGCATTTGATGGCTATGCAGAACCAGCTCATGCAAACTATGATGCAAACTTTGGGTCAGCTGCAAGCAACAACAACAACAACAACCTCCACCGTGTTGCTGCACTGCCACCACCACTGCCACCGCCGCCTCACAGCAGATTGGGAGAGTTTATGAAGACTAGACCACCCACCTTTGCACAAGCCAATGACCCTATGGAAGCTAATGATTAGCTAAAGTCTGTTGAGAAGAAGCTTGCTATTGTTCAATTCAGTGATCGAGAGAAGGTTCTCTTTGCATCACACCAACTAGTTGGAGCAGCTGTCGGCTGGTGGGAAGGCCTTTGCAATGCTCATACTAATCAGGAGGCAATCACTTGGGCTGAATTTAAGAGGAGATTTCATTCTCACTATGTTTCCGAAGGTGTCATGATACTAAAACGACAAGAATTTGAGGTTCTGTGGCAAGGGAAGATGAGCGTGAATGAGTAGTTGAACAAATTCATGCAGTTATCAAAATATGCTCCAGAAGATGTTAACACGAACAACAGAAAGCAATACTTGTTCATGAGGGTTCTAAACCATGAGATTCAAGTTTAGTTGCTTAATGGTGATTACCCAAACTTCCAAAAGCTTGCAGACAAGGCTATTGTTGTTGAGAACAAAGTTCGTGAGATGGAACAAGATAACAAAAGAAAGATGCCCTACCAGGGACAGCCGTAAGGAAGCAATGTACGCCCCCGCTATGCACCACCAACTGCACCATACTACAATCCATCTGCTCCTGCATATCGCGCTGCTTATCCACCGCGCCCAAATCAGCCACCACAGCAACCCCCGCCCTGCAAGCAGCTCGCTATCATGTGCCGCCCGCACCACATCCCAACATGGCGGCTAATTCTCAGAATAAGTTGCGCTCAAGCTTTCCTGGTGTCACGAGCAACAAGACGTGCTATGTATGTGGAGAGGTCAGACACTTTGCAAGACAATGCCCCAAAAGAAGCTATGGACCGATGAACAATGCACTAAGTCCAAACTGCCCACGATCGATAGGAGGAGCGCCACAAGGCAACCGTGGACAACAGAATTTTGCTCGTGGCAATGTGAATCATGTCTCTACTGAGGAAGCCCAGCAAGTTGATGACATCATGATTGGTATGTTCCTCACCAACTCCACCCCCATGACTGTTTTATTTGATTCTAGAGCATCTTATTAATTCATCTCATCAAAGTATGTTGCCAAGTATAATATGCCTATATCTCATATGAAGCAAACTATGATGGTAAATTCTTCTGGTGGAGAGATGAAGACAAATATAGTATGTCTGAAAAAGAATTAAAATAAGGGGGGTAGACTTTCTCGCAAACCTCATTGTCCTGGACTCCCAAGGAATAGATATAATAGTTGGAATGGACTGACTGAGCAAGTATAATGGAGTGATTCAATGCGCTAAGAGGATTGTGCAGTTGACAAGCGAGCATGGTACTCGCATCGAAGTTGAGGCAGCCCAACCTCTAACAGAGAAGGCAATGTTGAATCACGCGGAAGGTGTGACATTGGGAAGCATTCTGATTGTTCTCGAGTCCCTAGATGCTTTTCTGAATGAGTTGCCAGGTATGCCACTGGATCATGGCATAGAGTTTGCCATTGACTTGATACCCGGAACTACACCTATAGCTAAGAGGACGTATACGATGTCTATTAAGGTATTAGTGGAGCTTAAGAATCATATTCAAGAGCAGCTAGAGAAGGGTTTTATACGCCCAATATCATCACCTTGGGAGCACCAGTGCTCTTTGTAGACAATAAAGATGGAACCCAGCAGATGTGTGTGGACTATAGGTCTCTCAACAAAGTGATAATCACGAACAAGTACTCGCTGCCCCGTATAGATGATTTGTTCGACCAAATGAAGGGTGCCTGTATTTTCTGCAAGATTGACCTGCGGTCAGGATACTTAAAAATGAAGATTATACCATTGGATACACCCAAAACGGCTTTTCATACACGTTATAGATCCTATGAATACACTGTTAGTCATTTGGATTGACGAACGTGCCTGCGCACTTTATGTATCTCATGAATAAGGTCTTCATGGAGTATCTGGATAAGTTCGTCATGGTGTTCATTGATGATATTATGATATACTCGAGAACCAAGGAAGAACTTTAGGAGCACTTGAAGCTAACATTGCATAAACTATGCGAACACCAGTTGTATGCCAAGTTCAGCAAGTGGCAATTCCAGTTACAGGAAGTATCATTCTTGGGCCATATCATCTCCTCAGGAGGAGTATCGGTCGACCTGGGGAAAGTGAGAGATGTGGTACAGTGACAACCGCCCCAAAATGTGAAGGAAGTTTGGAGTTTCCTTGGAATGGCTGGATATTACCACCGACTCATCAAGGATTTCTCCAAAATAGCGAAACCCATGACTGAATTACTAATGAAAGGGAAGGAATTCCAATGGACTCAAGCTTGTCATGATAGCTTTGAGGAGTTAAAAAAGAGGTTGACAACCGCACCGGTGTTAGTATTGCCAGACGTGAGAAAGAGTTTTGATATATATTGTGATGCCTCAGGAAAGGACTCGGATGCGTGCTCATGCAAGAAGGCCAAGTGGTAGCTTATGCATCGAGGCAACTAAAGAAACATGTGCTGAATTATCCTACGTACGACGATTGATAGTTGTTAAGTAACACTAAGAAATCATTGCCGACAACGGCGCAATAAATGCTTGTTGATAGTTCTTAAGTATCACATGTGAAAGTCCGCAAGCGTACAGAAACTATCGATGTAGCATTTCCCCTTAAAAGTGTATTCCATGAGTGTCATTTATATTCTCCCAAAGGAAGGCTAGGTAGAAACAAAGCAATAATTAAATGGAGGATAGGTTGGTCTAGGTAGGGTTCTAGCAAGGATGGATAAAGGATGACTGGAGGTAGTGTGACACACACAAGAGCATTCTATCCTAAGGGGGTAAATGAGGCAAAGAGGAATTAGGCCAAGAGTTAGGTACATACTCCTACCGTGCTTCTAATATACATATACATAGCCTAATTTACTTACTAATGATCATATTAATTACAAATTCTCATGCTAAGTTGATTAACACATCGGACACGGGTTTACCCCTAGCAACACTAGGACGACTCCCGCCAAGAGCTTGTGGCATAGCCGAACTTGGAGGATTACAAAGGACAGATAGGGCTATCACCACCTACTGCCTAACTCTTCAATCTGTGGGTGTACGAGACATTCAACGCTACTTATCTACCCTAGCACCATGCTATAATATTAAGTAATTACCTTAAGAGCCTTGGCACAGTCCTTCCTAGTAATGAAATAAATCTTCATTGAACCAATGTTAATAATAGCATAAGTCATTCATGTTAACATAATCATGTTATAGCTAATTAGACTATAATGGGGGTTTGTAGTGTTTATGATGATACAATGAGAATGGTATAGCATAATCATAAATACTACTCCTACAATGAGAATGGTATAGCATCATCATAAATACTACTCCTACCACATATACGGAATCCACAATCAAACAAGAAATGCTTCATCCAAGTACATGAACAATAGAAGACTAAAGATAACAGAAGACTCTTTATTAAGAGCAAATTCACAAATAAAAATAGGAATATAAGAGTCATACCTTTCCCAATTGGGAATTGGGAAGAGACTCCTTCTACTCCTCTCCTACTTGGACTATGGACTAGAGGCTCTCCTCTCTACAGCCTAAACTCCTCTAAACCTATAGAGAATAGTAGATACAATGGAATGAATACTCAAGTGGTGTGTGTGTGTGAAGTGAGGGTAGGAGGTCCTATTTATAGGTGGAGAAGGGTTGGTTCCCACCACCAAAAATGCGCAAATAAATCACCATGAAATTTTGAAGACGGGAGGAGCTAACACGTGGAAGCTGACCGAGTTTGGCGCCAGGAAGGGGTCATTCGAAGGACAAGGTTGATCAACATGGTCTTGGATCCAAACGGCATGTGCTTTCTTCAGGGGGCTTCCGGGTGGGTCCCATTGACTGATATATGGTGAACACCGTTGGATGGCCCTGGATACTTCAATTTGTGGGCAATTTGATCCATATGGTGCCACATGTCGACGCTTGATTGGCTGGGATGATATTTATAAGATTGCTCCCCCTCTTTTACCTCATTTCCTACAATAATTCCCTTCATACACTATTTCTCCAAGGACAAGTGGAAATAGATTAAATAGAAAGGTGATGTGTGCAAGAAATGACAATTCCTTCACATAATTGGGTTATATTGATGGGTGAAATTGGTATATAACACCCGTCAACGAACTCCTCAAAGGTTATCCTTTGCTCGTCCCGAGAAAAGTCAAGACTTTAGGTTGATGATCAAGAGTTGCTACAATGTTCTATTTTTCACAAGTACCATGTGCACAACAGAATACTCTACCTAGTATTCCAAAAGTTGGCATGGTACTTCACCCAGCTGAAGTTATTTTGGGGCTTATGCCATCTCCTACTCATGGGTGGTTGAGAGATAGAACAGCAAATGGAGCACATATACCCTAGAAATCAAGTTCCACTCAAATTCCAGATATTTCAATTTAGATTTTTAAGTACCTCAATTTGATTCTCTTAGTCTCTCCTTTATGTGTAGTGGAAATATGTCCTCACCAAAGAATTTTGCCTAAATTCATCATACCACTAAATAAGGCTTGTATGTGGATCTCGGTAGGAATGTAGTAGAAATATTTGCAACACATAATATTGCTAAGTCAAGAAAGCAAGCCATCGGAGAAATCAATTCAAAACTATTTGATTCAAGACTTGTGCATGTGTGATGGAATGGAGGTGGATGTGGATATTTGAGATGACTCCTTTCTGAGTGTATTGTCTTATTTTGCAGGGTTGAAACATAACTACTTTTCTTTCTCTTTTATTCCTCATGCTTTTTGAAGTAAGGATGCATTTTATTTTTCTTTTTATTGTAGCCATGTCTTCTACTCCCTTTTTATGCATGAAATTTTGGGAGAGTACTAAGCATGAATGGTATGGAGTTTCTCTCTTTAATGAGGAATGGTGGTATGATGGAATTTTGCTTACTTCTAGTGTAGAAGTATAGCATGTGCAAGTGAAGTCTTGAATTCAAAAAGTAATGAATGAAATCTCACATAGGTCTATACTAGTTTGACAAAGCTCAATGTGAAGACAAATAGCATATGCATAAGGTCTATCAATGTGATGTATCATATGGATTTGTTAGGTATTTCCAATCAAACGAGAGTAACTCAAATATTTTTAGAATTTTCTCCGGAAATCTAGGTTTCACTTTCAAACTACAAATAGTAACCCTATCACTATATCATCTCACAAAAGCTTAGAATGGATTAAGCTTGTCCTACCCATAATTTCCACTTCAAGGAAAAAGCAATTTTAGCCAATGAGAGCAACATGTTGGAGAGTAGTAAGTTGTAAACTAGGGACTTAAGAAAATTAAAATAGAGCAACTATTCAACATTTCATCTATGTGAATTCCAAGTCATTCTTACCGCACATCTTTTATTTTATTTGAAAACAAATCTACTCTACTTATTATTTATTATTTTTTACATGCAAGGTGGATGATAGGTGAATGGAAAAAAAATATGCAAGGGTTGATACAATTTACCTCAAGTGGGTGTCCTCCCCCAAGCTTGTTCTTCACACACCTACATGATGAGGCTTGAACCCTTGATGATGGAATTATGCCATGAGATCGGATTGTTTTTGTTGTAGCATGGAGTTAAAGTTGGTGAATTGTGCATCCATGTGTTGTTGTCAGTCTTGGGTTTCTTGGACATGCTCTTGGAGAGTGTTGTAGATGTCACCCGTTCTCACTTCAAGGTCTTCCATACGTCTAGTGAGATCTGTCATTCCTTGGCTATAGTGATGATGACTTCTAGCCGAAGAGGAACGACATCTTCTCATGGACGTTGGAGGCAAGATGCTAGAGCTTGAAGGGGATAGGGGTGGCTTCCACGTGGCACCCGACCATCCACGCCAAGACGGACCTTTGGTCTCGTACGGTGGAGGTTGAGTCCATCCGTGTGAATCACCCGTTGGGTCCTCTTTCTCTTTGTACTCATGGACCGTGGAGGTTGTCGGAGGCATGGCCATTCTCCTTGTGCGGCTTCTAGTTACTTTGCTAGAGACATTAATTCTTCAAGCTTCCTCGATGGGAAGAAGGTCAATGGTTAGCCTCCGATATTTCTACAAATGAAAATTCGGGTCAGGTAACCAAATTTCATTGATAAAGCTGGGATAATAAAACATCAAAGAGCCATCTTGATCATGCTTAAGGGTATGTCCTTGCACTAAACAATCTTCATTAATTAATTCTCTTTCATTTCAATATACTCAAATGAAGAATATTCTAGAGTGCCTACGCTAGTAGTAATACGAGTAATCAATGAAGTGCATTCAATTGACCTTGTTCATGTAATGTAATCTAACCATTATGTGATCATGGCAATAACTGGAGCAAATTGTATCTTTTTAACCATGGCAAATAAAATTTTCAGCTCATCTTCTTGCACTACCCTTACATCTCCTCTAGGGAACATAGTCATAGCCACCCATCTATGCATGAAGCGTAAAGTAGGGTTGTGCAAGTAGCTATTCCTAGGTGCACTATATTTGACCTCACTAGTCAATTCTTGCCAAAAACATTGTTTGTTAAACTTGGGCAAAGTGTCTAAATCTAGCAAACAACGTTTATGAAAGCCTAGGATTCCACTTACTCTTTCCATAGGATGTTGTATTCTTTTTTTGAAATAATCTAAAAGAAATACCATCAAATCCTATTTTGAGTGTGCAAAGGAATTGTATGGAGAGAAGGTGTGAACCTCTCTCGTCTATGTGAGAAAAGTTTTCCCATCCTAGTGCATGCCAAATGAAAAAGAATTTGGAATCCATGCCTATTTTGTAGGTCAAATCTGGATCATAAGCTTTCGTATGAGAAAACTCATGATCTTGGAGGAGCTTGCATGCTTGTTCTTTAACTTCACTTTGTATGTTGAGGTCGTCGTCGTGGAGGAGTTGGTGCGGGTTACTCCTCTCACCCATGGGAGTATCCTCACATACACTCCTCCTCCATGAAGTTGGTGTAGCAACGGAAGAGGTACGTGCACTTGAGTCTCCACCATGGCTTGAGATTGCAGCCTCCTTCCTCTTCCCAAACAACCTCTTCATTCTTTTCACGGCCACAACAATCAAGAACAAAACAAAGAAAAATCTCGAAAGGGGTGATGTGAGTAAAAGCAAAACCCTCGAAGAATTTTCCCTTGAAGAGCTTGAGAGCAAATTGCAAGTGCAAACAAAAGCAAATCACCTTGCGTTGGATTTTGAGCAAGAGTACTTCAACGAAGAGAAAGAAAAACAATGTGAGCAATAGTCACTTTGGGGAGGTGTGAAATGAGATGAAGTGTGAAGGGGAGTGCTCCTCACGACAGTCACAAGGGAACCAAATGTAGCGGTTGGAGGAGAGAGAGCCAAAATGACTCTTTCCCCACGTCGGCCGAGCAAGGGGGTCGGCTGCACTGCAATGTGGCCCCCCTGTTCTCCCTTTTGGCATGTGGCTCCCCAACAGCTATGATATTAGCACATTGGTGAATTAGCACTTTTGCAGCTAAGAAAAATTGTTTTTCGAATAAAAACTTTTTTTTAAAACCCAACAATTTTCTTTTTGTGAAAAATAAAGAAATAAAATGATAGCTGTGAATAGAAGATTCTCAATTTGCTAAGAAAAACTAAATATGCAGTGAGGAAAATCAAACTAAATGGGGAAAAACCAAAAGAAGAGAAAAAAAATCAAAGAAAAGATAACTACCAATTTAACCTATTGGCTAGGTCTCACCACCGTCCAATGAGATGGACATTCCACCTTCTTCATTTCTTGACATCCGGGCAAGGAGGGATGGGCTAGGACGACTTTTCTTGCTTCTTCTGCCATTCCTTCTTTTGCGGCTTGGTGGACTTGGGCCTATGAGGGGGCTCAAACTTTTCTGTCTTCTTGGGGTGTCGGCGTGGACGATAAGACGATTTCTCCGCATAAATCAATTTTCTCATAAATGCAATGAGCGGGTCCACCTTTAGAGGTGTGATTTTGACCTCTTTAATCTGCTTAACATTCGGCCCATACTTGATACGGATCATGGATCATTGCTCCAACTTTGGGCGAAAGTTAAACTTCTCCTCCTTGCCATTGATATGGAAGTCGATTTCTTTAGCTCCCACATCTATGCGAGCCTTCGTGGTGCTAAGGAATGGTCACCCAAAGATGAGCGGCGTATCCTTCTCAACCTCCATATCGAGCACCACGAAATCCACGGGTATGAAGCAATTCCGAATTTTTACCGGAACATTTTTAGCAATATCTGCCGGATAACGGAATGAAGAGTCAACCAGTTGGAGCTGCATTGGTGTTGGAGTAAGCTCCGTGATGTTCAGCTAGTCGAAGACCATCTTGGGCATCACACTCACATTTGCTCCAAGGTCGCAAAGGGCCTTGTCAAAGTGGTGAGCCCCAATTGAGCAATATATTGTAGGATATCCAGGGTCCTTTAGCTAGTTGCCTTCCCATAGAGAAATCATGTTGACATTTTCCACGGGAGTTTCGGGCTGTCCTGGCATCTTGCCATTCTCCATTTGTGGAACAACAGCTGTCAGTTAAGACAACTAGGTCTCCAACATCTTGTTGAAGCATAGTTGATTCTTGAAGGCCAAGGATGGTCCTTCAATCTTGAAATTAATGCTCTCTAGGGTCTTGTCATTAGCCGACAGTTTCTTAGATAGAGCATCATTGATTTTCAGCTGGCTAATGGTAAGCTCTCTCAAGGTGGACAGACTTCCATTAATGCCATTGTTGTTGTACCCTCCTTGAAAGAATGGGCGTGGTTGGCCGCACCCTTGACCTCAAGGACGATAGCCGTTGATTGTTGGCTAAGTATAGGGCATCCTCATGGGTTTTTGTGCAGTCATTACCCAAATGGCTCGTGTTGCCATAGAGTTCACATGTGATGTGAGAGTCTAAGGCATAGGGATTACTACACACCTCACCATTGGCTTGTCCATCTATCTTTTTCATAAGGAGGTCCAATTTGGCAGCGATCATGTCCACCTCCTTCATGGTGTGCATGCCTCACTGATGGGTATGGAGATCCTCGTCGCTCCATCCCATGTTTGACACCATCTTCTCAATCAAATATTTGGCTTTGGGCACCGTCAATGAGAATAAGGCAACCTCAAACAGCAGCATCAATATGGTCATGGGTAGAAAAGGGTCAGCCCATTGTAGAAATTTTGGATAATGAGCCAATCATCTATACCATGGTGGGGACAGGCCAGGATGTACTCCTGAAGCCTGTCCCAAGCCTCAAAAATAGACTCCTTAGCGTCTTGCTGGAAGCTGGAAATATTTCCACGCAGGGCATTTGTCTTGCCCAACTGAAAAAACTTCGTGAGAAATAACGTAGAACACTTCTCCCAAGTGTCTACAACACTTCGGTTCGCGTAGAACCACTATTTCACTCTCCCAAGAAGAGAGAACGGAAACAGCCTAAGACGGACGACATCAAGAGATATGTCCTTGATCTTAAAAGTGCTACAGATCTCAAGAAACTGTTGCAGGTGAGCACTTGCATCCTTATTAGCCTTCCCACAAAATGGTTGTCCATTATTTCGATGTTCACGTCTCCCGTGTTAACAGTGGGCCAAATAGGCACATTGTTAGCAGAGGGAGCCGAAAACTCACAAAGGGTCTTCTAGGCCATTGGCATTTTGGTTGTTAGTGCAGTTGCGCTAGCTTGCTTTGCCGTTCAAAGCTTCTGAGGAGTAATGACATGAGGTCGATCTCTCAGAAGGGATTCGGGATCTTCAACAAAGTTCTTCGGTAAGCGGAAACTAGACATACACTACATGTTTTCACATAAAATGCGAAAACAAAACGGTTATCCTACTAAAACCTACCAAGGGTCCTATCATATTCACTCAATCATGCAATACTTCGACTGCCATTCCCGGCAACGGTGCCAGAAATGCTTGTTGATATTTCCTACATACTACTAACAATTCATCCCCGACAATAGCGTCTGAAATGCTTGTTGATAGTTCTTAAGTAACACTTACTAATCGTTCCCAGCAACGGCTCCAGAAATGCTTGTTGATAGTTCTTATGTATCACATGTGGAAGTCTGCGAGCGCACGAAAATTATCGATTTAGCATTTCCCATTAATTCCAAGTGCGTCATTTATATTCTCCCAAATGAAGGCTAGGTGGAAGCAAAGCAATAATCAAATGGAGAGGATAGGTTGGTCTAGGTAGGGCTCTAGCAAGGATGGATAAAGGACAATTGGAGGTAGAGTGACACACACAAAAGCATTCTATCCTAAGGGGGTAAATGAGGCAAAGAGGGCCTAGGCTAAGAGTTAGGTAGATACTCCTACTGTGCTTCTAATATACATATACATAGCCTAAGTTAGTTGCTAATAATCATGTTAATTATGAATTATCATGCTAAGTTGATTAACACATTGGGCATGGGTTTACCCCTAGCGACACTAGGATGACTCCCACCAAGAGCCTGTGGCATAGCCGAACATGGAGGATTACAAAGGACAGATAGGGCTTTCACCACCTACTGCCTACCTCTTCAATCCATGGGACTACGAGACATTCAACACTACATATCTATCCTAGCACCATGCTAGAATATTAAGTAATTACCTTAAGAGGCTAGGCACGAGACTTCCTAAGGCAATGAAGTAAACCATCGTTGAACCAATGTTAATACTACATATTAACATAATCATATCATAGCTAATTAGACAATAGTGGGGGTTTGTAGTGTTTATGATGATATAATGAGAATGATATCACATAATTATAAATACTACTCCTACCACATATATGGAATCCACAATCAAACAAGAAACACTTCATCCAAGTATATGAACAATAGAAGACTAAAGATAACATCTTTATTAAGATCAATGTCACAAATACAAATAGGAATATGAGAGCCATACCTTTCCCAATTTGGAATTGGGAAGAGACTCCTTCTACTCTTCTCTTACTTGGACTATGGACTAGAGGCTCTCCTCTGTACAGCCTAAACTCCTCTAAACCTATGGAGAATATTGGATACATGGAATGAATACTCAAGTGGTCTGTCTATGAAGTGAGGGCAGGGGTCCTATTTATAGGTGGAGAAGGGTCGGTTGCCGCCACCAATAGCGCGCGAATCATTCTCTACTGACTTCTTCAAGCTGGGAGGATCAAACACGTGGAAGCTGACCGAGTTTGGCCGGCCTGGTCTTGGCTCTAATCGGCATGTGCTTTCTCCAAGTGCCTTCCAGTTGGGTCCCATTGACTGATATAGGGTGTACACAGTTGGATGGCCTCATATACTTTTGTTTTTGGGCCATTTGATCCATGTGGTGCCACATGTCAACACTCGATTGGCTGGGATGATATTTTATAGGATTGCTCCCCCTCTTTTACCTCATTTCCTGCAATAATTCCCTGCATGCACTATTTCTCCAAGGACAAGTGTAAATAGCTTAATTAGAAAGGTGATGTGTGCAATAAATGACAATTCTTTCAATTAATTGGGTTATATTGACAGGTGAAATTGGAATATAACAATCGTCAACAATGACCTTGAACTCGCAGCCATGGTGCACGCCTTGAAGATATGGAGATACTATGTTTTTGGTCACCGATGTGAAATTTATATAGACCACAAGAGCCTCAAGTACATATTCACACAAATGGATCTGAATTTGAGGCAACACCAATAGTCGGAGCTTATCAAAGATTACGATGTAGGGATCAACTACCACCCGGGGAAAGCCAATGTAGTAGCGGACACCTTGAGTAGAAAGGGAACATGTCACCAGCTCACGGTCCAGGAGTTACCACTCGAGCTATGCAAGGAGTTTGAACGGTTGCATTTTTTGTTTCTAAATGAAATGGGAGTGATGGAGTTAAATCTGACACTAGAACAAGAGATACAGGAAGGTCAAATGATGGATAGAGAAATCCAGAAGATGAAGGAAATAATTCAAGAAGGAATAGAATAGAGGTTTGATGAAGACGACAATGGCATGCTACGGTTGGAAGCAGATTTATGTGGCTAACAAGAAGTGCATCCGCGACACAATATTAAAGGAGGAACATGACATGCCCTATTCCATTCATCCCGGATGTACAAAGACCTGAAGACTCGCTATTGGTGGGATGTCATGAAGAGGGACATAGCCGAATATGTTGCCCTATGTGCACGTGTCAACGAGTGAAGGCTGAGCATCAACGACCTGCTGGATTATTGCAACCGCTAAAAATAACCGATGGGGAAACCGAGAGGACAAATCAAATATTAGAAGACATGATGAGGGCTTGTGCTTTGAAACATGGTCGTAGCTGGGACAAGGGTTTGTTGTATGCTTAATTATCATACAACAATAGTTACCCAGCCAGCATGAAAATATCACCCTATGAAGCACTGTACAGGAGGAGGTGTAGGACACCTTTGTTTTGGAATGAGACAGTAGAGAACTAAGTATTTGGACCTGATGTGTTACAAGACGCTGAAAGGCAAATTCAAATAATACGTGAAAACCTAAGGGATGATCAGTCACAGCAAAACGGATATGCGGATAATAGGCGAATGAATGTAGCTTTTGAAGTTGGAGATTTTGTGTATCTCAAGGTGTCACCTATCCAAGGTCAATGACGGTTTAACGTTAAAGGCAAACTGGCACCTCGTTACATCAGGCCATTTAAGATTTTGGATAAGCGAGGAGAGGTAGCATATCAACTCGTGCTACTGGCGCATCTCTCCGATGTGCATGACATGTTCCACGTGTCTCAACTCAAGAAGTGTCAGAGAGTGCCAGAAAAACAAGTGTCGATGGACAAGCTAGAACTTCAGGAGGATTTGACCTAGGCCGAGCAACCTATCAAAATCCTGGATATGAAGAGTCACGAGGATCAAGAGAGTCTGTTGGTGCAAAGTACAACGGAACCACCATACGGAAGCCGAATCTACGTGGGAACGTGAAGAGGACCTCAAGGCAGAGTTCCATCATCTTTTCTTCATGCTATCGAATCTCGAGGGCGAGATTCATTTTAAGGGGGGTAGGTTTGTAACACCCTCACTTTTAGTACCATGCATTACATACATTTTCATGCATAAATTATTAGTAGAGCAACAGAGGAGAAAAAATGAATGTATTAAATAAAAGAATAGGGATTAGTAAGTAATAAAGAAAGTAAAATAAGAGGAAAGGAAACACACAATACACAACATATATATATATATATATATATATATATATATATATATATATATATATATATATATATATATATATGTGTTTTAAATGTTTGTTTGCAAAACTGCATGCTTGTGTCAATATGATGGGAAACCCATATGTAGCAGTTTACTAGTGTTGTATGCCACTCCTTGTTGCCGGGATATACATGATAATTCGGGTATGGGTATTTTTCTGTTTTGCACCGCATCGCTGCACGGGTTATGGGTAACTTCATTAATATGCTAAACAACTTTAATTACAAGGCCTGATGATTGTAATGGGATGATGACTATCTTGGCAATATGGAATTTGGGTGATCTAAGCAAGCATGGGTTGTGGACCGGGTTGGATGATATGGTGATTTCGCTTGCTTAGATCTAAGGACCGGTTCATGCGAGAATATGATGGACAACAGTGCCACAACAAGGCCAAGTATAGGTGCGGCGTAGCTGAATAATTAGGTGTGCTACTAGTATTGCATGGACCATTGGATGGCGCAGGGAATGGGAGTCCAGCAGGGCTACCATGGGATCCGCATGGCACACGAGGGGGGCCCATGGGTGGGAGAATGGGATTCAAGCCTGCAGGTAGTGGGTCCGTACATACTAGTAGTCCCTTTTGAAAGGCTATTTTGTGATCTATTGGCTACACACCAACAGAAGTGTGAATAGGCAACATAGAGGTTCTTAGTCACCGAAAGGTGATTAAATCATGTAGGTAAAATGGTACAAACTCTGCAAAGTGTAAAACTATCATGATAGTCGTGCTCCTGGTTAAGAACACCAAGATGACCTACATGATTAGAATTAGACTTCGGTTTTGGGAATGGTTTGGTTTTTCACATGAGTATGGTCAGTTATGAGAAGTTATGAAATTGGCATATGATTATGATATTAATTGTTTGCTGGTTATAATTATATTATGATGGTAAATGAGGATGTCATTACGTGGTATGATAATTACTTGGGTTATGTTGGGATTTAATCACACCTAGACTTTGTAGGAAGGTTTTAATTGTTTGCAAATTAAATCAGCTTGCTGCAATGAACCATTTATATCCATCCTTATTTTTAGCTACATGTCATACTTTCTCACACTTGCTGAGTATGGCATGTACTCACCCTTGCTATTCCCACACTAAACAGCTACATGAGACACTTGGGAGTACCCTGATGATCACGTGGAGTACTAGGTTGCGTGCTACCGTCAATTGCCTATGGAGTGGAGTTGTGCTACTTAGTTTATTTTTTCTACATCATTAATGAGAGGCTCGTCATTCAAGAACCATTGGGCTATTGTAATAAGGTACTTAATTACTATTTGAGATGTGGTTAAATTTTGAACATCATTTGTGATGTTTCCGTGTATGTGTGATGAACGTCCTAGGCACACATATACACTATACTTGTTTCATATTCAAAACCGGGTGTCACACCTGTCATGCTACGCACATGCCCGCCATTCCATCAGATGTGAGGGGGTGTAGAGTGTGCAAGTGGATACCGTAGAATGCGTTAGGGGCGCTCTCGAGTGCCCTTAACATGATCGTGACCCTCGCCAACTTTGCATTGAAGGCTACCTGCCTATCTGCTACCCAACCTCGGGCTCGGGCGCTCGGGATCTTGACCCTCCATCCTGATCTTTCGAGGGTGTATCCCTCCGTCTTCCCGTGCTGGAACCACATCACGGTGCTGAGCGTACACCTGCACACTGCAAGCGACTCGTACCTTTTGGTAGCCGGGGTTCTACCACCCCGTCAAATATATATATATATATATATATATATATATATATATATATATATATATATATATGTTATATATATATATATAACATAATACAAACTTTTTTTCTAATATTTTTATGTTGTATAATATAATATCACAATATCATTTTTCACAGGCGGTCCTTGTGTAGACCATCTGTGAACATATATATTCACGGGCCGTTCTCCTTATGGACTGTCTGTGAAAACATGAGATGTTTTGTCCCACCTCGAAAACTTGAGGGCGTTGTACCCAGCTTATAAGGCAAGACGCGCACCACCCTTCGAAATCACTTGAACTTACCTCCCCTTGCGACAATTAAAAATCTGATAATGTTTTCCGGAGTATTATGTTTATGGACCATAATATTAGGTTGTACAAAAATATATTTTCCAAATTATGAAATTTGATATGTTAGGAAACAACAAAATTTGAAGCTAAATCCTCAGGAATGCCAATTTCACATGTAAAACGTAATCTTAGGGTCCCCAACCATAATACTCCCAAAACATTATTAAATCTTTTGCTGTTCCCAGGCAGTCCGGAAGTAGAACTGCTTGTGAATATATATTTTCATAGGCGATCTGTACCTACAACGTCTGTGAAAATATATCTTCACAGTCGGTCTGTAACAAGAACCGCCTGTCAAAAGTATCTTTACAGGTGATTCTACTTAATAACCGCTTGTGAAAATGAATGCCTATATAAAGCCGCTCAGCCGCACCCCGCAAACCTAACCTGGGAGATTTCACAAAGACGCCGTCAGGCTGCCAAATTTTTCATTTGCCGCCAAACCCTCACCGCCGAGCCCCATCGCAGTCACCGTATGTCTCCCCCCTCCTTCCTCTCCCCCTCTCTTAACTTCATAAAAAACGCATTGTTACAGGCTAGGAAGACCATGCAACTGATTGATGGACCTTTGTTGTTATTGGTAATGGTGGCTGTGGTGCCCACTGCTTCTTGTAAGAAGGAAGCACTTGATGTGGAATTTACAAAAAAAAAACTAAAGGTGTTCTTCAACTGGTAGGGAAACTTACTGCAAAAAAGCAAATTGACCATGAGGAGAATCTAAATTTGAGTACTGTACAATATAACAGGTGTGCAGGTCCTTTTCATCTAGCTGACACTTTTCTGTTCAGATAAATCAGGATTGTGATGTTTGGCAAGTACTCCAAAGTAGTAGCATCGAAACATATGTAAGCATAGCGGTAAAAATATGTTTTGCTTCTGACGGTGTATCAAAAAAGTTGAAATATCTGAAAAATTAGATTTTATACATTTCAGTCACACAACCTGTTTTATTGAAGTAAGATGGATGTTCATTGTGGTCTTTGCACAACACATGGAATGAATAAACATGCGTCGACCTGTGGCAAACAACATGCAAAATTTTGATTGATCAATGATGCGACATAGAATGAATGAATCTTCAAACATGCTAGTATTTGCTGGCAATGGAACAACAACCTTCTAATGTAAGGTACCACCAACAAGATGTTCATTTCAGAATCACCATTCATAATGACCAGGCGACCATTCGTTTTTGAAATATATGATCTACTGCCTATAGATAAATCACATAGCATAGACTAATGGAGTACATTATTTGACGGAGAAGTCGAGATGGAGGTATATGTTCAACGAGTCGGCCGGCAACCCAAGCACGATCATACCCTTGGCTAACATACTGAACATGAACTTCAGTTAGTGTGTACATAGGTCGCTTAGTGCCACTTATAGCAAATACTTTTTTGTCTTACCAGTACTAACATGGAAGGCTCTAAGATGTCCGCCTCCCATGGCGACGCTGCCGCTATAACCAATGAAGTCTGCAATATTGAATGGAACTCAGACCACTCCAGAAATGAGTTCATTAGTGATCGCTCGTACCACGGTCCATTAGATCCTTTTCCAAATCTAAAAGATAAAAGTACTTCAGAGTACCTTGACCCGGAATATGATCCCACCGACGAGGTATGGTACTTGTCCGGTCTAATAAATCGCAAATTGTATTATTTATGTTAATGTTGCTTGTCAAGTAAATAGAGTCTTTTAGTTCTTTTCTATCTAGCTTAACTGCCACGAGAACTAGGTGACCTCTGCTCCGAAACACGTAGAACGTTCTCCAAAGTCTGGCTTATCGGGTTTACAAAAGCAAAAATGAGGGCAACAAGGTGCAAATAAGGGTCCAAATTAAAAGGCATCATATTCATAACAAGAATAAGTGAAGGTGGGGTTCCTTAAGAACTGCTTGATACTGTTACCAAGTACCAAAATGTCAGTGGTTGTCTTGTTAGAGCACTTGTACTGGTCACAACGAACAATTGGAAAAAAATCCTGAGGCGGGCAAAAACGAGTTGTAGGAGAAGTTGAAGAAACAATTTAAGTTCCCAAAAGGAACGGAAGAAGTTGTAAAGAAATCAAATTGATCTCGTGCGGCAATAAACTTTGTGGTTGGAAGAGTGAAATGAATGCCTATGTTAAGGATAATAAGGTCACTAGCCTTAAAAATTGGGAAAAATGACACAACCTTAGTGGAAAGAATTTGTTCGTCAAAAGACCACACCTGAGGTTGTAGCCCTAAGTCAAGCTAAGTTTGAGATTGCAAAGAAGAACACATACAACCATCGCTTTGGGTCTACCGAATATGCCACAAAACTTGAGAAACGACATAGGATAATAGAGGACACAGTCAGCGAGGGCAATCCTGACCTGATAAAAGGTTGTGATGATCGAACTAGGTGGTGGGTGTTAGCTCAGTAGGTTTGACCAGTGAGGGAAACTTGCAAAGCCGGAATTTGTAACCAAAGTAGGGAAGAGATTACCAGAAGTAATTGAAAAGCAAGAGAAGGGTCTCTTCAAGCCGGTGAGGGAGAAGAACCAACCTACTGCGGCCCTAGGCAATCCTAAACAAAGTGGAGGGGTCTGAGCAATCTTTTCGCAAATTTCTTGGAAAGAGGGGTTCCCAAACAACGCAACATCATATAGAAAACATGATAAATTCAAGAAGACACTTAAAGATGCAGTTAAAGAGAAGGTTAAGGAATATTGAACAAACTTAAAGAATTAGGCAATTGGTTTCTGAGAATAAGAGCGTTGGTGCCCATGGAAAATGAGGTGTTGTTATCTCCAAGCCTTTCCTAGCAATATAGAACCAGTGCCAATTGCCTTTATTGTTGATCATATTGTTGAGGACAAATCTTGTTGTCTTCTTGTCCCCATCGGTAGAATAGGGAACAAAACAAAACAGTTTGCCATTGATATAGCAAAATCATATCACATTTCAACGATAATCCCCTTTCGATGTAATATAATGTGGTGCAAGTTCTTGAGATCATCAACAATAATTTTGAAGATTATGAAATATGTCACAATACTCCGTAGGGGATAACAACACTGGGGCAAGTTGTCAACAGGTTAATCCTTTGGCACCGACATGACATCATGTTAGACGATGAGCCAATATCGAGTCTCATCGCATCTCTGAAGACCTCAACTTTATATTGTACGCTGAAGGTTCACAAATAACCAATCCCTTTATCTCCAAGCTAGGACAATAGTAAAGATAAAGCAACAAGTTGAACAATAGGTTGAAGCAGCAGAAGGGCATGCTGAAGATATTAAGGCAAATGTCCAACTCCGAACTACTACTCCTCTGACAGTTCATTTACAAGTTAGCTCATACAAAATAAGGAACCAATAGAGTCAGTGTAAAAGTATCTTATACTAATTAAGAAAATAGATTCAACATCTCATGCTTCATACATGCTAGCAATAGAAAATAATGGGATGTGGGAAGAAGACGACAAAGTTCATACTCGGGTTTCCTAATTCATAAAAAACAGGATCTCGATATACAGGAAGGAGGACATTCCTCCTAAATTCATGAAAGGGAAGCCATGCATGATAATAATACAACTTAGCAAACAACCTTTCCTACTCAGGAGAATGCACGAGTGGTACACATTGTGCAACACTATTTATGATCTTTCCAATGTCACATTTCTTGTGACAGAAGAAGCATTTTGCAACGAAGCAGTGAACGGGGCTTGTTCACTCATTGAGATTATAACAATCCCATGCTTCTTTTTAGGATGGAATACATGGATGAGAAAAAAGTTAAGGGCAAGACGGTGATGCTTGACCCGATAAGGATTGTGTCGGCATTTTGGAAATTGAATACTAAATTTGTATTGAATCACGTTCATCTTTGTATGGCTAGCTACAAAAAACAAGATATTTCTCCTTGTTTTGGCAAAAAAGGCCCTACATCCAGAGGGAGTCTATCTGTGATCTTTGTTAGCTCGAAAGGCGAGAGAACATATTACAAGCGAGTCATGTTCGAGTACATGAACTCTAAGAAAATAAGAAGAACTCTAGGAAAGTAATATGTAAATGAAACGCGCATGGGCGTATGAAAGTAAGGCACGAATGCATGTGCGTCAAAGGAAAAGTGTGTAAGGTAAAATGCGCAAGTAAAGCGAGTCCAAAGTGGCTTGGCCCCTTCGCGAAAATCCTTGGTGTTCATTTTACAGGAGGGAGAGTCTGTCCTATCTAATCGACATTCCTCATAATGGGGCTGGTTTGTATAGTGTTTGTTCTAAGCACCTAGTCTTCCCAAGGTGTAGAAGCTTTAGAGTCTTGTCTTCTTCTTCGTTGCCAAGGCACTGTCTTATGTATGGGGTAATCATTCCTCTGTGACAGATGGGACGGATGGCAGGCTTATCCTGCAGCTAGTCATGTCATGTTTTTATCCCTTCTACTGAAGTCACTGTGCCCACCATCTGTCATAAATGTCCCCAACAGGCCTCTCCCAATCTTGAGCCCGGGAGGAATCGTTCGCCCGACCTCTCGGGTTGGGACTTGGGCCGGCTGTATACCCTGACCTCGTCAGAGCTGGGTGTTGGAGGCTGGCCCCTCCTTGAGTAGAGGGTAGCTAAAGTTTGTAGCCGCATAGTGCTCACGTACCATCGGATCCCGTATGTTCGGTACCTCAGGTATAGAAATATGTTAGTAGCCCTCGAGCCTTTGACCAGTTTTCGCGAAGTTGGTTGTAGGTTGAACTCGCGCTCGTGTCGGGGACCCTGAGAAACAAGTTTAAAACATTTTAATATCAGTTCAATATACACGTCTGACCCCTAGCGGCCCGAACTACTTCTGGTGGCGCAGGCGCCTGGTTGTTGTTAGCCCAGATCACGTGGCAGACACCGAGCCTCTTACGAGGCTAGTTTGTTAGTTCGTAAGTTTATTTGCCCCCCCCCCCCCCCCCCCCCCCCGCCCGACGAGCCGTCCGTGGCTCGAATCAGTGAGCAGATCGGAAAGCTCCCAGGTTAGGGTCTAAAGAATTATCTAATGAATAATTGTAGGATCTAAGAGCACGTGAAAATCTACCAGAGAGGGGGTGATTGATAGATTTGAAACTTTTTAATTGGAAGCAACAAAAACCCCTCGGTAGAAAAGCAATTTGATAAAACAACTGTGTGTGTGACTGATGTAAACGTGTTTAACCATGAAAAAAGTGGTAGAGATTGTAGAGAATCAATTCACAAAGACACCACAACAAGAATCACTTGAAACCGTCGACTAAAACTCAAGTTATAGTCAAATCCCTAAGCAAAAGTCAATCAGTTCTAATAGAGAAAAAACGGATCTGTTACGTTGCAAAGAAACTCGTGTAACTCAATGACCAAGAAACCAATGGATCTTTTCGACCATACCTTCACATCAATAACTCTTCTGCATGCCTTGGAACAATGTTGCCACATCTATGCACCCTTGCACACATGCAAACACTTTAAAACATCCATGATACTTTCATATGCATTGTTCTTGACCCAAATATGCTGCGTGACCTCCTGATCAACTCAACCAAAATTTCTCTCGGACATGGTTGTTGAATCTCATCTTCTATTTGAGACTAGTTCAATTGATCGTCATGACCAGCCATGTCTTGACCTCAAGAAACATCTGCACATGAATAAACAACCAATTCTTCCGAGTACAAGTCCTTAAATTGACTTGCGTTAGTTCAAAAACCACAACACCTTATGTGAGCACCTCACGTAAGCATATTAAAAACATAGTAAAATAGTATCCACCATGATTTGCCATAACACATCAAAAGCATCGTAAATGAATACTAAGCAAACTTCCCATAAGACAAAAAGTAATTTTAAAACATCGCAAGTTAAAAATAGAAAAGTCGAACATAAATGAAAAGATCAGACAGTCTGAAGTGCCATTTGTAGAAATGGTTACTCCCAATATGCATTGAATAAGTTCGGATAGTCCAAACTAATCGATAGTAATTGTTACTCCCGATACATAGTGAAAAGTTCAAACAATGCAAAGTGTGTTGTGCAGTAATAACTTAATGTATAAATGTTACTCCCAAATGCACATTTGAAAAGATCAGACAAACCAAAATGAGTTTCTCAGGTATATTCAAAACTTTGCATATAAACCCTCACTTTTAGCATAATTGCCAATGTATTCAGCACCTAGTTCTAACAATTCCCCCCTTGATGAATACATTGGCAACACCACCTAGTATCTAACATTGACTCATTCACATTTCATGAAAAGTTTTGACAAAAGAAAATGATCCACCTTTTTGAAAGCCAAAAATCAAATGAGAAGAAAACTTTCCCTTAAAAAATTCTACCCCTAAGGATGTACACCCCCCTGGGAAGAATGTGTAAATCAAAACATTTGTGAATATACAATTTGTGACATATTTCTCCCCTTTGACAATGTATTCAACACGGTTTGAATGAGAAAATTTAAATGTTTATGAGCATAGTATGACATATACATATAAAACAAAGCTCATCCAAGCCATACTTTCAAGTAACTTACACTATCACATCAATGTGATACATAAAGTTGTGTAAGCCATGCTAGAGATCAAGTGTTATTTCAATTTAAGCAAGTCATGATCTTCCTATCTCAACTATTTCAAAACTTGAAAGCATGCCACGGGTTTTTTCCTATGTTAGCTCGCAAGAAAACTTGATTTGAGACATAACAAGCTATTGGAATTGCATCTACCCAAAACTTGCTAGGAGTTTGATATTTATGAAGCATATTCCTAGCTAGGCATCTCACCTAAGGTTCTGTTCTTTCTATCTACAACACCATTTTGCCGAGGTACATATGGTGAAGAAAATTGTGATCTATTGCTTTTTCAGCAAAAAAGTGATCAAATGATTGATTTTTAAATTGAGTTCCATTATCACTTCTCATTGCCTTTAAAGATCCTGGGTGGTCAAGTGAAAGTCTAAGAAGCAAACTTCTAAAGTAGACCCAAGTGTATATACAATAATCATCAACAATTACAAGCACATACCATTTACCTCCAAAAGATTGAACATGTGAAGGACCAACGGTGTCGAGGTGTAAAAGTTGTGTCTGTGTTGTTGTCGTTGTCATTGCGAGTGGAGCATGTGAACTTACAACCATCTTAGCATGTATACAAGAGGAGCACACAATTTCTCTATCCCCTTTAAGCGTAGGTAACCCACGTATCGATCAATACCACTAACACGTGTGAGGTGATCGAATCCTATGTAACCAAATCTACGATGCCAAAAGTATAAGTCCTTTGGTTCATTATCAACTAGACACCTATGCGCAGAGGATGACATATCAAAATTAGCTTTAAAAACTCTTCCAAATGGAACGTGTTAAACATAAGCTCACCATTTGAATCTAAAACTTTGCAGCAAATTTTAGTAAAAATTACTTCAAGATTTTCATCAAGCAATTGTGAAACAGAAAGCAAGTTGTATTTCTATTTTTTATCAAGCACCACATCTTTCAAAGTGTAGTGATTATTAACTCTAACTGAACTCTTTCAAGTTATGGGAGTTGAAGAATTATCGACGAAAGTAACATTTTCTACAAGTGATACAAAAGAGAGGGAGGAGAATATTATTTGTTACCTGTCATGTGACATGAGCAACCTGAATACACAAGCCAATTGTTCTCGTTCCTCAAGCATGTAACCTACAAAGAAGCACAATACATCGATGACTCAACACTAGGATTAGTCAAAAGCCTTTTAGGAATCCAGTACTGAGTCACATGACATCCATCAGGAATAATAAGAGAAAGCTAATAAAATATAGCATGTTCATGAGCCAAAATTTGATAATTTTTGCACTTAACTATTGACCTACGAGGTATGACATGTGTAGTATGAAAACAGTAGGTTTGGAAGCAAATTTTGCATGTTTTTGACTCTTCACAGCAGGTTGAAAGTTTCTAACAATCAGTTCAACACGTGCAACAAATTTTGCTTGATTGTTATGTAACCTAGCATGTATTCCTTTCTTTTTATGTTGTTTAGCTAGTCTATATAAAAAATATGATATAACCATCTCTACCACAGTAGTTACAATGAAATTTACCTTGATGTTCATGTCTAGATGAGCAAGCAACATGTTTGCTAGCAATGGAATGAGAAAACACCCCTGCTGACCTAAAAACCACATCTTTTTGTTTAGGAACTGTTTGAATCAAACCACTTCCTAGTGACTTTACAACCTTAGATGGAGGTGCCTTAGCATGAGCATGAGATCTAAAACCTAAACCAGTTTTATCATTGCAAGTCTTAGAAGAATTAAGCAGCAAGTTTAGATTCTTATTTCCACTAAAGAACTGCTCTAGTGTCCTATGCATGTCAAGTTTTTTGGCTAGGTCAAACAAGTTTTACATTAAGTTTTTCCTTTTACTTTGCAATCAGAGCAACAATTAACTTCATGAGAATGTAAAGCTTTGTTAAAAACAGAAATCTCATTCCTAGCATCATGTAGTTTCTTATTAAGATCATCATAGCTATAACAATGCGAATCAATTGTAGAACAGCTAGCATCTTTTTCTGTTTTTATCATTAAGTGCAGTAAGATTTTTGTTCTTTTCTATTTCAAGTTCAAGTTATCAAGAGTGGAGTTGTGCAAACTTCTTAGAGAGGACATTTGTTCACAAATTAGTTCACATGATGAACAAGAATCATCACTAGAAATCAAGGATTTTACCCGATTAATTACAAATTCAAGTGATTCAATTTTAACAGCATTGTCCCTAAGTTTTTGTCCTTTTTTAAGTACAGTAGTGGCACGAGAAATAGCATCACAAATTCCCTTGAAAAAGGGACATACCTCATCATTGTCTCTGATAAGTTCGGCTTCCTCTATTCTTGAACTTGAGTTCCTTGCCGTGAAACACATATTTTTCCAAAATATCTTCATCTTCATCACTTGCAGTGTCTACATCGCTCGAGCTGAAATCTTGGAGTGCTGAGATAAATCTATGTATCAGTTGGCGACTTGTAAAACCCTTCTTCTTGTTGTTGTTGGCATAGGAGGACTTGAACTTTGTTTGCCTCTCATTACGGGGAGTAGAACCTGAAAGGTTACGGCAATTTTTACAAAAACATCCAAACTCAACGCATTCGAAGCATCGTTGAGAACCGAGCAGAGAGGAGTGCTAGCTACTTCTCTGGAAACTTTTCAAATTGTTCAATGGTTAGCGAGGATAGAAAAGCAAGTGTACCGCATCATGAAGATTTGCTAAAACTAGGCATCTCAAGTTGTGAAACAAATGCAAGAGAATCGTTGGGATTTTTATGTGATATAATGTCAAGTTCATGAGTTCGTAACTTGGAATATAGCACTTCTAAGGTAAGTGTAGTCATGACAGTGGATTCACGAGTAGATGTAACTTTCATCTCCCAAACAACATGTCTAATGCACTTCACAATTTCCAAGCATTTTCAGCATATGAAAAATTAACTATGACACTTCGTAAGTTGCTGAGAATTCTATTAAAGAGAAGTGCTAGCTCCTCCTTTGGAAACTCTTCAATCTATTCAAGGGTTAGCGAGGATAGCAAAGCAAGTGTACTATTGACAGCTATTATATACCAATTTCACCCATCAATATAACTCAAATATGTGAAGGAAATACCATTTCCTGCACACAGTGCATCACCTTTCCATTTAACCTATTTCTACTTGTCCTTGGAGAAATTGGTGCATACAGGTATTTTATACAAAATTGAAGTGAAACAAGGGGATGATTCCTATAAAATATCATCCCATCCAATTAAGTGCCAACATGTGGCACCACATAGATCAAATGGTCCACAAACAGAAGTATCTAAGGCCATACAATGGTGTACACCCTATATCAGTCAATGGGACCCACCTATAAGCCACCTGGAGAAAACACAGGCCGTTTGGAGCCAGGACCAGGTCGACCGACCTAGTGGTTCGGGCGACCCCTTCCTGGCGCCAAACCCGGTCAGTTTCCACGTGTTGGCTCCTCCCGGCTTGCAGAAGTCATTGATGACTGATTCGCGCTCTTTCGATGGCGGGAACCAACCCTTTTACACCTATAAATAGGAACCCTCACCCCTCACTTCGACACACACCACTTGAGCATCATTCTATTGTATACACTAATTCTCTTAGACCTTAGTGGAGTTAGGCTATAGGGAGGAGAGCCTCTAGTCCCAAGTCCAAATTGGAAAAGGTATGGCTCATGTATGTTTTATTATATTTGTGACTTTATGCATAATAAAGATATTAACTTTAGTCTTCTTTTATTTATATACTTGAATGAAGCGTTTCTTGTTTGATTGTGGAGTCCATGTATGTAGTAGGAGTAGTCTTTATGATTATGCCATATCACTCTTAGTCTATTATCATAAACACTATAAACCCCCACTATAGTCTACTTAGTTATGATATGATCATGTTGATATGAATAACTTATGCTATGTCTCAACATTGGTTCAACGATGTTTAGGTTAGTCATTGCCTTAAGATGGCTTGTGTCATGACTCTTAAGGTATTTACTTAATATGCTAGATTGGTGCTAGGATAGTTAAGTAACGTTGGATGTCTCGTAGACCCACATATTCAAGAGGTAGGCAGTAGGTGGTGATAGCCCTACCTGTTCTTTTTAATCCTCCACATTTGGCTATACCACAGGCTCTTGGCAGGAGTCGTCCTAGTATTGCTAGGGGTAAACCGGTGCTCGATATGTTGAACAATTTAGCATAAATATTCACCATTGACATGCTCAATAGTATCTAACCTAGGTTATGTATATGTATATTAGAAGCATTTTAGGAGTAACTCCACAACTCTTAGTCTAATATCCATTTGGACCCATTTACACCTTAGAATAGATTACTTAGGTGTGTGTCACACTACCCATATTATCGACTTACCAATGTCTTGATAATTTATTAGTATCCCATAGCTTGATCAAAAGAATATTGTCTACTTTACTCTGTTGCCTTCCTTTGGGATAAATATGATAACCTTGGGAATACTCTTTGGTGAAATGCTACACGACAGTTTCCGTGTGCTTGCGGACCTCATCTCTTTCAAGAGATGATCTGTGATGTAAGAAACATCAACAAGCATTTTTGGCGCTGTTGCCAGGAAGGCAAAGGAAGTGAAGGATAGCTATCACTTTTGATTAAGCTATAGGTACTAATAGTTATTAGACAGGATTACACTTGTTTTTTTTCTCCTTTTGTGTGAAAACAGGGTAGTGTTGGCTATGGTATGGCCAACGAGGATGCAAGTTCTCAACCGCGAGATGATTCATGGCGTATCCCAATAAATATCCGCTAGGCAACACCATTGCTTTCGCGAAAGAATTTCAGTTGCCAGTAGGAGCCAAAGTCCTCTATCCCCAAGCTTGGGGGGGGGGGGCTCCAAGAGTTCTTCTTGGTTGGGCTCCATCATGGGGTGGATAGTTGGCTCCTCATCCGAAATTCATGTAATGGGTTGGTCCACCAATCCATGACCACTTTTGTGCTTGAGCTGAAGAAGTCCCGTTCTCATTCCCATGGATGAGAATATGGTCTCCACTCAGGGGTGGATTGAAGAATGCTCTAGTTCCCTTAGCTTGGCATGCACACCACTTAGGCAGGGTGGACATGTTGGCTATGTAACTACACCTCCCATTGAAGTATCATTAAGATCAAGACAATGGAGAAGTATTTCGATGATCCAAGCCATGGATATTCACATGATTTGTGAAAATCCATGACAACATGGGACACTTGGGGAATCATTTTCTTAAGACCCATGGGGATTCTATCTTTCAAACAACAACTCCAATGGCTACCATTCACAAGGAGGTCAAGGGTCGAATCAGTATCACCCTTGTAATCAAGGAGGCTATGAGGATTTCAAGGGATTTAAGTTCAACTAGCCTACCTTGAAGTATCTTGTCCATGGCCAATCAAGAAATCAAGACAACATGAAGCTCTTGGCCAAGGACAAGAATCTTAAAGAGCATTCAAGATCCAAAATATCCCACCATCACTTGTTGGGATTCCTACCCTTCAACCAAGCCCATGCAAACTAGGGCAAGTGACATTATGAATGAAGCATTTTTTGTTTGATTATGGAGTCCACATGTCATCATTCCCAAGGGAGCTTTTGATCCATGATCAAAGTATGGTTAACCTTAAGGAATGCCAAGAAGGTCGAAGTGGCACCCCTAAGGAAGGAAAAGCCTCACCATGCTCTTAAAAGAATATCTTCAAGAAGGAAAATCCGTCACTACATCAACAAGTCTTCATCAAGACGACGGAGAGGCTAGGGCCATCATGTGGTCCACATGTCCAACTAACATGACAAAGGAGATTTGGCATGTCAACCAAGAGAAGTTGTCCACATCTTCAACTCCGGGATTGGACGACAAACCATCGCACTGAAAAGGACGGAGGTAAGTCCCACTCATCGGACTTCATAAATTCAGTGAGTCCTTGCCAATAGGTTAATTGGTAGTTATATAATATTTGATTTCCCAAGTGCATATTTGAATTACCCATCAATCTTTGCATTTGCATTTAGCATGTTTCAATTTTCACACTTGCATGTTGGAAAGTAAAATTTCCAACCATCCTAAAAACTAAAATTTTGAATTAGGAAATAAATTTATTCTGATATGAACCTTGGGCGTAACCACTTGAATTCATCTTCCTAATTCAACCGAGAAATATTTCCCTTAATATTCCATGCATTTGCAAGTTGTTTCAAGTTGGGAAAAACAATTTGACAAAGCGTACAACATGCTTTTTAGCTAACGTAACCCATTTTCGAGTTGTTTTGTTTGTTCTTTATTTTTTGCAGCCAGGACAAAATATGTAAAGAGGTTGGAAGACCCCCATCAAGTGCATATCATCCATCGATGTCATTTTGGGTTCATGGTGGAGGAATGCTCAAGATGGTGGTCCAATGGAGGAACAAGATGAAGCTCATTCAACTCCAACCTCAACTTGGCAGTAGACATTAAACCTGAAGGCTGCACAAAAATTCATGGTCATGAGTTTCTCACACAACGACCTTCAACCAAGACTACTCTTCAGTTGAGGTACAAGTTTAGATTTTCCGTCGTTTGAATTGCATTAGGATTGAATGAATCTGGCCTACATTGGTAAGGAAGTTTCACACCTTCTCATCATTTAATTCTTATGCATCCTCACGAGAGTAAGTGTTGACATTACTCTTTTTGATTCTTCAAAAAGGAATGCCACCTTACATGGGAATAAATCTAAAGAAGTACCTAGAATTTCATAAGTATTGCTAAAATTGACTTAGACATTTTCTGCCTAGGTAATGATTATGGAATGACTTAATGGTTGAATTGGTATGTCGCAACCTAGGAATAGTGGTGTCCAAAAATTTGATTTTAAACTCATTCATGCATGGATCACTAAATTTCAATTCCTAGGCAAGAAACTAAAAATGTTCAGGAGAATAAAATTGAGAATCTTGTTTGCCATGACCCAAATGATAAATATTTGCTCTTGTAAAAAACTATGATGGTTAGAAATTTTACAAGATGAAGGGATCCATATAGTGTATTTGTATCACTTGCATTGCTATGAGTAGGAGCTTTAGAAAATGTTCAACTTGATTTATCCATAAAGCCCCACTCCTAGCAATGATTCAATTATTGTTCATGGATACACTAGAAATTGGACCCAGTGCATCTTTGATCTTGTTCTTCCCCGTACGTAAAAATGAAGATTCGGTTACCTAACCCAAAAATTCATTTGTACAAGTATCGGGAGCTAACCATCCATCCCTATCATAGAAACCCTCTAGCAACCAATAGGCTGCTACGAATATATGAGAGCATTATGCTCTCAACTATAATAAGCACTCATTCAAGCTCAAGGGAATTGCCACCATCAATTGGTGTAAGTTATTCATTTGTGGCTAAAATGTATGATGTACCTTAACCAAGGAATGACAAGATGACATCCAATGTATATTGGGTGCAAGTAGTTCCGATGTGGGCATAAGGTATTTTATACCTTAGCCAAGGAACAATGGATCACACTCAACCCATGTCTTGTGCACGTCATCCCTTTGTGGTTATATGTATGTTGTACCTTAGTCAAGGAATAACAAATCATACTCAACACATGTTGGGTACAAATCACTCCTTTGTGGCTAAAGGGTATCATTACCTTAGCCAAGGAATGACGGATCACACCCAATGCATGAGGGATACAAGTTTTTCCTTTATGGCAAGAAGGTAATACACCTTAGCCAAAGAATGACAGAACACACTCAAAGCATGTTGAGTGCACGACATTCTTTTGTGCGAAGGGTTATCACTATCCTAGCCAAAGAATAAGAAGGTACATCCAACCTATAGAAACCTTGAAGTGTGGATGAGCAACATCGTCAACACTCTCCCCAACCACACTCATGAAACACATGGAAGGCAATCCAACGTCAACACTCAACCCTCCAATGCCAATGCCATGCTGCAACAAGGTTAGGCAAACCTCATGGCCTACATCCGTCATTAGGGTTTCATCCCCTAGCGTGGACCTTGAACAAGAACAAGCTTGGGGGAGGACCACCACTTGAGGTAACTTGTATCACACCCTTTGCATATTTATTTTTCATTCACGATCATCCACCGTGCATATAAAAGAAACTTAAAAATAAGTAGCATAGACTTCCTTTTAAAATAAAATAAAAGATGTGCGTAAGAATGATTTGAAATTCGCATAGATAAAATGGTGAATAGTTGCTCTGTTTTAATTTTCCTGAGTCCCTAGTTTACAACTTACTAATCTCCAAAATATTGCTTTCATGGCTAGAATTACTTTTGCCTTGATTCAAAAATTGTGGGTAGCAAAAGCTTAATCCAATTCTAAGTTGTTGTGAGATATGATATAGTGATAGGTCTGCTATTCCTAGTTTGAAAGTGAAACTTAGATTTCTGGAGAAATTCTAAAAAGATTTAAGTTACTCTCATTTGATTGAAAATACCTACCAAAGCCATATGAGACATTACATTGATAGACCTTATGCATATGCTATTTGTCTTCACATTGATCTTTGTCAAACTAGTATAGACCTATGTGAGATTTCATTCATTACTTTTTGAATTCAAGGCTTCACTTGCACATGTTGTACTTCTACACTAGAAGTAAGCAAATTCCCATCATACCACCATTCCACAATGAAAAGAGAAACTCCATACTATTCATGCTTAGTACACTCTCAAAATTTATTGCATTAAAAGGGAGTCAAAGACATGGATACAAGAAAAAGAAAATGCATGCTTACATCAAAAGCATAAGAAAAAAAAAGAGAAAAGTAGCTATGTTTCATCCAAAATAAATGAGAGAGTCCACTCAAAAAGGAGTGATCTCAAATATCCTCATCCAATTCCATTCCATCACACATGCACAAGTCTTGAATCAAATAGTCTTGAATTAATTTCTCCTAAGGCTTGCTTTTTTGACTTAGCAATATTATGTGTCGCAAATATGCCTACTATATTCCCTACCATGCTCCATATACAAGCCTTATTTAGTGGTAGGGTGAATTTAGGCAAAATGCCTTGGTAGGACATATTTCCACTACACATAAATGAGAGACTGGAAGAATCAAATTGAGGTACTTATAATCTAAATTGAACTCTCCAAAATATGAGTGGAACTTGATTTCTAGGGTATGTGTGCTCCATTTGCTGTTCTATCATTCCACCACTCATGAATAGATGGCATAAGCCCCATAATGACTTAAGATGGGTGAAGTACCTGCCAAGTTTTGCAATACTAGGTAGAGTATTTTTTTTTCACATGGAACTTTTGAAGAGAAGAACATTGTAGCAACTCCAGGTCATCAACCTAAAGTCTTTACTTTGCTCGGGACAATCAAAGGATATGCTTGGGGGAGTTTGTTGAGGGCTGTTATATACCAATTTCACGCGTCAATATAACTCAATTATGTGAAAGAAATATCATTTCTTGCGAACATCACCTTTTTATTTAAACTATTTCCACTTGTCCTTGGAGAAATTGGTGCATGCAGGTATTTTATACAGAATTGAAGTGAAACAAGGGGATGGATCTTATAAAATATCATCCTAGTCAATCAAGCGCTAACATGTGGCACCACATGGATCAAATGACCCACAAACAGAAGTATGTAAACCCTATATCAGTCAATGGAACCCACCTATAAGCCACTAGGAGAAAGCATAGGCTGTTTGGAGCTAGGACCCGGTCGGCGGACCTGGTTGTTCGGCCGACACCTTCTTGGCGCCAAACCCGGTTAGCTTCCACTTGTTAGCTCCTCTCAGCTTGAAGAAGTCGCTGATGACTGATTCAAGAGCTTTTGGTGTGGGAACCGATCCTTCTCTACCTATAAATAGGACCCCTCACTTTAAAACACACCATTTGAGCATCATTCTATTGTGTACACTAGTTCTCTTAGTCCTTAGTGGAGTTAGGCTATAGGGAGGAGAGCCTCTAGTCCCGAGTCCAAATTGGGAAAGGTATGGCTCATGTATCTTTTCATATAATTGTGACTTTATGCATCATAAAGATATTATCTTTAGTCTTCTTTTATTCATATACTTGGATGAAACATTTCTTGTTTGATTGTGGAGTCCATGTATGTGGTAGGAGTAGTCTTTATGATCATGTCATATCACTCTTAATCTATCATCATAAATACTACACACCACCACTATAGTCTAAATAGTTATGATATGATCATGTTGATATGAATAACTTATTCTATGTCTCAACATTGGTTCAACAATGTTTAGGTTAGTCATTGCGTTAAGATGGTTTGTGTCATGACTCTTAAGGTATTTACTTAATATGCTAGCATGGCTCTAGGATAGTTAAGTAACGTTGGATGTCTCGTAGATCCACAGATTGAAGATTTGCATTGACACTTCGCAAGTTGTTAACTTTAATCTTCCAAAAGTAATAGAGATTGTAGGCATGTCATTTTGTAACTTTAATCTTCCAAATTAACAATTTCCTAGCATTTTTAGAATCTAAAAATGTAGCATTGACACTTCGCAAGTTGTTGAGAATTTTATTAAGGGAGCAAAGAAACCATCAATCGACTCACCAAGTTGTATCTCAAAACGCATGCATTCTTTTTTGAACATTTCTTTGCATACCTCTTTGATCGTGTTGGATCCTTCGCTGTAGTCGCAAAATGCTTTTCACACAACATATGCATATCGGAGATGTGCAACACGATCCAAGTCGTTTTGAGTCAATCATTGGATAATCAAGTTTTGTGCCTCGTTGTTGTTGTCGCTGTCTCTCATGTTTGCAGCTGTTACTTCATTGTTTCATGGCATATTGAAGTGCTTGAAGACCTTTTCTCATATGGCGAAGACCTATGCTTGTATGTATGCCTCCATATGCTCCTTCAAAACCTGAAAATCAATATCGTCGAACAGACAAGGTTTTTTGCAGTATTTCTCTGTGATGATTAGCAAAACACATCCAAATCACAAATATTAGAGCATTGTGGCTTTGTTACCAACTGTAGGATCGAAGAGCACTTAAAATCTACCAGAGGGGGTGAATGGTAGATTTAAAACCTTTTATGCGGAAGCAACAAAAACCCTTCGGCAAAAAATCAATCTGATAAATAAACTGTGTGTGCCACTAATATAAACATGGTCAACAATGACAAAAGTAATAGAGATTGTAGATAATCAAGTTACGAAGACACCAAAACAAGAATCACTTGAAACAGTCGAGTAAAACTCAAGTTATAGCCAAACCCTAAGCAAAGGTCAATGTGTTCTAATAGAGGAAAAACAGATCTGTATGTTGCAAAGAAACTCGTGTAACTCAAGTGAAATTTTCCCAAATGATAGACAATTGAGTTGGGAAGACAACACAAAAATAACAATGACAACTAGATCAGTCAAACTTGAGTTATGATCAAAATGTAAGGCTGCGCAGAAACTCGATGAGAAAGACTTGATGAAAACAAGTCGGACGTACAAGGCACTAAAGCTCCTCCGAAACTAGGAAATTTATTCAATGAAACACAAGAGCAACAGACACTATTCATGCTTTCCACGAGCCCTGGCCCCCTTTCTTATATAACCAGCCCTAAGGCAACTCCAATCCAACTAGGACTTCCTACTCCTAGTTGGATTAAACCGAAACATTCAATAACCGCTCAAGACTATTCCATACACAGATAGAATGAATATTAAGACTTCCAAACAGCTTAGGATCATCAGAGACATTCCTAAAACAACTCAACTTCATGCACAACACGAAATCTAAGCAACATGAACATGAAACAATCCAAAAATGAACCATAACAGCCTCAGCCGCAACCTGAGTGCATAATGCAGCAGGTTGGACATTTCTGGCCATATCTTCATGTCCATAACTCTTCTCAATGGCTTGGAACAATGTTTCCATGTCCATGCACATGTGTATACACTTTCCAAAAACATCCACGATACATTCATATGCATTGTTCTTGACCAAAACATGTTGTGTGTCCTCCCGATCAACTAAACCACAATTCCTCGCGAACATGATTATTGAACCTCATCTTCTCTCTAAGACTAGTTCAATGGATCATCATCACCAGCCATGTCTTGATGTCAAACAACACATGCACATGAGCAAACAAGCTATTTTCCAAGCACAAGTTTTCGACTTCACTTTCGAAACCATAACACCTTAAGTGAGCACCTCACATAAGCATGTTACCGACATAGGAAAATATTATCCACCATGACCTGCCATAACGCGTCAAAAACTTAGTAAATGAATACTAAGCAAACTTCCTATAAGCCAAAAACAAGTTTGATACATTGCAAGTTAAAAACAGAACAGCAGAACATAAACAAAAAGTTCGGACAGCCTGGAGTGCTCTTTGTAGTAATGATTACTCTCGATATGCATTGAATAAGTTCTAACAGTCCAAACCGATCGACAGTAACTATTACTCCCGATACACGGTGAAAAGTTCAGACAATGCAAATTGTGTTGTGCAGTACTAATTGAAGGTAACTGTTACTCCCGAAGGCACATTTGAAAAGATCGGATAGTCTAAACTGAGTTTCTCAGGTATATTCAAAACATTGCATGTAAAACCTCTATTTTAATATAATTGCCAATGTATTCAACACCTAGGTCACACAGTAATCCAAGTGAAACCCGGTCGAGCAAGTTTGTTTGGGGCAATTGGAACGCATCCATCATTGATTATTAAAAATGGCAGCATGTGAGGGCACGCATGCCCAAGTTTCACAAATTCGCCCGGGGACATCTACATAGTTCCTGGGTCTACCTAGGGACCTGAGTGGGTCAAGAACCAACCCTTCGTCAAGATACTAAGGAGTCGTGGAGCTAAGACTTCTACATGGTTGGAGACATCGGGGGGAGCCGCTCTGCCAAGTAAGCCCTACTATAGGCCATCTCAAGTCATCCATCCCTAACTCTTGTTTGTCTCAGACAACACACTATTACCTGTCAGATAGGTAGGCGCCCTAAACTACACGTGGCCCCAAAAGTGACCCGAAAACTTACCCATCTAACCTGAGCCTACTGTGCTATGGGTGTAGTGCTGCAGGAGACGAGGAGGCATCGTACAACTTGGAGTTGGTGCCGGTACGACTTAGAAGAAGGCACGCCACTAGGCCAATTCAATTTGTCACTAGTTTCTAAATATATCAAGGGCGACTCTCATAAGATTGATTCCAAGGGGTGTTGGTTACTGGTGTCGAGGGCCCATGGCACACTATGTGGCGCTCCAGTCTAGGGACCCACCATGATACGATTGCCAAGGCTATGCATCTTAAAGGCCCACATCTGCCCTCAATCGTCGTATGTGCTCCGAAGAACTCTCACCTCTAACCTTTGCGTCGAGCACTATAAAAGGTCCTTGGGTTTCCAACCCTTACCTCCTCTGTGTTTCATTTTTTGTCCAATTATCCTCGTGCTCTATCATTCCTCTAGAAAAACTGGAGAGTTAGACCCACGCCGGCGAGAAGCAAAAGAAAAAACTTCCACTGTCACAAAAGAAAAATGAAAGAGCGGAGCCCGTCCTCTTTTTGCCTGAAGAAGCTTGATGACTTTGTTTCTCAGGGCCTAATGTTGCCTGACGACCATAGCATCGCCCCTTGTCCTGATGGCGAGTGCATCCTCCGATCGCGAGACAACAAAGTCGTGTCCTTCCAATCTGTCCACCATCGGGGCCTAGGGCTGCTGGCAACATGATTCCTTTGGGGCCTCCTTAATGAGTATCGACTGGAGCTCTAGCACTTGACGCCGAACTCGGTGCTTCACATCTCGGTGTTCGTCATCCTGCGTGAGGCCTTCCTTGAAACAACTCCCCACTACTTCCTTTGGAGGCACTTCTTCTACTTCCATTATTCCCAAACTACAATTCCTCCCTTTGACTCTGTCTGGGGCCAGACCCAACCACGGTTGCCATGGTGTTTCCATCTTCTGCTATCACATTACCTCGAGGGCTGGCATCGAGAATGGTTCTACATTCGGAACATGGAGCCTGGCCTATCGACTTTCACTGGTAGAGTGCCAGTGCCTTCGAGGTTTTGGGGCTCGGGATGCTCGAAGAAGGAGCAAGGCCGCCTGGTGCTGATCCTAGGGGAAATGGAGAAGTTGAAGACAAAGGGCCTCACCAGTGAGATCATCCTCCAAACTCGTATTGGGCTGAGGGCCTTGCCGCTTGGGCACATGGCTAGTAACATGTTGGTTACGCCTACGTTGGACACCCAACGTGAGTGTCGCAGGAGCAGTTGTCGTTGTCCTAGGTTTCATAGAGGATGAGAGAACTCGTGAGACGAGCCCCAACTAATGCTACGAGCAGTCCCCTCCCAGTGTGCCAGGACCACCCCTCTTGGTGGGGCCTCACTAGGACCACTTGCTTTCCCAAACTGTTGGAGGACAAGGGGAGGAGTGCAAAGAAGGTGGCACGGGCCTTGGAGGAGAAGGCAAAGAAGGATTGGGTGAAGGCTCGAGGGATCCATCAGGAGGAGGGTCGCATGTTGTGGTAGATGGAGGTGAGGTCTGAAGAGTGGGATAGCCAAAGTCCTCCCTTGAGCTTGAGTCCTCCGAGACGGATGTTGGTTCTGGGTTAGAGATGCCTCGGGCTGAGGTCGATTCAGTTTCGTCGATCATGGTCCCTACGGACCAAAAGAGAGAGGCGGCATCAAGCTCCAACTAACCTGCTAAGGTGGCGAGGGTGTGCACCAGTCAGGGGCCGTCCTCCCCCTGGCACCGTGCTATGACATTCAAGATTCGGGTGCTCAGGTTATGCCTCTGCCGCCTGAGCCCAACACATTGGTCTGTCATTGAGTCCGGGACCGCTCGTGGGACATTCTCTTTTGTCAATATTTGCCCCATTCTTCAGTCCTTGATATTCTTCCTTTAGCATAATTCTCACGTTTTTCCTCAATGCAAGAGGTACAAGGTCAGCGTGGCTACTTTGTTCTGGAAGCTGATCACGGCCTCGCCCGCCTCGCAGTGGGTGGAGTCGATTCTACAAGCAGGAGCAGCCACTTCTGAGGATATGGTGGTAGAGGCGCGACCTCCACCACGTCCCAATGAGGTGGGCTTCCTCGCCGACAGAAGTTGTTTTGGCAAGCCTTGTGGTGTTGCCGGTGGGCGCTGTGTTTACATAGTCGACTATGGTCATCTCATCAAATTCGGAGGTGACATCGTCAGGGATAGTAGCAGAGGAGGCGACGACAGCGGCAGGGATTGAAGCGCAGCCCATGGCCCCTCCAGTGCTCCTATGGTGATGTCGCATAGGTGATAGGAACCATAATGCCACAGGCGGCCCTCGCTCTAACCGTTCCTCAGCCGTTAAGGGTTGGATATTGGATAGTCGACGCCCTTGTTCTGACCATTCCCCGGCACCCAGAGATCTCCGGCACTGTCAGGGGAGGTCAGGACACCTCCGGGTCCGTCGACGTGGAGTAGGCCGAGTGGGAGTGGCTCCATGATGGAGCCGTCAATGTGTGCTCGTAGCTTGATGGTGTCTAGTTCAATCTGGAGGTGGGGCTCGAGTAGGTCCTCAACGTGTTCAAGCATCTTTAGGGGCAGTCGTTGATGGGCGAGTGAGCTCCTGCGCTTGTTCTACATTTCGTGTTTGCTTCTTGTTGACCCAGTTCATTTTGCACAGGTTGGTGTTGCTGGTGATCGAGAGGTCGCGCCTGCTTGGCAAGGCTCGACACCATCAAAGCTCTCTCGAGGTCGAGCTATTAACGATGTGGGAGCAGCTTAAGCTCGCCCAAGCGGAAGCCATGACCGCTTGAAAGGAGGCAGTCATCGCTGTTGATGGTTGTTAAGTACCACTTTAGACTATCAATATGTCTCATAATCATGAAGGACTAAACATTTATTACACGCACGTCCTTTAAAAATAATGTATTTCCACATGTATTTGTAGAAAATGGTGCATGCAGGAATTCTATACAGAAATGAAGTGAATCCAAGGGAGGAATCCTTAGAAATACCTTCCTAGCCAATCAAACGCCAACATGTGGCAACACATGGATCAAATGGCCCACCAACAGGAGTATCTAAGGGCATCAAACAGCCTAGCGTCACGAAATGGTCAGAGGACCCATCTGTCAGCCACCTGGAGGAAGCGCATTGCGAATGGTGCCCTGACAAGGTCGGCCGAAGTCCTGGTTCGGTCGATCTCTTCCTGGCAGCAAACCCGATCATCTTCCACATCTCGACTTCCTGCGGTGAGGTGATAATGATGGTGACTGATTCACACGCTTTTTGTTGTGAGAACCGCCTCTACTCTGTGTATAAATTGGGGGAGATGCCTTACTTCACTTCACACACCACTCAATCATTCTCTCTTGTATACACTTGTTCTCCTAGTTCCTTAGTAGAGGTTAGGTTGTAGAGTGGAGCCTCTAGTCCCAAGTCCAAATTGGGAAAGGTATGGCTCATGTATCTTTCTTTCCTTTTGTGACTATGCATTGTAATAATAAAATTGTTAGTCTCTCTTTATTCATATACTCGGGCAAAGCATTTCTTGTTTGAATGTGGAGTCCATGTATGTGCTAGGTGTAGATGTCATTATGATCTAATCATAATGTCCATATCATGTTATCATAAACGTCATAACGACCACAATAGTCTATTAGGTAATAATGTGATTATGTTAATATGAATATGTTAGTGCTTGGTACCAACACTGGGTCAACTTTTTTTAGGTTAGTAATTGCCTTATAAAGATATTTGTACCTATGCTTCTAAGGAATTTACTTAACATGTAAGTGTGGTGCTTAAATATTTAAGTAGCTTTGGATGTCCCGTAGACCCACGGGTTGTAGGGGTAGGCGGTAGGTGGTTGACAGCACTGTTCGTCCATTGCACTCCCCCATGTTCAGCTACTCCACAGGCTAGTAGTAGGAATCATCCTGATGTTGTCAGGGGTAACCCGTGCCCGATGTGTTGGACCACTAGGCCCTAGTATTCAGCATTAGCATATTGATGTGTACACTATTAGGCTATGTATATGTGTAATTAGAGCATAGTTGGAGTAGCTCCATCTTGTAGCTTAACCCTCACTAGGACAACCTTACCCCTTATAGTAGATTGCTTAGGCGCATGTCACGCTACCCCTATTATCATCTTTCCCCTGTTCTGATAAATACTTAGTACCCTATAACTCGATCATAAAAATAGTGTTTACTTTTCTTGTTCACCTTTCTTTAGAATAAATTTGATACCCTTGGGAGTACTCTTATGTGAAATGCTACAATGGTATATTCTGTGCGCTTGCGGATCTCATCTCTTAACGGAGATGATATGTGGTGCTAACAAAACCAACAAGCATTTCTATCACTGTTGCTGGGGAAGGCAAAGGATGTGAAGGATAGCTATCACTTATGGTTAAGCTATAGGTACTAGTAATTATTAGATAGGATTACCCTTCCTTGGTTTTCCCCTGTTGTGTGAAAACGGGGTAGTGTTTGGCTATCCCATTTCATTGTAAAGCCAATGAAGACACAAGTTCTCAGTGGCAAAAGCATCTTAAGATGATCCTTGACAAATTCTTCCCATTGGGCAACACCACTTCCATCATGGGAGGATTCTCCAGCTTCCAGCGAGAGCTAAGGGCATCTATCCCCAAAGCTAGGGGGAGGCTCCAAGATCATATCTTGGTTTGCCTTCACCATGGGGGTAGATAGTTGACTCATTTTCCAACCACTCCTACAACGGTTGACTTCATCGACCCGTGATCACATTCAGGCTAAAGTTAGAGGTGACCTTTTCTATATAATCATGAGGAGGATGAAGAATTGATTGAGAAGATAGTCACCATTCAATGGGTGTATCAATGAATGCTTCAATTCTGTTAGATGGCATGCAAACCATTGACAAGGTGAACATGCTAGCCACGAAACTGAACCTACTATGGAAAGATCAAGAAGGTCAAGCCAATGGAGAAGTGTTTGGATGATCCAAGACATGGATATTCACATGATTTGTGAAATCCATGTCAACATGGGGTACATGAGGATTTATTTCGATAAGACCCATGAGGATCCTTCATGTCTAAACTACAACTCCAAAGGCCACCACCAACAATGGAGGTCAAGAGTGGAATTAATACACTCAAGGAGGCTATGGGAACTTGAATTAAAATGAATTCAACTTCAACAGGCCTACCTTGATGTATCTTGTCCATGGCCAAGCAGAAATCAATGACAACATACACAAGATGCAATTGGCCAAGGACAAGAACTTTAAGAGGATTCAAGATCCAAGGGTTCCACAATCATTTGTTGGACTCTACACTTCGACCAAGGTCGTGCAACTTTGGGAAAATCAACATTGTGGATGAAGCGTTTCTTGTTTGATTGTGGAGTCCACATGTCTTCATGTCCAAGGAGGCCTTCGATCCAAGATCTAGAATGGGTTGAATCAAAATAAAATTTTGAAGGTCAAAGCGACACCCCCATAAGCAGAGAACCTCATTACCTTTATTAGGAATGAGAAGACTCGGTCATTTCATCCATACGACATTCTAAAAATACAAAGGGGCAAGGGCCATTCAAATGGCCCAAGTCTACTAAGCTGCCAAAAAGTGAATGGCAGAAGATGGACAATCCTCACCAAGTTCATAAAAGAATATCTTCAAGAAGGAAACATCGTCGCAACATCAATAAGTCTTCATCAAAGGCGACGATGAGGCTAGGCCCACCATGTGCCCCACTTGTCCAAATTCAGACATGTCAACAAGAGTAGTCATCCACACCTTCATCTCCGGTTATGGATAACACACCATCAAGCTAAACAGGACGGGGGTAAGTCCCACTCATCAGACATCAAAAATTCAGTGTGTCATTGCATTAGGTTAATTGGTAGTTATCTCATATTTGATTTCTCAGTTGCATATTTGAATTTCCCATCAAACCTTGCATTTGCATTTAGCATGTCTGAATTTTCACACCTGTGTGTTGGGAAGTAAAATTTCCAGTCAAAATAAAACTAAAATTTCGAATCAGGAAAGAAAATTATTTAGATATGAACATAGGGCGTAACCACTTGAATTCAATTTCCTAATTCAAACCATAAAGATTTCCCTTGATCCTCATTGTATTTGCAACTTGGGAAAGACAATTTGACAAGGGGTTCAATTTGCTTTTGGCTAACCTAACATGTTTTGTAGTTGTTCTGTTTGTTCTTGATTAAATTGCAGCCAGGACAAAATTTGTGAAGAGGTTGTTTAGCAAACAAGAGTGTAAGCCTCATCAAGCTCAAGGAAAAATCGGGAAGATTCGGGATCATATCCCTCCGCCGATCTAATTTTGAGTTCTAGGTGGAGGAATGCTCAAGATGATGGCCCGATGGAGAAGAAAGATGAAGCTTCATTCATCTTCAACTCCAGTCTCAACTTGGCAATAGAATTTGAAAATGAAGGCTACACAAAATCAATAGTCGTGAATTTCTCACACAACGACCTTCAACTCAAACTGCTCTTCAATTGAGGTACAAGTTTAAAATTTTCCATCTGTTGGACTGCATTATGATTGAATTAATTTTTCTTACATTGGTGAAGAAGGTTTGCACCTTCTCCTCATTCCTTCCTTATGCATCCTCATGAGAGTAAGTGTTGGCATTGCTTTTTGATTCTTCAAAAAGAATGTCACTTGTCTTGGAATAAATATAAACAAATACATAGAATATCAAAAGAATTGTTTAATTAACTTAGTCATTCTCTACCTAGTTTTAGGAACAAAGCTTATGGAATGACTTAATTGTTGAACTGGCCTGTATGAACCTAGGAATAGTGATGCCCATACTTTTGATTCAAAACCTATTCATACATGGATCACTAGATTTCAAATTCCTAGGCAAAGAAATGTTCAGGAGCATAAAATTGATAATCTTGTTTGTCATGCTCCAAATGATAAACAATTCAATGTTTCCTGGGGGGGGGGGTGAATAGCTAGAATTATTGATGATGGCCCCATCGTTATTTAATTTATTGATGATGGATAAATTTAGCCGTGGTCAATAATCCCATAATTAACGACGGTGGGGACGAAACCGTCGTCCAATACTTATTGTCGACGGTTGGCCATCGTCAATAAGGACCCGTCAACAATATGGGCCAAAACCGGGCCCACCCGAGAAGTTATCGATGATGGTTCAATTTAGCTGTCGTCGATAGAGACTTATCAACGACGGTTGACCTACACCGTCGTTGATAACAAACTATACCAGGCCCGCGCCCACCAATTTCCCCACCCGTCTCCACACCGCCGCCCGCGCACCCGACTCCACCACCACCGTGCAGCACCACGCCGCTGTCGAAGGCCGTCGCCGCCGCCATTCTCTACCTCCTCCTAGGTACACCGCCGTCTCTCCCTGTCGCCCCCTCCCTCCCACCCATCGCACCTCCTCTCCCCTGCGCCGCCGCCCTCTCTGCTCCCTTGCGCCACCATACCGCCACCCTCACCGCCGCCCCTACCCCCTCCCCTGTTCATGGGCCTCCCTGAGGATGCAGTTCCTAGGCAGTGATCTAATCGGGTCTAAATTGATTTCCTTAGGCTTAACCAAAACCAGTGAGCATTGCATTATCATTTGGAGCACTAAGATTACACTCTAATCAAGTTTGTGCATTTGTTCATCAATATGCCAATATGGTCTTGTGTAAATGATGTGATAGAGAACTGAACAAATATACTTTAGCTGCAAAAGCTTCAGTAAGAAATAATCACACAAACTTATAATGAACCTGGATGTCACTAGGTTATATGGCATATATACCATACTAGTCAGTGTAGCAATAGAACAAAACGTCAATTTAGACTACATGCCCTTAGAAAAATATACTTGCTGGATCAGATACAATTTAGCAATAGAGACAAACATCAACAGAGACTACATGCCCTTAGACAACTATACTTGTTGGATCACATGCAAATTAGCAATAGAGATGGATCTAGCGTAAGTTCTTTATTTCTTTCTTTTCTTGTAAGTGCATATATTGGTAATCTACCACAGAATCACAGATTTAATGGACATTCTAGAAGCTTAAAAATATAGCAAAGGTGTACCTCCAGACAACGTTCCACAAGTTGTCTGCTTCTTGAGTAGTCACCAGTTCTGTACTTCCCCACAGCCAGCAAGTACAACTTCTCCCTTGTTTGCAGTGGACCGCTAGAATTATCCAGAGAAGGAGCTTCTTGGGAAACTCCTTCACGGAGAGCACGTCGATGAAGAGGGTGTCACAGCCTAGGCAATGCCATAGAGCACCGACCGGAACAGGGTGATCCAGTTGGCCCTGCCCATTTGAATCGTCGTCGACGGGATTAAAGGCAGTGGCTATGGCTCCTCTCTTCTTCATTTACTCTCTCTCCTCTCTCTCCCTCTCTGCTCATCTCCCTCTATCTCTCTCCCTCCCTCTACCTTTCCCTCTCACCTCATCCCCGTCTCCCTTTCTCTCTCTATATCCCTCTCTCCCCCACTTGGCTCCTTTCTTGGCGACCTCGCGCCGGCCGTCGAGGTAATGCTGGTACACATACGAGAGGAACCCCGACAGGGCCATGAGCATGGTCACGGCCTTGATGCCCGTCATCCTGTCACCAAATAGCACCACAGCGAACACCAGCACCAGCGGCAACGCCACTGTGCTCATCTTGGCAAATAGCGACGACACCATGCTCGTCATCGTATGACTGTTATAACCATATAGCAGTTAGGCCCCTTTTTCCTTTAAGAACTGCACCAGATAGGGGGGTGTAGTGTTAAATAGGAAGCCTCATGAGCACGCTCAGCTCGGTCACTCTTGGGTGGGTTTAGGACCTATCTGCTTAGTTGTAGGCCCGTGACATGATATAACAATGAAACTTATAATGATTTGTTTGCTTTGAAGGTATACTCTCAAACATGGCTGAAGACCGCACTTGGATGTTTACTGGTTGGAAAAAATGGAAGGCACTCAGAGGAGTGGTTCACCAAGATGAATATTTTCATAGAACAAGTTCGTTGTCAAACAACAGCAAGGTGCGGTGCCCATGTATCAAATGTCAGAATATGAAGTGTTTCGACAAAGTGATGTTGACGTATCACTTGTGTGGAAACGGTTTCATGCAACGTTATGAGTTGTGGACATTTCATGGTGAGACACCTTCTCAAGTCGTAGAAGATCGAGATGAGGATGACAACATTGGAGTTGATAGGATGGACGAGATGCTTGAAGCCATAAATCCTGAATTGACGGAGGATCCTCCTACAACAGAGGTTAAAGAGTTCTTCAATCTTATCGAAGCTTCTGAACAGCCGGTGCATGAACACACCATAATGACAATCCTCAGTTTCTTGACTAGATTTATGGAAATTAGGTCTATGTATTCCTTCTCCAACAACTGCTACAACGATCTCACCAAATTGATCATCGATGTCCTTCCACAGCCTCATAAATTGCCTAAAGATATGTATCATTCTAAGAAATTGATTTCTGGGCTTCGTATGGACTATGAGAAGATTGATATATTCCCAGACAACTGTATGCTTTTTTTGTAAAGAGCATACCAACGAGAACAAGTGTTTGAAATGTGATAAAGCAAGATTTGTTGAAGTTGTTAATGACGGTGGTACAAAAGTAATGACTGAAGTCGCACGGAAGCAGCTTTGCTACTTGCCTGTCACACCTAGGTTGAAGCGTTGTTTCTAATAAAAAAACAGCCAGACACATGAGGTGGTACAAAGAAGGTTGACGCGAGAACGACGGAGTGATGGTGCACCCATCCTACGGTGAGGCATGGAAAGCGCTTGACCGCTTCGATCCAGATTTTGCCAATGACGCCAGAAATATTCGCATCGGGTTGGCGACAGATGGCTTCTCACCGTTCAGTACAAACGCAACACCATACTCTTGTTGGCCCGTGTTCGCAATTACGTACAACTTACCACCATCTTTTTGTATGAAGTATGAGTTCATGTTCATTTGCCTTATTGTATCTGGACCAGATCTTCCTGGTTCACAACTGAACGTGATGTTGAAGCCATTGATTGAAGAGTTGAAAATGTTATGGACAGGAATCGAAGCGTACGGCTGTTACAAAAAACAAAAATTCAACCTTCGAGCTGCATACTTGTGGTATGTCCATGATTTTCTAGCTTACAGCATGGTTTCTGGCTGGAGCACTCATGGTCGTTTGACATCTTCGATATGTACTTCAGATACATAATGTTTTCGTTTAAATCATGGAGGCAAGATTTGCTACTTTGATTGCCACAAATGTTGGTTACCGCCCAATAACGTATTTAGGCAACAGAAAGATGCCTTTAGGAAGGACACCGTTGTCAAAAAAGGACCGCCGCAATGTCTCAATGGGTCGAAGATTGCTGAACAGTTGAACAACTTAGTGGCAGATGAAGGTCGTCCTGGATATTTTTGTGGGTTACGGAGAGGACCACAATTGGACTCATATATGTGCACTATGGGAGCTACCGTATGTGAAGTCCTTAATTCTAATGCATAACATTGATGTCATGCACCAGAAACGTAACATGAGCGAATGCATCATAAGCACATGCTTTGATTTGACAGGAAGAACAAAAGATAATATAAAGGCTTGTAAGGATTTGGCAGAGGTTTGTAAACGTCCAACACTTGAGCTAACTGAATCTGGTGGCAAACCGTGTGCTTCTTTTTGTCTTCGACCAAAAGAAAAGAAAGAAGTCTTTGAAAGGTTTAAAACGTTGAAATTTCCAGACGGTTATGCTGCTAGCTTGAGACGAGCTGTAAATGTTAAGACCAGAAATCTCACAGGGTTGAAAAGACATGATTATCACATAATCATGGAATGACTTCTGCCGGTTATGTTTCGGGGCTATATTGACAATGCGGTGTGGAAGGTGTTAGCCGAACTTAGCTACTTTTATAGACAGCTTTGTGCTAAAGAAATCACAGCCGAGATGATGGAGAAGTTGGGAAAGGAGATACCAGTGCTTTTATGTAAGATGGAAACAGTTTTCCCTCCAGGATTCTTCAAACCAATGCAACATCTCCTAATCCATCTTCCATATGAAGCTAAAGTGGGCGGCCCTGTGCAATATAGGTGCATGTATCACGTTGAAGGAGCTCTTAGGTGTCTTAACCCAATGGTTCGCAATCGCGCAAGGGTTGAAGGATGCATCGCCGACATACGCCATTTAGGAGATAGGATACTTTTCAAGCGTCTATTTTGCAGAAGAACACAATGTTAATGTTTCTACGTTGCGGTACAATATGGATGAAGCACCCCCTTGTAGCAACCTCTCCATTTTTAAAATGAGAGGCACCACTGTTGGTAGTGGCATGAGTTACGATGCTAAACCAGATGAAAGGACGGATGCTTTGATGTACATGTACGCTAATATAGAGGGGATGGACAAATATTTTTGGTATGCGTTTGTTCAACATCTATAATAATTAGCATGTTGTGTTATACATTTATGCTAATCATTATGTTTTTCCTTATTTAGTGAGTTCGATCAAAAAAATGGAAATCTAAGCAGCAATCTACGAGCAGACAAATACAAGCGATGCGATATTATGGTGTACATGGAGGGCTTAACTTCGTATCCTGGTTTCATGCACAATGCAAAAAATAAGTCGGCATCCATAGAGAATTATGACAACTATCCTACGGTTTTATTAAAATTAAAAGCTATGGTCGATACGACATCAATGGGTTTCAATTTCGTTCAACTGAATTTGAAGCTCAACGTCCTTTCAAAGCAACATGTAACACCGGAGTTGTGAATAGGGCAGTTGACGACCAAGGACGTGAAATTAATTATTATGGGATCATTAAAAACATTCTTGAATTCAGTTTTGTGGGGAATAAGGTCCTTATTAATGTAGTCTTCTTTGACTGCGATTGGTTTGATCCTAACAATGGAACTCGACAAAACCAATTTGGCATGGTAGAAGTCAAACACAAGGACCGGCTATGAGGCTACGACACCTTCGTCCTTGCACACCAAGTCGAGCAAGTGTATTATCTACATTTTTCATGCGAAAATCTTAAAGCATGGTGGGTTGTACGCAAGGTGAATCCTCGTGAGCAGTTATATACACCAGACGATGCTGGATACCTTGATGATGAGGTTGATGTTGTTTACCAAGAACAAGAGTTGCCGGACACTTTTGTCGTCGATCCTGATTTAGGACTCGATGACTTAGTTGGAGATGCAGAAGACATAGAGACTAGTGAGATGCGAAAACGAAAACGAAAATGGGCAACTACCACGACAGAAGATCGATGGTCCGGTTTACGTAGTAGTGTACATCGTGATGCTGATGGATTTTAAAATTAAGTACGAGTAACATTTCTTTCATGTCTTTTTTAATTTTATATACTTTCTATTAAATTCATTAGCTAATTTTCCTTTAAACAGGATGTCGTCGAGCAGCAGGAGGCGAGGAGGGGCAGGAGCGAGGAGCTTTATGTAACCGACAGTCACAAGAGGAGAGGTCTTCCACGGCACTAAGCTTAGCGGGAGTAGACGGGCCCAGTTGGTGAGCCATATACCGGATTCATCACGACAACGGTCACGACAGGTAAATAACATTTAATTACATAAATGATATAAATAATTATTTATTCTATAATATGTAACTTTAAAATTGTCAGGACGACTCTATGTCCGAAGACACAGAGACTAGTGTGCCTCCTTCGGTGCCTTCTTCTTCAGAGCCTCCTTCTTCGGAGCCACTACAGTCGGGTGACCCCACCTCTGAGCCGGTTCCACAGCGGCAGACTAGGAGGACCCACTGCGTGGCTCCTCCTCCGGCTGCTGCAAAACTAGATGATCGGATCATTATTCGTCCGATTGGTGATAGGTAAGTAAATCTCTAACAATTCAATTTAGATACTTTTAGACTTATATATATACTAATTGAGAATCATGTATTAGTACTTCGTAGGATGCTTCGTTCACGGGTCGGGGACGCCACTCTCTGGTGAACAGTGTCCTGGGCCACCTAGTCCGTTTGCACTACCCCGGTGTAGTGAATGGCTGCGCTGCTACATCTTAGGATGACTACTACAGGGCCCATGACGTTCTTCACGGCAACCACCAGGAGGCTGTTTGGCACGAGTTCATGGTAAGAATGAAAATACTTGTGTAATACAAATCTGATATAAGTTATATACATTTACTAGTATATTTTTTCAGGCATGGTATCGTTTGGAGAACGAGGTCGAGCAGACGGATCTAGATTGTCTCGTCTTCCATAACTGTGCTAGGAAGATCATGACACAATCAGTATCGTCGGCTGGCATTCAAGCTACAAACGAGTACTTCAAGTTGCATCCAAATGAGCGTGAGCCAGGGAAGGACTCATCCGACATGTACATGATGGAGGCACAGTACGCAGAGGTAAAGTTTTTAGTTTATTTTGCTTCATTATCTAAATATGATCAATATTTTCATTCAATAATAAATTTGTGCAGGTTAGCGTAGCGTGGCTTGTGAGCCGTCCGGACGCGTATCGTGCCCTTTGTGCTCTTTGGGCGAGCCAGGGCTTCCAGACACATTCTAAAACCAGTCGAGAGAGTAGAGGGACGGATGGAAAACATCGCTTAGGTGGGGATGGCTACGTACACCTCGCTAAACAGATGGTAAGTGGTACTCACATTTTATTAAGTAATTTTATAATCCTTATTGTGCTAACATGTATCGATAGGAGTACGAGAGTGGTCAGCAGCCGACACCTATCGAGGTGTGGAAGAGGGTTCACTTGGGAAGTGACCCATTGCAGCCTGACTAGTTGTCTTCTCAGACGGCGACACGGGCTTTGGTGAGTTATTTTTTCAACTTAACTGAATTCTTTTAAATAGTTCTAATGACAAATAGTTCTAATGATGTTATTTTTCTGTATTTTCAGGCAAAGTACTGGGAGGAGGCGCGGAGGATTCGAGGCAAAGAGTTTGATTTGCAGAGCGCGCCAATCGTTCCCGAAGCCACGTATGCAAGCGGTGGTGGGAAACCTCACGGGCGGTGAGCTTTGTTATTTTTAATTTACTGTTACCAACTTTGAGATACAAAAATTTAATAGTCTTGCTTGTTATGCAGGTTAGCCATCTTCGATGGAGTGGTTGACTCGAGGCGGGCACGGGCTTCCTCGAGGGCTTATCATCACATCAAGGCGGGTCCAGCAGCAGCCGTGCAAGTCGAGATTTAGAGCTCAAAAGTCTTCTAGAGGAGCTCCAGAGGACTCAAGAAACGCTCAGGGCGAGGGACAAGGCGCAGAGGATTAGGTACGAGGCGCAGAGGGCTAGAGACGAGTATCAAAACTCGTTCATGCTACAGATGCATGGTGCCGTGCAGGTACATTCTAGATGTTGTACTTAACATTTTTAATATATAAATGACATGTATAATAATTTGCTTTGTGTTTGGAGGCTATGTTTTCAGGACAACCGTCTCTCCTTCCGCAATGGACGCCTCCAGCGATACAGCAGCCGTTGGTGCCGACGACAGCAGTCCAGGTACAAAATTTAGTAAAATATGCATTTTTTGTACTTGTAACATGTCTAACTACACTTGCACATCACATTCATTAGGAACGGAGGCTCAAACTCCATCGCCTCAGATTCCAGCGCTTGGACAACTGTAGGACGACTTTCCAAACACTGGTGGCAGTGGACGGGGTAGCGTCTAAGAGTCAGGTCAGCTTCTGTGCATAAATGCTCACACTTCATCTCATAATATGTGTTGTGGAGTGGTTCTTGTGGTGTTGGTGCTTGGTAGTGTTGGAAAAGGAAATTAATGGTACGTTTATGGTATGGTGCTATGGTGTTGGGTTGCATGGAGCTTGAAATTAGTATGGATTTCATAATTTTGGCAGTCTCAGATTCGTCAACCTTGTTATGGTCATTGATTAGAATATCATACCCCAGATCTGAGCATATTTATTCACTCCTTTCCTAATTAATATAAACAATTCCATTGCCTAGAATTTTAAAGTGCTAGTTGAAATTATTTCCCTTTTTTGCGGCTGAAAGCTTTCTCTAAATCCAAGTTGCCAGCACTGGGTCCCTAGCCAGATGATCTTCGTCTTCTTTCGGTTTTTGATCTTCTTTTTGGAAGAACATCCTAGCTAGGATGGTTTGGATCTGAACCTTAAATTATAATTGCAAGAACCCACTGAAGTCTTGTTTAGCTACCTCGATGTCCCAAAATCCATAGTACAATTTGGTCAATTGATCCTCATGTTGATAAGAAACTTTGCAGCCTTTCCTCTCATTCGCCATCAAATTTCTTTGTATAACTTTTTCCATTCAATTTTCTTCTTGTATTTCTGTGTTTTTGTCTTCTACTATTCTGAGCATATTTATTCACTCCTTTCCTCATTAATATAAACTTCGGATCTGGCAGTCTTAGATTGGAGAGGATGCTCTATTACGTGTGATTGATTTCATTTTGGTTCTGGATCTTGGGTTCTCTTCGTTTTCTTGGGTGTCCTGACTTGTGTTTGAATTGGTTTTACAGGAATTTCGAAGCATAGGAGGCAGTGCCACTGGAAGCCAGGGACTTCACCAAGCTTTTTATGTTTTGCGATTGTATTTTTCTTGGTCCGAACTCGCAAAGTGTGTAGTGGTGTGTGTATAGTGTTCTGAAATGCTTGCTGATATATATCTGTTTTGAATTTGCCTGTGTAATCTGGCCATCGAGCCACAGTAGTATTTTCTGTTTTTTTAAATGCATGACTTATTGACGACGGTTAAATGGCAACCATCGTCGATACTGGCAAGTTATGGACGACGGTTTCCCAGTAACCGTTGTCGATAAACGTCCATTGTCATCGACTGTGGCACATCTACAGTCATCGATAAGCTTGCATTGTTGTTGACGGTTGCCATCCTACCGTCGGCGATAAGGTTTCCCCGCTGCCAGATGACTGGAGGACTTATCGACGACAGCTAAACTCGGCCGTCATTGATAAACTAAGGGACGACGGTTACCGTCGTCGATACCGTTATAGACGACAAATTGTCGTCGATGGCCAGAAACCGTCATCGATAAGCCTTAACTATCGTCGATAGCTTATAGACAACGGTACTGTCCTTATAGACGACGGTTTCCGGCCGTCGTCTAATATCGCGATTCCTGTAGTGTAGGCTAAAACCTGAAATTTCTTAACAAAAATTTAATCGGATCACAGAGGGTGGACTAGTCTAGCTCGGGGCAGACTAATCCGGTCAGGATGTAAATACACAAAAAGGTGAGATTTTTCTAGGTTTTTTGATGATCTACTTAATGCAGAATGTAGATGGACAATCTAGCAACCTAGTGTGAGAATTGCATGTGATAGAAACAACTTTAGCTAGATGGATTGAAAGATTCAAGTGATGAACATGAATAACCCTAAAAGTGATCTAACGAAGAACAAGGGCAAATCAAAACAATAGACAAGCGGATTAATCTTGACGTTCAGCTCCACGAAGAAGCCTAAGTCTCCGTTGAGGAGTCCACAAAGGACTGAGTCTCTTTCAACCCTAACATCACCAAGCCAACACAAAGGTCGGCTTGTTCTTCCACTAAATCAAAGGTGATTACAACGATCCTTAGGGCAACTCACAATCTGAGGCTCCCACAAACTTACAACAAAAAATAGCTCGAATCAAGACTCAAAACAACTCAGATCTAAAGCTCAAAAGGAGAGAATCAACCAAGAGCTCAAAGCAATGCTCAACCCTTCTCTCTTCTCTCACAAATCCCACAAACCCTCAAGATTTGCTCTTAGGGCTCCAAGATGTGAAGAGGAAGGTGTAGTAAGGCTCTTGGTCTTAGAAGGATATGGTGGTGCTAGGGTTTGAGAGATGGCAAAGGAAAGCCAGGGGATCCTTTTTACACGGGTCCCCCACTTAGCCGTCGCCACTAGAAAATGTCCGTACTACTCCGGTGTTAGAGCACAGACTAGTTCTGGCTGAGGGGACCACTTTCGTCACTCTTGACCAACCATAAATGTCCCTGGCACCTTTTGAACTCAAACGGTCACATGAACACAAACTAGTATTTTCAAGAACGGACTACTCCGATCTCACTCAGAACCTTTTGTTCCGGGTGAGAATGGACAAGTCTAGCTACCCGGACTAGTCCAGCCCCCCAGAGCGGGCAAGTCCGGCCTGTTAGGGCTTTAGTCCCTGCAGCCACCTCCAGACTCCAAACGGACTAGGCTGACCCATAAAGAACTAGTCTGAACTCACACATAACCTTCTGTTCTGGCCAGAAACGGACAAGTGTGCTAGGGCGGACTAGTTCGACCCCCCCCCCCAAGTGCGGACTAGTTCGACCTTTTAGGACTTAGTACCAGAAAGGCTCAGACCCACTAACCACGTACTAGTCCATCCCCAAACGGACAAGTCCACACTCACACAGTAACTCTTGGTCCACCAAGTATCGGATTAGTCCAATGTGGCTGGACTAGTCCAACCTTATCCTTAAGGTTGTCTCAACTTGTCTCGCCAACTAAACCTAAATGGACTATGAGCTCTTAGGTGATTCTCAAAACTTTGACTTGTTGAGCACAATCTCATCACAAGGCTAAACTCGACACATAATTTAACACCCTAAATTCTACTCTTTGAGTTTTTTGCCTTTAACGCTCTTTCTCCTATTTGAGTGTATCCAAGTTTGTTTCACATTCAATCACCTGTACATTCACTCAAAAGGCTCATTAGTCCCTTAAGTGTTGTCATTAATCATTAAAAACAACTGGGATTTAGCCTAGATGCACTTTCAATCTCCTTCTTTTTGATGATTCATGACAACACATTGAGGTTTTTGATAAAATATGTATGTAAGATTGTTTTCATAATGCACAAGTGTATAAAGAGCTCCCCCTAAATGCATGCATGATTGATTTGAAATAGGAATAATGCACAAGAATGAGAACTATGGGAGTTTATACATTTCTGTGTCATGGTGGGGTGCCTACGTGTGATGCATGTGTTGAGATGTGATAAATGTGCATGAAACATGCATCTCAAATGAAATTTAACATCATCACACATAAGAACAACACTGTAAGCAATAATGACATGACATTCCATTAAGCTTAACAAAAGTGTGATTGAAACCAGCATAGAGTGTAATAGTCACTACAAGCCATGTACGAAAATGTAAATGCAAAGTATCATATTAGTTATCACAAAGCAAGTACAAAAACGTAAATGCAAAGTATCAAAATCGTCATTACAACCCAAGAGCATGAATGAAAAGACAAGTTTTCAAAATAAGACATAGTCCATGGATCTACTAGTCCCCCTCAACCTCTCCCCCTTTGGAATCAAGACAACAAAAAGGGAAAAGACTGAGGGGGAAGAGGAATCCTATGAAATACTCATCGTCGCTTGCACTTGTTTCTCCTAAGTCTTCATTGCTTTGAGTTGCTTCTTCATCATCCTCCTCTTCCAAGTCATTGTCCACTTCATCAATATATTCAATGATGGGAGCGGCACTAGAGGAGCCACCACCACCAAAGAGGGCTAGCTCCGAAGCTCCGAAAAAGGTGTGGTTCATCATCTTCGGATGCTTCCAAAGACATTTGGATGTCTGCCTTTTCGCAAATCTTTTTCATGTATTTCTCATGCTGTTAAATGCGAACCATAACCTTGCGGCACGAGGTGAAGATGGACTTCAAAAACTTGAGGATGGTACTCGAAGTGTCACCAGGGGAGGAAGAGGCGGGAGCAGGAGGAGGAGGTGCATTGGAGGCACTCCTCCGAGAACCTCCACCAACCTTTGGAACGAGAGGAGGAATTTGAGGATGGAGGGCTCAATGCTTCACGTCCTTGATGAACTCCAAACCGGACACCTTCTCGATCATGCCCATAGTAAAAGGAGCATATCCACACGATCGGTTAGGTGTGTGAGAAATGCTAAAGATGTCATTTTATGCGTAGTCAAATAGGTTGAACTTCTCATCTTCAACCTGGATTTTGATCAAGTGCTTTAGGTTGCCTCGTATAATCCCAGCATTGCCATCCTTTGGTGTTAAAGTCCTCCTCAGGATCCGTTTAAGAGCACTAAAGAATGGGTGAATGTAATTGGTAGTCGGGGGATTGCAGAAGCCATCCACAAGTCCAAGATCAATGGCCTTGATGTTATGAATTGTGATATCATTGTTCAAATGCCCCTCAAGTCCAAGCATTCTTGCAAACTCATCATAGAGGATGGAGTATTGCACTCCATCGATCAACCAAGTTATCTTCTTGTCGCCATATGTTGAAAAATAGCAAAGTGTGTAGAACCAGGCAATTATCTTGGTGTTCCAATTGTATTGGAACTCCATGATATCCTTGAGCCCATGATGTTCTTCATCATTGATGATCACATTAAAAGCATGATGGTTTTTCTTAGCCATATAGTTCTTGTCAACCCACTGAGCATCTGCCACCGGTGTCTTCATCTTCAAGTAGACAACCAATAGTAGTTGCAATGGATGTCGCGCCAAAAGCAATGATCTTATGTGGCCTTCTCATAGTTATACACATTTTGCAAAAGGAACCTATTGGCTTTTTCTGCCCCTTTTCCTTGAAATATGTTACTTGAGAGCTCTAGTTGACGATTGGGGTCATGTGCAAGCGGAGTCATCACAAGAGGTCCAATGGGACCTTGTGGAGGACCACTAGACCCCACGAGACAGTCCCGGATGACCAGTCCCCTATTGGCGAAGGCCTTCTTACTTTGTGAGACCTTGGTGGCCTTCTTTGCCAGTGACTTGCCTTTGCTCTTGCTTTTAGTACCCCCTTCCTCATTCATCGGTTCATTTCCTTTGTCACCCATTATGACAATCCTCTTTATTCTACTAGCTTGGTCCTCAGCGGCTTGAGCTTGAGCTACATCATGATTGTGCTTCTTCTTGGTGTGAGCTTCGCGACGTGCGAGCTCGCGAGCCAACTTTGCTTCCTTCTCGGTCCGTCATTGATACAACTCTTGGCGAACCGCCTCCCGCTCCGGGTCAGAGAGGGAAGAGTCATCACGTCGAGACATGCTGAAAGAACAATGTGGAATGAATATAAGTGAAGGAATGGAAGATTATTGCATTATAAGTATAGGAAACCACTAAGTTAGGTGCTATAAAACTGTGTTAGACCAGACTTGTCCGGTCTAGTCCGCTCAGGAACACACTTATCCGTCCTAGGTCCAACTAGTCCAGACGTCCCAGTTTTAAACCCTAACTTTTGAAGTTTTCTACAAATCTCAATTTTTGGCGCAATATTAGAGGAATATGGTCACAAGGCATAAAGTAAGCAAAGGAGACCCTAAGTTACCAAAGGTGCAACCCAGAATCGAATGAATCGAAGAAAAAGAGAGGTTAGGTCAAAAGTACCTTAAGAAGATGAAAAATGGAGGATCGCCAGATTGAAGGTCGGAGAAGTCTGGGAATCGACTTCCCAAGGCTTCTAAGAGGTTGAAGCACAGATTCCTCAAAGATTTGATATGTGGAGCTCAAAAATCGCCCATGGGGGCGAGTTTTATGAGAGGGGCGCGTTTGAAACAATTTAATGGAGTGGAAGAGTCGGGCCCGAAGCTTGGGGTTTAAAGCCTAATGGCCGGACTAGTCTGGTGTGTGAGACCTATGTGTGCTGAATACATTGGCTATGGCAATAAAAGTTTTGAATACTACCAAAACACCTTTATCATCAAGGTCCGACTCTAGGTCTGATTAGCTTTGGCAAGGTCCAATGCTTGATCGCAGTGGTTCTGCTTTTATCTTGCAATAATTCATATTTGCTCTACATTGATGGAAATGTTGCTTAGTATTCATTTGTTAAGTTTTTGGTGTGTTTTGGTGGTTAAGGCTGATATCATTTTTCTATGGTTTGCAACATGCTTATGTGAGGTGCTCACGTAAGATATTGTAGTTTCGGAACTAACGAGAGTCAAGTCCAGGACTTGTGCTCGGAAGTATTGGTCGTTTATTCATGTGCAGGTATTGCTTGAGTTCAAGACATGGCTGGTGACAGGATCCATTGAACTAGTCTTAGGGAAGAGATGAGGTTCAACAACCAAGTTCGGGAGGAATTGTGGTTGAGTTGATCGGGAGGTCGCACAGCATGTTTGAATCAAGAACAATGCATATGAAGGTATCATAGATGTCGTTGGAAGATGTTTGCATGTATGAAAGGAGTGCATGGACATGGCTACATGTTTCTGAGTGGTGATGAAGAGATGTGGACATAAAGAATTGGTCGGGAAGGTCCAATCGACTAGGTTATGGACTCAAGCTGTAGCTGAGTCGTGTTTGACTCAAATATGGAAAGATTTGAGTTGGTTATGATAGGATTTAGTGTGGGTAACGAATTTGAGTTGTTTTAGGAATGTGGAATACATTCCTAAGGTGTTTGGAAGACTTAAGATTGATTCTATCTGCATATAGAAGAGTCCTACAACATTTATGGAAAGTTTTGGTTCGTGATTTGAGTAGGATTAGAGTCCTAGTTGAGATTGGGTTGGCCTAAGGGCTTGTTATATAAGCAAGGGAGGCTAGAGCTCGTGGGTGACTACTTTGGGGTCTGTTCCTCTTGTTTTCTATTGAATCAAATTCATAGTTGAAAGGAACTTTTGTGCCTTGTTCGACAAGTTTTTCTCGTCGAGTTTTCTGCACAACACTATCTTTCTTCGGTAGTTTTATCATAACTCGAGTTTTACAGATCCAATTGACGTGATTCTTTTTAGGTTATATTCAAAACTTGATTATCTATCATTTGTCAAAATTTCACGATCATTGGATTTGTGGTTTTTTTATCTACCCGAGTTTCTTTGCAGTATTATAGATCCGTTTTTTTCTCGGGTAGGACAGATTGACCTTTGTTCGATCTTCTGATCATAACTTGAGTTTCTCTCAACGGATTTGAGTGATTCTTGTTGTGTCGTCTTTGTGACTTGATTCTCTCTTATATCTATCACTTTTGTCATGGTGAAACCCGTTTAGATTAGTCTCACACACGATTTCTTTAACGTATCATTTTTCTGCCGAGGGGTTTTTATTGCTTCCGCTGAAAAAGTTTTAATATACCATTCACCCCCCTCTGGTAGCTTTTCACGTAATCTTCGATCCTACAATTTGTATCAGAGCCACGGTGCTCTAATATTTGTGATTTACACGTATTTTGACTAATCATCATGGAGAAATACTCTGCAAAACCTTGTGTCTTTAGTGGTATTGATTTTCAAGTTTGGAAGGCACGTATGGAAGCCTTCATCCAGGCTCAAGGCTTCGCAATATGGGAGAAGGTATACAAGCCTTACGAAGTGCCGTCAAACCACTACAAATCTGAGAGATGTTGGCAACAAAAACAAGGCTCGGAACTTGATTATACAAGGATTAACTCAAAGCGATTTTGACCGTGTTGCACACCTCCGATCTGCGTATGATGTGTGGAATGCACTTTGTGACTACCACGAAGGATCCAAAACAATCAAGGAGGTAAGGCAAGACATGTTCAATAAAGAATACATGCGCTTTGAGATGCAACCCGGTGAGTCTATAGATGACCTTTTTGCTCGCTTTAATAAAATTCTCAGCAACTTGCGTAGTGTCAATGTTAATTTTTCAGATGCTGAAAATGCTAGGTAATTGTTAAGTGCATTAGATATGTCAATTTGAGAGATGAAAGTCACATCTATTCGTGAATCTACTGTCATGAGTACACTTACTTTAGATGTGCTATATTGCAAGTTAAAAACTAATGAAATTGACATAATATCGCATAAGAACCCCAACAAGTCTATTGCTTTTGTTTCTCAACATGACATGCCTAGCTTCGGTCGATCTTCATCTTGTGATACACTTGCTTTGTTGTCCTCTCTAACCCTTGAACAGATTGAGGAGTTTCTAGGGGAGGAGCTAGTACTTCTCTCTACTAGGTTCTCAAAAGCATTGCAAAATGTGAGAACTAGAAGGAGAGGAAGCTCCGGACCTCAACGATGTTTCAAATGTGGTAAGACAGGACATTTTCATTAAGATTGCCCTAACTCTTCAAGTCCTACTTCCCGGGATGAAAAGCAAACAAGGACGAAGCCCTCCTCTGCAAAAGATACGAAGAAATAAAAGGGTTTTACAGGACGTCAATTGGTGAGCAGTTTTATCTTTGCACTTCAAGAACTTGGCTCAAGTGATGTGGACATTGGAAGTGACGAAAATGAAGATGATTTGGCAAACATGTGCTTCTTGGCGGGCAAGTCAAGATCAAGTATGGAGGAGGCTGAACACAACAGCGATAATGAAGAGGTATGTCCTACTTGTGAAGAAATGTGTGATGCTATTTCTCGTGCCACTGTTATAGTTAAGAAAAAGGACAAAAAGCTTAGGGACAATGCTGTTAAAATTGAGTCACTAGAATCTGAAATTAATCGTTTGAAATCCTTGATTCCTAGTGATGATTTTTATTTCTCATGTGATTTAATATATGAAATATTGTCCTCATTAAGAAGTGCGCACACCTCCACACTTGATAAACTTGGGTCAAAAATTGAAAAGAACAGAGAGCTTGCTGCACTTAATGATAAAACATGAAAGATGCTAGCTGTTCTACAATTGATTTGCATTGTTCTACTTGTGATGATCTTGATAAGAAACTACAAGATGCTATGAATGAAATTTCTATATTAAACAATGGTTTACGTTCTCATGAAGTTAAATATTGTTCCAATTGCAAATTGAAAAGAAAAACTTCATGTGAAAATTGCCTTGATCTGTCCAATAAACTTGATGACATGCATAGTACATTTGATCGGTTTTGTAATGGGAATAAGAACCTAAATTTGCTGCTGAATTCTTCCAAGTCTTACAATGATAAAACTGGTTTAGGTTTTGATTCTCATGCTCATGCTAAGGCACATCCACCTAAAATTATAAAGTCATTAGGAAGTGGTTTGATCCAAATAGTTCCTAAACAAAAAGAAGTGGTTTTCAAATCTACAGGAGTGTTGTCTCATTTGGATTCAAATACAAATGTTGCTTGCTCATCTAGACATGAACACAAAGTTAAATTTCATTCTACCTACTGTGGTAAAGATGGTCATGTCATAGAATTTTGTTATAGACTTGCTAAACAAAAGAAAAAGGAAAGAATGACTGCTAGATCTCATAACTTTCATGCAAAATTTGCTGGACTTGCTAAACCGAATGATAGGAACATGCAATCTGCTGTAATGAGTCGCAAACATGCAAAGGTTGCTCCCAAACCTACTGTTTTTTGTGCTACACATGTAACATATTGTAGGACAGTAGTTGGGTACAAAAATCCTCATGCTTTGGCTCATAAACCTGTTGATTTATCTCAGCTTTCGAGTGTTATACCTGCTGGACGTCGTGTGACTCAGTACTGGATTCCTAAATGCCTTTTGACTAACCCTAGTATTGAGTCATCGACGTATTGTTCTTCTATGTAGGTTAAACGCTTGAGGAAAGATAACATTTGGATTGTGGATTCAGGTTGCTCACGCCATATGACCGGTAACAAAGAATGGTTCTCCTCTCTCTTTTTTGTGTCACGTGTAGAGAATGTTACTTTTGCCAATATTTCCTCAACTCCTATAATTGCTAAGGGTTCGGTTAGAGTAAATGTCACTACACTTTGAAGAATGTGGCACTTGTTAAAAATTTGAAATACAACTTGCTTTCTGTTTCACAACTGCTAGATGAAAATCTGGAAATTATTTTCACCAAAAATTGTTGCAAACTTATAAATTGAAATAGTGAGCTTATTTTTAACATGTCTCGGTTTGGAAGAGTTTTTAAAGATGATTTTGATATGTCTTCCTCTAAGCATAGGTGTCTCATTGCTAATGATTCAAAGGACTTATATTTTTTGCATCGTAGACTTGGTCACGTAGGCGTTGAACACGTGTTAGTGCTCTTGATCGCATACGTGGGCTGCCTAAGCTTAAGGGGGACAAAGAAATTGTGTGCTCTTTTTGTAGACATGCTAAGATGGTTGCAGGTTCACATACTCCTATCACAATGATCATGACAACTGAATCGGGTCAACTTTTGCACCTTGACACCATAGGACCTTCACGCGTTCAATCCTTCGGAGGTAAATGGAATGTTCTTGTGATTGTTGATGATTATTCTAGATACTCTCGGGTTTACTTTATGGCATCTAAGAATGAAGCTTTTAGTCACTTTAGAAGTTTATTTCTTAGATTATCAATTGATCACACAATATCTTTAAAAGCAATTAGAAGTGATAACGGAACCGAATTTAAAAATCAATCTTTTGATCACTTTTGTGCTGAAAATGGAATAGACCATCAATTTTCTTCACCATATGTACCTCAACAAAATGGTGTTGTAGAAAGAAAGAACATAACCTTAGTTGAGATGGATAGGACTATGGTTGATGAATATCAAAATCCTAGGAAATGTTGAGCTGATGCGATTGCAACTGCTTGTTATGTCTCAAATCGTGTTTTCTTGCGCACTAAGCTAGGTAAAACACCATATGAGCTCCGGTTTGGACATAGGCCTAGTGTTACACACTTTTGGGTCTTTGGTTGCAAATTCTTTGTTATGAAACATGGTAATCTTGATAAATTTGAACCAAGATCTGTTGATGGCATATTTCTTGGTTATCCATCTCATACTAGAGGCTACCGTGTGCTTTTACTTGACACTAACAAAATTGTGGAGACTTGTGAGGTGTCTTTTGATGAAGCTAGCCCAGGTACTAGCTCAAACATTGCAGGTCCAGATCCATATCCGTAGGGGAAGAGCATTTTTGTTTAAGATGAGGAAGAGGTGGAGCTACACTGAAAATCTAGCTCCTGATTTTGATTCACAGCCAGCACCGACGACCACCATTGCTGGTCCAGATCCTCCTCAAGTCACAAGCTCATTGATTTGTGATTAACATGAAGAAGCAGAAGCTTGCAAAGTGTCCACTCCCCTCTGGGTTCTCAAAAGTCATCCTCCACAACAAATTATTGGAAGCTTGGACGAACGAGTCACACAGTCCAGGTTTTGTGATCCAAACTCTCATGCTCATTCTGCTTTTGTTGCTTCTTTTGAACCCAATGATATATCACAAACACTCACTAGTGAATCTTGGATTATTGCCATGCAAGAAGAATTAGAAAATTTTGAAAGAAATAATGTTTGGAAACTTGTACCTCCACCTCAAGGTCACACTTTAATTGGAACTAAATGGGTGTTTAAAAATAAACAAAGTGAGAATGGGGTTGTGGTTAGCAATAAGGCTAGGTTGGTTGCTCAAGGTTTCACTCAAGTTGAAGGTCTAGATTTTGATGTAATCTTTGCTCTTGTTGCTAGATTAGAAGCCATAAGAATTTTGTTAGCTTTTGTTGCGTCTAAAGGTTTTAAGCTATATCAAATGGATGTTAAAAGTGCTTTTCTTAATGGCTACATAGATGAGGAGGTCTATGTCAAACAACCACCGGGTTTTGAGAATCCAGATTTTCCTAATCATGTTTACAAACTGTCTAAAGCCTTGTACGATATAAAACAAGCCCCTAGAGCATGGTATGATATGTTAAAAACATTATTACTTGAAAAGTGGTTTACCATGGGCAAGGTTGATAAAACTCTTTTTGTGCTTAAGCATGGCAATGATTCATTATTCATTCAAGTGTATGTGGATGATATTATCTTTGGTTGTGCTTCTCATGATCTTGTGTCCAAGTTTTCAGCTATGATGAGTTCAGAATTTGAGATGAGTATGATGGGAGAACTCACGTACTTTTTGGGGCTGCAAATCATGCAAACAAAGGAGGGTACCTTTGTGCATCAAACGAAGTATACAAAAGACTTTCTAAGGCGCTTCAACATGGACAAAAGCAAGCCTCTTCGGACACCAATGGGAACAGCAACAACACTTGAACTTGATGAAGATGGTCAACCCGTGGATCAAAAAGAATATAGAAGCATGATCAGATCACTTTTGTACCTCACGGCACCAAGACCAGACATACAATTCAGTGTATGTCTTTGTGCACGGTTTCAAGCCTCCCCACGTGCTTCACATCGTCAAGCCCTCAAAAGGATTCTCAGTTACTTACATGGAACTCAAGAATTTGGCGTTTTTCTTCCTTCTTCCTCAACCGTTACTTTGAAAGCTTTTCTCGATGCTGATTTTGGAGGTTGTAGGATTGATAGGAAAAAGTACTTCCGGTGCTTGTCATTTTCTTGGTAATTCACTTGTTGCTTGGTCTTGTAGAAAACAAAATTCAGTTGCACAATCCACAGCCGAATCTGAATATGTAGCTGCTGCTAGTGCTTGCTCACAAATTCTATGGATTGTTCAAAAACATAAGGACTATGAGGTTGATCTAGATAGTGTTCCACTGTTTTGTGATAACACAAGTGCCATTTGCATTGCTAAAAACCTCGTGCAACATTCTAGAACTAAGCACATTGACATTAGGTATCACTTTCTCCATGATAATGTTGAAAAAGGAAACATTGTGCTTCACCATGTAGATATCAAACAACAATTGGCTGACATTTTTACAAAACCTTTGGATTTCACTCGTTTTGTTTACATTCGTAGTTAAATAGGGGTTATGCATCCTCATGGCATAAATTGAGGGAGAGTTTTCAAACTTGAGAAGTCTATGTGTGAGTTTGAAATTAAAATAATATGATCATAGTATTTCATGCATATATGACTTTGTGATTCCTTTTACATGCTGAAAGTTCATACTACATTACTCGTGTTATAAATTTTGTAGTTTTTGCCATGTCTAGTAATTGGAAAAATTACTTACACTAAATCTGGTCATGGTCGAACTTTTTTGCTGTTTTGAACTTGTTGCATGCTCACAAGTGCGTTTAATCATAAAGAATTAATCAAGTAATCAACTCACATGTTGAGTTTTTATGAACAAATATAAATTGAGAAAAGATCAAGAGAATATGCATGCATCGCACTTCTTCTTTTGAGATGGCTTATCATTGCACTTAGATTTGAACTTGGAAGAAGTTGCGTATGACTAAAATCATGTCCTTAAGCTTCTTATTGTCAAAAGATAGGCTTGGCTTGGTTGGTTAGAATAAGACAGATGCGGCATATAATCTCTTGCAAATGTCATGTGTTAAAATTTTGTGCTTTAAATAATAAAATGCAGCAACAAGTGTTATGCTTTCAGGTTTTGAGATAGTTAAGTTTGTGAGATCATGACTTGTTTAAATTGAAAATTACATTTGATCTCTAGCATGGCTTACACTACTTTATGTATTTCATTGATGTGATATTGTAAGTTTCTTGATAGTATGACTTGGATGAGCTTTGTTTTATATGTATATGTTATAATATGCCCATAACAATTAAAATTTCTCTTTTGAACCTTGTTGAATACATTGTCAAAGGGGCAGAGAAGTATGCAAGGGGGAGAAATTGATTACACATGGCACATTTTCACAATTGTTTTTGGCATGATTCTTCTCAGGGGGAGAATTTCTTTTTCTCATTTTATTTATGTTTTATAAAGGGGGAGAAATTGTTTTCAAAACTTTTAATGTGAATAAGCCAATGTTCGGATCTTAAGTGTTGTTGCCAACGCATTCATCAAGGAGGAGATTGTGAGACCTATGTGTGCTCAATACATTGGCTATGGCGATAAAAGTTTGAATACTACCAAAACACCTTTATCATCAAGGTCCGACTCTAGGTCCGATTAGCTTTGGCAAGGTCCGGTGCTTGATCGAAGTCGTTCTACTTTTATCTTCCAATAATTCGTACTTGCTTCACATTGATGGAAAGATTGCTTAGTATTCATTTGCTAAGTTTTTGGTGTGTTTCGGTGGTTAAGGCTGATATCATTTTGCTATGGTTTGCAACATTCTTATGTGAAGTGCTCACGTAAGATGTTGTAGTTTCGGAAATAATGAGAGTCAAGTCGAGGACTTGTGCTTGGAAGTATTGGTTGTTTATTCATGTGCAGGTGTTGCTTGAGTTCAAGACATGGCTAGTGACGGGTTCCATTGAACTAGTCTAAGATTAGGTTCAACAACCAAGTTCGGGAGGAATTGTGGTTGAGTTGATCGGGAGGTCGCACAACATGTTTGAATCAATAACAATGCATATGAAGGTATCGTGGACGTCGTTGGAAGATGTTTGTATGTATGCAAGGAGTGCATGGACGTGGCTACATGGTTACGAGGCGTGATGAAGAGATGTGGACATAAAGAATTGGTCGGAAAGGTCCAACTGACTAGGTTATGGACTCAAGCTGCGGCTGAGTCAAGTTTGACTCAAATATGGAAAGATTTGAGTTGGTTATGATAGGATTTCGTGTTGGTCACGAATTTGAGTTGTTTTAGTAATGTGGGATACGTTCCTAAGATGTTTGAAAGTCTTAATATTGCTTCTATCTGCGTATAGAAGAGTTCTAAGCAGTTATGGAAAGTTTCGATTCGTGATCTGAGTAGGATTAGAGTCCTAGTTGAGATTGGGTTGGCCTAAGGGCTGGTTATATAAGCAAGGGAGGCCATAGTTCGTGGGTGATGATTTTGGGGGCTGTTCCTCTTGTGTTATATTGAATAAAATTCATAGTTGAAAGGAACTTTTGTCCCTTGTTCGTCCATCTTGTTCCAGACAAGTTTTTCTTGTCGATTTTTCTGCATAGCACTATCTTTCTCCGGTAGTTTTATCATAACTCGAGTTTTACAGATCCAATTGAAGTGATTCTTTTTGGGCTATCTTCACAACTTTATTATATATCGTCTGTCAAAATTTCACGATCATTAGATTTATGTTTGTTGATCTACAGGAGTTTCTTTGCAGTATTACAGATCTGTTTTTTCTTGGGAAGGACAGATTGAATTTTGTTCGATCTTTTGATCGTAACTTGAGTTTCTCTCAACGGATTTGAGTGATTATTTTTGTGTTGTCTTCGTGACTTGATTCTTTCTGATATCTATCACTTTTTTTACAGTGAAACACCTTTAGATTAGTCTCACACACGATTTCTTTAACGGATCGTTTTTCTGCCTAGGGGTTTTCATTGCTTCCGTTGAAAAAGTTTTAATCTACTATTCACCCCCCCCACCTTTGGTAGCTTTTCACGTGCTCTTTGATCTTATATGGTGTGAAATTCAGGACAAGTCCGGGCACCAGACCAGGTCTGGACTACTCGATAGTCCAGACAAGTCCGGTGATAGGTCGGACTAGTCCGTTGTGGACTTCTCAGTGCTTGTTCGGACAAGTCTAGAAGTCCGGACCTGTTCGGCCCTGAGGTCGGAGTAGTTTGGTCCTAGATAGCGAATTCCCATATATATTGAGAGATTTGCATGGAATGATCCATTTGGACTAAGTTTTCACAAATATTCTTAATGAATATGGCCAGTAAAGCACACAAACAATCATACAATGACCAAGATTCAAGGAGACAATAATCAAAAAGATTTTGAAAGAAAATTGAGGAAGACAAGTTTTCGAAAGCATGCATAATTTTGAAAATACTAAACCACTAAAAATTAGATGTGCAACATCCCAAGCCACATTTCGAGAATCAAGGATATTTAGCTCGTTCCTAAGTTTGCAAAAGCGCTTTTCATCTTGTGGCTTGGTAAAGATGTCGGCTAGTTGTTTTTGGATTCTAAGATACAAATGACTATGTCCCCCTTCATTGAATGGTCTCTAAAGAAGTGGTGTTGGATGTCAATGTGTTTGGTCTTAGAGTGTTCAACGGGGTTATGGGCAACCTTAATAGCACTCTCATTGTCACATAGGAGTGGAATATGGTTCATATTGAGACCATAGTCCCTTAGAGTTTGTCGCATCGAAAGAAGTTGTGCACAATAACTTCTAGCTGCAACATACTCTGCTTCAGCTATGGATGGGGCAATGGAGTTTTGTTTCTTCGATGTCCATGACACTAGGGACCTACCCAAGAATTGGCAAGTCCCGTGGGTACTCTTCCTATCAATCTTACATCTGTAATAATCCGCATTGGAATATCTAGTGAGGTTAATCTTTGACCCTTTAGGATACAATAACCCCAGGTTTGGTGTATGAACTAAATAGAACAATATTTTCTTTACGGTTGTCAAGTGACACTCCTTAGGAGCGGCTTGAAATCTTTCACACATGCATACACTTAACATAATATTTGTCCTAGATTCACAAAGGTAAAGTAGAGATCCAATCATGGAGCGATATACCTTTTGATGCACCCTAGGGCCATCTTGGTTGAGGTCGAGATGTCCATTCGTTGCCATTTGCGATGTGATGAGCTTGACCTTCTCCATGTCAAACTTATTCAGTATATCTTGAGTGTACTTGGTTTGACTTATGAAGGTACCATCCTTAAGTTGCATGACTTGGAAGCCTAGGAAGAATTCAACTCTCCCATCATCGACATCTCAAACCTCTCCATCATGATTTTTCTAAACTCTTCAGAAAAAGATTTGTTAGTAGAACCAAATATTATGCAATCGACATATATTTGGCACACAAATAAGTCATCATCCACATTCTTAGTAAAGAGTGTATAATTGGCATTTCCTATCCTAAAACCATAATAAATGAGAAAGTATCTAGGAACTCATAACAATCTTTACGAGCTTGTTTGAGGCCATAGAGAGCTTTATGTAACTTAAATACATGATTAGGATACTCATTGTCTTCGAAGTCAGATGGTTGCTCCACATACACCTCCTCCTTGATCGGACTATTGAGGAATGTGCTTTTCATGTCTATATGATACAATTTAAAATCAGTGTGAGTAACATAGGCCAATAATATGCGAATAGATTGAAGCCTAGCTACAGGAGCAAAAGTTTCATCGAAATCCAAGCCTTCAACTTGTGAGTACCCCTTGGCCACGAGTCTAGCTTTGTTTCTTATCACCATGTTGTGCTCATCTTGCTTGTTGCGGAAGACCCACTTGTGCCTACCATGTTGGCATTAGGTCTTTTCACAAGCTCCCACACTTGGTTTCTCTTGAAGTTGTTGAGCTCTTCTTGCATGGCCATCACCAAATGTGGGTCTCGTAGGATATCTTCAACCTTAAATGGCTTTAAAGAAGACACAAAAGAATAGTGAGCACAAAAAATTTGCTAGACAAGAGCAAGTCATTACCCCCTTGGAGATGTCTCCAAGTATGTTGTCAATAGGGTGGTCCTGTTGAACACATTGATGAACTCTTGGGTGTGATACACTTGGTCTTGAGTCAACTTCTTCCTCTCCTTCTTATTCTTCATCACCCCCTTAATCCTTGCCACCATTTTGATCTTCATTTTCTTGAACATGGTTATCTTGATCTTGTTCTTGATCTTGGGGGATTCAGTCTTTATCTTGTGTGTGGGGCACCTCTTGTGATGAAGATTGGTCACTTGGGCCTTGTTGTTCTTGTGGTCGTACATTGCCAAGTGCCATCCTTCTAAATGCCTTACATGGTGCCTCTTCTGCATCTAGCATACATTGATTAACTTGCTCCACTTCGAAGCCATTAGTTTCATCAAACACCACGTCACATGCAATTTCAACACAACCGGAGGTTTTGTTGAAGACATGATAGACGTAGGTGTTTGAATCATAGCCAAGTAAGAAACCTTCATTGGATTTTGAAGCTAATTTCGAAATCATAGGCTTCTTGTTCAGAATGTAACACTTGCTACCGTAAACTCTAAAATAGGAGATGTTCGGCTTGTTACCCATAAGAAGTTCATATGGAGTTTTCTTCAATAGGCGATGGAGGTGAGGCGGTTTGTTGCATGGCAAGCGATACTGACCGCTTTCACCCAAAACCAATCGGATGTCTTGTATTCATCAAGCATGGTTCTTGAAATCTCTATAATAGTTCGGCTCTTTCTTTCAGCCACCCCATTTTGTTCTGGTGAGTAGGGTGCCGAAAATTCGTGCTTGATGCCCTCCTATCCAAGTACTCTTCTACTTGGGTGTTCTAGAATTCAGTGCCGTTGTCGCTTCTTATCTTCTTGATTCTCAAGAAGAACTCATTTTGATCTCTCCTCAAGAACCTCTTGAGGAAACTTTGAGTTTTACCTTTGTCATTCAAGAACAACACCCAAGTGAAGCGGGAAATTCATCAACAATAACTAAACCATATTTGCTACTGCCAATGCTTATGTAAGCAATGGGACCGAAGAGGTCCATGTGAAATATCTCCAATGGTCTTGTTGTCGTCATCACATTTTTTGCGGGATGAGCTGCTCTGACTTGTCTCTCAGCTTGGCATGCGCTACAAGGCCTATGCTTCTCCAACATTCTTAAAACCTCGATCGTGATCGCATTTTAGAAGATTTTGAAGATTCCTCATACCAACATGGGCTAGCCTACGGTGCCACAACCATCCCATGTTGATCTTTGCCATCAAGCATGTGTCAAGTTGAGTTTTATTCGCAGTGAAATCCACAAGATAAAGCTTCCCTTTGAGAACACCCTTGAAGGCAATTGAGTTATCATTGCTTCATGTGGCAACCATGCCCTTGTTACTAAACAAACAATTATAATCTTTCTCACATAATTGAGATATGGATAAGAGGTTGTAATCTATAGACTCAACATGCATGATGTGAGAAATAGTGTGTTGAGAAGAAATGGAGATTTTACCCATACCTAGTACCTTCCCGTAGCTATTGTCGCCAAAGTATATACCTTGAATCATTGTTTTATTCATACTTCACACACATTCTTCTCGCTCCGGGCATGTGGTTGGAGCATCCACTATCTAGCACCCATTTTGTGCCACCGGAGGAGTAAGCCTACAAAACAAGTTTATACTTTTGTTTTAGGTATCCAAACTCGATTGGGTCCATTGAGGTTAGTGACAAGGTATTTGGGCACCCACGCACAAGGCTTTGGGCTCTTGTGAAGTGGCCCAACATATTTAGCATAAACATAATCAAATTTACTCTTCTCAAGCACATAATAAGCATCAAAATCATGAAACGTAGTTGATTTGGCATTTTCAACATTCCTGGCATCTTTTTCATATTTTACAATTTGATGAGAAATTGATGCATGATGTTCATTATTGGCTTGATATGAGCCTTCCTTAACAAAAGCAATTTGCATCTTGTTATTCTTGGGATGTCTAGCATTTATCTTTCCTCCCCTTGAATAAACAAAGACCATTTTTGATCAAGGGAGATCTCGTGATCAAGTATGCACTACATGCATACTTGATCTTCTCCTTGTCAAAGATGCAACCCTTAGGTGTGCTCTTGCTATTTGCCATCTTGAGCTCATTTTTCAATTCAAGTACAAGGTTAGCACATTCACATGTTTTAATGTTTGACTCCACATTAGATAATTTTAAGCTTGTTAAGGCGGAGGAAACATTTGACTTGAGAGTTTCAAATTCTGCCTCAAGATTCTTGTATCCTTTGTTCCAGTTGACAATTTCATCTTGGAGCACAACATTCGAACTCTTGATACTTGAGGAAGTCTCCTTGCACTTTACAAGTTCAAGTGCCTTATTCTTCTCGCTCTCCAGCTCGAGGAGCTTCTCAAGGTCAAGATTCTTTTGCCTCTCATTGACAAGCAAATCCTCATTTTCCTCAAGAAGTTCCTCCTTATCTAATATTTTATCGGAGAGCATTTTCATCCTAGTTATAACACTTTTGTTCAAGACTTCAAACATGTACTCATTTTCACTAGTACTATAAAAATCTTCATCTTTAATGGAATGCATAGAAAGTTTAGATTTAACCTTTCGCTTTCCCTCCTTTTCGATGAGACATGTGCGGATTGAGCTCTTCCATCCTCCCATTTTTGGCAGGAGAGTCTTCTTTGTTGTTGGCTTCTTGATGGTGACGGTTGCCATCTCCTCATCATCATTGGAGGAGGACTCATCATTGGAGTCCCACTCCTTGCCAACATGAGCTTGGCCATGTGCTTTCTTCTTCTTGAACATCTTCTTCTCTTGAGGATTCTCATCCCGTCTTCTTCTTCTTGTCTTCTTCCTTTTCATATGGGCAATTCACGATGAAGTGCCCATACTCACCACAGTTGTAGCAAGCTCTCTTGGTCCTTGACTTGCTCTTGTCTTTGCCCTTGCTCTCATAGTTTGACCCTATTCTTTTCTCCATCATTCTCTTGAACCTATTGATGAAGAAGGCAAACTCCTCATCATCCATGTCCGTGCTTTCTTCTTCACTATCTTCATTATTGCTTGAAGCTTGCACCTCTTTGCTTTTGGACTTCGATGAGACTTTGAGAGCAACACCCTTCTTCCTGGAGAACGAGACCTTGCCAAGGTCGTTGATGTGACTTGCTTCCATCTCCATCATCTCGTGGTTGATAATCTTCCCAAGCACCTCATCCGGAGTCATCTTATGGAAGTTGGGACTCTTGAGGATGAGGATGCAAAGGGTCATGTTCCAGGGCATGAAGGCTCTTATCATCCTCATGAACACTTCATTATCCATCCACTTCTTGCATCCGTACGACCGACTCCTATTGATGATGGTTTTGAGTCAGTTGTACATCTTTTCAGAGTGTGAGACCTATGCGTGCTGAATACATTGGCTCGAGCTGAATACATTGGCTTTGATGATAAAAGTTCTGAAATTCTGCTAAAACACCTTTTTAGCAAAGTCTGACTCTAGCTCCGAGCTCTTGCAAGGTCCGACAATAGGTCCAACTTGCTTTGTCAAGGTTCGACATGTTTTTGGGAAGCTCCGGTGAGTTTTGTCTTTAGCTCCGGTATGTCTTTGACAGCTCTGGCATGTCTTTGTTAAGCTCCAATATGTGTTTGCTAGGTCCGACTTATGTTGGTTAGCTCCGACATGTTTTTCTAGCTCTAGCGCTAGGTTGTACTAGCTTTGGTAAGCTCCGGCTCAAGTTCCGGTTAGTTTTGGCAAGATTCAGAGCTTGATCGTAATGTTCCTGCTTTTATCTTGCAATGATTCGTACTTGCTTTACATTGATGGAAAGATTGCTTAGTATTCTTTTACTAAGTTTTTGGTTAGTTTTGGTGGTTAAGGCTGATATCGTTTTGATATGGTTTGCAACATGCTTATGTGAGGTGCTCACGTAAGATGTTGTAGTTTTGGAACTAACGAGAGTCAAGTCGAGGACTTGTGCTCGAAAGTATTGGTTTATTATTCATGTGCAGGTGTTGCTTGAGTTCAAGACATGGCTGGTGACGGGATCCATTGAACTAGTCTTGGAGAAAGATGAGGTTCAACAACCAATCTCGGGAGGAATTGTGATTGAGTTTATCGAGAGGTTGCGCATCATGTTTGAATCAAGAACAATGCATATGAAGGTATCGTGGACGTCGTTGGAAGATGTTTGCACGTATGCAAGGAGTGCAAGGACGTGGCTACATGGTTCCAAGGCGTGATGAAGAGATGTGGACATAAATAATTGGTCGAAAAGGTCCAACCGACTAGGTGATGGACTCAAGCTGCGGTTGAGTCGTGTTTGACTCAAATATGGGAAGATTTGAGTTGGTTATGATACGATTTTGTGTGGGTCACGAATTTTTGTTGTTTTAGGAATGTGGGATACGTTCCTAAGGTGTTTGGAAGTCTTAATATTGCTTCTATCTGCATATAGAAGAGTCCTAAGTAGTTATAGAAAGTTTCAATTCGTGATTTGAGTAGGATTAGAGTCCTAGTTGAGATTGGGTTGGCCTAAGAGCTGGTCATATAAGCAAGTGAGGCCAGAGCTCGTATGAGATGAATTTGGGGCTATTCCTCTTATGGTTTGATCAATAAAATTTGTAGTTTGAAGGAACTTTTGTGCCTTGTTCGTCCGACTTGTTCAAGACAAGTTTTTCTCGTTGAGTTTCTGCACAACACTACCTTTCTTCGGTGGATTTATCATAACTCGATTTTTACAGATCCGATTGACGTGATTCTTTTTGGGTTGTCTTCAATAGTTAATTTTCTATCATCCTTCGAAATTTCACAGTCATTGGATTTGTGGTTTCTGATCTACACGAGTTTCTTTGCAGCATTACAGAACTGTTTTTCTCGGGTAGGACAGATTGACCTTTGTTCGATCTTTCAATCGTAACTTGAGTTTCTCTCAACAGATTTGGGTGATTCTTGCTGTGTCGTCTTTGTGACATGATTCTCTCTGGTATATATAATTGTTGTCACGGTGAAACACGTTAAAATTAGTCTCACTCACTATTTCTTTAACATATCGTTTTTCCGTCGAAGGGGTTGGGATTTAATTGTTTCCGCTGCGTAAGATTTTATTAATCTACCATTCACCCCCCCGGTAGCTTTTCACGTGTTCTCTGATCCCACAATTGGTATTAGAGCCATGGTGCTCTAATCTTTGTGATTTGCACATGTTTTTGACTAATCATCATGGAAATATACTCCGCCAAACCTTGTGTGTTTAGTGATATTGATTTTCAGGTTTGGAAGGCACATATGGAAGCTTTCATCCAGGCTCAAGGCTTCGCAATATGGGAGAAGGTGTACAAGCCTTAAAAAGTGGCATCAAATGATCAAGTTACAGCTACAAATCTAAGATATTTTGACAACAACAACAGGGCTTGGAACTTGATCATACAAGGATTAACTCAAAGCGACTTCGATCGTGTTGCACACCTCCGATGTGTGAAAAGCACTTTGTGACTGCCACGAAGGATCCAACACGATCAAGGAGGTAAGGCAAGACATGTTCATGAAGGAATACATGCGCTTCGAGATGCAACCCGCTGAGTCTATTAATGACCTTTTTGCTCGCTTTAATAAAATTCTCAGCAACTTGCGTAGTGTCAATGTTAATTTTTCAGATGCTGAAAATGCTAGGCAATAGTTAAGTGCATTAGATATGTCAATTTGGGAGATGAAAGTCACATCTATTCGTGAAACTACTGTCATGAGTACACTTACTTTAGATGTGCTATATTCTAAGTTAAAAACTCATGAAATTGACATAATATCACGTAAGAACCCCAACAAGTCTATTGCTTTTGTTTCTCGACATGACATGCCTAGCTCCGTTCAATCTTTATCTTGTGGTACACTTGCTCTGTTGTCCTCTCTAACCCTTGAATAGATTGAGGAGTTTCCAGAGAAGGAGCTAGTACTTCTCTCTACTAAGTTCTCGAAAGCATTGCAAAATGTGAGAACTAGAAGGAGAGGAAGCTCCGGACTTTAACAATGTTTCGAATGTGGTAAGACGGGACATTTTCGTTCAGATTGCGCTAACCTTTCAGGTCGTCGTACTTCTCGGGATGAAAAGCAAACAAGGACGAAGCACTCCTCTACAAACGATAAGAAGAAAAAGAAGGGTTTTATAGGACGTCAATTGGTGAGCAGTTTTATCTCCGCACTTCAAGAACTTTGCTCAAGTGATGTGGACATTGGAAGTGACGAAGATGAAGATGAGGCAAACTTGTGCTTCATGGCGGGCAAGTCAAGATCAAGTATGGAGGAGGCTGAACACAACAGCGACAATGAAGAGGTATGTCCTACTTGCAAAGAAATGTGTGATGCTATTTCTCATGCCACTGTTATAGTTACGAAAAAGGACAAAAAACTTAGGGACAATGCTGCTAAAATTGAGTCACTAGAATCTGAAGTTAATCGTTTAAAATCCTTGATTCCTAGTGACGATTCTTGTTCCTCATGTGATTTAATATATGAACAATTGTCCTCATTAAGAAGTGTGCACACCTCCACACTTGATAAACTTTAGTTTGAAATTGAAAAGAACAGAGAGCTTGCTGCACTTAATGATGAAAACTTGAAAGATGCTAGCTGTTCTACAATTGAATTGCATTGTTCTACTTGTGATGATCTTGATAAGAAACTACAAGATGCTATGAATGAAATTTCTATATTAAATAGTGCTTTACGTTATTATGAAGTTAAATATTGTTACAATTGCAAATTAAAAAGAAAAACTTCATATGAAAGTTGCATTGATCTGTCCAATAAACTTGATGACATGCATAGGACATTAGATCGGTTCTGTAATGGGAATAGGAATCTAAATTTGCTGTTGAATTCTTCCATGTCTTGCAATGATAAAATTGGTTTAGGTTTTGATTCTCATGCTTATTCTAAGGCACATCCACCTAAAATTGTAAATTCATTAGGAAGTTGTTCGATTCAAACAGTTTCTAAACAAAAAGAAGTGGTTTTCAAATCTGCAGGAGTGTTGTCTCATTTGGTTTCAAATAAAAATGTTGCTTGCTCATCTATACATGAACACAAAGTTAAATTTCATTGTACCTACTGTGGTAGAGATTGTCATGTCATAGATTTTTTGTTATAGACTAGCTAAACAACAGAAAAAGGAAAGAATGATTGCTAGATCTCATAACTTTCATGCAAAATTTGCTGCACTTGCTAAATTGCATGATAGGAACATGCAATCTGCTGTAATGATTCAAAAACATGCAAAGTTTGCTCCCAAACCTACAGTTTTTTGTGCTACACATGTAACATCTTGTAGGACAGCAGTTGGGTACAAAAATCTTGAAGCTTTGGCTCATAAACCTGTTGTTTTATCTCAGCTTTCGTGTGTTATTCCTGCTGGACATCGTGTGACTCAGTACTGGATTCCTAAATGCCTTTTGACTCACCCCTGTATTGAGTCATCGACGTATTGTTCTTCTATGTAGGTTACACGCTTGAGGAAGGAGAACATTTGGATTGTGGATTCACGTTGCTCACGGCACATGACCAGTAACAAAGAATGGTTCACCTCCCTCTCTTTTGTGTCACGTGTAGAGAATGTTACATTTGCCAATAATTTTTCAACTCCTATAATTGCTAAGGGTTCAGTTAGAGTAAATAATCACTACACTCTGTAGTATGTGGCACTTGTTAAAAATTTGAAATACAACTTGCTTTCTGTTTCACGGCTGCTAGATGAAAATCTATAAATAATTTTCACTAAAAATTGTTGCAAAGTTGTAAATTCAAATAGTGAGCTTATTTTTAACATGTCTCGGTTTGGAAGAGTTTTTAAAGCTGATTTTGATATATCTTCCTCTAAGCATAGGTGTCTAGTTGCTAATGATTCAAAGGACTTATATTTTTGGCATCGTAGACTTGGTCATGTAGGCTTTGATCATCTAACGCGTGTTAGTGCTTTTGATCGCATATGTGGGCTGCCTAAGCTTAAAGGGGGCAAAGAAATTGTGTGCTCTTCTTGTAGACATGCTAAGATGGTTGCATGTTCACATACTCCTCTCACAATAATCTTGACAACTGAACTGGGTCAACTTTTGCACCTTGACACCGTAGGACCTTCATGTGTTCAATCCCTCGGAGGTAAATGGTATGTTCTTGTGATTGTTGATGATTATTCTAGATACTCTTGGGTTTACTTTATGGCATCTAAGAATGAAGCTTTTAGTCACTTTAGAACTTTATTTCTTAGATTATTAATTGATTACCTAGGATCTTTAAAAGCGATTAGAAGTGATAACGGAACCGAATTTAAAAATCAATCTTTTGATCACTTTTGTGCTGAAAATGGAATAGATCAACAATTTTCTTCACCATATGTACCTCAACAAAACGGTGTTGTAGAAAGAAAGAACAGAACCTTGTTGAGATGGCTAGGACTATGCTTGATGAATATCAAACTCCTAGGAAATTTTGGCCTGATGCAATTGCACCTGCTTGTTATGTCTCAAATCGTGTTTTCTTGTGCGCTATGCTAGGAAAAACACCATATGAGCACCGGTTTGGACATAGGCCTAGTGTCACATACTTTTGGGTCTTTGGTTGCAAATTCTTTGTTATGAAACATGGTAATCTTGATAAATTTGAACCTAGATCCATTGATGGCATGTTTCTTGGTTATCCATCTCATACTAGAGGCTACCGTGTGCTTCTACTTGACACTAACAAAATTGTGGAGACTTGTGAGGTGTCTTTTGATGAAGTTAGCACAGGTAGTAGCTCAAACATTGCAGGTTCGGATCCATATCCGCAGGGGGAGAGCATTTTCATTGAAGATGAGGAAGAAGTGGTGCTGCTACCCGTAAATTCAGCAGCTAATGACATTGTTCCATCACATGATTTTATGTCCAAGTCTTCAGCTATGATGAGTTCAGAATTTGAGATGAGTACGATGGGAGAACTCACATACTTTTTGGGGCTGCAAATAAAGTAAACCAAGGAGGGTACCTTTGTGCGTCAAACGAAGTATAAAAAGGACCTCCTAAGGCGCTTCAACATAAACAAAAGAAATCCTCTTCGGACACCAATGGGAACAGCAACAACACCTGAACTTGATGAAGATGGTGAACCCGTGGACCAAAAAGAATATAGAAGCATGATCGGATCACTTTTGTACCTCACGACATCAAGATCGGACATACAATTCAGCGTATGTCTTTGTGCATGGTTTCAAGCCTCCCCACGTGCTTCACATCGTCAAGCCGTCAAAAGGATTCTCAGGTACTTACATGGAACTCAAGAATTTGGCATTTTTCTTCCTTCTTCCTCAACCATTACTTTGAAAGTTTTTCGAATGCTGATTTTGGGGGTTGTAGGATTGATAGGAAAAGTACTTCTGGTACTTGTCATTTTCTTGGTAATTCACTTGTTGCTTGGTCCTCTAGAAAACAAAAATCAGTTGCACAATCCACAGCTGAATTTTAATGTATAGCTGCTGCTAGTGCTTGCTCACAAATTCTTTGGATTGTTCAAACACTTAAGGACTATGGGGTTGATCTAGATAGTGTTTCACTGTTTTGCGATAACACTAGTGCCATTTGCATTGCTAAAAACCCCGTGCAACATTCTAGAACTAAGCACATTGACATTAGGTATCACTTTCTCCGTGATAATTTTGAAAAATGAAACATTGTGCTTCACGATGTAGATACCGAACGACAATTGGCTGAAATTTTTACAAAACATTTGAATTTCACTCGTTTTTGTTTTATTCATAGTGAAATAGGGGTTATGCATCCTCATGGCTTACATTGAGGGGGAGTTTTGAAACTTGAGAAGTCTATGTGTGAATCTGAAATTAAAATAATATGAGCATAGTATTTCATACATATATGACTTTGTGATTCCTTTTACATGCTAAAAGTTCTTACTATATTACTCGTGTTATACATTTTGTAGTTTTTGCCATGTCTAGTAATTGGAATAATTACTTTCACTAAATCTGGTCATGGTCGAACTTTCTTGCTGTTTTGAACTTGTTGTATGCTCACAAGTGCTTTTAATCATAGAGAATTAATCAAGTAATCAACTCACAAGTTGATTTTTTATGAACAAATATAATTTGAGAAAAGATCAAGAGAATATGCATGCATAGCACTTCTTCTTTTGAGATGGCTTATCATTGCACTTAGATATGAACTTGGAAGAAGTTGTGTATGACTAAAACCATGTCCTTAAGCTTCTGATTGTCAAATGACATAGGCTTGGCTCGGTTGGTTAGAATAAGGCCGGTACGCATATAATCTCTTGCAAATATCATATGATCAAAATGTGTGCTTTGAAAAATAATAAAATGCAGCAACAAGTGTCATGCTTTCATGTCTTGAAATAGTTAAGTTTGCGAGATCATGATTCGCTTAAATTGAAAATTACATTTGATCTCTAGCATGGCTTACACTACTTTATGTATTTTGTGATAGTGTAAGTTACTTGATAGTATGACTTGGATGAGCTTTGTTTTATATGTATATGTTATAATATGATCATAACAATTAAAATTTGTCTTTTTAACCTTGTTGTATACATTGTCAAAGGGGGAGAGATAATATGGTGAATTTTTAAAAATAACTATGCAAGGGGGAGAAATATATATAGGGGGAGAAATTTATTTCTATCTCATTTGATTTTCAAAAAGGGGGACAAATTGTTTCCAAAACATTTCATGCCAATGTTCGGATCTTAAGTGGTGTTGCCAATGCATTCATCAAGGGGGAGATTGTGAGACCTATGTGTGTTGAATACATTGGCTTGTACTGAATACATTGGCTTTGATGATAAAAGTTCTGAAATTCTGCTAAAACACCTTTTTAGCAAAGTTAGACTCTAGCTCCGAGCTTCTGCAAGGTCCGACAATAGGTCCAACTTGCTTTGTCAAGGTTCCACATGTTTTTGGGAAGCTCCAGTGAGCTTCGTCTTTAGCTCCAGCATGACTTTGATAGCTCCGGCATGTCTTTGTTAAGATCTGATATGTTTTTGCTAGGTCCGACTTATGTTGGTTAGCTCCGACATGTTTTTCTAGCTAGGGCGCTAGGTTGTACTAGCTTTGGTAAGCTCCGGCTCAAGCTCCAGTTAGTTTTGGCAAGATTTGGAGCTTGATCGCAATGTTCCTGCTTTAATCTTGCAATGATTCATACTTACTTTACACTGATGGAAAGATTGCTTAGTATTCTTTTACTATGTTTTTGGTGTGTTTTGGTGGTTAAGGCTGATATCATTTTGCTATGGTTTGCAACATGCTTATGTGAGGTGCTCACGTAAGATGTTGTAGTTTCAGAACTAATGAGAGTCAAGTCGAGGACTTGTGCTTGGAAGTATTGGTTGTTTATTCATGTGCAGGTGTTGCTTGATTTCAAGACATGGCTGGTGACGGGATCCATTGAATTAGTCTTAGGGAAAAGATGAGGTTCAACAACCAAGTTCAGGAGGAATTGTGGTTGAGTTGATCGGGAGGTTGCGCAACATGTTTGAATCAAGAACAATGCATATGAAGGTATCGTGGACATCATTGGAAGATGTTTGCACGTATGCAAGGAGTGCATGGATGTGGCTACATGGTTCCGAGGCGTGATGAAGAGATGTGGACGTAAAGAATTGGTCGAAAAGGTCCCACCGACTAGGTTATGGACTCAAGCTGCGGCTGAGTCGTGTTTGACTCAAATATAGGAAGATTTGTGTTGGTTATGATAGGATTTCGTGTGGGTCACGAATTTGAGTTGTCTTAGGAATGTGGGATACGTTCCTAAGGTGTTCGGAAGTCTTAAGATTGCTTCTATCTGTGTATAGAAGAGTCCTAAGCAGTTATGGAAAGTTTCGATTTGTGATTTGAGTAGGATTAGAGACCTAGTTGAGATTGGGTTGACCTAAGGGCTGGTTATATAAGCAAGGGAGACCAGAGCTTGTGTGAGACGACTTTGGGGCTGTTCCTCTTATGGTTTGATAAATAAAGTTCATAGTTTGAAGGAACTTTTGTGCCTTGTTCATCCGACTTGGTCCAGACAAGTTTTTCTCGTCGAGTTTCTGCACATCACTACCTTTCTTCGGTGGTTTTATCATAACTCAATTTTTTACAGATACGATTGACGTGATTCTTTTTGGGTTGTATTCACAACTTAATTTTCTATCATCTATCAAAATTTCACGGTCAATTGATTTGTGGTTTCTGATCTACACAAGTTTCTTTGCTGTATTCCAGAACTGTTTTTCTCGGGTAGGACGGATTGACCTTTGTTCGATCTTTCATTCGTAACTTGAGTTTCTCTCGACAGATTTGAGTGATTCTTGTTGTGTTGTCTTTGTGACTTGATTCTCTCTGATATCTATCATTTTTTCATGGTGAAACATGTTTATATTAGTCTTACACACGATTTCTTTAACAGATCATTTTTCTACAGAAGGGGTTGGGATTTAATTATTTCCGCTGTGTAAGATTTTTTAATCTACCATTCACCCCCCTCTGGTAGCTTTTCACGTGCTCTTCGATCCTACACAGAGGTCTCACCATCATCCATGGCAAATCTTCCTTGTTTCACCTCAATCATCTCAATCTTGGCCTCCCGCACAGATCGATTGCCTTCTTGTGCAATCTTGAGAGTGTCCCAAATCTCCTTGGCTTGCTCCAACCCATCCACCTTGTTGAATTATTCTTGGTTCAAGGATGAGTTGATTATGCTTGTCGCTTGAGCATTGCGATGGATTTGTTGTTCTTGCTCGGGAGTTAGCTCTTCATCATCCAAAGGGATTTCTACACCTATGCAAACAATAAGCCAAAGTGTACGATTGAGAGAAATAAGATGCAATTTTGTGTTAAGCTTCCACATGGTATAGTCAATGCTATCGAAATTTGGAGATTTTCCCAAAGAATAGACAAGTAGTTAGAGTGAGAGTTCAAGCGATCATAGTTAAAAGGATATCGATTATAATCTTCTTCATGCTTCGTGAGCTTCTTCTCCTTCTCAATCCTTCTCCGCCTCTTGGCTCCATCTCTTGCTCCTTGGAGAACATCCGCAAGATGCTTCACTTCTTCATCTTCATCTTCGCTTTTGATGTCGAAGGGAGGAGGCTTTGGCTTGTCCTTCTTCTTGTTGTCAGTCTTGAATGGCTAAGGATTGGATCCTTGTTCACCATTCGCGTTGTTCTCGCTGGTGCGGTGGTCTCTTGGGTCAACAAATCCTTCTCACCATTTCCCCCCATCTCCTCTCCCAGCGGTTAATCTTTGGGGAGAGTTAGGCTCTGATACCAACTGAATGTTGTCTAGATGGGGGGTTAATAGACTTAAACCTAAAATTTGCTTAATAAAAACTTAATCAGATCACAAAGGCAGACTAGTCTAGCCTACAGGCAGACTAGTCGGTCAAGTAATGTAAATACATGAAAGGTGAGATTTATCTATGTTTTTCTATGATCTACTTAATGCAGAATATGGATGGACAATTTAGCAACCTAGTGTGGCAATTGCAAGTGATAGAAACAACTTTAGCTATGTGGATCGCAAGATTCAAGTGATGAACATGAAGAACCCTAAAAGTGATGTAATGAAGAATGAGGACAAATCGAAACAAAAGATAAGCGAATTTATCACGAGGTTTAGCTCCACGAAGAAGCTTACGTCCCCGTTGAGGATTTCACAAAGGACCGGGTCTCTTTGACCCCTACCCTCACCAAGGCACCACAAAGGTCGGCTTGTTCTTCCACTAAATCAAGGGTGATCACAACAATCCTTTGGGCAACTAACAATCTGATGCTCCCACAAACTTACAACACAAAAAGAGCTTGAATCAAGGCTCAAAATAGCTCAGATCAATAGCTCAAAATGAGAGAATCAATCAAGAGCGGAAAGCAACGCTCAACCCTTCTCTCTTCTCTCACGAATCCAAAAAACCCTGAAGATTTGCTCTTAGGGCTCAAATATGTGAAGAGGAAGGTGTACGAAGGCTATTGAATGTTTGTGGTAGCGATAGGGTTCGAGAGATGGCAAATTAATGTCGTGGGATCCCTTTTTATAGGGGTCTCACTACTTAGCCGTTGCCACCATAAAATGTCCGGACTAGTTCGGCCTTAGACCACATACTAGTCTGGCCTGAGTGGACACCTTACGTCACTCTTGACAAACCACAAAAGTCCCCTCCACCCTTTAAATTCAAATGGTCACATGAACATGGACTAGTCCATCCAAGAATGGACTAGTCCGATCTAAATCAGAACCTTTTGTTATGGGTTAGACTGGACAAGTTTGGCTACCCGGACTAGTCCGGCCCTCCAGGGCGGACAAGTCCGGCTTGCCAGGACTTAGTCCCTGGAGCCACCTCGAAACTCCAAATGGACTAGTCTGACCCATAACTAACTAATCTGAACACACACAAAACCTTTTGTTTTGGGTAGAAACGAACAAGTCTGCTAGGGTGGACTAGTTTGACATTCAAGACTTAGTCCCAGAAAGGCTCAGACTCACCATGCACTAGTTCTTCCATAAATGGACAAGTCTGAACTCACACAGTAAATCTTGGTCTGCCTAACATCGGATTAATCCGATGTGGTCGGACTAGGCCGGCCTTCCAGACAGGACAAGTCTGGCTTTATCCTTAAGGCTGCCTCAACTCATCTGTCCAACTAAACCTAAATGGACTATGAGCTCTTAGGTGATTCTCAATACTTTGACTTGTTGAACACACTCTCATCACAAGGCTGAATCGAGACAAAGAATTCTAAACCCTAAATTCTACTCTTTGAGTTTTTTTTTTGCCTTTTCTGCTCTTTTTCCTTTTTGAGTGTATCCAAGTCCGTTTCACTTTCAATCACCTATACTTTCACTCACAAGGCTCATTAGTCCCTTAAGTGTTGTCATTAATCATCAAAACCATCGGGATTTAGCCTAGATGCACTTTCAACAATTGCTCTTATAAAAAGTTAAGATTGTTAGAAAATTCAAGATGAAGGAACTCATAGACTATCCATCTATCACTTGCATTGCTATAAAAAGGAGCTTTAGAAAATGTGCAAATTGATTAATCTATATGGCTCCACGCTTATATCAATGAATAATTCATTGTTTATGGATGCACCCGAAATTGGACTCGATGTATCGTTGTTGTTTTTCTTCCCTGGATGTACAAATAGAATTTGGTCACCTAACCAGTAGTTTCAGCTGTACAAGTGTCAGGAGCTAACCATTTCCCTCTATCAAATAGGGGAAGCTTGCAGAAGTAATGTTTCCTTGTAGGCATACAAGAAGTCGATTGTTGATGGAATGCCTTGGAAGTACCATTTCAACATCTCCTAGCCAATGAGTAAACGAGCATGGTTGCACCCTATCAGAAATTACGCCCGAAGTTCAATCATAGCTATACGAGGCCAGAGGTTTGACATGAAAACCTTCCATGAGCAACCAATAGTCTACAATGAATAAGTGGATCCCTATGCTCCCAGTTATTCTAAGAACCCATTCAAGCTCAAGGGAGTTGCCACCATCATTGGGTGCATGTTGTTCCTCTGTGGCTAATGGTTATTTTAACCATAGCTAAGGTACGATAGATCACACCCAACACGTGTTGGGTGCGTGTTGTTCCTTTGTGTCCAAAGGTTATTTTAACCTTAGCTAGGGAACGATGGATCACAATCAACACACGTTGGGTTCACATTGTTCCTTTGTGGCTAGAGGTTATAATGACCTTATCCAAGAAACGATGGATCATGTTGTGTGTGCATTGTTCCTTTGTGACTAGAGATCATCATGACCTTAGTCAAGGAATGAGTGACACCCAATGCATGGGAGACCTTGTGGTGTCGATAAGCGGCATCGACAACAATATCCCCGACCACACTCATGGCACCCGTGGGAGGCAACACAACATCGACACTCAACCCTCCAATGTTGAAGGCACATTGCATCAGGGATAGGCCAATCTCATGGCCTACCTTTGCCGTTAGGGTTTAACCCCTATCGAGGACCTTGATTAAGAATAATCTTAGGGGAGGACTCCCACTTAAGGTATCTTGTATCACATCCCACCTTGCGTTTCATTTCCCCTTTTTCCACATCATTGCATCTTAAAAAACAACACTTAGGAAAGGATTTAAATAAAATAAATTTGCACAGTTAGAATGTTGTAGGATCGAAGAGCACGTGAAAAGCTACCAGAGGGGGGGGGTGAATGGTAGATTTAAAAATCTTACGCAGCGGAAACAATAAAACCCTAATCCCTTCGGTAGAAAAATGATCTGTTAAAGAAATCGTGTATGAGACTAATCTAAGCGTGTTTCATCGTGACAAAAGTGATATATATCAGAGAGAATCAAGTCCGAAGACAACACAAAAAGAATTACTCAAATCTGTCGAGAACAACTCAAGTTATGATCAAAAGATCAAACACTGGTCAATCTGACCTACCCGAGAAAAACAGTTTCTGGAGTGCTGCAAAGAAACTCCTTTAGATCAAAAACCACAAATCTAATGACCGTGAAATTTTGACAGATGATAGATAATCAAGTTGTCAAGACAACCCAAAAAGAATCACATCAATTGGATCTGTAGAACTCGAGTTATGATAAAACCACCGACGAAAGGTAGTGCTGTCCAGAAACTCGACGAGTAAAACTTGTCTGGAACAAGTCGGACGAACAAGGCACAAAAGTTCCTTCAAACTACGAATTTTATTCAATAGAACACAAGAGGAACAGCCCCAAAGTCGTCTGCCCGAACTTTGGCCTTCCCTTGCTTATATAACCAGCCCTTAGGCCATCCCAATACAACTAGGACTCTAATCCTAATCCGATCACAATCGGAACTTACCATAACTGCTCAAGATTCTTCTATACGCAGATAGAAGCAATCTTAAGACTTCCAAACACCTTAGGAACATATCCCACATTCCTAAACAACTCAATTTCGTGACACACACGAAATCCTAACATAACCAACTCGATACTTCCCATACCGAGCCATAACCAACTCTGCCGCAGCCAAAGTCTTCAACCGATACGATCCGATCCTTCCGATCAGATCTTCCTTCCATAATCCGTCTCTAGAAGCATATTGCCACGTCATGCACCTCATGCATACGTGCGAACACCTTCCTTCGACCTTCATATGCACTGCCCTTGATTCAATCATCCTGCGCGACCTCCTGACCCGCTCAACCACAGTTCCTCCCGAACTTGGTTGTTGGAACCTCATCTCCTCCTGAGACTAGTCCAATGGATCCTGTCACCAGCCATGACTTGAACTCAAGCAACACCTGCACATGAACAAACAACCAATCCATACGAGCCCAAGTCCTCGACTTGACTCACGTTAGTTCCGAACACAACACCTTACATGAGAACCTCACATAAGCATGTTGCAAAACCACATTAGAAACGATATCAGCCGTATCATCCAAAACACACCAAAAACTTAGCAAATGAATACTAAGCAATCTTTACAATCTTGTAAAGCAAGTACGAAACATTGCAAATAAAAAAGCAGAAGCACTTCGGTCAAGTTCCGGACCTTGCCAGAGCAACCCGGAGCTTGAGCCGGAGCTAAGCAGAAACACTGCAGTCAAGTTCCGGACCTTGCCAGAGCAACCCGGAGCTTGATCCGGAGTTAACAAAAGCTAGTAGAACCTAGCGCCGGAGCTTACCAAAACTAGTAGATCCTGGATCCGGAGCTTATCAAAACTAGTCGGAACTAGTCAACCCAAAACCCGGAGCTAGACAAAGTACGTCGAAGCTTAGTATCCCAGAGCTAACGAAAATATGCCGGAGCTATCAAATATATGCCGGAGCTAAAGATAAAGCTCACCGGAGCTAACCAAAGCTGGTCGGACCTTACCAAGAAGTCGGACCTAGCATCAAACGTAACCGGAGCTACCCAAAGCAAGCCGGACCTATCGTCGGACCTTGCTGTAGCTCGGAGCTAGAGTCGGACCTTGATAAAAAGGTGTTTTGGTGATATTAAAAACTTTTATCATCAAAGCCAAGTGTATTCACTACAAGCCAATGTATTCAGCACACATAGGTCTTACAATCTCCCCCTTGATGAATGCATTGGCAACACCATTTAAAATCCGAACATTGGCTTATTCACATAAAAGTTTTGAAAACAATTTCTCCCCTTTTGTAAAACAAACGTAAATGAAAATCTCTCCCCCTTTTGAAAATGAAAATGTCTCCCCCTTTATTATCTCTCCTTTTTTTTTTGAATGTGTGATTAATCTCTCCCCCTTTGACAATGTATTCAGTAAGGTAAAAGAGAAATTTTAATTGTTATGAGATATAAACAAATTATCTCTCCCTCTTTAGTTGTTATGAGCATATTATAACATATACATATAAACAAAGCTCATCCAAGTCATACTATCAAGTACCTTACATTATCACATCAATAAAATACATAAGGTAGTGTAAGCCATGCTAGAGAGCAAGTGTGATTTTCAATTTTAGCAGGTCATGATCTCACAAACTTAACTATTTCAAAACCTGAAAGCATGACACTAGTTGCTGTATTTTATTATTTTCAAAGCATAAATCTAGATCATATGATATTTGCAAGAGATTATATGCGCATCTGGCTTATTCTAACCAACCAAGCCAAGCCTATGTCATTTGACAATCAGAAGCTTAAGGACATGGTTTTAGTCATACACAACTTCTTCCAAGTTCATATCTAAGTGCAATGACAAGCCATCTCAAAAGAAGAAGTGCGATGCATGCATATTCTCTTGATCTTTTCTTAATTCATATTAGTTCATAAAAAACTCAACATGTGAGTTGATTACTTGATTAATTCTTTATGATTAAAAGCATTTGTGAACATGTAACAAGTTCAAAACAGCAAGAAAGTTCGACCATGACCAGATTTAGTGTAAGTAATTATTCCAATTACTAGACATGACAAAAACTACAAAAAGTATAACACGAGTAATGTAGTAAGAACTTTCAGCATGTAAAAGGAATCACAAAGTCATATATGTATGAAATAATATGCTCATATTATTTTAATTTCAGAAACTCCCCCTCAATTTAAGCCATGAGGATGTATAACCCCTATTTCACTACGAATGTAACAAAAACGAGTGAAATCCAAAGGTTTTGTAAAAATGTCAGCCAATTGTTGTTCGGTATCTACATGGTGAAGCACAATGTTTCCTTTTTCAACATTATCACGGAGAAAGTGATACCTAATGTCAATGTGCTTAGTTCTAGAATGTTGCACGGGGTTTTTAGCAATGCAAATAGCACTAGTGTTATCACAGAACAGTGGAACACTATCTAGATCAACCCCATAGTCCTTAAGTGTTTGAACAATCCAAAGAATTTGTGAACAAGCACTAGCAGCAGCTACATACTCAGATTCGGCTGTGGATTGTGCAACTGAACTTTGTTTTCTAGAGGACCAAGCAACAAGAGAATTACCAAGAAAATGACAAGCACTGGAAGTACTTTTCCTATCAATCCTACAACCCCCAAAATCAGCATCCGAAAAAGCTTTCAAAGAAACGATTGAGGAAGAATGAAGAAAAATGCCAAATTCTTGAGTTCCATGTAAGTACCTGAGAATCCTTTTTATGGCTTGACGATGTGAAACACGTGGGGAAGCTTGAAACCGTGCACAAAGACATACGCTGAATTGTATGTCCGGTTTTGATGCTGTAAGGTACAAAAGTGATCCGATCATACTTCTATATTCTTTTTGATCCACGGATTCACCATCTTCATCAAGTTCAAGTGTTGTTGCTGTTCCCATTGGTGTCCGAAGAGGCTTGCTTTTGTCCATGTTGAAGCGCCTTAGGAGATCTTTGGTATACTTTGTTTGATGCACAAAGGTACCCTCCTTGGTTTGCTTGATTTGCAGCCCCAAAAAGTAAGTGAGTTCACCCATCATACTCATTTCAAATTCGGAACTCATCATTGCTGAAAACTTGGACACAAGATCATGAGAAGCACAACCAAAGATAATATCATCCACATACACTTGAACGAATAATGAGTCATTGCCATGATTAAGCACAAAAAGAGTTTTATCAACCTTTCCCATTGTAAACCCCTTTTCAAGTAAGAATGTTTTTAACCTATCATACCATGCTCTAGGGGCTTGTTTGAGACCATATAAGGCTTTGGACAGTTTGTAAACATGATTAGGAAAATCTGGATTTTCAAAACCTGGTGGTTGTTTGACATAAACCTCCTCATCTATGTAGCCATTAAGAAAAGCACTTTTAACATCCATTTGATATAGCTTAAAACCTTTAGATGCTGCGAAAGCTAACAAAATTCTTATGGCTTCTAATCTAGCGACAGGAGCAAAAGTTTCATCAAAATCTAGACCTTCAACTTGAGTGAAACCTTGAGCAACCAACCTAGCCTTATTCCTAATCACAACCCCATCCTCACTTTGTTTATTTTTATATACCCATTTAGTTCCAATTAAAGTGTGGCCTTGAGGTGGAGGTACAAGTTTCCAAACATTATTTCTTTCAAAATTTTCTAACTCTTCTTGCATGGCAATAATCCAAGATTCATTAGTGAGTGCGTGTGATATATCTTTGGGTTCAAAAGAAGCAACAAAAGCAGAATGAGCATGAGAGTTTGGATCGCAAAACCTGGACCGTGTGACTCGTTCATGCAAGCTTCCAATCATCTGTTGTGGGGGATGATCTTTGTAAAAACGTAGGGGAACAGATGTCTCACAAGCTTCTTTTTCATTAGGTTCATTGTAGATTGATGAGCTTGTGATTTGTGGACGATCAGGACCAGCAGAGGTGACAGCCGGAGCTTGTTCAATGTCCGGAGCTGGACACGTGTCAACTTCGGAACTACCAGGCAGTATCACCGGCTCTTCTTCATCTTCGAAAATACCCTCCCCCTGAGAATATGAATATGGTCCTGCAACACCGGAGCTAGTACCTGGGCTAGCTTCATCAAAAGACACTTCACAAGTCTCCACAATTTTGTTAGTGTCAAGTAAAAGCACACGGTAGCCTCTAGTATGAGATGGATAACCAAGAAACATGCCATCATTGGATCTAGGTTCAAATTTATCAAGATTACCATGTTTCTTAACAAAGCATTTACAACCAAAGACCCGAAAGTGTGTAACACTAGGCCTATGTCCAAACCGGAGCTCATATGGTGTTTTACCTAGCTTAGCACGCAAGAAAACACGATTTGAGACATAACAAGCGGTTGCTAATGCATCAGCCCAAAATTTCCTAGGGGTTTGATATTCATCAAGCATAGTCCTAGCCATCTCAACTAGGGTTTTGTTCTTTCTTTCTACAACACCATTTTGTTGAGGTACATATGGTGAAGAAAATTGATGATCTATTCTATTTTCAGCACAAAAGTGATCAAAGAATTGATTTTTAAATTCAGTTCCATTATCACTTCTAATTGCTTTTAATGATCCTGGGTGATCAATTGATAATCTAAGAAATAAAGTTCTAAAGTGACTAAAGACTTCATTCTTAGACGCCATAAAATACACCCAAGAATATCTAGAATAATCATCAACAATAACAAGAGCATACCATTTACCTCCGAAGGATTGAACACGTGAAGGTCCTACGGTGTCAAGATGCAAAAGTTGACATGGTTCAGTTGTCATGATCATTGTGAGAGGAGTATGGGAACCTGCAACCATCTTAGCATGTCTACAATAAGAGCACACAATTTCTTTGTCCCCTTTAAGCTTAGGCAGCCCACGTATGCGATCAAGAGCACTAACACGCGTTAGGTGATCAAAGCCTACGTGACCAAGTCTACGATGCCAAAAATATAAGTCATTTGAATCATTAGCAACTAGACACCTATGCTTAGAAGAAGACATATCAAAATCAGCTTTAAAAACTCTTCCAAACCGAGACATGTTAAAAATAAGCTCACTATTTGAATCTACAACTTTGCAGCAGTTTTTATTGAAAGTAATTTCTAGATTTTCATCTAGCAATTGTGAAACAGAAAGCAAGTTATATTTCAAATTTTTGACAAGTGCCACATCCTTCAAAGTGTAGTGATCATTTACTCTAACCGAACCCTTAGCAATTATAGGAGTTGAAGAATTATCGGCAAAAGTAACATTCTCTACACGTGACACAAAGGTGAGGGAGGAGAACCAATCTTTGTTACCGGTCATGTGGCGTGAGCAACCTGAATCCACAATCCAAATATTCTCCTTCCTCAAGCGTGTAACCTCATCATCGTCACTGTTGTGTTCTGCTTCCTCCTGACTTGATCTTGATCTTGTTTTGCCCGCCATGAAGCATAAGTTGGCCAGATCATCATTATCTTCATCACTTTCAAAGTCTACATCACTTGAACTGAGCTCTTGAAGCGCGGTGATGAAGCTGTTGATCATCTTACGTCCTATGGTACCTTTCTTCTTCTTGTTGGAATTTCCAGAGGAGGTCCGGATCTTGCTTTGTTTTTCTTCCCGGGTGGTCGGACCTGAAAGGTTAGGGCATTCTGTACGAAAGTGTCCTGTTTTACCACATTCAAAACAGCGTTGAGGTCCGGAGCTTCCTCTCCTTCTAGTTCTCACATTTTGCAATGCTTTTGAGAATCTAGTAGAGATGAGTGCCAACTCCTCTTCTGGAATTTCTTCGATCTGCTCCAGGGTTAGTGAGGACAACAAAGCAAGAGTATTGCAGGATGATGATTGGCCGGAGCTAGACATATCACGTTGTGAGACAAATGCAATAGACTTGTTTGGGTTCATACGTTCTAGGATGTCAATTTCATGAGTTTTTAGTTTAGAATAAAGTACATCTAATGTAAGAGAACTCATGACAGTTGATTCACGAATAGATGTTACCTTCATCTCCCAAATTGTCATGTCTAATGCACTAAGAAGTTGTCTAGCATTCTCAGCATCAGAAAAATTAATATTCACGCTATGCAAGTTGCTGAGAATTTTATTAAAACGGGCAAAGAGGTCATCAATCGACTCACCTGGTTGCATCTCAAAACGCATATATTCTTTCTTGAACATATCTTGTTTTACCTCCTTGATTGTGTTGGAGCCTTCATGATAATCACAGAGAGCTCTCCAAACGTCGTATGCTGACCGGAGGTGCGCGACACGATCAAAGTCGCTTTGAGTGAGTCCTTGGATGATCAAGTTTCGGGCTTTGTTGTTGTTGTCGACATCCCGGAGGTTCGTAGCCGTAACTTGATCGTTAGGCGGGACTTCATAAGGTTTGTACACCTTTTCCCATATTGCGAAGCCTTGCGCCTGGATGAAGGCCTCCATGCGTGCCTTCCAAACCTGGAAATCAATACCAGCAAACACACAAGGTTTGGCGGAGTACTTCTCCATGATGATTAGTCAAAAACACGTGCAAATCTCAAAGATTAGAGCACCGTGGCTCTGATACCAATTGTAGGATCGAAGAGCACGTGAAAAGGTACCAGAGGGGGGGTGAATGGTAGATTTAAAAATCTTACGCAGCGGAAACAATAAAACCCTAATCCCTTCGGTAGAAAAACGATCTGTTAAAGAAATCGTGTATGAGACTAATCTAAGCGTGTTTCATCATGACAAAAGTGATATATATCAGAGAGAATCAAGTCACGAAGACAACACAAAAAGAATTACTCAAATCTGTCGAGAACAACTCAAGTTATGATCAAAAGATCAAACACTGGTCAATCTGACCTACCCGAGAAAAACAGTTTCTGGAGTGCTGCAAAGAAACTCCTTTAGATCAAAAACCACAAATCTAATGACCGTGAAATTTTGACAGATGATAGATAATCAAGTTGTGAAGACAACCCAAAAAAGAATCACGTCAATTGGATCTGTAGAACTCGAGTTATGATAAAACCACCGACGAAAGGTAGTGCTGTCCAGAAACTCGACGAGTAAAACTTGTCTGGAACAAGTCGGACGAACAAGGCACAAAAGTTCCTTCAAACTACGAATTTTATTCAATAGAACACAAGAGGAACAGCCCCAAAGTCGTCTGCCCGAACTTTGGCCTTCCCTTGCTTATATAACCAGCCCTTAGGCCATCCCAATACAACTAGGACTCTAATCCTAATCCGATCACAATCGGAACTTACCATAACTGCTCAAGATTCTTCTATACGCAGATAGAAGCAATCTTAAGACTTCCAAACACCTTAGGAACATATCCCACATTCCTAAACAACTCAATTTCGTGACACACACGAAATCCTAACATAACCAACTCGATACTTCCCATACCGAGCCATAACCGACTCTGCCGCAGCCAAAGTCTTCAATCGATACGATCCGATCCTTCCGATCAGATCTTCCTTCCATAATCCGTCTCTAGAAGCATATTGCCACGTCATGCACCTCATGCATACGTGCGAACACCTTCCTTCGACCTTCATATGCACTGCCCTTGATTCAATCATCCTGCGCGACCTCCTGACCCGCTCAACCACAGTTCCTCCCGAACTTGGTTGTTGGAACCTCATCTCCTCCTGAGACTAGTCCAATGGATCCTGTCACCAGCCATGACTTGAACTCAAGCAACACCTGCACATGAACAAACAACCAATCCATACGAGCCCAAGTCCTCGACTTGACTCACGTTAGTTCCGAACACAACACCTTACATGAGAACCTCACATAAGCATGTTGCAAAACCACATTAGAAACGATATCAGCCGTATCATCCAAAACACACCAAAAACTTAGCAAATGAATACTAAGCAATCTTTACAATCTTGTAAAGCAAGTACGAAACATTGCAAATAAAAAAGCAGAAGCACTTCGGTCAAGTTCTGGACCTTGCCAGAGCAACCCGGAGCTTGAGCCGGAGCTAAGAAGAAACACTGCAGTCAAGTTCCGGACCTTGCCAGAGCAACCCGGAGCTTGATCCGGAGCTAACAAAAGCTAGTAGAACCTAGCGCCGGAGCTTACCAAAACTAGTAGATCCTGGATCCGGAGCTTATCAAAACTAGTCGGAACTAGTCAACCCAAAACCCGGAGCTAGACAAAGTACGTCGAAGCTTAGTATCCCGGAGCTAACGAAAATATGCCGGAGCTATCAAATATATGCCGGAGCTAAAGATAAAGCTCACCGGAGCTAACCAAAGCTGGTCGGACCTTACCAAGAAGTCGGACCTAGCATCAAACGTAACCGGAGCTACCCAAAGCAAGCCGGACCTATCGTCGGACCTTGCTGTAGCTCGGAGCTAGAGTCGGACCTTGATAAAAAGGTGTTTTGGTGATATTAAAAACTTTTATCATCAAAGCCAAGTGTATTCACTACAAGCTAATGTATTCAGCACACATAGGTCTTACAAATGTTTGATTCCTTCATAAGTTGAAATTATGAATAATTGCTCCATTTTATTATTCTTTAGTACTTAAGTTACAATTTAATATTCTCAAACTATTGGATTTATTGGCTTTAAGTACTTCACGTAAAACTTAGAAATTGTGGGTAGGATAATTCCAGATTGTTGCGAGATATTATATAGAACATAGGGCTGCTAGTTTCCTAATCGAAAGGGAATCTTGATCGGATAAATTTCCAAATTGATTTAAACTGAAGTTCCTCTTTTGATTTTAGTTCCCTACCAAAGCCATATTATAATCCAATTTGATAAACTCCATGCATTTGCTATTTGTTTTCGTTGAGCCTAGTCAAACTAGTATAGACCTATGTGAGAATCTTTTCGTACTTCCATCATCAAGATTACACACGTGTACATGCTAAACTTCTCGAGTAGCCATCTTCATCCCTACAATAAAGAGAGTGCATAAAAAGGAGTCATATTCCACCACCACAAATATTCCACGGCACTTAGACAATCTTGATCTAGAGGGATGATTTGTTTTCTCCTAAGGCTTATGTGAGACAGGGTCCACACATTCTAGGAATCGCAGAGGGTGGTGCCGTGTTTTGCGGCACCCAACAGCACACACGAAAAGAATACGAAAAAATACAAAGTTCTATTTATAGAAACATCGGAACTCTTTAACAATACTTAATGTACAGTGGAAGTAATACTCATAGCTAAACTCTCAGCCTAGCTATGCAAAAGTGAAGCCCTCCAGCCCGGGGATGCTACATACTAGCAACGCACAACAGATCACGGCGGCGTGCAGGGCTCCCACTCGGCAGTATACCCCGATGGGGGCATCACCTCATCTTCGGGCCATTCCTCATACGTCCCACCTGCAAACAACTTAACATAGCAACCGTGAGCAGGAAGGCTCAACAAGACTTACCCGTGTCACCTAAACATGGAACTCTACATGCAGGGATACTTAACATAGGAATAGATATAGCAGTAAGTGACTCGCCTACATGTTGATCCTTATTTTTCAAATTATTAGCAGCAGATTAAAGTTGTAATGACATAGCCGGTCCCAAGCCCGGGTAAAGGAGGAGGGGGTTGTGATAGGCTTGGCGAGCCAGCAACTAAACTTAGTCATTCTCATGGAAATGAAACTCATTGGAAATTCGTTGGGGCGTAACCCTCTTAGCGACGCGCCATACCGGAACCCGGGTATGGTGTTAAGTGGGCGAGGGTCGGGTCGCCACCGCCTTAGTGGCGCGCCATATCAGAACCTGGATGTGGTGTTAAATGAGCGAGGGCCGGATCGCCATCACCTTAGTGGCGCGCTACATCATCGCCCGGATGTAGTGTTAAGTGAGCAAGGGTCTTTGCATCTTCCTCGACGGATGCGAAGGGTAACAAAGCTAGCCGAGGAAACTAGGTTTCAGGTGGGTAGTTGGAATGTAGGATCCTTGACGGGAAAGCTACGAGAGTTAGTGGACGTTGCAATTAGGAGGCGTGTAAACATTCTTTGTGTACAAGAGACTAGATGGGCAGGTCAAAAAGCGAGAGAGGTTGAGAATACCGGTTTCAAGCTTTGGTATTCTGGCTCGACGGGAACTAGGAATGGCGTAGGCATCCTAATAGATAAGAGCCTCAAGGATGGAGTAGTGGATGTCTGTAGACGAGGGGATAGGATCATCCTAGTCAAGGTAGTTGTGGGGGACCTTATCTTGAATGTCATTAGTGCTTATGCCCCACAAGTTGGGCTTGACATGAGCACTAAGAGACAATTTTGGGAGGACTTGGAGGATATGGTTAGTAGTGTACTGGTAAGCGAGAAGCTCTTCATAGGAGGAGATCTCAATGGTCATGTAGGTACAACTAACGTAGGTTTTGAGGGGGTACACGGAGGTTTTGGGTGTGGCGATAGAAACCAGGAGGGTAAGGATATCCTAGACTTTGCCGTAGCCTATGACCTATTGGTAGCTAACACCCTATTTAAAAAGAGGCTATCTCACATAGTGACTTTTACTAGTGCCCAACATTCTAGTCAAATCGACTATATCCTCACCAGGAGAAGGGAGAGAGGGGCATGTTTAGATTGTAAGGTGATTCCTGGAGAATGTGTTGTTCGACAACATAAACTTGTGGTAGCCGACTTTCGTTTCCACGTGCGTGTGTCACGAGATAAAGGTGCTAAAACCACGAGAACAAAGTGGTGGAAGTTGAAGGATGAAGCGCAACAACCATTCAAAAGGAGGATGATCGCAGAAGGACCTTGGAACGAAGAGGAAGATGCAGATAGTATGTGGGAGAAGATGGCGACTTACATTAGGAAGACGGCTAGGGAGGTGCTTGGGTGGACACTTGGTGGTGGAATGAAGATGTACAAAAAGCTATTAAGGAGAAGAAGGACTCTTATAAGAGCTGGCATCATGAGAGAAGTGCAAGTAACATGGTGAAGTATAAAGAGGCTAAGAAAAATGCTAGGCGTGTTGTGAGTAAAGCAAGGGGGCAGGCCTATGATGCGCTATATGAGAGGCTAGGGACAAAAGAAGGCGAAAATGATATATACAAGATGGTGAAACTTCGCGAGAGAAAGGTGAGAGATCTCAACCAAGTCAAATGCATTAAGGAAGAGGCAGGCCAAATTCTATTGAAGAAGGAAGAAATTAGGGACAGATGGCGGGACTACTTCAATGGACTATTCAATGACGGGAATGAGAGTATTAGGTTCGAGTTGGATGACTCATTTGATGACATCAACAGACGATTCGTGCGGAGGATACAAGAGTCTGAGGTTAGAGAAGCCCTAAAAAGGATGAAAGGAGGAAAGGCCCACGGCCCTGATGATGTCCCCATTGAGGTGTGGAGATGTCTAGGGGATGTAGCAATAGTATGGCTCACTAAACTATTCAACCGCATTTTTCAGTCAAACAAAATGCCTGAAGAGTGGCAGAAAAGTATTTTAGTACCCATCTTCAAAAATAAAGGAGATGTTCAAAGTTGTACTAATTACCGAGGAATTAAGCTCATGAGTCATACTATGAAGCTCTGGGAGAGAGTGATTGAACACCGCTTGAGGAAAGTGACCAATGTCACTAAAAACCAATTTGGTTTTATGCCTGGGAGGTCCACTATGGAGGCGATTTTCTTACTCCGTCAGCTTATGGAGAGGTATAGGGAGCAAAAGAAGGATCTACATTTAGTGTTCATTGACTTGGAGAAGGCATACGATAAGGTACCAAGACCGGTCATGTGGTGGGCACTAGAGAAACACAAAGTCCCAACAAAGTACATTAACCTTATCAAGGATATGTACGATAATGTGGTGACAAGTGTGCGCGTAAGAGATAGTGAGACCGACACTTTTCCTATCACAATAGGGTTACACCAAGGATTAGCCTTAAGTCCTTACATATTTTCCTTAGTGATGGATGAGGTGTCGAAGGATATACAAGGGGATATCCCTTGGTGTATGCTAATTGCTGATGATGTAGTGTTGGTAGATGAAACTAGGGATGGTGTTGATAGAAAATTGGAGCTATGGAGGCAGACCTTAGAGTCTAAGGGGTTTATACTTAGTAGAACCAAAACCGAGTATATGAGATGCGACTTTAGTGATGTCGGGTGCGAGGATGGTAATGTTAGTTTACAAGGACTAGTAGTACCTAGGAGAGACACATTTCGATATTTAGGATCAATGTTACAAAGCAATGGTGATATTGATGAAGATGTTTGCCACAGGATCAAGATCGGGTGGATGAAGTGGCGACAAGCATCTGGAATTTTATGTGATAAGAAAGTTCCACAAAAATTGAAAGGAAAATTCTATAAGACGGTGATCAGACCTGCGATGCTGTATGGAGCAGAATGTTGGCCAACTAAAAGGCAACATGTCCAACAAATGAGTGTTGCGGAGATGCGCATGCTATGGTGGATGTGCGGTCACACAAGAAGAGACAAAATTAGGAACGAAGTAATACGTGATAGGGTAGGGGTGGCACCGATTGAGGAGAAGCTAGTCCAACATCGCCTACGGTGGTTTGGGCATATTCAGCGGAGTCCTCCAGACGCACCGGTTAACAGTGGGATTATAAAGAGTGGAGAAAATTTTAGGAGGGGTAGAGGTCGACCAAGGTTGACATGGCAGGAGGCGGTGAAACGAGATTTAAAGGAGTGGGACATACCTAGAGATTTGGCTCATGATAGGACTGCATGGAAATTAGCAATTCATGTGCCAAAATCTTAGTTTATTCGTAATTTGTTACTCTTATCTTCTTTCTTATTAACCCATTTCTAGAATAAATAAAATGTATATTTTTTTACTTTCATCTTATTTTCTATTACTTTTCTTCAAAATTGTTGGGTTTCATTTCTAGCCGACCCCAACTTGTTTGGGACAAAGGTTTGGTTGTTGTTGTTGTTGTATTAGCAGCAGATTAAAGGTTCAATAAAAGTAACTTTAGTGATCATATTCTATAGCAATGATAGTTGCAAAGCAATTATAATTCAATACATCATATTCTTCTGGCTTATTTAGTATTTACTGCGTCACAACGTAGTGAACAAGTGGTGCTCAAATACCCACTAGGGACGGTGATTGCAATCGGTAGACACCCGGATAACACGTCACACACACCCGTGCGTAAGAAGAGTGTGGTGCTCCTCACGACGTCATACGCAGCAACCTTTCACAAGAAACTCAAATGCTGAACCGGTCCCACCATCACAGGCATAAGGTCCCTGCACAGAGCGTGTATGTGCCCACCAGCAGATTTACAGCTTGCTGCCATCAACCCACCCTTATCGACAGTGGGCTATGCCTTGACACCCAAGTTATCAAGATACATCAGTTTCCTGGGTTCCATATGCCTAGTATGCATCTGGTACAGTTCAAACTTGTCCAGCAGGGCTGCACACGGATCGGTCCTCAATCAACCCAAGCAAGGCTATGCACGTGAGACCATGTCTCGCTGCATTCTATCCCACTGCTCGGCCTCAAATTCATATTCATAAACCATTCTCATACTCAAACCAATCCCGTATGATATAAATCCTATCTCGCGAGTAGATTCCAACTACTCTACTTCTACCGGATTCCTAAAAGCATTAGCATGGCATTTTCTACTAATCAAGTTGTAGACCTAACCAATACTCCATGGTATTTGTGGGTCATGCAAGTGGAGTAACAAGCACCTTAGCCCTTATGCACAAAATTCACCCTAGACATAAGTGATACAAATCAAAACTACGCAAAAGCACTTAAATGCAAACTGGGGCTTGCCTAGCTGTGAGTCAGAGAGGAAGTTAGCTTCTGGTGATATACTCTCCTAGGGCTCCGGCTCCTCCTCGATCTCGGTGACTATATGATATGCAATATATAAAGTACATGAGTGATATTGAAACTATATAAAAGACTTTCTAAATACTGATCAGGTATGTAAATGTTTTTAATTGTCTTTGGGATTTTCATAGTGGATACTAGATACTATGAGGAAGATCTGGATCAAGAATTGCAGATGTTCAAGGAAGCTTGTTGTCTCTAAAATTCCAACAAATTAAATCCTTCTTTGAAATCTGGTATTCAATCTAAAGCTTTGTCATGACTAAGAGTGGATGATTACAGTAGAGGAGGTATCACTGGAAATTTGTTTCATAATTTTTGAGCTTCCTATAGGGAGAAATTGATTTACAAGTGTGGGATAATATCTGGAAATGTTTCTGTACATTTCTGAATTTCCTATGGACCATAGGGATTTGCACAATGTTTTGTTCAGTAAATGAAGTCCAGTGAACTTGAAATGTTTAGTGGAGTTCAAGTGTATTAGAATAAAGGTTCTGATTAAAATTGGGAATTTTCCAATTAGCAGAACAGGAGTAATTGATTTCCCAAGCAGTTAGCTCAAAGGAATTAATTATGAAAATTATTGGACTTTCATGTCCAACAAATTGCACCACTGCAAAACTGGAATCAAGATGAGTCTACCAGAATTTATTGGGAATTATTGGAGCAAGTCTACAAGGAATAATTGAATATAGAAGTTCACTCAAATTTTGGATTTATTAGGAAAGGGAAAAGTTTGAATTAATCCGGCCGGGTCCCGCCCATTTAAAATAGGCCAACTGGAATGGGGACACACCGAGAACCACGGGTTTAAACCGCGCAGCCACACTTGATCCCGCAGCCACAGCAGATCTCGAGGGAGTTAAACAGAGGCTGACACGCGGGACCTGCAACATCGTCTAGAACCTCCGGACGCGCGGCGCACAGCGGCGGCGCTGCGCCGGCGAGCTCGACGGGTCCCTTCTCCCGGCCATCTCTATTGCTGATATTGTCCTCCTAACCATTTTGAGGGTTGAGGAACACGATGGTGGGGTTGAATCAACGTGGCAACGACCGGAAATGGCGGCACGACGACGGCGGCAGCGGCGGCTAGGGTTCCGGCAATGTCAGAACCGCCGCCCCGTAGCTTATATGTCTCAGAAAATGATTGGAAAGCTTCTGGGAATGATGGAGAAGACGATAGTGGAGAGAAAAAGGGGTGGAACAACCGGAAAAATTGATTTCAGCGAGGGACCAAACCATTTTCCACGACGGCTACGAAAATCGGCATAGCCCAGCCATTCATTGATTATTCTCTCTGGTTTTTGTTCTAGCAGACACGCAAGGAGGTTAGGAAACAATTATCCAACTGGATAGAAGATAGTTACATATAGAAACGAATTGAAAGGTAAACTTAGCAAGAAGGCTAAAGGCATGCCAAAAAGGAAATGAAGATTTCGTGCTCGATAGGGGATTAACCTAAGAATGGTTTCACCGTGAGACAGAGGGTGAAGTTGTGCTCGTTTCTTCTGTTGAAGTCGTCACACGAACTGGGCTGGTTCACCAGCGCAATGTCGAGGCAGAGAAGGTCGTCCTCGGCGGAAAACGGCGGCATCCGCGAAACTTCAAAATACCGGCGAACCAGTGAGCAAAATAACGAACTAAATTGTGGAGATGATAGAGCATAGCCTTGGCAACATTTTTGCTGTTTACATCAAAGTGAGAGGGAGCAGGACCGAGGTGCTCACCGTTGAGGCAAGAAAAACGGCGGGGCTCTGTTTCACGGGAGGGAGGAAAATGAGAGGAGCACTGGGACGATGATGGCATTCAGAACTGGATCAGTGAGGGAATGAGGACGACTTGAACTCCCCTTTTCACCGAGCTGCTTGCCTGTGTGCTTGGTGAGCTGGGACGCAGCTGCACCGGCGTTGAACGGTGGGAAACAAAGCCCAGCGTCGGTTGCTCTGTTTTACACACTGAAATGTGGGTCCCACATGCGCCTCACCCTCATCTACTCTCTGGTTCTTCAATTCACCCACCAAGATTTGTCCAAAAATTCCAGATATTTGTGGAGAGGCTAAATAAATTATGTAGAATATATATGATTATGAAATTAAATCATGAATCTAACCAAGTTTAATTGGAATTCAAAATTTGAATTTTAATTCAAATGGTATTCCATGGAGCCACTGAATTAAATAGCAAATGGACATCAAAATTTCTGAAATTTGGCAGAGACCTTATTTGGAATATTTGGAAGCTAATGGTGAACTAAAATTTTTATTTTGTCAAGGTTTGAACAGGAGCTAATTTGTATTTTTGAATTCCCTCTATTGAAGTTTGAATTCATTTGATTTTTGAACTGCCATTTTGATTTATTTTTTCCATTCAAATTTTTAAATTCTCCTATCTGAACTTTGCACTATGAATTTTTGGGCTTTTACATCCCCCCCTTAAAAGAATCTCGTCCCGAGATTACAAATGAAAGAGACGGTGGTAAAAAGATTACCGGATATGAGATGATAATAAATCAGGATAATTTGATCGGAGATAGTCCTCACTTTTCCATGTCGCTTCCTCAGCGGTATGGTTACTCCACAAGACTTTGTAGAAGTACCAAGTCCGGTTTCTTGTGGTGCGAGTCTTTTCATCGATAATCCGGATCGGATACTCTGAATAATTGAGATCCGACTGGAGAGCTTCAATGTCCTCAGCTGAGAGATGTGGAATACATTATGAATTCCAGAGAGCGACGCCGGTAACTACAAATGATAGGCCACGGGTCCACGTTTTTCAGTGGTGTCGAACGGATCGATGAATCACGGAGCAAGCTTTCCCTTCACTCCGAAGCAATGAATTCCTTTCATCGGAGAGACACGAAGGTAAACATGGTCTCTGATGTCAAAGTGGAGAGGTCGACGTCTTTTATCCGCATAACTTTTCTACCGAGATTGAGAAGCCTTGAGATTGGCTTGGATCACTCGCAGTCGTTCTTCGGTTTCATTCACGAGCTCAATGATGTATATCACTCGCTCGCCGAATTCACACCAATTGAATGGTGTGCAACATATCAGGCTGTAGAGTGCTTCATACGGTACCATCTTGATGCTAGCTTGATAGCCACTATTATATGACAACTCCGCCAACGATAAATGATCATCTCAATTTTTACCATGGTGGATGGCACAAGCGCGTAGCATATTTTCCAGAACTTGATTCACCTGCTCAGTTTGACCATCGGTTTGCGAGTGATATGCGAAGCTTCGGATCAGTTTCGTCCCTAATGACGCGTGCAGCTGCTTCCAGAAGCAAGCAACGAACAGTGCGCTGCGATCTGAAATAATTGTTCGGGGAACCACGTGCAAGCACATGACTCTTGCAATATACAACTCCGCATACTTCTTGGCGATGTACTTTGTATGTACAGGGATGAAATGAGCTGATTTGGTTAGTCATTTTACTACCACCCAAATCGAATCATGCTTGTGGAACGTGAGAGGTAATCCGGCAATGAAATCCATCCTAATGTCCCCCCATTTCCAGGCCGGAATGTTTAATGGTTGCAGCTGTCCGGCTTTCCGCATGTGGTCGGCTTTCACCCGCCAACACATATCACACTCAGATACGTACTTTGCAATTTCTCTTTTCATCCGTGTCCACAAAAATCTGGTTGTCAGATCTTGATACATTTTGTTGCTACGCGATTGAATAGAATACTTGGATAAGTTAGCTGCATCCAAGATTTTCTTCCGAAGTTCCATGTCACGGGGTACCACTATACGGTCTTTTAACCATAGAGTACCATGTTCATCACTCCGGAAACACTTCATTTCCCCATTCTTCATTCTCCTCCGAATGTGCTACATACCCGCGTCTTTCTTCTCTCGTATGGTAGGAATGAGAGCAAGATTATATAATGCTCCATATGGAATCATGTATAACTCAGTTCGTCCTCATCCATTGGATTGATGGACATATTATTGATGTGAGACTTGCGGCTTAGCGCATCGGCAACCACATTCTCCTTGTCGGGGTGGTAGTGAATTTCAATCTCATAATCTTTGATCAGCTGTAACCATCTTCGCTGTCGCATATTCAACTCCTTCTGAGTGAATATATATTTTAAGCTCTTGTGATCGGTGTAGAGATGCACTAGATTTCTAAGTAAATAATGCCTCCATATTTTCAAAGCGAGCACCACGACAGCGAGCTCTAGGTAATGAGTTGGACAATGCTGCTCATGATTTTGAGCTGCCGTGAGCCATATGCGGTCACACGGCCTTCTTGCATTAACACGCAGAAGAGACCAATGCCAGACGCAACACAATAAACGTCGAAAGATTTGGTCGTATCCGGCTGAGCTAGCACTGGGGCTTTTATGAGACGCTTCACTAATGCTTAAAATGCATCCTCACATGCCTTGCTCCAAATATATTTGGTCCCTTTTTTCAGCAGCTCCGTCATTGGTTTAGCGATTTTTGAGAAGCTCAAAATGAACCTCTGATAATATCACGCTAACCCGAGGAAGCTGATGCAAACTTCATGAATGGACTTTGTAGACTCCCATTTCAGCACTTGCACAATTTTGCTTGGATCAACGGTGATGCCCTCTGCTGAAATAATGTGACAAAGAAATGACACTTGGCTGATCCAAAACTCGCACTTGCTGAATTCTGCATACAGTTTGTGATCTTGCAATCGTTGGAGCACGATATGCAAGTGTTTGGCATGTTCTTCTTCCGATTTAGAATAAACCAGAATGTCGTCAATGAAGACCACGACAAACTTGTCCAACACCGACATAAACACTGAATTCATCAAATACATGAAGTGAGCCACCGCGTTGGTAAGTCTGAACGACATGACAAGATATTCATCAAGCCCGTATCTCGTTGAGAATGTCGTCTTCAGTATATACTCCAGTCGGATTTTGATTTGATGATATCCGGACTATCGAAGTGTAACTGCGACACTTCCCCCAGTACTACTAAATGTAGCCAGCAAAGGTTCTTATATTGGTTGGGGCACGCAGAGATCTAGATCAAGATGGTGACACGGGAGATGTACTTGGTTCTGTCTGCCTGAGTGTAATACCCTCTTCCACGGGGTGTGTGTTGTTGTATTGAGATTCACTAGAATGTGTAGTGTATGGCTCCGTGTTCGATCAGCCTCGGATCAGCCTGAGTCTGTATCGTGTGGTTCAGTCCTTTTATAGTCCAAGGACTGACTGTTACATCCTTTGCCTTGCCCGACATGTGGCCCTGGCCTATTTAATAGCCTAATACACTTTCTATGAGCATTAAGCGTGGTTAATAGTGTGATAACGTGCCTTAATGGCTGTGTTACCCCTATTAATAGTGTCCTGATCTTGTGGCATTAATACAACATTAATGACATGTAATCAGGTATCATAACTGCTGCTTTAACTATCCTTTGAATGTCCGTGCTGTTGGAGATCCGCCAGTGTACTCGTTGGTGGTGTAGGTCCAGAGGCTCCACACGTGGTAGCTTCGAAGCTTCCCCTTGCGGGGAAGTAGCTCCGAAACCGCTACACACGTGTCGGCACTGGAGCTTCCCTCTGCTGGGGGTTAGGTCCGGGGTCATTATACACGTGTTGACTACGGAGCTTCCCAGTATTGGGAGTTTAGCTTCGAGCTTACATTACATGTGTCAATCCCCGGAGCTACCCACGTGAGGGATGCGGGTCCATTGTAGTATGATGTGTGGGGCCTGAGGAGACCTTTAACTTTGACAGGTGGAACTCTCTTTCACTTCTTGCGGTACCGGGGGTTACCCGGTACGCAGGGTACCGACAGTGGCCCCCGGGCCCACCTCTGGGAGAAATCCTTTTGGTTAAGTTATTATACCAGAGGTGGGGTCATCCTTGATTCCTGTGCTTCGACTTCAAAAGACTTCTGATGTGCTGTTGGGGCAATGGTCCGTGATTAAACCATCGTCGCGTGGCTTGTTATGAATGCGGCAGATGAGATCTTTGAGTGCGGATCTCACGCAATTGAAGGTCGCCAGTTCCCAATACAAAAACTGTATCAGTTCTGAGCGCCTTGTCAGGGTGCCACCTTTGGTTTTCCCGCCGCCCATCATGACAACGGTTCGCCTGGGGTAATGACCTCGATCTCTTCGTCGGGGTGGCCCAGGGTCCCTTCGTCATGGACGGGGTAGATTTTTGAAATGTGACCCACTCTTTTTCTGGTTTCCATCCAAGCGTCGCGGAGGCTTACATAAGAAGGAAAGTATATGTGGTTTGAGGACTCTTAACGCTTTCGATCAAACACGCGCTCAGAGCCTCCCAAACTCCACCTAGCTTTCCTTTCCTTTGCTCTACTTTGTTGCGATGGAGTTGGGTCTTCCCAGGAGCCGCCTCAAGAGCAAGAATGATCTAATGAAGGTTCAGACCTATATGGGGTGGTCCAGTGACTCCTTCAGCCACTTGATCCGCACCGGTAAGCTCCCATTCAAGAAGGAGCGTAATGGCGACATGGTGTACTTCTCAGCGTACGCCATGGTGGGATTGATCCCACCTTTTTAAAGCTTTCTCTTAATGCAGATGGACTTCAACAGTCTCCAGCTATATCATATTGGCCCCCATTCTCTTCTGCTAGTGGCAACCTTCGTCCACTTCTGCGAGATGTGGGTGGGTGTTCCCCCCTGCATCGAGTTGTTCTGTACCTTCTTCACGGTCCACACCACCGGCAAGGGGACAGAGCTTCTTGGCTTCTACTATTTTGTGAAGCGCAAGAACTGTCCCTTCAAGTACTTAATGTCATTCCATTTCGGCAAATGGGATGACCGAAATAAGGATTGGGTCATCATTGCAGTGGAGGAGCACGAATGGTTGAGCTGCCCCACAGACTCCCCAACGTAGATACCGACGCCTGGAGTGTAGTTCTAGAGCTGTCGGATGCCTTTAACAATGTACTGACCAGGATCCGAGAATGCGTGGAGGGCGGAGTGACCCCTCAGATTGTCTTCGGAAATTTATTGGTCAATAGGTGGTCTCCTGATGGGAAAAAAATGATGAGGCCCGATCTTCCGAAAGGTAATGGATAAGTCGATTGATGGAGATCTCGATGTTGATGATCCGAGGCTCTCGAGTAGAATACGAAAACCCCTGCAATCACTACACCACCGCTCCGTTGGTTATCAACCGTGCTTCACACGATTGACCTCACCAAGAAGGCTAATCCCTGCAAGTGCAACCAAGAACACAAGCAAGAACAAGGTAGACACGATCTGAAATCGCAAAGTTGGGGTCTCACAAACTGTAGAACGGCGATATTATTGATCTAAGCAAAACCCAATTGTCTATGGTAGCTACCATGGAGTATATATAGGTGGGAGGACGTCCAAGGGGGTGTTGGGGTCGTGACCTAACCCTAACAAACGAAAATAATGGACTTAGACTTGATACAAGGCCCAATGGCCCAATACGGTGGCGCAACACTCCGACAGATTCTGAACTCGACTTTGTTTCGACTATTCGCTTGTTTTCCGTCTCTTGCCCCGCTGTGCCGCGATGGAGTTGGGTCTCCGCCAGAGCTGACTGAAGAACGGTGATTTGAAGAAGGTTCAGACCCTCATGGGGTGGTCCCCTGACTTCTTCAACCACTTGGTCTGCGCCGGCAAGCTTCCTTTCATGAAGGAGCATGCCGGCGACATGGTGTACTTCTCTGCGTACGCCATGGTGGGACTGATCCCACCTTTCTCCTCTTTCTTCTTGATGCTGCTAGACTTCTATGGTCTGCAGCTGTACCACCTTGGCCCTCACTCCATTCTTTTAGTGTCGATCTTTGTCCACTTCTGCGAGATGTGGGTGGGCATTCCCCCCTACGTTGAGCTCTTCCGCACCTTCTTCGCCATCCAGACCACCGGCAAGAGTGACGAGTACCTTGTCTTCTATTATTTTGTGAAGCGCAAGAAGTGCCCGTACAAGTATTTGCGGTCGTTCCCTTCTGGGAAGTGGGTCGATTGGAAGAAGGATTGGATCGTCATCAGGGTGGAGGAGCACGAGAAGCTGGAGTTGCCGGAAGGCCTCCCCAACATCGACACTGCAGTTTGGAGTGAAGCTCCGATGTTATCGAACGCCTTCAACCCTGCTCTAACCAGGATCCGCCTGTGCGTGGAAGGAGGGGTGACTCCTCAGGCGGTGTTTTGCAACTTCTTGACCAACAAGTGGGCTCTGCTAAAGAAGAGGGAGAAGCTTGCTTGGGCTCTCAACAGTGTGCTGGACGATGATCGGATTGAGACCGGTTTGAAGTCCAACATGTAGGGTGCAACTTTGGAGTTTCACCTCAAGAAGTTTCAGCACAGCGTTGACGTCGAAGGTGATGACTTGACTCCGCCAGCAGCTTTTCTCCCTCTGAACATGGAGGCAGAGTTCAGCAGGGAGCTCCAGCGGACGATGCCGGTGCTTGACGACCTTGGTGTCATTGAGAGGCGTTCGATCACCGGGTTGGTGATCTCCAGAGCTTCTGAGGGTGGTCCCCCTTTCGTCCCGAAACAGAGAGTTGAACTTGTGGGCAAGGGCAAAGAGTTGGTCGAGATCTCGAGCCGCAAGAGGAAGCTGAAGCATGCCGGAAGGTCCGTCAGGCCTGCTTCTTCTCTAGCGACTCCTTCTCCCCGGAGGGGAAGGTCTTCATCGGCGGCAACTACTCCAGCATCAGCATCTCTTAGGGGCGCTAGCTCCGGCCATGCGGCTCCAGTACCAGGGCTAGCTGAAGGCTCTGGGTCCGGAGTTCCTTCCCGGTCGAGAGGGGCCTCAACCTGAGTGACGCCGACAGCAGCAGCGAGCTCCGGGGAACCTTCCGGAGCCACCACGCCAGTGGCGTCAGGGTCCGGCTCCGAGCGTCCGGAAAAGAGGTTCCGTGCTAACTAGTGCGAAAGCCTTCTGAGGTAATTTTTGATTTTTTACCTCATTCAGTTGTTTTATTGTTATAACTGTATTTTGAGTTTCATCGTCCTTCATCCACAGCGTGCCCAAGAAAAGGGGTGAAGCTTCGGCTCCTGTAGCAGCAGCTGAGGCTGTGCAGGCGGAGGCTCCGGCTCCAATTCTAGCGCCGCCCCAAGAGGTGGCTGAGGCTGCGGCAGCTCCAGCGCCGCTTGTCGTGGTCTTGGACCTCGACTCATACCCAGAAGCTCTCGTGGTAGCGCTGGACCACGGGAATGAAGATGTACTAGCGGCACCAGCCCTGAAGGTTGAAGCTCCGGGCTCGGATGCTGAAATGATGGACGCTCCGGCCTCAGAGCCGGAGGTAGCTGCAATTCCGGCCCTAGTGCTATATGTTGTTGAAGCCCCGACAGTCGAGCCGGTGGTTGATGAAGTCCCGGCGATGGAGCCGGGTGTTGATGAAGTTCTGGCGCTTGAGCCGGTTGTTGAGGAAGCTCCGACGGTAGAGCCGGTTGCTGCAGAAGTTTCGGCTGTAGAGTCGGTCGTCGAAGAGGTTCTGGCGTCAGAGCCAGTTGCTGCGGAGGTGTCGGCGCCTGAGCCCATGATGGTCGAAGCGCCAGCACTTGAGCCAGCGGCGGAGGAGGCGCCTGCGTCGGAGCCGGAAGTAGCTTCTGCTCCGACCGAACCTTCAACACCTGCTACGAAAGTGGTGATCCCGTAGGTGCCCGCTGCTGAGCCAGGGTGCCAAGATGAAGTTGCTGGCCCCCCGCCTGAGGGGCCAGTTGTTGCTGACCTGGCGGCAGGACCTTAGGAGTCAATTCTGGAGGTCGGAACTTCTATTACAGGACCTTCCTCGGCGGCGGTCGAGGCTATCCCGGAGGACGACCCTAGTGCTGTGAAAGCTCAGGGGACCGCTCTTGTAAAGTGGGACCCAATTTTTGTCACTGAAGACCCGCTAGAGCTAGCAGAGAGGACCCCGGCAGGTTCGGACCCGATCTCCCTATCGTTGTCTATTGACAACGCCTGCTCCAGTCTTCGCCACGTCCAGCTGGCTTTCTACCACGACAGCAAGGCCCTCGAGGAAGAGCGCCAAACCCTTAGGAGGTGGCACAACCGGCTCCAATTCGAGACCAAGCTGGCGCAGTCGAGGCTGGCTGATGACAAGGAGTGGGTGCAGAGGGAGAAGGTCCGCTTGGAGTACTGGGGTAAAATGTTGGATGAGAGGGAAAGCATGACGCGATTCCTCGACAACAAGTCGTGGGCCATCTATGAACAAGCCAAAGCTGCTAATAGCGCAGCGGATGATCACCAGGAGAGGCTCGACGCCATCCACACTAGTCTCGTCAAGCGCTGGGAGGCTCTTCAGGCGTGGGAGAGAAAGCTCGAAGATGTAGAGCAAAAACTCCTGGAGCTGCGGGACGATGTCATGAAGAGGGAGGAAGAGCTTGTCCAAAAGACAGCTCTGGCTAACAAGAGCCTCGAAGAGCGCACCAAGAAATTGGAGGAGCGTTGCGAGGAAGAGGAGAAGAAGGCCTGGGAGCGAGGGCGAGATCTCTACAAGCAGGAGAATGTTGTCGCCGCCAGGGAGAAGAAAGTGCGGGGCCGAGAGAAAGATCTGATCAACCGCCAGAACGAGATCCACCTCCCGGAGGAAGAGCTCAGTAAACACGAAAGGCAGGTTGCTGAAAAGATTCAGCAGAATGCCAAAGAGGTGGAGTGTCTTGCTCGGGAGAACTCGGAGCTTGCGGCGGCCAAAAGATCCTTGGAGGAGATGCGAAGCACAAGGGTTGCAGAGTCCCAAGAAGTTTGGGACTTCCTGGGCAAATCCAATTACGCGCTGATGCCAATGGGCTTTAGTCCTTTGCATCCAGATGATACGGAGCCGGAGTTGGACCCGGCGTTGGAGGCGCTGAGTTCAGCAGGCAACAAGCTCACCAAGATCGGCAATGTCATCGCGGACCAGCTGGAAACTGAGGGACAGTCCCTGGCGAAGAACGTCGCAGAGTTCGTGCTAACGTGCTACACCAGCTGGGACCCTCAATTCCCTCTGGACCCGGTGCTTGAAGGCCCCATCGAAGGAGAGGGTGAAGCCGCCCGAGCCAGCGTGTCAGAGGTTGCCCAGAAGGTCGCCCAGTTCTTCCACAGGGTCTAGGACCATCTCTTTGTAGCTCCCGCTTGTATTCTCTCTTCTTCTTCTCCAATTTTGTAATTTCTTGTCTCCAGATGAATGAAATCCAAATTTTTTTGTGAATTTCATTTTTTGTCTTCAACACCTTTGTCTCACTTGGCCCCCTGGTAGATGTACACAATTTGATTGTGAACATGTATCAAGAGGATGTAACAGTTGTTAAAGACTTGTATGATTCAAACTTGTAGAATGTAGGTCCGAAGTTTTCAATAGTGTAGGCCCCCTGAGGTTGTCGGAGCTTAGTGGCTCCGGCATTGACCATCGTCGGAGCTTAGTAGCTCCGGAAGTAGTCTCCATCAACGCGTAGAGCATCGACGGTTAGCCCTCTGGGGTGTCGGAGCTTGGTAGCTCCGGCAGTGACCTCTGTCAACACATGGTGTGTCAATGGCAGACTCCACTGTAGAGTATTCCCATCATCTTTTCTTCACGCTGACGGCTGGCCCTCTAGCTTTACCGGAGCTGAGTAGCTTCAGTGACGCTCGCTATCAATGTTTTAACATCGACCACAAGCCACCTAGGGGATGTCGGAGCTTTGGTAGCTCCGGTCATTCACCATCACTGTGTGATCTTTATTTTTCCCTGCACACTGAAGTTAAGAAAAATAGTAAAATCCATTTTCCTATCTATAACTTCATTGCGGCTTACTATTCCCGAGAAAGTTTTAGGTCGAACACAATTCTAAATACAATCAAGAGCACAGTCTTGTTTCCTTCAGGTCCGATCATTTCTGGACTCGCCTTACTTCGGCCTGCCGGGGTGTAGGTAGAGTGGCGTACTTAGGGTGCATGACCAGGCTAAGTCGATAGCACACTCCAGCCCTATATTGGATTGGCGGCATTCAGACGAGTAGACCATCAACAATGTTTAAACCCGGAAGAATAGACAATACAACTCGAATTGTACATGAACTGGTCGAGCTAAAGTTTCTTAAGAACTGCACAACTTTGTTATAGACAAGAAAGTGAAAAATAATAAATATTGAGCCTGTACAAAGTAAATGCACGTGGAGTCTGTTTTCACACAATGATGTCTTTCATTATAGGTCCGGAGTATAGGGGAAACAAGTACACTCTTAGGGTACGGAACCAGTCTAAGTTTGTTTCGTTTCTCGTTTGACCCAAGGTAGCTAGCCACACTTTTAGTTCTGAGACTATGACAAGTGTTGCCTGAACCTTGCGGACCTTTCGGGGAAGGTCCGGCTGTTCTCCCAGAGGAGCTACCCGACTCTGTACAATGACTCTATAACATACATCACATGTAACTACAGACTCACCTCCGTGATATTAAGTGTAGAACTTACGGAGGTGCTCAATGTTCCAAGGATTTGGGAGAGGTGTCCCATCCTCGGTTGCCAAGCGAACGCATCTGGGACGGGATACTTTGATCACTCGGAAGGGTCCTTCCCAGCTGGGGGAGAGTTTGTTTAACTCTTCTCTGGATTGTATTCTCCGTAGCACCAGATCACCTTCCTCGAGCTGTCGGCTATGAACATGCCGTTGGTGATAGCGCTGAAGAGCTTGGCGGTATCGGGCATTCTGAACAGCTGGTTGGCACCTTCCCTCTTAAAGGAGGTCAAGGTCTTCACGCCGGAGCTGGTCCTGCATGGCTTCGTCGAAGGTCCGGACCCAGAGCGAACCCAGGGTGATTTCCGGAGGAAGGACTGCTTCAGATCTTTACACCAGAAAGAATGGTGTCTCTCCAGTTGACCGGTTTGGATTTGTCCTGTTGGACCATAGAGTGGGCGGAAGCTCTTCGATCCAGTTGGCTCCATGTTTTTTCAGGCGCTCATAAGTGCGTGTCTTGAGTCCTTTCAGGATTTTTGCATTTGATCTCTTGGCTTCGCCATTGCTTGACGGGTGAGCTACGGAGGCGTAGCTGACTTGGATGTCGAGGTCTTTGCAGTATCCTTGGAAAGCAGAGCTTGTGAATTGGGTCCCATTATCTGTTATGATTTTGTTCGGGACTCCAAATCTGCATACGATGGACTGCAAGAAGTTGATAGCTGATTGCTTGTTTATTGTCACAACTGGAGTTGCTTCCGGCCACTTGGTGAATTTGTCAATGGCAACATACAGGAATTTGTAACCTCCGACGGCTCTTGGGAAAGGTCCCAAGATGTCCATCCCCCATACAGCGAAATTCCATGTAGGAGGTATCATTTGTAGAGGCTGAGCCGGTGTGTGAATTTGTTTTGCATGAAACTGGCATGCTTCACATTTCTTCACCAGCTCAGTTGCATCCTGGAGCGCTGTAGGCCAGTAGAAGCCATGTCGGAAGGCTTTACCAACCAGCATGCGGGAAGACGCGTGGTTCCCACACTCGCCTCCGTGGATTTCTACAAGGAGCTCGCAACCTTCTTCCTTTGTGATGCACCGCATTAGGACGCCACTGGCACCACACCGATAGAGATCCCCTTCTACCAACGTGTATCTTTTAGCCAATCTGACTATCCGATCAGCGAATACATCATCGTCAGGAAGGATATTGTCTTTCAAGTAGCTCTGGATCTTCGAGATCCATGCATCGGAGCTCGCTTGAGTATTTGAGTCTTGCGTGTTGGGTTGCTCGGAGCTTCCGGCAGCACCTACGACCCTTGATGGCTGCCATGGTAACAGGGCCATCGGGACCGCCAGCTTCAGGATGCTGGTCTTGCCCCCTTCGCTCAGTTCAGCGGGCTGAGCTGTGGGTTTTGACAACCTCCGAATGAAAGTTCCGTCGGGAGCCGGAGCTCTGGTTGATGCTTTCGTCAAGAGTTCGTCAGCTTCAGCTTTATGGACACGCTGGACATGGTGGAGGTCCAGGACTTCAAAGTCCTTTTGAAGCCTCTGGACTTCAAGGAGATAAGCAGCTAGTTGGGGATTATTGCAGGAGCATTCACCCTTCACCTGTTTAATGATGAGCTGCGAATCTCCCTTGACCAATAGCTGCTTAACACCGTACGACAGTGCCACCTTTAATCTGTAAATAAGTGCTTCATACTCCGCCATGTTGTTGGTTTCCTTGAAGTCAAGTTGGACCATGTATTTTACCTTCTCCCTGGTTGGAGCGAGGAGAAGGACTCTAGCTCCGGCCCCCTTCTTTTGCATGGAGTCGTTGATGTAGAGAGTCCAGTGAGGCTCGGTGAAGACCGGAGCCTTGAGCTCCGGCTTCTGCTCACTAGGGCCCCCAGGGTTTGATGGAGAGGGGGTCCATTCCGCCACGAAGTCCGCCAATGCTTGACTCTTGATCGCTTGTCTTGGGTCGAATTCAAGATCGAATTCGGTCAATTCTCCTGCCCACTTTGCAATGTTCCCAGTGGAATTGGGATTATGCAAGATCACACACAGTGGATAAGAGGTCACTACTGAGATCTTATGAGCTTGGAAGTAATGGTGATCCTGGAGGCGATAAGAACTGCATAGAGCAGCTTATGCACCTCTAGGTATCGAGTCTTGGCGTCATGGAGTACTTCGCTGATGAAGTACACTGGTGGTTGGACCGTCCAGACCCTCCCGGAGGGGCCTGGAGCTTCCTCCTCATCGACCCTGTCGGTACCCTAGAAACCGTACACCCCTTGAGGTTACAAAGATCTCAAAGGAAAGTCATCTACTTGATTTGAAGACCTTCGAAGGCCCACATGTTAGAAATAACCGGACTCGCTTCTCCAACATGGTTAATCCCAGGGTCGCCACGTGTACTATCAAACCGGAGCTACCGCCCACAAGGGGGAAGCTCTGGGCCATGTACCGAAATGGCACCTCCGGACTTAACCCCAGAACGAGAGAAGCTCCGGACCTGACACGTGTCAGGTAGCTCCGGAACTACCTGTTTCCCACAGTATGCTCCGGAGCTGCCACATGTCCAGTCGACGAATCTTCAGCCTCTAACCTCCGGAAGACCTTGCAACGGCTCCGGATCTTCAAAGGGGAATCAAGGACTTCAAGACCCAATTAAGTGTCATTAATACCATATTAATGACACTTAAACGGACGATCTTAACACCAGTAATGGTGATGTCAAAGCCCGTTACAGGGTCATTAAGAGCAATTAAACGTGTTGAAGAGGTATCAATACTAGTAACCGCCGGGGCCACATGTCGGGCCAGGCTAACTTGTAACGGCCTGCCCTTGTACTATAAAAGGACAGGCCGACGACACGTTCAGGGGAATAGACACACACGCCATCGACGCTCAACACAAGCTCATACAGCTAATACAACACCAACACACCCGTGGAGTAGGGTATTACGCTCAGGCGGCCCGAACCACGTAAACTCTTGTGTCTCCTGTGTCATTTCCTACTCACCTTCTTGAATCTCCGCGCGCCCACACCGAACATCAAACTCCCCTATCACTTTAGTAGTTTAGGGAGATCTGCCGATTCAAACCACCGACAGTTGGCGCGCCAGGTAGGGGCGCCTGAGATTTTGAGAATGGTGAACTCAGCTGCTGGATCATCCAATGGTCAACCTGCTGCTCAGGCTGTTGGGGGCAATCCCTCCAATATGCAGCCACCAGCAGGAGCCTCAGCACCAGCAGGAGTCACACTCCCACCACCACCGCCTCCTCCAGCAAATCATGCTGGGCAACGTGATGGTGCGCCGGCGTCAATTACTGCATCGGCAAATCATGACAACCCGGAACACGCGCTCCATGCAGCGCGTGCTCTTCTCCAACGCCCATCACCTCCGGATGCATCCCGGGATGCCTTGGAACAGTGGAGGGCTGACGTGGAACATTTGGTTGCAGCAGCAGCCGAACGCCTCAGCATCTAGGGTCTTCCTCCTTCAGGATGAGCCCCGTCGCAGCGGCGGACTTTGTCTGGAAGACTTGGTCCGCACGTTTCCAATAGCAGGAGACGTGTTGCATCGCAACAAGTGACGTCATTACCCTCCGGGGCACGACGCACTCACACTGTATCCATGCTCTCAACTCATGACCTCCGGGCGGAGCTTGATCGCCGATACCGTCAACAAGATGGCCGAGTCCATATTGAGCGTGCTCGTGAAAGACAGGAAGCTCAGGACCTTTCTACTCCTGAAGGAGTAGGACGAGGCTGTTCAGCTCTGGCCATCCACCTGCGCATGGTTAGGTGGCCATAGAAGTTCCGGCCTCACCTGCCGAAAAAATTCGACGGGACTGTCAATCCCGCCGAATTTCTTCAGATCTACTCCACTGCAATCTTGGCAGCTGGAGGAAACGAGGCCGTGATGGCCAATTATTTTCCAGTGGCCTTAACTGGGACCGCCAGGTCCTGGTTTATGAGCCTTCCACCCAACTCTATCAACAGTTGGGAGGAGCGACCAGGCACTGAACTAGACCTTTTTGCGGTCGTGCAAAAAGGGGGAGAATCCTTGCGATCATTCATCCAGAGGTTCTCTCAGGTACGAAACACTATCCCTTCTATCTCTAGTGCCTCTGTCATTGTGGCATTCAGACAGGGTGTACGGGACAAGAAGATGTTGGAGAAACTGGCGATCAAGGAGATCACCAGCGTCACGGAACTCTTCAGCTTGGCTGACAAATGTGCCAGAGCTGCGGAGGGCCTTGAGATGCACTCCAAACCAACCTCGGAGAGTCACAAGAAATCCTCCAAAGAAGAAGCCGCTACATCCGGGGGTGGTAAGAAGAAAAAAGAAGACCAACGACAAGAAGAAGTCGTCGGCCGGCACATCCAACGTTGCAGCTGCTGCAACTCCGGGTGGCCAGGGGCCACGCCCCGAGAAGCGACCTCGACCGTCTTCTGAAGACGGTGGCAAACCCAAAGTGTGGTGTCCCATTCACAAAACGGGCAGCCACAGTTTGGAAGACTGCTGGGAGGTCCAAAACCTTGTCGAGCGCTACAACAAGCGTCGGGAAGAATCTCCTTTCCAACAGAGGGAAGGAAAGCAAAAAGTCAACGAAGCTCCAGCTGAAGAGGAGTTAGGATTTCAGGATCCCAAAAAGGTCCTGAAGGTCGTTTACACCTCAGTCGATGATGATTCTGACGTCTCTAACAACGAGCGTCGGAAGACCATGAACACCATTTTTGGTGGATCATGGGATATCACCTCCCGTCGCGTCATCAAGACTATGCGTCGGGATATGGCCGCTGTAGCTCCTACAGTCAGGTCGGAACCTCATCGGAAGTGGATGGACACAGCCATCACTTTTGATGCTTCGGATTGCCCTCGGAGCATGGTTGGAGCAGGTCGGTTACCTTTGATGGTATCTCCTACCATCAATAACATCCAGCTCCACCATGTCATGGTAGACGGAGGTTCGGGGCTTAACCTCATTAGCTTCGAATATTTCACTAAGCTTCAGCTTCGACCTTCGGATCTCCACCCCTCTCAACCTTTCTCCGGAGTAGGTCCGGGGGCCATTACCCCACTCGGAGCTATTACTCTCCCCGTTACCTTTGGGACACGGGAGAAATACCGCACCGAGAAGTTGGTCTTTGACGTCGCCCAGATCAACTTACCCTTCAATGCCATCTTGGGAAGGCCTGCCCTGTACAAATTCATGGCAGCTGCTCATTATGGTTATCTGGTGTTGAAAATGCCAACACCAGTAGGCGTTCTCCGGATCTGCGGAGATCGTACTGCCGGAGTAACTGCATTGGAAGAACTCCATGCACTCACTATGGCGCAAGAGGAGGACTCCAGGCAGGAGCAAGCTCCAAAACCCCCGAGCATCCGTCAACGAGGCTCGACTTCTGCACCTCGAGTGCAGCCAAGCGACGACACCGACATTCCCGTCAAAGTCGTCCAAATTGGTTCCGATGTTGCTCAGACCACCCGTATATCGGGGGGATTGAACGACAAATAGGAACTCACGCTCATCACTTTCCTCCGGGCTAACGTCGACGTATTTGCCTGGCAACCGTCACAAATGCCTGGGATCCCCAGGGAAGTGATTGAGCACAATCTGAAGATCTACCCCGACGCCCGGCCTGTGCATCAGAAGCCTCGAAAGCAATCCGTAGAGCGACAGAACTTCATCTGACAAGAAGTGAAGAAGTTACTCAAAGCCGAATTCATCCGAGAAGTCTTCCATCCAAAATGGCTGGCAAACCCAGTCGTTGTGCCCAAGGCCGGCGGGAAGCTTCGGATGTGAATCGACTACACCACACTAAATAAGGCATGTCCAAAAGATCCATTCCCACTACCTAGAATAGATCAGATAGTGGATTCCACCTCCGGGTGTGAATTATTGTGTTTCCTAGACGCATATTCCGGGTATCATCAAATCAGGATGTCTAGGGAAGATGAAGAGCATACTTCATTCATCACAGTAGATGAATTGTACTGTTACACAGCCATGCCCTTTGGTCTCAAGAATGCAGCTTCAACTTTTGTACGAGCTATGTACAAAACTTTTGAAGAACTCATTAGAGACATAGTGGAAGTGTATGTCGATGACATCGTGGTCAAGGTCAGGAACAAAGAGTCCCTCCTTGACACCTTGCAGGCTGTCTTCGACAAGCTGCGGGCCACCCGCACAAAGCTAAACCCAGACAAGTGTGTCTTCGGGGTTAGCTCCGGAAAACTTCTTGGTTTCCTGGTAAGTCAACGGGGCATAGAAGCTAATACGACAAAGATTAAGGCCATTGAAGACATGCGGCCACCAACCCGCATCAAAGACGTCCAAAAGTTAACTGGATGTCTAGCAGCCCTCAGCCGGTTCATCTCAAGACTGGCGGAACGGGCACTCCCCTTCTTCAAGTTATTGAGGAAGTCCAGACCATTCCAATGGTCCGAAGAAGCAGAGAAGACATTCCAGGAGCTGAAACGGTTCCTCACCACCCTACCAATTCTGGTAGCTCCGAACCCTGGTGAGCCTTTGTTGCTTTATATTTCAGCTACTGACGAAGTCGTCAGTACGGTTCTGGTTGCGGAGAGACCAGAACTACCCCATACTCAGGAATCTAGACCCGTTCGGGAGGGTCCGGAGGTTCCTAAAAGCGAGTCTGGGTCCCAGCTCCCAGATTCGAATCCACAAGAAGCCACTTAAGGAGACCCAGACCCCTCCGGGAGGGTCCAGATCACTTCTGAAGAAGCTCCGGGTTCCTCCAGCCAGAACCCGGAGGTCCACGAAGAAAATCCAGATTCCTCCGAGAGGATCCGGGTCAGTGAAGAGGAAGCTCCGGAGCCCTCCGGGAGGGTCCAGACCATTCAGCGCCCGGTGTACTTCATTAGTGAAGTATTACATGATGCCAAGACTCGATACCTAGAGGTGCATAAGCTGCTCTATGCAGTTCTTATTGCCTCCAGAAAGCTTCGCCATTACTTCCAAGCTCACAAAGTCTCAGTGGTGACCTCCTACCCACTTCGAGCAATCTTGCATAATCCCAATTCAACTGGGAATATTGCAAAGTGGGCAGCGGAATTGGCTGAATTTGATCTTGAATTTATTTCAAGACAAGCAGTCAAGAGTCAAGCATTGGCAGATTTTGTGGTAGAATGGACTCCCTCTCCATCAAACCCTGGGGGCCCCAGTGAGCAGAAGACGGAGCATCAAGCTCCAGCCTTCACCGAGCCTCACTGGACCCTCTACTTCGACGGCTCCATGCAGAAGCAGGGGGCCGGAGCTGGAATCCTTCTCCTTGCACCGACTGGGGAGAAGGTGAAATACATGGTGCACCTTGACTTCAAGGCGACCAACAACATGGCAGAGTATGAAGCACTCATCTACGGACTAAAGGTGGCACTGTCATACGGTGTCAAGCAATTCCTGGTCAAGGGAGATTCACAGCTCATCATTAAGCAGGTGAAGGGTGAATGTTCCTGCAATAATCTCCAGCTAGCTGCTTACCTCCTTGAAGTCCAGAAGCTTCAGAAGGACTTGGAAGTCCTAGATCTCCACCATGTTCAGCGTGCCCATAACGCTGAAGCTGACGAACTCTCGACCAAAGCGTCAACCAGAGCTCCGGCTCCTGACGGAATCTTTGTCCGGAGTTTGTCAAAGCCAACAGCTCAGCCTGCCAAACTGAGCGAAGGGGGCGTGATCAGCATCCCGAAGCTGACAGTCGTGATGGCCATGTTACCATGGCAGCCATCAAGGGTCGTAGGTGCTGTTGGGAGCTCCGAGCAACCCAGCACGCAAGACTCAAAAGCTCAAGCTAGTTCCGATGCATGGATCTCGGAGATCCGGAGCTACTTGAAAGACAACATCCTTCCTGACGATGATGTATCTGCTGACCGGGTAGTCAGATTGGCTAAAAGATACATGCTGGTAGAAGGGGATCTCTACCGGTGTGGTGCCAACGGCATCCTAATGTGGTGTATCACAAGGGAAGAACGCTGCAAACTCCTCGCAGAAATCCATGGAGGCGAGTGTGGGAACCACGCGTCTTCCCGCACGCTGGTTGGTAAAGCCTTTCGGCATGGCTTCTATTGGCCTACAGCACTCCAGGATGCAACTGAGCTGGTGAAGAAATGTGAAGCATGCCAATTTCATGCAAAGCAAATTCACACACCAGCTCAGCCCTTACAAATGATACCTCCTACATGGCCCTTCGCTGTGTGGAGGATGGACATCTTGGGACCTTTCCCAAGAGCCGTCGGAGGTTACAAATTCCTATACGTCGCCATTGAAAAGTTCACCAAGTGGCCGGAAGCAACTCCAGTTGTGACAATCAACAAGCAATCTGCTATCAACTTTTTGCAGTCCATTGTATGCAGATTTGGAGTCCCAAACAAAATCATCACTGATAATGGGACCCAATTCACAAGCTCTGCATTCCAAGGATATTGCAAAGACCTCGGCATACAAGTTTGCTACGCCTCCGTAGCTCACCCAGCCAGCAATGGCCAAGCCGAGAGAGCAAATGCTGAAATCCTTAAAGGACTTAAAACGCGCACCTATGAGCAATTGAAAAAACATGGAGCCAACTAGATCGAAGATCTTCCGCCCACTTTATGGGCCAACAGGACATCTCAAAACCGGTCAACTGGAGAGACACCCTTCTTTCTGGTGTACGGAGCTGAAGCAATCCTTCCTCCGGAAATCACCTTGGGTTCACTCCGGGTCCGGACCTTCGACGAAGCCGCGCAGGACCAGCTCCGGCGTGAAGACCTAGACCTCCTTGAGGAGGGAAGGTGCCAAGCAGCTGTTCGGAATGCCAGATATCGCCAAGCCCTACGGCGTTATCATTAGCGGCATGTACACAACCGACAGCTCGAGGAAGACGATCTGGTGCTACGGAGAATACAATCCAGAGAAGGGTTAAACAAACTCTCCCCCGGCTGGGAGGGGCCCTTCTGAGTGATTAAAGTATCCCGTCCTGGAAGCGTTCGCTTGGCTACTGAGGATGGGACACCTCTCCCAAATCCTTGGAACATCGAGCACCTCCGTAAGTTCTACACTTAATACCACGGAGGTGAGTCTTGAGTAACTTGAGGTGTATGTTATAGAGTCATTGTACAGAGTCGGGTAGTTCCTCTGGGAGAGCAGCCGGACCTTTCCCGAAAGGTCCGCAAAGCTCATGCAACACTTGTCACAGTCTCAAGACTAAAAGTGTGGCTAACTACCCTGGGTCAAACGAGAAATGAAACACACTTAGCCTGGTTTCGTACCCTAAGAGTGTACTTGTTTCCCTTGTACCCCGGACCTATAATGAAAGACATCTTCATGTGAAATAGACTCCATGTGCATTTATTTTGTACAGGCTCAACATTTTTATTTTTCTCTTTCTTGTCTATAACAATGACGTGCAATTCTTAAGAAATTTTAGTTCGACCGGTTTATATACGATACGAGTTGTATTGTCAATTCTTTTGGATTCAAATATTTTTCATGGCCAACTCGCTTGAAAGCCGCCAAGCCAACCTAGGGCTGGAGTGTGCTATCGACTTAGCCTGGTCAAGCACCCTAAGTACACCACTCTACCTACACCCCGGCAGGCCGAAGTAAGGTGGGTCCATGTACAGTTGGATCTAGAAGAAAAGACAACGCATTCGGTTGTATTTAGAATCGCGTTTGACTTAAAATCTTCTTGAAAATCGTAAGTCGCGACGAAGTTATAGACAAGAAACAAATTTTATTATTTTTCTTGGCTTAAGTGTGCAGGAAAAATAAAATCTACGTTGATGGAGAAAAGCCGGAGCTAACAAAGCTCCGACTCCCCTAGGTGGCTTGTAATCGATGTTACGCATCACCGGAGTAATCAAGCTCCGGTAAAGCCAGGGGGGCCAGCCGTCGACGCTGAATAAAAGATGGTGAGAAGACCCCGTAAATGGAGTCTGCTGCCAACAAACTAAGTGTTGGCAAAGGTCACTGCCGGAGCTACTAAGCTCTGACACCCCGGAGGACTAACTATCAATGCTCTACGCGTTGATAGAGACTATTGCCGGGGCTACCAAGCTTCGGCGATAGACAATGTCGGACCTTCTAAGCTCCAACAACCTCAGGGGGCCTTCACTATCGAAGACTTCGGACCTAAATTCTACAAGTTCGGAGCAAATGAGTCTTCAACAAAACATAATATCCACTTGGTACATGTTCACAATCAAATTGTGTACATCTACCAGGGGGCCAAGACAAGTGAAGACAAAAAGTGAAATTCACAAAAATTTGGGGATTTCATTTATCTGGAGACAAGGGATTACATTTGGAGACAAGGGATTACAAAATTGAGGAAGAAGAAGAGAAAATACAAGTGAGAACTACAAAGAAGGTCCTAGACCCTATGAAAGAATTGGGCGACTTTCTGGGCAACCTCCGACACGTTGGCTCGGGCAGCTTCCCCTTCTCCTTCGATGGGACCTTCAAGCACCGGGTCTAGAGGAAATTGGGAGTTCCGGCAGGTGTAGCACGTTAGCACATATTCTGCGACGTTCTTCGCCAGGGATTGCCCCTCAACCTCCAATTGGTCCGCGATGACATCGCCCACCTTGGAGAGTTTGCTGCCTGCCAAACTCAACGCCTGCAACGGCAGGTCCGGCTCCGGCTCCGGATCATCCGGGCGCACGGGGCTGAAGCCCATCGGTGTCAGCGCGTTGTTGGCCTTGCCCAAGAACTCCCAAATCTGTAGGGAGTCCTCAGTCCTCAAGCCCTTCATTTCTTCCAGGGATCTTCTGGCCGCCACCAGTTCAGAATTCTCGCGGGCAAGGCTCTCAACTTCTTTGGCGTTTTGCTGAATCTTCTCAGCAACCCGCTTTTCGAGTTTTCCGAGCTCCTCCTCCCGGAGGTGGATCTTGTTCCGGCGGTCGACCAGGTCCTTCTCTCTGCCCCTCACTTTCTTCTCCCTGGCAGTAAGGGCACACTCTTCTTCGTAGAGTTCCTGCCCTCGCACCCAGGCCTTCTCCTCTTCGTCATGGCAGCGCTCTTCCAATTTCTTGGCGCGCTCCTCGAGGCCCTTGTCAGCCAGAGCCACCTTCTCGGCGAGCTCCTCCTCCCTCCTCAGGACGTCATCCCGCAGCTCTAGGAGTTTCTGCTCTTCATCTTCGAGCTGTTTCTCCCTCTCTTCAAGTGCCTCTCGGCGCTTGATGAGTGCAGTGTTAATGGCCTCAAGCTTTTCATGGCGTTCATCGGCCGCACTATTGGCTGCTTTGACCTGATCGTAGATCTCCCGGGATTGAGCGTCGAGGGCACGAGTCATACTCTCCCTGTCATCCAGTAACTTGCCCCAGTATTCTAGGCGGATCTTCTCCCGCTTGATCCACTCTTTGTCATCTGCTAGTCTCGACTGCGCCAGCTTGGTCTCGAAGTAGAGCCGGTTACGCCACCGTCTAAGGGTTTGGCGCTCCTCTTCAAGAGCCTTGCTGTCGTGGAAGAAGGCCAGTTGGACTTGACGCAGACTAGAACATGCGTTGTCAATAGACAGTGACAACAGGATGGGTTCCGGACCTATTGGGGTCTCCTCCGCTGGTTCCAGCGGGTTTTCAGATACAAAAATTGGGTCCCACTCCACAAGAGTGGTCCCCTGAGTCTCCATGGCACTAGGGCCATCCTCCGGGATGGCCTCAGTCGCCATCGAGGAAGGACCCGCCGCCAGGTCTTCGTTCACCCCCTTAGGCAGGGGGCCAGCGGCTTCGCTGGGGCACTCCGGATCGGCCGCAGGTACCTCTGACGCCGTCGCTTCCGGAGCAGGAGCCGCTGCTGGCTCCGGCCTGGACAACTCTTCCGATGGGGGCTCGAGCTCCGTCACCTCTTCAACAACCGGCTCAGGAGCCGGAAGATCTTCAACATCGACCGGCCCTGTGGCCGGAGCTCCAACAATGACCGGCTCAGCGGTCGGTGCTTCGGAAGTAGCCGGCCCAACTGCCGAAACTACCTCAGCTTCCGGCGCGCACGCCGGGGCTTCAATCACCTCCGGCTCAACCGCCGGGGCTTCGACAATTTCCAGCTCGGAGGCCGGAATTACTACTTCTTCCGGCTCAACAGCCGGAGCTTCCATCATCTCAGCACCAGGACCCGGAGCTTCAACCTCTGAGACAGGCGCCGCTGGCGCATCTTCACTCCCATGGTCCGGCGCTACCACGGGAACTTCTGGGGATGAGTCGAGGTCCATGACCACGACAACCGGCGCCGGAGCTATCGCAGCTTCAGCCACTACTTGGGGCGGCACCGGGACAGGAGCAGAAGCTCCCACCCTCACGGCTTCAGCCACTGTGGCTGAGGGTGGAGCCTCACTCCCCTTCTTGGGGACGCTGCAGATGATGAATGAAGAAAATTAAAAAATAGTTGCTACAATTAAAACAACTATCCAAGGTAGAGATTAAAAATTACCTTGGGAGGCTTCCGCACCAGCTTGCGCAGAACCTTTTTCCTGGGCGTTCTGGGCTGGTCATAGCCAGCGTGGAAGCTCCGGAAGGACCCCCGGAACTCGTCGCGGCCACGGGCGTTTCCCAAGTCGAGGCCCCCCTCGATCGGGAAGAACCCCCGGACCTGGAAGCCTCAACCTGCCCAGGTGCTGGAGTCGCGTGCCCGGAGCTAACACCCCGGGAGGACCCCACTGCGGGAACAGACGCGCTCCGGGAGGACCCCACTGTGGGAACAGTCGCGCTCCGGGAGGACCCCACTACAGGAACAGTCGCCGTAGATGTATAAGACCTTCCCCTCCGGGGAGAAGGAGCCGACGCAGAAGTAGCAGGCCTGACGGACCTTCCGTCGGCGTACTGCAGCTTCCTCTTCCGGCTCACAGGTTCATCCGCCAGCTCCTTGCCCTTACCGACGACCTCTTCCCTCAGCTTCGGAGCAGTGTCAGAGCCATCCTTGGGCATTCCGGGGATCGCTAACCCGGTGGTTGATCTTCTCTCGACGACACCAAGGTCGTCAAGCACGGGCATCTTCCGCTGGAGCTCCCTGCTGAACTCCACTTCTACGTTCAGAGGAAGAAAAGCTAATGGCAGAGTCAAGTCGTCGCCTTCGACGTCGATGCCGTGCTGGAACTTCTTGAGGTGGAACTCCAAAGTTTTCCCCACCATGTTGGACTTCAGCCCGTCTCGACCCATCGTCGTCCATCACGCTGTTGAGGGCCCATGCGAGTTTCTCTCTCCTCTTCAGCGGCGCCCACCTGTTGGCCAAGAAGTTGCAAAACACCGCCTGAGGAGACAATCCTCCCTCCACGCATTGGCGGATCCTGGTCAAAACAGGGTTGAAGGCTTCCACCAACACCGGAGCTTCACTCCATATTGTCGTGTCGATGCTGGGAAGGCCTTCGGGCAGCTCCAACCTCTCGTGCTCCTCCACCCGGACGACTATCCAGTCCTTCTTCCAGTCATTCCACTTCCCAGAGGGAAATGACCGGAGGTACTTGAATGGGCACTTCTTGCGCTTCAGGAAGTAGTAGAAGCCAAGGTACTCATTGCTCCTACCGGTGGTATGGACGGTAAAGAAGGTCCGGAAAAGTTCGATGCAGGGGGGATGCCCACCCACATCACACAGAAGTGGACGAAGATAGACACGAGGAGAATGGAGTGAGGGCCAAGGTGGTATAACTGCAGACCATTGAAGTCTAGCAGCATCAAGAAAAAGGAAGAAAAAGGTGGGATCAACCCCACCATGGCGTACGAGGAGAAGTACACCATTTCGCCGGCGTGCTCCTTCTCAAACGGGAGCTCCCCACCGGCGCGGACCGAGCGGTTGAAGAAGTCCGAGGACCATCCCATGAGGGCCCGGACCTTCTTCAGGTCGCTGTCGGTCTTCAAACGGCTTTCGCGGAGACCCAACTCCATCGCGGCACAGCGAGGCAAGAGAGGAAAAGTAAAGCACAAATTGGGAGTTCGAGCGCAAGAACAGATGAGAGGCGTAAAGAACTCCCGACGGTGCGCACTTTCCTTCTTAAGTAAGCCCTCGCAACGCTTGGATGGAAACCGCAAGGAAGTCGAAGATACCACCCAAAAATTCCACCCAGCCGATGACAAGCGGGCCTGGGACCACCCCGACGATCAAGTCAAGGTTCTTACCCAGGCGAACGGTTGCCATCATGAGGCGGGAAGCCCAAAGGCGGCAGCCTGACAAGGCGCGCAGAACCGATACGGTTTTTGTATCAGGAACCGGCGACCTTCAATTGCGTGAGATCCGCATGCCAAAGATCTCATCTGCCGCACGCGGCGAGGATTTAACTCCAAATCCTCGCCAACGGCACCTCCAAAGATCTTTGAAGACTCAGTTCAAAAGTCACGAGGATGGACCCACCTCCGGCGGAATAACTTCACCCTAGTGGTCTTCCCCGGAGGTAGGTCCAGGGGGCCACTGTCGGTACCCTAGAAACCGTACAACCCTTGAGGTTACAAAGATGTCAAAGGAAAGTCATCTACTTGATTTGAAGACCTTCGAAGGCCCACATGTCAGAAATAACCGAACCCGCTTCTCCAACATGGTTAATCCCAGGGTCGCCACGTGTACTATCAAACCGGAGCTACCGCCCACAAGGGGGAAGCTCCGGGCCATGTACCGAAATGGCACCTCCGAACTTAACCCCAGACCGAGAGAAGCTCCGGACCTAACACGTGTCAGGTAGCTCCGGAACTACCTGTTTCCCACAGTATGCTCCGGAGCTGCCACGTGTCCAATCGACGAATCTTCAGCCTCTAACCTCCGGAAGACCTCGCAACGGCTCCGGATCTTCAAAGGGGAATCAAGGACTTCAAGACCCAATTAAGTGTCATTAATATCATATTAATGACACTTAAACATACGATCTTAACACCAGTAACGGTGCTGTCAAAGCCCGTTACAGGGTCATTAAGAGCAATTAAACGTGTTGAAGAGGTATCAATACTAGTAACCGCTGGGGCCACATGTCGGGCCAGGCTAACTTGTAACGGTCTGCCCTTGTACTATAAAAGGACAGGCCGACGACACGTTCAGGGGGATAGGCACACACGCCATTGACGCTCAACACAAGCTCATACAGCTAATACAACACCAACACACCCGTGGAGTAGGGTATTACGCTCAGGCGGCCGGAACCACGTAAACTCTTGTGTCTCCTGTGTTATTTCCTACTCACCTTCTTGAATCTCCGTGCGCCCACACCGAACATCAAACTCCCCTATCACTTTAGTAGTGTAGGGAGATCTGCCGGTTCAAACCACTGACAGACCTGAACCCTCCCGGAGGGGTCCGGACCTTCTTCGGGGACTTTCGGGTCCTTGCTGAAGGAACCCGAAGCTTCTTCTGGAGTGACCCATACCATCCCGGAGGGGTCCGAATTCTCTTTTTCGACAAGAGTAACTCCTTGTAGATCCAAGTCTGCCCGACATAGTCTGGCGCTGCGATGGGGCTCGCCCTGAGGGGGAAGGACCTTGGTTGCTGATGCAATCGACTACTACTGCAACCAAATGTTCCACGTCAGCCCTCCATTGCTCCATTGCACCCTGAGATGCACCTGGAGGTGGTGGGCGTTGGAGAAGAGCACGCGCTGCATGGAGCGCGTGTTCGGGGTTGTTGTTATTCGCCGATGCCGTGACCGATGCGGATGCTCCGTCCCGTTGTCCAGCTTGATTTGCTGGTGCAGGCGGCGGCGGCAGTGGCATGACTCCTGCTGGAGCCGTGGCACCCGCTGGTTGCTGCATGTTGGAGGGGTTGCCTCCATCAGGTTGTGCAACGGGGTTGCCGTTGGATGATCCAGCAGCTGAGTTCACCATTCTTGAAATCTCGGGCGCCCCCTACCTGGTGCACCAACTTTCGGTGTTTGGATCCGGCAGATCTCACGATACTACTATTGGTAGATCGCAGAGTTGTAGTTCGGTAATGGGCACGCAGAGATTCAAGAAGGTGAATGAAAAGTGGACACAGAGGTTTACGTGGTTCGGGCCACCTGAGCGTAATACTCTACTCCACGGGATGTGTTGGTGTTGTATTGAGCGTGTGAGTCTAGAAGAAACTCCAAAAGAAGAAGCTCGTCTAGGTTAGGGAGTCTAGAAGCCTTCTGGAGAGATCCCTTGTGTATTGTTGACCAGTCCTTTTATAGTACAAGGACTGGTCCTTACACCGTTATCCTGGCCCGACATGTGGCCCCGGTGGTTACAAATGCTTGATACACAATTAATGAGGTTAATTACCCTTAATGGCCCGGTAATGGGCCTTAACAGTGTCGTTACCGCTATTAAGGGTCGTCTGATCGTGTGTCATTAATATGGCATTAATGAAACTTAATCGGGTCTTGAAGTCTTTGATTGCTCTCTGAAGGTCCGGAGCTGTTGGGGGTCCACCAGTTTGATCGTTGAGGTTGAAGGTCCGATGGTTGGACACGTGGTAGCTCCGGAGCTTACCGTCGCGGACGGGTAGGTCTGGTGCTGTTGGACACATGTCAGTACCAGAGATTCCCTCTATCTGGGGTTAGGTCCGGGGTGCCTACTGGTATCCAGTCTGGAGCTTTCCCATGTGTGGGCGGTAGCTCCGATCTTATGATACACGTGGCGGCCCTAGGACTAACCATGTCGGGGAAGCAGGTCCGGTTATGTCTGACATGTGGGGCCTTCGGATGTCTTCAAATCTGGTAGTTGGAGTTTCCTTGTGATCTTTGCAATCCCAAGGGATATCCGGTACGCAGGGTACCGACAGGAGCACTGTTTAATGTTGCTCTTATACCTACACTTCGGGAGGAAATCATAAAGGCTCAAAAGCAAGACATTGCAATTTCTCACATCCAAAAAAGGATTAATGAAGGAGAAGCGTTATGCTTCCGAACGGATGACGAGGGTATTGTATGGTTCAAGAACCGCATTGTGGTACCTCGACATAAGAACTTACGGAAGAACATATTGAATGAAGCGCACTTGTCGGTACCCCGCAGACCGGGTACCCCCGCGCACAAGGAGAAAACGGCTAAGGACTCGACCTCTACTTGGAGGCAGAGTCTGAGGCTGCCATGTCGTGGAGGGAAGGACCAGATCCTACCTCCCCGCCGGGGCGGGCTCCCGAGGTTCCTGTGGTGTATTTGGGTTCTTTGGTTGTTTTCCTGCTCGGGAGCCCGTGGCGCCGAAAGGTCACTCCCCTGAGAAGCTAACGCCCGTGGGAGGTCCAAAATGTACAACCTGCTTAGCCTGGTCCTGCACCCTAAGCATGTACACTTTGCCTCTTCAGCGCTAACGGCTGAGTACAGGGGGCCCGACAGCACACACTCCTGAGCAGGGTGATAACCATAATCCGAATACCTTCACACTGAATTACCCACGCACCGTAAGCCCGACGCGGGACCATAAGACATAACGAGACTAGAAGCAGGAAGGGAGTAACCGACGAGAGAAATTATTTACATTATGCTTTAATTTTTTGCTTACTTTTGCATATCATCTGCTGTATGCCCGGTTACATTTCTCTTGTCTCGTCCTAGTTGGAGTTGTGCTATCCTACTAAAGGCGGATCCGCATGAGGTACCTGCAATGTGTTTGGGGTCTGATGATCGTTTTCTTGGTCGGGGTCCATGGTGTCGAATGGTTCTAACTCCGGAAAGGCTAACGCCGAGCTGGAGGTCCAGGGTGTGCAGGCTGCTTAGCCTGGTTCTATACCCTAAGCATACACACCTTGCCTCCCAGTGCTAACAGCTGAGTACAGGAGGCCGGACAACTCATGCCCTGAGCAAGGTAGCGACCATACCCTGGATGTTGTCGCACCGAATTACCCATAGCCGTATCTTAGCTAAGGATCATAAGCCATAATGAAACTAAAGAGCAGGGAAGTCGTGACCGATGAGCAAAATTACTTTTTGTTTACCATGTGTGCAGGACATACAGGGAGCCGCCGCTTATGTTCTACACGTTCGTAGTAGGCGCCATCGATGCGTCTCCGAGCTCCGGCGCCCCCCAAGGGGGCCGCCGACGTCACTTCTCGGAGCTCCGGCACCCCCAAAGGGGGCCGCTGACGTCACTTCTCAGAGCTCCGACGCCCCCCAAGGGGGCCGCCGACGTCACTTCTCCGAGCCCCGGCGCCCCCAAGGGGGCTGTCGATGTCACTTCTCCGAGCTCCGGTGCCCCCAAAGGGGGCCACCGACGTCACTTCTCTGAGCTCCAGCGCCTACAAAGGGGGTCGCCAACGTCACTTCTCCGAGCTCCGGCGCCCCCCAAGGGGGCCGCTAACGTCACTTCTCCGAGCTCCGGCGCCGCCAAAGGGGGCCGCCGACGTCACTTCGAGCTCCATCGCTCCCCAAGTGGGTCGTCGATGTCACTTCTCCGAGCTCCAACGCCCCCCGAGGGAGCCCACTGGTGTCACTTTTACAAGACAAGATGAAGGCCCAACCCACGGGATCGTCATCTCTCCCGAGGTGGGCCCGGGGGCCACTGTCAGTACCCCACAGACCAGGTACCCCCACGCACAAAGAGAAAACGGCTAAGTACTCGACCTCTACTTGGAGGCAGAGTTCGAGGCTGCCACGTCGTTGAGGGAAGGACCAGATCCTACCTCCCCGCCGGGGCGGGCTCCCGGGCTGCCACGTGGCCAGGAGGACCGGACCCTCGCCTCCCCGCCGAGGCAGGCTCCAGGGCTGCCACGTAGCCATTGGAACCCCCAAGACCAGGCCCGTCTCCTTGCAGGGAAGGGCTCTGGAACTACCACGTGGCTCGCAGGGCTGAGTCTCCGCCCTTCCGCGGAGGTGGGCTCCGGAGGCGCCACGTGGCCTGTACAGCCGGGCGCTCGACTCACCGCAGAGGCAGGCTCCGGTGCGACCACGTGGCGGACGGCCAACTCAATGCGGTAGGAGGCCACAGTAAAGAAAGAGTGCGCTGCTCAGACAGGCAATAAGTACGCGCGCCTTCCCCAGGCGAAGCGGAGTCGCGCATGCGCAAGTCAAGGCTCCAGTGTCCTGTCTTGTCCAAGTAGCTGGTACAGACCCACTATGCAAGACGGATGAGTGAGCCGCGGGGACAAGACGGGCGGGACATGTACTGCCATCATCAACAACTATGTGTAGCCCTGGCGCATGACGCGGCGGGATGGCACATTGAAGCCCCTGACGAAGGGAAGTAGATAGCATTTAATCCTAGATCTTGTATAGGATTTGGCTCTCCCCGTGACCACCTGTTGGGCCCCGGGGCCCACCTTGTGACTGCAGAGTCCTTGGACTGCAAAAGGACTCAGCAGGCAACCTTCACGGGGGATCGATCGAAACTCATACACGCTCAAGCAAGGTAATACACAAACACTCCCATGGACGTAGGCTGTTACGCTCCGACAGCCTGAACAACATAAACCCTCTGTGTTCACCATCTCGCTGCGCTCAATCTCCTGGGACTAGCCCTCGTGAATCCAAAGAACCTCCGCGGGCTGCTCTCTAAGCAGGTCCGGGGGAAGTGTCGTTTACGACCTTCGACGGCACCTATCCAAGTATTTGATACATCCAGGCAGCATTAAGATGTATCAGGATCTCAAATCAAAGTTTTGGTGGACAAGAATGAGAAGAGAGATTGCTATGTACGTATCTAAGTGTGATATGTGTCGAAGGGTCAAGGATGACCATGTTAAGAAAGCGGGGACACTGCAACCTTTAAGTGTTCCGGCATGGAAGTGGGAAGACATCAGCATGGACTTTATTGTCGGCTTACCGTTCACATAATATCAACATTATTCCACCTAGGTGATCGTGGATCGACTCACTAAGACATCTCATTTTATTCCAATTTGTACAAGATAAAGGCCAAGAAGTATGCAGAGTTGTATATGTCAAGGATTGTGTGTTTACACGGAGTTCCTCGCATTATCATTTCTGATCGGGGCTCATTATTTGTTTCTCATTTCTAGGAGCAACTACATGAGACTCTAGGAACTAAGTTAATCTGAAGCTTTGCATATCATCCTCAGATAGATGGACAGACTGAAAGAGTAAATCAGATCTTAGAAGATATGTTGAGAGCTTGTGCCATTGATCATGAAAAGAATTGGGATAACCACTTACCATTAGCGGAATTCTCTTAGAACAATAGTTACAAGTCAAGTATCAAGATGTCACCTTATGAAGCACTCTATGGACGTAAGTGCCGCACACCACTTAATTGGTGTGAGTCTGGCGAGAGAGTTATTTTTGGAGTTGATCTTGTTAAAGAAGCAGAAGAGCGAGTCAAACTCATTCAAACCAATCTTAAAGTTGCTCAGTCTCGGCAGAAGAGCTACGCAGACAAGCGACACCGCCCTTTGTACTTCGAAGTCGGTGATCAAGTGTATCTCCGTGTTTCTCTGATAAAAGGAATTCATCGATTCAGAGTCAGGGGAAAACTGGCACCTCATTTAATTGGCCCGTTTACTATTACTGAGGGTTGTGGACCTGTCGCCTATCGTTTGGAGCTACCAACATCATTGACAGGAATTCATGACATCTTTCATGTATCTTAATTGAGGAAATGCCTGAAGAAACCAACAGAAGTTCTTACAGAAGGCATAGAAGCATTGCAACCAGATCTGACCTATATTGAACAACCAATTCAGATGATCGATGAAAAGACTCGTGAAACAAGATTCGATCATTGTGGTTTTACAAGGTATTATGGAGTAATCACACTGCCGATGAAGCTACATGGAAAAGCGAGGATTTCCTTCGAACCAATTATCCGTACTTGTTATCGTCATATCAATGGTAACTTTCATACCATCTCATTTTTCTTCTAATCTTGAGACGAGATTTCTTTTAAAGAGGGAGGGTTGTAAAAACCTACTTCTCGGGTTTTCAATCTTAACCTTACCATTCCAAATTCACATGAGGGATAAAGGATTACAAGAAATACATTGTAGTGCCAAGATCAGGAAATGGATTATAGAACAAGGATTTAAGGAAAATATTCAAAATGCAGGTTTTGAATTGAAGCAAATTAAAGTGAGTAAGCTACTGTTCATGAATTTAAATATTTTGCAAGGTTCAAACATAAAATCTCAGGGCACCATCAGATTCCTCATGTCCAAAATAGGAGGACTACCACGTTTGAGAAAATTTACAGCTGTTTTCCATTTTCAAACTCATTTTACAAGTTTCTGTGAGGAAAGGGCTATGACATGTGGGCCCCATGTGTCAGGGGTTTCACACACGTGACCAGGAGATTTCCTCTCTCTCTGGTTGTGCCACGGGTGCACGAACATTGCCAGCGAGCTGCTTGCCACCTATCAACCGAATTTTACAGCAAGGAGACCTTCAAGTCGAAGCTATCGCTCCTGGCCCTCATCTTTTTACCTTCACCGTGAAGCTTGATACCTGTACGACACCGCCAGCACCCAACTCGCGTTCTCTGTTTCCTTGCTGTTTCCATTGATTCTTTCACCGTTTCTTCGAGCCACCAACAACAAAAATCATCCCAAGGTTCATCGAAATCTTGGCTGAATGTGGCTTGTTTTGCAGCGCTTCTGTCGGCCGTCCACGGAGCCGCCGTTGGCATCTTCGCGTTCCCGGCGAACCAAGCCTTCCCTCTTCTGCTAGACCACGCTGCAAGGTTTAGCTTCACCATCTGAGCACGTTTGGCAAGTTATTCACCAATGTTTCACCTTGGTTTGGCCGGACGCCGTCGAGTTCATGGCCACGGGTTACCAAACTGCGAGGATTTAGTTGAGAAATTTGGTTTCTACGTTCGTTCGTGCTTCGATTCAGTGAAACATTATACATCCCTACTCCTTGCGCATCCATTTAGGCATTAGAAAAGGACAACCGTGGTCTGGTTAAGGATTTCTTCGAGATTTTGTGGCCGCCGATCCCAAACCCTAGGTCATCGGCGTATTCTCGTTTTCCATCGTTTTCCTTCCAATTGGACTGCAATTCCTCGTGTTTCGTCTTTGCATGGTGCTCCTAGGCCTTGTGGCATCACGAATTAGGGTTTAGAGAGGGATGTTCATAGCAGCAGTGGTGGCCGCCCACGGACGTCGAGCTCCCTGTACAGGCTAGGTCCAGCCCCATTGAGTGGTCCAGCAGGTGTGCCATCGTGCTAGCTTTGTTTTGCTCCAATTCTCATGTTCTGGGATGCTACTCCGGCGAGGGAAAGGGGGGCGCCGTCTTCCGTGTCCTGTGGCCTTGAGGCCATGGCCAGAGGTTGAAGATGAAGTCAGAGAGTGGGCCCCAACTATCATAGAGTGAAGAAAAAGAGTGCAGATGGTCCCATTGTTCAGTTTAAAAGGGAGAGAAAGAGAGAGAGAGAATACAGTGGGTCCCAGTGTCAGTCAGAAGTCAATTACCTGGTGGGATCAAATTCGAGTGGGCCCCGATGTCAGCCCTGGATTAGTTTTCCTTTTGAAGAAAATTTCAGAAAAACTTGCAATTTTTGAAATTCTATATCTCCCTGTAGAAAACTTCAAAAATTACCAAACAAATTTTGCTGGAATCCTCTCTGTGTGTACTTTGCCTAAAGTTAAGATTCATTGCATGAAAGACACTATATCATCCTGTATAATTTATTATTTCAAAAGTTTATGCATTTTTTCTGGGAAGCCTGCACCTTGATAAATTCTCAAATTTTGCCAGAAATTACATCATGTATTAATTTTTCACCAGGAAAATCCCCACACCTGTTTAACTTGATTTACGTATGTAAATCAAGAAGTTTATCACAGCTGTGCTGAAATGGGTAGAAAATACCAGAGAAAATACCCCAAAATCATTCCAACTTCAAAATTGAATTGTGAACATAATATTGATCAGAAAATTATAAAACAAATTTTCCCTTTCATCTCTATGATCTTCTCTACCTGATTGTTAACTCAATTCACCTGACCAGCCTTGTTCAATTTCTGTGAAGAAATTCTATATATGAATCTTCATCACTTTATTACCACCTAGTCACTTCTTACCTCCAGTTACATTCTTTTCTCTTAAATCTTCTCTGGGCTGTTCCAAACTCTGTAAATACTCTCAACAACAGTGATAATTAATTGCTTAAGCATTCCTTACTAAATATTCATTAACCCATATAGTGTATACAACACTAATTGCATTATTATCTTCATGTCGAATAGAAGGAATTCACGAGGAGCAGTCGGATTCCACTAACTATTTTCCACCGGAGTTCGATTACTCATTTGATCAATATCAAGGCAAGCCCCGGTTTGCATTTAAGTTAACAAGTTTATCTTTATCACTATGTCTATGTCTATATGGTATTACATTACATCTTAGATTGATTGATACTCTACCTGCATGACCAGAAATCCCTGGAGTTTATGGTTCATATACTGCTTATATGCTGCTTAGTAATGCTATGCTGATATCATTGAATTGGATTAACTAGTATAACTCGAGTATGGCTTTTTCCTGCTCGTGCCCTTGTAATAGTGGAATCAATTAGGATGATGGACATTGATCAACTTAATAGATAATTGAGACCGGGTAGGAAGGTAGGAAGCAGCAGATTGGAGATCTATGTGCATAGTCCTGCCTGTGTCAATTGAGGATTGTATCATGTGCGGCCCCGCTAGACAAGTTTGAACTTGTACTGGATGAATACTGGCTCTAATGGACCCAACAAACCGATGTAACTTGTTAACATGGATGTTGAGGCATACCCCACCCTCCTAGACACCACACACGTCATGAGGAGAGCAGAGGCCACTGCGGCATAGGTCGTCATGTGAGTCTTGCTTCTGGGATGGTAGGACCGGCTCAATGTTTGAGTGTCTCGTGAACGGTTGTCACTTATGGCGTTATGGAGGAGGACCGTAAGCCTTCTCTAGACGGGTGTAGGTGACGTGCAAGTCGGGTGTTTCCATGATCCGAATAATCGTCGCTCGCGGAAGGGAGCATGCTTGTTCATTGCGTTGTGATGTAGTAACAAGTGAAATTGGATGGAACTTGTTGGTTGGATAAGCAACTTGGTTGAAGTAGTCGAGCAGCGAACTAAAATTATGATTCTAATACTTATCTTGATGCTTAAAAGTGAATATAAGAATCCACTGCTATACTAGTGCTATGAACAACTTTACTCTTAATAGTAATCCCCTGCATGTATGCGTAGGGAGACGGGTAAGCCTTGCTGAGCATAAGCTCATGGTTTGTTGATCCACTATTTTGCAGGTAACATTATAGATGAGGGTGAGCCTAGTGAGGCAGCACCCGATGAGGGGTACGAAGCACACTGGAAACCCTGCACGCTGTCGTGAAAGTTGGGTGTTGCTATAGTGAAGTTTCCGAGAGCCGGATGACTTCACTCTTGCTTAGAGTAGGCTATAGGGTGCGAGTTGTATCTTATCATTCTGCTGCTTGTATTGATGGGCATTAGTTTGTAAACTGACAATACTATGGAATAAATGCCCAATGTATTGTAAATGTGTGTTCTGTGTGTTGTGCTGTCAGGTGTCGCATCGTACGACACCAACCAATGCGATTCATCGAATGTCAGGACTGGCGTCCTCACAAGCACTGACAACACCCAGGGGCCCCGCCATCAACGTTCTTCTCGTTGATGATGGGCGATGCCGAAGCACCCAACTCTGGCACCTCCCAGGGGGCCTGCCGTCGATGTTTCTTAGCGTTGATGGTGGGCACCGCTGGAGCATCCAGCTCCAGCACCTCTCAGGGGGCCTGCCGTCGATGTTCCGCACATTGAGGGTGGGTGCTGCCTCGGTTCAATGGCTACCTCGTTGCCATCGACGCCAGCATCAACTATCCATGCTCCTGCGCTCCGCTGGGGGCCCGCTGATGACATCCTGTGACTAAGTGGTAGGCGTTCCCAACCAGTTGGCCACACCTACCAGGGGGTCTCTAAGGGGTCTCATGGTCAAGATGTCAAGCGGTTTCCCGCCACCATGGCGACAACATTGTCACCAAGGTGTTACGGTAAGTTCGACCCGAAGATCCGCTGCAAGTTTTACTTTTGGCACGGTGAGAGGTCCAGAGTATGCAGCCTGCTTAGTCTGGTCCTGCACCCTAAGCGTGTACACTTTGGTTCCCCAGCGCCACTTCGGTAATGCTTCACCCTGGGCGTAGTGGTATGATAGTGTTTTTTTCTCTGAAAAGGGTGTCATAGCATCTAGGAGCCGCGCTTGAAGCAACTAAGCTCCGGTGGGTCCGGTCAAGAGTCTTCGGCCTGCTTAGCATGGTTCCATACCCTAAGTCTGTACATTTTTCCTCCCTTGTCATCCAGAGCGGGTCATTTCCTTCTTGTAAAGCCTGCCTCAGCCTATGATTACCAAGTTAGAAGAACCACTGTGTTGCCCTATGCTCTGTTCATGTTCATTTAATTACGCATTAATTTTATGAACATTTGATACTAGACTCGTTATGGCGTATTACCTTAATATGCATGGTTGTACACTCTATAACTCACCCATGCAGGAGTCATGCAGTCCTGGCGCAGGCGGGTCCACTTCAGGTACCTGCAGTGTATAAAGGGTTCTTCCGGCTCCCCTCGTCATCAGGGCCTTATGATGCCAGTAGGTTTCCCAGGAAAGGCCTATGCCGAGCAGGAGGTCCAGGAGGTATAAAATGCTTAGCCCGATCCCGTACCCTAAGCAGACACACCTTACCTCCCAGCGCTACGGCTAAGTACTGAAGCCAGAAAGCTCACACCCTAAGAACAACAGGAGCCGGACCCCGGAGTACCAACACACCGAATTACCCAAGCCCCGTGCGTCAGTCAGGATAGACACGCATGACAGAGCTAAGGGAGGGGAGCAGGTAAACCAGTGAGCAAACTAGACCACCCTCCTTTTATTATATGTGCAGGACAATTTGCCCAAGCACCTCACAAGGGGCCTGCCGTCGACGTCTCAACGATGATGGTGGGAGATGCCGGAGCTACCAGCTCCGGCACCTCCAAAGGGGCCTGCCGTCGACATTTCAAAAAATTATGGTGGGCGATGCCGGAGCAGCCAGCTCCGGCACCTCCCAAGGGGCCTGCCGTCAATGTCCCAGAACGTCAACGACAGCACCAAGCGCGAATAAGTGGGTAAACTCTCCTGCCTTGCACTTGTTGCTAACAGGGTTCTCTTGTGATAGCCTATATACCAGAGGTCTACCGTTAATGACTCTACGACGATGGAGGACGATGACGGAGGACCCAACTCTGACACCTCCCAAGGGGCCTGTCATCGACGTCTCAACGACGATGGTGGGCGATGCCCGATCAGCTAGCTCCAGCACCTCCCAAGGGGCCTGCCATCGACATCTCAACGATGATGGTGGGCGATGCCGAACTAGCCAACTCTGGCAGCTCCTAAGGGGCCTGCCGTCGACGTCTCAAACAACGATGGTTGGCGACGCCAGAGCAGCCAGCTCTAGCACCTCCCAAGGGGCCTCCCGTCGACGTCCCAGAATGTCAACAACAGCACCAAGCGCGGATAAGTGAGTCAACTCTCCTTCCTCGCACTTGTTGCTAACAGGGTTCTCTTGCGATAGCCTGTATACCAGGGGCCTGTCGTCGACGACTCTATGACCATGGAGGACAATGCTGGAGCACCCAGCTCCGGCACCTCCCAAGGGGCCTACCGTCGATGTCTCAACGATGATGGGGGTCGATGCCGGAGCAGCCAGCTCCGGCACCTCCCAAGGGGCCTGCCGTCGACGTCTCAACAACGATGGTGGGCGATGCCAGAGCAGCCAGCTCCGGCACCTCCTAAGGGGCCTGCTGTAGATGTCTCAAACAATGATGGTGGGCGACGCTAGAGTAGCCAGCTCCGGCACCTGTCAAGGGGCCTGCCATCGACATCCCAGAACGTCAATGACAACACCAAGCGCGGATAACCTGTATACTAGGGGTCTGCTATCGACAACTCTACGACGATGGAGGATGATGTCGGAGCACCCAAATCCGGCACCTCCCAAGGGGCCTACCGTCGACGTCTCAACAATGATGGTGAGCGATGCCGGAGCAGCCATCTTCGGCACCTTCCAGGGGACCTGCCGTCAACGTCTCAACGATGATGGTGGGCAATGCCGAAGCAGCTAGCTCCAGCACCTCCCAAGGGGCCTGCTGTCGACGTCTCAAACAATGATGGCGGGCAACGCAGGAGCAGCCATTCTTTGGCACCTCCCAAGGGGACTGCCGTCGACGTCCCAGAACGTCAACGACAACACCAAACGCAGATAAGTAAGTAATCTCTTCTGCCTCGCGCTTGTTGCTAACAGGGTTCTCTTGCGATAGCGTATATACCAGGGGCCTGGCATCGACCACTCTACGACAATGGAGGACGACACCAAAGCACCCAGCTCCGGGACCTCCCAAGGGGCCTGCCGTCGAAATCTCAACGACGATGGTGGGCGATGCCAGAGCAGCTAGCTCCGGCACCTCCCAAGGGGTCTACTGTCGATGTCCCAGAATGTCAATGACAACACCAAGGGCGGATAAGTGGGTAAACTCTGTTGCCTCACACTTTTTGCTAACAGGGTTCTCTTGCGATAACCTGTATACCAGGGGCGTGCCGTCGATGACCCTATGACGATGGAGGACGATGTCGGAGCACCCACCTCTGACACCTCCCAAGGGGCCTGCCGTCGACATCTCAACCATGATGGTGGGCGATGCCGAAGCAGCCAGCTCCGGCTCCTCCCATGGTACCTGTCGTCGACGTCTCAACGACGATGGTGGGCGATGCAGGAGCAGCCAACTCTGTCATCTCCCAAGGGGCCTGCCAACGACGTATCAAACAACGATGGTGGGTGATGCCGGAGCATCCATTCTCCGGCACCTCCCAAGGGGCCTGCCGTCGATGTCCTAGAACATCAACGACAACACCAAACGCGGATAAGTGAGTAAACTCTTTTGCCTGCTAACAGGGTTCTCTTGCGATAGCCTGTATACCAGAGGGCCTGCCGTCGACGACTCTACAATGATGGAGTATGATGCTGGAGCACCCAGCTCCAACACCTCCCAAGGGGCTTGCCGTCGACGTCTCAAGGGTGATGGTGGGCGATGCTGGAGTAGACAGCTTCGACACCTCCTAAGGTGCCTATTGTCGATGTCCCAGAATGTCAACGACGACACCAAGCGCGTATAAGTGGGTAAACTCTCCTGCCTCACACTTGTTGCTAATAGGGTTCTCTTGCGATAGCCTGTATACCAGGGGCCTACCGTTGACGACTCTACGACGATGGAGGATGATGCCGGAGCGCCCAACTTCAGCACCTCCCAAGGGGCCTGCCATTGACGTCTCAACGATGATGGTGGGAGATACCAGAGCAGCCAGCTCCGACACCTCCCAAGGGACCTGTCTTTGACGTCTCAACGACGATGGTGGGCAATGCCAGAGCAGCCATCTCCGGCACCTCCCAAGGGGCCTGCCGTCAATGTCTCAAACAACAATGGTGGGCGACGCCAGAGCAGCTAGCTCCGGCACCTCCCAAGGGGCCTGCCGTCGATGTCCCAGAATGTCAACGACAGCACCAAGCGCGGATAAGTGAGTAAACTCTCCTACCTTGCACTTGTTGCTAATAGGGTTCTCTTGCGATATCCTGTATACCAGGGGCCTGTCGTTGATGACTCTACGATGATGGTGGACGACGCCAGAGCACCCAGCTTAGACACCTCCCAAGGGGCCTGCCTTCGATGTCTTAATGATGATGGTGGGCAATGCCGGAGCAGCCAGCTCCGGCACATCCCAAGGGGTCTGCCGTCGATGTCTCAAACAATGATGGTGGGCGACGCCATAGCACCCAGCTCCAGCAACTAGTGGCGCTACGACAACCAAACTCCCCTGCTCCACTGGGGGCACGATGAAGACATCCTGCAAATCAAATGGTAGATGTGCCTAGACAACTAACCACATCGACTTAGGGGCCTCTAGGGGGTTTTATATGCAGGAAATTAATGAGCAAGACCTCGGCCATATCAATTGTGCAACCATTGGTTCTCAAAAGCTAACAGGCTCGACAAAGTTTCTGCAAACCCTTACGCAACTAAAGACTCAGAACAACAGTTGAGAAGCACATACAGGCTGAGAAGCAAAACACAAATTCAAATTCATTATGGAATTATTACAAAGGGGCGAACTCCGGATACAAAGACGAGCTACCAGCCTCAGCCCCAACTGAATTGCGATACGACATGTTTGACGGCTTCCTTAACCTCCGCGGCCGCTGTCGCCTCGCCCTCCGCAACAGGGCCTTCAAAAACTGGCTCCAAAGGCAGATCGAGATACTGGCTCCGGTAGAACACCAAGACATGGGATGCCACCGTCTCCACCGCAGCCCTACCCTCGGCTTCCAAACGCTGAGTCAGCTGATGCTCCCACAGATTGAGCTCCCGGATACGATGTACAGCTTCGTGCTCCCAGACCTGGACGTCGAGATAATGCAGGAGGAGTTCCTGATGCTCAACCAAGTGTTGCGCCCGATCCCGCGCCAAATTGCTCTCCCGAAGCTCAAGGTCTTCGAGGCGGGACTACAGCCTGTCCCGATCGGCCTCAGCCCGGGCCATCATCGCCTGCGCCGCCACCTCTTGGTCTGCAACAACAGCCTCCCTCTTGGAAATGGCAGATTCTTGGCGACTCAGGGCCTCTCGACCGGCTGCAAGAGCGCACAGGCGGGCATCAGCTGCGTCGTTGGCTGCCATGGCGTCGGCCAGAATCTTTTGGGTCAGGGCGCCTGAGGCCCTCACCAAGCGGTGCCTCACCTCCAGCTCGTTGCTCTCCTTCTGGTACTTCGCCTTCGCCTCAGTGATCCTGAACCCCAGAAGATCCTCCTAGACTTGGAGGCGCTCGCCCTCGGCACACAGCTTCTCCCACTCCGAGGCAAGAGCCTCCTGCGCCCGGCGGAGATTGGATTGCACCTGAAGGATGGAACTGCGTAAAGTCCATGATGTTGGAGAGGCGCTCCGGCTGCGCCGAAGTCAGGGAAGGCCACCCTGTGATCTTCTCGGGGACCTCTTCCTCCCGTAGCAGAGGTCAGGCCTTCGGCCCCCAGAGCCGACTCCGACGTTGCCCCTGCCATGAAGGCAGGAGGCGCCTCTGCCACGACAGCTGGAGGTGCCTCTGGTGCGACGGCTGGAGGTACCTCCCACACAACAGCTGGAGGTACCTCTGGCGCGAAAGCTGGAGATGCAGCCGGAGATGCTTCACTACCCGTGTCGGGCTCAGACATTGGAGCAACGCTCCCCTAGACAAGCTTGGCAGGCTGCCCCGCCGGCGCAGTCGTGGCCTCCTCAGCCGCCTTCGAAGCGTTTCCGGGCACTACCCATGGTAGTAAGGGCCTCACAATAGCTGATGTAGCGCTGCAAATCAAGAACAAGCCCTGACCAATCAACAAAGGCAGGCGATATAATAGAGTAAACGTTGGTAAGAATGCCTTACCGACGTCCCCAGAAGCTCCAGCGAGCCTCCATTTTCAGCGACCCTGAAACCGCAGGCCATGACGATGGCGTACTAGGCGAGATCATCCCAACAGGGCCTCCGTCAAAACCACCAGCAACGCCGCCACCCTGCGCTGGTGTGCCTCGACCAACTCCAACGGAGCCACTCCCGGAGCCTCCCGAGCTGCCGACGACGTTGGCTCGAGGCCTTTTTGCCTAAGGCTTTGTAGGTGTGACACTGTCGTAGCCCCCTGTGGCACCCTAGACTGCGCTGGCGATGGGGATGCTAGATGACGTGTCGACCGCCGACGCTGGCAGAACCACCATTTGATGGAATGATCCTCCCACCAAAGAACCGCTGATGACCAATACTGAAGAGGGGCGCACCGAGGGATGTTGACTTGGAGCAAAGGCCACCTGTGGTGACACCCTCGGTGGCGAGCGATGGCGTTTCTCCTTCACGACCTCGGCAACTAGGGCCTTCCCCTTGCCTATGTCGGGGGCCGGTGCCTCCCCCTTGCCTCTGTCAGAGACCGGCGCCTTGCCTTTCCCTCCAACAGTGGGAGCCTCCTTCGCCCTGGAAGCTTCGGAGCCTGAAGAAGGTGTCGACTCCTCCGAAGAGTCGATGATGGCCAAGCCCCAGCTCTCATCACCAACCTGCCGTGGTGTGAGACCAATCGTTTCCAGGTTGGGCATCTCCTTCGGAACCTTCGTACGAAGGTCCCGGTCCGTGCAAAGCGGTGGGCAGACACGCATGAAGTTGAAGACGTCGTCCGACAGCAGGTTGCCGCACACCTTGGACATTGCATCGACCACCTCTTTTGGGGTCGTCTCTATGTCGTGACCCCACACGAGCCGGGTGCCATCCTGTAGCCTGAAGTAGAGCCATGCAGGACGACAACGGTGCTGAAGGGGAGCCAGGCGTCGACGGACGAAGTCTGCCATCACCTTCAACTCTAAGAGACCAAGATCCACCAGAAATTGGATCCTCTCCATCACCGGTGTGTAGGCTTGCTCCAACTCTGGCCGCTCTTCCCAGGCCTTCTTCCTGATCGTCGCCCATCCGGCGGGCATAACCAGGCGATCGTGGGTGTCGACTTGTACGATCACCTAGTCCTTCCTCTAATCAGCTTACTTAGCCGAAGAGAGTGGTGTGATGTACTTGAAGGGGTTGTTGGGCCGATGCTGGAAGTAGTAGCCACTGAGGAAGTTGTATTTGTTCTTCTTCCTGGTCCGCTTCAGCATGAAGAACTGCTGGAACACCGGTACGCTCAAATACACCCCGACGATCATCTCACAGAAATGTGAGAACACCGCCGCCACCACTAGAGAGTTTGGCGACAAGTGATGAAACTGAAGCCCAAGGACTTCCAGGAGTGTCAGCAGGAAGGAGGAAATAGGAGGGACGAACCCGGAGTATGCGTACGCCTGGAAGAAGATGATCTCCTTCTCCCCCAACTCCAGTGGCAAGGAGCCAAGATGGATCAGATCCCGTCGCTCCTTGTCCTCCTAGCCAAAAAGCCGCCTCATAGGAGAGACATCCACCATCCGAGATGGAGGCAGAGCTGAGTCCATTGGAGTAGGGGTTGAGAACCTCAAGAGTGGGTAGACGCTCAAGGAGGAATACAAAGGCTCGAATGATTGGCCCGTGCGGAAGGAAGGAACCTCCATCGTGCACAAAGGTACCCCTTTTAAGAACCTTAGTGGTGTTTGGGCGCACCGTGCAAATTTGAACGAGCTCCGAATCAATGGATCGTACCACGGCGTCCATGACAAACGGGCCCAGGTCCCCTGTTAGGAAGACCGGCCCGGGCAGTTCTTTTCCTAAGAAGGCAACCCGGCGGTTCCCATAAAGACGGAAGTGAAAGTAGCAGAAGTGCAGCAGGAGCCTTGGGAATCGTCGTGATAACGTCGCAGCAAGAAAAGACCCCTTGCCATGACCCCTCAAGCAGAGAGGGATGCATGGTCACAGCAGCAGAGGAGCGCACCACTTCGACTGATCAAGACAAAATTAAAAGTCTGTGCGGGAAAGCAGGATAAGGGCTCCACCGTCGGGCTCGTTGCCTCCCCCGAGGTGGATTGAGGGGCCAATGTTGGTACCTGGCATACCGGGTACTCTCGTGCACAGGCTAAAGCCGCCTAGGTACCTCGCCTCCCAGCAGAGGCGGGGTCCTAAAGCGCAACATGTTCAAAAGACCCGGACCCATTGGCCACAGATGGGAGGTCCGAGAGATCCAAAAGAAACTCGGTGGAGGAGCTCGGCACCCTCTTTTGGAGACGAGCCCCTGGGTAAACCACGTGTCCAGCAGGTAAGGACCTCTCCTCCCCGTGAGACTGGGCTCCAGAGCTGCTACGTGGACAGGGACATCAGACGGACCACCTCCCGAATGGGTGGGCTCTGGCGCTGCCACGTGTATCACAAGGCAGGACCTAATCTCCATCGCGGAGGAGAGCTCCCAGCACTGACGCATATCCAGGAGGACGAGTCCTAGCCATAACGGCAGAGGTGAGCTCCCGAGCCATCACGTGGCCCGCAAGGCGGGACCTGACCTCCACCACAGAGGTGAGCTCCCAAGCTGCCACGTGGTTCGCAAGGCGGGACCTGACCTCCCTTGCAGAGGTGAGCTCCCGAGCTGTCACATAGTCTAGCCACTTGCCCTGGACGGAGGGACACGGGAGTTAAGAGGACGGTGCGCCTTGTCCCTGTCAAGGATTGAAGATACGCGGCTTCACTAGACGCATGGCGCGACGCACGCCTAATGTCAGGTACCGCTGCGACCAATCGCATCACAGTGAAGACGCCGCTGGCCTATCCCACTCCGCCAAGTGGGTAGCCTACAACGATAGAGATAGTTGGACAGGACATCCCCTGCCAATGTCAGCAATAGCGCATGGGCTACTGACAACGCAGGCGGCAAGATGGCGAGTTTTCAAGTCCACGGTCAGAGCAAGCGTACGAAAGAAGCCTTAGATATTTAGGATAAGATTGCTCTGGGACCACCTGTCAGGCCTTGGGACCCCACTTGTAAGGCATCTGGCCTTGTCTATAAAAGGCGTGGACCGCCACCATTACAAAGGACCATACTCAGAATCCCTGATACACACACACGCATACACAGTCACTAGCAATACAATCCACAATGGAGTAGGGTGTTACGCTCCTTGCGGCCCGAACCACATAAAAACCACTATCTCTAACTCCTTCCGCTAGAACACTTGATTGAGGCCTAAGCCCTGCCGAACAAAGAACCTTCTCGGGCTACTCCTTAGCAGATCCGGGGGAAGTGTCGCTCTAACACTTCGACAACGAGCAACGGTGATTTCAATCAATAACAACCCAGAATGCACGACATGTACGCCCGCAAGGAAGCCACATCAGTGCACTTTTCTCTATGTCGCACGCAACCACTTTTCACAAGAGTCCCTGATATGGAATCAACTCTTCATCCCGAGCAAAAGGTCCCCTACACGAACACATTGAAGTTGGCAGCTAGAAGATTTCCACCTTTATGCCTTCGCATCTCCACTCAAGGATAGCGGAGAAGTTTCCACACCAAGGTCTACAGGTTACATCAGTTTCCTGGGTCCCATATATCAGTATGCATCCGATACAGGTCAAACTTGAAAGTGCATCTAGGCATTCCCTTGTGGGTTCTGCTGTAATTTTTATGGGAGCCCTCAACGTGTGAAGTTGCCCCATCAACTCGGCGATTACCGTGATAGTGGAATCAAGTCGGCCTTGTGTGGTGACTTGATGAGGGAAAAGGGTTTGAAGAGACCCAGCTCTGTGTGGTCCTCCTCAACGATGACGTACATCTCTTTGGTGAGATTGAACCTCGATAAAAATTCGTGTTTCGTGTGCTCATCTCTTTACTTTTGCAATTATCATTATTTCGAGCATCAAGTTGATAAAACTTGTAATCTAAATTAACATTGTATTTCATGTGCAATTTTGCAATACTAATTGTTCAATCAAGTGTTCTGAATAGTTGTTTAAATTCCGTTGCTATAACATTTACAATTTCTTCATCAACATTTGATCAGTTGACAACACATCAGCACACCGGACTAGTTCGCGGTCACACCGGACAAGTCCGGTCTCTCAAGTATTTAACTATTTGATTAAGTGTGCAGGAAAACTTTCAAAGCCTATTCACCCCACTCTGGGGCACATTCAATTGGTATCAGAGCAGGTTCTCCATTCATGAGACGCACCGCTCGGAGAGATCAATGGCCTCTGACAAGAACAACGAGATCCTGAAGGTGCCCAACATCAAAGATGAACAAGACACCAAGGCATTTGATGTACTCAAGGAAAACAAACACGATGATGAAGAAGTGTGTCAACTCAAGGCGCTTCTAAGGAAGAAACTTCTAAGCAAAAAAAGGGCAAGGAAGAAGACGAGAAGACGACAGGGAGTGGTCATCATGACTACTCCCGATATCCTTATAATTACGATCATCTTAATACTAACAATCACTATCTTTCAATTCCTATGGGACACCTCCTCATTTTGATAGAAATTATTATCCCATATGGAAGTATAATATGAAAATGCATCTTATCTCCTTAAACCCCAGTCTTTGGCATGTTGTGTGTACATGTATGGATATTCCGGATACCGACAATGAACTCACTCCGGAGCAAGAGCAAGAGATTCATCGCAACGCACAAGCCGTTGCAGTAATCACTTCATCCTTGAGTCGAGAAGAGTTCACCAAGATTGATGCACTAGAAAGTGGCAAGAAAATATGGGATACACTCAAGACCGCACATGAAGGAAATCGCTTAGTTTGTGAAGCAAAAATTGAAATGCTTGAAAGAGAATTGGGGAGGTTTGCCATTGAGAAGGGCGAATCACCTCAAGAGATGTACAACCGAATGAAGGCGAGCATCAACAAGATCCGTGCCTATGGAAGCAAGAAGTGGACTAACCATGAGGTGGTCAAAAGGATGATTAGAGCATTTATGACAAGAAATTTCACCTTTTGCTCTATGATCCGAAAGCACGGGGTTTCACAAAAATGACTCTGGATGAACTCTTGGGAAAGATTATCAACCATGAGATGGTGGAGAAGGAAGCCCAATATGTCAAAGACTTAGCTGAACTTACCTCCTCCAAAAAGAAAGAAGTTGCCCTCAAGTCACCGTGCAAGCCTAAAGGAAAGGAAGTTCGTGAAGCACAAGATGAAGAAGACACAAGTGATGTGAGCACCGGTATGTATGATGAAGAGATGGTGCTTGATGTCAAGAAATTCAAGCGCATGATGAGAAGAAGGAAGGGCAACAACTCAAGTGATGGGAAGAGCAAAGATAAAGGAAAATCCAAGGCATGACGTACCTGCTACAACTTTGGCGAGTACAGTCACATTATGGTTGACTGCACATATGAAGAAACTAAGAAGAAGAAGGAAGCGAAGCCACAAGAGAAGAAGACCTTAAAGAAAAGGAGTCAAGCTCACCAAGCGCACATTGGCAAGGAGTAGGACTCAAACGGCAAGTCCTCCTCCAATGAAGAAGAGGAGATGGCTACCATTGCCATCAAGAAGCCTACCAAGAAGTCTACGCTCTTCCCAAACATGGGAGGACGGGAGACTCATAATCATACTTGCCTCATGGCTAAGGAAGGCAAGAAAAAGGTTCGACTTACACCTCCCTCACTTAATTCCTCCATTGATGATTTTTATAGGTCTAGTGAAAATGAGGAAATGCTTAAAGGTTTAGGTAAAACTGCTTTAAAGAAAATGAAAATGTTGTCGGATGAAATTGTTGAGAGGAAGGAGCTTGTCATCCGACAAGAAGATATGCTCATCCGCGAAAGGAAGAGATATCAAGAGGTTGAGAAACTCCTTGATCTTGTGAAGGAGAAGAGAAAGTCACTTGAGCATGAGCTAGCCTTGAGTAAGGAAACTTACTCAAAACTAGAAGACTCACACATTGCAATCAAGGATAAACTTGCTAACTTGTCAAAAGTTAACAAAATCCTTGAAGTGCAAGTTGAGTCACTCAAGCAAAGTGACTCATCCTCCAAGAGCTCACCTTCCAAAGGTGTAAATTCGACAACAACTATAACTTGCACATGCTCTAGTAAGAAAAATATTCTTAAAGATTATTCTTCCATTTCACACGCTAAATATCCATCCCAAAGTGACATCTTTGACAAGGAAAAGATTAAATATGCACGTAGTGCATATATGGTCACTAGACCTCCTAACGTCAAAGATGGTCTTGAGTTTACTAAAAATAAAAACATGTTCACTAATGTTCAGGTTAAGAAGCAAATTACTTTTGTTAAGGAAACATCACATGAATCTGAATTGCAAATATTGTTCCATACTTTTGATGCTTCCTATGTACTCATGAAAGATAAATTTGGAAATATCTTTGCTAAATATGCAGGGTCACGCCACAAGAACTAAAAAACTTGTGTGTGGGTGCCCAAGACTCTTGTGACTAACCTACGAGGGTCCAAGCAAGCTTGGGTACCTAAAACCAAGAAATAACTCTGTTTTGCAGGCCTACTCCTCCGGTGGATTGAAATGGGTGCTCGACAGTGGATGCACTAATCACATGACCAGAGAGAGGAGTATGTTAGTAGAGTATGAGTGCAACGCGGATCCAAGTGAAAGAATATACTTTGGAGACAACAGCCAGAGAAAGTTACTTGGTAGCGGTAAAATTGAAATTTCTTCTCAACATACTCTTTGAAATGTTTTACATGTCGATTCTCTAAATTATAATCTTTTGTCCATATCTCAGCTATGCGACAAAGGTTATAATTGTTTATTCACTAATGAGGGTGTGACTGTTTTCATAATAAGCGATGACTCGATTGCATTCAAGGGAATATTGAAGGGAAAGCTTTATCTTGTTGACTTCAACAAAGATAAAGTTGAACTCAACACTAACTTGGTTGCAGAAACTAACATGGGATGGTTGTGGCATAGACGGCTAGCCCATGTTGGGATGAGGAATCTGTAGAAACTTCTAAAAGGTGGTCACATCTGAGGTTTAAAAGATGTTGTTTTTGAGAAAGACAGGTCATGCAGCGCTTGCCAGGTGGGAAAACAAGTTGGAGCACCACACCCCGCCAAGAACATGATGACTACCTCAAGACCGCTGGAACCTCTTCCCATGGACCTCTTCGGTCCAATTGCTTATATAAGCATCAGCAGTAACAAATATGTATTAGTTACGGTTGATGATTTTTCTAGATTTGGGCTAAAGCTGTGAACACCGTTGTCATGCCTCAAACCGGTTGTATCTTCACCGACTTTTGAAGGAAACGCCATTTGAGCTCCTCACCGCTAACATACCAAATGTTTCATATTTTAGAGTTCTTGGAAGTAAATGTTTCATTCTGAACAAGAAATCGAGGAGTTCGAAGTTCGCTTCGAAATCTGATGAAGGGTTCTTGCTTGGTTATGATTCGAATGCCTACGCCTATCATGTCTTCAACAAAGTCCCTCACATTTTTGAAATATAACGTAACGTAGTGTTCGATGAAACTAACAGCTCCCAAGTGGAGCAAGTTGATAAGTGTGTGCTTGATCAAGAATAAGCCCCATGCCAAGCATTGAGGAGTATGGCACTTGGTGATATTCGACTTCAAGAGCAACCACAAGACTCAAGTGCTCAAGATGAACCTCAACAGGAAAGCAATGATCAAGGGGGAGCTCATGCACAAGACCAAGATTAGAAAGATCAAGAAGATCAATATAATCATGGAAGCAATGACCTAGGGGGACACATTGCAATGAAGAAAATGAAGTGCAAGCAACTTCACAAGCCCCTCACCCAAGAGTACATCAGAGTATACAAAGAGATCATCCCGTCAACAACATTATTGGAGACATTGCTAAGGGAGTAACCACTAGATATCGCATAGCTAATTTATGTGAATATTACTCTTTTGTCTCTTTTCTGGAACCATACAGGGTAGTGGAAGCACTAAAGGATCCAAATTGGGTGATTGCAATGCAAGAGGACCTTAACAACTTCAAGAGAAGTATGGGAGCTTGTAGAAAGACCAAAGGCGAACATCGTAGGAACCAAATGGGTCTTTCGGAACAAGCAAGACGAACATGAAGTGGTAACAAGAAATAAGGCGTGACTTGTGGCAAAAGGTTACTCACAAGTCGAAGGTTTGGACTTCGATGAAACTTTCGCTCCCGTAGCTAGACTTGAGTCCATTCGTATTTTATTGGCATATGCTACTCACCGTAATTTTAAGCTATATCAAATGGACATCAAAAGTGCTTTCCTCAACGGTCCCATTAAGGAGGAAGTATACGTGGAGCAGCCACCGGGATTTGAAGATCAAGAGTACCCCAACCATGTGTATAAACTGCGCAAGGCTCTCTATGGCCTCAAACAAGCTCCCGGAGCTTAGTATAAGTGCCTTAGAGATTTTCTAACTCAAAATGGTTTTAAAATTGGAAAAAGCTGATTATACTTTGTTTACAAAACATTTTGATGATCATCTATTTGTACGTCAAATTTATGTTGATGACATCATTTTTGGTTCTACTAATAAATCTTTTTGTGAAGAATTTAGAAAAATATGACAGACATATTCGAGATGTCGATGATGTGCGAATTGAAGTTCTTTTTGGGATTCCAAGTGAAGTAATTAAGAGAAGGCACCTTCATAAGCCAAATCAAGTACACGCAGGACATCCTCAAGAAGTTAAATATGGACAAAGCCAAGCCCATCAAGACACCCATGGAAACTAATGGACATCTCGATCTCAACAAAGATGGCCCTAATGTGGATCAAAAGGTATATTGATCTATGATTGGTTCATTACTTTATTTATGTGCATCTAGGCCAGATATCATGCTTAGTGTTTGTATGTGTGCAAGGTTTCAAGCCACATCTAAAGAGTGCCACTCAATAGCAGTAAAAATAATTTTAAGATACCTTGTGCACACACCTAACTTGGGCCTTTGGTATCCCAAAGGATCCAATTTTAATTTAATAGGATATTCCGATGCCGACTATGCAGGATGCAAAGTTGATAGAAAGAGCACGTCGGGAAGTTGCCAATTTCTTGGCAGATCCTTAGTTTCATGGTCATCTAAAAAGCAAAACTCCATTGCTCTTTCCACAACCGAAGCGGAGTATGTTGCAACCGGTAGCTGTTGCGCACAACTACTTTGGATGCGACAAACTCTAAGGGATTATGGTTACAATCTAAACCATATTCCACTCCTATGTGATAATGAAAGTGCCATAAAAATTGCACACAATTCAGTTAAACACTCAAGAACTAGGCACATAGACATTTGTCATGATTTTCTAAGAGATCATTCACTAAAAGGTGATATAGTAATTTCACATGTTAGAACTAAAAAACAACTTGCAGATATCTTCACAAAGCCACTATATGAAAAGAGATTTTGTGAGCTAGGAAATGAACTAAATATACATGACTCTTGAAACATGGCTTGAAACACGGCATACCTGATTGAATCTCGAAAAACTATCCCTTATATTGATTTTCTCTTGGAAACTATTTCAATTAGTGAATCTTGGTGAATTATGACCATTGTATGATTGTTGATTGCTTACTGACCATGTTCAACAAGATTATTTGTGAAATGATATCCTTTAGATCACTATTAGATCAAATTGCCAATATCACCTTTATTTCTAATCAGTCCAGCTGACCCGGACTAGTCCGGTGTCAGAACTAGACTAGTCTGTTATTTCAAACTTGTCCGGCTCTGGTCTAGCATATCGAACTTGTCCGACCCTATAACAGACTAGTCCGTATTCCTAGGGTTTAAACCTAGCCCGATGCCTGGACTTCTTCTTCCTCCCCTCAGAATTGCATTTGCTTTCTCTCTTCTCAAAACCTAGCTCCCAAGGCAATTTTTGCTTTTGTCCACCAGAATCGAAGTTTTCTCCTCGAGGAATCCTGTCCTCAGCGCGAAGCTTCAACTCTTCGGATTAATCCGGACCAAACTCGGTGATTTCGTCTCCAATCGTTAATTTTTTAGGTAAAAACCTTCACCCAACCCTAGTTCTCACCTTTCCTTCAATCTTGCTTATTTATCTTGATTCATAGGGAATACATTACCTTTATAAATGTATTCCTATTGTATTCCTACTCGTTTTGCATCAATTTACGCTAGATTTGTTGAAATAGGACGTTAGGGTTCATACGTTAGTCCAGTATTCTGGTGTCTAGTGCGGACAAGTCCGCACTCTGAAAACGGACAAGTCGGGTACCCTAAAAATTTGAACCTCTAGATTCTTATTTTCACAAAGTTTACAATCAATTCCTATCAATCCTTGAATTCCCCTGTTAGGCACGATGTCGTCAACTTCCGAAGACATCTCATTTGATTATGAAACCAAGCGTGCCCGTGCAAGGGTACAAAGAGTCAAAGAGAGAGTCATGAAGAAGAGGCATGACTACAATGTTCACTCATCTCCTACTGATGATGCTCTTCCTAAAAAGAGGAGAGTTGTACTAAAGAAAGCTCTAAGCAAGGATGGTGCTAGTGCTAGCTCAACGGCACCTAGGAGAAGCATCAACAAGGGAAAAGGACTAGCTAGTGGTCTTATTGGTCCGTTGAAGATGAAGGCCCCTATTCACCACAACAGGCAACCTTCAGATGATGACTTCATGGGAAAAGGAAATGAGTTGGCTAACAAGTTCAGAAAGATTGAAGCTTATGAGCAGCCAAAACAATATGCTGATCCAAGATTTTGGAGCCACTTTCATGCTGACTATTATGAGCATGTGTACATGAAGATGCGAAATCCAGTGGTTTCTAGTCAATGGGTGAACACGACTTATTTACAATTGTAACACCCTGATTTTCAAGTTTTGAAAAATTAAAAACTCTAATGGAAATTTAGAGTTAATAATAGGAAAAAATTGTTTTTATAAAGAAAGATATTGAATATATGCATCAGTCTTGCATTTGCATCCATCCTCCAATATTAAAACTTATTTACTAAGATGAATGCATTAAAAGTAATTAAATTAACATAACAAATATGGAAGAAAAGAAATAAAAGAAAAGAAAAGGTTACTATGGAAAAGATACAATAGTTAATAAAAATAATAAAATAAATTAGAAAATAAAAAAGAAACAAACAAAGAAATAATAAATAACAAAAAAAAGAAAAGAAAAAAAATAATAAATAACGATTAATTAAGAAGAATAAATAAATAATAAACAAATAATATGAAAAGAAAAGAAAAAGAAAAAAAGGGAGTCAACCATGCCTAAACCTGTACAATCCTGCCTACACAAACCAATAAAACTACCGCCGGAAGAAAAAAGAAAAAAAACAAGAAGTCAATCAGCCAGCTAGCAACAGACAGGGCCAATCGGGACTAAGTCTCAAGCGCCCGCCCGTCCTGTACCGATCCCATGGGGACTTTCCAGCCTGACAAACGCCATGCAAACGAATATAGAAAAAAAAAGAAACAAAAAAGGAGAGGTCAGCACCGTCTGGCCGTATAGGCCAAGGCCGGGCGGCAGGGACCGAGTTCTATCAAGACTCATGTCCCGTAGCCCTAGCTGCCCGCTCTATAAAAAGGCCCGCTCTATAAAAAGGACACTGCCACATCAGCAAGGAAACGCCCACGTCTGTGTTCATCCTACCGTAAACCCTGCTGCCTATAAAAGGCCAGGCGCCTTGCCGCACGAGGAAAAAAGCTAGCGCCGCCGCAGTTCCAAAGAGAAAAAAAAGCTCTAGCTGCCACGGAAAAAGAAGGAATCGCTGTTCCACAGAGATCGTCACATCGTCGCCGTTTTTTGCGGAGATCGCTGCATCATCTTCTTCGTTAACGTATCGTCGTCGTCGTGCCGCCGGAGGATCGCATCGCCGTCTCCTTCATTTGCGTCATGCCTTCATCCTCTTCGTATACGTCAGACCGTCGTCATCTTCATCAACGAAACTCTAGATCCCGGAGACACACGTCGCGCCGCTGTTCTACGACCATCCGGACTAGATGCGCACACGATAGGTATTACGGTCTAGATTTAGACAACTATTTCAATTTCAATACTTGAACTGAAACACGTGTTGAATGTATTTTATTTTGCGCAGTCGTTAATCATCACCAGATCATCATAAATCAATCTAAAAATTGCAAATTAGATTAAATCATACAAGATCAACCTGTTATTTTAGATTTGACCAAATTTATATTTTCAGTATTATTTAATCTATTTTTCAGATTTAATAAATAAGATTAAAGCCTAGTTAATTCATAAAGTATCAAATTAAATGCACAAAAATTCCTAAAAATTTAGAATATATTCTAGTAAGTTATTAATAATATTTTCAACATATTTAATGTTATTAAATAAATGTTTTGCCTCTGAATAAATTCTAATTAATCCCAAACATACCCAAATAAATAGGAAATCATTATCGAAAATTACTAAAAAGCCATAGAAATTTATTTAGCATTAATACAAAAATATTTCCTGCATACATCCATATTTTCCATTTGATTAGTGGTTGCAATGCATTTATTATGTATGTTTGCTTGTTTATGTGGTTGATTGCGAGTAGACCGATACGCTCAAGAGGTTATGATCGAGAAGCGGGTATGTGTGGATCTTCGTGTGCAAGACTTTGATTTGCTTGACCATCAGAATTGCGGGATATAAAAACAAGTGTTCTTGATCATATTGATCCCGTTTTATTAAATGTTTTGTTTGTAAAATTGCATGCTCATGTCAATATGATGGGAAACCTATACGTAGGAGTTTACTAGCGTTGTACGCCACCCCTTGTCGCTGGGATATACATGATGAGTCGGGTATGGGTATTTTTCTTTTTGCACCGCATCTCTACACGGGTTATGGGTAACTTAAATAATATGCTTGACAACTTTAATTGTGAGAATTTGGGATGGTAATAAGATGATGATTAAATTAGCAACATGGAACTTAGGAGATCTAAGCAAGCATCGTTTTGTAGAATGGGTTGGATGGTACGGTGGTTTTACTTGCCTTAGATCTAAGGAATGGTTCATGCGAGAATATGCCAGGACAACAGTGCCACCACAAGACCAAGTATGGGTGCGGCGTAGCTGAATAATTCGGAGTGTTGCTAGTATTGTATGGACCATTTGATGACACGGGGAATGGGAGTTGAGGAGGGATACCCTAGGATCCACATGGCACACGAGGGGGCCCGTGGGTGGGATAATGGAGATTCAAGCCTGCTGGTGAAACCATAGTGGGCCCGTACATACTAGTAGTCCCTTTTGAAAGGCTATTTTATGATCTCTTGGCCACACACCTATGGAAGCGTGATAAGGCATAATAAAGGTTCTTAGTCACCGAAAGGTGATGAAATAACGAACATGTGGGTAAAGTGGTACAACCTCTGCAGAGTGTCAAAAACTATCATGATAGTCGTGCTCCCAGTTAAGAGTACCTGGATGACCTACATGATTAGAGGGAACTTGGGATTCATGATGGTTATGGTTTAATAATGGTTATGGATGGTTTGTGGTTTATGCCTTATGGTTATGGATATGAATTTGAGTTATGATAACTGGGCATGGATAATGATGATGATTGCAATAATTGGATATGGTTTCATATTATGTTAATATGATGGATACGATGGGATTATTTCACATAGACATAGTATAATGCTTTTTACTTGCTTTGATGTACTTTTAAGCACTTAGCCATTATTGTACTCGTCATTTGTATCAGCTACATGTCATACTTTCCACACTTGCTTAGTATGACATGTACTCACCCTTGCAATCCCCCCAGTTTCAGGTGTTGTTTGGGAGTATCATGAGGATAATGCGGAATACTAGGCTGTGTGCTGCCGTCAGCCTTGCCTGTGGTGTTGCTTGGAGCCATGCTACCCTATTTGCTTAGTTTTCTTATTTGATTAATTAGATTATTTCCGCTACAGTTATAGTTTAATAATGACCATTAGATTTATAATATGAATATTATTTGGATATTGTAATAAAAGTACTTATTTAATAATTTGAGTTGCGGTAATTATCTATTTAGTATTTGTTAATCACTTGATATATGTGTGTTAAACATCCTGGGCACACATATACTGCATTTGGTTCATATTCAGAACCGGGTGTGACAACAATCCAAGAACTGTCAAGCATATCATGAAGTCTTGGAGGCATTGGAGAGGCATGGTTTGAAGGATCTTCTATCCTTCCGATACAATTGGAACGATGAAGTCATCACCCAATTTTACTCTACTCTCTACTTTGCCCGTGATGATGGGAATAAGATGATTTGGATGACACATGAATCCAAGTATAGTGTCACTTATAAAAAAATTACCAGGATACTTCACCTTGAAGATACCTTGGAAAAGGAGCTCATTATTCATAACTTGAAGCCTTTGGAGAAGGATGAGCTAGAATTCCTCTATGATACAAGAATGCCACACAAGCATCCTACCACCAAGTACTTGAAGCCATTCTTTGTTGTGCTTAATAGAATATGAGAAAGACTATTGCTCCAAAGGATGAAGATGCAGGGCAAGTCAAGGAACTCTAAGGGCCTTGATGAAATTAATAAGCAAGAAAAGGACCTTCAACCTCTTTGAATATATCTACAATGACATTGTGAACATCTCAATCACTCCCAAGGTCTTGTGGCTACGCACCTTACATCATGTTCATGATTGAGAAGGTCACCGGCCTTGAGTTTGTTAAGGATGTTGAGCATACCTGCCTCAAGCCCCAGAAGCCGATAGTCTACACTATTCCCTCTGCTCCTGCCTCACCTGCAGTGAAACAGAGATCTAAGCATGCTCATGAAGGCATAAGGACTCCAGCTGCTACCTCTGCTCCTTCATCCTCCAAAGAGTCCTCCATTGGTGTGTTGAAAATGCTCTCCTCCATCTTTGCATCTTGCCGCAAAGTGGAAATCAAACAACACAAGGAAAGTCTAGCTAGAAAGAGACATCAAAGGTACATGATGGCCAACATCAAAGCTATTTCTGAGAAGATAGAAATTGAGCCAGTGGGATCACCTCAGATTTCAGAGGATTCACAAGAAGATATCACTGAAATGGCTCCCCTCACTAAGCAAGAGTTGAGCTCATTTGGACTAGCGGGTGTCTCCACTCCTCCTCCTCAGCATGTACTTGAAGAGGAAGATTTTAGAGAGGACCGAGAGTGAGGGAGACAATGGCGAAGGGTGATTCCACTCAATTTTTCCCTTTTTGGTGCCTTGATGCCAAAGGGGGAGAGATTGAGACTAGTAGCTTATTTTGTAATCTTAAGGACTAGTGATCGAGGACATGTATCTTTATTTCAAATTATTGTAATCTCCTTTGGATGTGCCTATGTATTTAATCTGAATGTGTGATGCTTATTCAATATTGCTGTGATAGTTGCTTTTATAATTGATATGTTCTTATCTTTTGGCACGTCACAATATTTGATCATACACTCTATAGGCACCCCACCATAAAGAGTGCATATATGTGAGAAGTTCTTATTGTTCATTTGTCATTCTGATATATGCACACTTTATGAAAATCAATTTTTACGCTTATTTGTGAATCTCAATTGGTTGTCATCAATCACCAAAAAGGGGAGATTGAAAGTGCATCTAGGCATCCCCTTGTGGGTTTTGGACGATTGATGACAAAGAAATGAGATTCTAATGAATTCATTGAGATGAATGCAGGTTAACTAAGATTAGATAGTTGGTGCACTCAAAAAGGTGAAAAATGAAGTGATGAAGAAAAAAGGAAAAGGCCCAATTGATTAATAAAGCACAAAGTAGACTTAATTGTATAGGATGTGTGTGAGAGACACATCCCAATATCTCAAGTCTTTGCATAGGGATAAGTGCTTAAAATCAATCTTAATAATTCACTGAGCACCGAACTAGTACGTTCACAAACCGGACTAGTCCGTTCAACTTTATGTAGTCTCACTTCACAGACTGGACTAGTCCATTCATGGACCGGACTATTCTGTTAAACTTTCTGATGATCTCTAACACTATGCACTAGACAAGTCCGTTCATAGATCGGACTAGTCCGAGAAACTTTTTGTTGTTCCAATACATAGGGCATCGGACATGTCCGGCATACCTCATACATATTAGGGTTTTTAGTGTCCTGCACATTCCACGCGGATTTTACTCAACACACCGGAAATGTCCGGTCCCCAGAGCGGACTAGTCTCACCGTTGGGATACCTAACAGTAACAATTTTGAAAACACTATAAATAAGAGATCCACGACCCCATAAATACAACTCTCGCATTCTACTATCAAGAACTAAAACCCTAGCGCCGCCACTCGTCACAAGAGCACAAAACACATCTCCCCACGCATCTAAGGACCTAAAAAGTGCAATTCTTTGAGTATTCGGATTTGGGATTGGGGGATCGTTGTCTACGCGTCATTGAGCACTTGGGGTTTGATCTCTTTACACTCTTGCATTACTTGTAATCTTTTCGAGTGTATTAGATCACGTTTTTTGCTGTAATTTTTGTGGGAGCCCTCAACGTGTGAAGTTGCCCCACCAACTCGGTGATTACCCGTGATAGTGGAATCAAGTCGGCCTTGTGTGGTGACTTGACGAGGGAAAAGGGTTTGAAGAGACCCGACTCTGAGTGGGCCTCCTCAACGAGGACGTAGATCTCTTTGGTGAGATCGAACCTCGGTAAAAATCCGTGTCTCGTGTGCTCATCTCTTTACTTTTGCAATTATCATTATTTAGAGCATTAAGTTGATCAAACTTGTAATCTGAATTAACATTGTATTCCATGTGCAATTTTGCAATACTAACTGTTCAATCAAGTGTTCTGAATAGTTGTTTAAATTCCGCTGCTTTAACATTTACAATTTCTGCATCAACACTTGATCAATTCACAACACATCAACACACCGGACTAGTCCCCAGTCATACCGGACAAGTCCGGTCTCTAAGGTATTTAACGATTTGATTAAGTGTGCAGGAAAACTTTCAAATCCTATTCACCCCCTTTAGGCCACATTAAAAACTTGCCTAGCAGGGCCGCACGCGGCACGGTCCTTAACCGATACAGATGGGGCTACCAACCCAACCTCCAGCATCTGCCTCGCCATTACCGACCCAGACACGATGTGGTCACAAGCGTTGTCCCATCTTCCGGGTCGAGATCAACCTTGTGCATCCCATCCTACAAAAATCACCATCCACATCTCAAGTTTAAGAGTGATTATTGTGGTGACATCTCGCGAGTTGGTTTTCCTCACTCGACTTCTCTCACAAGTAGAATTCAACTACTGGACTTGTGTCGGTAAAATGTGACCATTCTCGCGAGTAGATTCCAACTACTCGACTTCTATCGATCTGTCAGCTAAACAATTAAGCATAGCAATATAATATGATGAAGTAATGTCCTGCCCATCCACTCTAAGGATTATTTGGCCATGCATATTTGAGTATCATGAAAACTTGACCTAATGCACAATATATACCTCATACATATAGTGTATACAAAAAGAAAGTTTTATAAAGGTTGTTATATGCAAACCGGGGCTTGCCTTAGGTTGCGACTAAGCAAATGTCAATAATAGTCAGTGCTTGATCTTGTGATGAAGACTCGCTTCAAGTCGACGCCTTTCATCAAGTGTACTACTTCTCCAGAACAGGGATTGCTTGCAGCAAGATCCTGGTTGCTCCCCTTCTCCTTGATATGGTGCTTCTTGTCGAGTTCCTCCGTCGTGATCACTATTCGATATAAATATGCATAGAGGAGAGAACAAACTTTAGTAAAGAAAGAAAAGCTTTGTGTATCTCATGAAGAGTTAAACATGTTTTGCACTGACTACATAATTGTTGCTGCTGTATTTCAGATTCTAGTGAACAGGTTGGGGTTCTAGCAAAGTGAACATAGAAGCAATTGAATTATGAACTTCAATGATATTCATGTAGAGGAAATAGTATAGGGAAAATATTTATGAAGCTCAAAAGAATTTAAACATGCTGTACATCGGGCTGCACAATGTTCTATGAGGTATTTATCTTCTGGTGGAAAATATGGGAGTTAACCAAATTTGATTTGGGGCAAAAGTGAATGTGAACAATAGGACATTCATGTAGAGGAGAAATCAAAGGAGATGATTTTGTTTAAGACTGAACCTAATGAAGCAGGGATTTTTACAGTAGTCAATACTGGTCTAGTGGAAAATGTTGGCAAAGTTTCAGCTAAAGAACTGGTGAATGTGGTCTACATAAATCCTTAGAGCTTTAACCATCTATGAAATTTTCATTAATGTTCTGTTGTTTTGACAATGGTAAAAGTTGGTTTTCTGTTTATAGGAGGTCAAGAAGAGTCTAATAAAATTGGTTTCATAAATTTCTAGTTATTATACAGGGAGATATTGATTTTAGAAGTTCAGACATTTTTCTGAAAATGTTTCTGGACATTTTCGGAATTTTCTAGGTACATACAGGTTGGGAACACAATTTTATTCAAATAACCTCAAATGACTCACAAATGTTTGCTGGAGTTCAAAGGAATTATGAGGAAGAGTCTGGCAAAATTTGGGAGTTTTTCAATGAATGGAGCATCTGGAATCAATTTCTAAGTAGTTTTGCTTAGTGAAATTATCAAGGATAAAATTTGGAATTTCATACTGATGCAAATGCACCAATGCAGAGTAGAGACCATAAGGAGTCTAACAAAATTTATTTGGGAATTGTTGGCCAAATATACTAGGCGATATTATTTTTGAAAGTTTGACACAATTCTGGAATTGTTTTCTAATTGGAAAAAGAATTTAAACTGCAGCTGGCCCACTGTTCCAAATTGACCAATGGCAGCCGAGCTACATGGAGGGCTATAGATTTCTAGCGCATGGACACTAAATCCCGAGTCCACAAAGGATCCTAAGCTTTGGCTTCTATTCAATGACATGCGGGCCCTAATACTTCTTCTTGTACCTCTGGCTGGACAGATTGGGTGGCGGCGCCCTCGCCGCGGAGCGGCGGCGCACCTCGGACTAAGGTTATGGGGATCAGATTGACTAAAGACTGACCGCAAGTGCACCAAATGGGATGAGCAACAAGTTGATCAGAGTGGCGAAATTTAATGGTGACGGGAACAGTATCCGCGACGGCGGTGGGCGGAGGATGAACACCGGCAAGGTTGCTCCGACTAGTCCACGCACCAAGTAGCTCGGGAATTGGCGTAAAAACACCAAGGTGATGTGGGGATATGGAAAATGGACCAAACCCGAGTAGAAAGGTTCGCCGCAGTGACCTAGGTCCGCAAGGCCAGCGGCCATGAAAATTGGTTGCCCCGAGGCTATGGTGCGTATTTTTCTTTGACGTTTGGTCGATAAGGACCGTGATTAGGTATAGAAACTATTCCCTAATTGGATTGAAGCATCTTAAGCCGTGGAAATGGAATTTCTTCGTCAAATTCCCTCAGTTCAAGAGTACCCGAAGCAAAAACCTATAACCCGGCTCATCGACGTTAGGAGAGGTTCAGAGGCTTTGGGAGCACGATGTAGAGAGTATGGCAAACCTTATGACGGCAAAAGCTAGGAGGGAAAACCTTTAAACCGTCTTGGTGCCGAAGAACAGAGGCGGCGAGGTAATTTTTTGATGCTGTGGAGAAAAAGCGCCGCGGCCACGGGTTGACATCAATGATGCAGCAAGCTGGGGAGGTAGAGGAGGAACTTGAGCGTGCTTTGGCAGCCACGAGTGTTTGACGCGTCGGATAGCAGGGTGAACCGATGATCTATTAGAGAATAGTGTGTTGATTATATTACCCTAAGACAATGGAAATGGGTACACTTTATATAGACTAGCTAGTGTAGTGTGAAACCAAAGCCCCTTTCATACTACACAGATTCAAAGGATAACATCAATGACTAAACTCAGGCCAACAATCTTTTCACACTACATAGATTCAAAGGCTACCCCCTCCCCCTAGTCTCAACATCTAGCCACAACAAATGTTGAGACTGGACCGAAACTCCGAGAATAGCGACGATGGGAGCTCTTTCGCGAAGATGTCGGCGAACTGCGATGTTGTCGGGACGTGGAGAACCCGGACCTCGCCACGTGCAACCTACTCACGAATAGAATGGAGATCAATCTCCACATGCTTCATGCGCTGATGCTGGACGGGGTTGGTGGAGAGGTAGACGACACTGACGTTATCACATTAGACCAGCGTGTTGCGGGTGACGGGGGAGTGGAGCTCCTGATGTAGCTACTGAAGCCAGGAAGCCTCAGCCACGCCGTTAGCCACAACACGGTACTCCGCCTCAGCACTCGAGCGCGACACCATGGGATGCTACTTCGAGGACTAGGAGACGAGGTTCTCAACCAGGAAGACGGCGTAGCTAGAGGTGGAACGACGGGTGTCTGGGCGGCCTGCCCAGTCAGCTTCGGTGTAGACGACCAACTCGGAGGCCGAGTCACATCGAAGGAGGAGGTCGTAGTCGAGGGTTCCGTGCAGGTACCGAAGGACCTGCTTCACAACGATGAGGTGCCGCTCCTGCCGGTCATGCATGTGAAGGCACACCTGTTGAACTGCGTAGGAGATGTCTCGCCTGGTGCAGGTGAAGTATTGAAGTGCACCTAAAGACTCTTGTAGGCAGTCGGGTCACTGACGGGTGTCCCGTTGACAGAAGAGATCTTTTTTTGGGTATCCACCAACATGGAGTATGGTTTACACTCAGCCACTCCCGCTCGCTCGAGGATGTCCAAATAATACTTCCGCTGGTGAAGGAACATATCACCTGGTCGATCCTCGGCCGCAATACCCAAGAAGTGGTGGAGCTGGCCCAAGTCCTTCATAGTGAACTCCTGCTGTAGGGCGAAGATAGTATGCTGAAGGAGAGCTGGGCTGGACACTGTCAACACAATGTTATCGATGTACAAGAGAAGGTAGACAATGTCACCCTCCCGTCGATAGACAAACAACGACAGTCTGACTTGGCCTCAACGAAACCCAACGAGACCAGGAAGGTGGCAAACCGGCTATACCAAGATGCCTGCTTCAGACCGTACAAGGACTTGTTCAGCTTGCAGACCATGTCTGGATGAGCAGAATCAATGAACCCTATTGTTGACATTTCTTATGTCACATAAAATCCGCAAGCGCAAGAAACTGTTGTGTAGCATTTCACCCAAGAGTATTCCCAAGAATATCGTTTTTATCCGAAAGGAAGGCAATGGAGTAAAGATGACACTACTCTTATGATCAAACTATGGGATACTAATCAATTATTAGGATAGGGGTAAGTTGATAATATGGGTAGTGTGACACACACCTAAGCAATCTATTCTAAGGTAAGGTCCTAGTGGAGATTAAACTAAGAGTTGGGGATTTACTCCTACAATGCTTCTAATATACATATACATAGCCTAGGTTAGATACTAATGAGCATGTCAATGGTGAATACTTATGCTAAGTTGTTCAACACATCGGGCACAGGTTTACCCCTAGCAATACTAGGATGACTCCCGCAAAGAGCTTGTGGCATAGCCGAACGTGGAGGATTACAAAGGAAAGATAGGGCTGTCACCACCTACTGCCTACCTCTTCAATCTGTGAGTCTACGAGACATCCAACGTTACTTAACTATCCTCACCATGCCAGCATATTAAGTAAATACCTTGGGAGCCCGGACACAAGCCATCCTAAGGAAATGACTAACCTAAACATCGTTGAACCGATGTTGAGACATAGCATAAGTTATTCATATTAACATGATCATATCATAAATAATTAGACTATAGTGGGGGTTTGTAGTGTTTATGATGATAGAATAATATTGTTATGGTATAATCATAAAGACTACTCCTACCACATACATGGAATCCACAATCAAACAAGAAACGCTTCATCAAAGTATATGAGTAAAAGAATACTAAAGATAATATCTTATTTATGCATAAAGACACAAATATAAGAAAAGTCACATGAGCCATAGCTTTCCCAATTTTGACTTGGGACTTGAGGCTCCTCTCTACAACCTAACCTCCACTAAGGAACTAGGAGAACTAGTGTATACAACAAAATGATGCTCAAGTGGTGTGTATGTGAAGTGAGGGTAGATGGTCCTATTTATAGGTGGAGAAGGGTCGGTTCCTGCCACCAAATGCGCGAGAATCAGTCATAATCATCTTCAGGAAGCCGGGAGGAGCCAACACATGTCGATTGACCGAGTTGGCACCAGGACCAAGTCGGCCAACTAGGGGGATCGGGCGACCTGGTCAGGTCTTCGTTGGGGCTATGTTTTCTCCAGGTCCCTCACAAGTGGGTCCCCCTTACTGATATAGGTGATACACTGTTGGATGGCCTCGGATACTCCTGTTTGTAGGCCATTTGATCCATATGGTGCCACATGTCGGTGCTTGATTGGCTGGGAGGATAATTTATAGGATCCCTGTTTCACTTCACTTCTGTATAACATACCTGCATGCACCAATTTCTCGAAGTACAAGTGGAACTAGGTCATTTCTAACTATAACGTGTGTAAGAAATATTCATTCCTTCACATAATTGAGTTATATTGATGGTTGATATTGGTATATAACGACCGTCCCCCAAGTTCACCCTTTGCTCATTCCAAAGCAAAGATAAAGTCTTAGGTTGTTGATCAGGAGTTGCTACAATGTCCTATTTTGCAAAAGTACCAAGTGCACAACAAAATATTCTATCTTGCATTGAATAAATTGGCTATGGTACCTCACACTTGTTCTTAGTCTTTATGGGGTTATGTCTTATCCTTTTCTTGGGTGGTTGAAGGACATAACAGTAGAATGAGCACGCATCACCTAATGTATGAGATCCACACATATTTCCGGATAATTTCAAATGGTGTTTGGATTTAAGTTCCTCAAATTATACACTCAATCACTCCTATGTGGGAAGTGGTATGTGTATCCTCACCAAGGCAATGTCTTTCTTGTCCTACATATAAATAAGGCTTGTATGTAGAGCTTGGTAGGGATCAAGAGTAGGCATATTTGCAACTCATATATTGCTAAGTAAAAAGAGTAAGCCTTAGGAGAAAACAAATCATACTTTTGATCAAGATTTGTGCAAGTGTGATGGAGTATTTATGGAGTGGGAATATGAAGATGACTCCTTTGTATCATTCTCTTTTTGTGAGGATGAAACATGGCTACTTATTTTCTCTTTTTTTCTCCTTCTCTTTTCTTTTCTCACGCTCTTAATGAGCATGCGTTTTATTTTTCTTGTAGCCATGTCTTCTACTCCTCTTTTTTTTTAAATGATTTTGAGAGAGTATTATGCATGAAAATCATGGAGTATGTTTGTGGTGGTTGTCGGTACCCCGCGTACCGGGTACCCATGATACCGCAGGAAGTGAAAGGGAGTTCCACCTATCAAAGTTGAAGACCTCCATAGGCCCCACGCGCCACACCGCACTGGACCCGCCTCCTTCAAATGGGTAGCTCCGGCACTACCACGTGTAATATAAGACCAGAGCTAAACTCCCTACATAGGGGAGCTTCGTGCTTGACACATGTACAGTGACCCCGGACCTAACCCCCAATAGAGGGAAGCTCCTGTGCCACTATATGTGTAGCGGCTCCGAACCCACCTCCCCGCGAGGGGAAGCTCCAGATCTGCCACGTGTCGAGCCTCTGGACCTACGACACCAGCGGGAATACTGGCGGATCTCCAACGGCATTCAAGGGACAGTGATTGCTATAGTTACAAGGCCTAATTATGTGCCATTAATACAATGTTAATGGCGCACGATCAGAAGACCTTTAATACCGGTAACCCATTAAGGCGCGTTATCACACTATTAGGGTGCTTAAACACACTTAATTGTGTTTAGGCAATAATAAACGTTGGGGCCACATTTCGGGCTAGGCAACTCATGTAACAGCCATCCCTTTATCTATAAAAGGGATGTGCTACACGATACCAGACAAGCAAGCTCATACGCACGCAAGCACCCACAAATCTCCAATACAACAACACACACTCGTGGAGTAGGGTATTACGCTCAGGCGGCCCAAACCATGTAAATCAACTGTGTCATCATCTTGTCTAAGATCTCCGCATGCCCTAACCGGTACAAGAACCTCTGCGGGCTACAGTTTAGTAGTAGCGCAGGAAGTGTCGTTCATACGGTTCGACAGTAGTGAAATGGAATGATAAAATTTTGCTAACTTCTAGTGTAGAAGTTTAGCATGTGCCCGTGTAATCTTGATCTTAAAAGCATGAATAGATTCTCATGTAGGTCTATACTAGTTTGACTAGGCTCAATGTAAAGGCAAATAGCATATGTATAAGGTTTATATAATTCAAGTCATCATATGGTTGTGGTAGGAATTTATATCAAATAAATAACTCCCATTTTAAATTTTCTCCAAAAAATTAAGTTTCACTTTCAACTAGGATATTAGCAGCTATTATCACTATATCATATCCCACAACAACCTGGAGTTGGACTTAGCTTTTGCTACCCACAATTTCCATGTTTTAGGACAGAACATTCTAGGCCAATAAACCCAATACTTGGAGAATACTAAGTTATATGCAAGGGAATAGAGAAAATAAAATAGAGCAACTATTCATCATTTCAACTTATGCAAAGTAAAAATATTCTTACCGCACATCCTTTATTTTATTAACCTAACCTATACATTATTATTATTATTATTGTTATTATTATTAGATGCAAATGTGGTGGAAAGAAATAAAATAAAGGAATGCAAATGGGGTGTGATAAAAGTTACCTCAAGTGGGGGTCCTCCCCCAAGCTTGTTCTTGGTCACGGTCCGCGATAGGGGTTGAAACCCTAACGACGAATGTAGGCCATGAGGTTGGCCTAACCTTGTTACAGCATGGCGTTGGCATTGGAGGGTTGAGTGTCGATGTTGGGTTGCCTTCCATGTGTCCCATGAGTGTGGTATAAGAGAGTGTTGTTCATGTTGCTCGTCCGGACTTCATGGTTTCCATAGGTTAGATGTATGTTGACGTTTCTTATGTCACAGATCATCTCTCAAAAGAGATGAGGTCCGCAAGCGCACGAAATCTGTCGTGTAGCATTTCACCCAAGAGTATTCCCAAGGGTATCATATTTATCCCAAAAGAAGGCGGTAAAGTAAAGTAAAAACTACTCTTATGATCAAGCTATGAGATACTAATCAATTATCGAGATAGGGGTAAGATGATAATGAGGGTAGTGTGACACACGCCTAAGCAATCTACTCTAAGGATAAGATTGTCCTAGTAAGAGTTAGACTACAAGACGGGGCTACTCCTATTGTACTCTAATTACTCATATACAAAGCCTAATAAAGTACACGTGAATATGTTAATGGTGAATACTAGGGCTTAGTGGTCCAACATCTTGGACACGGGCTTACCCTGGTCTGCCAAGCGACTCCCGCCAAGAGCCTACGTCATAGTCGAACGTGAAGGATTACAACAAACGGATAGGGTTGTCACCACCTACCACCTACCTCTACAACCCGTGGACTACAATGCATCCGACGCTACTTAAGTATCCAAGCACCACACTTGCATGCTAAGTAAATACCTTAAGAGTTGCAACGTAATATTCATCCTAAGGCAATGACTAACCTAAACATCGTTGACCAATGTTGGATCCAAGCACTAACATATTCATATTAACATAATCATATTATTACCTAATTAGACTATAGTGGTGGTGTATGATGTTTATGATAACATGATAATAGAATTATGTCGATATCATAACAACATCTACACCTAGCACATACATGGACTCCACAATCAAACAAGAAACACGTTGCCCAAGTATATGAATAAAGAGATACTAATAATACTATTATAATGCATAAAATCACAAATACAAGAAAATATACATGAGTCATACCTTTGCCAATTTGGACTTGGGACTAGAGGCTCCTCTCTATAGCCTAACATCCACTTAGGGTTTGGAGAACTAATGTATACAAGAGAGTAAATGCTCAAGTGGTGTGTGGAGTGAGGGAGATCCCTACCCCCGATTTGTACCCTCCAAAGGTCGGTTTGGCGTCAGAAAAAGCGAGAGAATCAGTCGCCATTGTGATCTCGAAGCCGTGAGGAGCCAACACATGGCGTTGACCGCGTTTGGCGCGAATACCAGGTCGGGCGACCTTGTGGTTCGGTCGAACTGCAAACGGCTCCAAACGCGCCGAAACTTCTTTGTGACACTTTTATATGGGCCCCCATCATGGGTATGGGTGATTCCCTTGATTTTTAGTTGTTTTCTACTCCAAGTGGTCCCATGAATCCTCATGATTGCGCCTGATTGGTTGGAAGTGTGTTTTCTTGCCTTGTGGCCATGCATTCACCTTAAATCTGCATATAATACCTGCATGCACCAATTTCTCTAAGTACAAGTGGAACTATGTTATTCCTAACTATCATGTGTGTAAGAAATATTCATTCCTTCACGCAATCGAGTTATATTGACGCTCAAAATTGGTATATTACGACAGTCAACAAACACCCTGAAGCTTACCCTTTGCTCGTCCCGAAGCAAAGATAAGTACTTAGGTTGTTGATCAAAGGTTGTTACTATGTCCCATTTTGCAAAAGTAACAAGTGCACAAAAAAATATTCTACCTTGCATTGAATAAATTGGATATGGTACCTCACCCATTTTCTTAGTCATTATGGGTCTTATGCCTCATCCTTTTCTTGGGTGGTTGAAGGACATAACAGAAAAATGAGCATGCATCACCTAATGTATGAGTTCCACTCAAATTTCTGGAGAATATGAAATGGTGTTTGGATTTAAGTTCCTCAAATGATGCACTCAATCACTCCTATGTGGGAAGTGGTATTTGTATCCTCACCAAGGCAATGCCTTTCTTGTCCTACATCTAAATAAGACTTGTATGTAGAGCTTGGTAGGGATCAAGAGTAGGCATATTTGCAACACATATATTGCTAAGTCAAAAGAGTAAGCCTTAGGAGAAAACAAATCATACTTTTTATCAAGATTTGTGGAAGTGTGATGCAATATTTGCGGGGTGGATTTGGATTTCGAGATGACTCCTATTTGTGTAGACTCTCTTAATTGCAGGGATGAAACATGGCTACTTTTTCTTTTCTTTTTTTCTCATGCTTATGGTGTAAGCATGCCTTTTTTTCTCATGCTTATGATGTAAGCATGCATTTTTTTTCTTTTTTTCTTGTATCAATCTCTTCTACTCCCTTTTTATGCAGTGAATGTGAAGAGAGTACTAAGCATGAAAGGCATAGAGTTTCTGTTTTTGTCGTGGCATGATGATATGAAGGAATTTTGCTACCTTCTAGTGTAGAGGTTTAGCATGTGCCCGTGTAATATTGATCTTAAAAGTATGAAAATATTCTCACATAGGTCTATACTAGTTTGACCAAGCTCACTGTGAAGGCAAGTGGCATATGCATAAGATTTATCTAATTCAAATCATCATATGGCTTTGGTAGGAATTTATATCAAATGAGGAACTTCTAATTCAAATTTTCTCCGTGAAATCAAGTTTCACTTTCAACTAGGAATTAGCAGCTCTTATCACTATATCATATCCCACAACAACCTAGGCCCTGTTTGGCATAGCTGAAACTTGTTACAAAAGCAGCTTGTTTGAAAAGCTGGTGAAAAGCAGCTTCTGCTTATTTCCTGCTTTTAGTTCATTCTGAGAAGCAGCTGAACTAATAAGCTGTTACAGAAGCTTCTTGTTTGCCACACCCTCAGCTTATTTTTATGAAGAAGATGCAGCAGAAGCTGTGCCAAACAGGGCCCTAGAATTGGACTTAGCATTTGCTACCCACCATTTCCAAGTTTTAGACAAGAACATTCTAGGCCAATAAACCCAATACTTGGAGAATACTAAGTTGTATGCAAGAGACTAGAGAAAATAAAACAGAGCAACTATTCATCATTTCAACTCATGCAAAGTAAAAATATTCTAATCCCACATCCTTTATTTTATTAACCTAACCTATACTACATTATTTTTTATTTTTATGATACAAATGCTGTGGAAAGAAAGAAATAAAATAAAGGAAGCAAACGGGGTGTGATACAAGTTACTTCAAGTGGGGTTCCTCCCCAAGCTTGTTTTTTGTCAAGGTCCGCGATAGGTGTTGAAACCCTAACGACGGATGTAGGCCATGAGGTTGGCCTAACCTTGCTGCAACATGGCTTTGACATTGGAGGATTGAGTGTTGATGTTGGGTTGCCTTCTATGGGTTCCATGAGTGTGGTCGAGGAGAGTGCTGTTGATGTCGCTCATCCACACCTCAAGGTTTCCACAGGTTCGATGTACCTTGTTATTACTTGGCTAAGGTAATGATAACCCTTGTCTACAAAGGAATACCTTGCACGCAACATGCGTTGAGTGTGTTCCATCATTCTTTTCCTAAGGTTTATCATACCTTCTTGCCATAAAGGAATAACTTGTACTCATCATGCATTGGTGTGATCTGTCATACCTTGGCTAAGGTAATGATAACCTTTAGCCACAAAGGAGTGACATGTACCCAACATGTGTTTAGTACGATCCGTTATTCCTTGGCTAAGGTACAATATACCTATAACCACAAAGGGATGACGTGCCCTCAACATGGATTGAGTGTGATCCATTGTTCTTTGGCTAAGGTATAAATACCCTCTAGCCACATAGGAACATCTTGCACCCAATATACATTGGATGTGATCTTGTCATTCCTTGGTTAAGGTGCATCATACCTTTTAGCCACAAAGGAATAACTTACACACAATGATGGTGGCGATTCCCTTGAGCTTGAATGAGTGCTTAGAATAGTTGAGAGCATAAAGCTCTCACATACTCGTAGCAGCCCATTGGTTGCTCATGGAGGGTTACCATTTCAAATCTCCGGCCTCATATAGTTATGGTTGGCCTTCGGGCTTAATTTCCGATAGGTAGCAACCATACTAATTTACTCCTTGGCCAAGAGAAGTTAAAATGGAATCCTCTAGGGATTCCAACAATCGGATCTTTTAATGCATGCATAGTTATTTTACTCCTGCAAACTTCCTCTCTATGATAGAGAGGGATGGTTAGCTCTCAATATTTGTACAAATGAATTTTCTAGTTAGGTAACCGAATCTTCATTTGTACGTACGAGGAAGAACAAGACCAAAGATGCATTGGGTCCAATTTCACATGTATTCATGAACAATGTATGAATCATTACTAGGAGTGGGGCTTTATGGATAAATCAAGTTGAACATTTTCTAAGGCTCCTACTCATCACAATGCAAGCGATATAAATACACTACATGGATCCCTTCATCTTGTAAAATTTCTAACCATCATATTTTTTTACATAAGCAAATATTTATTATTTGGGTTGGCAAACAAGATTCTCAATTTTATCCCCCTGAACATTTTAATTTCTTGCCTATGAATTTGAAATTTAGTGATGAATTAGTCATTATAATTATGGTCATCACTATTCCTAGGTTGCTATATACCAATTCAACCATTAAGTAATTTCATAAGCATTACCTAGGAAGAAAATGTCTAAGTCAATTTTAGCAATGCTTGTGAAATTCTAATACTTGTTTAAATTTATTACTAAGTAAGGTGACATTCATTTCTGAAGAATCAAAAGAGCAATGCCAACACTTACTCTCTTGAGGGTGCATAAGAATTGAATGATGAGAAGGTGTAAACCTTCCTTACCAATGCACGCAAAATTCATTCAATCCTAATGCAATTCCAACGACAGAAAATTTTAAACATGTACCTCACTTGAAGAGCTGTCCGAGTTAAAGGCCGTTGTGCGAGAAACTCATGACCATGGATTTTGGTGTAGCCTTCATGTTCAATGTCTTCTGCCAAGTTGAAGTTGGAGTTGAATGAGCTTCATCTTGTTCCTCCATTGGGCCACCATCTTGAGCATTCCTCCATCATGAACTCAAAATGAGATCAATGGAGAGGTATGCAATTGATGGGGCCTTCCAACCTTTTTACAAGTTTTATCCTAGCTGCACTAAAATCAAGAACAAACAAAACAACTCGAAAACGGGTTACATTAGCTCAAAAGCATATCGTACCCTTTGTCAAATTGTTTTTCCCAACTTTATACAACTTGCAAATGCACTGAATATTAAGGGAAATATTTTTAGTTTGAGTTAGGAAGATGAATTCAAGTGGTTACGCCCAATGTTCATATCCAAATAAATTTATTTCCTAATTAAAGATTTTAATTTTATGAGGTTGTAAATTTTACTTGCCAAGATGCAAGTGTGGAAATTCAAACATGCTAAATGCAAATGCAAAGATTGATGGGGAAATCAAATATGCAATTTGGAAATCAAATATGAGATAACTACCAATTTACCTATTGGCAAGGACTCACTAAATTTATGAAGTCCAATGAGTGGGACTTACCTCCGTTTTGTTTAGTGCGATTATTTGTTGACCAATCCCAGAGTTGAAGATGTGGAAAACTTCTCTTTCTTGACATGCCATAATTAATTTGGTTGTTATTCGGACATGTGGGCCACATGATGGTCGTAGCCTCTCCGTCGTCTTGATGAAGACTTGTTGATGTAGTGACGGCTTCTCCGGTTGAAGATATTCTTCTATGAGCATGGTGAGGCTTGTCCTTCTTTAGGGGTGCCACTTCGACCTTCTTGATGTTCCTTTGAGTTAACCCATACTTTGATCATGTATCAAAGGTTTCCTTGGGCATGGTGACATGTGGACTCCACAATCAAACAAGAAATGCTTCATCCACAATGTCACTTGCCCTAGGTTGCATGGGCTTGGTTGAAGGGTTGGAATCCCAACAAGTGATTGTGGGATATATTGGATCTTGAATGCTATTTAAGTTTCTTGTCCATGGCCAGGGGCTTCATGTGGATGTTGTCTTGATTTCTTGCTTGACCATGGACAAGATACTTTAAGGTAGACTAGTTAAACTTGAGTCCTTTGAAATTCCATAGCCTCCTTGATTATAAGAGTGGTGTTGACTCCACCCTTGACCTCCTTGTGAGTGATAGCCATTGGAGTTGTTGTTTGAAAGATCCTCATGGGTCTTAGGGAAATAATTCCCAAGTGTCTCATATTGACATGGACTTTCACAAATCATGGAATATCCATAGCTTGGATTGTCCAAACACTTCTCCATTGGCTTGATCTTCATGATACTTCAATGGGAGGTGTAGTTCCATAACTAACATGTCGACCTTGTTAAATGGTGTGCATGCCAAGCTAATAGAACTAGAGTAGTATTTAGTCCACACCTTGAGTGGAGACCATATTCTCATTCATGATGAATGAGAATAGGACTCCTTTAGCTCTAGGACGAATGTGGTCATTGATTGGTGGATCCAACCCATGAAATGAGTGTTGGGTGAAGAACCAACTATCCACCCCACGGTGGAGGCAAACCAAGAAGAACTCTTGAAGCCTCCTCCAAGCTTATGGATGGATGACTTTGGCTTCTACTGGAAGCTGAAATTCTTCTGCGAAAGGCAATAGTGTTGCCCAACGGAAATTTGTTGAGGTATGCCGTGAATCATCTTGCAGTTGAGCGCTGGCATCCTCGTTGACCATCTTATGAAAAAGGTTAGCCAACACTACCCTTTTTCACACAAAAGCAGAAAACGGACAAGGGTAATCCTGTCTAATAACTGTTAGTACCTATAACTTAATCACAAGTGATAGCTATCCTTCACTTCCTTTGCCTTCCCCGGCAATGATGCCAAAATGTCTGTTGACATTTCTTACATCACAGATCATCTCTCAAAAGAGATGAGGTCTGCAAGCGCACGAAAACTGTCGTGTAGTATTACACCCAAGAGTATTCCCAAGGGTATCGTATTTATCCCAAAGGAAGGCAGTAAAGTAAAGTAAACACTACTCTTATGATCAAGCTATGGGATACTAATCAATTATCAAGAAAAGGGTAAGATGATAATGAGGATAGTGTGACACATGTCTAAGCAATCTACTCTAAGTGTAAGGTTGTCCTAGTAAGGGTTAGACTACGAGATGGGGCTACTCCTACTGTGCTCTAATTACTCATATACATAGCCTAATAAAGTACACATGAATATGTTAATGGTGAATACTAGATCTTAGTGGTCCAACATCTCAGGCACGGGCTTACCCTGGTCTGCTAGGTGACTCCCGCCAAGAGCCTACTTCGTAGCCGAACGTAGAGGATTACAACGGACAAATAGGGCTGTCACCACCTACCTCCTACTTCTACAACCCGTGGACTACGATGCATCTAATGCTACTTAACATCCAAGCACCACGCTTGCATGCTAAGCAAATACCTTAATAGTTGCAACGTAATATTCATCTTAAGGCAATGACTAATCTAAACATCATTGAACCAATGTTGGATCCAAGCACTAACGTATTCATATTAACATAATCATATTATTACCTAATTAGACTATAGTGGTGGTTTATGATGTTTATGATAACACGATAACAGCATTACATCTAGATCATAACAACATCTACACCTAGCACATACATGGACTCCACAATCAAACAAGAAACACTTTGCCCAAGTATATGAATAAAGAGAGACTAATAATACTATTACAATGCATAAAGTCACAAATACAAGAAAAGATACATGAGTCATACCTTTCTCAATTTGTACTTGGGACTAGAGGCTCCTCTCTACAGCCTAACCTCCACTAAGGACTTGGAGAACTAATGTATACAAGAGAGTGAATGCTCAAGTGGTGTGTGGAGTGAGGGATCCCCTTACGCTCTATTTATACCCTCCAAAGGTCGGTTTGGCGCAAGAAAAAGCGAGGGAATCAGTCGCCATTGTGATATCCAAGCCATGAGGAGCCAACACATGGCATTGACTGCGTTTGATGCGAATACCAGGTCAGGTGACCTAGTGGTTCGGCCAAAGTGCAAATGGCTCCAACCGCACCGAAACTTCTCTGTTACACTATTATATGGGCCCCTATTATGGGTATGGGTGATTCCATTGATTTTTAGTTGGTTTACTACTCCGAGTGTGCCCATGAATGCTCGTGCTTGCGCCTGATTGGTGGGGAGGTGTGTTTCCTTGCCTTGTGGCCATGCATTCACCCCAAATCTGCATGTAATACCTGTATGCACCAATTTCTCCAAGTACAAGTGGAACTAGGTTATTCCTAACTATGATGTGTGTAAGAAATATTCATTCCTTCACACAATCAAATTATATTGACGGTCAAAATTGGTATAAAAGGACCGTCAACAATGTACCTTGTTATTTCATGGCTAAGGTAATGATAACCCTTGGCTACAAAGGAATGACGTGCATTCAACATGCGTTAAGTGTGTTCCGTCATTCTTTGGCTAAGGTGTATCATACCTTCTTGTCATGAAGGAATAACTTGTATCTCTCATGCATTGGGTGTGATTCGTCAGTCCCTGGCTAAGGTAATGATATACCTATATCCACAAAGGAGTGACATGTACCCAACATGTGTTGAGTATGATCCATTATTTCTTGGCTAAGGTACAACATACCTATAACCACAAAGGGATGACGTGCACTCAACATGGCTTGAGTGTGATCCATTGTTCCTTGGCTAAGGTATAAAATACTTATAGCCACATAGGAACAACTTGCACCCAATATACATTGGATGTGATCCTATCATTCCTTGGTTAAGGTGCATCATACCTTTTAGCTACAAAGGAATAACATACACCCAATAATGGTGGCAATTCTCTTGAGCTTTAATGAGTGCTTAGAATATTTAAGAGCATAATGCTCTCATATATTCGTAGCAGCCCAATGGATGCTCATGGATGGTTTCCATGTGAAATCTCCGAACTCGTATAGTTATCATTGACCTTCGGGCTTAATTTCTGATAGGTAGGAACCATCCTAATTTACTACTTGGCGAAGAGACGTTGAAATGGAATCCTCTTAGGGTTTGCAACAATCAGATCTTTTAATGACTGCATAGTAATATTACTCCTCCAAACTTCTCCTCTATGATAGAAAGGGATGGTTAGCTCCCGATACTTGTATAGATGAATTTTTGGATTAGTTAACTGAATTTTCATTTGTACGTACGGGGAAGATAAAAATCAAAGATGCACTGGGTCCAAATTCGAGTGTATCCATGAACAATGTATTATTCATTGATAAGAGTGGGGATTTATGGATAAATAAATTTTCACATTTTCTAAAGATCCTACACATAACAATGCAAGTGATTTAAATACACTATATGGATCCCTTCACCTTGTAAAATTTCTAACCATCATAGCTTTTTACAAGAGCAAATATTTATCATGTGGATTATGACAAACAATATTCTCAATTATCCTCCTAAACATTTTTAGTTTCTGCCTAGAAATTTGAAATTTAGTGATCCAAGCATGAATGAGTTTTAAATCAAAATTATCGATATCACTATTCCTAGGTTGCTACATACCAATTCAACCATTAAGTTATTCCATAAGCATTACCTAGGAAAAAAATGTCTAAGTCAATTTTAAAAATGCTTATGAAATTCTAGGTACTTGTTTAAATTTATCCTTAAGTAAGGTGACATTTCTTTTTGAAAAATCAAAAAGAGCAATGTTAACACTTACTCTCGTGAGGATGCATAAGAATTTAATGATAAAAAGGTGTAAACCTTCCTTGCCAATGTAAGAAAAAATCATTCAATCCTAATGTAATTCCAATGATGGAAAATTTTAAACTTTTACCTCAATTGAAGAGCAGTCCGGGTTGAAGGTTGTTGTGTGAGAAACTCACAACCATGAATTTTGGTGTACCCTTTATGTTCAATGCCATGTTGATGTTGGAGTTGAATAAGCTTCATCTTGCTCCTCCATTAGGCCACCATCTTGAGCATTCCTCCACCATGAACTCAAAATGAGATCGATGGAGGTATATGCGCCTCATGAGGCCTTCCAACCTTTTTACAAATTTTGTCCTAGCTGCAATAAAATCAAGAACAAACAAAACAACTCAAAAATGGGTTACATTAGCTCAAAAGCATGTTATACCCTTTGTCAAATTGTTTTTCCCAACTTTAACAACTTGCAAATGCATTGAATTATTAAGAGAAATATTTTTTGGTTTGAATTAGGAAGATGAATTCAAGTGGTTATGCCCAAGGTTCATATCCAAATAATTTATTTCCTAATTCAAAATTTTAGTTTTATGATAGTTGGAAATATTATTTTCCAACATGCAAGTGTGAAAATTTAAGCATTCTAAATGCAAATGCAAAGATTGATGGGAAATTCAAATGTGAGATAACTACCAATTAACCTATTAGCAAGGACTCACTGAATTTTTGAAGTTCGATGAGTGGGGCTTACCTCTGTCTTGTTTGGTGTAATGATTTGTTGTCCAATCCCGGAGTTGAAGATGTGGACAACTTCCCTTGATTGACATGCCAAATCCCCTTTGGCATGTTAGTTGGACAAGTGGGCCACATGATGGCCCTAGCCTCTTCGTCATCTTGATGAGGACTTGTTGATGTAATGATGGCTTCTCCCTCTGGAAGATATTCTTTTGTGAGCATGGTGAGGCTTGTCCTTCTTTTGGGGTGCCACTTCAACCTTCTTGATGTTCCTTTGAGTTAACCCATACTTTGTTCATGGATAAAATACTTCCTTGGGCATGATGACATGTGGACTCCACAATCAAACAAGAAACGCTTCATCCACAATGTCACTTGCCTTAGGTTGCACGGGCTTGGTCGAAGGGTAGGGATCCCAACAAGTGATTGTGGAATATCATGGATGTTGAATGCTCTTTAAGTTTCTTCCCCTTAGCCAAGAGCTTCATGTTGGCTTGATTTCTTTCTTGGCCATGAACAAGATACTTCAAGGTAGGCTAGTTTAACTTAAATCCTTCAATATTCCCATAGCCTCCATCATTACAAGAGTGATGTTGAATCCACCCTTGACCTCCTTCTTGGTGATAGCCATTGGAGTTGTGTTTGAAGGAAAGAATCCTCATGGGTCCTAGGTAAACAATTCCCCAAGTGTCCCATGCTGACATGGATTTTCACAAATCATGTGAAAATCCATGACTTGGATCTTCCCAAACACTTCTCTATTGGCTTGGTGTTCATGATACTCCAATGGGAGGTGCAGTTCCATAGATAGCATGTACACCTTGCTAAATGGTGTGCATGCTAAGCTAAGGGAACTAGAGCATTCTTCAATGCACCCCTTGAGTAGAGACCATATTCTCATCCATGATGAATGAGAATAGGGCATCTTCAGATCCGGCATGAATGTGGTCATGGATTTTGTGAAACTAACCCATGACATGAGTGTTGGATGAAGAGCCAACAATCCATCCCATGGTGGAGGCAAACCAAGAAGAACTCTTGCAGCCTCCCCTAAGCTTGGGTATGGCTGACTTCGGCTCCTACTGGAAGCTGAAATTCTTTTGCGAAAGGCAATGGTGTTGCCTAGCGAACATTTGTTGAGGTACGCCTTGAGTCATCTTGTAGTTGAGCACTTGTGCCCTTGTTGTCCATCTCTAACTATTAGTACATATAGCTTAACCACAAGTGATAGTTATCCTTCACTTCCTTTGCCTTCCACGACAACGGTGCTAGAAATGCTTGTTGATGTTTCTTACATCACAGATAAAAATGCGCAAGCGCACAGAAACTGTCGTGTAGCATTTCACCCAAGAGTATTCCTAAGGGTATCATTTTTATCCCAAAGGAAGCAATGGAGTAAAGTTGATACTACTCTTATGATCAAGCTATGGGATACTAATCAATTATCAAGACAGGGGTAAGTTGATAATATGGGTAGTGTGACACACACCTAATCAATCTATTCTAAGGGTAAATGAGTCCTAGTGGAGATTAAACTAAGAGTTGGGGATTTACTACTACAATGCTTCTAATATACATATACATAGCCTAGGTTAGTTACTAATGAGCATGTCAATGGTGAATCCTTATGCTAAGTTGTTCAACAAATCGGACACAGATTTACCCCTAGCAATGCTAGGATGATTCCCACAAAGAGCCTGTGGCATAGCCGAACATTGAGTATTACAAAGGACAGATAGGGCTGTCACCACCTACTGCCTACCTTTTCAATTTGTGGGTCTACGAGACATCAAACATTACTTAACAATCCTAGCACCATGCCAGCATATTGAGTAAATACCTTTTGAGCCCGGGCACAAGCCATCCCAAGGCAATGACTAACCTCAACATCTTTGAACCAATGTTGAGATATAGCATAAGTTATTCATATTAACATGATCATATCATAACGAATTAGACTATAGTGGGGGTTTGTAGTGTTTATGATGATAGATTAATATTTTTATGGCATAATCATAAAGACTACTCCTACAACATACATGGAATCCACAATCAAACAAGAAGCGCTTCATCCAAGTATATGAATAAAAGAAAACTAAAGATAATATCTTTATTATGAAACAAGCCACAAATATAAGAAAAGATACATGATCCATACCTTTCCCAATTTGGACTTGGGACTAGAGGCTCCTCTCTACAGCCGAACCTCCACTAAGGAAATAGAAGAACTAGTGTATACAATAGAATGATGTTCAAGTGGTGTGTATGTGAAGTGAGTGTAGGGTGTCCTATTTATAGGTGGAGAAAGGTCGGTTGCTGCCATCAAATGCGCACGACTCAGTCATAATCATATTGAGGAAGCCGGGAGGAGCCAACACATGTCAATTGACCGAGTTTGGTACCCGGACCAAGTCGGGCAACTAGGAGGGTCGGCCGATCAGGTCAGGGCTAGGTTGAGGATGTGTTTTCTCTAGGTCCCTGACTGATGGGTCCCCCTTATTGATATAGGTGGTACACCATTGGATGGCCTAGGATACTTCTATTTGTGGGCCATTTGATCCATGTGATGCCACATGTTGGTGCTTGATTTGCTGGGATGATAATTTATAGGATCCATCCCCTTGTTTCACTTCAATTCTATATAAAATACCTACATGCACCAATTTCTCTAAGTACAAGTGGAACTAGGTCATTTCTAACTATAATGTGTGTAAGAAATATTCATTCCTTCACATAATTGAGTAATATTGATGGTTGAAATTGGTATATAACGATCGTCAACACCTGTCGGCTGACTGCAGTACACCGTCTCCGTCAGAGTACAGTGGAGGAAGGCGTTCTTGACGTCTAGCTGGTGGACGAGCCAAGAACGCGAGAGAGCCAGTGACAGTACGGTGCGAACCATCGCTGGCTTCACCATCAGACTGAAGGTCTCGTCGTAGTCCACTCTAGGGAGATGAGTAAAGCCCCAAAGTATCCATTGAGCCTTATATCTCTCCAGGGAGCAATATGCCTTCCTCTTATGCGTGAACACCCACTTTCCTGTGACAACATTGCAACGAGTAGGACGAGGAACAAGGTCCCAGGTCCGGTTGGAAAGTAGGGTCGCATACTCTTCCTCCATAGCGTGGCGCCAGTGAGGGTCGGCGAGAGTGCTATGGACGAAAGATGGTATAGATGATATCGAAGGGGAGGTGAACGGTGGAGGCATCGTAGACGAGAGGGCAATCTCACAGAAACGCTCAAATGGCCTGAGGACCCTAGCTGCACGTCGAGTCACCATCAGCTGAATGTGCCCTAGTCCTGGTGGAGCAAAGGCGGGTGGTACACCGGGGGATCGTCACGAGCAGGCGTTGGGTCACCAACTTGCCCTCATTCCTGGTAGACAAGAGCAGGGTCAGCGAACCACGATACCGTGGATGTGGCGCGACGGGTGATGTAGGAGACACCGGGGCCACGTGTAGCGCAGCCGTGGAGGTTAGAGATGTTGGGGCCGCGCGTGGCGCAGCCGTGGAGGTCGGAGATGACGGGACCGTGTGTGGCGCGATAGTGGAAGTCGGCGACACCGGGGCCGCACGTGGTGCGGCTGAGGGAGCCGGAGACATTGTAGCCGCGCGTGGTGCTGCTGGGGACACCGAGGTCAACGGGGCTTCAGGATCCTGAGCACTAACCCACCCTCGTCGTTGGTATACGAGAGTAGGGTCAGTGAACCGAGACGTCGGGGTCGCAGGAGGCATAGCCGGTGATGCCTGAGGTGCTGGTACTGCACGGCTGCAGCAGTCGACGTCAGGGACATCGCGACCGTGCGTGGCGCAATGGGTGATGTCGATGATGCCGTGGCTACACGCGGTGCGGTAGCTGATGTCGAGGACGTCGGGGCCACACTGGAGCAGCGGGTGTCGTACCTATAGAAAAAGGCCAAGGCAGCTGCGGTGTGGCAGCCTCCATGTCAGTAAAAAATAGGGAGTCCAACTCTACGGCTGAAATAGAGGAGGAAGTGGAGAAAGGAAAAGAGGACTTGTTGAAGACGACATGTCGAGAAGAATCAGCCAGTTGGAGCTGCATTGGTGTTGGAGTAAGCTCCGTGAAGTTCAGCTGGTCAAAAACCACCTTGGGCATCACACTCACACTTGCTCCAAGGTCACAAAGGGCCTTGTCAAAGTGGTGAGCCCCAATTGAGCAATATATTGTAGGACATCCAGGGTCCTTCAGCCAGCTTCCTCCTTGTAGAGATATCATGTTGACATTTTCCACAGGAGGTTCGGGCTGTCCTGACATCTTGCCATTCTCCACTGGAAGAACAACACCTACCAGTTGAGGCAACTAGGTTTCCAACATCTTGTTGAAACTCAATTGATTCTTGAAGGCTGAGGATAGTCCTTCGACTTTGGCATTAATGCTCTCAAGGGTCTTGTTATTAGCCAACGGTTTCTTGGATAGAGTATCATTGATCTCCAAATGGCTAATGGCAAGTGCTCTCAAGTTGGGTTGATTTCCATTGTTGTTGTACCCTCCTTGAAATAATGGGCGTGGTTGGCCCCACCCTTGACCAACTGGATGATAGTCATTGTTGATTCCATTATTGGCTATGTATAGGGCATCCTCACATGTTTTTGGGCAGTCATTGCACAAATGGCCCGTGTTGCCACATACTTCACAAGTGATGTGAGAGTCTAAAGCATATGCATTGCCACATACATCACCATTGCCTTGTCCATCAATCTTCTTCATAAGGAGGTCCAATTTGGCTGCGATCATGTCCACCTCCTTCAAGTTGTGCATGCCTCACTAGCAGGTATGGAGATGCTCGTTGCTCCAACCCATATTTGACACCATCTTCTCAATCAATTTTTTGGTTTTGGGCACCGCCAATGAGAAAAAGGCACCTCCAGAAACAACATCAACATGGTCACAGGCGGAAGGGATCAACCTGTTATAGAAGTTTTGGATAACTGGCCAATCATCCATCCCATGGTGGGAACAAGCTAGGATATACTCCTAAAGTCTTTCCCAAGCCTCGGGAATAGACTCCTTGGCATCTTGCTGGAAGATGGAAATTCTCCCACGTAGGGCATGCTCTTGCCCAATGGGAAAAACTTGGCAAGGAATGTCGTAGAACACTTTTCCTTAAGTGTCTACAGCACTTCGGTTCGAGTAGAACCATTGTTTCACTCTCCCAAGAAGAGAGAATGAAAACAGTGTAAGACGGATAGGATCAGGAGATATGTCCTTGATCTTAAAAGTGTTGTAGATCTTAACGAACTGTTGCAGGTGAGCACTTGCATCCTCGTCAGCCTTCCCACAAAATGGGTTGGCTTGCACCATAGTGATCAGGACAGTCTTGATTTCGAAGTTCACGTCTCCCGTGTTAACAGTGGGCCCAACAGGCACATTGTTAGCAGAGGGAGCCGAAAACTCATGAAGGGTCTTCTGGACCATTGGCATTTCGGTTGTTGGTGCAGTTGCGCTGGCTTGCTTTGCCGCTCGAAGCTTCTGAGGAGTAATGACACGAGGTTGATCTCTCAGAAGAGATTCAGGATCTTCAACAAAGTTTCACGGCAAGCACAAACCAGATATACACTACCCTGTTTTCACATAAAATGTGAAAACAAAGTGTAGGATAGAAGAGCACATGTAAAACTACTAGATGGGGGTGAATGGTAGATTAAAACTTTTCAGCAGAAGCAACAAAACAACCCTCGGCAGAAAACCGATCTGTTAAAGAAACTGTGTGTGCGACTAATCTAAACGTGTTCAACTGTGACAAAACTAGCATATATTGTAGAGAATCAAGTCAATAAGACATCACAATAAGAATCACAAAAATTCATCGAGATAAACTCAAGTTACGATCAAAAGATCCAACAAAGGTCAATCTGTTCTACCCGAGAAAAACAGTTCTAGAACACTGCAAAGAAACTCGTGTAGATTAGAAACTACAAATCTAATGACCGTGAAATTTTCACAGATGATAGAAAATCAAGTTGTGAAGACAACACAAAAAGAATCACATCAATCGGATCTGTAAAACTCGAGTTATGATAAAACCATCAAAGAAAGGTAGTGTTGTGCATAAACTCGACAAGAAAGACTTGACGAAAACAAGTCGGACGAACAAGGCACAAAAAATCCTTCAAACTATGAATTTTATTGATCAAAACACAAGAGAAACAGCCCCAAAGTCGTCTCCCACGAGCTTTGGCCTCCCTTGCTTATATAACTAGCCTGAAAGCCAACTCAACTCAAACTAGTACTCTAATCCTACTCATTCACGAATTGAAACTTTCCATAGTTGCTCAAGACTCTTCTATACGCAGATAGAAGCAATATTAAGACTTCCAAACACCTTAGAAACGTATCTCACATTCATAAAAAAACTCAAATTCGTGACCCACATGAAATCCTATCATAACCAACTTAAAACTTTCCATATTTGAGTCAAACACGACTTAGTCGCAGCCTGAGTCCATAACCTAGTCGGTTGGACCTTTCTGACCAATTCTTTACGTCCACATCTCTTCATCATGCCTCAGAACCATGTAACTACGTCCATGCACTCCTTGCACACACCCAAACATCTTCCAACGACATCCACGATACCTTCATATGCATTATTCTTGATTCAAACATGCTGCGCGACCTTCTAATTAACTCAACCACAATTCCTCCCGAACTTGGTTGTTGAACCTCATCATCTTCCCAAGACTAGTTCAATGGATCCCGTCACCAGCCATGTCTTGAACTCAAGCAACACCTGCACATGAATAAACAACCGATACTTCTGAACACAAGTTCTCGACTTCACTCTCGTTAGTTTTGAAACCATAACACCTTACGTGAGCACATCAAGTAAGCATGTTGCAAACCACAGCTAAATGATATCAGTCATAACCACCAAAACACACCAAAACTTAGTAAAAGAATACTAAGCAAACTTTCCATAATCCAAAAAGTAAGTTCGAAACATTGCAAATTAAAAGCAGAACAACTGTGATCAAGCTCCAAAGCTTGCCAAAGCTAACCAGACCTTGAACCGTAGGTTAACAAAGCTAACAGGATCTAGCGCCGGAACTTACCAAAGCTAGCAGGACCTAGCGCTGGAGCTAACCAAAGCTAGTCGGACCTAGCTCTGAAGCTTACCAAAGCTTAGTCGTACCTAGAGCCAGAGTTAACCAAAGCTAGTCGGACCTAGCCAAAGCAAGTCGGACCTTACGTCGGACCTTGTCGGACATAATAGTAGGTTGCATGTTCCTGACATTCGGTTTAGTATGTGCAGGAAATTTTGCATGAGAGTTATAAGATCTAGCTTGCATTCTTTCCTTTTTATGTTGTTTAGCTAGTCTATAACAAAAATCTATGACATGACCATATCTACCACAATAGGTACAATGAAATTTAACTTTGTGTTCATGTCTAGATGAGCATGCAGTATGTTTATTTGAACCCGAACGTGACAACACTCCTGTAGATTTAAAAACTACCTCTTTTGGTTTAGGAACTATTTTAATCAAACCACTTCATAATGACTTTACAATTTTAGGTGGATGTGCTTTAGCATGAGCATGGGAATCAAAACCTAAACCAGTTTTATCATTGCAAGATTTTGATAAATTTAGTAGCAAGTTTAGATTTTTGTTCCCAATACAAAACTGCTCTAGTGTCTATTCATGTCATCAAGTTTCTTAGACAGTTCTAGGCAGTTTTCACATGAATTTTTTTCATTTAGTTTGCAATTAGAACAATATTTAACTTCATGAGCACGTAAAGCATTGTTCAGTGTTGAAATTTCATTCATATCATCTTTTAGTTTCTTTTCAAGATCATTACAGGTAGAACAATGCAAATAAATTGTAGAATAAGAAGCATCTTTTAATTTCCTATCATTAAGTGCAGCAAGCTTTTTGTTCTTTTCAATCTCTAACTCAAGTTTATCAAGAGTGGAGGAGTGTGAATTTCTTAAGGAGAACAATTGTTCATATATTGAATCGCATGAGGAACAAGAATCATCACTAGGAATCAAGGTTTTCAAACGATTAATTTCAGATTCTAGTGACTCAATTTTAATAGCATTATCCCTAAGTTCTTTGTCCTTTTTCTGAACAATAACAGTTGCACGGGAAATAGCATCACCCATTTCATCACAAGTAGGACATACCTCTTCATTGTCACTGTTGTGTTCTGCATACTCTATACTTGATCTTGATTTGCCCGCCATGAAGCAAAAGTTTGCCAAATCATCTTCATATTTGTCACTTCCAATGTCTATATCACTTGAGCCAAGTTCTTGAAGTGCAGTGATGAAACTGTTTATCAGTTTGTGTCCTGTAAAACTCTTCTTCTTCTTGTTGGTATTGACAGAAGAGCACTTGAATTTATTCTGCTTTTCATCACGGGTAGAAGGACCTGAAAGGTTAGGGCAATCTATACGAAAGTGTCCTATCTTACCACATTCAAAGCATCTTTGAGGTCTGGAGCTTCCTCTCATTCTAGTTCTCACATTTTGCAATACTTTTGAGAACCGAGTAGAGATGAGCGCTAACTCTTCTTCTAAGAATTCTTCAATATGTTCCAGGGTTAGTGAAGACAGCAAAGCAAGTGTATTGCCAGATGAAGATTGGCCAGAGCTAGGCATATCATGTTGAGAAACAAATGCAAGAGACTTGTTGGGGTTCTTATGTGAGATTATGTCAATTTCATGAGTTTTCAATTTAGAATATAGCACATCTCATGTAAGTGTACTTATGACAGTAGATTCACGAATTGATGTGACTTTCATATCCCAAATTGACATGTCTAATGCACTTAACAATTGCCTAGCATTTTCAGCATCTGAAAAATTAACATTGACACTACGCAAGTTGCTGAGAATTTTATTAAAGCGAGCAAACAGGTCATCAGTGGACTCACCGGGTTGCATCTCGAAGCGCATGTATTCCTTTTTGAACTTTTCATGCTTTACCTCCTTGATCTTGTTGGATCCTTCGTGGTATTTACAAAGTGCTCTCCACACATCGTACGCTGATCGGAGGTGTGCAACACGGTTGAAGTCACTCTGAGTTAGTCCTTGGATTATCAAGTTGCGGGCTTTTTTGTTGTTGTCGACATCTCTTAAGTTTGTAGTTGTGACTTGATCGTTCGACGGCCTGTCGTAAGGCTTATACACTTTTTCCCATATCGCGAAGCCTTGCGCCTGCATAAAAGCTTCCATGCGTGCCTTCCAAACCTGAAAATCAATACCAACAAACACACAATGTTTTGTCGAGTATTTCTCCATGAGGGTTAGTCAAAAACACGTGCGAATCACAAAGAGTAGAGCACTGTTGCTCTTATACCTGATGTAGGATCGAAGAGCGCGTGTAAAGCTACCAGAGGGGGATGAATTGTAGATTAAAACTTTTCAGCGGAAGCAACAAAACACCCCTCGGTAGAAAACCGATCTGTTAAAGAAACCGTGTGTGCGACTAATCTAAACATGTTCAACTGTGACAAAACTAGTATAGATTGTAGAGAATCAAGCCAAGAAGACGTCACATCAAGAATCACGAAAATTCCTTGAGAGAAACTAGAGTTACGATCGAAAGATCGAACAAAGGTCAATCTGTTCTACCCGAGAAAAACAGTTCTGAAACACTGCAAAGAAACTCGGTTAGATCAGAAACCACAAATCTAATGACTGTGAAATTTCCATAGATGATAGAAAATCAAGTTGTAAAGACAACACAAAAAGAATCACGTCAATCAGATCTGTAAAACTCGAGTTACGATAAAACCATCGAAGAAAGGTAGTGCTATGCAGAAACTCGACGAGAAAGACTTAACGAAAACAAGTCAGACGTATAAGGCACAAAAGTTCCTTCAGAATATGATATTTATTGATAAAAACACAAGAGAAACAGCCCCAAAGTTGTCTCCCACGAGCTCTGACCTCCCTTGCTTATATAACCAGCCTGAAAGCCAACTCAACTCAAACTAGGACTCTTATCCTACTCAATTTACGAATTGAGACTTTCCATAACTGCTCAAGACTCTACTATACGCAAATAGAAGCAATCTTAAGACTTCCAAACACCTTAGGTACGTATCTCACATTCCTAAAACAACTCAAATTCATGACCCACACGAAATCCTATCATAACCAACTCAAAACTTTCCATATTTGAGTCAAACACGACTCAGCCGCAGCCTGAGTCCATAACCTAGTTGGTTGGACCTTTCCAACCAATTCTTTACGTCCACATCTCTTCATCACGCCTCGAAACCATGTATCCACGTCCATGCACTCCTTGCACACGTGCAAACATCTTCCAACGACGTCCATGATACCTTCATAAGCATTGTTCTTGATTCAAACATGTTGCCTGACCTCCCGATCAACTCAACCACAATTCCTCCCGAACTTGGTTGTTGAACCTCATCTTCTCCCTAAGACTAGTTCAGTGGATCCCGTCACTAGCCATGTCTTGAACTCAAGCAACACCTGAACATGAATAAACAACTGATACTTCTGAGCACAAGTTCACGACTTGACTCTCGTTAGTTTCGAAACCACAACACCTTACGTGAGCACATCACATAAGCATGTTGCAAACCACAGCAAAATGTTATCGGTCATAACCACCAAAACACACCAAAAACATAGTAAAAGAATACTAAGAAACTTTTCATAATCCAAAAAGCAAGTTTAAAACATTGCAAATTAAAAGCAGAACAACTACGATCAAGCTCCGAACCTTGCCAAAGCTAACCGGACCTTAAACTGGAGCTTACCAAAACTAACAGGATCTAATACTGAAACTTACCAAAGCTAGCAGGACCTAGCGCCAGAGATAACCAAAGCTAGTCGGACCTAGTGCCGGAGCTTACCAAAGCTTAGTCGGACCTAGAGCTGGACCTAACCAAAGCTATGCAGACCAAGACAAAGAAGTCGGACCTAGCCAAAGCAAGTCGGACCTTCCGTCGGACCTTGCCGGAACTCGGACCTAGAGTCGGACCTTGATGATAAAGGTAGTTTGGTAGTATTCAAAACTTTTATCACCATAGACAATGTATTCGGCACACATAGGTCTCACACAAAGAAGGGTTATCCTACTAAAACCTATCAGGATCCTATCCTATTCACTCAATCATGCTATACTTCGGTTGCCTTCCCCGGCAACGGCACCAAAAATGCTTGTTGATATTTCCTACGCACTACTAACAAATCATCCCTAGCAGGGGAGCCAAAAATGCTTGTTAATAGTTTTCAGATCACAAATGTAAATCCGCAAGCTCACAGAATGTATCAATGTAGCATTTCCCCTTTTAGAGTCTTCCCAAAGGGTGTCATTTATATTCTCCCAAAGGAAGGCTAGGTGAAAGGAAAGCAATCATCAAATGGAGAGGCTAGGTTGGTCTAGGTAGATTTCTAGCAAAGATGGGTAATTGATAGTTGGAGGTAGTGTGACACACACGAGAGCATTGTAACCTAAGAGGGGTAAATGAGGTAAAGAGGGACTAGGCTAAGAGTTAGGTAGATACTCCTACTATGCTTCTAATGTACATATACATAGTCTAAGTTAGTTACTAATGATTATATTAATTATGAATTCTCATGCTAAGTGGATTAATATATCGGGCACGGGTTTACCCCTAGAAACACTAGGACTAGTCCCGCCAAGAGCCTGTGGCATAGCCGAACGTGGATGATTACAAAGGACGGATAGGATTGTCATGACCTACTGCCTACCTCTTCAATCCGTGGGTCTACGAGACATTCAACACTACTCATCTATCCTAGCACCATGCTAGCATATTAAGTAATTACCTGAAGAGCCTAGGCAGAAGCCATCCTAAGGCAACGAACTAAATCATCATTGAACCAATGTTAATTCATAGCATAAGTGATTCATATTAACACAATCGTGTCATAGCTAATTAGAATCTAATGGGGGTTTGTAGTGTTTATGATTATATAATGAGAGTGGTATAGCATAATCATAATTACTAATCCTACCACATACATGGAATCCACAATCAAACAAGAAACGCTTCATCCAAGTATATGAACAATAAAAGACTAAAGATAACATCTTTATTAAAAACAAAGTTACAAATTCAAATAGCAATATGAGAGCCATACCTTTTCCAATTAGGAATTGGGAAGAGACTCCTTCTACTCCTCTCCTACTTGTACTATGTACTAGAGGCTCTCCTCTCTACAGCCTATACTCCTTCTAAACCTATGGATAGTAGTGGATACAATGGATGAATACTCAAGTGGTGTGTGTGTGTGTGTGTGTGTGTGTGTGTGTGTGTGAAGCGAGGGTAGGGGGTCCTATTTATAGCTGGAGAAGGGTCGGTTACCACCACCAAAAGTGCGCGAATCAGTCTTCATTGTTATCATGTCACCACAGGGAGTCGACACATGGAAGTTGATCACGTTTGGCACCAGGACCTAGTCGGCCGACTAGGGGGGTCGACCGACTGGGTCTTGGCTCCTTTTGAGGTTTGCTTCCTCCAGGTCACTTCCAGGTGGGTCCCTTGATTGATATGGGTGATACACTATTTGATGGCCTCACATACTTCTGTTTGTGGGCTATTTGATCCATGTGGGGCCACATGTCATAACCTGATTAGCTGGGATGTTATTTTATAGAATTGCTCCCCCTCTTTTACCTCATTTCCTGTAATGATTCCCTGCATGAACTATTTCTCCAAGGACAAGTGGAAATAGGTTAAATAGAAAGGTTATGTGTGCAAGAAATGACAATTTCTTCACATAATTGAGTTATATTGATGGTTGAAATTGATATATAACAGCCGTCAACAGTTAGTAGAGGTTGAATCTGTTGGAATTCAAATTTGCATAGCCTCCTTGATTGTATTGATTCCACTTTTAACCTTCTTGTTGGTGGTGGCCTTTGGAGTTGTTGTTTGGAAATGAAGGATCCCCATGAGTCTTAGGGAAATACATCACCCAAGTGTCCCATGTTGACATGGATTTCACAAATCATGTGAATATCCATGACATGGATCATTCAAACACTTTCTTATTGGCTTGACCTTCTTGATTTTTCAATAGGAGGTCCAGTTCTGTGGCTAGCACATCCACCTTGTTAATGGTGTGCATGTCATGCCAATGGAGCTGAAGCATTCATGGATCCACCTTTTGAATTATGGCCATCTTCTCAATGAAACCCTCTCATGATGAATGAGAAGAGGTCTCCTCCAACTTCAGCATGAATTTGATCACGGGTCGACAAAGACAACCTGTTGTAGGAGTGTTGGATGACGAACCAAATATCCACCCCCATGGTGAAGGAAAACCAGGATATAATATTGGAGCCTCCCCCAAGGCTTGTGGATAGATGCTTTTGGCTCCTACTGGAAGCTCGAGAATCCTCACAACTATGTTGCCCAACAAGAAGAATTTCTTGAGGAATGCCTTGAAGTACTAATGGAGTTAAGCTCTTGCGTCCTCTTTTGGCTTTCCCAAAGAATGGGCTAGCCAAACACTACCCAGTTTTCACACAATGGAGAAAAAAAAGCATGGGTAATCCAAATTAATAACTACTAGTACCTATATCTTAATCATAAGTGATAGCTATCCTTCAATTTTGTGCCTTCCTTGGCAAAGGCACCGAAAATGCTTGTTGACAACGGTTAAGCAATCAAAGCTATCCCCAGCAACGGCTCTAGAAATGCTTGTCGGTATTTCTTAACACCACATATCATCTCTAGTAGGAGATGAAACCCACAAGCAAACAAAAGATATAGTTGTAGCATTTCACCCAAGAGTATTCCCAAGGGTATCGTATTTATCCCGAAGGAAGGCGGTGAAGTGAGGTAAACACTATTTTTATGATCAAGGTATAGGGTACTAAGTGTTCATCAGAACTGGGGTAAGATGATAATAGGGCTAGTGTGACACAAACCTAAGCAAACTACTCTAAGGGGTAAGAATGTCCTAGTGGGAGATAAGTTAGGAAGGGAGCTACTCCTACTATGCTTTAGGTATTCATATACATAGTCAACTAGTGTACATATGAGTATGCTAACAATGAGTACTAGGGTTTGGTGGTCCAACACATTGGCCACGGGTTTATCCTTGAGAATATCATAATGATTCCCGCCACGAGCCTTCAGCGTAGCCAAACGTGGGGGATTACAAAGGACGAACAGGGCTATCACCACCTGCCGCCTATCCCTACAAACCATGAGTCCATGAGACATCCAATGCTACTTAACTATCTAAGCACCACACTTACGTGTTAAGTAGATATCTTAAGAGCCTAGGTACAAGCACCATCCTAAGGCAATGGCCAACCTAAATATCGTTGAAACCAATGTTGGAACCTAGCACTACATTACTCATATTAACATAAATATATTAATACCTAATTAGACTATGGTGGTGGTGTATGATGTTTATGATAATATGATAATGGCATTATAACTAGACCATAATAACATCTACACCTAATACATGCATGGCCTTCACAACGAAACAAGGAACACTTCATCCAAGTATATGAATAAGTAAAGACTAATAATATTAATATAAAGCATAATATCACAAATACAAGAAAAGATACATGAGCCATACCTTTCCAAATATGGACTTGGGACTAGAGGCTCCTCTCTATAGTCTAACCTCCACTAAGGAACTAGGAGATTTAGTGTATACAAGAGAGATGGCTTGAGTGGTGTGCGTGAAGTAAGGTGAGGCACTCCCCCCTATTTATACACTCACTAAGGCAGTTTCGCACACTAATATCCCGGGCTTTCACTTACTCCCACGTCAAGGAAGTGACCAAAGGTCGACATGTGTGAGTGGACCGTGTTTTGCGCGCTTACCAGTTTGGCCGACCTCCCTAGTCAGCCGAACTGTGGGTCACCCCACTCATCCCCACTTGCTCTTGGACACTGATATGTGGGTCCTTGTCGACCTTCTAGATGAATCGATGTGAAAACATGCAAGTACCCGCCTGTAAGTGGGTCATTGGATCCATGAGAGGCCACATGGCATCGTCTGATTGGTCAGAAGTGTGTTTCCTTGCCATTAGGTAATGCATTCACCTCAAATCTGTATAGAATACCTGCATGCACTAATTTCTCCAAGTACAAGTGGAACTAGGTTATTTATAACTACATGTGTGTAAGAAATATTTATTCCCTCACACATTTGAGTTATATTGACAGTCGAAATTGGTATATAATGACGGTCAACACCATCGAGGACACCAGCAATAGAGGACAAAGCAAAGAAGAGTTAAGAAGATCCACAAATGAAGAAGAGCCAACGATGCACAATGATGTGCCCATCGACAGGAAGGCGTAAAGAAAACGCCCAAACGGACTAGGGTATTAGAGAAACCCTAGTTTCTAGCTCTAATATTATGTTAGGAATAGTGCATGTATTGATATGAGGCCAGATGGCCCAAATATATAGAGAACCGGAGAATTCAAATACGCAGGAAACCCCTTCCACAAAGGGGAAATACAAGAGAACTCCTATATCTCTAACACTGCAGACACTTTATAGTCAGTGTTGTGTGTGGGGACCGGATCCACATATTCTAGAAATCGCAGAGGGTGGTGTCGTACGATGCGGCACCCAATAGCACAAACGAAAAGAATACGATAAAATACAAATTTTTATTGATATAAACATCGGAAGTCTTTTACACTATTTAATGTATAGTGGAAGATATTATTCATAGTTAAACTCTCGGCCTAGCTATGCAAAAGTGAAGCTGTCCAGCTCGGAGACGCTTCACACTAGCAGCACACAAACGAAAATCACGGCAGCGCCCAGGGCTCCCACTTGGCTGTGTACCCCGACGGGGGCATCGCCTCATCTTTGGGCCCTTTTTCATACGACTCACCTGCAACAACTTAATATAGCAACCGTGAGTACGATGGCTCATCAAGACTTAACAGACGCACCTAATCATGAAACTCTAGATGCAGAGATACTTAACATAGGAAGTAATATTGCAATAAAGGACTCGCCTACATGTTGATCCTTAATTTTAAAGTTTATAAGCAGCAGCTTAAAGGGTCATGAAAGAATACTCTAGTGAGCACATTCCATAGCAATCATAATTGCAAAGCAATAGTAATTCAATACATCATATTCTTCCGACTTCTTCAGTATTTACTACATCACAACACAGTGAACAAGTGAGGGAATGTCAATGCCATTGATTGCAATCGATCCTTAATCACTAGGGACAGTGATTGCAATCAATAACACCCAAACTACACGACACGCACACCATACGTAAGATGTGTGCGGTGCTCCTCATGACGTCATACGTAGCAACCTTTCACAAGAAACTCAAACGTCGAACCGGTCCACCATCGCGGGCAGAAGGTTCCTACACGGAGCGCGTATGTGCCCGTTAGCAGATTTACACCTTGCTACCCTTAACCCACCCCTATCGTCAGTGAGCTATGCCTCGACACCCAAGTTATCAAGTTACATCGGTTTCTTGGGGCCCGTATACTCATTATGCCTTCCAGTACAATTCAAACTTGCTCAGCGGGGCCGCACACGGATTGGTCCTCAATCGACACAAGAAGGGCTACGCACGTGATACCACGTCTTGCATCATCATATCCTGCTGCTCGGTCTCCATTGCATATCCATAAACCATTTCCATCAATAACCAGTCCTGTGTGATAATAATCCAATCTCCCGAGTAGATTCCAACTACTCAAGTTCTACCGGATTCCCTATAACATTAGCATGGCATTTTCGACTCGTCGAGCTGTGGAGTAGCAAGCACCTTAGCCCCAATGCACAAAACTCACCCTAGACATATGTGATACAAATCAAAACTATGCAATAGATCTTTAATGCAAACCAGGGCTAGCCTCGCCGCGAGTCAAATGGAAAGTTAGCCTTTGGTGGTAGGCTCTCCAAATCTTCCGACTCCTCCTTGATCTCGGTCACTATACGTTATGTAAAACATAGATGCATATAAGTGATATGAAACTATATACATAATCTTCTATACGCTTTATCAGGTACTATTTGATTTAAATTGGCTTTGAAATTTTTACAGTGGAAACGAGGTACTATTGTTACTATCTGGGCCAAGAATTGGAGATGTTCAAGAAAGCTTGTTGCCTCTAAAATTCCAACAAGTAAAAGGCTTCTCTAAATTTTGGTACTAATTTAGTAGCTTTGTCTAAAAGTGGATGATCTTGTTAGAGGAGGTCTCACTGGTTCTAGCAAAATTTTGCTCATAATTTTCTGAGCTTCCTACAAGGAGGAATTGATTTTATAAGTTTGTGATAAAATCTGGAAATGTTTCTGTACATTTCTGAGTTTTCTATGGACACTGGGGATTTGAACAGTGTTTGGTCCAATAAACGAAGTCAAATAAACTTAGAATTTTTACTGGAGATCAGGTACATTTTAATGAGGGTTCTTAATAAAATTGGGAATTTTCCAGTTAGCAGAACTGGAGCAGTTAATTTCCAAAGCAAATAGCTCAAAGGAATTAATTATGTAAATTCAGGGACTTTCATGCCCAAATAATTGCATTAATGCAAAGTTTGGATCAGGGTGAGTCTACCAGAATTTATTTAGAATTATTTGAGCAAATCTACTAGGAGCAATTGAATTTTAAAGATTGAATGTATTTTGGAGTTTTTCTTGAATTGGAAAGTTTGAATTAAACTCAGCCGGGACCACTGTTTAAAACGACCCAATAATATTTGGGCCACACATGGTCCACATACCTGACGCACAGCCACAAAAGATCATGCTGCCACACTCGATCCAGAGAGAGAGAGAACAGCGGCAGACAGAGGGGGCCGTGTCCTTTCTTCCTCCTCTCGTCCTGGGCGGCGCTTGAAGGACGCGCGGCCGTGCTCCGCCAGTGAGCTCGCCGGCAAGCCTGCATCTTACTCCTTTCCGGCTTAGCTTGGCCGCTTGTGCCAAAAACTCGACGCTCGATCCGATGGTGGCTTCTGTTTTGTTCACTGACGGCCGGAGGCGGGTGCTTGACAGTGGCGGCGGCCCGATGCACGATGGTGATGTCAGAATCACCGCTCAAGTGCCAAAACAGCTCATGGGAGCGTCGGTAAGATTCCTGGGGACATGCTTAGCTCGAATATGAGGTGGAAATTAGTTGGAGCGGCTCTGGACATCATTTGCACCGTCGAGATAGGTCAAAATTGGTGGAACAGGGGAAAACTCGAAGAACAATGCCTATGGTCGATAACTTTCTTTGCTTTCTGGTCTAGGAGGTGAGTATAGGCCTTTAGAGACTATTCTCTAACTGGATTAGCAATTATTTGCACATAGAAACTGAATTACACTGCATACCTAACATGAAGATAAAAAATGTGCCGAGATAAAAATGAGGAATACTCGCTCGATAAGGGATGAAAAGGTTTCGGTTTTCACCATGATCAAGAAGGTGCGATGGTGATCCTTTTCTCTGTTGGATTCGTTGCTTGAAAGGTGCTAGTTCGCCAGCGCGACGTCGAAGCAGAGAGGCGGCCCCCGACGGTGAAACGGCGACAGCTAGCAAACGGCGAAATACCGACATAAGAGCCAAGTAAACTGCAAAGTAATAGAAGTAGATGGCGTAGAATCTTGCTGCACCTCACTTTGCTTCAAGGAACTTGAGCAACCAGTGGATGAACAGCTCGGGTGAGCAAGAACAGAGGCAGCTGCGCTGTGTGCTTCCGGGGGAGAACAGAGGAGCAGAGCGTTTTTCAGCTTAACAAGGGAGTAGATGGCTAGGGACTCGGTTGGATAGGAGAGTCATCAATGCACAGGTGCTTGCTTGCCTGCTTGACGGGTTAGTGTGCAGCTCAGCTGCCGTCGGTGAGCTTGGGGCACGGGGCACTCACAATAGAGGCGGTTCAACGATCTGTGAAGCTGACCAGCAGGTCCCATTATCTCCCTTCAATCCTATCTTCTCTGGTTACTTAAACCCCTCGCCTAGACCTGTCCAAAAATACTAGATTTCGCCGTGGGGGATCAAATGTTTAGATTTAGATTCTTAAATTCGATTTCACATTTACACAAGTTTCATTTGAATTTGAATTTGAATGAAATTCACTGCCTCACTTGAATTAAATGGTAAACATGCTTCAAAAAATCTAAAATTTTGCAGAGGTGCTATTTGGAATCCATTGGTGAGCACAAAGTTTTAGTTTGACAAGGTTTCAACGGTAGCTATCACTGAATTTTTTTAATTCCCTCCATTAGGTTTGAAATGATTTTATTTATCCCTTTTTCATTTGAATTATTTTTCATCTCCTCATTTCTACATCTCAAGGGTGAATTGTATGTTTGAAAACTAGGGCTTTTACATTCCTTCCTCCCTTAAAAGAATCTCGTCCTGAGATTAAAAATCAAATAGACGGAGGGAAAAAGATTACCGATATAAGATGATAGCAAGTCTGAATAAATTGATCGGATATATTCTTCGCTTTCCCAGGTCACTTTATCAGTGGTATGGTTGCTCCACAAGACTTTGTAGAAGCACAAAGCCTGGTTTCTTGTGGCGCGAGTCTTTTCATCAATAATCCGGATCGGATACTCAGAATAAGTGAGATCTGGTTGCAAAGCTTCGAGGGCTTTAGTGCAGATTTCAGCTGGGGACTTGAGATATTTCCGCAGCTGAGGGAGGTGGAAAACATTATGAATTCTAGAGAGTGACGCCGGTAACACCAAACGATATGCCACGGGTCCGCATTTTTCAATGAAGGCGAACCGACCGATGAATCACGGAGCAAGCTTTCCTTTCACTCCAAAATGATTAATTCCTTTCATCGGAGAGACACAGAGATAAACATGGTCTCTGATGTTGAAGTCGAGAGGTTAACGTCTTTTATCCGCATAGCTTTTCAGCCGAGATTGAGCAGTCTTGAGGTTGGCTTGAATAACTCACACTTGTTCCTCGGCTTCATTCACTAGATCAGTTCCGTATATCACTCACTAGCCGAACTCACACCAGTTCAGTGGTGTGCGACATTTCCATCCATAGAGAGCTATATACCGCGCCATCTTGATGCTAGCTTGATAGCCATCAACGGTAAATGATCATCCCAATATTACCATGGTGGATGGTACAAGTGCGTAGCATGTTTTTGAGCACTTGATTCACTCGCTCAGTTTGGCCATCGGTTTGCGGGTGATATGCGGAGTTTCAGATCAGTTTCGTCCCTAATGATGCGTGCATCTGCTCCCAAAATCAAGCCACGAACAGCATACCGCGATCTGAAATAATCGTGTGGGGAACTCCGTGCAAGCACATGATTCTTGCAATATAACAACTTCACATACTTTTGAGTGTAATAATTGGTGTTGATAGGAATAAAGTGAGCTTATTTGGTTAGTCGATTGACTATCACCCAAATCGAATAATGCTTGTGGAACGTGAGAGGTAATATGACGATGAAATCCATAATAATATCCTCCCATTTTCATGCCGGGATGTTCAATGGTTGCAACTGTCCAGCTTTTCGCATATGGTCAGCTTTCACCTGCCGACACATATCACACTCGGAGACGTACTTTGCAATTTTCTCTTTTTCATCCGTGTCCACCAAAATCTTATTTCCAGATCTTGATACATTTTGTTGCTGCTCGGATGAATAGAATACTTGGACAAGTGAGCTTCGTCCAAGATTTTCTTCCGAAGTGCCATATCACGGGGTACCATTATTTGGTCTTTGAACCATAGAGTACCATGTTCATCACTCCAGAAGCATTTAATTTCTCCATTCTTCATTCTCCTCCGAAGGTGCGACATACCCACATCTTTTTTTTTGAGCTTCCATAATCTCCTCTTGTATGGTAGGAACGAGAGCAACATTATATAATGCTCCATATGGAACCAAGTATAAACTCGGCTCGTCCTCTTCCCTCGGTATGATGGACAGATTGTTGACGTGAAACTTGAGGTAGCGCATAAGCAACCACATTCTTCTTGTTGGGATTGTAGTGAATCTCAATATCATAATCTTTGATCAACTCTAACCATCTCCGTTGCCACATATTCAACCCCTTCTGAGTGAATATATATTTCAGGCTCTTGTGATCGGTGTAGAGATGTACTAGATTGCCTAGTAAATAGTGTCTCCACGTTTTCAGCACAAGAACCATGGCAGCGAGCTCAAGGTTATGAGTTGGATAATGTAACCCATGATTCCGGAGCTGCCGTGATCCATATGCAATCGTGCAGCATTCTTGCATTAACACGCAGCCGAGGGTAATGCCAGACGCATCACAATAAACGTTGAAAGATTTGGTCGTATCCGGCTGAGCTAGCACTGGTGCTGTTGTGAGATGATTCACTAATGCTTGAAACGCGTCCTCACATGCCTTGCTCCAAATATATTTATTCCCTTTTTTCAGCAGCCCTGTCATTGGCTTAGCGATTTTTGAGAAGCCCGAAATGAACCTTCGATAATATTGTGCTAATCCGAGGAAGTTGCGATCTTCGTGAATGGACTTTGAAGACTCCCATTTCAGCACTTGCACAATTTTGCTTGGATTACCAGCGATGCCCACTGCTGAAATAATGTGACCAAGAAATGGCACTTGGCTGATCCGAAACTCGTACTTGCTGAATTTTGCATAAAGCTTGTGATCTCGCAATCGTTGGAGCACGATATGCAAATTTTTTGCGCATTCTTCCTCTGATTTAGAATAAACTAGGATGTCATCAATGAAGACCACAACAAACATGTCCAACTCCGGCATGAAAACTGAATTCATGAGATACATGAAGTGAGCCGGCGCATTGGTAAGTCCGAATGACATGATGAGGTATTCATAGAGTCCTTATCTCGTCGAGAACGCCGTCTTTAAAATATCCTCCAGTCGGATCTTAATCTAATGATATCCGGACCGGAGATCCATCTTGGAGAAAACCTTAGCACACACTAATCGATCGAAGAAAATATCAATGTGCGGTAGTTCTTGATCGTCACAGCATTGAGCGGAAGATAATCCACACATAGGCGTAACGTCTTGTCCTCCTTCTTCACAAATAATGCGGAGCAGCCCCAAGGTGAAGAACTTGGGCGTATGAGACCTTTATCCAGCAGGTCCTTCAAGTGCTCCTTTAATTCCTCCAACTCATTTGATGCCATCTTGTATGGCCTTCGAGAAATAGGCGTGGTTCCCGGAATAAGTTCAATCTTGAACTCAATGTCTCTTTCATGTGGCATACCCAGCAAATCATCGGGAAATACATCCGTATAATCACAGACCACACGAATGTCTTCAAGCTTTTGTGGCCTCCGTGTTATAGGTGGCTGGAATTTCTTGGATAAGGCAGTCTAGAATGAGAGTGTGTGGTTCATTTAGTGGAGAGTTTAAATGGACCACACATGGAGCGATGTCAAGAACAGTGCCATGGCGATTTAGCCACGACATACCTAAGATGACATCGAGCTTTTGAGCCTCTGATATAATTAGAGAAGTCGGATAGATATTCCCACCCATCTTAAGTTGTGCTTTATAGACTTTCATGTCTGCTGGTATCTTCCCACCTGGAGAGCAAATCAAATATGAACTTTCTATGGGATTGATAGGTAATTGATACTTGACAATATGATTGCCTAATGAAATTATGGGTGGCAACCAGAGTCAAGTAGTATAACTACAGGATGATGGAGTAGAGAAAACAGACCCGCAAGGACGGGTTCGCCTTCCGGCATATCTTCGATAGCTATATGATGGACGTTGTGCTTGTCCACTGCCCTGTCGCTGCTCAGGGCAGTCCTTTGCAAAATGCCCGACACGGCCACACGTGTAGCACGTGTGTTGTGTTGGGTTCCCGCCGACTTGCAGATGGAATCCCGATGCACGTGGTGGAGGTGGATATGCATGCGGGACCATCCTTTGCTGGTACTGCTGTGGTGGAAATGGTGGTCGGAAGTTCGGCTCATTGAATTGACAACCGTGGAACTGCAGCGGTCCCGGCGGTGGCTGCCACCTCTGACCTGATGGTGAGTGGTACACCAAACAGTACTTCTGTGGAGCACCACCATTGCTGCTCGATGGTGTACTGCATTTCCTCTTATCAGAAACGAGCTCGCGCTGAGCATCCTCCGGTACAATCACGGCATTGACGACGTCGTTGAAGGTGCTGCGATTGCATTGTTCGAGTTGCACTTTCATCTTCGTGTTCAAGCCTCGGAAGAATGTATCTTTATTTTTATCTTCTGTCCCAACATAATCCGGACTGCGCCAGATGGTTGAATGCCCGGGAGTACTCGTGAGCACTCCTCCTGCCTTGCTTCAGCTCCAAGAACTCCTGAGGCTTCCTCTTCATAATACCGGAACGTATATTGTACGTGCAGAATGCCTCCCAGAACTCTGCCCATGTGACGGCATGACCAGCCTGCAGTGATGCGATTTAGTTCGCCCACCACACACCGGCGGATCCTTGAAGCAATTGTGCTGCGAACAGCACCTTCTGCTGTTCGGTGCATCGGAGCAGACCAAACTTCGCCTCAAGGGTGCGGATAAATATGTCCGCCTCCAGAGGCTCCTCGGCCTCTGTGAAGACTGGTGGATGCATCACCAAGAAGTCCGAGTATGAACTCTGTTGGGGCTGGCGTTGCCCATTTTCTTGTCATCCCTCTTGACAGGACGAATTTTGTACCAACGTTCGCAGCAACTCGGTTTGCTCGACGCGCGAGCCGAGTACTGCGGCGAGAACCTCCGCGGGAGTCCGTGGAAGTTACGGTGGTGGCAGTGGAGGAGCTTGTTTCTTCTGCATCGTGGTTTACTCCGGTATTGGAGACTCATCCCCACGACCCCTGACTGGTGCTTCCCACCTCGCGCATAGAGCAAGTACGCACCATTATATATTGACAAAGTGTAAACTTTATACAAAATACAACATCCTTGGACCCCTTTAACATAGTGAGTTACAAATATAATGAACTCCATGGATGGGAGTTCATTTTGACTATTGTCGGTAACAACGGGACATTGAGTGCGTTAGCATCTGTGTTTTCTCGCTATTGTAATATAACACAAACATGGTTGTCGTTCGAGATAGAATTTCGATTGTATCACGTACTCAATTCCAACACGCTGTGTCTAGAACAGCTTCTGGACATGAGAAATGACACAAGACATTGAAATCAAAGTGATTTGAATTGAAAAATTCAGAAACTGGTTTCACTGTCCAGTTTCTGGTCCACCTGACCTGTTTGGAGAGATTTAAATTTTTCAACTAGTTAGAGGCAAACTATGGAGTTACGTTCAACTAAAAGGTTGTTTTACACTAAAAGACACGTCCATAATGTATTTATTTGCCCCCATAGAATTTTTGATTGAAGAGATATGACTTTTGCAAGTTACCAGTTTTCTGGAAAAAATTCAGCAGCACCTCCTTTGTTTGGGGCTGATTTTATCAACATTTTCCAGATACAAAACATCAATATTTGCCAAAATCCTAAATTACAACATTGTTACATACATCCTCAGGATTCCATAAATATATTATATGAAGTCAATCGTCAAATCTACTAAGAGCTATGATAGAAACAATAACAACATACAGAAATTGTCCAATCTCTGCCCAGATTTGGTAGAGTTTGGAATTTTGACTTTTTTATCAAGTTGCAGGGTGATTCTGATCTGGTGTTCAACATAAGAGTTTTAGAAGACTCTCTAAATGTTACAACCATGTAAGGTAGGCCTTCAGTGGTGAACTCTACAGGGAGTTATGCTATTCCAAAGTTAGTCAATTTTCTGTCCAGTTCACAGTTTGAATCAGGAACATGGCAGATTTACTTCAAATGAACTTTTCAAGTTTTAAATCTTGAAATCTTCCTTGGAGCTGAAAATGAAACTTGTGGAGGACTTCCTCAAGTTTCCAAACCATATGCCTGCTGACCTCTGTGACCACATGATTAATTTACAATGTGTTCTAATGCTCCAAAACAGATATTACAAATTTAAAGTTGGTCCTAAGTTGAAATTTTTACTTGTCGTCGAGTCGCACATCGGCACGGATATCGTCATCGGCATGCCCGATGAATCTCAAATGCAATGCTGGTACTATGCCCTCAGCAAAGAAAATCCTAAGACGGTTATCCAGCATACGTCTCCACGGTGGCACTAATGACGTTCACTCGCAAGCGTTTTTGACTCGAGCTACTTAAAACGTGGTTAGTGTACCTGCAGAAGACACATAATTTACAAAACACTCATTATGGTGCCTGTCGAAGTGTTGATACGACACTTCCCCCGACTTGCTAAGAAGCAGCCCACGGAGGTTCTTTTATGGATGGGGTACGCAGAGATCAGGATAAGAATAATGACACTAGAGATTCACGTGGTTCGGGCCGTCTAAGTGTAACACCCTACTCCACGGGGTTTGTGTTATTGTATTGTGTGAGTTTGTTTGCTAGTATCCGGGTCAGCTCAGGTGAGATCAGATGAGATGTCCTTGGGTACGTGTGGTACATCCCTTTTATAATTATAGGGACTGACCGTAACAAAGCTTGCCTGGCCCGACATGTGGCCCTGGCATATTTAATGGCCTAATACACTGTCTAAAGAGTATTAAGCATGATTAATAGTGTGATAACGTGCCTTAATGGTTGTGTTACCCCTATTAACAACACACAATTACATCTTGTAACTACCGCTTTAACTACGCTTGATTGTTCGTGCTGAAGGAGATCTGCCAGTGTATACGTCGATGAAGGTCCGGAGGCTCCACACGTGGAAGCTCTGGAGCTTTCCCTTACGGGAGGTTAGGTCTGGGGCTACTGTACACATGTCGACACCGGAGCTCCTCTCTGCTGGGAGTTAGCTCCGGGGCTGTTGTACACGTGTCGGCACCGGAGCTTTCCTTCGTTGGGAGCTTAGTTCCGGTTTTTATTTACACGTGATGACCAAGGAGCTACCCATATGAGGGGAGCGGGTCCGGTGCAATGCGACATGTGGGGCCCGAGGAGTCCTTCAACTCTGACAGGTAGAACTCCCTTGTACTCTTCGCGGTATTAAGGGGTACCCGGTACGCAGGGTACCGACAGTGGCCCCTAGGCCCACCTTTGGGAGAAATCCTTTGGGTTAAGTTATTCTACCAGAGGTGGAGCCATTCTTGATTCCCGCGCTTTGATTTCAAGAGTCTTCTAATATGAGGTTGGAGTGATGGTTCGGGAGTGAACCATTGACGCGTGGTTTGTTATGAATGCAGCAGATGAGATCTTTGAGTGAGGATCTCATGCAATTGAAGGTCGCTAGTTCCTAACATGAAAACCATATTGGTTCCGCGCACCCTGTCAGGCTGCCGCCATCGGGTTTCCCGCCGCCCATCATGACAACGGTTCTCCTTGGGTAAGAACCTCGATCTCTTCATTGGGGTGGCCCCAGACCCACTCGTCATTGATGGGGTAGACTTTTGAAAAGTGCCTTCGATCTCACTGCGGTTTCCATCCAAGCGTCATGGAGGCTTACTTAAGACGAAAAGTGTGCACGGTTTGAGGACTCTTTACGGCTTCGATCATATTTGCGCTCAGAGCCTCCCAAACCACGCCTAACTTCCCTTCCTTTGCTCCGCTTTGCTGCAATGGAGTTGGTTCTCCCCAAGAGCCACCTCAAGAGTGACGATGATTTGAAGAAGGTCCGGACCTATATGGGGTGGTCCAGCGACTCCTTCAATCACTTGGTTCACGCCGGCAAGCTCCCGTTCAAGAAGGAGCGCAGTGGCGACATGGTGTACTTCTCGGCGTACGCCATGGTGGGATTCATTCCACCTTTCTCTTCTTTTCTTTTGATGCTGCTAGACTTTTATGGTATGCAGCTGTATCACCTTGGCCCCCATTCTCTTCTTCTCGTGGCGACATTCGTCCACTTTTACGAGATGTGGGTGGGTATTCCCCCCTGCGTCGAGCTATTCCGCACCTTCTTCACCATCAACACCACCGGTAAGGGGACTGAGCTTCTTGGCTTCTACTATTTCGTGAAGCGCAAGAACTGTCCCTTCAAATACTTGAAGTCGTTTCCTTCCAGCAAATGGGACAACTGAAAGAAATAATGGATCATCATTGCAGAGGAGGAGCACGAGAAGTTGGAGCTACCCGAAGGTCTCCCCAACATTGACACGCCTGGAGTGTAGTTCTGGTGCTGTCATATGCCTTCAACCCTATCTTGACTAGGATCCGTGAATGTGTGGAGGGTGGAGTGACTCCTCAGATCGTCTTCTGCAACTTCTTGGTCAATAGATGGGCTCCGTTGAAGAAGAGGGAGAAGCTCGCGTGGGCCCTCAACAGCGTGATGGATGACGACCGGATTGAAACCGGTCTAAAATCCAAGTTGAATGACGAAGCTTTGGAGCTTCTTTTGAAGAAGTTCTGGCATGGGATAAACATCAACGGCGATGACTTAGTTCCGTCAGTAGCTTTCCTCCCTCTAAACATGGAGGCGCAGTTCAGTAGGGAGCTCCGGAGGAGTATGCTAGTGCTTGAAGAACTTGGTGAGGTAGAAAGGCGTCCGACCACCAGGTTGGTGATCCTCGGAGCTTCCGAGGGTGGTCCTACCTCCGCCCCGAGCTGGAAGACTGAAGACACCGGCAAGGGCAAGGGTAAAGAGCCAGCTGAGCCCTCCAGCCGGAAGAGGCAATTGAAGCACGCTGACTGGATGTCCGTCAGACCTGCTCCTTCTACCATGGCTCCTTCTCCCCGGCAAGAGAGGTCTTCTGTAGCTACCCCTGCCCCGGTGCCAGCGACTTCAAGAAGCGTCAGCTCTGGGCAGTCGACCCCGGCCTCAGTGCCGGCTAAAAGCTCCAGGCCTGGGAGTTCTTTTCAGCCAAGAGAAGCTTTGGCTGCTGCGAGTGGTCCTCAACTAAGGTCCGAAGTCGTAGTCTCACCAGACTTGGTGGGATCTAGCTTCGGGCCTCAGAAGAAGAGGTTCCCAGGCGACTGGGGTGGTAGCATCCCTAGGTAAGCATTGATTGCTCACCCTAAAATGCTAGTTTTGTTTTCGATGTGTCTTTAATCTTCTCTTCCCTTTATTTCTAGGGTGTCAAAGAAGGGGTCAGGAACTTCGGCGCCTGTCGCGGCGGCCGGGGATGCACCTGCCGAAGCTCCGGCTTCGAGCATCGAGCCTCCTCAAGTAATGGCGGAAGTCACGGCAGCTCCGACGCCAGCTGTTATGGACTTCAATTTGGAGTCCTCGCCCGAAGCTCCTGTGGTAGCGCCATACCACAGGGGAGAAGTTGAAGATGTACCCCTGGCAATAGTGGCAGTGGTTGATGCTCCAGCAACGTCGATGCTAGAAGTTCCAATCTTTGAGCAGGAAGTCATCGACGCCTTGGCCGCTGAGCCAGAGGTAATTGAAGCCCCGACCATTGAGCTAGAACTCACTGAAGCTCTGACCCTTGTGTAAGAAGTAGTTGAATGTCTGGCGGTTGAGCCGAAGACGCGTGAAGCTCCGGTCGTTGAATTGGAGGAAGCTGCCGTGTTGGCGCCTGAGCCGGCGGCGGTAGAGGCCCCAGATGAATCTCCTCCCATTGCTACGGAGGTATCCGAACCAGAGCCAGAGCTACCTGAAGAGGTGGCAGTAGGTCCTCTGCCTTCGGAGCTGGCAACTGAAAGCCTGGAGGCGGCACCTTCAGCTTCTGCTCCAGTGGTGGGAGTTCCCCTAGTGGGTTCCTCTTCTGCTGCTCTGAAGGGCTCCCAAGAGAGGTCCCGGTGCCGCAGAAGCTCAAGGGTCCTCTCTCGTAGAATGGGAACCTATTTTTGTGATGCAAAATCCTCTGGAATCTGTGGGGATGGTCCCAGCAGGTCCGGAGCCTATCCCTCTGGCGTTGTCCATAGACAATGCTTGCTCCAGCCTCCGACAGGTCCAACTGGCCTTCGATCATGAGAGAAAAGTCCTAGAGGAGGAGCGCAACACCTTGAGGCGTTGGCGCAACAGACTCCATTTTGAGACTAGGCTTGCCCAGACGAGGGTGGCTGACCAGAAGGAGTGGATAAAGTGGGAGAAAGCCCGGTTAGAGTACTGGGATAAGCTGCTCGAGGAGAAGGAGGCTGCCATCCGGACGCTCAACGCTAACTCCAGGGAAATCCTTGAGCAAGCCAAGGAGAGGCGTGATGCTGCTGATGAGCGTCACGAAAACCTCAAAGAATTGAACGAGGTTCTCCTGAAGCGTCGGGCGGACCTGGAGGCAAGGGAAGAAAAGCTCCTGGAGCAGCAGGAGGATATTATGAAAAGAGAGGCGGAGGTCACCCAGAAGTTGACTCTTGGTGAACAGAATTTGGTGGATAGCTCAAAGAAGTTTGAGTGGTGGATTGAAGATGAAAAGAAGAAGTACTGGAAGATGGGGCAGGAGCTCTCGAGAAGGGAAGCTGATGTTGCCACCAGAGAAGGGAAGGTGAAAGGCAGGGAGAAGGAATTGACGGAGAGGCGGAACCGCATCCACCTCCAGGAGACGGAGCTATCCGACCATGCAAAGCAAGTTGCTGAGAGTATGCAACAACATGCTAAATTGGTCGAGCGTCTCGCCGGGAGGGTTCGGAGATTGCGGCCGCCCGGAAATCATTAGAGGACTTGCGGAACTTGAAGGAGACCGAGTCCATCCAAGGATGCAACTACTTGGGGCGAGCCAATGATGCGCTGATGCCACTAGGGTTCAGTCCTGTACGTCCAGACATCCCGGAGCTGGACTTGGACCGAGCGCTAGTGGCCCTCAATGCTGCTGGCGGCAAGCTCGACGCATGGGAGATGTCATCGCGGATCTACTGGAGATGGAGGGGAAGTCTCTGGCTACCAATGTGGCAGAATATGTGTTGTCATGCTATGTAAGCAGACACCCCCAATTTTTCCTGGACCTGGTGCTTGAAGGTCCCATTGCCGAAGAGGAAGATGCTGCCAAGGCCAGTGTCCAAGAGGTTGCTAAGGAGGTCGCCTCATTCTTCTGCAGGACTTAGATCCTCCAGTAGCTAGGACTTCTTCCCTTTCCTTTTTATTGTAATCCCAATTTTGTAATCCAGTGCTTCAAATTAATGAAATCCATTTTGCCCATGAACTTCACTTTATTGTTGTCTTCAATATAATGTCCTCTGTCTTGTTGCCCCCCTGGTATATGTGTACAATTGGAATGTGTACATATACCAAAGGTTTTGAAAGTATATCGATGACTTGAACACTTCATACTTTTAGACTTTAGGTCCGAAGTCTTCATTTCTGAAGCGTCGATAGCAGGCCCCCTGGGATTGGCGGAGCTTGGTAGCTCCGACTGTACCCAGGATCAACATATACAACGTTAACGATAGGAGCTTGGTGGCTCCTGAAGTCGCCACATGAATAGTTGAATTTAGGCCTCCCAGTTGTTGTCGGAGCTTAGAATTTATGTTTTTCCTGCACATTAAATACAAGGAAAAAAAATTCATCCTCTTGTCTATAAATCATATGTGTCTTATTGTGCTTATTTCAGTTTTACCCCAAAGTAATTTGATATGGCAGCGAGTATATTGATGTAACTCTTCCGGACCCATATGTTTTTTTAGTACTCACCCCACTGAGGCATGCCAGAGTGTAGGTAGAGTGGCGTACTTAGGGTGCAGGACCAGGCTAAATTGATAGCACACTCCGGACCTATGTTGGCTTTGCATTCAGGCAAGTAGACTATACAACATGTTAAGACCCAAACAGATTAACAATATAGCTTGCAACACATATGATTAATTTGGGTAAAAACTAAAAAAGAATTGCACAACTTCATTATAGACAAGAAGGTTAACGATAAATTCATAGATCGAGCCTTGTACAAAAATAAATGCACGTAGAGTCTGTTTTCACACAAGGACGTCTTTCATTATAGGTCTGGTTTACAGGGGAGACAAGGACACACTTAGGGTGCAGGACCAAGCTAAGTGCGCTATACATCTTGTACTAACCCAGGGTAGGTAGTTACACTTTTAGTGCAGTGACTGTATGAAGTGTACTTAAACTTCCGGGACCCTCCCGGAGGGGTCCATGTGTTCTCCCGGAGGACCTACCCCTGTCTGTTTATCGACTCTATAACATACATCATGTGTAATTACATAATCACCTCCTTGATTCTAAGCATAAAACTTACGGAGGTGCTCGATGTTCCAAGGATTAGGAAGTGGAGTCCCATCCTCAATTGTCAAGCGAACGCATCCGGTTCAGGATACTTTGATCACTTGGAATGGACCTTCCTAGCTGGGGGAAAGTTTGTTCATTCCTTCACGAGTTAGTATCTTCCAAAGCACCAGATCGCCTTCCTCGAGTTGTCGATTGCACACATGCCTTTGATGATAACGCCGGAGTGCTTGCCGATAACGTGCATTCCGAACAGCTGCTTGGCACCTTTCCTCGTCGACGAGGTCAAGGTCTTCATGCTGGAGTTGATCCTGCGTGGCTCCGTCGAAGGTTCAGACCCGGAGGGACCCCAAGGTGATTTCCGGAGGAAGGACTGCTTCATCTTCGTACACCAGAAATAACGGAGTTTCCCCGGTTGACCGGTTTGGAGTTGTCCTATTCGCCCATAATGTGGATGGAAGCTCCTCAATCCAGTTAGCTTCATGCTTTTTCAAGCGATCATATGTGCGTGTCTTGTGTCCTTTTAATATTTCTACATTTGCTCTCTCGGCTTGGCCATTGCTTGCTGGATGAGCTACTGAGGCGTAGCTAAGTTGAATGCCGAGGTCTTCGCAATATTCTTGGAATGCAGCACTTGTGAATTGAGTTCCGTTGTCAGTTATGACTTTGTTTGGAACTCCAAATGTGCATATAATGGACTTCAAGAACTTGATTGATGATTGCTTGTTGATTGTTACAACTGGAGTTGCTTCCGGCCACTTGGTGAACTTGTCGATGGCGACATACAGGAACATGTAACCTCTGACCGCTTTTGGGAAAGGTCCCAAGATGTCCATGCCCCACACAACGAATGGCCATGTAGGAGGTATCATTTGTAGTGATTGAGTTGGTGTGTGAATCTATTTTGCATGGAACTAACACGCTTCACATTTTTTTCACTAACTCAACCGCATCTTGAAGTGATGTAGGCCAGTAAAAGCCATGTCGGAAGGCTTTTCCAACCAGTGTGCGGGAAGAAGCATTGTTCCCGCACTCGCCTCCATGGAACTCCGCGAGGAGCTCGCGGCCTTCTTCCCTTGCAATGCACCGCATTAGGATTCCATTGGCACCACGTCAGTAGAGATCCCCTTCTACCAACGTGTATCTTCTAGCCAATCTGACAATCCGGTCAGCGGATACATTGTCTTCAAGAAGGATATTGTCTTTCAAGTAGCTCTGGATCTCTGAGATCCATGCATTGGAGCATACTTGAGTTTTTGAATCTTGAGTGTTGGGTTGCTCGAAGCTTCCGATAGCACCTACGACCCTTGGTGGCCACCATGGTAGCAGGGCCACTGAAACTGTCAGCTTTGTGGTGCTGGTCTCGCCCCCTTCGCTGAGTTCGGCAGGCTGAGCTGTTGGTTTTGACAACCTCCAGACGAAGATTCTATTGGGAGTCGGAGCTCCGGTTGAGGCTTTCGTCGAGAGCTCGTCGACTTCAGCGTTATGAAGGCGCTAAACATGGTAGAGATCCAGGACTTCGAAATCCTTCTGAAGCCTCTGGACTTCAAGGAGATAAGCAGCTAATTGAGAATTGTTACAGGCATATTCACCTTTGACTTGTTTGATAATGAGTTGTGAATATCCCTTCACCAACAACTATTTTACGCCATAAGATAGTGCCACCTTGAGTCCGTAGATGAGAGCTTCATACTCCGCCATATTGTTGGTTGCCTTGAAATCAAGGTGTACCATGTACTTGACCTTTTCCTCAGTCGAAGCCAGGAGAAGGATTCCAGCTGCGGCCCCTTGCTTTTGCATGGAGCCGTCGAAGTAGAGGGGCCAATGAGGCTCAGTGAATACCGGAACTTTGAGTTCTGGTTTCTGCTCACTGTGGCTCGATGGGGTCCACTCCGCCACAAAGTAAGTCAAGGCTTGACTTTTGATTGCTTGTCTTGACACAAATTCTAGATCGAATTTGGCCAATTTCACTGCCCACTTTGCAATGTTCCCAGTAGAATTAGGGTTATGCAAAATATAACGCAATGGAAAAGAAGTTACCACTGATATTTTGTGGGCTTGGAAGTAGTGACGAAGCTTCCTCGAGGCAATAAGAGTTGCGTAAAACAGTTTATGCACCTCAATATATCTTATCTTGGCGTCGTGGAGTACTTCACTGATGAAATACACAGGACGTTGAACGGTCCGAACCCTTTCAGAAGGACCTGGAGCTTCCTCTCCATCGACCCAGACCCTGTTGGAGGGTTTCGTACATTCAGGCTGTGCTTCTGGGACCCTCCCGGAGGGGTCCAAAACTCCTTCATGTTCAACCCGAACCTCACTAGGAGGATCCAGATCATTTTGGTCAGCCAGGTGAACCTCCTCAGATGAATGAGGTTGATCTCCTAGCATTTTGTTTTGAGGTTCCGTGTCTGGGAGTTGTGACCCAGTCACGTCTTCAGGTGATTCTGGACCCTCCCGGAGGGGTCTGGACTCCTGGATTGGATGTGGCTCTGGTATTTCCGCAACCAGGACCATACTGACAACTTCGATGGTTGCCGAGATGTAAAGCAGTAAAGGCTCATCAGGATTAGGAGCTACCAATATTGGTAGTGTGGTGAGGAGTTGTTTCAGCTCTTGGAACGCCTTTTCTGCTTCTTCAGACCAATGAAATGGTCCGAACTTCCTCAAGAGTTTGAAGAAGGGTAGCGCCCGTTCCGCCAGTCTTGAGATAAACCGGCTGAGCGCAACTAGGCATCCAGTTAGCTTCTGGACATCTTTAATGCGGGTGGGGGGCGCATATATTCTATGGCCTTGATCTTCGCCAGATTCGCTTCAATTCCTCGGTGAGTCATCAAGAACCCTAGAACCTTTCCAGAGCTAACCCCGAAGACTCACTTGTCCGGGTTCAGCTTGGTGCGCGTGGTGCGCAGCTTGTTGAAGACGGATTGTAAGTTGTCAAGGAGTAGCTCCTTGTTTTTGATCTTCACAATGATGTCATCAACATACACCTCCACCAAGTCTCTAATTAACTCTCCAAACATTTTGTACATAGCTTGCACAAATGTTGAAGCAGCGTTTTTAAGATCGAATGGCATGGCAGTATAACAGTACAATCCATCTACTGTTATGAAGGCAGTATGCTCTTCATCTTCCTTAGACATTTGGATTTGATGATATCCAGAATATGCATCTAAGAAACACAATAGCTCACACCCAGAGGTGGAGTCCACTATCTGATCTATTCTAGGTAGTGGAAATGGATCCTTTGGACATGCCTTATTTAAGGTGGTGAAGTCGATACACATCCGAAGCTTCCCACCGGCCTTGTGTACAACAACTGGGTTTGCCAGCCATTTTGGATGGAAGACTTCCCAAATGAATCCAGCTTCGAGCAACTTCTTGATTTCCTGTTGGGTGAAGTTTTGTCGCTCGATTGATTGCTTCTGGGGCTTCTAGTCTACAGGTCGTGTGTCTGGGTAAATCTTCAGATTGTGCTCAATCACCTCTCTAGGGATTTCAGACATTTGTGATGGTTGCTAGGCAAACACGTTGACATTAGCCCAGAGGAAAGTGATGAGCACGAGTTCCTATTTGTTGTTCAGACCCCCCGATATACGGGGAGTCCGAACTGCATCAGAACCAATTTGGATGACCTTGACGGGATTGTCGGTGTTGCCGCTTGGTTGCACACGGGGTGCGGAGGTAGTGCCTTTATGACAAATGCTCGGAGAATTCGGAGTTGGTTCCTTTCCAGATGCTTCCTCTTGCGGTGTGGTAAGCGCATAGAGTTCTTCTAGAGCGGTAACTCCTGCGGTGCGATCTCCGCGGATCCGGAGAACACCTATGGGTGTTGGCATCTTCAACACCAAGTAGCAATAATGGACAGCAGCCATGAAGTTTTATAAAGCTGGCCTGTCCAGAATGGCATTGAACGGCATACTAATCTGCGTAACGTCGAAGATCAATTTCTCAATTCTATAGTTCTCCCGGGTCCTGAAGGTCACTGGGAGTGTGATAGAACCGAGAGGAGTAATGGTTCCCGGACCTACTCCAGATAAAGGTCGAGATGGGCGAAGGTCCGAAGGCCGGAGCTGAAGCTTAACGAAAGCTTTGAAGCTTATGAGGTTTAGCCCGGAACCTCCGTCCACCATTACATGGTGGATTTGAATATTGTTAATGGTGGTGACACCATCAACGGGAGTTGGCTAGCTACGATCATGTTTTGGGGGCAGTCCAAAGCATTGAAAATGATGGGAGTATCCATCCACTTCTGATGTGGCTCTGCCTTAGCAGTGGGAGCTGCCACGGCCATGTCCTGCCGCATTGTCTTGAGGATGCGGTGAGAGGTGATGTCCCAAGAATCACCATAGATGGTGTTCAGGGTCTTCCGACGCTCATTGTCAGAAACGTCAGAGTCATTGTCGACAGTGTTGTAAACGGCTTTCAAGACCTTTGGGGTCCCGGAAACCTAGCTCCTCTTCGGCCGGAGCTTCGTCAACTTTTTTTTTTCCTTCCCTTTGACGAAAAGGAGCTTCTTCCCGGCGCTTGTGATAGTGCTCAACAAGGTTTTGGACCTCCCGGCACTCTTCCAAGCTGTGTCGGTTCGTCTTGTGAATCGGACACCATGCTTTGGAACTATTGTCGTCCTCCGATGAAGGACGAGGCCGCTTCTAGGGACGTGGCCCCCAGCTTCTAGGGGCTGCGACAGCAGCAGCGGCTGGAGCGCCAGCCGACAACTTCTTTTTGCCGTTGGGCTTCTTTTTCTTCTTGCTACTACCGGAGGTAGCGGCTTCAGTTTTGGAGGACTTTTGGTTGGCTTCCAGAGCTGGCTTAGAATGCATTTCACGGCCCTCCGCAGCTCTAGCACATTTGTCAGCTAGGCTGAAGAGTTCAGTGACGCTGGTAACTTCTTTAATAGCCAGCTTCTCCAACACCTTCTTATCTCGAACACCTTGTTTGAATGCAACGATAAAAGAAGAGCTCGAGATTGAAGGAATAGTATTCCGTACTTGAGAAAACCGCTGGATGAAGGATCGCAGCGATTCACCCGATGTCTGCTTTACAGCAAACAGATCCAAGTCAGTGCCAGGCCAGGTGTAAGAACTCCCGAAGTTGGTAGTGAACTGCTGGCATAGCTCCGCCCAACTATTAATGAGTCTGGTGGAAGACTCACGAAACAGGACCTTGCAGTCCCAATTAAAACCACCGGGAAGTAATTGGCCATCACAGCCTCATCATCCCCCATTGCTAGTATGGCAGTGGAGTAGATTTGAAGGAATTCGGCGGGGTTGACAGTCCCGTCGAATTTTTCTGGATAGTAAGGCCGAAACATCTGTGGCCATCTGACCATGCGCAAATGCATGGCTAGGGCAGAACAGCCTCCTCCTACTCCTTGAGGACCAGGGTTGTCCCGAGTCTCTCGCCTCTCATGAGCATGCTCGATATGGACACAGCTGTCCTGCTGCCGGTAATGGTGATCCACCAGTTCCGACCGCAAGTCATGAGTCAGAATCTTGGTGATGGTATGGGTGCATCGTGCCCAAGGAGGCAACGAAGTCACCTGCTGGGATGCAACACTTCTCCTTTGTTCCGAGACTTGTGGACCAAGTTGGTCGGACAAGGTCCGTCGTTGTGATGGTGCTCGCCCCGAACAGGGAGGACCTTGATTGCTGATGCCTGCAGCCGTAGCTGCGACCAGATGGTCAACATTAGCTCCCCACTACTCCATAGCATCCTGGGGTGCACCTGGAGGTGGTGGGTGTTGTAAGAGAGCTCGCGCAGCAATGAGCGCGTGCTCAGGGTTGTTGTTCTTCGATGCAGTGATCGACACAGATGCCCCATCTTGTTGACCAGCATTGTTTTTCGGAACAGATGGTTGTTGTGCCATAGTGTCTGCTGGAACAATGGCACCTGCTGGTTGTTGGATGTTGGAGGGATTGCCTTCGGTAGGTGGTCCAGCAGCTGAATTTGCCATCTTGTGATCTCGGGACACCCCTCCCCCTACCTGGCGCGCCAAAATGTCGAAGTGTTGATACGACACTTCTCCTGGATCTGCTAAGAAGCAGCTCGTGGAGGTTCTTTTATGGATGGAGTACGCAGAGATCAGGATCAAGATGATAAAACCAGAGATTTATGTGGTTCGATCGGGCTACCTGAGCATAACACCTTACTCTATGGGGTTTGTGTTGTTGTATTGTGTGAGTTTGTTCGCTAGTATCCGGGTTAGCTCAGGTGAGATCAGATGAGATGTTCTTGGGTACGTGCGGTACATCCTTTTTATAATTCTGAGGATTGACCGTTACAAAGCTTGTCTGGCCCGACATGTGGCTCTGGCGTATTTAATGGCCTAATACACTGTTTAATGAGTATTAAGCATGATTAATAGTGTGATAACGTGCCTTAATGGCTGCGTTACCTCTATTAATAGTGCTTTGATCACGTGTCATTAATACAGCATTAACAACACGCAATTACATCTTGTAACTGCCGCTTTAACTATGCTTGATTGTTCGTGCTGAAGGAGATATGCCAGTGTATACATCGATGAAGGTCCGGAGGCTCCACACGTGGAAGCTCTGGAGCTATCCCTTACGGGAGGTTAGGTCCGGGGCTACTGTACACGTGTCGACACCGGAGCTCCTCTCTGCTGGGGGTTAGCTCCGGGGCTGTTGTACACGTGTCGACACCAGAGCTTTCCTTCGTTGGGAGCTTAGTTCCAGTTTTCCTTTACACGTGTTGACCCAGGAGCTACCCATATGAGGGGAGCGGGTCCGGTGCAATGCAACATGTGGGGCCAGAGGAGTCCTTCAACTCTGACAGGTAGAACTTCCTTGTACTCTTCACGTTATTAAGGGGTACCTGATATGCAGGGTACCGACAGTGCCGTACGGCATGGCCCGCATGGGCAATCATTTCAGGCAGTCACAATAATATATATAATAGTAAGAATATCCATCCCGTATTATTCCATACGGGTCGTCCCGAGCTGAGCCATGTCTTGAGGTACAAGAACATGTTTTCTACCACCCGACAGGGGTCCCATGTCTTTGCCTAATGGTGCACCAGTAGGAGGTGCTTTCGCGTGTTTCTTAAAAAACACACTACACGCTTTTCAACCACACAATAGGTGGCCACGTAATTTATCTCTTGTTCTAGGGATCAGTGTGGCGTATGGCCCTTTGAACATTGAATGTTCAAGAGTTGCATACTTCATGTTTTCTGCCACACGATGGGGTATCCACGCTTTTGCCTGAAGCACACCGGGAAACAGCGTTTCATATGTTCCCGGAACCATGAGAAGGTTTAGAGACTCATAATAACTCCCGCGCCAAGCCACGGGGGACAATCATATACCACTCCTTGAATGATGAGCTTACAGCAATTGATCTGCTTGTGGTGGTGTACCTTACCTCTTACCTAATGTCGGAGCATCGTTACTGAATATAATAACACATATGTTAGCTTTGCCACCTTATATAACTTGTACTATAATAGACCTTATGTACAAATAGTGACTAATTCCTCACTTGACTACTTCTAAGTTTTCAAAATAGGCTCTTTTCGAGTGTGCTATTCCCAATGCGGCTCTGATACCAGGCTGTGAGGACTGGATCCACACATTCCAGGAATCGTAGAGGGTGGTGCCATGTGATGCGGCACCCAACAACCCGCATGAAAAGAATATGATAAAATACAAAATTTTGTTGATATAAACATAAAAGTCTTTTACAGTAATTAATTTACAGCAAAAGATAATACTTATAGCTAAACTCTCAGCCCAGCTATGCAAAAGTGAAGTCGTCCAGTCCGAGGACGCTTCACACTAGTAGCACATAAACGAAGATCACATCGGCGTGCAAGGCTCCCACATGGCTATGTACTCTGACGGGGTAATCGCCTCATCTTCGGGCCCTTTTTCATAGGTCTCACCTGCAACAACTTACTATAGCAAGCGTGAGCACGATGGCTCAGCAAGACTTAACCGACGCACTTAAGCATCAAACTCTACATGCAGGGATACTTAACATAGGAAGTAATATTGTAACAAAGGACTCGCCTACATGTTGATCCTTAATTTTCAAGTTTACTAGCAGTGACTTAAAGGTTCATGAAAGATAACTCTAGTGAGCATATTCTATAGCAATCATAGTTGCAAAGCAATAATAATTCAGTACATCATATTCTTCTAGCTTTTTCAGTATTTACTACGTCATGACATAGTGAACAAGTGGTAGTTGATCCTTAATTGCGAGGGACAGTGATTGCAATCAATAAGACTCGGACTGCACGACATGCACACCCATACGTAAGAACCATGTGGTGCTCCTCACGACGTCATACGAAGCAACCTTTCACAAAAAAAACTCAAACACCGAACCGATTCCAACATCGCGAGCAGAAGGTCCCTACACGGCGTGTGTATGTGCCCGTTAGCGGATTTACACCTCGCTGCCTCAACCAACCCCTATAGACAGCGGGCTATGCCTCGACACCCAAGTTATCAACTTACATCGGTTTCCTCAATCGACAAAAGCAAGGCTACACACGTGAGACTACGTCTTGCTGCATCCTATCGTGCTAATCGGTCTCCATTTCATATACATAAACCATTTCCATCAATAACCAATCCCGTGTGAGAATAATCCAATCTCACGAGTAGACTCCAACTACTTGACTTCTACCGGATTCCCTGTAACATTAGCATGGCATTTCAGACTCCTCGAGTTGTAGACCTACCCAATACTCCATGGGGTTTGTGGTTCATGCAAGTGGAGTAGCAAGCACCTTAGCCTTATTGCACAAATCTCACCCTAGACATTTGTGATACAAATCAAAAGTTTGTAATAGATCTTAAATGCAAACCGGGGCTTGCTGGCTACGAATCAAATGTAAAGTGAGCCTGTAGTGGTAAGCTCCCCAAAGCCTCCGGCTCCTCCTCGATCTTGGTCACTATACGTTATGTAAAACATAGATGCATATAAGTGATATGAAACTATATGCATAAGCTTCTATACACTGTATCAGGTATTATTCGATTTTAATTAGCTTTGGGATTTTTACAGTGGATACTAGGTAGTATTTTTAGGATCTGGGCCAAGAATTGGAGATGTTCAAGGAAGCTTGTTGTCTCTAAAATTCCAACAAGTAAAAGGCTTCTCTAAATTTTGGTACTGATTCTGTAGCCTTAATATGGCTAATAGTGGATGATCTGATTAGAGGAGGTCTCACTCGTCCTAGCAAAATTTTGTTCATAATTGTCTGAGCTTCCTAAGTGGGGGAATTGATTTTACAAGTTTGGGATAAAATCTGGAAATGTTTCTGTACATTTCTAAATTTTCTATGGACATTGGGGATTTGAACACTGTTTGGTCCCGTAAATGAATTCAAATGAACTTGGAACTTTTACTGTAGATCACAACAACAACAACAACAATCAAGCCTTTTTCCCAAACAAGTTGGGGTCGGCTAGAAATGAAACCCAACAATTTTTGAAAAAAAAAAGTTATAGAAAATAAGATGAATAAAAAATAAAAATAAGAAAAATACAAATAAAATAATATTCTATATTTTATTTATTTTAGAAATGGATTAATAAGAAAGAAGATAAGGGTAACGAAATTTGAATAAACTAAGATTCCGGCACTTGAATTGCTAATTTCCATGCAGTCATATCATGAGTCAAATCTCTAGGTATGTCCCACTCCTTTAAGTCTCGTTTTATTGCCTCCTGCCATGTCAACCTTGGTTGACCTCTACCCCTCCTAAAATTTTCTCTACTCTTTATAATCTCACTATTAACCGGTGCTTCTAGAGGTCTTCGCTGGATATGCCCAAACCACCATAGGCAATGTTGGACTAGCTTCTTCTCAATCAGTTCCACCCCTACCCTATCAGGTATCACCTCGTACCTAATTTTGTCTTTTCTTATGTGACCGCACATCCACCGTAGCATGCGCATCTCCGCAACACTCATTTGTTGGACATGTTGCCTTTTATATTGCCAACATTCTGCCCCATATAGCATCGTAGGTCTGATCACCGTCCTATAGAATTTTCCTTTCAATATTTGCGGAACTTTCTTATCACATAAGATTCCAGATGCTTGTCGCCACTTCATCCACCCGATCTTGATCCTGTGCCAAACATCTTCGTCAATATCACCATTGCTTTGTAACATTGATCCTAAATATCGAAATGTGTCCCTCCTAGGTACTACTTGTCCTTGTAAACTAACATTTCCATCCTCGCACTCGACATCACTAAAGTTGCATCTCATATACTCGGTCTTGGTTCTACTAAGTCTAACCCCTTAGACTCTAAGGTCTGCCTCCATAGCTCCAATTTTCTATCAACACCATCCCTAGTTTCATCTACCAATACTACATCATCACCAAAGAGCATACACCAAGGGATATCCCCTTGTATATCCTCCGACATCTCATCTGTAACTAAGGAAAAGATGTATGGACTTAAGGTTGATCCTTGGTGTAGCCCTATTGTGATAGGAAAAGTATCGGTCTCACTATCTCTTATGCGCACACTTGTCACCACATTATCGTACATATACTTGATAAGGTTAATGTACTTTGTTGGGACTTTTTGTTTCTCTAGTGCCCACCACATGACCGGCCTTGGTACCTTATCGTATGCCTTCTCCGGGTCAATGAACACCATATGTAGGTCCTTCTTTTGCTCCCTATACCTCTCCATAAGCTGACGGAGTAAGAATATTGCCTCCATAGTGGACCTCCCAGGCATAAAACCAAACTGGTTTTTAATGACATTGGTCACTTTCCTCAAGCGGTGTTCAATCACCCTCTCCCAGAGCTTCATAGTATGACTCATAAGCTTAATTCCTCGGTAATTAGTACAACTTTCAACATCTCCTTTATTTTTGAAGATGGGTACTAAAATACTTTTCCGCCACTCTTCAGACATTTTGTATGACTGAAAAATGCGGTTGAATAGTTTAGTGAGCCATACTATTGCTGCATCCCCCAGACATCTCCACACCTCAATAGGGACATCATCGGAGCCGAGGGCCTTTCCTCCTTTCATCTTTTTAAGGCCTCTCTAAACTCAGACTCTTGTATCCTCTGCACGAATCGTCTGTTGGTGTCATCAAATGAGTCATCTAACTCGAACCTAATGCTCTCATTCCCGTCATTGAATAGTCCATTGAAGTAGTCCCGCCATCTGTTCCTAATCTCTTCATCCTTCAATAGAATTCGATCTGCCTCATCCTTAATGCATTTGACTTGGTTGAGATCATTCACCTTCCTTTCGCGAAGTTTCGCCATCTTGTATATATCCTTTTCGCCTTCTTTTGTCCCTGGCCTCGCATATAGTGCATCATAGGCCTGCCCCCTTGCTTTACTCACAACACGCCTTGCATTTTTCGTAGCCCCTTTATACTTCGCCACGTTACTTGCGCTTCTCTCATGATGCCAGCTCTTATAGGACTCCTTCTTCTCCTTAATATCTTTTCGTACATCTTCATTCCACCACCAAGTGCCTTTATCTACAAGTTTCTTACCTTTTGTCCACCCCAGCACCTCCCTAGCTGCCTTCCTAATGTAAGTCGCCATCTTCACCCACATACTATCCGCATCTTTCTCTCTGCTCCAAGGTCCTTCCGTGATCATCCTCCTTTTGAATGATTGATGCGCTTCATCCTTCAACTTCCACCACTTTGTTCTTGCGGTTTTAACACCTTTGTCTCGTGACACACGCACGTAGAAACGAAAGTCGGCTACCACAAGTTTATGTTGTGGAACACCACATTCCCCAGGAATCTCCCTTCTCCTGGTGAGGATGTAGTTGATTTGACTAGAATGTTGGGCACTAGTAAAGGTCACTAAGCGAGATAGCCTCTTTTTAAAGAGGGTGTTAGCTACCAATAAGTTATAGGCTACAGCAAAGTCTAGGATATCCTTACCCTCCTGGTTTCTATCGCCACACCCAAAATCATCGTGCACCCCTTCAAAACCTACGTTAGTTGTACCTACATGGCCATTGAGATCTCCTCCTATCAAGAGCTTCTCGGCTATCGGTACACTACTAACCATATCCTCCAAGTCCTCCCAAAATTGTCTCTTAGTGCTTATGTCGAGTCCAACTTGTGGGGCATAAGCACTAATGACATTCAAGATAAGGTCCCCCTCAGCTACCTTGACTAGCATGATCATATCCCCTCGTCTATGGACATCCACTACTCCATCCTTGAGGCTCTTATCTATTAGGATGCCTACGCCATTACTAGTCCCAGTCGGGCCAGAATACCAAAGCTTGAAACGGTATTCTCAACCTCTCTCGGCTTTTGACCTGCCTATCTAGTCTCTTGTACACAAAGGATATTTACACGCCTCCTAATCGCAACATCCACTAACTCTCGTAGCTTTCCCGTCAAGGATCCTACATTCCAACTACCCATCCGAAACCTAGTTTCCTCAGCTAGCTTCCTTACCGTCGCATCCGTCGAGGAAGATACAAATACCCTTGCTCACTTAACACTAAATCCGGGCAATGATGTAGCGCACCACTAAGGCAGTGGCAATCCGGCCCTCGCCCACTTAACACCATACACGGGTTCCGGTATAGCGCATCGCTAAGAGGGTTACGCCCCAACAAATTTCCAATGGGTTTCATTTCCATAAGAATGGCTAACTATAGTTGCTGGCTTGCCAAGCCTATCACAACCCCTCCTCCTTTATCCAGGCTTGGGACCGGCTATGTCATTACAACATAGGCGGAGTTGGAACTTTTACTGTAGATCAAGGATATTTTATTGAGGGTTCTGACCAAAATTGGTAATTTCCAATTAGCAGAACTAGAGTAGTTAATTTCCTGAGCAAATAGCTTAAAAGAATTAATTATGAAAATTCGGGGACTTTCACGTCCAAAAAATTGCACTGACGCTAAGTGGAGATCAAGGTGAGTCTACCAGAATTTATTTTGAATTTTTGAGCAAATCTAATAGGAGAAATTGAATTTTGAAGATTGAATGTATTTTGTATTTTTTTCTTCAATTGGAAAGTTGGAATTAAACTCAGCCGGGCCCACTTTTTAAATGACCCAATAAGATTTGGGCCACACATGGGCCACAGACCTGATGCACACAGCCACAAAAAGATCAGGCTGCCACAATCGATCCATAGAGAGAGAACAACGGCTGACAGAGAGGGCCCGCACCCTTTCTTCCTCCTCTCATCCTGGGTAGTGCCCAAAGGACGCGTGGTGGTGCTCCGCCTGTGAGCTTGCCAGCACGCATGCGTCTTACTCCTCTCTTCCTTAGGTTGGTCGCCTGTGCCCAAAACTCGACACTCAATCCGATGGTGGCCGCTCTTTTGTTCACCGACGGCCGGAGGCGGGTGCTCAATGGCGGCGGCGGCCCGATGCACGACAGTGACGTCCGAATCACAGTTCCAGTGCCAAAACAGCTCGCGGAAGCGTGGTGAAGATTTCTGGGAGCATGCTTAGCTCGAATATGAGGTGGAAATTAGGTGGAGGGGCTCTGGACATCATTTGCACCATCGAGCTAGGTCAAAATTGGTGGAACAGGGGAAAACTCGAAGAACAGTGCCTATGATCGATGGGTTTCTTTGCTTTCTGGTCTAGGAGGTGCGTACAGGCCTCTAAAGACTATTCTCTAACTGGATTAGGAATTATTTGCACATAGAAATTGAATTACGCTACAGACGTAACATGAAGATTAAAAATGTGCCGAGACAAAAATGAGGAATACTCGCTCGATAAGGGATGAATAGATTTTTAATTTTCACCGTGATTAAGAAGGTGTGATGGCGATCCGTTTCTCTGTTGGAGTCGGTGCTTGAAAGGTGCTAGTTCGCCGGCGCGACGTCGAAGTAGAGAGGCGGCCCTCGATGATGAAACGGCAGCAGCTAGCAAACGGCGAAATACCGACGTAAGAGCCAAGTAAACAACAAAGGAATAGAGGTAGACGGTGTAGAATCTTGCTGCACTTCACTTTGCTTCAAGGAACAGAGGCTGATGCACTGTGTGCTTGCGGGGGAGAACAGAGGAGCAGAGCGTGTTTCAGCTTAGCAAGGGAGTAGATGGCCAGGGACTCGGTTGGATAGGAGAGTCATCAAAGCACAGGTGCTTGCTTGCCTACTTGATGGGTTGGAGCGCAGCTCAGCTGCCGTCGATGAGCTTGGGGCACACTCACAACAGAGGCGGTTCAACGATCTGTGAAGCTGACCAGTGGGTCCTACTATCTTCCTTCAATCCTATCTTCTCTGGTCACTTAAATCCCTCACATAGACTTGTCCAAAAATACTAGATTTTTGTGGGGAGGCCAAATCAAATATGTAGATTAGATTCTGAAATTCGATTCCACATTGGACAAGTTTCATTTGAATTCAAATTTGAATTTGAATTCAATTGAAATTCACTGCCTCACTTGAATTAAATGGTAAACATGCTTCAAAAATTCTAAAATTTGGAGAGGTGCTATTTGGACTATTTGGAATCCATTGGTGACCTCAGATTTTTAGTTTGACAAGGTTTGAATGTTAGCTATCATTGAATTTTTGAATTCCCTCCATTGGGTTTGAAATGATTTGATTTACCCTTTTTCATTTGAATTCTTTTTCATCTCCTCATTTCTACATCTCAAGGCTGAACTGTATGTTTGAAAACTAGGGCTTTTATATTGCGGAATTCTACGGGCCTATGTTTGAACTTCCCCATCACTTACTTGGGGCTCCCTATCTCTCTAGGACAATTGAGATTACTTCATTTGCAAACCATCAAAGACAGAATTCTAGCGAGGCTCGGCGGGTGGAATGGGAAACTGTTGTCAATGGGTAGTCGATGACAGCTTGTTCAAACAGTCTTAGCTCTACCGACACATTGATAGTGCTCAGGCTGCTGAAGCAATTTATAAAGCATATTGATAAGGCATGAAGAAGATTTCTATGGGTTGGGTCACAAGAATTGCGAGGAGGCAAACATCATGTCAGTTGGGCACAGGTCTGTCGCCCGTTGGAAGCTGGTGGTCTTGGGGTGTTGGACCTAACCCGTTTTAGTCGTGCTTTGTGGCTGCGATGGCTTTTCTGGCAATGGAAGGCTCAGGATGGTTCGGAATTACCGGTGGATGTGGTGGATGAGCAGCTCTTTGCTGCAGCCACATGGGTCATCCTGCATCCAGTTTCCCTGCTCTATATTAGCATAGCCGAAGGAAAAATAAAACGGTAGCGGAAGGGCTGGGTCAAGGTTGGTGGATCATAGATGTGAGTGTTGACCTTCTGTTGAAAGAATATGTTGCCCTCTGGTCTTTGATCCAACCAAGCAAGAATCGCCTTGAATGATAGTGAGGGCGACGATGACATTGTTGGGATGAGGTCGGCCTCGGCGCAATACTTCGTGCGCTCATCTTATTGAATTCAATTCGACGGCACCATAAAGTCACCATTGCTTGGCAAACATTGGCGGTTGGGCTCCTTCCATATGCAAGTTATTTATTTTGTTAATGTTGCGAGATCTCATAAGGATAGTTGATTGGCTTCTGCGGCGCAGATGGGATGATCAATTTTTTGTGCCCTGTGTGGCAGAAATTTTGAAAACCAACATCCATCTTTTTACAGAATGCCTAGTCGTGCGTGCCTTATAGACTATGGCCTCCTGTAAATTCACAGCACCCTCACTCCTTCCTGGTTCTTGGTCAGATTCTTAGAGCATCACAAATTGGTTCCTTGGCCTGTCTTCGGAGGGGCAGAATCAACGCATCAAAAGAATTATCCGCTCATTCGGGGATGACTAACGAGTGAGAGATGAGTTGTGAGCTTGGTCGTGTGTGTCCACCCGCTCTGGTGCTTCCGCCGGTGGCCACTCTGGTGCCGGCGTCCACCGACCCCTCCTGCCCTCGCGACGACCTCAATGGCGCTAGCTTCCGGACTCTGACCTGACTAAAGGTTGGTCCTTCCTCACCTCGGGCTCGGTCCAGCCTGCCTCCAATGAGTTGTCCGTATGCTCGATTTCATGTAGATCATCTAAGATCACCCTTTCGCCTACCCACTGAGGGATGTTAGAGATGAGTTATGTGTATTTTCCCTTTTGTATAAAGCTTTCTTATATATTGATAACTCTCAGAGCCAACTAGGATTAGCTTCGTTATGCTCTCCTAGCAATCGGTTTTGAGACTCAGCGCTTCTTCTTGCGCCGTTCCCATCGGCCGCTTCTTCTTGGGCCCGATTCGCCGGTCCTATCGGCTTCTCCACTTCGTTCGTCCGTTTCCTCTCCAGCATGGCATGCTCGTCCAGATCTGTGGCGCCTTCATGCTTCGTCAACCCCCGAGATCATCACCCCGCGCGCCGCGGACCCGATCCTCCGCCCCAATCGGGATAGCGATCGATGAATGTACTCCTGCGGTTTCCTGTCTGCCGCTGGGATGGATCTTCTATTGCTGCCGTGGGGATCGGGCCTGGGTATTCTGCACCTGTTGGGGCTTGTGTGCACCTTCTAAGTCAATCGATCCGCTCCAGCGCCCAGCAGTAGTCAGCTCCTGTTGAAAAAAAAAAACTGACTAGGCATTTAGGCCCACATGTTTACTTGACGGGACCTTCGGGTCGGGATCCCCCAACTATCGATCTGCTTGTCCTAGGCGATCGATCCTTCCAGGCAGCTGGCCCCATCGATCTGCTTCTCCAGGGCAGCAGGCCCTTCTGCTACGGAGGCTAATGCCGCACGCCCCTGATTCGGCCACCACTGTACGGGGCGGTTAGGGTCTGTGCATTGTAAAATAATAATAAAAAATAAAAAGACGCAGATTGCGCTACTTATTCTCTTTTGATCTTGTCGTCCATCGTCGCTGCTCACTTTGCGCTCTAGCCGTCGCCTGTCATCTCGTCACAATGACTTCATCGAGCGATGTCCTAGTCTTGTGATGTTCGGTGCTTTTCAATAACACCAATTATCGCGATTGGATTCCCCGCATGTGTCTGCATATCGTGGTCTGCGTCTTTAGGAGTTTCTTACAAGGGATCTCAAATGCCCATCTTATCCTGCTACTCTTTCACGGCCTGTCATTCCAGATAAAGCCATTGATGATAAGAAGAAGAAACTGCTTGCAGATTTTGAGACTCGTATGTCTTCCTATGAGTCTGACTTTAGTGTATACAAAGCTTGGTTGGATGATGATGCTCGAGTTGATGCTATTCTTGTTGCTAGTATGGAGGATCATCTCGCTCCTGATATTGTGGAGTTTTAGTTTGCACATTAGATGTGGGCTTTTCTACGTCACTGCTATGAGCCTACTAGACAGTCTACCTATCTTGCTGATATTCGTTAGGAGCAGCTATTACGACAGGGATATGGGCAGATATTGTGTTTTTCTTTGTGGTTCCCTCATTGCTTGAAAGACTAAAAAGCAGTTAGCAGTTTCTCCTTCGAGCGCATAGGCTAAGTTGCATGCTATGGCTCTTGTGACTACAGAGGTTACTTGGTTACGGTGGTTGCTTGAGAATTTTGGAGTATCTGTTTCTATGACGACTCCTCGTTTGTCTGACGGTACATGTGCTATCATCATTGCTCGTGATCCGATCAAGCATGAGCTTACCAAGCGTATAAGTGTTTATGCTTCTTATACACGATCACAGATACAAGATGGTGTTGTTGATCTTCAGTATGTGTCTTCAGAGCTTCAGCTGGCTGATTTCTTCACGAAAGCACAAACCCGAGTTCAGCATAGATTCCAAACTTAGTGTTCATGATACACCTTGAGTTTGAAGGGGGTTGTTAGAGATGTAGGAGTTATGTGTATTTTCCCTTCTGTATAATAGCTTTCTTGCATATTTGTAACTCTCATGTACTCTATATATTTAGGCTTCAAGGCCTCATATCAATACAAGCACAATATTTCACAATAAGGGGCTCACCTACTATTGGCTCCCCCCGGTAACCTCTGCCTAATGACGGCCCTTTCTCTGTCGCCCTCTACTTTGTTGGTAACCGGTTCCACCTCGTTGATTTAACCTTCCAGGCCTCCGTCTACCAAGAGAAGTACCACTTCACCCGCCACGGATAGCTTCCTTTCTCAACCCCGATCACTGCTAATTCCTCCTCGTCCTCCTCACTCTGTCCCACGGTGCTCTGATCCCCTTCCAATGGTGCATCATCCCTTAGTGCTTCCCTAACTTACCCCCGTACGCCGTTCTCTTTGCTTCAAACCCCCGTTCCGGTTGCCGTAGCCTCCCTCGATGATGAGGGGGCCTTTTCCCTCCTCCCAATCCTTCACAATGTGATTGAAGATGATTATTTAAGATGATTCGGGTGAGAAGTATTCGCCCCTGTTGGTCGACGGAACTCACTGTTGGAATAAATGGGCTTGGCCCATATAATATTCAGAATTAATTCCCAATAAATCTCAAAGGCCCATTAGGGCAAGAGTGAGTGGTGTTAAGTGTTTAGTCCCACATGGGAAGTGGAAGTGGAGCAACCCCTAAATATAAGGGAGGTTGCTCTTCCACTCCTTGAGTGAGAGAGAAGAGAGGAAGAGAGGGGTGGCCCACGCGCGCTCTTCCTCCTCCAACTCCTCGCTCGCTCGCTCGCCTTGCCACGCCATGCCTAGCCTCGCCCCGCACCAAACCACGCGCGAGATTTTATATTTTTGCAGAATATTAAATTGGGCTTTGGGATTTTGGGCCTCCGAATTTTTGGGGCTACCGAGTCAGAGTCTAGGTCATTGGAGACAGATGCGTCTACGACTGTAGAGTCAGTTAGGATCTGGACCCTTCGGATCACATACGAACCGCCTCCTGGGACTCTATAAATACAGGCGTCCGCGGTACGGCAGGGTATCCCACGAACAGACGTTCCCACGTTCGCGTTCCTTGCGCCGCCTTCTAGTCTACTCCATCCCGAGCGCCGGCGTGCACCGACGATCGGGAGAGCAGGTCTCTGAAACCGCTCGCCCTTGCGATCCTGCACCGGGAGAGGGCGAATAAGGTTTTTGGGAAGCGCTCCGCGCGACTGCTCACGTTCTTCACCATGACTCATCTACCGAGGTGATCGGGCGCTGCGACTCATCGTCGTCACCAATGCCTATAGCGGTTGTTCGCCATCGGATCTACAGCAGTGCGTTCGGTCTCAAATCGGTACGCGTTATTTCTCGTCCCGTCTGTCTGCCGATCGTTGCTGGTTTTCTCGTGTTCTTTCGGAATTGTTCAGTAAATTACCTCCTATTTTTCTAACACTCACTGCTCCTCGTCTTTCCTTTCCCCATATGTGGTGATCATGACATAGGGAGTTTCTTCCACGGGTGGCCTCTTCTTCAAATTACCTTCATCAGGGCCTCTGTTTTCTTGATTCTTTCGCGAAGACCTAAGGATTGATTGTGCAGGTTTCTACAAAGATAGCCATCAGAGTGTCGCTAGAACTCTCTCCGACGAAGCTTCTGTCGGGAGGCCATGAGATCCGGTCGCCTTGCCCAGTCATTATGGCTTTCTCCACCAAAAGCACGTCCTTGTTGTTGAGCTCATCCGGAAGCTGACCTACGGGCCTTAGTGTTCTATAGGAGCTTTGGTCTCTAACACCGCCGAAGATGCATGCGGAGAAACTGTAGGGGGTACCATGCCTGCCAACAGTTGGATGGCGTGTTGGTCAAGCTACATGGGTCGCTGACTCCACTGACGAAACACACAGGGCGCTCCGTCCTGACGCTCCGTCCTGACGGACAGGGCCATTCCTGCCAATAGTGTCTCAGGTCGACCCACTCAGAAATTCGATCGCAAAGTCCATGGTTGTACCTCCTGATTTACGACCACCTCTCTGTCGGTACATCAATCAGTCCTGCCTAAGGCTATCCGCACTCGTATACTCTAAAAACTTACTTTAAAACATGGGTCTCATGGATTTCCAGCAACTTCATCTAAACATCTAGCATCCTCTAATTTTACAGTACAATTCTCATAAATTTTACATCTAATTTTCCAGCATCCTCTAAATTTCCAGCATTCAGAATGGGTCCCACCTGGACCTTTAGCGTCCCGTAAGGGCATCCTGTAGCCCTGGTGCGGACAGTCTAATGCCTTCTACTGAGAAACTCACCCTAGTCCTGACAGAGAAGCAAGTTGGACAGTCATTTCCTCCAGGCGGCGTGCACGTCGCCTTGCCCCGCCTAACACGCGGCCAGCCCACCACCTTCCAGATCTTCAAATAGCCTTCTTGGGCCGCTGTTTGCTTCCGACCACACCGTTGCAGTTTGCAGGGAGTCACCTCGATGCTTTTCTTGCCTTGCCACTAGGCATTTCGCTAAGCTCTACAACCTTCCTACGCCTGATGGCCTCAAGCCTATCCATCATTGTCTTCTACAACCTTGGATGAACATACAGAGTCTCTTGACATTCCCGCCTTTGTCCTCCCGCTCCTCGACGTCAACCACCACTATGTCAAGCTCCTACGAGCCTATGCTACCATGTCGTGTCCGCGCCACTATCAGGCCGCAGTTGTTGTTACGTGAGTCCTGTCTCATGATCTGCAAAGGCTTCATCTCCATGCGATGACTATTGTGCCATCCGGCAATACGTGTCGCGCGAACCTAGAGGCACAAGCAGATGCCCATGCAGCAACTTTGCATCCCCCACCATTACTCTTTTTTTGTACTGCCTCGGCCAAGAGGCTTTGCTGGTTCGCTCTGACCTGCCCGAGCAAAGGACGTGGACAGTGCACACTACGATCTTTCGCATTGCCAGTGATCGACACAACATCCAACCATGTAACCCATATCAAGCCGGCAAGATCGGCTGGCCTTATCAGGTCATGATCTTCATCGAGAACCTGCTGTTGCATGAATGGTCAGCAGACGATGTCCGCCAAGTTTTCGGGGACATCTTTGTCTTTGATCATATGTTGGAAGATTCATATCTACTTGGGTGCACTGAAGTGTTTGGGTTTGTTGCCTGGATGCAAAACCTAGACTTCCTTCCTCGAATTAAGACCATCACCTTACACGCCGAGCGCGCTAGGCGTCCCGACTCTAGGGACGGGCCTCCGGGCATTGAGGAGCTAGCGCTGCCACTGGAAGGCCATCAGTGGATGTCCTTATTCACCTTGATCACTATTACAATCATTTTTCATTCGACCAGGTCTCCCCAGTTCTGTAGTCAACAGGTTGCGTTCATCGATTTCATCAGATTCTGAAGGTGTGCAACACCTGTGCTACCGCACCCCTTCACATGGCGTAAAGGTTTCGTTGACGACTCCCGATCGGTGGTGGCGTCGGCTAGGGTAGGCCGCCCTTGTAGGCACCCTGGGACCACGTCGATCTTCTGGGATCAAGATCAGATTTTTTAGATGACGGGTACATGAAATTCCTGACCTTTTTCTCCAAAAAGGTTATGGTCAATTTATTACAAGCGAGTACAAATGCAGACACTCACAACCTATTGTCCATAACAAGGCGACTGTAATTGAATGACTAAGCACACGACTATGGACCGGACTTTGTAGACCAATATTACGTTAAATTCATCCCTTCACATTTTTTAAAAGTGTGCCTGTCGGTGTTTGAATCCGGCAGATCTCCCGATACTATTATTGGTAGATCGCGGAGTCGTAGTTCGGTAATGGGCGCGTAGAGATTCAAGAAGGTGAATGACAAGTAGACACAGAGATTTACGTGGTTCGGGCTGCCTGAGCGTAATACCCTACTCCACGGGGTGTGTTGGTGTTGTATTGAGCGTGTGAGTCTAGAAGAAGCTCGTCTAGGTCAGGGAGTCTAGAAGCCCTCTGGAGAGGTCCCTTGTGTATCGTTGACCAGTCCTTTTATAGTACAAGGACTGGTCTTTACACCGTTAGCCTGGCCCGACATGTGGCCCCGGCGGTTACACATGCTTGATACACAATTAATGAGGTTAATTACCCTTAATAGCGTGGTAACGGGCCTTGACAGTGCCGTTACTGGTATTAAGGGCCTTCCGGTCGTGTGTCATTAATATGGTATTAATGACACTTAATCGGGTCTTGAAGTCCTTGATTGTCCCTTGAAGGTCCGAGCCGTTGGGGGTCCACCAGCCTGATTATTGAAGTTGAAGGTTCGGCGGTTCAGCCACGTGGCAGCTCCGGAGCTTACCGTCGTCGATGGGTAGGTCCGGTGCTATTGGACACGTGTCGGTACCGAAGCTTCCCTCTGTTTGGGGTTAGGTCCGGGGATGCCATACTGGTATTCCGTCCGGAGCTTCCCGTGTGAGGGCGGTAGCTCCGGTCTTATGATACACATGGCGGCCCTGGGACTAACCATGTCGGGGAAGCAGGTCCAGTTACGCCTGACATGTGGGGCCTTCAGAGGTCTTCAAATCTGGTAGAAGGAGTTTCCTTGTGATCTTTGCAACCCCAAGGGGTATCTGGTACGTAGGGTACTGACAGTGGCCCCCTGGGCCCACCTCTGGCAGAGACCTTTTGGATGAAGTCATTCTGCCGGAGGTGGGTCCATTCTTTGGTTTTGGAGCCGTGTCTTCAAGGGTCTTCGGATGTGCCGTTGGCAGTAGTTCGCAGTTAAACCACCGCCGTGTGGCATATCCTGGAGGCGGCAGGTGAGATCTTAGCGTGCGGATCTCAAGCAATTGAAGGTCGCCGATTCCCGATACGAAAATCATATCGGTTCCGCGCGCCCTGTCAAGCCGTCGCCTTCGGGTTTCCCGCCTTTCATGATGACAACCGTTCGCCTGGGGTAAGGACCTCGACTTGATCGTCGGGGTGGCCCCTGGCCCCTTTGTCATCAGCAGGGTGAAGTTTTTGAATGGTATCGTAGGCTCCTCTGTGGTTTCCATCCAAGCGTTGCGGGTGCTTACTTAAGAAGGAAAGCATGCACCGTTTGGGGTTCTTTACGCCTTTCATTCGAACTTGCGCTCAAACCTTCCAAACTTTCGCTTGCTTTTCATCTCTTGCCTCGCTGTGCTGCGATGGAGTTGGGTCTTCGCCAGAGCGGACTGAAGACTGACAGTGATTTGAAGAAGGTCCGGGCCCTCATGGGGTGGTCCCCTGACTTCTTCAACCACCTGGTCCGCGCCGGCAAGCTTCCTTTTGTGGGAGCACATCGGCGACATGGTGTACTTCTCCGCGTATGCCATGGTGGGACTGATCCCACCTTTCTCCTCTTTCTTCTTGATGCTGCTAGACTTCTATGGTCTGCAGCTGTACCACCTTGGCCCCCACTCCATTCTTTTAGTGTCGATCTTTGTCCACTTCTGCGAGATGTGGGTGGGCATTCCCCCCTGTGTTGAGCTCTTCCGCACCTTCTTCACTGTCCAGACCACCGACAAGAGTGATGAGTACCTTGGCTTCTATTATTTTGTGAAGCGCAAGAAGTGCCCGTACAAGTACTTGCGGTCGTTCCCTTCTGGGAAGTGGGACGACTGGAACAAGGATTGGATCATCATCAGGGTGGAGGAGCACGAGAAGCTGGAGTTGCCGGAAGGCCTCCCCAACGTCGACACTGCAGTTTGGAGTGAAGCTCCAGTGTTATTGGACGCCTTCAACCCTGCTCTGACCAGGATCCGCCAGTGCGTGGAAGGAGGGGTGACTCCTCAGGCGGTGTTTTGCAATTTCCTGACCGACAGGTGGGCTCCACTGAAGAAGAGGGAGAAGCTTGCTTGGGCTCTCAACAGTGTGTTGGATGACGACCGGATTGAGACCGGTTTGGAGTCCAACATGGAGGGTGCTGTAAGTGCATCTAGGATATCCCTTGTGGGTTTTGGCTAATTGATGACAAACATATGAGATCCTAATGAATCCATTGAGATGATTGCAGGACAAACGAGTGAAATAGCTCGGTGCACACAAAAAGGTGAAAAATAAAGTGGTGTTCAAAGAAAGATACTTTGATGAAGCTTGGAAGACTAAATTAGATTTTGAATGTATAGGGAGTGTATGAAAGACGCACTCCAAAGGCTCACAACTTTGCGCGAGGGTAAGGGATTAAAATTAACCTAACTTTCAGAAAGCACCGGACTAGTCCGATCATGGACCGGACTAGTCCGTTCATCTTTCTAGAATTCCACTTATTGGGAGACCGGACTAGTCCGTGCATCCACCGAACTAGTCCGTTGATGTTTCTGGAGTCTCTCTTATTGAGGGACCGGACTAGTCCGTTGTACCACCGGACTAGTCCGTTGAACTTTCTGAAGCCTCTCATATGTGGAGATCGGACTAGTCCGCGGACTAGTCCGTTGAACTTTCTGGAGTTCACCTTCACACAGCACCGGACTAGTCCGAGCTTGGACCGGACTAGTCCGGCAGACTTTCCGGACTTCAAAATGCACTGAGACCGGACAAGTTTGGACTTGCACCGGACTAGGGTTTTTCAATGGCTACCTTTTGGAAACCCTATAAATAGAGAGTCCACAGCTTTCCTATTAACATACACATCGAATACTGATCAAAGAACAAACCCTAGCGCCGTCACTTCGTCCCAAGAGCCAAAAACACATCTCCCCACACATCTAAAGTGAAAAAAGAGTGAAATCAATTGAACACTTGGATTCGGGATTGGGAGATCGTCGTTCTTTCATCGCGAGCTCTTGGGGTTTGATCTTTCTACACTCATACTCTGCATTGTAATACTTTTGAGTGTATTTGATCACTTCTTTAATTGTAATTATCGTGGGAGCCCTCAACGTGTGAGGTTGCCCCACAAACTTGGTGATTACCCGTGATAGTGGAATCAAGTCGGCCTTCGTGGTGACTTGAAGAGGGAAAGGGTTGGAGACCCGGCTCTGTGTGAGCTTCCTCAACGAGGACGTAGATCTCGTGGTGAGATCGAACCTCGGGAAAAATTTGTGTGTCTTGTGCCTCATTTCATTTAAATTTTGTTCATTAGATCACTAGAGTGCCAAAACATCAACCTAAGGCAATTATAAGTTTTATCTGCATTCTTATATTAATCTCAAATAAAAATATCAGTTGTTCTAATTTCCGCTGCTAAAGAAATTTAGATTCCCAAACAACACTTGATCAACACACATATTTTTAGCACACCGGACAAGTCCGCTGTCGGCGGTTGAGAACCGGCAGATCTCCCTACACTGCTAAATTGATAGGTGAGTTGATGTTCGGTTTGGGCGCGCGGAGATTCAAGAAGGTGAATTGGAGTTTGGCACAGGAGACACAAGAATTTACGTGGTTCGGGCCGCCTGTGCGTAATACCCTACTCCACGGGTGTGTTGGTGTTGTATTAGCAGTAAGAGCTTGTCACGAGTGTATGGAGTGCGTGAGCTCCTTCATGAACCTCTCTGAGTGAATCGTCGGCCTGTCCTTTTATAGTACAAGGATAGGCCGTTACAAGTTAGCCTGGCCCGACATGTGGTCCCGGCGGTTACTGGTATTGATACACGATTAATTGCTCTTAATGATCCTGTAATGGACTTTGACAGCACCGTTACTGGTGTTAAGATCGTCCGATTAAGTGTCATTAATATGGTATTAATGGCACGTAATCGGGTCTTGAAGTCCTTGGCTCCCCTTTGAAGATCCGGAGCCGTTACAAGGTCTTCTGGAGGTTAGAAGCTGGAAGTTCCGACGATTTGACATGTGGCAGCTCCGGAGCTTGCTGTGGGAAGCAGGTAGCTCCGGGGCTATCAGACACGTGTCAGGTCCGGAGCCTCTCTCGGTCTGGGGTTAAGTCCGGAGGTGCTGTTTCGGTACGTGGCCCGGAGCTTCCCCCTTGTGGGTGGTAGCTCTGGGTTAGTTGTACACATGGCGACCCAGGGATTAACCATGTTGGAGAAGCGGGTCCGGTCATGTCTGACAAGTGGGCCTCCGAAGGTCTTCAAATCAAGTAGATGGCTTTCCTTTGAGATCTTTGTAACCTCAAGGGGTGTACGGTTTTTAGGGTACCGACAGTGGCCCCCTGGACCTACCTCCGAGGAAGATCACTGAGGTGAAGTCATTCCGTCGGAGGTGGGTCCATCCTTACGAATCTTGAACTGGGTCTTCAAGGGTCTTCGAAGGTGCCGTTGGCAAGGATTTGCAGTTAAATCCCGCCACGTGGCGCACCTCAGGCGGCAGATGAGATCTTTGACGTGCGGATCTCACGCAATTGAAGGTCGCCGGTTCCCGATACGAAAATCGTATCGGTTCTGCGCGCCCTGTCAGGCCGCCGCCTTTGGGTTTCCCGCCGCGTGATGGCAACTGTTCGCCTGGGTAAGAGCCTCGACTTGATCGTCGAGGTGGTCCCGGGCCCTCTTGTCATCGGTTGGGCAGAATTCTTGAGTGGTATCTTCGAGTTCCCTGCGGTTTCCATCCAAGCGTTGCGAGGGCTTACTTAAGAAGGAAAGCGTGCACCGTCGGGAGTTCTTTACGCCTCTCATCTGATCTTGCGCTCAAACTCCCAACTCGTGCTTCGCTCTTCTTCTCTTGCCTAGCTGTGTCGCGATGGAGTTGGGTCTGCGCGAGAGTCGCTTGAAGACCGACAATGATTTGAAGAAGGTCTGGGCCCTCATGGGGTGGTCCTCGGACTTCTTCAACCACTTGGTCCGTGCCGGCGGAGAGCTCCCCTTCGAGAAGGAGCGCGCCGGCGAAATGGTGTACTTTTCTTCGTACGCCATGGTGGGGTTGATCCCACCTTTTTCTTCTTTCTTCTTGATGATGCTAGACTTCTATGGTCTGCAGCTATACCACCTTGGCCCTCACTCCATTCTCCTCGTGTCCATCTTTGTCCACTTCTGTGAGATGTGGGTGGGCATCCCCCCTGCATCGAACTCTTCTGGACCTTCTTCACCGTCCACACCACCGGCCGGAGCAATGAGTACCTTGGCTTCTACTACTTTGTGAAGCGTAAGAAGTGTCCATTCAAGTACCTCCGGTCGTTCCCTTCCAGGAAGTGGGATGACTGGAAGAAAGATTGGATAGTCGTCAGGGTGGAGGAGCATGAGCGGTTGGAGCTGCCCGACGGTCTGTCCGGCATCGACACGACGATCTGGAGTGAAGTTCTGGTGCTGGCGGAAGCTTTCAGCCCCGCCTTGACCAGGATCCGCCAATGCGTGGAGGGAGGATTGACCCCTCAGGCGGTATTTTGCAACTTCCTGGCCAACAGGTGGGCGCCGCTGAAGAGGAGGGAGAAGCTCGCTTGGGCCCTCAACAGCGTGATGGACGAGGACCGGGTTGAGACCGGGTTGAAGTCCAACATGGTGGGGAAGACCTTGGAGTTCCACCTCAAGAAATTCCAGCACGGCATCGACGTCGACGGTGACGACTTGACTCCACCGTCGGCCTTTCTCCCTCTGAACGTGGAAGTGGAGTTCAGCAGGGAGCTCCGGCGGACGATGCCTGCACTTGACGACCTTGGTGTCGTTGAGAGAAGATCAACCACCCGGGTGGCGATCCCCGGTATGCCCGAAGACGGCTCCACTCCTGCCCCAAAGCCGAGGGTCGAGGTCGTCGGCAAGGGCAAGGAGCTGGCGGATGAGCCGGAGAGCCGGAAGAGGAAGCTGCGACATGCCGACGGAAGGTCCGTCAGGCCCGCTACTCCCGCCTCGGTCCCTTCTCCCCAGGGGGGAAGATCTTCTGCCATCGTGGCGACTATCCCCGTAGTGGGGTCCTTCCGGGACGATACCGTTCCTGCAGTGGGATCCTCCCGGAGCGCGTCTGTCCCCGTGGTGGAACCCTCCTGGGGTGCTAGCTCCGGGCGCACGACTCCGGCACCTGGGACGGTGGGAGCCTCCAGGTCCAGGGGTTCCTCCCGATCGAGGAGAGCCTCGACCCGGGAAACGCTCGTAGCTGCGACAAGTTCCGCGGGGCTTTCTGGAGCTTCTACGCCGATCGTGGCCAGCCCGAAACGTCCACGAAAAAGATTCCGCGCAAGCTGGTGCGGAAGCCTTCCAAGGTAATTTTGAATCTTTACCTTGGTTAACTATTTAATTGTAGCGATTGTTTGTTGATTTTCTTCGTCCAACATCTGCAGCGTCCCCAAGAAGGGGAGTGAAGCTCCACCCTCAGCCACGATGTCTGAGGCCGTGGGAGCTTCTGCTCCTGTCCCGGTGCCGCCCCAGGTGGTGGCTGAGGCTGCGACAGCTCCGGCGCCGGCTGTCGTGGTCATGGACCTCGACTCATCCCCAGAAGTCCCCGTGGTAGCGCCGGACCACGGGAGTGAAGACACGCCAGCGGCACCTGTCTCGGAGGTTGAAGCTTCGGGTCCTGGTGCTGCAGTGATGGAAGCTCTGGCTGTTGAGCCGGAGGAAGTAGTAGTTCCGGCCTCGGAGCCGGAAATTGCTGAAGCCCTGGTGGTTGAGCCGGAGGTGACTGAAGCCCCGGCATGTGAGCCGGTAGTTGAGGTAGTTCCGACAGTTGAGCCGGTTACCTCCGAAGCATCGGCCGCTGAGCCGGTTATTGTTGGAGCGCCGGTCATAGAGCCGGTGGTTGAAGAGGCGATGGAGCTCGAGCCTCCCTCGAAAGAGGTGTCCCGGCCGGAGCTAGTAGCAGCTCCTGCTCCGGAGGCGACGACGTCGGAGGTACCTGCGGCCGAGCCGGAGTGCCCAAGCGAAGTCGTTGGCCCCCTGCTCGAGGAGGTGAACGAAGACTTGGCGGCGGGGCATTCTTCGATGGCGACTGAGGCCATCCCGGAGGACGGCCCTAGTGCCTTGGAAGCTTAGGGTTCCGCTCCCGTAGAGTGGGACCCAATTTTTGTATGTGAAGACCCGCTGGAACCAGCGGAGGAGACCCCAGCAGGTCCGGAGCCCATCCCGCTGTCGATGTCTATCGACAATGCCTGCTCCAGTCTGCGTCAAGTCCAATTGGCTTTCTTCCATGACAGCAAGGCTCTTGAAGAGGAGCGCCAAACCCTTAGGTGGTGGCGTAACCGACTCCACTTTGAGACCAAGCTGGCGCAGTCGAGGCTAGCGGATGACAAGGAGTGGATCAAGCAGGAGAAGATCCGCCTGGAGTACTGGGGCAAGCTGCTGGATGATAGGGAGAGCATGACTCATGCCCTCGATGCTCAATCCCGGGAGTTCTACGATCAGGCCAAAGCTGCTAATAACGCGGCCGATGCTTGGCACGAACAGCTTGAGGCCATTAACACCGCACTCATCAAGCGCCGAGAGGCACTCGAAGAGAGGGAGAGACGGCTCGAGGATGAAGAGCAGAAACTCCTGGAGCTGCGGGATGACGTCCTGAGGAGGGAAGAGGAGCTCGCCGAGAAAGTAGCTCTGGCGGACAAGGGCCTCGAGGAGCGCACCAAAAAATTGGAAGAGCACTGCCAAGAGGAAGAGGAGAAGACCTGGGTCCGGGGGCAGGAACTCTACGAATACGAGTGTGCCCTTGTTGCCCGGGAGAAAAAAGTGGAGGCTAGGGAGAAGGACCTAGTCGATCGTCGAAACAAGATACACCTCCGGGAGGAGGAGCTCGGAAGACTCAAGAGGCGGGTTGCTGCAAAGATTCAGCAGAACGCCAAAGAAGTTGAGCGCCTCGCCCGTGAGAATTCCGAACTGACGGCGGCCAAGAGGTCCTCGGAAGAGATGAAGAGCTTGAGGATGGTGGACTCCCTACAGATTTGGGAGTTCCTGGGCAAGGCCAACGACACGCTGACGCCGATGGCTTTTAGCCCCGTGCGCCCGGATGATCCGGAGCTGGAGCCGGACCTTGCGCTGCAGGCGTTGAGCGCAGCAGGTAGCAAGCTCTCCAAGGTGGGCGATGTCATCGCGGACCAACTGGAGGTTGAGGGGCAATCCCTGGCGAAGAACGTCGCAGAGTATGTGCTGACGTGCTACACCAGCCGGAACTCCCAATTTCCTCTGGACCCAGTGCTTAAAGGCCCTGTCGAAGGAGAAGGCGAAGCTACCCGAGCCAGCGTATCGGAGGTCGCCCAGAAGGTCGCCGAGTTCTTCCATAGGGTCTAGGACCATCTCTTTAGCTCTCACTTGTATTTTCTCTTCTTCTTCCTCAATTTTGTAATCCCTTGTCTTCAGATGTAATCTCCTGTCTCCATATAAATGAAATCCCCAAATTTTTTGAGAATTTCACTTTTTGTCTTCAACACCTTTATTTTCACTTGGCCCCCTGGTAGATGTACACAATTTGATTGTGAACATGTACCAAAAGGATATTGAATTTTGTTGAAGACTCATTTGCTCCGAACTTGTAGAATTTTAGGTCCGAAGTCTTCGACAGTGAAGGTCCCCTGAGGTTGTCGGAGCTTAGAAGCTCCGGCATTGTCCATCGCTGGAGCTTGGTAGCTCCGGCAATAGCCTCTATCGACACGTAGAGCGTCGATAGTTAGTCCTCCGGGGTGTCGGAGCTGAGTAGCTCCGGCACTGACCTTTGCCAACACTTGAGTTGTTGGCAGCAGACTCCATTTACAGGGTCTTCTCACCATCTTTTATTCAGCGTCGACGGTTGGCCCCCTTTGGGGAGTCGGAGCTTAGTTAGCTCCGGCTTTTCTCCATCAACGTAGACTTTATTTTTCCTGCACACTTAAGTCAAGAAAAATAGTAAAATTCGTTCCTTGTCTATAATTTCGTCGCGGCTTACGATTCTCAAGAAGATTTTAAATTGAACGCGATTTTAAATACAACCGGATGCGTTGTCTTTTCTTCTAGGTTCAACTGCCCATGGACCCGCCTTACTTCGGCCTGCTGGGGTGTAGGTAGAGTGGCGTACTTAGGGTGCTTGACCAGGCTAAGTCGATAGCACACTCCGGCCCTAGATTGGCTTGGCGGCTTTCAGGCGAGTTGGCCATGAATGATATTTGAATCCAAAAGAACTAACAATACAACTCGAATCGTATATAAACCGGTTGAACTAAAATTTCTTAAGAATTGCACGTCTTTGTTATAGACAAGAAAGAGAAAAATAAAAATGTTGAGCATGTACAAAATAAATGCACGTGGAGTCTATTTCACATGAAGATGTCTTTCATTATAGGTCCGGGGTACAGGGGAAACAAGTACACTCTTAGGGTATGGAACCAGGCTAAGTGTGTTTGATTTCTCATTTGACCCAGGGTAGTTAGCCACACTTTTAGTCCGGAGACTGTGACAAGTGCTGCATGAGCTTTGCGGACCTTTCGGGAAAGGTCCGGCTGCTCTCCCGGAGGAACTACCCGACTCTGTACAATGACTCTATAACATACATCTCAAGTTACTCAAGACTCACCTCCGTGGTGTTAAGTGTAGAACTTACGGAGGTGCTCGATGTTCCAAGGATTTGGGAGAGGTGTCCCATCCTCGGTAGCCAAGCGAACGCTTCCGGGACGGGATACTTTGATCACTCGGAAGGGCCCCTCCCAACCGGGGGAGAGTTTGTTTAACCCTTCTCTAGATAGTATTCTCCATAGCACCAGATCGCCTTCCTCGAGCTGTCGGTTGTGTACATGCCGCTGGTGATAACGCCGTAGAGCTTGGCGATATCGGGCATTCCGAACAGCTGCTTGGCACCTTCCCTCCTCGAGGAGGTCTAGGTCTTCACGCCGGAGCTGGTCCTGCGCGGCTTCGTCGAAGGTCTGGACCCGGAGCGAACCCATGGTGATTTCTGGAGGAAGGATTGCTTCAGCTCCGTACACCAGAAAGAAGGGTGTTTCTCCGGTTGACCGGTTTGGAGAAGTCCTGTTGGCCCATAGAGTGGGCGGAAGCTCTTCGATCTAGTTGGCTCCGTGTTTTTTCAAGCGCTCATAGGTGCGCGTTTTGAGTCCTTTAAGGATTTCAGCATTTGCTCTCTCGGCTTGGCCATTGCTGGCTGGGTGAGCTACGGAGGCGTAGCAAACTTGTATGCCGAGGTCTTCGCAATATCCTTGGAATGCGGAGCTTGTGAATTGAGTCCCATTATCAGTGATGATTTTGTTTGGGACTCCAAATCTGCTCACAATGGATTGCAGAAAGTTGATAGCAGATTGCTTGTTGATCGTCACAACTGGAGTCGCTTCCTGCCACTTGGTGAACTTGTCAATGGCGACATACAGGAACTTGTAACCTCCGACGGCTCTTGGGAAGGGTCCCAAGATGTCCATCCCCCACACGGCGAAGGGCCATGTAGGAGGTATCATTTGTAAGGGCTGAGCCGGTGTATGAATTTGCTTTGCATGAAATTGGCATTCTTCGCATTTCTTCACCAGATCAGTGGCATCCTTGAGTGCTGTAGGCCAGTAGAAGCCATGCCGAAAGGCTTTACCAACTAGCATGCGGGAAGACGCGTGGTTCCCACACTCGCCTCCATGGATTTCTAGGAGGAGCTTGCAGCCTTCTTCCCTTGTGATGCACCGCATTAGGATGCCATTGGCACCGCGTCGGTAGAGATCCCCTTCTACCAACGTGTATCTTTTAGCCAATCTGACTACCCGGTCAGCGGATACATCATCGTCAGGAAGGATGTTGTCTTTCAAGTAGCTCCGGATCTCCGAGATCCATGCATTGGAGCTAGCTTGAGCTTTTGAGTCTTGCGTGCTGGGTTGCTCGGAGCTCCCGGCAGCACCTACAACCCTTGATGGCTGCCATGGTAACAGGGCCATCAGAACCGTTAGCTTCGGGATGCTGATCTTGCCCCCTTCGCTCAGTTCGGCAGGCTGAGCTGTGGGTTTCGACAATCTCCGGACAAAAGTTCCGTCAGGAGCCGGAGCTCCGGTTGACGCTTTCGTCGAGAGTTCGTCGGCTTTAGCGTTGTGGGCACGCTGAACATGATGGAGGTCTAGGACTTCAAAGTCCTTCTGAAGCCTCTGGACTTCTAGGAGGTAAGCAGCTAGCTGGAGATTGTTGCAGGAACATTCACCCTTTACCTGCTTGATGATGAGCTGTGAATCTCCTTTGACCAGCAGTTGTCTGACACCATATGACAGTGCCACCTTTAGTCCGTAGATGAGTGCTTCATACTCCGCCATGTTGTTGGTCGCCTTGAAGTCAAGGTGTACCATGTATTTTACCTTCTCCCCAGTTGGTGCAAGGAGAAGGATTCTAGCTCCGGCCCCCTGCTTCTGCATGGAGCCGTCAAAGTAGAGGGTCCAGTGAGGCTTGGTGAAGGTTGGAGCTTGATGCTCCGTCTTCTGTTCACTGGGGCCCCCAGGGTTTGATGGATATGGAGTCCATTCCGCCACAAAATCTGCCAACGCTTGACTCTTGACTGCTTGTCTTGAAATAAATTCAAGATCAAATTCAGCCAATTCTGTTGCCCACTTTGCAATATTCCCAGTTGAATTGGGATTATGCAAGATTGCTCGAAGTGGATAGGAGGTCACCACCGAGACTTTGTGAGCTTGGAAATAATGTCGAAGCTTCCTAGAGGCAATAAGAACTGCATAGAGCAGCTTATGCACCTCTAGGTATCGAGTCTTGGCATCATGTAATACTTCACTGATGAAGTATACCGGGCGTTGAATGGTCTGGACCCTCCCGGAGGAGTCTGGAGCTTCCTCTTCATTGATCCGGACCCTCTCGGAGGGGTTCGGATTCTCGTCGGGGACCTTCGGGTTCTGGCTGGAGGAACCTGGAGCTTCTTCAGAATTGACCTGGACCCTCCCGGAGGGGTCTAGGTCTCTTGAAGCAACTTCTTGTGGGTTCGAATCTGGGAGCTGGGACCCAGACTCGCTTTCAGGAACCTCCGGACCCTCCCGAAGGGGTCTGGATTCCTGAGTGTGGGGTAGTTCCGGTCTCTCCGCAACCAGAACCATACTGACGACTTCGTCAGTAGCTGAAATGTAAAGCAACAAAGGCTCACCAGGGGTCGGAGCTACCATAATTGGTAGGGTGGTGAGGAACTGTTTCAGCTCCCGGAATGCCTTCTCTGCTTCTTCAGACCATTGGAATGGTCCGGACTTCCTCAATAACTTGAAGAAGGGGAGTGCCCGTTCCGCCAGTCTTGATATGAACCGGCTGAGGGCTGCTAGATATCCAGTTAACTTCTGGACATCTTTGATGCGGGTTGGTGGCCGCATGTCTTCAATGGCTTTTATCTTCGTCGGATTAGCTTCTATGCCCCGATGACTTACCAGGAAACCAAGAAGTTTTCCGGACCTAACCCCAAACACACACTTGTCTGGGTTTAGCTTTGTGCGGGTGGCCCGCAGCTTGTCGAAGACAGCCTTCAAGGTGTCTAGGAGTGACTCCTTGTTCTTGACCTTGACCACGATGTCATCGACGTACACTTCCACTATGTCTCTGATGAGTTCTTCAAAAGTTTTGTACATAGCTCGTACAAAAGTTGAAGCTGCATTCTTGAGACCAAACGGCATGGCTGTGTAACAGTACAATCCATCTACTGTGATGAATGAAGTATGCTCTTCATCCTCCCTAGACATCCTGATTTGGTGATACCCAGAATATGCATCTAGGAAACATAGTAATTCACACCCGGAGGTGGAATCCACTATCTGATCTATTCTAGGTAGTGGGAATGGATCTTTTGGACATGCCTTATTTAGTGTGGTGTAGTCGATGCACATCCGAAGCTTCCCGCCGGCCTTGGGCACAACGACTGGGTTCGCCAGCCATTTTGGATGGAAGACTTCTCAGATGAATCCGGCTTTGAGTAGCTTCTTCACTTCTTGTCGGATGAAGTTCTGCCGCTCTACAGATTGCTTCCGAGGCTTCTGATGCACAGGTCGGGCATCGAGGTAGATCTTCAGATTGTGCTCAATCACTTCCCTGGGGATCCCAGGCATTTGTGACGGTTGCCAAGCAAACACGTCAACGTTTGCCCGGAGGAAAGTGATGAGCGCGAGTTCCTATTTGTCGTTCAATCCTCCCAATATACGGGTGGTCTGAGCGGCATCGGAACCAATTTGGACGACTTTGACGGGAATGTCGGTGTCGCCGCTTGGCTGCACACGGGGTGCAGAGGTCGAGCCTCGTTGACGAATGCTCGGGGGTTTCGGAGCTTGCTCCTGTCTGGAGTCCTCCTCTTGCGCCGTGGTGAGTGCGTGGAGTTCCTCCAGAGCAGTTACTCCGGCAGTGCGATCTCCGCGGATCCGGAGAACGCCTACTGGTGTTGGAATCTTCAACACCAGGTATCCATAATGAGCAGCTGCCATGAATTTGTACAGGGCAGGTCTACCCAAGATGGCGTTGAACGGTAAGTTGATATGAGCGACGTCGAAGACCAACTTCTCGGTGCGATACTTCTCCCGGGTCCCGAAGGTAACGGGGAGAGTAATAGCTCCGAGTGGGGTAATGGCCCCCGGACCTACTCCGGAGAAAGGTCGAGAGGGCTGGAGATCCGAAGGTCGGAGCTGAAGCTTAGTGAAAGCTTCGAAGCTGATGAGGTTAAGCCCCGAACCTCCATCTACCATGACGTGGTGGAGCTGGATGTTGTTCATGGTGGGAGATACCATCAAGGGTAACTGTCCTGCTCCAACCATGCTCCGGGGACAATCCGAAGCATCAAAAGTGATGGCTGTGTCCATCCACTTTCGATGAGGCTCCGGCCGGACTGTAGGAACTACAGCGGCCATATCTCGACACATAGTCTTGATGACGCGCCGAGAGGTGATATCCCATGATCCACCAAAAATGGTGTTCATGGTTTTCCGATGCTCGTTGTCGCAAACGTCAGAATCATCGTCGACGGAGGTGTAGACGGCTTTCAGGACCTTTTTAGGATCCTGGAACCCTAACTCCTCTTCAGCCGGAGCTTCGTTGGCCTTTTGCTTTCCTTCCCTCTGTCGGAAAGGAGATTCTTCCCGGCGCTTGCTGTAGCGCTCGGCAAGGTTTTGGACCTCTCGGCAGTCTTCCAAACTGTGGTTGCCCGTCTTGTGAATGGGACACCACACTTTGGGTTTGCCACCGTCTTCGGAAGATGGTCGAGGTCGCTTCTCGGGGCGTGGCCCCCAGCCACCCAGAGCTGCAGCTGCTGCAACATTGGATGTGCCGGCCGACGGCTTCTTCTTGCCGTTGGTCTTCTTTTTCTTCTTGCCACTCCCGGAGGTAGTGGCTTCTTCCTTGGAGGATTTCTTGTGATCCTCCGTGGCTGGTTTGGAGTGCATCTCACGGCCCTCTGCAGCTCTGGCACATTTGTCCGCCAGGCTGAAGAGTTCCATGACGCTGGTGATCTCCTTGATCGCCAGCTTCTACAACATCTTCTTGTCCCGTACGCCCTGTCTGAATGCCACAATGATAGATGCGCTAGAGATAGAAGGGATAGTGTTGCGTACCTGAGAGAACCTCTAGATGAAGGACCGCAAAGATTCTCCCCCTTTTTGCACTACCGCAAAAAGGTCCAGTTCAGTGCCTGGTCGAGTGTATGAACTCCCGAAGTTGGCAGTGAACTGTAGGCACAGCTCCTCCCAACTGTTGATAGAGTTGGGTGGAAGGCTCATAAACCAGGACCTGGCGGTCCCAGTTAAGGCCACTGGAAAGTAATTGGCCATCACGACCTCATTTCCTCCAGCTGCCAAGATTGCAGTGGAGTATATTTGAAGGAATTTGGCGGGGTTGACAGTCCCGTCGAATTTTTCCGGCAGGTGAGGGCGGAACTTCTGTGGCCATCTAACCATGCGCAGGTGCATGGCTAGGGCGGAACAGCCTCCTCCTACTCCTTCAAGAGTAGAAAGGTCCTGAGCTTCCCGTCTTACACGGGCACGCTCAATATGGACACGGCCATCCTGCTGGCGGTATCGGCGATCAAGCTCCGCCCGAAGGTCGTGAGTCGAAAGCCTGGATACCGTATGAGCGTGTCGAGCCCTGGAGGGTAACGACGTCACTTGTTGTGATGCAGCACGTCTCCTGCTGTTAGAGACATGCGGACCAAGTCTTCCAGACAAAGTCCACCGCTGCGACGGGGCTCTTATGAAGAAGGAGGACCCTGGTTGTTGAGGCGTTCGGCCGCTGCTGCGACCAAATGCTCCACATCGGCCCTCCACTGCTCCAGTGCATCTCGAGATGCATCCGGAGGTGGTGGACGTTGGAGAAGAGCATGCGCTGCATGGAGCGTGTGTTCCGGGTTGTCATGACTCGCCGACGCAGTAAGTGACGCCGTCGCACCATCACGTTGCCCAGCACGATTTGCTGGAGAAGATGGTGGTGGTGGGAATGTGGCTCCTGCTGGTGCTGAGGCTCCTGCTGGTGGCTGCCTGTTGGAGGGATTGCCCCCAACAACCTGAGCAGCAGGTTGGCCGTTGGATGATCCAACAGCGGAGTTCACCATTCTCGAAAATCTCAGGCGCCCCTACCTGGCGCGCCAACTGTCGGCGGTTGAGAACCGGCAGATCTCCCTACACTGCTAAAGTGATAGGTGAGTTGATGTTCGGTGTGGGCGCGCGGAGATTCAAGAAGGTGAATTGGAGTTTGGCACAAGAGACACAAGAATTTACGTGGTTCGGGCCGCCTGAGCGTAATACCCTACTCCACGGGTGTGTTGGTGTTGTATTAGCAGTAAGAGCTTGTCACGAGTGTATGGAGTGCGTGAGCTCCTTCGTGAACCTCTCTGAGTGTATCGTCGGCTTGTCCTTTTATAGTACAAGGACAGGTTGTTACAAGTTAGCCTGACCCGACATGTGGCCCCGGCGGTTACTGGTATTGATACACGATTAATTGCTCTTAATGATCCTGTAACGGACTTTGACAGCACCGTTACTAGTGTTAAGATTGTCCGATTAAGTGTCATTAATATGGTATTAATGGCACTTAATCGGGTCTTGAAGTCCTTGTCTCTCCTTTGAAGATCCGGAGCCGTTACAAGGTCTTCCGGAGGTTAGAAGCTGGAAGGTCCGACGATTTGACATGTGGCAGCTCCGGAGCTTGCTGTGGGAAGCAGGTAGCTCCGGGGCTATCAGACACGTGTCAGTTCTGGAGCCTCTCTCGGTCTGGGGTTAAGTCCGGAGGTGCCGTTTCGGTACGTGGCCCGGAGCTTCCCCCTTGTGGGTGGTAGCTCCAGGTTAGTTGTACACATGGCGACCCAGGGATTAACCATGTTGGAGAAGCGGGTCCGGTCATGTCTGACAAGTGGGCCTCCGAAGGTCTTCAAACCAAGTAGATGGCTTTCCTTTGAGATCTTTCTAACCTCAAGGGGTGTACGGTTTTTAGGGTACCGACATCCACCCACACAACCGGAATAGTCCGGCCAACCAAGGTTTGACGATTCTATTAAGTGTGCAGGGAATTCAAAAGGCCTATTCACCCCCCTCTAGGCCACATTCAATTGGTATCAGAGCAAGGTTCTCGACTAACGAGACTCCTCAAAGAGATCAATGGCCTCTGAGAAGAACAACGATATCTCGAAGATGAACATTAATGAGGAGGACAAGAAACTAAAACTTTTGATGTGCTGAAAGAGAGCCCACACGATGATGAAGAAGTGCGACAATTAAAGGCACTTCTGAGAAAGAAACTGCTAGGACAAAAGGGAAAATAAGAAGACAACGGGGAGTGGTCATCACGACTACTCCCGACAGCCTTACAACTACAACCGTCTCAATTCCAACAACCATTATCTTTCCATCCCTATGGGAAAACCTCCACAGTTTGATAGAAGCGATTATACAATGTGGAAGTACAACATGAAGATGCATCTAATATCCCTAAATCCTAGTCTGTGGCACATTGTCTGCACTAGCATAGACATCCTAGACACAGATGAAGAACTCACCCTAGAACAAGAACAAGAGATTCACAGAAATGCACAAGCCGTTGCTGTGATCACAACATCACTAAGAAGAGAGGAATTCACCAAGATTGATGGCTTAGAAAGTGTAAAGGAAATATGGGATACACTCAAGACAGCTCACGAAGGAAATAGATCGGTTCGTGAAGCAAAAATCGAAATGCTTGAAGGAGAGTTGGGGAGATTCGCTATTGAAGAAGGCAAATCACCTCAAGACATGTACAAACGGATGAAGGCACTCATCAACAAAATACGTGCCTATGGAAGTAAGAAATGGACGAATCACGAGGTAGTCAAGAGAATGATTAGAGCCTTCATGCCAAGAAATGTCACACTTTGCTCAATGATTAGAGAAAGCCCTGAGTTTCACAAAATGACTCCCGATGAGTTGTTGGGAAAGATCATAAATCATGAAATGATGGAGAAAGAGGCACAATACGTCAAAGACTTGGCCGAACTCACTTCCTCCAAAAAATAGGAGGTTGCTCTCAAAGCAACATGCCGACCCAAACTCAAAGATGCTCGTGAAGATCAAGACGATGGGCATACAAGTGACGAGAGCACCGATCTTGATGATGAAGAAATGGTACTCTTTATCAAGAAGTTCAAGCGAATGATGAAAAGAAGACACGGCAACAACTTAAATGAAGGCAAAAACAAGGATAAAGGAAAATCCAAGGCTCGACGCACTTGCTACAACTGTGGAGAGTATGGTCACTTCATGGTGGACTGCCCTTATGAAGAAAAAAAAAGAAGAAGGAAACAAGACCTCAAGAAAAGAAAAATTTCAGAAAAAGAAGACAAATTCATCAAGCTCACATTGGCAAGGAGTGGGACTCAAACGACGAGTCCTCCTCCGATGAAGAAGAAGAGATGGCCACTATCGCAATCAAGAAACCTACTATGAAGGCCACACTCTTTCCAAACATGGGAGGATGGGACATGAACAACCACACTTGCCTTATGGCTAAGGAAGGCAAGAAAAAGGTACCGCTTACTCCTCCTACGCTAAATTCCTCTATTGATGACTTTGACAGCTCTAGTGATAATGAAGAAATGTTTAGAGGATTAAGTAAAATTGCTCTATAGAAAATGGAAATGTTGTCGAACGAAATTTTTGAAAAGGAAGAACTTCTTGACCGACAAGAAGATATGCTCATCCGTGAAAGGAAGAGATATCAAGAAGTTGAAAAGCTTCTCGAGCTTGAAAGAGAGAAGAATGAGTGGTTTGAAGTTGAGCTAGCCTTGAGTAAGGAAACTTACTCAAAGCTAGAAGACTCGCATATTGCAATCAAGGAAGAAATTGCTAACTTGTCAAAAGCTAACAAGATCCTTGAGGTGCAAGTTGAGTCGCTCAAGCAAAGTGACTCTTCATTCTCCAAGAGCTCTTCCTCCAAAGATATAAGTTCGACAACAATCGGAACTTGCACTTGCTCTAGTAAGAAGAATATTATTTCTAATACTTCAACTTCTCATAATATGCATGCCCCTCCAAGCGGCATCTTTGATAAGGAGAAGATCAAATATGCACGCATTGCATATATGGTCACTAGACCTCCTAATGTCAAAGATGGCCTTGGTTTTGATAAGAACAAACACATGTCTACTTCCAATCATGCTAAGAATAGAATTATCTTTGTTAAAGAAAAATCCCATGAATCTGAACCACAAATATTGTTTCATACATTTAACGCTTCTTATGTTCTTATGAAAGCCAAATATGGAGAAGTCATTGCCAAATATACAGGGCCACGCCACAAGAACTTGAAAACTTGTGTGTGGGTGCCCAAGACTCTTGTGACTAACCTGAGAGGACCCAAGCAAGCTTGGGTACCTAAAACCAAGGAATAATCCTTTTGCAGACTTACTCCTCCGGTGGAACAAAATGAGTACTTGATAGCGGATGCACAAATCACATGACTGGAGAGAGAGGTATGTTTATAGAGTACGAGTACAATAAGGATCCAGGTGAAGGCATATACTTCGGAGACAACAGCCAAGGAAAGGTCCTTGGTAGCGGTAACATTGAAATATCCTCTCAACATACCTTATCAAATGTTTTACATGTATATTCTCTAGATTATAACCTTTTGTCAATATCCCAACTATGAGACAAAGGTTACAACTCTTTATTCACTAATGAGGGTGTGACTGTTTTTAGAAGAAGCGATGGCTCGATTGCATTCAAGGGAATGTTGAAGGGCAAGCTTTATCTAGCTGACTTCAACAAAGATAAAGCCGAACTCAACACTTGCTTGGTTGCTAAGACCAACATGGGATGGCTGTGGCATAGACGGCTAGCCCATGTTGGGATGAGAAATCTGCAAAAACTTCTAAAAGGTGGTCACATCCGTGGTCTTAAGGATGTGGTTTTTGAAAAAGATAGGCGTGCAGTGCTTGTCAAGCAGGAAAACAAGTCGGAGCACCACACCCCGCCAAGAATGTGATGACTACCGCAAGACCGCTGGAACTTCTCCACATGGATCTCTTTGGTCCAGTTTCGTACATCAGCATCAGCGGTAACAAATATGGTTTAGTAATTGTTGATGATTTTTCAAGATTTACCTGAGTATTTTTCTTGTATGATAAATCAGAAACTCAGGAGATCTTCAAGAAGTTCTTGAAAAGAGCTCAGAACGAATTCTCATCAACCATAAAGAACATTAGTAGTGACAACGGGACATAATTCAAGAACCTCCAAGTTGAAGAGTTTCTCGATGAAGAAGGGATAAAGCATGAATTCTCGGCACCCTACTCCCCTCAACAAAATGGAGTGGCCGAAAAGAAGAACAGAACATTAATCAAAATGGCGAGAACTATGTTGGATGAATACAAGACATCAGATCGATTTTGGGCAGAAGCGGTGAACACCACTTGCCATGCCACGAATCGACTGTATCTCCATCGACTACTCAAGAAAACTCCATATGAGCTCCTTACCGGTAAAAAGCCTAATGTTTCTTATTTTAAAGTTTTTGGTTGCAAATGTTTTATTCTGAACAAGAAACAGAGGGCCTCGAAGTTCGCTTCAAAGTCCGATGAAGGATTCTTGCTCGGTTATGAGTCGAATGCCTACGCCTATCGTGTCTTCAACAAGGTGTCCGACCTTGTCGAAGTAGCACATGACGTAGTGTTCGATGAATCTAACGGCTCACAAGCGGAGCAAGTTGATAAGTGTGTGCTAGATAGAGAGGAAGGTCCATATGAAGCACTGAAGAAAATGGAACTTGGTGATATCTTACCACAAGAGCAAACATTCGACTCAAATGCACAAGATGAACCTCAACACGGAGGCAATGATCAAGGGGGAGCTCTTGCACAAGATCAAGAGGAGGAAGATCAAGAAGATCAGGACAATCATGGAAACAATGATCTAGGGGGATACAATACACCTGAAGATAATGAAAACAAGCAACTACACAAGTTCCACACCCAAGAGTACACCAGAGCGTGCAAAGAGACCACCCTGTCAACAATATCATCAGAGATATTGCTAAGGGAGTAACTACTAGATCTCAAATTGCAAATTTCTGTGAATCCTATTCTTTTGTGTCTTTTCTAGAACCATACAGGGTAGAAGAAGCCTTAAGGGATCCAGACTGGGTGATTACAATGCAAGAGGAGCTAAACAACTTCAAGAGAAATGAAGTATGGGAGCTGGTGGAGAGACCAAAGGCGAACATAGTTGGAACCAAATGGGTCTTTCGGAACAAGCAAGATGAACATGGAGTAGTAACAAGAAATAAGGCAAGACTGGTGGCCAAAGGTTATTCTCAGGTCGAAGGTTTGGACTTCAATGAAACTTTCGCTCCTGTAGCTAGACTTGAGTCCATTCGTATTTTATTGGCATATGCTACTCACCATAATTTTAAGCTGTATCAAATGGACGTCAAGAGCGCTTTCTTAAACGGCCCAATCAAGGAGGAAGTTTATGTGGAGCAGCCACTAGGATTCAAAGACCAGAAATATCCCAACCATGTCTACAAACTGCTTAAGGCTCTCTATGGCCTCAAACAAGCTCCTCAAGCTTGGTATGAGTGTCTTAGAGATTTTCTAATTCAGAATGGATTCAAAATTGGTAAAGCTGACTATACACTTTTCACTAAACATTGTGATGATGATTTATTTGTATGTCACATTTACGTTGATGACATTATCTTTGGATCCACTAACAAATCCTTCTATGAAGAATTTAGCAAAATTATGACAGATAGGTTCGAGATGTCAATGATGGGCGAATTAAAGTTCTTCTTGGGATTCCAAGTGAAGAAACTAAGAAAAGGTACATTTATAAGCCAAACCAAATATACACAAGACATTCTCAAGAAATTCAATATGGACAAAGCCAAGCCCATCAAGACACCCATGGCCACTAATGGACACCTCGACCTCAATGAAGATGGTCCAAATGTGGACCAAAAGGTATATCGGTCCATGATTGGCTCCTTACTTTATTTATGTGCATCTAGGCCAGATATTATGCTTAGTGTTTGCTTGTGTGCAAGGTTTCAAGCTGCACCTAAAGCGTGTCACTTAGTTGCGGTAAAAAGAATCCAAAGGTACCTTGTGCACACAACCAACTTGGGCCTTTGGTATCCCAAAGGATCCAAATTTAACTTGATAGGGTATTCCGATGCCAACTATGCAGGATGCAAAGTCGATAGAAAGAGCACGTCAGGGACTTGTCAGTTTCTTCGTAGGTCCCTGGTCTCTTGGTCATCTAAAAAGCAAAACTCCATTGCCCTTTCCACAGCAGAAGCAGAATATATTGCAGCCGGTAGCTGTTGCGCCCAATTACTTTGGATGCGACAAACACTTAGGGACTACGGCTACAATCTTAACCATATCCCACTTCTATGTGATAATGAAAGTGCTATAAAAATTGCACACAACCCAGTAGAGCACTCAAGGACTAAGCACATAGATATTCGTCATCATTTTCTTAGAGATCATTCATTAAAAGGTGACATTGCTATTTCACATGTTATAACTGAAAAACAACTTGCGGATATTTTTACCAAACCATTGGATGAGAAAAGGTTTTGTGAACTTAGGAATGAACTTAATATTCTTGACTCTTGAAATGTGGCTTGAAACATTGCACACATGGTTGAAACTTCAAATGTTACATTTTATTGCTAAAACTGCCCCTCACCTCTTTTTCTCCTAAGAAAACTAATTTTTAATGAAGAAATCTTGGAGTTTATGACCATTTTTTTGTGTTGATTGCTTTCTGGTCATAATTACCAAGATTATTTGCAAAACTTGTCCTTGGATCACCTTTAGTTATCTCTAAATACTCAGTTTTTCCAGGGACACCGGACTAGTCTGGTTTGCCACCGAACTAGTCCGGACAGTCCCTCCTTCTAGGTTTTCCAGGGGCACCGGACTAGTTTGTCCTCTGATCGGACTAGTCCGATCGGCCGCGTATATAAGCAGCTGGCCGGCCCAAAACCGTTTCAAACCTCCCTCCACTTTCAGTTGAACCCTCACCTCTCAAACCCTAGCCCCCAAAAGTGATTTTCGAGTTGAGCCCTCAAAATCCAAGCTTTCTCCGTGGGAAATCCTCCCCTCGATGAGTTGATACTCCACTCCAAACTCATTCGGACAGATTCGTGCTCCTTCAACGCGAATCTTCAAATCTCGGTAAATTTCTCCCTAAAGTCAAACTCTCAACTTTTCTAGTTCTAGCCTATTTCTCTTGATTCCAAGGAAGTACATTAGCTTCAGAGATGTATTCCTTTCACCTTCATGCTCCTTTGCATCCTTAGATAGAAGTTGTGATTCTAGTCTTATTAGGGTTCTTGTGCCAGGCCGGACTAGTCCGGCTCCCAGATACGGACTAGTCCGGTGCACCAGACAAGTCCGCACTCTAAAACCGGACAAGTCCGGTCTCTGACATTTGAATCCTCACATCTCCTTCATTCTTAGTTCATTCTCATCTAAATCATGAACTCCTTGTGAGGCACGATGTCTTCAAGCTCAGATGACAGCTCCTTCCGTGTTGATGAAGAAGTTGAATGCGAAAAAGTGAAGAGAGCCAAGGAGAGGTACATGAAGAAAAGGCATGATGTAAATGTGCACTCTCCACCCTCCGACGACAACTTGCCCAAGAAAAGGAGGGTGGTTGTGAAGAAGGTCCAAGGAAAGGCTAGCGAGAGCTCCTCAGGGCCAAAGAGGACTCTCAACAAAGGAAAAGGGCTTGCTAGTGGTCCCATTGGACCCCTGAAAATGAAGAACCCAAGTCACCGCAACAGGCAGCGCTCAAGTAAGGATTTCACCAGAAAAGGGAGTGAGTTTGCCGATAGCTTCAGGCAGGTTAATGTGTATGATCAACCTCGGCAATGCTCAGACCCAAGATTTTGGAGCAACTTTCATGCCGACTACTACGAGCATGTGTACATGAAGATGAAGAATCCCGTTGTGAAGAGTCAATGGGTGAACATTGGGTACATGCAGTCGAAGAAATATCCTGCCTTCCGTGAGGTGGTTGAGTCCCTGGAGAGGCACGGACTGAAGGAACTGTTTTCCTTTGGGAATGACAGGAACAATGAGGTCATCACCCAATTCTACTCTACCCTATACTTTGCTCGTGGTGATGGAGACAGCCTTACTTGGATGACTCATGGTTCCAAGTATAGTGTTACTTATGATGAGTTTGCAAGAATCCTCCACCTTGAACACACTTTGGATCATGATCTTGTCATCCACAATTTGCAACCCTTGGAGAAGGATGAGCTCAATTTTCTCTATGACACAAGGATGCCTTATGTCCCTCCCAATATCAATTATTTGAAGCCCTTCTATGTGGTCCTCAACAGAATTTTGAGGAAGACAATAGCCCCGAAAGATGGAGATGCGAGGACTATTCAAGGAACTTTGAGGACCCTAATGAAGGTCATTGGTGGGAGGAGACCGTTCAATGTCTTTGAATACATCTACAATGACATTGCGAACATCTCAATCACTCCAAACAGATCTTGCGGGTATGCCCCGTACATCATGTTCATGATTGAGAAGGTGACTGGACTTGAGTTCGTCAAGGATGTTCACCATACGGGGTTGAAACCGCAAAAGCCCACCGAGTACACTCTACCTTCGGCTCCTGATGCACCTCCCTCCCCTGAAGCTGAGAGGAGGACTAAACAAACTCAGGATGTGAATGTCACAAGATCTTCAGCTGCTCCTCCTAGCTTGGCACCTGCCCATGAACCCACCGGTGGTGTGCTCAAAATGCTCACCTCTATCTTTGCCTGTTGTCACAAGATTGAAGTCAGGCAAAAGAAGCATCAGCAATATGTCAATGCCAACATCAAAGCTATCTGTGACAAGCCGGAGATTGAGCCGGTGGGATCCCCGCCCGCCTTCGAGGACTCCGAGAGAGAGTCGGCTCCGGCGAATGATGATGATGGTGGTGAAGATGAAGACCGGACTGAGACTGAGGAAGAGAGTGGCGATGAGTGATTCCCCTCAATTTTTCCCTTTTTGGTGCCTTGATGCCAAAGGGGGAGAGATTGAGACTAGTAGTTTGAGACCATCTCTAGTTGGTGTCTTTATGTTTTTGTGAACAAGGACATGTACTTATTTTTAAAACCTTGTAATGCACTATTTCTTCTCTTATCTATGATGCTTATTGTTGCTTGAATGATTATCTCTATGCTCATTATTGATTACCTTTACTTCATCACACCTTGTTAATCACACACCTGTTAGGTACCCCACCATAAGGTGTGTGCATATGTGAGAAGCTTTTTGTGGACTTATCATTATTCTCATATGTGCACACCTTATGAAAATCAAGATTTTATTCTCAATTGTGATATCTCAAATGGTTGTCATCAATCACCAAAAAGGGGGAGATTGTAAGTGCATCTAGGATATCCCTTGTGGGTTTTGGCTAATTGATGACAAACATATGAGATCCTAATGAATCCACTGAGATGATTGCAGGACAAACGAGTGAAACAGCTCGGTGCACACAAAAAGGTGAAAAATGAAGTGGTGTTCAAAGAAAGATACTTTGATGAAGCTTGGAAGACTAAATTAGATTTTGAATGTATAGGGAGTGTATGAAAGACACACTCCAAGAGCTCACAACTTTGCGCGAGGGTAAGGGATTAAAAGTAACCTAACTTTCACAAAGCACCGGACTAGTCCGATCATGGACCGGACTAGTCCGTTCATCTTTCTGGAATTCCACTTATTGGGAGACCGGACTAGTCCGTGCATCCACCAGACTAGTCCGTTGATGTTTCTGGAGTCTCTCTTATTGAGGGACCGGACTAGTCTGTTGTACCACCGAACTAGTCCGTTGAACTTTCTGGAGTCTCCCATATGTGGAGATCGGACTAGTCCGCGGACTAGTCTGTTGAACTTTCTGGAGTTCACCTTCACACAGCACTGGACTAGTCCGAGCTTGGACCGGACTAGTCCGGCAGACTTTCTGGACTTCAAAATGCACTGAGACCGGACAAGTCTGGACTTGCATCGGACTAGGGTTTTTCAACGGCTACCTTTTGGAAACCCTATAAATAGAGAGTCCACAGCTTTCCTATTAACATACACGTCGGATACTGATCAAAGAACAAACCCTAGCGCTGCCACTTCGTCCCAAGAGCCCAAAACACATCTCCCCACACATCTAAAGTGCAAAAAGAGTGAAATCAATTGAACACTTGGATTCGGGATTGGGAGATCATCGTTCTTTCATCGCAAGCTCTTGGGGTTTGATCTTTCTACACTCATACTCTGCATTGTAATACTTTTGAGTGTATTTCATCACTTATTTCATTGTAATTCTCGTGGGAGCTCTCAACGTGTGAGGTTGACCCACAAACTTGGTGATTACCCGTGATAGTAGAATCAAGTCGGCCTTCGTGGTGACTTGAAGAGGGAAAGGGTTGGAGACCTGGCTCTTTGTGAGCTTCCTCAACAAGGACGTAGATCTCGTGGTGAGATCGAACCTCGGGAAAAATTCTTGTGTCTTGCGCCTCATTTCATTTAAATTTTGATCATTAGATCACTAGAGTGCTAAAACATCAACCTAAGGCAATTATAAGTTTTACCTGCATTCTTATATTAATCTCAAATAAAAATATCAGTTGTTATCATTTCCGCTGCTAAAGAAATTTAGATTCCCAAACAACACTTGATCAACACACATATTTTTAGCACACTGGACAAGTCCGCCCACACAACTGAACTAGTCCGGCCAACCAAGGTTTGACGATTCTATTAAGTGTGCAGGGAATTCAAAAGGCCTATTCACCCCCCTCTAGGCCACATTCAGGTGCAACTTTGGAGTTTCACCTCAAGAAGTTTCAACACGGCATCGACGTCGAAGGTGACGACTTGACTCTGCCAGCAGCTTTTCTCCCTCTGAACATGGAGGTGGAGACCAACAGGGAGCTCCAACGGACGATGCTGGTGCTTGACAACCTTGGTGTCATTGAGAGGCGTTCGATCACCGAATTGGTGATCTTCGGAGCTTCCGAGGGAGGTCCCCCTTCTGTCTTGGAACAGAGAGGTTGAAGTCGTGGTCAAGGGTAAAGAGTTGGCCGAGCCCTCGAGCCGCAAGAGGAAGATGAAGCATGCCGACGGGAGGTCTGTCAGGCTTGCTTCTTCCGCGGCGGCTCCTTATCCTCGGAGGGGGATGTCTTAAACGGTGGCATCTACTCCAGCAGCGACATCTTCCTGGGGTGCTAGCTCCGGCCATGTGAGTCCAGTACCAGGGCCAGCTCAGGGCTCTCGGTCCGAAGGTCCTTCTCGGTCGAGGGGGGCCTCGACCAAGGCAAGCCGATAGCAGCAGCAAGCTCCGGGGGACCTTCCAGAACTACCACGCCAGTGGCAGCTGGGGCCAGTCCAGAGCATCCGGAAAAGAGGTTTCGTGCTAATTGGTGCGGAAGCCTTCCGAGGTATTTTTTGATTTTTTACCTCAATCAGTTGTTTTATTGTTATAACTATATTTTGAGTTTCTTCATCCTTCATCCACAACGTGTTTAAGAAAAGGGCTGAAGCTCCGGTTCCTGCAGCAGCAGTCGAGGCTGTGCAGGCGGAGGCTCCGGCTCCAATTCCAGCGCCGCCCCAAGAGGTGGCTGAGGCTGCGGCAGCTTCAGCGCCGACTGTTGTGGTCTTGGACCTTGACACATCCCCAGAAGCTCTCGTGGTAGCACCGGACAACGGGAATGAAGATGTTCCAGCGGCACCAACCCCGGAGGTTGAAGCTCCGGGCTTGGATGCTGAAATGATGGATGCTCCGACCTCAGAGCCGGAGGTAGCTGCAATTCCGGCCCTAGAGCCAGATTTTGTTGAAGCCCCGACAGTCGAGCCGATGGTTGATGAAGTCCCGGCGATGGAGTCGGGTGTTGATTAAGTTCCGACGCTTGAGCCGGCCATCGAGGAAGTTCCGGCAATGGAGCCGGTTGCTGCAGAAGTTCTGGCTGTAGAACCGGTCGTCGAAGAGGTTCTGGCATCCGAGCCAGTTGCTACGGAGGTGTCGGCGCCTGAGCCCATGATGGTCGAAGTGCCAACACCTGAGCTAGTGGTGGAGGAGGCGCCTGCGTCGGAGCCGGAAGTAGCTTCTGCTCCGACCGAACCTTCAACACCTGCTCTGGAAGTGGTGATCCCGGAGGTGCCCGCTGCTGAGCCAGGGTGCCAAGATGAAGCTGTTGGCCCCCCGCCTGAGGGTCCAGTTGTTGATGACCTGGCGGCGGGACCTTCGGAGCCAATTCCAGAGGTCGGAACTTCTGCTGCAGGACCTTCCTCAGCCGCGGCCGAGGCTATCCCGGAGGACGGCCCTAGTGCTGTGGAAGCTCAGGGGACCGCTCTTATAGAGTGGGACCCAATTTTTGTCACTGAAGACCCGCTGCAGCCAGCAGAGAGGACCCCGACAGGTCCGGACCTGATCCCCCTATCGTTGTCTATTGACAACGCCTACTCCAGTCTTCGCCAGGTCTAGCTGGCTTTCTACCACGACAGCAAGGCCCTCGAGGAGGAGCGCCAAACCCTTAGGAGGTGGCGCAACTGGCTCCAATTCGAGACCAAGCTGGCGCAGTCGAGGCTGGCTGACGACAAGGAGTGGGTGCAGAGGGAGAAAGTCCGCCTGGAATACTGGGGTAAACTGCTGGATGAGAGGGAAAGCATGACGCGATCCCTCAACAACCAGTCCCGGGCCATCTACGAGTAGGATAAAGCTGCTAATAGCGCAACAGATGATTGCCAGGAGAGGCTCGATGCCATCCACGCTAGTCTCGTCAAGCGCCGGGAGGCTCTTGAGGCGCGGGAGAGAAAGCTCGAAGATGAAGAGCTAAAACTCCTGGAGCTGCGGGACGATGTCGTGAGGAGGGAGGAAGAGCATGTCCAAAAGACAGCTTTGGCTGACAAGAGCCTCGAAGAGCGCACCAAGAAATTGGAGGAGCGTTGCGAGGAAGAGGAGAAGAAGGCATGGGAGCGAGGGCAAGATCTCTACAAGCAGGAGAATGCCGTTGCTGCTAGGGAGAAGAAAGTGTGGGGCCAAGAGAAGGATCTGGTAAACTGCCAGAATGAGATCCACCTCCGGGAAGAAGAGCTCAGTAAACTCAAAAGGCAGGTCGCTGAAAAGATTCAGCAGAATGCCAAAGAGGTGGAGCGTCTTGCTCGGGAGAACTCGGAGCTTGCAGCGGCCAAAAGATCCTTGGAGGAGATGCGAAGCACAAGGGCTGTTGATTCCCAACAAGTTTGGGACTTCCTGGGCAAATGCAACGACGCGCTGACGCCAATGGGCTTTAGTCCTGTGCGTCCAAATGATCCGGAGCCTGAGTTGGACCAGGCATTGGAGGCGCTGAGTTCAGCAGGCAACAAGCTCACCAAGATGGGTGATGTCATCGCAGACCAGCTGGAAACTAAGGGACAGTCCCTGGCAAAGAACGTCGCAGAGTTCGTGTTGACGTGCTACACCAGCCAAGACCCTCAATTCCCTCTGGACCCAGTGCTTGAAGGCCCCATCGAAGGAGAGGGTGAAGCCGCCCGAGCCAATGTGTCGGAGGTTGCCCAGAAGGTCGCCCAGTTCTTCCACAGGGTCTAGGACCATCTCTTTGTAGCTCCCGCTTGTATTCTCTCTTCTTCTTCTCCAATTTTGTAATCTCTTGTCTCCAGATGAATGAAATCCAATGTGAATTTCATTTTTTGTCTTCAACACCTTTGTCTCACTTGGCCCCCTGGTAGATGTACACAATTTGATTGTGAACATGTACAAAGAGGGTGTAACAGTTGTTGAAGACTTGCGTGCTTCGAACTTGTAGAATGTAGGTCCGAAGTCTTCGATAGTGTAGGCCCCCTAAGGTTGTCGGAGCTTAGTGGCTTCGACATTGACCATCGTCAGAGCTTAGTAGCTCCGACAGTAGTCTCCATCAACGCGTAGAGCATCGACGGTTAGCCCTCTGGGGTGTCGGAGCTTGGAAGCTCCGGCAGTGACCCCTATCAACACGTGGTGTATCGACAGCAGACTCTACTATAGAGTCTTTCCACCATCTTTTCTTCACGTTGATGGATTGCCCTCTAGCTTTACCGGAGCTGAGTAGCTCCAGTGACGCTCGATATCAATGTTTGAACATCGACCACAAGCCGCCTAGAGGATGTCGGAGCGTTGGCAGCTCCGGCTTCATTCACCATCATCATGAAATATTTATTTTTCCTGCACACTGAAGTCAAGAAAAACAGTAAAATCCGTTTCCTATCTATAACTTCATTGCGAATTACTATTCCCGAGAAAGTTTTAGGTCGAACACAATTCTAAATACAATCAAGAGTGTCGTCTTGTTTCCTTTAGGTCCGATCGTTTCTGGACTCGCCTTACTTCGGCCTGCCGGGGTGTAGGTAGAGTGGCGTACTTAGGGTGCATGACCAGGCTATGTCGATAGCACACTCTGGCCCTAGATTGGCTTGGCGACATTCAGACGAGTAGACCATCAACAATGTTTGGACCCGGAAGAATAGACAATGCAACTCGAATTGTACATGAATTGGTCGAGCTAAAGTTTCTTAAGAACTACACAATTTTTGTTATAGACAAGAAAGAGAAAAATAAAAAATATTGAGCCTGTACAAAGTAAATGCACGTGGAGTCTGTTTTCACACAATGATGTCTTTTATTATAGGTCCGGGGTACAGGGGAAACAAGTACACTCTTAGGGTACGGAACTAGGCTAAGTGTGTTTCGTTTCTCGTTTGACCCAATGTAGCTAGCTACACTTTTAGTTCTGAGAATGTGACAAGTGTTGCATGGACGTTGCGGACCTAACGGGGTAGGTTCGGCTGCCCTCCCGGAGGAGCTACCCAACTCTGTACAATGACTCTATAACATACATCACATGTAATTACAGACTCACCTGTGTGATATTAAGCGTTGAACTTACGGAGGTGCTCAATGTTCCAAGGATTAGGGAGAGGTGTCCCATCCTCGCTTGCCAAGCGAACGCATCCAGGACGGGATACTGTGATCACTCGGAAGGGTCCTTCCCAACTGGGGGAAAGTTTGTTTAACCCTTCTCTGGATTGTATTCTCTGTAGCACTAGATCGCCTTCCTCGAGCTGTCGGCTGTGAACATGCCTTTGGTGGTAGCGCCGAAGAGCTTGGCGGTATCGGGCATTTCGAAACGTTGCTTGGCACCTTCCCTCTTCAAGGAGGTCAAGGTCTTCACGCCGGAGCTGGTCCTGCATGGCTTCGTCGAAGGTCTGGACCCAGAGTGACCCCAAGGTGATTTCCTGAGGAAGGACGGCTTCAACTTCGTACACCAAAAAGAAGGGTGTCTCTCCAGTTGACTGGTTTGGAGTTGTCCTGTTGGCCCATAGAGTGGGTGGAAGCTCTTCGATCCAGTTGGCTCCATATTTTTTCAGGCGCTCATAAGTGCGCGTCTTGAGTCCTTTCAGGATTTCTGCATTTGCTTTCTCGGCTTGGCCATTGCTTGCTGGGTGAGCTACGGAAGCGTAGCTAACTTGGATGCCGAGGTCTCCACAGTATCCTTGGAAAGCAGAGCTTGTGAATTGGGTCCCATTATCTGTTATGAGTTTGTTCGGGACTCCAAATCTACATACGATGGACTGCAGGAAGTTGATAGCTGATTGCTTGTTTATTGTCACAACTGAAGTTGCTTCAGGCCATTTGGTGAATTTGTCAATGGCAACATACAAGAACTTGTAACCTCCAACGGCTCTTGGGAAAGGTCCCAAGATGTCCATCCCCCACACAGCGAAAGGCCATGTAGGAGGTATCATTTGTAGAGGCTGAGCCGGTGTGTGAATTTGCTTTGCATGGAACTGACATGCTTCACATTTCCTCACCAGCTCAGTTGCATCCTAGAGCGCTGTAGGCCAGTAGAAGCCATGCCGGAAGGCTTTACCAACCAACGTGCGGGAAGACGCGTGGTTCCCACACTCGCCTCCGTGGATTTCTGCGAGGAGCTCGCAGCCTTCTTCCTTTGTGATGCACCGCATTAGGACGCTATTTGCACCGCGCCGGTAGAGATCCCCTTCTACCAACATGTATCTTTTAGCCAATCTGACTATCTGCTCAGCGGATACATCATCGTCAGGAAGGATATTGTCTTTCAAGTGGTTCCGGATCTCCGAGATCCATGCATCGGAGCTTGCTTGAGTATTTGAGTCTTGCGTGCTGGGTTGCTTGGAGCTTCCGGCAGCACCTACGACCCTTGATGGCTGCCATGGTAACAGGGCCATCAGGACTGCCAGCTTCAGGATGCTGGTCTCGCCCCCTTCGCTTAGTGTGGCAGGCTGAGCTGTGGGTTTTGACAACCTCCAGACGAAGGTTTCGTCAGGAGCCAGGGCTCCGGTTGACGCTTTCGTCGAGAGTTCGTCAGCTTCAACGTTATGGACAAGCTGAACATGGTGAAGGTCCAGGACTTCGAAGTCCTTTTGAAGCCTCTGGACTTCAAGGAGATAAGTAGCAAGTTGCATAGCGGGGTTGTCGTTGGACGATCCAGCAGCTGAGTTTACCATCCTTGAAATCTGGGCGTGCCCCTACCTGGCGTGCCAACTGTCGGTGTTTGAATCCGGCAGATCTCCTGATACTACTGTTGGTAGATCGCGAAGTTGTAGTTCGGTAATGAGCGCGCAGAGATTCAAGAAGGTGAATGACAAGTAGACATAGAGATTTACGTGGTTCGGGTCGCCTGAGCGTAATACCCTACTCCACGGGGTGTGTTGGTGTTGTATTGAGCGTGTGAGTCTAGAAGAAGCTCTAGAAGAAGAAGCTCGTCTAGGTCAGGGAGTCTAGAAGCCCTCTGGAGAGGTCCCTTGTGTATCGTCGACCAGTCCTTTTATAGTACAAGGACTGGTCGTTACACTGTTAGCCTGGCCCAAAATGTGGCCCCGGCGGTTACACATGCTAGATACACAATTAATGAGGTTGATTACCCTTAATAGCATGGTAACGTGCCTTGACAGTGCCGTTACTGGTATTAAGGGCCTTTCGGTCGTGTGTCATTAATATGGTATTAATAACACCTAATCGGGTCTTGAAATCCTTGATTGTCCTTTGAAGGTCCGAGCCATTGGGGGTCCACCAGCCTGATTGTTGAAGTTGAAGGTCCAACGGTTCAGCCACGTGGCAGCTCCGGAGCTTACCGTCGTGGACGGGTAGGTTCGGTGCTGTTGGACACGTGTCGGTACCGGAGCTTCCCTCTGTCTGGGGTTAGGTCTGGGGGTGCCATACTGGTATTCCGTCCGGAGCTTTCCCGTGTGTGGGCGGTAGCTCCGGTCTATGATACACGTGGCGGCACTGGGACTAACCATGTCGGGGAAGCAGGTCCGGTTACGCCTGACATGTGGGGCCTTCGAAGGTCTTCAAATCTGGAAGAAGGAGTTTCCTTGTGATCTTTGCAACCACAAGGGGTATCTGGTACGTAGGGTACTGACAGTGCCCCATATTCAGCGTCCATGACTTCCTCTGTAGAGTACCTGCATTTAATATTGTAAAATTTAGTTTGAAATTTGCTCCCATCAAAAATCGAATTCAAGACCTGAGTAGTGCTACTTATAGTACTTAACCACTAGACTAAGCATCCTTTCACTCAGATGATGATGATGGGCCATGAGCTGTGGATTGGTGCTCCAACATAAACAACCATGGACGACCGGCCTTTAATATGCCTTCCTGTCGCCAACATTCCAGGTCTCCTCGACTCTAGGGTAGTGAACATCATGTAGGCGGCCGTAACCGTCAACCGGTTGCCTCCAGGTGCTATCCACATTGCGCGCCTCAACCTAGGATGATGGATGTTCAATCCACTATCTCGGCTTCTATTCGTGCCGCGCGGATGGCAACTAACCATTTCTCTTGGCGGTCTACTACAGGTGCTATGCATTGGGTCCCTAAAGTGTTGCAGTCACATCCTGCCTCGTGCCTCGAGACATCGGCTCGAGCAGAAGCGACTTCTGCAGAGTCTGAGGCCGCTGCTTCTCAGCCGGCACCCGCTGTGTTCACTGCTCCCTTGGAGGCAGAGCACGTCGGCACACACCCTTCTTCAGCTCTGCAACAGGCCCTGCTTCCGGTGTGCCGTCACTCCCTACACTGAGTGGTGGCCAGATGGACGCCTTGGTGGACACCTAGGAACAAACATCCAGGCTGGAGGACGTCCCTGATCCAGGACACATCCTCTCCAGTCTACCTCTGGCGGAAGACTCAACCCAACCCCTTGGCTTGTCTGATGGGCTGACAAAGCCGTCCCAACCAGCAATGGGCTCCGACGCGGACCTAAGCTTCCTGGTTCAAATGTTCCTGCCACCTCACCATCTGATCCTTTCGGATCTGCCAAAGAGTCGTCGTGGCCGAATTTTATTTGCATAAGGTATGTTGCGCCATACAATCTAAATAAAAAGGGTATGCGATCGGCTTTTGCGACACACCGGAGCACCTGTCAGGCAACAAAGAAGTTTCTGGTGCCAACTGCCCATCGCGCCACTCATTTGCTCGTTCAGGAGCTTGATTTGGCCGAGAAAGGGGCTCCGATTGGTGATGAAGCAGCCTCCAAGTCCCTGGAAATATTCAAGAACCCCTTGCTGCGAAAGGTGATCGATGCCATCAGGAGCGCGCTCCATATTGCTCCTAATGAGATGCTTGGGGAAGCCGAGGCCCTGGCTGTGGAGTGTGACTTGGGAGAGACCACCTGAGCCAGTCCCACAAGAGTTGCCCTATCAGTGTAAAATGTCGTTACAATTTTTTAGATGGAGACAGTGTTTGCGGTTATTGGTCGAAGATGTCTCCGTGTATTAGGCCTGATAAGGAAGATGTGCCCAGTTTGCTTATCTTATAAAAAATCAGTGATCCTCTGTCCATTATCTCTTCAAACGTTAGGGGGATTAACTCACCTGTGAAAAGAGAACTTGTGTCTGAATTGATACAAAATCACAGGTCGACGCTTGTCTTCAGGAAACTAAGTTGTTGCACATCAGCCAATCTATGAGATCATAATGTTAGAATAATACCACATTGCCTATGTAACTAAGGGAGGTCCCCTAACCCCTTATATATATGTACCACCCTATAGGGGTTTTCAATCAATAAAAATACAATAATTATTTTCTCCCCAATATTTCCATCATGGTATCAGATTAGGTTCGTTCCTAACTTCCGCTAGCTACGCCCAACTCCGCCTCTCGTGTCGAGTTTGGCTCGCGGTGAATCACCGCCCTCCGCGCGCGTTTTTTTTCCGGCGTGCCTGTGCCGCCGAAAAGTTTCCGCGCACACAGCGCTGTAGAGCGGGGTCCTTCGAAGATTGCCGCACGCCTATGTGCGGTCTTCCGCGTGGCTCGCGCCTGGTCTGAAGTCTTCGTCGCCACGCGCCACGCGTCCGCGGTCTCCGCTGCAGCAGATTGACGCTCATGCGTCGTGTTTTTTTACTTCTTGATGGCTTCTGTTGGAGATGGCTCCCCGAACGCACAAGCAGCCTCACAGGACATCGCCTTGGCTGCCGAGCTAACTCGATTGACCGAGGAGGCGGATCGACTGGCTATCGAGGCAGCACATGCACGTGCAGCGGCCGACGAGGAGCATCGCAAGTTGCTTCTCGCAGCCGATGAGATTCGTCGTGACTTGATCAACCATGACCTCTCTACTCCGGCGGTTGACGACGTTGCTTCTCTGCATGCTCAAGCAATCGCCGTCCTCAACATCAAGTCAATGATCCCCGTCGTCCTCGACAACCTTTCGCCGCACTATAATCGGTGGAAGAGTGTCTTCCTCAACACCCTCGGGAAGTACGAGCTCTCCGATCATGTCCTCACCGACATTGATCCCACTGTCGCCGACTCTCATTGGCGACGTATGGACTGCATCGTCATCTCCTGGCTTCACGGCACCGTCTCTCCTAATCTTATTGAGATCGCCTCAGCGGGCATACCCGCAGCTCGTTCCATCTGGCTTGGGCTTCAAGAGCAGTTCATCGGCAACAAGGAAACCCGTGTTATGATTTTGGATGCTGAGTTTCGCACGTTCGTACAGGGTGACCTCTCCATCACCGACTATTGTCGTCGTATCAAGTCGATGGCTGATGCACTTGGTGACTTGGGCGAGGTCGTCCCCGACCGCACTCTCGTTCTCACGACGCTTCGTGGGCTGAACAAGTGGTTCTCTCACATGGCATCCCTTCTCAAGCGACAGCGTCCCTTTCCCACATTTGTCGAGGTCCACAATGACCTCCAACTTGAGGAGAACGAGATGAAGTCCAAGTCGGGAAACGCCAATGCATTGGCGGCCACCTCTGTAGGTGCGGGACGCACCCCGTCTTCTGCATCATCTGAAGCGCTCCTCCACGTGCTCCCATTTCTGGTGGCCCTACATCAAGCACTCCTACCTCCAGCGCTGCTGTCTCTGGCCTCTCGTCCTCCAACCGAGGTCGAAATCGATGTAATCGGAACAAGCGTAACGACACCAGCAACAACGGTGGATTTCCCACTCTGGGGAATCCATGGAACGGGACCCTGCAGCTTTGGGGTGGTGCTTCGCCCCCTCTTGGTCCTCCTCCAGGCTTCCCGACATGTCCACGCGCACCCGCCCCTCCTCAGCAGGCCCTTCTGGCACACGGAGGATCCTACGGCGCACCTGCCTATCAGCCACCAGACTTCTGGACACCTGGCAGACTGCCAATGTCTTTCTACTACAACCCGACTACACCTGGTGGTAGTGAGACCACCTCCTTCTACAGTGGCCAGACCGCGGCTCGTGGTGATCCAACCACCAGATCTTTGTACGGGGGAGCTTCCAACTACGCCGCATCTTCTACAACATGGGATCGGAATGAGCTGGCTAACTCGTTCAACACCATGTCACTGACGCCGCCACCGTCCGCTGAATGGTACATGGACTCCGACGCTGATAGCCACATGTGCTCCTCCCCCGGTACCTCTCCTCCTCCCATCCCCCTTCTTATTTGGCTCCTTCGTCTATCGTTGTCGGTAATGGGTCATTTCTACCCGTCACCTCCACGGGTCACACTTCTTTCTCTACATCCGATCGTCCTTTACATTTGCATCGAGTTCTTGTGTATCCTCACATAATTAAAAATTTGGTTTCTATTCGTCAGTTCACTACTGATAATAATGTTTCCATTGAATTTGATTCGTTTGGTCTTTCTGTGAAGGATCTGGACACCAAGAACATGATCGCCAGATGTAATAGTTCCGAGCGGCTCTACTCCATATCCTCGCCGATGCTTTCTCCACCACATGCCTTAGCCGCAGCAACCACACCATCCATGCTTTGGCATTGTCGTCTTGGTCTCTTAGATTTCGAGGCTTTGTCTAGGTTATTCCACAATGTAATAAACAGGAACTTGACACTCTTTGTCATGCCTGTCAGCTTGGTCGTCACACACGTCTTCCATTTTCTCTATCAAATTCTCGTGCTTCAAACAATTTCAATTTAATATATTGTGATCTATGGATATCTTTCGTGCAAAGTGTTTCTGGTCACAAGTATTATCTTGTTGTTCTTCATGACTGCTCTTATTATTGGTAGACTTTTCCTCTACACCTCAAATCGGACACTTTTCCGACCTTGTCATAGTTTTTTGCCTATATATCCACTCAATTTGGCCGCACTATAAAGGCAGTCCAATGTGACAATGGTCGTGAATTCGATAATTCCACATCACGCGCATTCTTTCTCCGTCTTGGTGTTCTTTTGCGTCTCTCTTGTCCTCACACGTCTCCTCAAAATGGACGTGCTGAGCATATTATTCGCACCATCAATGATACTATGCGCTCGATTATGTTCCAAGCTAGTGTTCCAGCCGGTTATTGGGTAGAAGTGCTCCACACCGCTACACACCTCATAAACTTGCGACCATCCAAAACGCTCTCCTTTGCGACACCACATTTCGCCCTCTTTGGCACCCAACCTGATATCTCCCACCTACGCGTTTTCGGTTGAAAGTGCTACCCAAATCTCTCTGCCACAACTGAACACAAGCTTGCTCCTCGCTCTACAATTTGTGTCTTCCTTGGCTATCCATCCGACACAAAGGATACCGACGCCAAGACCTAGCCACAAACCGCATCATTATTTCTCGTCATGTCACTTTTGACGAGTCCTCCTTTCCGTTTACGGAAATCTCCAACCCTCCTTCATCCCACTTTGATTTTCCTTTTGATACTAACGATTCATCAGTGCTCCCTAGCACTGACTGTTTTGCAGGTACTCGTCAACGTGGGCCTCCACTAGGCTTCTACAAGTCTAACGGTCAGACCTCGGCTCCAACCGGTCAGACCACGCCTATGCACAGAGGCCTTCTTGGCCCCTGTCCACCCGGTGACATCCCCAACAGAGGCCAGGCGGGCCTCTGTTCGCCTTGCCATCCCATCGTGACTCACGATGGTCTGACCGCGGATCCTTGTGGTCCATCCAATAGTACTCGTCCCGAAGACCAGGCGGGCCTTCATTCACCGAGTGGTCCAACCGCTACCCCGTGCGGTCAGACCACCCCGACCTCATCCTCGTCACGCGACACTCCTCCAGGCTACGGCTCTCCAATGGCTACACCGACCGCCCTTCACCAGCAACCAGGTTTTGTACGTGGTCCACAGTCTGTGCTCAAGGTGCCACCCATCGACAACAAGCATAACATGCGGACACGTGGGAAGGCTAGTCTTCGTCTTCCTGTGCAGCGTCTGAACCTTCAAGTCTCAATGTTGTCAAAGATTCCGAAGACTTATCGTGGTGCTCTCGCCGATCCCAATTGGCGAGAGGCCATGATCGAGGAATTCACCTCTCTACAGGCAAACAACACTTGGGATCTCGTGCCACGTCCTCCAGGTACGAATGTCATCACTGGGAAGTGGGTTTTTCGTCACAAGTTTCATCCAGATGGCTCTCTTGATCGCTACAAGGCTCGTTGGGTTCTTCGTGGCTTTACTCAACAACCCGGTGTTGATTTTGGTGAGACTTTCAGCCCTGTGTTGAAGCCTGCTACAGTTCATACCGTTATTTCAGTTGCACTCTCTCGTGATTGGCCCGTTCACCAGCTTGATGTGAAGAATGCTTTTCTGCATGATACTCTATCCGAGACAGTCTGTTGTGAGCAACCTTCTAGTTTTCTTGATACAGCTCATCCGGATTTTGTCTGTCGACTAAACAAGTCCCTATATGGTTTGAAGCAAGCTCCTCGTGCCTGGTACAACCGCTTTGCTTCTCATATATCTCATTTGGATTTACTGGTGCTCGGTCTGATACTTTGCTTTTCGTCTACTGAAACGGCACAAACATAGCTTATCTATTGCTATATGTGGATGATATTGTTCTGACAGCCTCATCAGCACCACCGCTCCGTCGCATTATTGATGCTCTTGCTGCAGAATTTTCAATGAAGGATTTGGGCAACCTACATCATTTTTTGGCATAACTGCTACTCGAAGCAGCGCAGGCTTCTTCCTCTCACAGCGACAGTACATGGTTGAGATACTTGAGAGAGCAGGCATGACTGATTGTAAATCATGTTCTACTCCAGTCGATACGTGTGTCAATTTATCATCCGACGGTGTTTCGGTTTCGGATGCTACTCACTATCGTGGTCTTGCTGGAGCCCTACAATATCTCACCTTCACTCGACCCGACATTGCATATGCCGTGCAGCAGGTGTGTCTCTATATGCATGATCCTCGTGAGCCTCATCTTGCATTGGTGAAACGCATTCTTTGATACATTCGAGGCACCTTGGATCATAGTCTTCAGCTTTCTTGCTCTTCGGTTAGCGAGCTTGTGGCATATTCTGGTGCTGATTAGGCCGGTTGCCCTGACACACGTCATTCCACCTCCGGATACGGTATCTTCCTCGGTGATAATCTGGTCTCCTGGTCTTCGAAGTGCCAACACACGGTATCCCGCTCCAGTGCCGAAGCGGAATATCGTGTTGTAGCCAACGCCGCCGCCGAAACTTCTTGGTTGCGTCAGTTGCTGGAGGAACTTCACTGTCCACTTCAGAAGGCCACTTTGGTCTATTGTGACAATTTCAGTGCTATGTATCTCTTGACCAATCCGGTGCAACATTAACGCACCAAGCATATCAAGATTGATTTGCACTTCGTTCGCGACAAGGTGACCACTGGTGCAGTTCGAGTTCTTCACGTTCCCACCAGCTCACAGTATGCGGACATCTTCACCAAGGGGCTGCCATCTTCGGTGTTTATGGAGTTTCGATCCAGTCTGAATGTTCTAGCTAATAGACGTTCAGACTGCGAGGGAGTGTTAGAATAATATCATATTGCCTATGTAACCAAGGGAGGTCCTCTGACCCCCTTATATATATATGTACCACCCCTAGGGATTTTCAATCAATAAAAATACAGTAATTATTTTCTAACACATAAATATTCGACCAACGGTTGTGAGAAGCCTTCTTGTTGGCAGCTGGTACAAGAAGGGGAATTGCTATTGCCTGGAACCCGTAATATGTCCCTGCTGGCCATTCAAATTCTCCCTCTCAGCGAACTGTGTCATGAAGGGGAAATCTACTTCTTTCCTCCTCACAGTAGTGTATGGATCGAGTAATGGTGCTGATAAAGTAAGATCCCTGGAAGAGCTAGAGAATCTGAACCTCAACCTGACAACACATGGATCATTGTGGGGGATTTTAATCTGATCTATGAAGCAAGCGATAAGAACAACTCAAATATCAATACGAGGATGATGGGATCCTTTCGTAGAATGATTGACAGACTAGCGCTGATGGACATTACCCTGTATGGAAGACAGTATACGTGGTCAAACGAACGCCCTATTCCAGTCTTAGTCAAACTAGACAGGATGCTATGCAATCCAGCTTGGTACTCCCTCTTCCCTGGTACTTCCTCCGTCCCCAAAAGTTTGTCGTTTTGTAGTTCATTTTTGAACTACAAAGCGACAAACTTTTGGTGACGGAGGGAGTATATTTTTGTAATCCCTATCTTCCTCAGTATTTGATCATTGTCCATTGCTCCTTAGTAAGCAAGAAACTCCAAAACACTCGGCCACCTTCAGATTTGAATGCTTGTGGCTCAGAATCCCGGGTTTTATGGAAGTGGTTCAACAAGCTTGGGAGAAACTAGTTAATGGAACATCTGCATTGACAATACTGTCTCGCAAGCTGTCCAACACTGCAGCAAAGTTTCGGCAATGGAGCTCCAAATGCTTTGGGCAGATTTCTCTGCAAACGGAGATGTCAAATTAAATCATTCAGGGACTGGACATTGCTCAGAAAAGTCATCTGCCAACGCTAGAAGAGGTGCTGCTCCAAAGCGATCTTAAGACTATCTTGGGGTTAGCAGTCATGGAGAGAGCTAGAAGAAGATAAGCATCTAGGGCAATATGGCTAAAAGAAGGTGATGCTCGCACAAATTTTTTTCATTTCAAAGCGAATGCCAGGTAGAGAAAGTTGTATATACCAAGGCAAAGGTGTTAGACCGGTGGGTATGCGATCACCCAGGAAGAGAAGGATCTTGAATTATTTCAGCACTTCCTGGAAATGGTGGGCTCCAAGCATCCAAGACCACTGATCTCAACTGGGAAATGATCAACTACCCCCTTTTACCAATGGAAGACCTGGTGTCCCCTTTCTCGGCTGAAAGTATGGAGAGGAATACAAGAATTGCCGGTAGAGAAAGTGTCTGGGCCCGACGGCTTCACAGCAGACTTCTACAAGGCCTGTTGGTTGATCATAAGAAAAGAAATTGTAGCTGCATTCCAAAACTTTTATGATTTATGTACAGGACCCTTACCGTTGGGTCTTCCCTGCAGCAAGATTACTAGCGATGAAGATTTGAAGAGGGTTCGGACCCACATGGGGTGGTCCAACGACTCTTTCAAGAATGACATCGGCTTCGGCAAGCTTCCCTTCAAGAAGAAGCGCACCAACGAGATCGTCTTCTTCTCGGCGTAAGCCATGGTGGGTATGATCCCACCATTTTAAAGTTTCTTGCTAATTCTGCTGGACTTCTAGGGTCTGCAGCTTCACCACCTCGGCCCCACTCCTTCTTGCTTGTGGCGACCTTCGTCCACTTCTGTGAGATGTGGGTGGGTGTGCCGTCATGCATCGAGCTCTTCTAGACCTTCTTCATGGTCCACAGTACCGGAAAGGGGACGAAGCTGATTGGCTTCTACTACTTCGTGAAGCACAAGAATTGCTCCTTCAAGTACATGAAGGCCTTCCCCTCCGACAAGTGGGACAACTGGAAGAAAGATTGAGTGATCATCACAGTGGAGGAGCACAAGAGGTTGAAGTTGCCTAAGAGCCTCCCCAATGTCAACACCGACGCCTGGAATGCTGTTCCAGAGTTATCCGAAGCATACAAGCCCATCCTGAGGAGGATTCATGAGTGCATAGACGGTGGCGTGACCCCTCAGATGGTCTTCGACAACTTCCTTGTGAACAGGTGGGCTCCGCTGAAGACAAGGGAGTGGCCCGCATGGTCTTTTAACAGTGAGATGGATCACAATCGGATTGAAGCTGATTTCAATACCAACTTGGATGATGAAGCTTTGAAGCTCCATCTCCAGAAGTTTCAACACGAGACCATCACCCGCAATGCATTGACCCTGTCGGCGGAATTCCTCCCTGTGGACATTGTTCCGAAGATTAGGAGGGAGCTCAGAAGGGGGATGCCAGAGCTTGATGACCTCGGCCTGGGGGAGAGGTGTAGGACCTCCGGGGTTGCGATCCCGGGGCTTCAGAGAGGGTGGCCCCCACTGCTTCAAACTAGAAGGTTGATGACGTCGGCAAGGGCAAGGGAAAAGGCAAGGAGACAACCGAATCCTCCAGCCAGAAGAGGAAGTTGAGACATGCTGATGGGAGCTCGCTCAAGTCGGCTCCGTCTCCAGCAGTTCCTACTCCCCGTCCAAGCAGAGCTTTGGTAGCTACCCCTGCTTCGGTGCCGGCGCCCTCGAGAGGCAATAGCTCTAGCATTTTGACTCCGGCACCAGTGCCGACTACGGGCTCCATGTCCGAAGGTCCTTTCTAGCCGAGGGAGGTCTCAGCTGAGGCGACGCCAGCAGCTGCGGCAAGTTCCGGACAGCAGTTTGAGCCTCCACCATATCAGCGAAAGTGGGTTCTAGCTCTAGCCGCCTGATGAAGAGGTTCCGCGCTGATTGGAGTGGTAGCATCCCAAGGTAAGCATTGTCATCTCACCTTGAGGTGCTAATTTTGTTTTCATCATGTCTTGAATTTTTCCGATCTTTTGTTTCCAGGGTGTCAAAAAAGGAGACCGAAACTTCGGCTCCTGATGCAGCAACTGAGGCTGTGCAGGCAGAAGCTCGGGCTTAAACCCCTGTGCCTCCCCAAGTGGTGGATGAAGACACGGTTGTTGTGGCGCTAACTGTCGTGGACATGGATTCAGAGTCGTCGCCAGAAGCTCTCATGGTAGCGCCGGACCAAGGGAAGATGTTCATGATGAAACGCCGGCGGTATCGGCGCTGGCGGTTGAAGTTCCTACTCCAGAGACAGAGATGGCAGAAGCTTTGGCGCTTGAGTTGGAGGTAACTGATGCTCCGACCCCCGAGCCGGAAATAGTTAAAGCTCCGGCCATGGAGCCAGAAACTGCTGAAGCTCCGACACCTGAGCCGGAGGTAACCAAAGCTCTGGAACCTAAGCCAGAAGAAGTTGAAGTCCCGACACCTGAGCCGGAGGTGGAGGGAGCTACGAACGAAGTTGCAACGTCCACCCGAGAGGTGACTACTCTGCAGGTGTCTATGCCAGAGCCAAAGCACCCACATGAGTCAACTGCAGGTCCTCCACCCTCAGAGCCAATGATTGAAGATCCGGCGGGGGGACCTACTTCATCAACTCCGGAAGTCGGCCCTAGTGCCATGGAGTCACAGGGGACCACACTTGTGCCGTGGGATCCCATTGATATTTTTGAAGATCCGCTTGAGCTAGCAGGAGAGATCCAGGTTGGTCCAAAGCCAATTCCTCTGGCGATGTCTGTTGACAATGCCTACTCCAGTCTGCGCCAAGTTCAGCTGGCCTTCGACTATGAAAGCAAGACTCTCAAAGAAGAGCGCAACACCTTGAGGCGTTGGCGCAATAGGCTTCACTTCGAGACAAAGCTAACGTAGTCAAGGCTTGCCGACCAGCGAGAATGGGTGGCCAAGGAGAAGGCCCGGCTAGCGCTAATGGATCGCTTGCTGAACGAGCGGGAAGCTGCCATTAAGGCTCTCGATGATAAGGCTCGAAAGATTTTACAACATGCTAGGGAGACCAATGAGGCTGCTGACGATCGTCAAGACAAGCCTCAATGAATTAAATGAAAAGCTACTCAAGTGCCGGGCGGACCTCGACGAGAGGGAGGAGAAGCTCCTGGAACAGCAGGAGGATATTTTGAAGAGAGAAGAGGAGCTCGCTAGAGGCTGTCTATGTGGGAGGAAAGCTTGGCTTGAGCAGCAGTGCACATATAAATGAACTAAGACACAAAAAAACATTTACGCCGGTTACAAACTTCGTCTTCCTATGTTTCTATGAAACTCTGAACCTCTGATTCGCAAGTTCATCGTCTTCACAATTCCGGCGTGAGCTCGACGATCTCTAACGCTGAAGCTGATCGCGTATGTCATGTTCCAACAATATATATACAACATGGGAAGACGCATCCAGTATGGCTCTCCAAATTATGAACAAACAGATATTTATATGCTATTCCCTGAATATGTCACAGCATCAGATAGTATTATTCTCTTATTTAAGAATATGCTGCGGACATAGTTCCCCTCAAAACATAATATCACGGTACAAGATACCATGACCTTGTCATGACACATGCTAGTGAAAACCATTCAAAGTGTCAGGGAATTATCGCTCTTTTTTTTAGGAACTGGGCAGGTGCTCTGCCATTCATTAAAGGAGTAGAGAAATTACATAGCCTACATTTATTACAGAAAAAAAGAAACTGGTCAGCCTATGCTGCGCTAGCAAAAAAAAATGTAGGAAGTACAAAGAAGAAAGTGTTGGGAAATCGGCGGTACGCTACACTAGCAATTCTACCGCATTACCTAGGAAACATGCGAGTACAGAGGTCATAGATCGTTACCACTAGACGCGCAGCGCAACGGAATGTAGATGCACGTTGGTGTAGGCGAAGTAGACGATCTCGTTCGTATCCTCCTCATCCTCGTCACGACAGCAGGTAGACGATCAAGTTTGTCGTAGCCTATCAGCGCAGCAGTAGCAGCAGCGCCTCCACGAAGTCCACACGTACGGGAAGAACACCGTGCACCGGTGTGCTAGCACTACATTCGTGGCAAGAGTCTCGGCGTGAGGTCTGCGAGGGGTGGCGGCTAGGGATGTCACATGGTGGGGTCATTAGCCCCTAACCCTACCCCTCATGTTTATAGGTGTACTAATGGGCTTTTAGGTCACGGACCCATTAGTACCCTAATTGCTTATGGATCAAATATCCAACAGACCCTTAACCCGAATTGCATATCACCAACAATCTCCCACTTGCACTAGAGACAATCATCTAGCCAAGCTTTTCAATATCCCAACCCCTTAAGTGTGTGACCCATTAGGTTCATGTGCAGTTGGTTGTGAATGGAAACCGTTTTGAAGCACAAGTCAGTAGAGGTACCTAGCAGGACATACTGACTTTTGAATGTACATAAAGATCATATCAGCCGAACCTAGATACATTCAACATGCTAATCCCTTTGCCTCACGATACTAGTCAAGCTCAAGGCGAGATGCGTGCCATCCTTGTAATAGCTCGACCATTCACTCGATCAAATAGTGGATTTATTCCATGACTAACTTTTAGTCATTGTGATTAACCTTTAATCACCTTGGCATGGCCATGCACTTTCAAATCCAACTATCTCGAGGGGCCCAGAGATATCTCTCCTATTATTAAGGAGGGGCAAATTCCATCTTGATCCGCGCACATCTCATTCTATGTTTCATTATATACTCAAAGACTACTTTTATGACTACCCAGTTACAAAGTACCGTTTGGTAGTCTCAAAGTACACAACTACACACAGTGATAAACAATAGCGATCTCAGGTCTAAGGATCTAGCAGGTGTATCACAAGACCAACTGATGGCACATATGGAAATAACAATCCCAACAGTGTCTCGGAGTGGGTCAACTCAACACCATGTTCACTAACATGTGTTCACATTACTAATTTGATATCTCCATATCTATGATCCGTGAAACGTGATCATCAATTAATACATGTGCTAGTCTGTGTGACATCATTATCTCATATAATTATATAGACTAGGGATCATTTAGAGTAACATTACTATTAACAAAGAGTTTCACGAACAAGTCACATACTTGATGATCGATGTAAATAATGATTACTCAAATAAAAATTTATTTAATAGTACATAAACATGGCTATGACACAAGTCTCCCACTGCACACGATGATCACTGATGTCAGTATCTAATACCGTAGATCCCGTGTGCGCCTCATGCTTTGATTGTGGAAGAGGCTTTGTCAACAGATCTACAACATTTAAATCCATGTGCACCTTGCATATCTTCACATCACCTCGGTCGATGATCTCTCAAATGAGGTGATAGCATCATAGTATGTGTTTGGATCTTGTGTGATCTAGGCTCCTTTGCGTGTGCGATGGCTCCACTATTGTCACAATAGAGATCCACGGGACTGGACGCACTAGGAACAACACCCAATTTGGAAACAAACTGTATGATCCAAACATCTTCCTTTGCAGCTTCAGAAGCTGCAATATACCCTGCATCTGTCGTTGAATATGCTACTGTATCTTGCTTGGAACGTTTCCAGCTCACTGCCCCTCCATTGAGGCAGAATACAAAACCAGATTGCGATCTAGAATCACCCTTATCAGTTTGGAAGCTAGCATCGGTGTAACCTTTTACAGCGAGCTCTTCTTCACCTCCAAAACACTAAGAACACATCCTTAGTTCTTCTCAAGTACTCAAGGATGTTTTTGACAACGGTCCAATGAGCATCACCATAATCTGATTGATACATGCTTGTGATGCTTAGAGCGTAAGATACATCTGGGCGTGTACATAGCATGGCATACATGGTGGATCCAATAGCCGAAGCATACATAATTGCTCTCATCCTCTTTTGCTCATCGGGTGTCAAAGGACACTGACTCTTGCTTAGAGTAATGCCATGTGACATTGGCAAGAAACCTATCTTGGAATCTTACATGTTGAACCAATTCAATATCTTGTCAATATATGTATCTTGGCTTAATCCAGTTAGCCTTTTAGATCTATCTCTATAGATCTTTATGCCCAAAATGTACGCTGCCTCTCCTAAATCCTTCATTGAGAAACTTTTCCTTAATGAGGATTTGACATCATCAAGCATTGGAATGTCATTTCTGATCAATAATATGTCATCTACATATAGGACCAGAAATGCATGTGCGCTCCCACTAAACTTCTTATAAATACAAGGTTCTTCTACATTTTTGATGAAATCAAACCCTTTGACAACTTCATCAAAACGTAGATTCCAACTCCAAGATGCTTGCTTCAATCCATAGATGGACTTCTGAAGCTTGCATATTTTACTAGCATTTTTAAGATCGACAAAACCCTCAGGTTGTGTCATGTACACATCCTTAGTCAGACTTCTATTAAGAAAGACTGCTTTGTCATTCATCTATCATATTTCATAATCAGAATATGTAGCAATTTCTAGGAGAATCTGAACAGACTATATCATTGTGACGGGTGAGAAAGTTTCATCACAATAAACACCTTGAATTTGTTTGAAACCTTTCACCACCAATCGCGCTTTATAGATGTGAACATTTCCATCCATGTCAGTTTTTTCTTGAAAATCCATTTACAATCGATAGATCTCACACCTTCGATTGGATCAGCCAAGTTCCAAACTTCATTTTCATGCATGGATTGAATTTTGGATTCCATGGCTCCAAGCCACTTCTAGGAGTCGGGTCCCTTCATTGCTTCGGTATAGGTCGTGGGCTCATTATTGTCCAACAATACCAAGTCATGCTGCTCCGTGGTTAGAAGCATTAACTTTTCAGTCGCACAAAGTACCCTCGTAGACCTTCGTGGGGCTGGGGTTTCATCAACTACTTGCACAACATCTTGTACATCTTGTATAGGATCAGTGGGTGCCGAAATATTTTAAGGTATTTCTTGAATTTCTTCAAGATGCATCTTGCTCCACTAACTCCTTTTGAGAGAAATTCTTTTTCCAAGAAGACACCATTGCAAGCGGTAAACACTTTACCCTCTGTTTTATTATAAAAATAATATCATTTAGTTTCCCTAGGATATCCCAAAAAGAAGCATTTGTATGATTTGGGAGTGAGTTTGTCTGACGTCAAATGTTTGACATAAGCACCACACCCCCAAACTTTGAGGAAAGACAATCCGGGACATTTCCCGAGCCACGTCTCATATGGTGTCTTCTCAGCAGACTTAGTTGGGACTCTGTTTAGTGTAAATGCAGCAATTTCAAGAGGATAACTCCAAAAGGATAGTGGAAGATCTGCTTTGCTCATCATCGACCTAACAACATCTAACAAGGTTCAGTTCCTTCGTTCGGACACCCCATTCCATTGAGCCTTCCAGGTGGAGTCAATTGTGGAGCAATTCCAAATTGTTTTAAATGATCATAAAATTCATGGCACAAATATTCACCCCCACGATCAGATCGTAGAAGTTTAATTGTCTTGCCTAATTGATTATGTACTTCATTCTGAAATTCTTTGAACTTTTCAAAGGATTCAGACTTGTGTCTCAATAGTTAGACATAATCATATCTACTAAAGTCATCAGTAAATGTGATGAAGTACTGAAAACCACATATGGCAATTGAACTCATTGATCCACATACATCTGAATGTACAAGTCCCAACAAGTCGGTTGCCCTTTCACTTTGACCAGTGAAGGGTGCTTTGGTCATCTTCCCAAGCAAACAAGATTCGCATGTGTCAAGTGATTCAAAATCAAATGAGCTTAATAAACCATCTTTATGGTGTTTTTCAATGCGTTTCTCATTTATATGACCTAAGCGACATTGTCAAATAAAAGTGGGATTTAGATCATTTTGTCGAGTCCTTTTAGTATTAATGTTACAGACATTTTTATCCTCAAGATAAAGAACATATAATCCATTCACTAATGGACATTGAGCATAGAAAATATTATTGTAATAAATGAAAAAACATCCGTTCATTATTACAATCCCATAACCATCAACTTCTTCTAAACACGAAGAAGAGATAATGTTTTTGCTCAAAGTAGGAAAGCAATAAAAATTATTCAATTCCAACACTAATCCTGAGGGTAATGACAAGTTGTAGGTTCTGACAGCTATGACCGCAACTTTTGCTCCATTGACGACACGAACATCCAACTCGCCTTTTTCCAATCTTCTAGTCTCACTTAGACCCTGCAACGATTTGCAATTGTGAATCATCGATCCAGTATCAAATACCCATGATTCACTAGAAGATAATGCAATGTTTATTTCTAGAAGATTTATACCTGAAGTGGAAGTCTCACTTCCCTTCTTCTTCTTCATATCCTCCAAGTACTTCTTGCAGTTCCTAGGCCAGTGCCCCTTAGCATGACAGTTGACTGTGAAAGCTTTCATCATCAGGAGAAGGGTCAGATTTGCCCTTTGGCTTAGACTTTGAGCTAGAAGGCTCATCGGGAACCTTTCCCTTGCCTTTGCCTTTAGGATGCTTCACACGCTTCCTCTTTTTATTCTCCTTTTGTACCATCATCACATGAGTAGCATTTTTCTTAATGCTTTCTTCAGCTGTTTTAAGCATCCTATGCAATTCACCCAAAGTTTTCTCCATGCAATTCATTTGAAAATTCAATATAAATGGCTCGTAGCTCGTTGGGAGCGACTGGAGAACAACACCAATAGCAAGATCATCCTTGAGTTCAAAACCATGTTTGCCCAAGTTCTCAATGTAACCAATCATTTTGATTACATGAGGGCTAACCGGGCTACCCTCCGTCAGCTTCCATGAGAACAAGGACTTTGAGATGTTGTATCTCTCATCACTAGCTTGATTCTCAAACATTCCACGCAGTCCTTCAATAATAGAATAAGCATCTGTATGCTCATACTATTTTTGCAAATCAGGGGACATAGTAGCGAGCATGAGGCAGCTTATATTAAGTGCATCATCGTAGTGCTTCGTATAAGCTCTACGTGCTGCATTATTTGCATCAGCTGGGAGGTCATCAGGGTATGGCTGCAGAAGAATGTACTCGGTTTTATCTTGCCTAAGAACGATTCTCAGGTTGCTGTACCAATCGATTAAGTTAGCTCCATTGAGCTTTTCCTTTTCATGCACAGATCACAAATTGAAACTGGAATTGTTACTAGAAGACATGATCTACAATAGAAAATAAATATGCAAGGTTTTAGCATTATGTTATGTATCTGTCGAAGTGTGCGATCGACAGTTCCCCCGGTACTACTAGATTGTAGTCCGCAGAGGTTCGTGATTGGTTGGGGCGCGCGTGAGATTATGAACAAGACAGTGACACGAGAGATTTTATGTGGTTCGGACCGCTTGAGCATAATACCCTACTCCACGGGTAGTTGTTGTATGTATGGTATGTGTGTGTGAACACTTGATTGGACTTGTCCTTTGTATCGTGCAGCACAACCCTTTTATAGTCCAAGGACTGGCCGTTACATTGTCTGTCTGGCCTGACATGTGGCCCCAGCGGTGTTTAATTACCTAATATACGATATGTATGTATTAAGTGCATTTAATAGTGATAATGCACCTTAATGGCGGCGTTACCGGTACTAAAGGTCATCTGATCGTGTGTCATTAACATGGCATCAATGACAAGTAATCAGGTCTTGTAATAGTAGCTTTAACTGTTCCTTGAATGTTCGCACCGTTGGAGATCCGTCTAGCTTCCCGTTGTAGGCTTAGGTCCGGAGGCTCGATACGTGGCAGCTCTAGAGCTTCCCACTGTGGAGAGGCAGGTCCAGATCCGCTGTACACGTGGCAGCATTGAAGCTTCCCTCTACTGAGGGTTAGGTCCGGGGCCACTGGACGCGTGGCACGACCGGAGCTTTCCTATACAAGGAGTTAGGTCCGACCTTGATTTACAAGTGGCAGAGCCGGAGCTACCCTAATGAGGGAGGCGGGTCCAGTGTTGTGGGACACGTGGAGCCTTCAGAGGTCTTCAACTCGGACAGGTGGAACCCTGTGGCGTTTCTTGCGGTATCGTGAGATACCTGGTACGCAGGGTATTGACAGTGGCCCCCGGGCCCACCTCTGGGAGAAACCCTTTGGGTTATGTTATTCTACCAGAGGTGAGGCCATCTTCGATTCCCGCATTGCGGCTTCAAAAGTATTTTCATGGGCCGTTGGGATGATGGTCCGCAATTATACCACAGTCGCGTGGCTCTTCTTGATGTGGCAGGTGAGATCCTGGCGTGCGGATCTCATGCAATTGAAGGTCGTCGGTTCCCAATACAAAAACCATATCAGTTTGATCTTGATCTCACTGCGGTTTCCACTTCGACTTTTCCGCTGAAGTGGTCTCGGGCCCATTTGTCATTAACGGGGTACGTTTTTGAAGTGTGATCTTGATCTCACTGCGGTTTCCATATAAGAGTTGTGGAGGCTTACTTAAGATGGAAAGCCTGCACAGTTTGAGGACTCTTTACGCTTTCATTCGAACTTGCACTCAGAGCCTCCCAACCTGTGCATAGTCCTTCCAACTTTTGCTCCCCTTTGCCGCAATTGAGTTGGGTCTTCCCCACAGCAGGATCACTAGCAATGAAGATCTGAAGAGGGTTCAGACCTACATGGGGTGGTCCAGCGACTCCTTCAAGAACGACATCCGCTTCGATAAGCTTCTCTTCAAGAAGAAGCGCACCAACGAGATCATCTTCTTCTTGGCGTATGCCACGGTGGGTCTGATCCCACCATTTTCAAGCTTCTTGCTGATGCTGCTAGACTTCTACAGTCTGCAGCTTCACCACCTCGACCCCCACTCCTTCTTGCTTGTGGCGACCTTCGTCCACTTCTGCGAGATGTGGGTGAGTGTGCTGCCATGCATCGAGCTCTTCCGGACCTTCTTCACAGTCCACACTACCAAAAAGAGGACGAAGCTGATTGGCTTCTACAACTTCGTAAAGCGCAAGAACTACCCCTTCAAGTACTTGAAGACCTTCCCCTCCGACAAGTGGGACAACTGGAAGAAAGACTAGGTGATCATCACAGTGGAGGAGCACGAGAGGTTGGAGTTGCCCAAGAGCCTCCCCAATGTCGACACCGACATCTGGAATGCAGTTCCAGAGCTGTCTGAAGCATACAAGCCCATCCTGAGGAGGATTCAGGAGTGCATACAGGGTGGACTGGCCCCTCAGATGGTCTTTGGAAACTTCCTTGTGAACAGGTGGGCTCCGCTGAAGACAAGTGAGTGGCCCGCATGGGCTTTTAACAATGAGATGGATCACAACTAGATTGAAGCCAGTTTCAATACCAACTTGGATTATGAAGCTTTGAAGCTCTATATCCATAAGTTTCAACACAGGGCCATCACCCGTGACACATTGACCCCGCTGGCGGAATTCCTCCCTCTGAACATGGTTCTGGAGATTAGGAGGGCGCTTCGAAGGGGGATGCCGGAGCTTGATGACCTCGGCCTGGTGGAGAAACGTAGGACCTCCGGGGTTGCAATCCCTGGGGCTTCAAAGAGGGTGGTCCCCACTACTTCAAACTAGACGGTTGATGACGTCGGCAAGAGCAAGGACAAAAGCAAGGAGCCAGCCGAATTCTCCAGCCGGAAGAGGAGCTGAGACATGCTGATGGGAGCTTGCTCTGGTCGGCTCTGTCTCTAGCAGTTCCTACTCCCTGACCATGCAGAGCTTCGGCGGCTACGCCTCCTTCGGTGCCAACGCCCTCGAGAGGCGCTAGCTCTAGCAAATCGACTCTGGCTCCAGTGCCGGCTGCGGGCTCCAAGTCCGATGGTCCTTCCTAGCAGAGGGGGGTCTTGGTTGAGGCGACGCCAGCAACTGCATCAAGTTCCGGGCAGCAGTCTGGAGCCTCCACCACACCAGCGACGGTGGGTTCTGGCTCTGGCCGCTCGATGAAGAGGTTTCACGCTGACTAGAGTGGTAGCATCCCAAGGTAAGCATTGTCATCTTACCTTGAGGTGCTAATTTTGTTTTCATCATGTCTTGAATTTTTCTGATCTTTTGTTTCCAGTGTGTCGAAAAAGAAGACCAAAACTTTGGCTCCTGTTGCAACAACTGAGGCTGCGCAGCTGGAAGCTCCGGCTTCAACCCATGTGCCTCCCCAAGTGGTGGCTGAAGACACGGCAGTTCCGGCACCAACTGTCGTGGACTTGGATTCAGAGTCATCACCAGAAGCTCCTGTGGTAGCGCCGGACCACGAGGAAGATGTTCGTGATGAAACGTCGGTGGTTTTGGCATCGGCAGTTGAAGTTCGTACTCAGGAGACGGAGATGGTAGAAGCTCCGGCGCCTAAGCCGGAGGTTACTGATGCTCTGACCCCCGAGCCAGAAATAGTTGAAGCTTCGTCCTTGGAGCCAAAAATTGTTGAAGCTCCAGCACCTGAGTCGGAGGTAACCGAAGCCCCGACACCTGAGTTGGAAGAAGTTGAAGTCCCGACACCTGAGTCGAAGGCAGAGGGAGCTCCGAACGAAGCTGCAGCGTCCACCCCGGAGGTGACTACTCCGGAGGTGTCTATGTCAGAGCCGGAGCACCCACATGAGTCAACTGCAGGTCCTCCACCCTTAGAGCCAATGATTGAAGATCCGACGGGGGGACCTTCTTCATCAACTCTAGAAGTCAGCCCTAGTGCCATGGAGACACAGGGGACCACGCTTGTGCCGTGGGACCCCATTGATATTTTTGAAGATCCACTTGAGCTAGCAGGAGAGATCCAGGCTGGTCTGGAGCCAATTCCTCTGGCAATGTCTATTGACAACACCTTCTCTAGTGTGCGCCAAGTTGAGTGGGCCTTCAACTATGAAAGCAAGACTCTCAAAGAAGAGCGCAACACCTTGAGGCGTTGGCGCAATAGGCTTCACTTCAAGACAAAGATAACACAGTCAAGGCTTGCCGGACCAGCGAGAATGGGTGGCCAAGGAGAAGGCCCGGCTAGCGTTGATGGTCGCTTGCTGAACGAGCGGAAAACAGCCATTAAGGCTCTCGACGATAAGGCTCGAGAGATTTTACAGCATGCTAGGGAGACCAATGAGGCTGCTAACGTTCGTCAGGATAACCTCAATGAATTAAATGAAAAGCATCTCAAGCGCCGGGCGGACCTTGATGAGAGGGAGGAGAATCTCCTGGAAAAGTAGGAGGATATTTTGAAGAGAGAAGAGGAGCTTGCCCAGAGGCTGTCTCTGGGGGAGGAAAGCTTGGCTGACCGCACTAAAAAATTTGAGCAGCGGTGCAAGCAGGAGGAGGAGAAGCACTGGAAGATGTGGCAGGAGCTCTTTAAAAGAGAAGCGGATGTCACCACCAGAGAGGAGAAGGTGAAAGGAAGGGAGAAGGACTTGGCGAACCGCCGAAACCGCATCCACCTCCGGGAGTCGGAGCTTGCCGACCGTGAAAAGAAGGTGACTGAGAGTATTCAGCAACATGCCAAAGAGGTCGAGCGCATCGCCCGGGAACGTACGGAGCTTGCAGCCGCTAGAAGGTCACTGGAGGAACTCGATAATTTGAGGGAAACATAGTCCTACCAAGTTTGGGACTTCCTGGGGCATGCTAACAAAGCTTTGGTGCCGCTTGGCTTCAGCCCGGTGTTGACGGTCCTTAAGTACCATATTTTTACCAACAATTCACCTCATAATGTGCATAAAAGAAACACAAAACATAGTGGTAGGGATATACACTAACCCAATTCCACAAGTGTTGGTGTCTATTTTATATGCAGGGATGAATTCATGAAAATGGATTTCAACGAATCAGGCGATGACACATGGAAACACAAGGATCAAATGGCCCACAAACAGAAGAATACGTGGAGATCCAATGGTGTTGCACCCATATACATCAAGGGGGCCCACCTGGAAGCCACCTGGAGGAAGCACTCCCCGAGGGGAGGCCTAACCAGGTCGACCGAACCAGGGGTTCGGCTGACCCCTTCCTGGCGCCAAACTCGGTCAAATGACACGTGTTGGCTCCTCCCGACTCCCAAGAGTCAATGGTGACTGATTCACGCGTTAATTGTTGTGGGAACCGACCCTTCCCCACCTATAAATAGACCCCCTCACCTCACTTCTCACACACACCAAAAGTTGAGAATAGTGCTACACTCCAAAGGTTTAGAGTAGTCCTAGAGGCTACCAAAGTAGAAGGAGAGTGTGGTGAAGAGTCTAGGAGAAGGAGGCTTGGGCTTGTCAAGTCCCTCTTCTGCACTTGTACCCCTACAAAGGTTTTACTCAATCAAGTAAGCCTTTGTGAATTCAATACAAGTTTGATCTTTTATTCTAAGTAGTTTGCACAAGTAGTTACTTGTGGGTTCACTGCTTTAATTCATTAGATGCTCTAGTTGTAGCTTTGTATTTGAAACAACTAGAGTAGTGATTTAGAACATAAGCGTGCTGCTTAGGTTATAAATCATTAGTGGATATCTCGTAGACCCACGGATTGAAGAGGTAGGCAGTAGGTGATGATAGCCCTATCTGTCCTTCGTAATCCTCCACGTTCGGCTATGCCATAAGCTCTTGGCGGGATTTGTCCTAGTATTGCTAGGAGTAAGCCCGTGCCCGAAGCAAGCATCTACTGCAAACTACCTTGAATTAGGATCAATACCTTGATTTCCTCTCTATCCTTGTCTACCAAACAATTTTGTGTCCTTGGGTGAGCTAGTTCAAAAGATTAGCACACACGTTCTTTGGATTCGATACCTTTGGGAATACTCTTTAAGGGGAAGTGCTACAACGGTATTTCCGTGCGCTTGCGGATAACTTTGTGGTGTTAAGAAATACCAACAACCGTTTCTGGCACCATTGCCAGGGAACGGTTGCTGTTAATCTTTGAACCAAGATCACCCTCGTATCATATCCCCCTTATCTATCATCTTACCTTTCTTATTGTTACCTTACCACCACCATATAAATGGAGCAACCCACCATTCTTTCTTACTCTGCTCTGAAGGGCAAGTTCTGTGAGCCACCGCCTTCAGCGGAACCTATTTGTTCAAATAGCTATGAACTTCGCCCTGGCTTTATAGCCATCGTTTGGGAACAATCCTTCTCAGGACCAGATTGTGAAAACCCTTACAACAATCTACGAGAGTTCGAACAACTGTGTTCATGCCTTCTAATCAAAGGTATGACACAGGAAACTCTCAAATGGAAGTTGTTTCCTTTTTCCCTCAAGGAAAAAGCCAAACAATGGTACAACCACTACGTTGGGAAGACAAACGGTGATTGGAGTGAATTACGAGACAAATTTTGTCTTGCTTTCTTTCCCATTGCCCGAATTGTTTCCTTACGAAAGGAAGTACTATGCTTCCAACACATGGAGAAGGAATCCATAGGTGCAGCTTGGGACAGATTTTCTCTTTTGAAAAATTCTGGCCCAGATTTGTTAATACCTGATCCAATGCTTTTGCAACATTTCTTCATGGGATTGAACAAAGAGTCTTCCCTATATCTTGACATTATGGCTGGGGGTTCTTTCCTCCATAAGACTCCAGAAGAAGGCAAGGATCTTCTAGACATAATTCTAGAAAATCCTTCCTTCACTATGGGTCTTAATGAGCCTCCCCAAGAGGAAGTTGCGTCAAGAATGGATGATACACTCTTGGACAAGGATGAACCCATTTCTTGTTTACCCCAAGCCTTGCCAGAGGAATCCTCTCCCGATCCTAAGACTACGAAGGTAGAAGAAATTGAACCCTCGCAGTTTCCATTTTACTTCGAGGAAGAGCTTTTTGAAGATTATGGAAATACCTCAAAGTATTATTGCTATAGGAAACCTTCATTGCCACCAACTCCACCTGAACCACCTGACGGGGTGTTCGTCCATCAGACGGTCAAGGAGTTGACCTCTATCCTAAGCAGAGAGTGGACAGCTGAAGTCGCGAATTCACCCGAAATTCTTCGGATGACCTCACCTTTGGCTACCATTTTATGTTCTATTAGAGGGACACTGATGAGAATCCTATACAACCCTACCGTTGGAGCAAATCTCATTCCGATTCTTGTGCTCTCACCATTCTTGGCGATGTGCCATTGACACCAACACACAAATCCTTTCAAGATTCATTCGAAACCATTCTTGAAGGATGTGGGGTTCTGCAACAAGTGTCTGTTAGACACAAAGATGTTGAGGCTCTCCTAGATTTTCACGTGTTTGAAATCCAAGATTTCGACATCATGATAGGGATTACAATAGAGAAATTTCTCATGGAAGTTTCTTTGGAAGGAAGACTCAATATTAATCTTGGAGGGAGAAATTTCTCTATGCCTATTCTGCGTTGAAAGAACACATCTACAGAATCTCCCATCCAAGATGAGCCAATGAAGGAGGTTAGGACTCTTCAATTTTTAGAACCCCCTGAAATTAAAGGAGAAGAAGACTTCGTCCAAGAGGAGGATGAATTTCAGGAGGAAATAGAATTGCCAAAAGAAGAGCCCTCCTCAAAACCTCCTGTTGAGCTCAAGATTCTACCTCCAGGTCTACGTTATGCCTTTCTAAATGGCAATTTGCAAGCCCCTGTCATCATAAGTGACAAGCTTTCAGATGATGAAACGCTCAAACTCATAGCCATGTTAGAAAGGCATAGAGATGTTTTTGGATATTAACTCCAGGATCTCAAGGGAATTAGTCCAGCGTTATGCACCCATCGTATTCCTATTGATCCCGAGAGTGTCCCCTCAAGGGAACCTCAAAGGCGATTGAATAATGCGATGCAGTAAGTTGTCAAGAAAGAAGTCTTGAAACTTTTGCATGCCGGGATTATTTACCATGTTCCTCATAGTGAATGGGTAAGTCCAGTTCAAGTAGTGCCTAAGAAGGGAGGTATGACAGTCGTTCACAACGAGAGGAATGAATTAATTCCTCAACGGACTGTCACGAGATGGAGGATGTGCATCGACTACTAAAAACTTAACAAGGCAACAAGGAAAGACCATTTTCCATTGCCCTTCATCGATGAGATGTTAGAGCGATTGGCAAAACACTCCTACTTCTGTTTCCGTGATGGGTATTCGAGATATCATCAAATTCCTATCCATCCCGATGATCAAAGTAAGACCACATTCACATGTCCTTACGGGACCTATGCCTACCGGTGTATGTCCTTTGACTGTGTAACGCTCCTGCCTCTTTCCAGAGATGCATGATGTCTATATTTTCAGACATGGTCGAGGATATCATGGAAGTTTTCATTGACGATTTCTACGTTTATGGAAAAACTTTTGATTATTGTCTAGAAAATTTAGACAGGGTCTTACAAAGATGCCAGGAGAAGGACCTTGTGCTTAATTGGGAAAAGTGCCATTTCATGGTCCGGGGAGGCATCTCTCTCGGACACTGGACACTTGGTGACCGGACAAAGCTAAAATTGAAGTTATTGAAAAACTTCCACCTCCTATCAGTGTTAAGGGAATCTGCAGCTTTTTAGGTAATGTGGGGTTCTACCGACGATTTAGCAATGATTTCTCCAAAATCGCTAGACCCCTCACCAACCTATTAGCTAAAGAAGCTCCCTTTGATTTCGATGATGAATGCCTTAAATCATTTGATATACTCAAAAAGGCACTCATCTCAGCTCCAATTATCCAACCTCCTGATTGGACGCTGCCATTCGAAATCATGTGTGATGCCAGTGACTTTGCTGTTGGTGCGATCTTTGGCCAAACCAAAGATAAAAAGCATCACGCAATAGCCTATGCTAGCAAAACATTGACAAGAGCCCAACTCAATTATGCCACAACTGAGAAAGAGCTCCTAGCAATAGTTTTTGCTATCGACAAGTTTAGATCCTATTTGGTTGGAGTAAAGGTCATAGTCTACACAGACCATGCTGCTTTGAAATATCTGCTTACCAAAAAGGATGCTAAACTAGGCTAATTCGATGGATTCTTCTACTCCAAGAATTTGATATGGAAATAAGAGATACGAAAGGAGTAGAGAATTCAGTAGCAAATCATCTTTCACGTATGGAAGTCACACAAACCATGGACATACCTATCAATGACTTTCTACGAGATGATATGCTCCTCAAGGTGACAGACTCTCACCCTTGGTATGCGGATATCGTGACCTTATGGTCACGGGATACGTACCACCAGGGGAGAACAAAAAGAAACTCATTTATGAGAGTCATAGACACCTTTGGGATGACCCTTACCTCTATCGAGTATGTGCTGATGGCCTTCTTAGAAGGTGCATCCCATCAATCGAAGGGACCAAAATCATAGAGAAATGCCATGCTGGCCCCTATGGTGGTCATTATGGTGTTTACCGTACTCAGGCAAAGATCTGACAGAGTGGATTCTATTGGCCTTCAATGTATGAATATACCAAGGAATTCATTCGCAGATGTTGGAAATGCCAGAAGCATGGAGGAATCTCTGCTCGCGATGCGATGCCCCTAACATACAATCTCCAAGTGGAATTATTTGATGTATGGGGTATTGATTTCATGGGACCTTTTCCTAGGTCTCATGATTGCGAGTATATTCTGGTTGTCGTCGATTATGTGTCAAAATGGGTAGAAGCATTGCCATGCAAAAATGCTGATTCCAAGCAAGCGAGGAAAATGTTCCATGAGATCATTTTCCCACGCTTTGGAACTTCCCGTATGGTCAAAAATGATGGAGGGTCTCATTTTATAGACAAGACCTTCTAAAACTTTTTAGGGGAACTTGGAGTCCAGCATAACATTGCTACCCCATACCACCCACAAACAAGTGGTCAAGCAGAAACATCTAATAAGCAAATTAAGAATATTCTACAGAAAACTGTCTTGGAAATGGGAACAAGATGGAAGCAAAAGCTACCCGACACATTGTGGGCATATCGTACTACCTACAAGACACCTATCGGCATGTCTCCTTTCCAACTTGTCTATGGGAAGACTTGCCATCTTCCCGTAGAATTGGAACATAGAGCGTATTGGGCCATCAAGCGGTGGAACATGAATCTTCATGAAGCTTGAAATCACCGATGGAAGCAAATCTCTGAGTTGGAGGAATGGAGAGATAAGGCGTACCACAGTGCCAGAATTTATAAAGAGAGAACCAAAAGATGGCACGATAAGAGGATTACGCCGAAAGATTTCAAACCTGGAGATAAAGTTTTACTCTTTAACTCTAGGGTTAAACTCTTTGGACATGGGAAGCTTAGAAGTAAATGGGAAGGACCCTTCACTGTAGTATAGACTTCAGCCCATGGAGCAATCACACTCCAAGGTGATGACGGTCAACTATTCAAAGTGAATGGGCACCGACTCAAATTATTTCTCGATTCCCAAAAGGATACAGAAAAAGAATTTGACATGGTAAATCTAATCGATTCCCATGCCATTTCTTTCAATTCTGTTTAAATTCTCCACGTCCAACTAATGGGCCCATCCAATTCTTCATTTATGAGGCCCATTTAATCGACCCGAGAAAATGTGGCCCGAACAGAGCCAGAAGGGGGTCGGCCGAACCCTAGGGTCGATCGACTCTCCCTTCGCGCCGTTCGCGTTCTATTTTCTCGTGTTGATCCTCCTCGATATCCTCCACAAAATACACTTTGAAATGCGTCATTCCCCACCTATTTAAAGGACGGAAACAGAGAGGAAAGTTATACACCTCATTGAATCATCATCTTCCTCCCGTCCTCATCATGGCCGACAAGAAGATTGTGCCTCATGCCTCCTCCAGCTCAACCTTCAACCTGAGCAGGGACATTACACCAGCCAACGACAAAACTTCCCTCGCCTTAGAGTCCGTCATGGCGATCGATGTTAAGCCCCTTGCCATGATCCCTCCTGCGACGACTCCACGCGGGCGCAACCCTACACCTCGTAGCACTGTCCGGTCGCTCTCCCCTCGGAGAACGGCGATGAAGTCGACAACGCCATGCCATCCGACTTTGGCTAGACAGAACCTAGTCAAGACACGTCTTTTCCATGGAAAAGACGAGTCTCCCCCATCGTTGCTGCCCGGCGAGGAGTTCATGTACACACTGAAGGCTAAGAAGGGCAATGTAGTGAGCCACCACTACAAGACGCCCACCTGTACCTCGCCAGAACGCATGGGAGATCGCTTTCTTATCCACGGGGTGCGCAAACCTGAAGGAGGCTACATTAAGGGCCTATTCAAGCGCGTGGATAATCTGGTGATAGAGGAGTCGACAGGCTTGTCGCCGTACAAGATTAGGCAGCACATCCCATCACCTGCCATCAACGGGCCACCCGGGCAGTTCGAGGGCAGTGATGAGGACTCTCCTTGTGCCCCTAAAGTGGCACAGCTGACCAAGGAACTCGCTTCTCTCCGCTTGGAGAACAAGAAGCTGACTGACTTGGTGGTTGAAGGGCGCATCGAGAGGGCAGAATTGAAGGACGACATCATGGCCCTCAAGGAGGAGATTGACGGTGTTCGTTGTGGCATGAGCGCCAAACTGCGGTGCTTGTGCAATGCCGCCAGGGAGCCCGACATCTACAACGCACCATGGTTTAGATGTCCCGACAGCATAGGATGCTTACTACTTAGGATTTTATTTTTTGAAAAACATTTGTTTTCTATTAAATAATGTAAGCATCCCCATATTTTGATTTCAATAAAGTGAACTTACCCGTTCATCTAACACTGGTAAAGTTCCCCCTTTAGTTTATTTTGTTGAATAAAGAATTCAGGAAACAAGTGTGGGGGAAACATGTCCCCAAGTCACGAAATCCCGACGTGAAAAATTAACGTTGCATATCAAAACACGTCACGACCGAATGGGCAAAACTACCCGACAAAACAGAGGCATAGAAAAGCCACCAGGAGGTCAGCCGAACCCCCTGGTCGGCCGACCTATTTTCTGCACTGCACGACTCCGTTTCACTTCAGAAAATCGGTTTGGATTTCCTATCCCCACTTTTATGCGCTACCCTGCTGTTTGAGTTGATTTCATATTTTTCATTACATATCTAAAATGAATCAACTCAACAAATTGAAATAAAATTTGGTAGTCAAGAATTTTCTTAAGCTAAAAATTGAATACTTTATATTTCAATTCATTACCTTGTTTATGATTCCCATAATACAATAGGACAAACACATCATCTAGGTATTTGACTAGTGTGATATGGTAAATGAGTTCTTTAGAAATCATCCTTTTGCTTGAAATTGATTTTGACATTTGTAACTATTTGAAGTCTTGAACTTTGCCTAAATCTCTCATTGGAAATTTATATATCCATCAAGGCCATATGATATATTCATTGAAAACCACAAGAATATGCCAATTTGCTTTTCATTGAACTTTGTCAAACTCGTGACCCAATTGAGTGACATGCATGAACTTTTTGAATTGAAAACTCTTGTGCACTCCATTCATGCAAAATTTCTCACATTGAGAGTTTGCATCCATCGATCACCCATCTGCCAAAAAGAAACTCCATACAATACAAATGAAAGCCTCTCTAAAAATAAAAAGGAGTAGAAGACATGGCTACAAGAAAAAGAAAAAGCATCCACTCTTGAAAAAGAGTAAGACTGCTAAAAAAAAGTAGCCATGTTTCGTCCTTAAAAGAGAGCAAATTCATAGGAGTTATCACCTCACCCCTCCATTTCATTCATGTGCACAAGTATTTTCCCTTCACTTTGTTCATTGCATAAGTCTCTCATAGGATCAAGTTTTTGACTTAGTAACATGTGAATTGTAAATGTGTGCCACATTCATCCCTACCAAGCTCCAGATATAGCAACTTTTAGTATAGGGACAAGAATTGGCAAAACATGCCATGATGAGGACTCAAACACTTTGAGAGATTTGAGAGATTCCGATCGAGAAGGCAAGGGCAAATGTTCCTATGACTTTCAAATACAGCAATTGCCAAATCATTTCAGAAGAGAATGATCCAAGGGAACTTCATTCTAACCGTTCCACTTTTCAAACACCCAAGATTGATGTGGTAGCGACATACACAAAGGGGATCCATGAATTCAGGTATAAGTTGAAATATCTAGTATCCTTTTTTTCTACCTTATAGCAAATTCATAACAACACTCTAGTTCTTCTTGCCTTTCACTCGAGGATGAGCAAAGGACTAAGTGTGGGGGAGTTTGTTGATGGTCCTTAAGTACCATATTTTGACCGTCAATTCACCTCATAATGTGCATAAAAGAAACACAAAACATAGTGGTAGGGCTATACACTAACCCAATTCCACAAGTGTTGGTGTCTATTTGTATGCAGGTGAATTATTACCCAAAATACCAAAACATGCAGGGATGAATCCATGAAAATGGATTTCAACAAATCAGGCGATGACACATGGCACGTGGATCAAATGGCCCACAAATAGAAGAATACAAGGAGATCCAATGGTGTTGCACCCATATACATCATGGGGGCCCACCTGGAGGAAGCACTCCCCGAGGGGAGGCTTGACCAGGTCGCCTGAACCAGGGGGTTGGCCGACCCCTTCCTGGCGCCAAACTCGGTCAAATGACACGTGTTGGCTCCTCCCGGCTCCCTGGAGTCAATGGTGACTGATTTGCGCGTTAATTGTGGTGGGAACCGACCCTTCTCCACCTATAAATAGACCCCGTCACCTCACTTCTCACACACACCAAAAGTTGAGAATAGTGCTACACTCTAAAGGTTTAGAGTAGTCCTAGAGGCTACCAAAGTATAAGGAGAGTGTGGTGAAGAGTCTAGGAGAAGGAGGCCTGGCCTTGTCAAGTCCCTCTTCTACACTTGTACCCCTACAAAAGTTTTACTCAATCAAGTAAGCCTTTGTGAATTCAATACAAGTTTGATATTTTATTCTTAGTAGTTTGCACAAGTAGTTACTTGTGGGTTCACTGCTTTAATTCATTAGAGGCTCTAGTTGTAGCTTTGTATTCGAAAGAACTAGAGTAGTGATTTAGAACATAAGCGTGGTGCTTAGATTATAAATCATCAGTGGATATCTCGTAGACCCACGGATTGAAGAGGTAGGCAGTAGGTGGTGACAGCCCTATCTGTCCTTCCTAATCCTCCACGTTCGGCTATGCCATAGGCTCTTGGCGGGAGTCGTCCTAGTATTGCTAGGAGTAAGCACGTGCCCGAAGCAAGCATCTACTGCAAACTACCTTGAATTAGGATCAATACTTTGAATTCCTCTATGTTCCTTGCCTACCAAACAGTTTTGTGTCCTTGGGTGAGCTAGTTTGAAAGATTAGCACACACGTTCTTTGGATTCGATACCCTTGGGAATACTCTTTAAGGGGAAGTGCTACAACGGTATTTCTGTGCGCTTGTGGATAACTCTGTGGTGTTAAGAAATACCAACACCTGGTACGTCCGGATGACCTGGAGCCGGAGCTGGACAAGGCGCTGGTGGCACTGAACTCTACCAGCAACAAGCTGGACGTGATGGGTAACGTCATCATCGACCAACTAGAGACAGAGTGATAGTATCTGGCCAAGAACATTGCCAAATATGTGCTGACGTGTTTCAAAAGCTGAGACCCCCAACTTTCTCTAGATCTGGTGGTCGAAGGGCCCATTGCTGAAGAGAAAGATGCCGCTAGGGCCAGCGTTCAAGAAGTTGCCCATAAAGTTGCCTCGTATTTCCATAGGACCTAGGACCTCCAGTAGCCAGGACCTTTTTCTTTTGCTTTTTTACTTTGTAATCCAATCCTTTAGATGAATGAAATCCAATCTTCTTGCATGAATGAATTCCATTTTTTATTTGTCTTCAATGCATTGTCCTTTATCTTATTGGCCCCCTAGTAGATGTACACAATTTGATTGCGAACATGTACCAAAAGGATCTGACAATGTCTTGATGACATGAACGCTTCGAACTTGTAGCTAGAACGCTTAGCTCTTAGGTCCGAAGTTTACTTCCAATATCTCTAGGGATCCTTTGTGACGTCGATAATGGGCCCCCTAGGAGTTGTCGGAGCTTGGTAGATCCGTCGACGTCCACCACCAACGCTTAAAGCGTCGACGGTGGGCCCTCTAAGAGGTGTTGGAGCTTGGTAGATCCAACGGCGTCCACCACCAACGCTTAGAAATGTCGACGACGGGCCCCCTGGGGGTTGTCGGAGCTCGATAGGTTCGTTGGCGCCCACCACCAACGCTTAGAAACGTCGATGGCGGGCCCTCTGGGGGTTGTCAGAGCTTGATAGGTCCGACTACGCCCACTATCAATGTTTAGAATGTCGACGAAGGGCCCCCTGGGATCGTCGGGTCTTCCTTGCTTCGACGGCGTCCACTTGTCAACGTATAATACGTCGATGACAGATCCCCTCTGGGTGATTTCTCCACCATCTTTGTTTAGATCGCTGTTAATTCTTCACATCAACGTCTGGCCCCCATGGGAGTTCTTGGAGCTTGTTAGCTCCGAGGACACCCACTTTCAACGTATAAAACGTCGATGGCGGGCCCCTGGGGGTCGGAGCTTAGTAGCTCCAGCAACATCCACCACCACCATGAACTTCCCATTTTTCCTGGGTGTTAAAGGCAAGAAAAATAGTAAAATTCATCCCCTCATCTATAAGTTGTTTGCGGCTTACTGTTCTTATTTGAAATTTTGGTCCGAAAGAATTTAACATGATAACAAGTAAATTTATGTAATCTCTCCAGACCCAAATGCCTTCCAGACCCGCCCTACTGAGGCCTTCCGAAATATAGGTAGAATGGCGTACTTATGGTGCTGGACCAGTCTAAGTCGATAGCGCACTCTGGACCTGTTATTGGCCTTGGCGTTCAGGCGAGTAGACAATTCAGCAATGCTAAGATCCAAAACAGATCAACAATATAACTCGTATATCATATGAATAACTATGACTAAATCTCAAAAAGAATTGCACACTTTGTTATAGACAAGAATAAAAAGATAATAAAAGGATAACGAGCCTGTACAAAATTAATGCACATGGAATCTGCTTTCACACAACAATGCCTTTCATTATAGGTTCGAATTACAGGGGAGACAAGGACAAACTTGGGGTACAGAACCAGGTTAAGTGTGCTGTTCATCTTGGTCTAACCCAGGGTAGACAAGCCGCACTTTCAGTACATGGACCAAGTTACGTGGGCTTGAACTTGTCGTACCCTCCCGGAGGGGTCCGAATGTTCTACTTGAGGACCTACCCGACTTTATTTATAAACTCTATAACTTACATTGTGTGTAATTACAGACTCACCTCCATGAAACTAAGCATAAAACTTACGGAGGTGCTCGATGTTCTAAGGATTGGGAAGCGGAGTCCCATCTCTGTTGCCAAGCGAACGCATCCGGGACGGGACACTTTGATCACTCGGAAGGGACCTTCCCAGCCAGGGGACAGTTTGTTCATCCCTTCACGAGTTAGTATTCTCCGAAACACCAGATCGCCTTCTTCAAGCTGTCGGTTGTGCATGTGCCTTTGGTGATAGTGCCGGAGCGCCTGGCGGTATCGTGCATTCTGAACAGCTGTTTGTCACCTTCCCTCTTCGACGAGGTCAAGGTCTTCACGCTAGAGCTTTTCCTGCATGGCTTTGTCGAAGGTTCGGACCCGGAGTGACCCCATGGTGATCTCCGTAGGAAGGACCGCTTCAGCTCCAAACACCAAGAAGAAGGGTGTCTCTCCAGTTGACCGGTTAGGTGTTGTCCTGCTTGCCCATGGTGCAGACAGAAGCTCCTCCATCCAGTTGGCTCTGTGTTTCTTCAGGCTCTCATAAGTGCGTGCCTTGAGTCCATTTAATATTTCTGCATTTGCTCTGTCGGCTTGACCATTAATGGACGGGTGATCTACTAATGAGTAGTTAACTTGTATGTCGAGGTCTTCACAATATTCTTGGAATGTTGCACTTATGAATTGGGTTCCATTGTCAGTGATGACTCTGTTCGGAACTCCAAATTTGTAGACTATGGACTTCAAGAACTTGAAAGATGATTGCTTGTTGATAGTCACAACTGGAGTAGCTTCTGGGTACTTGGTGAACTTGTCAATGGCGACATACAGGAACCTATAACCTCCAACGGCTTTTGGGAAAGGTCCCAAAATGTCCATCCCCCACACAGGAAATGGCCATGTAGGAGGTATCATTTGCAGCGACTGAGCTGGTGTGTGAATTTGTTTCGCGTGGAGCTAGCACGCGTCACACTTTTTTACCAGCTCAACTGCATCCTGGAGATCTATAGGCCAGTAAAAGCCATGCCGGAAGGCTTTACCAACCAACGTGCAGAAAGACGCGTGGTTCCCACACTCGCCTCCATGGATTTCTGTGTAGAGCTCGCGACCTTCTTCCCGGGCGATGCACCGCATTAGGACGCTGTTGGCACCGCGCCGGTAGATATCCCCTTCTACTAGCCTGTATCTTTTAGCCAATCAAAGGATCCGGTCAGCGGATGCACTGTCTTCAGGAAGGATGTTGTAACACCCTCATTTTCATGCATCATGCCCTACATACATTCATATACATGTTTAACATTAATCCACATAAAGAGGAATGAGTTTAAAATTGAGTTGGAACAAAACCGCACTTAAAATTCTGGAAACTGCGGACTAGTCCGATTTTGGTGAGGACTAGTCCGATTTCTCTCTGACCTCCATCGAACTTGTCCGTTTTTGCTGCAGACTAGTCCGATTTTGCCTCTGGCACTTTCGGACTTGTCCGATCTTATGCGGACTAGTCCGGTGTTCCAAGAATCCATAAAAATTTGCTAAGTCCCTGGACTTGCCCGGACTAGTCCGGTGTTCTAGCGGACTTGTCCGTTTTCCTCTCTGACTAAAGTCGGACTTGTCCAATTTTTTGGCCAGACTTTTCCAATTTCTTTCTGACTAACTTCGGACTAGTTCGGTCCTTTTCAGACTTGTCCAATATTTCGTGACTCTGAGTTGATCTTTTGTTTTATGACTTGTTTCTTGGGTTTTATGTTAAGTGGGCCTAGGGACGTCATGCCTAACTCTTTTAGAGCCCATAAGGGACTCTAAACCGGCCTCTACTCCTCTCAAACTCGAAATCCATCTAACCCTAGCATCCCCCTCTATATGAACAACCCCACCCCTTGCATTGACATCTATTTGCCACTTTTCCACCCCACCCAAACCCTAGTTCGTGGAGAGCCACCATCAAGGAGGGAGGAGGAGATCCCAAGCAAGAAGAAGAATAGGAGGAAACGAAAGAGGATCAAGGTCTCCATCCAGTTTCGTTCTTCATCACCAATTCATCTCCAAGTTCATCACCAACCCTAGATCATCAAGATCCATGTGTTGCCTCCAAGATCATTGATTCATTGGAGTCCTAAACACCTGGTACACCTTCTTTTCTCTTTTTCTTATGTGAATTCAACCCCAAGTCTCCAAATTCATGTCGATCTAGAAAACCCTAATCTGCTGATCTCGCAAAGTGCGGACTTGTCCGGTCCCTAGCGGACTAGTCCGATTTTCCTGGTTAAATTGTGTTGAATTAATTCTAAAATTAGATCTAATCACATACAAACCTGTATAAACTTGTTAAAACCTTTTATAACTAGTTAGTGATCATTAAAAGCAATCTATTAACAAGTTCTACCTTGCATTTGCATTAATCATGCATGTCATGTCATATTGAGTAATATTTGTGCACTCTTTGATTGTGTTTCTTGTTTGTATGTTTATTGTGCGGATTAGACGGATTTGCGCTAGAGAGTGCCGCGGAGGATCTACAGTACCAAGAGTTTGAAGGATTTGACTCGAATCAATCCCAAGGGCAAGGCAAGTGTCCTTGAAGCATATTGATCCTGTTTTCAAATAAATGTCTTGTTTGCAAAACTGCATGCTTGTGTCAATTTGATGGGAATCCTATGATAGGAAGTTTACTCGATTTGTTTAACCACCCTTGTCAACTGGAATTGTGGTAGAGAGTCAGGATGGGATTTTTACCTTTTGCTTCACTTAATTAATTGGGATGGAAGAACAACTACACTACTTAATTTAATTATGCGAGATTGTGGTTGTCATGAACTGGTTAAATCTGATATGGTAATGGGTGATCTAAGCAAGCCAGGTACATGGATGTGTTTGATGTTATGGTGGTTTTGCTTGCTTTAGATCTATGGACCGATTCGTGGAGCGACCATCTGGATTTACAGTGCCACCACGAGGCCAAGTATGGGTGTGGCGTAGCTGATTAATTAGGGTTTTGCCAGTGCTATTTGGACCATTAAAGATGCTCGGGGAAGGGGTAGTCGGATTGGGTTTGTTGATGATTGGTGGGACTACCCTGGGATCCGAATGGCTCAAGAGGGGGCCCTTGGTTGAAGATGTTCTCAGTTGGAGGCATCGCCACTGGTGAAACCTCAGTGGGGTCTAAATAGGCTAGTAATCCCTTTGTAAAGGCTATTTTGTGATCTCTTGGCCACACACCTACGAAAGTGTGAGATGACATAATTGAGATTCTATAGTCATCGAAATGTGATAAAATCATATACACATGGGTAAAGCGGTACAACCTCTGCAGAGTGTGTCTAAAACTATCATGATAGCCGTGCTTCCGGTTATGAGCAACCTGGACCCTCCCATAATTAGAGGAAAATTGGGATTTGGGATGGTTATGGTTGGTATTATGGTTATGGATTGTTATGAATTGAATTCTGGTATCGAATATGGATATTGGTATATGATGATGGATATGGAGTATGGACTGGTATTATGGTAACTACATTGTTTATGATGGGTTTATTTCATATACATGTAATATATTGCTTTTCAAATGTTTTAATGTACTTTTTAGCACTTAGCCATTATTATATTCATCATTTGAATCAGCCACATGTTATACTTTCCACACCTGCTGAGTACGACATGTACTCACTCTTGCAATCCCCCCCAACAGTTGCAGGTCAGGATTGGGAGTTTAATGGCGATAATGTGGAGTTCTAGGCTGTGTCTGCTGTCGACTTTGCCTGTGGTGTTGCATGGAGCTGTGCTATACCCTATAGCTTATGCTGCCTAGCTATTTAGTTTGCTTATTTAGTTTATTTCCGCTGCATAGTTGAACCTGTCATTAATATTCATTAGAACTTGTATTCGAGGATAATATGGTTTGTGTAATAAAATCTGGTTAATTAATCTTGTTTTGTGGTAATTTTCTGTATACTCTTTTGTGAATGCACTCGTGTATGTGTGTTGAACATCCTAGGAAAACATATGCATTCACGTAGTTCATTTTCAGAAACGGGTGTCACAAATTGGTATTAGAGACACAGGTTGACCGTAGAACGCAGGCTAGATAGAATGGACACTTTAGAGCACATAGAAACACTCGGGAATCGACGCGTTCTTGCTTGGTGTGCTGCTTGCTATATATTGTTTGCTTGTGTGCTTAATAGAGGATTTTGGAATGCTTTAGCATTGCCATGTCCACGTAGGCTAGTTAGTTGTCTAGTTTCATATCCCTTGATGCATATAGTTGGGGACGTTTTCTAATTCTTACCTATTGCTTTTCTCCAGATGGTGAGGACTCGCAACCAGAGGGATGCTAATGATGAGGAGTATAACCATGGAGCACCTCAGAACAACAATGGACAAGGACCTGCTCATGGAGCTATCAACATTGAGCAACTTTTGGCTATGCAGAACCAGCTCATGCAGACCATGATAGAAACAATGGGACAGCTGCAGGCTGGTAACATCAACAATCAGCCCCACATGCCTCCACCGCCACCCCCACCTCCTCATAACCGGTTGGGAGAGTTTATGAGGACTAGGCTGCCAACCTTTGCTCAAGTTGTTGACCCTATGGATGCGGATGATTGGCTCAAGTCCATGGAGAAGAAGCTTGCTATTGTCCAATGCAGTGACCGGGAGAAAGTGCTTTTTGCTTCTCATCAACTAGTTGGAGGAGCTGCGGATTGGTGGGATTCCTTATGCAATGCTCATGAGAACCAAGAAAGAATTACTTGGGCTGAATTCAAAGAGAGCTTCCATTCTCAATATGTGTCGGAAGGTGTTTATGATTCTAAAGATGCAAGAATTTAAGAACTTGAGGCAAGGAAGATTGAGTGTGGGTGAATATCTCAATAAATTCACTCAACTCTCAAGGTATGCCCCTGAGGATGTGAGTTGGGACAGCCAGAAACAATACTTGTTCATGAGGGGCTTGAACAATGAGATCCAACTGCAATTGCTCAACTGTGATTATGCCAATTTTTAGAAGCTTGTGGATAAAGCAATTGTGGTTGAGAACAAGGTCCGTCATATGGAGCAAGACAACAAGAGGAAGGCGCCATATCAAGGACAGCAATAAGGAAGTAATGTGCGCCCTCGCTTTACGCCTCCTAATGCGCCATAGTACAGCTCCTCTACTCCTATACAGCACCCTGGTTATGCACCGCACCCAACTCAGTTCGTGCAGCAGCGCCCTGTTATGCCAGCACCTAGGCCTCCAATGTCTTATGCACCTCGTGCCAACTATCCTGGTGCCAATGCTCAAAACCAAGATCATCCCAATAATTCTAGTGGAGTTAAGGAGTGCTATACTTGTGGAGAAGCTGGACACTTTGCACATCAATGTCTTAAGTCAGGACTTGTTCAAGGAAGCAGTGCGCTGAGGCAAAACCCAAGACCCAATGGAGGACAACTGCAAGGGAACCGGGGACAGCAGAATTTTGCTCGTGGCAACGTGAACCATGTCTCTATGGAGGATGATCAACAAGTGGATGACGTGGTCATTGGTATGTTTCTCGGGAACTCCAACCCCGCGACTATGTTATTTGATTCTGGAGCATCGCATTCATTCATTGCAGTGAAGTATGTTGCCAAGTATAGTTTGCCTATCTCCTATATGAAGTTTACTCTGTTGGTTAAGTCTCCTGGAGGTGAGATGAGGACAAATATAGTATGTCCAAAAGTAAGCCTTAGAATAAGGGGGGTAGACTTCTCCGCCAACCTCATTGTTCTGGATTCTCAAGGATTGGACATTATACTTGGTATGGACTGGTTGAGAAAGCACAATGGAGTTATTGAGTGTGCCACAAAAACGGTAAAGTTGACCAATGAGGAAGGGATCACCGTAGAATTTGAAGCATCTCAAACTACACCGAAGTGATTGGAGCTGAATCATATGGATGGTGCCGCAATTGAGGAGATTCTGGTGGTGTGTGAATTTTTGGATGTTTTTCCGAACGAGTTGCCAGGTATGCCACCTGATCGAGACATTGAGTTTGTTATTGATTAAATACCTGGAACTGCACCTATATCTAGGAGGTCGTATACGATGCCTCCTATGGAATTAGCGGAGCTCAAGAAGAAAATTCAAGAGAAACTAGAGAAGGATTTCATTCGGCCCAACTCTTCACCTTGGGGAGCGCCCGTACTATTTGTGGACAAGAAGGATGGATCCCAAAGGTTGTGTGTAGACTACTGAGCTCTCAATGAGGTAACCATCAAGAACAAGTATACTTGCCCCATATAGAGGACTTGTTTGATCAGATGATGGGTGCCTGTGTCTTCTCTAAGATTGATTTGAGGTCGGGATACTTTCAAATGAAGATTAGACCATCGGACATACCCAAGACCGCTTTTAGGACGCGGTATGGATCTTATGAGTACACCGTGATGTCCTTTGGATTAACCAATGCACCTGCATACTTTATGTACCTCATGAATAAGGTATTCATGGAGTACATGGATAGGTTTGTAGTGGTGTTCATAGACGACATTATGATCTACTCGAAGGATGAGAAGGAACATGAGGAACACTTGAGACTTACGCTGCAGAAATTAAGGGAGCATCAATTGTATGCCAAGTTCAACAATTGTCAGTTTTGGTTGAAAGAGGTGTCATTTTTGGGTCATATAATCTTAGGATGAGGAGTATCGGTTGACCCATGAAAGGTGACGGACGTGTGGAAATGGGAACCGCCGCAAAATGTCAAGGAAATAAGGAGTTTCCTTTGGATGGCTGGATATTAACGTCGATTCATCAAGGACTTTTCCAAGATAGGCAAGCCAATGACAGAGTTGCTAATGAAGTGAAAGGCTTTCCAATGGACTCAAGCTTGTCAAAATAGTTTTGAGGAGTTGAAGAAGAGGTTGACAACAACCCCAGTTTTGGTTTTACCGGATGTAAGCAAGAGTTTTGACATATATTGCGACGCCTCGAGACAAGGACTCAGATGTGTATTGATGCAAGCAGGAAAAGTGGTCGCCTTTGCATCAAGACAATTGAAGAAACATGAGCAGAATTACCCCACACATGATTTGGAACTTGCAGCCGTGATACACGCATTGAAAATTTGGAGACACTACATCCTTGGACATAGGTGTGAAATTTATATGTATCACAAGAGTCTTAAGTATATTTTCACACAAACGGATCTGATTTGAGGCAACGGAGATGGTTGGATCTCATCAAAGATTATAATTTGGGGATCAACTATCATCCGGGAAAAGCCAATGTAGTGGTTGATGCTTTGAGTAGAAAAGGAGTAAGTCATCAACTCACAGTTTGAGAGTTACCATCCGAGTTATGTAAGAAGTTTGAATGGTTGAACCTTGGATTTGTAAATGAGATGGAGATGATGGAGTTAAACCCAACATTGGAGCATGAAATTCGAGAGGCACAAACCAAGGATGAGAAAATTCAGGAAATCAAGGGAAGGACCCCAGAAGGGAGAGAATTCAGATTCGATGAGGATGAACATGGTACCTTATGGCTGGGAAAAAGGATTGTTGTGCCAAATGTGAAGCATATTCGGGAGACAATATTAAAAGAGGCACATGACTCACCTTACTCAATTCACCCCGGTTGTATGAAGATGTACAAAGACTTGAAGACTTGCTATTTGTGGGATAGCATGAAAAAGGACATAGCTGAATATGTAGCATTGTGTGATGTGTGTCAGCGGGTCAAGGCGGAACATCAAAGGCTAGCCAGATTATTGCAACCATTGAAGATCTGGAAGTGGGAAGAGATCGGTATGGACTTCATAGTTGGTTTACCACGTACTCAGTCCGGTTACGACTCAATTTTGATAATTGTGGATTGGTTAACTAAGTCAGCCCGCTTTATTCCCATCAAGACCACCTATAATGGAGAGAAATTGGCAGAACTGTACATGGGAAGAATAGTATGTTTGCATGGAGTTCCAAAGAAGATAGTCTCTGATAGAGGTTCACAATTTACCTCTAGATTTTGGCAGAAATTGCATGAAGCATTGGGAACAAGGTTAAATTTTAGTTCAGCATATCACCCTCAAACGGATGGACAGACCGAGAGGACCAATCAGATTTTAGAGTACATGTTAAGAGCTTGTGCTTTAAAGCATGGGAAAAGTTGGGACAAGAGATTGCCATATGCAAAATTTTCATACAACAATAGTTACCAAGCAAGCTTGAAAATGTCACCATATGAAGCGCTTTATGGAAGGAAGTGTAGGACACCTTTATTTTGGAATGAGGCAGGAGAAACTCAAGTATTTGTTCCGGATGTGTTGCAGGAAGCCGAAAAGCAAGTCCAAATAATTCGTGAAAACTTGAGGACTGCCGAATCAAGACAAAAAGGCTATGCGGACAATAGGAGAAGGAAATTAGCCTTTGAAGTGGGAGATTTTTTTACCTCAAGGTGTCACCGATGAGGGGTCATAAGAGGTTTAACATAAGAGGCAAGCTAGCACCTCGCTACATTGGACCATTCAAGATTTTGGACAAAAGAGGAGAAGTAGCGTATAAGTTGGAGATGCCAGCTCATATTTTGGATGTCCATGATGTCTTTCATGTTTCCCAGCTCAAGAAGTGCTTGGGAGTACCGGAAGAACAAGTTCCAATGGAAGGATTGGAAATAGGGGCATATTTGACTTATGCTGAACAACCGGTCAAAATCTTGAAAACCAAGGAGAGGGTCACAAGGAACAAGGTTATTAGATGGTGGAAAGTTCAATGGAAGCACAACACAGAAAAAGAAGCAACGTGGGAATTGGATGATGATCTCAAGAAGGAATTTCCCTATCTCTTCTCTTCTGCATCGAATCTCGAGGGTGAGATTCATTTTAAGGGGGTAGGTTTGTAACACCCTCATTTTCATGCATCATGCCCTACATACATTCATATACATGTTTAACATTAATCCACATAAAGAGGAATAAGTTTAAAATTGATTTGGAACAAAACCACACTTAAAGTTCTGGAAATTGCAGACTAGTCCGATTTTGGTGAGGACTAGTCCGATTTCTCTCTGACCTCCGTCGGACTTGTCCGTTTTTACTGCAGACTAGTCCGATTTTGCCTCTGGACACTTTCGGACTTGTTCAATCTTATGCGGACTAGTCCGGTGTTCCAAGAATCTTTGAAAATTTGCTAAGTCCCTGGACTTGCCCGGACTAGTCTGGTGTTCCAGCGGACTTGTCCGTTTTCCTCTTTGACTAAAGTCGGACTTGTCCGATTTTTTGCTAGACTTGTCCGATTTCTTTCTGACTAACTTCGGACTAGTCTGGTCCTTTTCGGACTTGTCCGATATTTTGCGACTCTGAGTTGATCTTTTGTTTTACGACTTGTTTCATGGGTTTTACATTAAGTGGGCCTAGGGACGTCGTGCCTAACTCTTTTAGAGCCTATAAGGGACTCTAAACCGGCCTCTACTCCTCTCAAACTCGAAATCCATCTAAACATAGCCTCCCCCTCTATATAAACAACCCCACCCCTTGGCTTGACATCAATTTGCCACTTTTCCACCCCACCCAAACCCTAGTTTGTGGATAGCCACCATCAAGGAGGGAGAAGGAGATCCGAAGCAAAAAGAAGAGGAGGAGGAAACGAAAGAGGATCAAGGTCTCCATCAAGATTCGTTCTTCATCACCAATTCATCTCCAAGTTCATCACCAACCCTAGATCATGAAGATCCAAGTGTTGCATCCAAGATCCTTGATTCATTGGAGTCCTAAACACCTGGTATACCTTATATTCTCTTTTTCTTACGTGAATTCAACCCCAAGTCTCCAAATTCACGTCGATCTAGAAAACCCTAATCTACTGATCTCGCAAAGTGCGGACTTGTCCGGTCCCTAGCGGAGTAGTCCGATTTTCCTGGTTAAATTGTGTTGAATTAATTCTAAAATTAGATCTAATCACATCCAAACCTGTATAAACTTGTTAAAATCTATTAGAACTAGTTAGTGATCATTAAAAGCAATCTATTAACAAGTTCTACCTTGCATTTGCATTAATCATGCATGTCATATCATATTGAGTAATATTTGTGCACTCTTTGATTATGTTTCTTGTTTGTATGTTTATTGTGCGGATTAGACAGATTTGCGCTAGAGAGTGCTGCGGAGGATCTACAACACCAAGAGTTTGAAGGCTTTGACTCGAATCAATCCCAAGAGCAAAGCAAGTGTCCTTGAAGAATATTGATCCTATTTTCAAATAAATGTTTTGTTTGCAAAACTGCATGCTTGTGTCAATTTAATGGGAATCCTATGATATGAAGTTTACTAGATTTGTTTAACCACCCTTGTCACCTGGAATTGTGGTAGAGAGTCAGGATGGGATTTTTACCTTTTTTCTTCGCTTAATTAATTGTGATGGAAAAACAACTACACTACTTAATATAATTATGCATTAATGAGATTGTGGTTGACATGAACTTGTTAAATCTGATATGGTAATGGGTGATCTAAGCAAGCCTGGTACGTGGATGGGTTGGATGTTATGTTGGTTTTGCTTGCTTTAGATCTAAGGACTGATTCGTGGAGCGACCATTCAGGATTTACAGTGCCATCACGAGTCCAAGTATGGGTGTGGCGTAGCTGATTAATTAGGGCTTTGCCAGTGCTATTTGGACCATTAAGGATGCTCGGGGAAGGAATAGTCGGATTGGGTTTGTTGATGATTGGTGGGAGTACCCTGGGATCCGAATGGCTCAAGAGGGGGCCCTTGGTTGAAGATGTGCTCAGTTGGAGGCATCGCCACCGGTGAAACCTCATTGGGGTATAAATAGGCTAGTAATCCCTTTGTAAAGGCTATTTTGTGATATCTTGGCCACACACCTACGGAAGTGTGAGACGACATAATTGAGATTCTATAGTCATCGAAAGGTGATAAAATCACAAACATGTGGGTAAAGCGGTACAACCTCTGCAAAGTGTGTCTAAAACTATCATGATAGTCGTGCTCCCAGTTATGAGCAACCTGGAACCTCACATGATTAGAGGAAAATTTGGATTTGGGATGGTTATGGTTGTTATTATGGTTATGGATGGTTATGAATTGAATTCTGGTATCGAATATGGATATTGGTATATGATGATGGATATGGAGTATGGACTGGTATTATGATAACTACATGGTTTATGATGGATTTATTTTATATACATGTAATATATTGCTTTTCAAATGTTTTAATGTACTTTTCAACATTTAGCCATTATTATATTCGTCACTTGAATCAGCCACATGTCATACTTTCCACACTTGCTGAGTACGATATGTACTCACTCTTGCAATCCCCCCAAACAAATGCAGGTCAGGATTGGGAGTTTAATGGCGATAATGCGGAGTTCTAGGCCATGTCTGCCGTCGGCTTTGCCTGTGGTGTTGCATGGAGCAGCGCTATACCCTATCGCTTATGCTGCCTAGATGTTTAGTTTGCTTATTTAGTTTATTTCCGCTGCATTAGTTGAACATGCCATTACTATTCATTAGAACTTGTATTCGAGGATAATATGGATTGTGTAATAAAATCTAGTTAATTAATCTTGTTCTGTGGTAATTTTTTGTATACTCTTTTGTGAATGCACTCGTGTATGTGTGTTGAACATCCTAGGCACACATATGCGTTCACTTGGTTCATTTTCGGAACCAGGTGTCACAGATTTGTCTTTCAAGTAGCTCCAGATCTCCGAGATCCATTCATTGGAGCTAACTTGAGCCTTCGGATCTTGCGCGTTGGGTTGCTCAGAGCTTCCTATAGCCCCTGCAACCCTTGGTGGTCACCATGGTAACAAGGCCACCAGGACTGCCAGCTTTGAAGTGCTAGTCTCGCCCCCTTCACTCAGTTCGGAAGGCTGAGCGGTACGTCTTGACAACCTCCTGGCAGAAACTCCGTCGAGGGCCTGAGCTCTAGTTGAAGCTTTCGTCCAAAGTTCATCAGCTTCTGTGTTGTTGAGACACTGGACATGACAAAGATCCAAGACGTCGAAGTCCTTCTAGAGCTTCTGTACTTCGAGAAGGTAAGCAGCGAGTTGCGGGTTGTTGCAGCTGCATTCTCCTTTGACTTGTGTGATAATGAGCTGCGAATCACCCTTCACCAGCATCTGCTTGATGCCACATGATTGTGCCACCTTGAGCCCGTAGATTAGAGCTTCATACTCTGCCATGTTGTTGGTTGCCTTGAAATCAAGGTGTACCATGTACTTGACCTTCTCCCCGGTCAGAGCGAGGAGAAGGATTTCAGCTCTGGCCCCCTACTTTTGCACAGAGCCGTCAAAGTATAGAGTCCAGTGAGGCTCGATGAAGACCGAGACCTTGGGTTCTGGCTTCTGCTCATTGGGGACCATTAGATTTGATGAATATGGGGTCCACTCCGCCATGAAGTCAGCTAATGCCTGACTGTTGATAGCATGTCGAGGCAGGAATTTGAGATCGAACTCTGCCAGCTCCACTGCCCACTTTGCAATGTTCCGAGTAGAATTGGGTTTATGCAGTATAGCACACAGTGGATAGGAAGTTACCACTGATATCTTGTGGGCTTGGAAGTAGTGATGTAGCTTCCTTGAGGCGATGAGAACTGCATAAAGCAGCTTATGCACCTCAATGTATCGAGTCTTGGCGTCGTGGAGTACTTCACTGATGAAGTACACTGGCCGCTGGACAGTCTGAACCTTGCTTGAAGGTCCCAAAGCTTCTTCTTCATCAACCCAGACCCTCCCGGAGGGGTCCGTACCTTCTTCTTGAGCTTCCGGACTGTCCCGGAGGGGTCCAAAACTTTATCTTTAGTCGTGTGAACTCCCTCAAATGAGAGAGGTTGATCCTCGGGCAGCTTGTCTTGAAGATCCGTGCATGGGGGCTGGGACCCAGACTCGCCTTCAGGTAACCCCGGACCCTCCTGGATGGGTCTGGGCTCCTGAACTGTAGGTGGTTTTGGTCATTCCGCGACCAGAACCATGCTGACAACCTTCATAGTTGCCAAAATGTAAAGCAAGAGGGGCTCACCAGGGTTCGGAGCTACCAGGATTGGTAGTGTGGTGAGGAGATGTTTGAGCTCCTGGAACGCCTTTTTTGCTTCTTCAGACTAGTGAAATGGTCCTGACTTCCTCAATAGCTTGAAGAAGGGAAGCGCCCATTTTGCCAGTCTTGAGATGAACCGGCAGAGCACAGCTAGAGACATCCAGTTAGCATATGGACATCCTTGATGCGGGCTGGGGGCCGCATGTCTTCAATGGCCTTAATCTTCGCTGATTTCGCCTTAATTCCTCGATGAGTCACCAAAAATCCAAGGAGTTTTATGGAGCTAACCTCGAAGACACATTTCTCTGGGTTTGGCTTGGTGCACGTCATGCGCAGCTTGTCGAAGACGGCTTGCAGGTTGTCAAGGAGTGACTCCTTTTTCTTGACCTTCACGACGTTGTCATCGACATAAACCTCCACCATGTCCCTAATGAGCTCTCCAAATGTTTTGTGCATGGCTCGCACAAAAGTTGGAGTAGCGTTTTTGAGATCGAAAGGCATGGCAGTGTAACAATACAACCCATCTACTGTTATGAAGGCAGTATGCTCTTCATCTTCCCTAGACATTTGGATCTGATGATATCAAGAGTATGCATCTAGGAAACACAATAGCTCGCACCCGGAGGTGGAGTCCACTGTTTGGTCTATCCTAGGTAGTGGAAATGGATCTTTTGGACATGCCTTATTTAAGGTGGTGTAGTCAATACACATCTGATGTTTCCCGCCGGCCTTTGGTACAACGACTGGGTTTTCCAACCATCGTTGATGATGAACCTCCTGGATGAAACCAGCTTCGAGCAGCTTCTTTATTTCTTGTCAAATGAAGTTTTGCGGCTCGACTGAATGCTTCAGGGCTTCTGGTGTATTGGCCATGCATCAGGATATATCTTCAGACTGTGCTCAATCACCTCCCTAGGAATCCAAGGCATCTGTGACGGTTGCCAGGCAAACACATCAACATTCGTTCAGAGGAAAGTGATGAGCGTGAGTTCCTATTTGTTGTCCAGCCCTCCCGATATATGGGTGGTCTGGGCAGCATCAGAACCAATTTGGACGACTTTGACAGGAATGTCGGTGTCACCGCTTAGCTGCACACATGGTGAAGAGGTTGAGCCTCGGTGATGAGTGCTCAGAGGTTGAGCAGCTAGCTCCTTGCCGAATGCTTCCTCCTATGCTGTTGTAAGCGTGTGGAGTTCTTCCAGCGCAGTGACTCCTGCAATACGATCCCCATGGATCCGGAGAATGCCTGAAGGTGTTGGCATCTTCAACACCAGATAGTCATAGTGGGCTACGACCATGAACCTATATAGGGCTGGCCTTCCTAGGATGGCGTTGAAGGCCATGCTAATGTGTGCCATGTCGAAGACCAGCTTCTCGGTCCTGTAATTCTTTCGAGTCTCGATGGTCACCAGGAGTGTGATTGAACCGAGAGGACTGATGGCTCCCAGACCTACCCTAGAGAAAGGATGTGAGAGGCGAAGGTCGGAGAGTTTTAGCTGGATCTTGACGATCGCTTCATAACTGAGGAGGTTGAGCGCCGAACCTCCATCCACCAAGACATGTAGAGCTGAACATTATTGATAGTAAGAGACACCATCAGCGGCAGTTGACTAGCTCTGATCATGTTTCTTGGGTAGTCTATAGCGTCGAAAGTGATGGGAGTGTCCGTCCACTTCTGATGGGGCTCTGCCTTGGCGGTAGGAGTTGTGGCAGCCATCTCCCACTGCATAGTCTTGAGGACGCGGTAGGAGGTGATATCCCAGGACCCTCCATAGATGGTATTGAGGGTCTTCCGATGCTTGTTGTCAGAAATGTCAGAGTCGTCATCGACAGTGTTGTACACAGCTTTCAGGACCTTCTTGGGGTCCTGGAAGCCTAGCTCTGGATCAGCCAGAGCTTCGTCGACTTTCTTCTTACCCTCCCGCTGGCAAAATGGAGCTTCTTCTCGGCACTTGTCGAAGTGCTCGATAAGGTTTTGGACCTCGCGGCAATCTTCAAGATTGTGGGTGTTTGTTTTGTGGATCGGACACCACATCTTTTGATCGCCGCCGTCTTTAGATGATGGTCGAGGACATTTCTCCGGGCGTGGCCCCGGCCACCCGGAGCTGCAGCAGCAGTAGGCGTGACGGCTGACGGCTTTTTCTTGCCATTGGACTTTTTCTTCTTCTTTCCACTACCGGAGGTAGTGGCTTTAGCCTTGTAGGACTTTTTGTTAGCCTCTGGAGCTGGCTTGGAGTGCATTTCACGGCCCTCAGTAGCCCTGACACATTTGTCGGCCAAGCTCAAGAGTTCCATGACACTAGTGACTTCTTTCGTCGCCAGCTTCTCCAACATCTTCTTGTCTCGTACGCCATATCAAAATGCTACAACAACAGATGCGTTGGAGATGGAAGGAATAATGTTTCGTACCTAGGAAAACCGTTGGATGAATGATCGCAGCGACTCTCCCAATTTCTGTTGCACGGCAAACAAATCCAGTTTTTTGCCAGGCTAGGTGTAAGAACTTTCGAAGTTGGCAGTGAACTGGTTGCATAGCTCCGCCCAACTGTTGATATATGGAGTTAGGCGGAAGACTCATGAACCAGGGCCTAGCTGTCCCAGTCTGAGCCACATGAAAGTAATTGGCCATCACAGCCTCATTGCCACCCGCCGTGAGGATGGTGGTGGAGTAGATTTGGAGGAACTCGACGGGATTGATAGTCCTATCATATTTCTCCGACGGATGAGGCTGGAACTTCTGCGGCCATCGGACCATGCGAAGGTGCATGGCCAGGGCCGAATAGCCACCCCCTACTCCCAAAGGAGAAGGGTTTGGACGCGGCCATCCTGCTGCCTATAACGGCGGTCAAGCTCCGACAGCAGATCATGGGTCGAGAGCCTCGATGCTGTATGAGTGCGACGTGCCCCAGAAGGCAGCAACGTCACTTGTTTGGACACAACACGTCTCCTGTGTTGTGAAACTTGAGGACCAAGTCTACCAGACAAGGTCCTCCACTGTGAAATTGCTTGCCCAAGAGGGGGCATGCCTTGGTTACTGATGGCATCGGCTGTGGCTGCAATCAGATGTTCAACATCAGTATGCAATTGTTCCATGGTTGCCGAATGAGCTCCTTCTGCTGGAGGACACTTGAGCAGACTACGCGCAGCAATTAGCACGTTCTCCGGGTTGTTTGTCGATGCAGTCACTAACACGAGGGCACCATCCTGTTGTTCGGCGTTGGCCGCTAGAGCAGGTGGTGGTGGTGGTGCAGCAACACCCGCTGGGACAACAGCGCCAGCTGGCTGTTGAGCATTGGAGAGATTTCCTTTGTTAGGTTGCCTTGTGTTGCCGTTGGAAGATGCTGCTGCAGGGTTTACCATCACGAAATCTCAGGCCCCTACCTGGCGCACCAAATGTCGAAGTGTGTGATCGACACTTCCCCAGGTACTACTAGATTGTAGTCCACGAAGGTTCGTGATTGGTTGGAGCGCACATGAGATTATGAACAAGACAGTGACACGAGAGATTTTACATTGTTCGGGCTGCCTAAGCGTAATACCCTACTCCACGGGTCGTTCTTGTATGTATGAGTATGTGTGTGTGAGCGCTTGATTGGACTTGTCCTTTGTACGGTGTGGCACAACCCTTTTATAGTCCAAGGATTGGTCGTTACATTGTCTGCATGGCCCGACATGTGGCCCCGATGATGTTTAATTACCTAATATAAGATTTGCATGTGTTAAGTACATTTAACAGTGATAGCGCGCCCTAATGGCGGTGTTACCAGTACTAAAGGTCATCTGATCATGTGTCATTAACATGGCATCAATGACATGTAATCAGGTCTTATAATGGTAGTTTTAACTGTCCCTTGAATGTCCGCACCATTGGAGATCCGTCTAGCTTCCCGTTGCAAGCTTAAGTCTGGAGGCTCGACACGTGGTAGCTCCGGAGCTTCCCACTGCGGGGAGGTAGGTCTGGAGCTGCTGTACACGTGGCAGCACTGGAGCTTCCCTCTACTGGGGATTAGGTCCGGGGCCACTGGACACATGGCATGTCCAGAGCTTTCCTATACAAGGAGTTAGGTCCGGCCTTGCTTTACACGTGGCAGAGCCGGAGCTAACCGAATGAGGGAGGCGGGTCCAGTGCCGCGGGACACGTGGAGCCATCGGAGGTCTTCAACTCAGACAGGCAGAACTCTGTGGCTTTTCTTACGGTATCGTGGGGTATATGATACGCATGGTACCGACAGTATCAATCTTCTATTAAAAGTTTAATAAAAGACACCACCACTATATGAGTATTGTCCTCCCTCGAACGATATATAGTTGTCCAAGATCCATACTCTCTAATTCCTAGTGAGCTTTGGCTTCACTGCTAGAAAATTAGTGACATAGGTAAACAACAATTGTTAATCATATTCCTATATGACTCTTGTTCGTTGGGTGACATACAATGCTCCGGCTCCCAACTCTATGCCGTAAAGCCCAAAACCGGTGTGATAGCTTTGTTGAGTAAACCAATACTATGCATGTGAATGTCCAACATTCACCCTACATTATGATAGATGATGATACTTTGCTTTGGCAAACCTACCACACAATGATCAAAATAACATAAGTGTAGCTATTGATAAATGGCATCAAATACTCAATTTTGCGAGGGAAGCTATTCTATCATGACAAAACATCCACCATATGAAAAACATCAAAAGAATAGTAATACGTAAACATCACAGGTATATGATCACATCACATTGTGAATAGTATGGCCTTTAGAATCATTGTGGTCTCCATCGCCATAGATACATCATGATCAGAGCTACCATGCCTCCCTTCTTGTGGTGATCTCCATCTCCATCATGCTTGAAGATATCTAAATGATCATAAAAAAAGCTAATACAACTAATAGCTACCAAATAAATTACATGAGAGATCAAGCATCACAGGTCAACACGCATGTCGTTATACAATTATGTGACAACCTCAACCCGGTTGTGTTAAATTTGCAACACCCAGGCTAAATGAATATTACACACAAATCATCACATCACATTAAAGCCATACCATTCACATTATTCCCTGCAAAAATGAGTTAAGCGTAGAACGGTTTCTAGCGCAAAACGATATTATGTAATCATTATAGCAGACAACAAAACGGCGCCCTGAACACCAAACGGAATTACATAGATCACATCTATGAAATCACTATGAAAATCTCATCGGATTGATCAAATCAACCCAAACCTGAGCCATTCAAAATGCCTCAATTTTCAATGTGACTAGTTATTCATGAGAAGATTGCAACTCATGACCGTGGTCTGTTGGCTCAATCTGTTAGCTATGTACGCGATTAGTACTGATGGTGATTCCATCCGGTAGGGACGGGTTGCACACACAATAGAGAAGGAGCACGAACTGACCCTTTAGTCATATACGATCGCAATCTACTCTAACCAATTCCAAACCCCAAAAACTGTGCAATAAAATTCATTGTATGAACATGTCTATAGTAGATCCCATCTACTAACAAGATCTAGACCAAAAACTACACAAGTCGGCTCTGATGCCGCTGTTGGGAAGTCGGCGGTACGCTACACTAGCAAATCTACCGCATCACCCAGGAAACATGCGAGTACAAAGGTCATATATCGTTATCACTAGATGCGCAGCACAGTGGAACGTAGATGCGCGTCGATGTAGGGGAAGTAGACGATCTCGTTCGTCTTCTCCTCGTCCTCGTCATGGCAGCAGGTAGACGATCACGTTCGTCGTAGCCGACCAGCGTAGCAGTAGCAGCAGCGCCTCCACGGAGTCCACACGTACAAGGAAGAACGCCGTGCACCAGTGTGCTAGCACCGCGTGTGTGGCAAGGGTCTCGGCATGAGGCATGCGAGGGGTGGCGGCTAGGGCTGTCACGTGATGGGGTCATTAGCCCCTAACCCTACCCCTCATATTTATAGGCGTACTGATGGGCTTTTAGTTCGCAGGCCCATTAGTAAATATCCCACATGCCCTTAACCCGAATTGTTATGATTGCCTCTTGGGCATATCACCAACAGAAAGGGCAAGCAGGAGTGACAGGGAACTCCATCGGGGTAGGGGTGAGGGACTTAATGCTTATAGCGCCAGGGATAGAGTCTCCATAGCCATCTTGTAGTCAATCTCCTTCTTTGCTAGCAACGCAACTTGTATCTCAAAATGTTCTTTTCCTTGAAAGAGCCTTCTATTTCTCTCCTTCCAGATATTCCACCAAAGGTAAAACATCACCTCCATTTTTTTGGCTGCTGCTCTCCTGTCCATTCCAAAGGTTTCCTCTCTGATCCAATCCTGGCTGTTGTCAATGATCTGATTTTGCACAAAAGATACCTGCTGGTGCACCCAAGACAAGGCGTTTGATATTGCTTAGATTGTGAACAGACAGTGTAGAAGCAGGTGAGATGTGGTTTCTATCTTAGCGAGGCAAAGTGGGCATATAACATTGTTGTCCCATTCCTTACTCTCCAGATTATTCGTTGTTTGTAGCCTTTCATGAATATCCAGGCGAACCATAGTACTTGGGGCTCTTCTTTTGCTTTCCATAAAGCTTATGCTTGAATATTGACTAGCACTCCCTGAAACTGCAAGTTGTATGCCGAAGCCGTTGAGAACTGGCAGCTCGCTGCCCGCTGCCAGATGATGGTGTCCTGTCTCTGCTGGCACAGATTTACTGCCGAGAGAAGCTCCGAGAGTTGAGTTTATTCCATCAGTTGTTGAGGTGTTGATATTTTCCTTAGCGCTCTAATCGAGGTATTGTTTTCCAGTTCTTTGGCCACAGTTCTTTGTTTATGTGTCGCTGCTTCATATAGCAGCGGAAAAGTGTCCTTCAAGATACCCTGTCCCACCCAACTGTCATGCAAGAAAAGAGCAGTGTGTCCATCTACAATTTCAATCTTTGTAGAGACTGTGAAACAAGATCTTTTTCTTTCAGAGAAAGTAAATTGCATCCCACTCGATGTTTTTTCTGGATTTGTCTTTGCTTGCCAAAGCCATCTCAGCCACAAAGTGTTATGGATAGTAGTAGGCTTTATGGGTCGTAAATATTAGAAGCCTGTTAGGATTAGAGTTTGGACGAGTCCCCTCAATATAAAGAGGGTCAGAGTGTACTCTAGAGGCAAGCATGAAGAAATATATGAGTTATTCGAATTCATAACAATTTGGTATTAGGAACAGCGCAACAGATCACTCTCATGGCCGCATCCTAGGACTGGGACTCTCACCGAAATTAGATCTCATCATAGAGAGAAGCACAAGACAGCCCAATTCAGGAGAAAACGAGGCAATCGTCTAACAAAAAACTAACGCCAGCTTCGTCAGGCGGAGGTTGAGGCAGTTTCCAGCTAGACCAGGGGAGCCCGGGAGCCAGAGGAGAGAGACAAAGCGGAAATAGCGGATCGACAATCAGGCGATCCTCTGTCCCAGGTGCTCGTCTGTCCGGTTGCGCCGGTCGAGGCCGGTGGCAGTTCAGAGCCATGCAAGGCCTGGATTCATCTTGTGTGGCGCCATTAATGATCACCAGTGATCTTAGCCGACAACTACTGGACCATGCGCGCACTGAGGACTAACAAGGGACAGTTCTGCGTCATCTGTAGGATCGCCAGAGAGTGAGCATCTCGGACGACGATGGCTCCTATGGAGGGTGACACTCCTGGACACACCAAAGGGAACTGCGATGAGTTGACACAGCGACAACATCTTGCTTTTCAACTCCTTCCAGCAGAAACAATCCCGGTGGATCAAATCTTTGGAGATGACACAGATGACCGGGATGAAGTCTTGGTGGCTGGACAAATGGCCATAACATCTGACGAGGGTGACTGGATTCCGTTTTACCTAAGAAGAATGAAGTCTGATCTAACGCACTCTGCTATCATGGACAGACCACTTTCCAAAGCTTAATGCACATCACCGACATCAGGTAAATCCTCAGGCAAAGGGGATGAAGATGCGGCCACGGCGCGGACCTCTTCCTCGATCTCGAGCGACTACGGTGGTTCTCGGTGAGTTCTTGCCGCGTATGCCTCTGTCGGCCGGCGAGCTACATTCGGCGAATAGTGTGGGAATTCAAATTCAGAGTAATCGGAATGAAGTGTTAAAGGAGGCAAAAAAAAACTTGGTCATCAACTCGAGGAAAGAATGGCATGATTGTAAACAATCTTTCAATCAGTTACCGAGGCCCAACTCAAGCTGGGCACATCTGGGTCGGGCTTTTCAGGGAGTATGGAAACCTAAGGGCGAAGCAACACGTAAGGAAAAGAATAATCAGCAGGGGTGGCCTCCTAAACACACGTCTACTTCAACACCAAACTGGTTACCACTGCCAGGGAACAGCTGCGCTGCCGCTTTCTGAACAACCTCGCTGCTTCGGTCACGCCGTACTTACGTGGCGGCGATGGCCTCGCCACCTCGGGACAGATCGGCTGGAGGGCATTCGAACAAGCAGTGGGGTCAGACGCCACAGATGAACTCGACTACTACTGGGTCACAGATGGTTCCAAGACCTCTCGTCAATGGCAGCCAGGCACAGTTTCCATTTTCTGCTTCTGCTTCGAGAACCACTGGGCAAGCGGGTTTCTGCACAAATGCTGGACCTTTAGAGTGTGTTTGATTTAGAGACAAAGTGGGATGGATTGGATCCATCCTTGTTTTTAGGGATGGGATGGTCCCATTTTTTGTTTGTTTAGAGGGATGGAATGATCCATATTTCTTGTTTGATTAGAAGGATGAAGTGGGATGAAAGTTGACAGGGTCTTATATTCCGTTAGCTCAATTAACTGTTTCTCGCTCAGACATATCATCGAGTACCTCATGCATGTCGTGATTGACTGCCTCTGCACCCTTTCCAAAAGAACCTCAACTTGCTCAATGCTGCCGTCCGTGCTTTCACTGTCATGTTGGCATGCAGCATGCTCTCGTCCATCGCAAGGTATTCCGCTGTGAGCACTAGCACGACGATGTCCTCGCCGCGGCCACCCTTCGCTGGGCGCGCCCTCGCCGCCAGCGCAACACTGCCCTTCCTGGCCGCGCCCTCGCCGCCAGCACGATGCCTGCCTTCGTCGGCCGCGTCCTGGCTGCCAGCGTGACGTGGTCCTCGCCGCCAGCACGACGCCGTCCTTCGCTGGCCGCCAGCCGCCAGCGTGACGCTGCCCTCGCAACCATCGCGAGGCTGCTCTTTGCCGGCCACGTCCTGGCCGCCAGCTGAGACGGCTTCAGCGCTTTCCCAGCGAGCATCTCTCATCGATGACCTGGTTGACCAGGACCACACATGCGTTTCTTGCGTCGCCGCCAGCCACGTTCTTGCGCACGGCCTCCACCTTGGAGAGGTACAGCTGGAGCGGCGGGAGCCCTTTGCGTCGCAGAGGGAGAAGCGAAAGTTGGTCATGATCAGCTTCTGCGTCGGCGTGAAGCACCGGAGTACGAGGTGAAGACCAGCTGCAGGGGAAAGGCGCGCGGGAGGATGACCGGGGAAGACGCAGGGTGGTCGCGTTGGCGCGCGCAGGCGAGTGACGGCGTCCAAGTGGGATGGATTGATCCGGTCAGATTTTTGGGGATGAGTATATCCCAGATATTAGGGGAATATCCTTTTATGGGGATGACTCTATCCTACTTGTCTCTAAACCAAACACCATTAAAAATAGGTTCATCCAATTCCATCCCACTTCATCCCTCGAACCAAACATACCCTTAGTCTTCGGCGTGCCTTATATTGTTGAAATTAATGATCCTGTCAAAATGATAATTCTGAAATAGATCCTAGAAAATCTCAAAGGCCCATAAAGATAAGAGAGAATGGTGCTAAATCTTTACTACCACATGGGAAGTTGGAGGGAAGCAACCACTAATATGTTCTTCCACTCCTTGAGTGAGAGAGAAGAAGAGAAGAGAGGAATGGCTCACGCGCGCTTCTCCTCCTCGCTCGCTCGCTCGCCTCACCATACCACGCCACGCCCCGCACAGGCGCGCACACGTGTTCGTGTGAATTCGAGCCACGAGCAGATCTTAAATTTTATATTTTTGTAAAAAATTTAACTGAGCTTTTGGGCTTTCGAGACTGAGTCCAATTCGTTGAAAACAGACGCGTCTACAATTGTAGAGTCGCAGGTCCTCTAGATCGCAGCCGAACTGCCTCCGCGGGACTCTATAAATACAGTCGCGCGTGGCACAGGTAGATCATCCCACGATCAGAATGTTTTCTCATGTTTGCGTTTCTTGTGACGCCTTCTATTTTACTACACCCTGAGTGCGGACGTGCACCGACAAACGGGAGAGTCCCCAGAACTACTCGCCCTTGCGATCCTGTACTGGGAGACGGCAAATAATGTTTTTAGGAAGCGCTCCGCGCGACTGCTTGTGTTCTTCATCACGGGTCGTCTACTGAGGAGATCGGGCGCTGCTGCCCAACGTCGCCACCAACGTCTGCAACAGCTGTTCATCGTTGGATCTACAATGGTTTCTCCAGCTTCAAATGTTTTTTGCGATAATTCTCATCCCGTCTGTTTGTTGGTGTTAGTCACTGCTACTTTTCGTGTGTTTATCCAGAATTATTCAGTAAATTGCCTCATATTTTTCTAACAATCCAAAAAACTTATTAGGCAATTTCTTGAGTTAAACATGATGACTTTAGCCGATGCACTGAGGCCGAAGAAATTTTCTGGCATGCACTTCAAGAGGTGGAAAGTTAAAGTCATGCTCTTGCTCCAGTCACTTAAGATCTTCTAGGTAATCGAGAGCAGGCCTCAAGGTCATTTGTCTGTTGAAGAACAGACGAAGATTGAGAAAGCCAATTCTGTCCTGAGAGGATCTATCTTAAGTGTTCTTGAAAACAAATTCTGTGATGTTTATCTAACAGTCACAGATGGAAAAGAGCTCTGAGATGCACTTAACACCGAGTATGGTGCAGCGGATGCAGGGGGTGAACTGAATATCATGGAGAATTTTCATGACTACAAGATGGTTAACAACTGTCTTGTAGTTGAACACTTAGAGACCTATGTGTGCTGAATACATTAGCTTGTACTGAATACATTGGCTTTGAGGATAAAAGTTCTGAAATTCTGCTAAAACACTTTTTAGCAAAGTCCGACTCTAGCTACGAGCTTTTGCAAGGTCCAACAATAGGTCCGACTTGCTTTGTCAAGGTTCAACATGTTTTTGGTAGCTCCGGTGAGCTTTGTCTTTAGCTCCGGCATGTATTTGATAGCTCCAACATGTCTTTGTTAAGCTCTGATATGTTTGCTAGGTCTGACTTATGCTTGTTAGCTGTGACATATTTTTCTAGCTTCGACTTTTGAGTTGACTAGTTTCTACAAGCTTTGGCAAGCTTCAGCGCTAGGTTGTACTAGCTTTGGTAAGCTCCAACGCTAAGTTGTACTAGCTTCGGTAAGCTCCGGCGCTAGGTTGTACTAGCTTTGGAAGCTCCGGCTCAAGCTCTGGTTAGCTTTGGCAAGGTTCGGAGCTTGATCGCAATGTTCCTGCTTTTACTGTGAATTGTCTCGAACTTGCTTTACATTGTTGGAAAGATTGCTTAGTATTTATTTTCTAAGTTTTTGATCCGTTTTGGTGGTTAAGGATGATATCATTTTGCTATGGTTTGCAACATGCTTATGTGAGGTGCTCACGTAAGATGTTGTAGTTTCAGAACTAACAAGAGTCAAGTCGAGGACTTGTGCTCGTACGTATTGGTTGTTTATTCATGTGCAGGTGTTGCTTGAGTTCAAGACATGGCTGGTGACGGGATCCATTGAACTAGTCTTAGGAAAAAGATGAGGTTCAACAACCAAGTTCGGGAGGAATTGTGGTTGATTTGATCGGGAGGTTGCGCAACATGTTTGAATCATGGTTGAGTTGATCGGAAGGTATCCTGGACGTCGTTGGAAGATGTTTGCACGTGTGCAATAAGTGCATGGACGTGGCTGCATGGTTCCTAGGCGTGATGAAGAGATGTGGACGTAAATATTGGTCGGAAAGGTCCAACCGACTAGGTTATGGAGTCAAGCTGTGGTCGAGTCGGGTTTGACTCAAATATGGCAAGTTTTGAGTTGGTTATGATAGGATTTCGTGTGGGTCACGAATTTGGGTTGTTTTTAGGAATGTGGTATACATTCCTAAGGTGTTTGGAAGTCTTAAGATTGCTTCTATCTGTGTATAGAAGAGTCCTAAGCAGATGGAAAGTTTTGATTCAGGATTTGAGTAGGATTAGAGTCCTAGTTGAGATTGGGTTGGCCTAAGGGCTGGTTATATAAGCAAGGGAGGCCAGAGCTCGTGGTGCACGTCTTTTGGGCTGTTCCTCTTGTGTTCTAATGAATAAAATTCGTAGTTGAAAGGAACTTTTGTTCCTTGTTCATCCGACTTGTTCCAGACAAGTTTTTCTCGTCGAGTTTCTGCACATCACTACCTTTCTTCAGTGGTTTTATCATAACTCGAGTTTTACAGATCCAATGGACGTGATTCTTTTTAGGTTGTCTTCACAACTTGATTATATATCATCTTTCAAAATTTCACAATCATTGGATTTTTGGTTTTTTTATATACACGAGTTTCTTTGTAGTATTACAGATCTGTTTTTTTTTTCTCGGTAGAACAGATTGGCCTTTCGTCGATCTTTCATTCGTAACTTGAGTTTCTCTAGACGGATTTGAGTGATTTTTGTTGTGTTGTCTTCGTGACTTGATTCTATCTGATATCTATCACTTTTTTCATGGTGAAACACGTTTAGATTAGTCTCACATACGAATTCTTTAACAGATCATTTTTCCGCTGAAGGGGTTGAGATGTAATTGTTTCCACTGCGTAAGATTTTTTAATCTACCATTCACCTCCCCTCTGGTAGCTTTTCACGTGCTCTTCGATCCTACAAACACGCCTATGAAATACAGTGCCTCGCGAGAGAGCTCCACCTCCACAAGTGTCCTTTATCTGACAAGTTTGTAGCTGGGTGCATTATTGTAAAGTTATCTCCTTCATAGAGGAACCTCGCCACAGCTCTCAAACACAAGAGACATAAAATATCAGTTGAAAATCTAATATCATCTCTTGATGTTGAGCAGAAGGCTCGGTCTAAGGACGCCACTGAGAAAGGAGGTGAGGGTCAATTTGGCGCCAATGCTAATATGATGTAGAAACCCAATGTCAAGAATAAAGGAAGCAAAAAGTCTCAATTCAAGCAAAATAAAAATACTGCTTTCAAGAAGAAGAAGAAGAAGAAGAAGAAGAAGAAAAAGAAGAAGCCAAACAAAGCCAATGATGGCTCCCGCTACACCTATGGCGAGCAGGGACATTTTTCCAAGGATTGTCCTAACAGGGCATACCGCAATGGGAAAAAGAATATCAACATCGTGACGTGTAGCAATGCGGATGGGTACGGTCATTCTTTTACCGTTCTTTTTGTTTCTCAAACACCATCTTGGTGGTTTGATACGGGTGCTAATGTTCATGTATGTTCTGACATGTCTATGTTTACTTCTTACCAGCTCGTTCGGGATTCATCCGTCCTAATGGGGAATGGGTCACACGCTTTTGTTCGTGGTGTTGGCACGGTTGATTTGAAGTTCACTTTGGGAAAGATTGTCCAGCTCAAGAACATGCAACATGTCTCTACTATGAACAAAAATCTTGTTAGCGGCTCCCTTCTATGCAGAGATGGGTTTAAAGTAGTTTTAGAGTCCAATAAAATAGTTGTGTCTAAGCATGGATAATTTATTGATAAAGGCTATGAATGCGGAGGATTGTTCCATTTTTCTCTTTCAAAGCTTAATAATAAATTAGTGAACCATATATGTGGCATTGTTAATGATGATGCGAGTGTTTGCATGCTCATTTATGTCACATTAATTTTAGTTTAGTGAATCGTCTATATAGTCTCAAATTAATTCCCCAATTCACCATTGCCAAAGGTATCTAAGTGTCATAGTTGTGTGCAATCAAAGCAACCTCAAAAGCCTCACAAGGCAGTCGAGGAGAGAAACTTGGCACCATTAGAGCACATACATTCAGATTTATGCGAGACGAATGGTGTGTTGATAAAAGGTGGAAAGAAATACTTTATAACATTAATAGATGATTCTATTAGATTTTGCTATGTTTACTTGTTGCAAACTAAATATGAAGCTTTAGACTACTTTAAAATCTATAAATCTAAAATAGGAATTCAATTAGAGAGAAAGATCAAACGTCTTAGGTCAGATCGTGGTGATGAGTATTTTCCCAAAATATTTGATAATTTTTGTGAGGAACACGGTATTATACATGAGAGGACGCCTCCCTATTTGCCTCAATCAAATGGGGTAGCTGAGAGGAAAAACCGCACATTGTGTGACTTGGTGAATGTCATGTTAGACACATCTGGTTTATCTAAGGCATGGTGGAGGGATGCTCTATTAACTTCATGTCATGTCCTAAACTGTGTTCCAAACAAGAATAAAGAGAAAACCCCTTATGAGGAGTGGGTTGGGAGAAAACCATCACTTTCATACTTGTGTACTTGGGGATGTTTGGCAAGGGCCAATGTTCCAATTACCAAGAAACGCAAGCTTGGATCAAAGACAGCGGATTGTGTCATTCTAGGCTATGCTCATCAGAGCATCGCATATAGATTTTTAGTTGTTAAATCTGAGGTAGCTAATAAGCATGTTGATACTATTATGGAATCTCGTGATGCAACATTTTTTTAAATATTTTTCCTATGAAAGATATGCATAGCAATGCTAGGATCACTTCTGAAATTTGTCTTGAATCCACCATAATTAGCGAGTTTCTTGATACACCGTTTGAGAATGTCCTAGAGGAGGAACACAATGAAATAACTCAGTCGAGTAAGAGATTGAGGATTGCAAAATCCTTTGGTGATGATTTTATTGTTTATCTTGTGGACGATACTCCCAAATCCATATCAGAGGAATATGCATCACCTAATGTAGATGACTGGAAAGAAGCAGTTCATAGTGAGATGGGCTCGATTCTTTCTAATGGAACTTGGGAGTTAACCGAACGACTGTATGGGGTGCAAACCAGTAGGTTGTAAGTGGGTGTTCAAGAAGAAGCTTCAGCCTGATGGTACTATTGAAAGGTGCAAGGCGAGGCCAGTTGCAAAGGGCTATACTCAAAAGGAAATTGAAGACTATTTTGACACCTATTCACCTGTTGCCAGAATGACAATAGTTCGTGTACTACTTTCCTTGGCTCTCTCTTATGGTCTAATCATCAATCAAATAGATGTGAAGACAACTTTCCTTAATGGAGAGTTGAAATAGGAGCTCTATATGGAACAACCTGATGGGTTCATAGCAAAAGGTGAAGAGACAAAAGTGTGTGAATTGTTGAAATCATTGTATGACCTGCAACAAGCACCTAAGCAATGGCATGAGAAGTTCGACGGGACTTTGACGTATGTGGGCTTTGTCATTAATGAGGCTGACGGGGCTTTGAGAAGCTAATGTTATTTTGAACATTAAGCTGAATAAGGATGAGAGTGTGATTACTTTAACTAAATCCCACTATGTTGAGAAAATCTTGAGCCGGTTCAGCTTTATTGATAGTAAGATTTCTCCAACACCTTATGATCCTAGTGTGATACTCGGAAAGAACAAGAAAGAGGCAAGAGATCAACTTAAGTATTATCAGATGATCAATTCGCTCATCTACTTAGCAAGCGCAATCCGTCCTGATATCTCGTTTGTTGTGAGCAAACTGAGCAGGTTCATGTCAAATCTGGGTACATATCATTGGCATGCATTTAAAAGGGTTATGCGCTACTTGAGAGGTACAATGATTTATGGAATTCACTATACTGGGCATTCGACCATGCCTGAGGGTTATAGTGATTCAAACTGGATCTCTGATGATGATGAGCTTTATGCCACGAGCGGATATGTGTTCGCTCTAGCTGGTGGCACTATATAATGGAGGTATTGTAAACGGACCATTTTGACAAGGTCAACCATGAAAGCAGAACTCACTGCTTTAGAGACAGCTACTGCAGAGGTAGAATGGCTGCAAGAGCTCTTGATGGATTTGCCTGTGGTTGAGAAACCATTGCCGGCAATACTTATAAACTTGGACAATCAAACGATGATTGCTAAAGTGACCAATTCTAAGGATAATGCAAAACAATCAAGACAGGTCAAGAGATGTTTAAAATCTGTCAGGAAAATGAGAAACTTCAGAGTTATTACTGCTTTGTACATACAAACAGGTAAAAACCTGGCAGATCCCTTTACGAAGGGTCTATCACGTAATGTTATAGAAAGTGCATCGAGAGAGATGGGTTTGAGACCCATGGATGTGACACCATAGTAATAATCCAACCTATGTGACCGGAACAAACTAGTGGTTAGCTGAGGAGAGTATTTGCTTTAGACTCTCTCTATGTGAAGATGCACACTTGTACTCTCAAATTGTAAGGCATGTTGGCGATTTGCCTTAATGTGTTTCTGATGGCTATGTGTAGCAAAGATGTCGTCCTACAGGACAATCTTGAAAGAAACACACCTATATGAGCTTTGACTGTCTAACATCATGGTCTATGAGATTTTGGTGATCTCTTGAAGCTCATGAAGAGACCAGGGAGAAGGACGCATGTGCTCCACCCGCAGGGTAGACTATTGGTAGTCAAGTACTAGTAATGGTCTTTAGGTGAAGTCGGTTCGCACAAAACTTGCAATTCAAGGCGCAGTCCATTGTCCAAGTTGTGAACTGATGTAACTTAAGGATCTAGACAGAAGTTCAACTTATCTGTCTCTGCTGAAACACTAGTATATCAAACAAGGAACAAGAATGATGTCTCTTCTAATAGATTTGAGATCTGGTGGGAGATTGTTAGAATTATTGGGCCTCGCCCAATGATATTTCTGAAAAAGATCCTAGAAAATCTCAAAGGCCCATTAAGGCAAAAGAGGGTGGTGCTAAATCTTCAGTCCCACATGGAAAGTTGGAGGGAAGCAACCCCTACATACAAGGGAGGTTGTTTTTCTGCTCCTTGAGTGAGAGAGACGAAGAGAAGAGAGGGGTGGTCCACTCGCGCTCCTCCTCCTCCGTCTCACTCGCTCGCCTCCCCACGCCCTGCCCCGCACGCGCGCGTGTGTTCATGTGAATTCGAGCCTCGAGTGGAGCCCAAATTTTATATTTTGCAGGAAATTTAACTGGGCTTTTGGGCTTCCAATACTAAATCCAAGTTGTTGGAGACGGATGCATCTACGAATGCAGAGTTAGATCGAATTCGGGTCCCCCAGATCGCCACTGAACTGCCTCTGCACGACTCTATAAATACGGGTGTGCGCGGCGCATGCAGATCATCCCACGATCAAGTCATTTTCCCGCGTTCGTGTTTCTTGCGCCACCTTCTATTCTACTCCATCTCGAGCGCCGGCTTGCACCGACAATCGGGAGAGAAAGTCTCCAAAACCACTCGCCCTTGCGATCCTGCACTGAGAGACGGCGAATAAGGTTTTTGGGAAGCGCTCTGCACGACTGCTCGCTTTCTTCATCATGGGTCATCTACTGAGGAGATCGGGCGCTGCTGCCCAACATAGCCATCAACGTCTGCAACAACTGTTCATCGTTAGATCTACAGCGGTTTCTCCGGCTTCAAATTGGTACGCAATAATTCTCGTCCCATCTGTCTGCCGGTGTTAGTTGCTGCTGCTTTTTCGTGTTTTTATCCGGAATTATTCAGTAAATTGTCTCGTATTTTTCTAACATATGTAGCGCCAACATCTCTTACAACTACATCAACAAGCAGGGGTCAAGGTGGACTGATTAAGCGGAAAGGGCAGGGATTCTCTCGTTCGACTGGACGGACCACGACTACTTCTGGGCAGTTCCCTGCACTCAATCGAAGTATTCACCAATCGTTGCATCTGAACAAAAGGAATCAGAGGTTAGGACATCACAAGTACCACAAGGAGATATCAACTCGGCAGCCACTGAAGTAGGAAAGGGCAAAAAACACGAAACTCTGGTGTTGGAAGTGCAGAGTGGACACTCATATGTCGAGGGATTGTAAAACAGTTCATTATTGCTATATATGTGACAACTCTGCTCATCCTACAAAAAGATGTCCTACTCACAAGATCCCTAAACCAGTTGCTCAAGTGACGGGATTTGGTCATGAAATTACTCTATTTCAGCAGATTCCTGCCTCTTTGTCAAGAGAACTTAGTACCGGCAACATCGCCTATTGCTATGGTGACGTTGTGGGGGACAGTCCGTTCAGATGATGTGGAAAAAGAAGTTGCTAAAGTCGTTCCTGCACAACCACAATGGAAATGGGAGGCTATACCTCATAGTCAGAATGTTTTCCTTGTCCAATTTCCTTCACAACACGACATGGTGAGGATTGATGACCTAGAATTATGCATTAAAAACTCGGGGTCACTCTATCTTTCAGTCAGTGGAGAGAGGAGGAAATTAGACCCATATTCCGACTGCAGCCGGTCTGGGTGCATGTGTCAGGGGTTCCACATTCTTTATGACACTTTCATGGTTTATGGGCAGTGGGATCGGTCATTGGATCAACCATGGATGTCGACTTATTGACATTACGGCATTATGGAATAATTCGGATTCTAGTTGGCATGGTTGACACATCTCTTTTTAGTGACAATGGTACCATTATGTGCTTCAAGCGTGAATCTGCTGAATTCAAAGTGGATTCCGATGTGGTGCCTTTTGCTTGGAGGGATGATGATAGCCCCTCGGACAAGGATTTTGACAGGGATCATCTCATGGAGGAGGAGGATGCAAACAAGAGACCAAGGCATAGTTCAAACGATAACGGTGCAAAGAAGACGGTATCGAATCAAAATTCAGGTACCAATGAGTTATCGCAGAATAATATGTCTCATGAACTGGGGAATGGGAGTCAAACACAACAGGAAGCCTCTGGTATGTCTCTTATTGCAGGAACAGGGGAGACCGAATTCAATATACATACTGAAATGGATAGTATTGATCTGGTCAATTCTGATTTATGCGCCTCATCCGGAGGAATGTGCCTCACTGCAAGTTATGATCGGAAAGTAGCTGTGGTTCAGGAAGATTTTAATGAACCAAAGACAATACAAGAACTGGGTGGTGATGAAATGTTGGAGTTGTCCGCTCAGTTTGATGATTCTGCTACTATGGAAGAGAACAACATTCTGACAGTGAAGGCTGGCGCAGGGGCAGCTGTGGATCAGAAGGATGTAACCCAGGAGGTTGTTGTCCAGGAGGGTTCCACTGTGCTTAAACTGACTGCTCATGAAGGTGCAGTTGGGCTACAACAAAAAGAAGTCAACATGAATATGGGGAACACTGGAGAGGTAGCTGTTGTGAACCTAGAGGCGGAAGCACAAGTGGACGATGTTGTGACTACTGAGAAGGTGAAACTGGAAGAAGTTGCTGCTGTCATAGAGAAGGTTGCCCAGGCCAATGTCTCAATGGTACTGGAAAAGCCCATCACTACTGCTCTGGAGAGGGTCTGCGCTGAAGCTAAGATGAAGGACGATGTCGCCCAAGCTGAAGCAGACACATCCTGCTTGAATGAAGGCATGCCTCAGGTGGGAGCATCTCAGGGGAGCATGCAGGCTGAAGCCGGTCATACACATGAAACAAAGATCGTGTCCGAAGCAGAGGTGACACAACTGCACTCTGTTCTGCCCCAGGCATGGGGAAAACAGGTGCACGCAGCACTGCCCCAGGTGGGGGCAACACAGAAGCACATTTCGGCTTACCTGGAGAGCGCAGGTGTGTACAAGGTGAATGCAGAATTGAAGGCGGGCGCATCACAGGCGATGCAGCAGGAGAGGATTCCAATTCCTTTTCTAGATGATCAGGCCAAGGATGATGTATCTCAAGGAGACACTATGCTGGAGTCAATAGACAAGGCAAGAGATCTTGTGTCTACGACCACTCCATCAACGGTTCATCCTCAACATGCAGGTCCGGAGACACCACACCATAGCAGCCGCAACATGGTGTCCCATGACGGCTTGGCGACCACAGATGAGGGTACACTGGCCAAGACGATGTGTCGGCAGGCACAACGTAATCTTGACACGCAGATGGGTACGTCTTCATCCACATCCATTATTTCCATTCCTAATGCACGTATATCTTCAAATTTGCATAATATTGGAGTTAGACATGGAAATGATGAAACAAAAAATTATGATTTTGTGAATGCTTTAAAAGAAAACAGAGGAAACGGATGCATTAAGGTTTCTCCTAATATTTTGAGTGAAATTATAACACTTATGTAGATAATGAGGAGAGGGATGCAAATGATGATGGTAAGCTCCTATCTCATCGACCAAATGAAATTTTTGAGGGAGGTACAACACATAATGATGTTATACCTGCTAAAGTAATGAGAAAAAATCAAAACAAAGCAACCAGAAGGTTGTTGCAAAAAAGTAAAAGTCACAAAATCAACAAAACCACCAAAAATTTCCCGATGAACGACATGTTTTTCAACAGGAGAGGTCATAGGGACTTGGCTAAACATTCATACATTGCTGGGTGTGTTCAGAAGTATGATTTAGATTTCATGGAAATTTTGGAAGCGAGCAGGAGTAATTTTCCGGTGCGTGTCCTTAACCGCCTGTCGGGCAATTTAGATTACACCTGGTTTTGTCTCCGCCTGCATGGTAGATCGGGCGGTATCCTAGTAGGCATTAATATATGAATGTGTTAGCCTCCTTGCAAGGTGAATACCATTTAAAAATACGCCTGCAAAATAAGGCTGATAATTTAATTTGGAGTTTAGTTGCTGTTTATGGAGCTGCCCAAGATGAATATAAGAATGCTTTTCTTCGTGAGTTTGTTGATCTAGGGACAAGATAATCCTCACCATACATTGATAGGTGGGGATTTTAATATCCTCAGATTCAGTCATGAAAAAAGCAATGGTCATTTTAACACACGATGACCTTTCTTATTTAATGTTGTCATAGATAGCCTAAATTTAAGAGAAGTTAAAATGATTGGACGATATTTTACATGGGCCAATAACCTTCGAACGCCAACATATGAAAAGTTACATCATTTACTGATGGACATGGAATGGGAATAAAAATATCCCTTAGCCTTGCCCCTATTTTACTCTCAACTAATCATAAAAAGGTCCACAATAACCATCGATTCAGGTTTGAGCTTGGATGGTTGCATCGGGATGGGTTTTATGAGATGATTAAGAGTAAGTGGGAAACACCGATTCCTTGAGTAACTTCGATACAAAAGTGGAACAATAAGATCTATTTGTTTCAGAAATATCTCTGGGGATGGACGGCTCACACAACGGGCATACTTAAAAAATGGGCCAAACTATCAGCAATCATAGATAAATTGGACGCAATCGCAATATCTCGTCCTTTGACTGAAAGGGAAATTGAATGCAATAATCAATCAAATGCACATTAGCACGAATGTTGCAAGAAGAGGAACTAAAATGGTACCAATGTTCTAAGGCCCAATTTATCCTTGAAGGGGATGCTAATACCAAATATTTCCATAATATTATATATGGAAGACATAAAAAGAAACAAATATTTTCTCTTCATCAAGAGGAGGGTCGGATCGAAGGTCAAGATAACTTAAAGTCTTACATTACAAATATATTATAAGAATCTATTTGGTAACCACAAAGATTAGTCATTTCTCCCTGGATGAAACCCGTATAGATGTTATCTCAAAAGTTACCAATGAGGAAAACATTTTTCTTACTGCCCCTTTCACCATAGAAGAGGTTACGAAAGCGGTTTTCTAGCTGAATTTTATCAACACTTCTGGGAGCTTATAAAATCAGACCTTATGGAGTTGTTTATATCTTTACAAGCAGGACAATTAGAACTCTTCAGAATTAATTTTGGAGTGATTACATTATTACCTAAGATTAAGGAAGCTACTCGGATACAACAATATAGGCCGACCTGCCTCCATAATATTAGTTTCAAAATATTTACAACTACCGTCACAAATAGACTTAACTCGGTGGCTGACTATGTGGTTCGACCGACTCAGACAACTTTCATGAAAGGGAGAAATATCCTTGATGGAGTAGTAATCCTTCATGAGACGGTACAAGAAATGCACAGAAAAAATTTAAATGGAGTGACACTAAAAATAGATTTTGAAAAGGTATATGACAAAGTTAAATGGTCTTTTCTTCAGTAAACATTAAGAATGAAATGTTTTAGTGAAGTATGGTGATATTGGATCCATACTTTCATGAGTGGAGGTAGTGTCGCTATTAAAGTCAATGATGATGTTGGACACTACTTCCAAACAAGAAAAGGTCTAAGACAAGGGGATCCGTTATCACCAATGCTATTTAATATAGTGGTTGATATGTTAGCAGTCATTATTGAACGAGCAAAAAGTGAGACAGATTGAAGGTGTGGTGCCGCATCTCGTAGATGGCGGACTTTCTATCCTTCAATATGTAGATGATACAATTCTTTTTATGAAACACGACCTGGAAAAGGCTAAGAATCTAAAAGTAATACTTTTAGTGTTCGAGAAGCTTTCAGGACTAAAAAATAAGTTCCATAAAGTGAATTGTTCTGTTTCGGGGAAGCTCAAAACGTGGTCTCTCAATATGCTGAGATTTTGGTTGTGAGCAAGGACATTTTCCGATTCGATATTTTGGGATTCCTGTTCACTATCGGAAGCTCAGAAATGTCGAATGGAAACATGTAGAGGAGCGACTCCAAAAAAAATAAGAAGTTGGAAAGGGAAGTTACTATCCTCTGGTGGAAGACTGGTACTCATCAATGTTGTACTAAGCAGTATGGTATTGTATATGATATCGGTCTTCCAAATTCCAGAAGAAGTGTTACATAGACTGGATTATCTCAGATTTCGCTTCTCCTGGCAGGGTGATAGTGAAAAAAAGAAATATAGACTGGTTAGATGGGATGTAGTTTGCTGCCAAAAGAATAGAGTGGGCTCAGGATTCAAGACCTTTGGGCTAAGAATACAACTCTTCTCTGCAAATGGCTATACAGACTTTTTGCTGAGGATTAGGTTTGGCAAAATATTTTGATAAGAAAATACATTGGCTCAAAGGCCTTGTCTCAAGTCCAATGGAAATTTGGAGATTCCCATTTTTGGGCAGGATTTATAGTGGCAAAAACATATTTCTTCCGCTATGGCTCATTATGGATAAAAGACGACTCTAAGATAAGATTATGGGAGGACCATTGGTTAGGGAGTACCACCCTCCGAGACTGATATCAAGCATTATATATTATTGCACATCATAAAAACGATACTATCAAGACAGTGATGGTGACTCCCTCACCAAGATTGCCTTTCAGGCGTACTCTGACTAGAGCACGTTTGGAGTCTTGGAACGCTCTTGTAGAGCGGTTTACGTAGTGCAATTGACAAATGGGAAAGACAAATTTCGATGGAATATAACTACTACTGGAAAGTTCTATGTGGATTCTATGTATGACGGTTCACTGCATTCCAATGTGCCAGTTGACAATAATAAATCAATATAAAAGATGAAAATACATCTTAAAACAAAAAAAATCGCTTGGTATCTTCGTAGAGGAGTAATTCTTACAAAGGATAACCTTGCCAAATGTATTTGGCATGGGAACATGAAGTGTTGTTTTTGTCATCATGAAGAGACTATCAATCACTTGTTCTTCCGGTGTCATTTTGCCCGTTCTATATGGTCAATCATCTAGGTAGCTTCTAACTTGTACCTGCCAAACAGTGTTGCAAATATTTTTGTCAATTGGTTGAGTGAGATTGATAATAAGTTTAAGATGCATATGAGGGTTGGAGCATTGCCATAATTTGGTCGCTTTGGCTATGTAGAAATGATAAGGTGTTTAATGTTAAAAACTCATCTTCTTTGCAGGTTTTGTACAGGTGCACTTATTTGTTCCGTTTGTGGTCATCCTTTCAACGTCCGAAGTACAGATACATATATATGGAGGTTTATGCACGGTTGGAGAAAGTGGCGAGGCATATCTTTACCCCACAGGGGTGGCAACATAGATTACGAATAGGTCACTCTTCACATTAGCCGCTGTTGGAATTAAAGCTTGTATGGAGTGTTATATTTGATTTTTCCTATTTAGTTTGGCCTGTGCATCTTAGTTATGCAGAGGCAGGGTTGTCGAAGTGTAGCAATGACACTTCTCCTGGGCCTGCTTAGTCGTAGCCTGCGGAGGTTCTTTTTTAGGAGGGGCTAGTCTCTGAGGATCTTGCATGTATGGGAGATGGTGAACACGGTGGTTTCTACATGGTTCGGGCCGCCAGAGCGTAACGCCCTATGTCCACAGTGAGAGTTGTATTGCTTGAGTGTTTCGTGAAATTGAGGAAGCTTGTGTGTGTATGAGCTGCATAGTCTAATGTCGGTGGGTGTTCGGTCCTTTTATTGTAAAGGACAAAATCTTACAAGTGGGGCCTGGGGCTCGACATGTGGCCCCAAGGAAATCCTAACCTTCTACAAGATCTAGGGTATTATGGTTGTCTGCTGCCTCTGATTGTGGCTTGAATACTCGTTGTCTTACAGCTTCGATCGCTAGTGGCTAGGCATCGATGTTTATGATGGCAGGGAATGTCTTGTCTGTTGTATCGCTATAAGCTACCCCATTAGTTACATGGGGTATCCCTGAGCATCATGGCTTGAATACAAGATCTATTGGGTACAGTGGCACTTGATAGGAGCCTGCGCCGCACCCGTGCGCCTGGGGAAGGCAAGTGCCTTCAATGCACGACTCGAACAGGGCACGCCGCTCTTAACTCATGTGACCTACCGCCCAGAGCTAGAGGTAGGACACATGGCAGCATCGGAGCCTGCCTCTGCGGGGGAGGTCGAGCCCCGCATTACAGGCCACATGGCAGCTCCAGAGCCCAACTCTAAGGAGAGTCGGAGTCGAGCGCTGCCAGGCACGCGGCGGCACCAGAGCCCACCTCCGCGTGGAAACTTGGCCTGGAGCCCTGGTCACGTGGCGGCACGGGAGCCATCCCTATGGAGGAGCGGGGTCCCGTGCCACCGGACATGTGGTGGCCCGAGAGCCCACCTCCATCGGGGAGCCGGGTCCTGAACCGAGGCCCACGTGAAAGTGCATATAGGTCCCTTGTGGGTTTTTGTTGATTAATGACAAACAATTCAGGACTAATGACTTTGGTTGAGTTCTTGCAGAGATTGTAGTACAGAATAAAATTCACAAAAAAAGGAGAAAAGGCATGAAAGGTGGAGTAGAAATAGGTTTTATATTCTCCTTGAGTCATAGGAACATTTGTACTATTAAGAGGGACACGACGCGTGGAAACTTAGTTAGTCAAATGGGAGCTCAACCTCTTGGTTAGTTTTTAGGAAAACCCTTTGTGTCTAAATCAGACTTGTCCGACACCATGGGTTGGATAAGTCCGAATTCCTTCTGGTAGAAATCAGACATGTCCAAACTGTATTTCGGACATGTCTGAAACTTCTTTGATCGAATTCAGACATGTTTGAATCTGTATGTCGGACATGTCTGAAATATCTCTTTTGGTATTCAGACATGTCCGAAGTGGGTCAGAAATGTCCGAGGTGCTGGACTTAGAAAAACTTTTTAAGTGTATGAAACTTGGAGTTGTCCGAGATGTGGATCAGACAAGTCCAAAAAATCTCTGTTCGAGTTCAGACATGTCCGAGGTGGACTTCTCTGGCTTAGTGCCCCGGAAAAGTCTTGAGTTGAAAATCCTCTCCTTGTGTGTCGGACTTGTCCGATGTTAGTCGAACTTGTTCGACACGGCTTTTGCGCGCATATTCAAATTCGAGTGATTAGCCGTACTATTTCTGTTGTCAGTCTATCAGACTTGTCCGAACTTGGGTCGGACTTGTCCGACATGGGTTGTCAACTAACAGCTAAAAACACTTTTTGAGTATAAGTTGATGGGGATTTCATCCCAAATCATAGCCTAACCCTACAGAAACTCTTAGAGCTGCCTCAAGCCCTCAAGAAACCCTCCTCTCTTGTTCTTCACCCTCTTGAGCTCAAATCCGAAGTTTTAGGGAAGAGTGAAGGAGAGATTGTGAGACTTGGCAAGAGAAGTCCATAGAGGTTGAGCAACGTTTGATTCGCGGAGTTTCTTCGTGATCGCGTGTTTGTTACTCTTGGAGTTCTCACCTAGACGATTAGGTGTCGCCCCGAAGATTTCTTGCGTGATTTCTTGATCCGGTGAAGTTTGTAATATTTGTGATAGTGGAAGACCAAGACTTGACCTTTGAGGCGTCTGGGCGAGTATAGTGCTGTTAGGCTCGGCCCTTTGTGGGTTCCTCAATGGACACGTAGGTTTCTTTGTGGAACCGAACCTTGGGAGAAAATATTGTGTCCATTGTCTCCATTTACATTTTCTCGAAGTTCTTACTCTCTAGTGATCATATAGGTTTACTTTGTTTCTAGCACTTAATCGTGTTTCAATCAACTACTAGAACTGCTAGGACATATTCCCATTCACTAGATTGCAGAAAAACTTCATTTTTGGCCCTGTCCTGTAGATTCACTCAGGCTTACCCTAGCTGAATCTGACTTGTCCAACTTCAGTCAGACAAGTCCGATTTCCAGTCAAACAAGTCTGACTTGAATTGACAGGACAATTTTTAATTGACTCTAGATTTTCAATTATCGCCTATTCACCCCTCCTCTAAGCTACTTTCAATTGGTATCAGAGCAGGTCTCTCCACCAAGAGTCTAACAACTCGGAGAGGATATGGCCAACAAAGGTGACAACCCGGTGATCGTTGATGGAGATGACAAGACGAAGAACGTCGCTGTGCTTAAAGATGATCCAAATGACGAAGAGGAAGTGCGCCTACTGAAGGCGCAACTTCGTGAGAATCTAAATCTTCCCAAGAAGGATACCAACGACGCCAATGGGAGTGGTTCACAAGACTAAACTCAATATCCTCACAATTATGAGCGTCTAACTCATAATAATCATTACATGTCTATTCCTATTGGGAAACCTTCTCAATTTGATGGAAATGATTATACTATGTGGAAGCATAACATGAAGATGCACCTCATTTCATTAAACCCTAGTTTGTGGCAAATTGTTTTGATAGGTGTTGGGAAGACATGACCCTGGAGCAAGCCGTCCTACTCCCACGCAATGCTCAAGCAGTTGGGGTGATCACCTTCTCCATGACTCGAGAGGATTTCAACTGAATCGAAGGGTTGGAGGTGGCCAAGGAAATTTGGGACACCCTCAAGATGGCGCATGAGGGAAACCGTGTGATAAGGGAGGGCAAGATTGAGATGATCGAAGAAGAATATTGGGAGGTTCACTATCATGGATGGATAAACCCCCCAAGACATGTACAACCGCCTCAAGATCCTCATCAACAAGAGTCGCTCTTATGGAAGCACCCGGTGGACGGACCACGAAGTTGTGAAAAGGATGATTTGGGCATTCATGCCTCGAAATGTCACTCTTTGCTCCTTGATTCGTGAAAGTTCGGGCAAGATGACTCCCGAAGAAGTGGTAGGGATAATCATCAACCATGAAATGATGGAGCAAGAGGACATGTTCTACAACAACCTTCAAAAGCTCATCTCCTCCAAGAAGAAAGATGTTGCATTCAAGGAAACGTCATCAAGATCCCAAGAGCAAGAAGAGAGTGAGGAAGAGTGCCCTAACACCGATGAGTAAGAGGCACACTTCATCAAAAATTTCAAGAGGAGATGAGAAGGAGGAGGGGGAACTACCATCGTGAAAGCAAGAGCAAAGACAAGCCCAAGACAAGATCAAAGAGGGCTTGCTACAATTGTGGGGAATATGGCCACTTCATTGTGGATTGCCCACATGAAGAAAACAAGAAGAAGAAGGAGGACAAGTCCCAAGAGAAGAAATACTTCAAGAAGAAGAAGCAATCGGGACAAGCTTACCTTGGGAAGGAGTGGGATTCAAATGAAGACTCCTCCTCCAATGAAGAAGAGAATATAGCAACAATTGCCATGAAGAAATCGACCATGGAAAATAAGCTCTTTCCCAACTTGGAGAGCTCAAGGACAACTTGCCTTATGGCCAAGGAGGGAAGAAAGAAGGTTAAATCTAAACCATATTCTTTAATTTCTTCACATGATACTTTGATAGTGATAGTTAAAATGAATACATTCTTAAGGACATGAGTAAGAGTACATTGAAAAGGTTGAAGGTGTTGTCGAATGAGATATTTGAGAAGGAAGAGCTCTTCAACCGTCAAGAGGACATGCTCATCCAACAAAAGGAGAGATGTCAAGAGTTTGAGGAGCTCTTAGAGCTTGAAAGAAAAAGAAGTAATGCACTTGAGCATGAACATGCTTTGAGCAAGGAAACTTGCTCAAACCTTGAGAACACTACAATTGTGCTAAATGATGAACTTGTTAGCTTGATAAAAGTTAACAAGATCCTTGAAACACAAGTGGAGTCTCTCAAGGTCAATGCATCTTCTTCCTCTAAGAGCTCACCTTCCAAAAATATCAAATCTGAAACACCTCAAGCTTGCAAGTTCTCTAACTTGATCCTAAAACTAAAAGATGAGCTTAAGGTGGCACAAAACAAGCAAGCACCGAAAGGTGGCATCTTTGACAAGTATAAGATAGCATATGCACGTAGTGCATACACCAACACAAGACATCCTCTTGTCAAAGACGGTCTTGGCTATTCTAGGGAGAGGAAGAAAAATGCTAATACTCCCAAGAATGGCAAACACTTGATTGTTTTTGTCAAGGAAGGTTCATACCACAATGACAAAGGAAAGAACATTGCTACTTCACATGATATGCCTAAAAATGTACCTCATCCATTGTTCCATGATTTTGATGCTTCATATGTTTTGCTAAGGAACCAGTTTCGAAAGCCTTATGCTAGGTATGTTGGGCCACACTGCAAGAGTCCAAAACCTTGCGTGTGGGTGCCAAGTGCCTTTTTAATAACATCAAAGGACCCAACACCGCTTGAGTACCTAAAGTCAAGGCTTAACTCTATTTTGTAGGCATACTCCTCCGGTGGAACCAAGAGGGTTCTTGATATTGGATGCACAAATCATATGACCGGACAGAGGAAGATGTTTGTGGAGTATGAGGAAAATGAAGATCCAAGTGAGGGAATCTACTTTGGGGACAATAGCCATAGGAAAATCCTTGGCACCGGTAAATTTCCATATCCCCTAATTATACTCTTTAAAATGTTTTGCATGTTGATTCACTTGATTATAATCTCTTGTACATATCACAATTATGTGACAAAGGTTATAATTGTCTTTTTACTAACGAGGGTGTGACTGTCACAAGAAGGAACAATGGCTCAATTGCTTTTAAGGGAGTGCTCAAGGGAAAGCTTTATCTTGTGAATTTTTCTGCGGATAAAGTCGAACTTGGCACATGCTTAATGGCAAAAACAAACATGGGAGGTGTTTGGCATAGAAGACTAGCCTATGTTGGGATGAGGAACTTGCAAAAACTTCTTCAGGGTGACCACATCCGTGGTTTGAAGAATGTTATTTTGAAAAGGATAGGCCATGCAGTGCTTGCCAAGCCGGAAAGCAAGTTGGAGCTCAACATCCGTCCAAGAACATCATGACGACAACAAGACCATTAGAGCTTCTACACATGGACCTATTTGGCCCAATTTCCTACATAAGCATTGGTGGTAATAAATATGGTCTTGTCATTGTCAATGACTTTTCACGTTTCACTTGGGTGTTCTTTTTGCATGACAAGAGCGAGACTCAAGGTGTCCTCAAGAAATACTTGTGATGAGCTCAAAATGAGTTCTCCTTGAGGATCAAGACTATAAGGAGTGACAATAGCACGAATTCAAGAACACTCAAGTTGAAGAATTTTTGGATGGAGAAGGCATCAAGCATGAGTTCTCGGCCCCCTACTCCCCTCAACAAAATGGGGTGGCCGAGAGGAATAATATGACCCTCATTAAGATGTCAAGAACTATGCTTGATGAGTACAAGACGTCAGACCGGTTTTGGGTGGAAGCAGTCAACACCACTTGCCATGCCATAAACCGGTTGTACCTTCATCGCATATTGAAGAAGACGTCCTACGAGCTCCTAAATGGTCACAAACCCAACATTTCCTATTTTTCGTGTTTTGGGGAGAAAATGCTATATTCTCAACAAGAAGCCTAGGACTTCGCAGTTTGCTTCAAAGTCCGATTAGGGTTTCTTGCTTGGTTTTGAATCAAACACTTACTTCTATCGTGTCTTTAACAAATCCTCTAGAATTGTTGAAGTAGCACGTGACACAGTGTTTAATGAGACTAATGGCTCCCAAGTGGAGCAAGTTGATCGTCATGTGCTAGATCGAGAAGAAGCTCCACATGTGGTGATAGGAAGGATGGCACTTGGAGATATTCAACCACAAGAACAGCCTCAAGACTCAAGTGGCCATTCCACACATCAAGCAAGCTCTTCCTTAAACGATCAAGTTCAAGACCCTCAATATGCACCTCAACAATATCAAAATGGAGGCAACGATCAGGGGGTGGGGGGGACGAAGAAAGTGAGGAAGATGCAGATGAAGTTTCAAGACCTCAAGCACCACACCCAAGAGTACATCAAAGCGTTCAACGGGACCATCCCATCGACAACATCCTTGGAGATATCTCCAAGGGGGTAACTACTCGATCTCTTGTCGCAATATTTTTTGAACGTTACTCTTTTGTTTCTTGATTGGAACCTCACAGAGGTTGGAGAAGCACTACGAGATCCGGATTGGGTGATGGCCATGCAATAGGAGAGAAATCAAGTGTTGGAGCTCATGAATAGACCAAATGCAAATGTTGTTGGCACCAAGTGGGTGTTTCGCAACAAACAAGATGAGCACGGGGTGGTGACAAGGAATAAAGCACGACTTTTGGCCAAGGGGTACTCACAAGTCGATGGTTTGGATTTTGATGAAACCTTTTCTCCCGTGGCTAGGCTTGAATCAATTCGTATATTACTTGCCTTTGCTACTCACCATGATTTTAAGTTATACCAAATGGACGTCAAGAGTGCATTTCTCAATAGTCTAATAAAAGAAGAGGTGTATGTGGAGCAACCCCTTACTTTGAAGATCAAGACTTTCCCAACCATGTCTACAAATTGCGTAAGGCTCTCTATGGCCTCAAACAAGCCCCTAGGGCTTGGTATGAGTGCCTTGGAGACTTTCTAACTCAAAATGGTTTCAAAATTGGGAAGGCCGACTATACTCTATTCACTAAGCATTTCAATGATGATTTGTTTTTTTGCCAAATATATGTCGATGACATATATTTGGTTCTACTAAAAAAACTTTTTGTGATGAGTTTTCTAAGATTATGACCGAAAGGTTTGAGATGCCGATGATGGGGGAGTTGAAGTTATTCCTAGGATTTCAAGCGAAGCAACTCAAGGAAGGCACGTTCATTAGTCAAACGAAGTACACATAAGACATACTCAAGAAGTTTGACATGGACAAAGCCAAACCCATTAAAACAACAATGGGAACCAATGGTCATCTCGACCTTAATGAAGATGGTCCAAGTGTGGACCAAAAGGTATATCGCTCCATGATAGGTTCATTGCTACACTTATGTGCATCTAGGCCCGATATAATGTTAAGTGTTTGTATGTGTGCTCGATTGCAAGCTGCTCCCAAGGTGTGTCATTTGACTGCCGTAAAGAGAATTCTTAGATATTTAGTTCACACACAAAGCTTAGGACTTTTGTACCCCAAGGGCTCCAAGTTTAATCTCATTCGATATTCCGATACGGATTACGCGGGATGTAAAGTCGATAGGAAGAGTACCTCTGGGACTTGCCAATTCTTGGATAGGTCCCTAGTGTCTTTGTCCTCAAAGAAATAGAATTCCATTGCTCTATCTAAAGCCGAAGCGGAGTATGTTGCAGCCGGAAGTTGTTGTGCACAACTTATTTGGATGCGACAAACTCTTAGGTACTATGGTATAAACTTGCACCATATCCCTCTCCTATGTGACAATGAGAGTTTCATATAAATAGACCACAATCCAGTTGAGCATTCTAGGACCAAGCACATTGATATCCGCCACCACTTCTTGGGAGATCACTCCATCAAAGGAGACATAGTGATATCCCATGTGAGAATCGAAAAACAATTGTCCGATATATTCATCAAGCCCTTAGATGAGAAATGACTTTGTGAACTTAGGAGTGAGCTCAATATCTTAGATTCTCTAAATGTGGCTTGAGTCTTGCACATCCAATTGTTACTTGTATTTGCTTCAAAATTCATGCATGCTTGCGAAAAAACTCTTCCCCCTCAATTTTCTACAAAACTATTTGAAATTATTGGATATTTGTGAGATATGGTCATAGTTTGATTGTTGATACTTAGTGACCATATTTGTAAAGATCTTCTGTGAAAACTTGTCCATAATATCAAAATTATTTGAACTCCCCTCAAAATTCTAGTTGCACACTGCTACTATTCAGGGGGAGTCAGATAAATCCGACTCATAAGTCAGACATGTCCGAAGTCTATGTCAGACAAGGCCAACAGGGGTCAATTAGGGTTTCGGGAGACTATCGGACAAGTCCGACTTCTTGCGTCGGACAAGTCCGACGTGGGATGTCTGAGGCCCCCCAAAAGTGGTTGATGGCTCCTCTCCTTCTCTCTCTTCACTTCACCCATTCCAAATCAAGTTCCTCTCCATTTCTCTCAAGATCCCCTTCGATTTTGAGACTTGCGACGGGTGTGTGAGGTCGATCCCTACAAGACTTGAAGATCTTCAACATTTTCAGCCTTCTCCCTTCTTTCCCCATTTCAATGTATCTCCTCCATTCTTACCTCTTTTCTTTTGGATATTGCGGCAAGTTGTCATTTTCTTGCTAATGAACTTGTTCACTAGCGTGATTAAGAACTTGTGGTAGAATCTTGTTGGTAGAACAATTGATTTGTGTAGTTTAGATAGAAGTTAGGGTTAAGACTGTACAGATCGGACATGTCCGACATCTGCATCGGACAAGTCCGATACAACATGTCGGAGAAGTCTGACTCATAAGTCAGACATGTCTGACTCAGTCAAACATGTCTGACTTTTGAGTCAGACAAGTACGATCCTCTACACCTGACCTCTTAACTTCTATACAAACTATCTATCAATCATTCTATTCCTCTTGCTTTGTCTCTTACCTATCCTTCATGTCTTTTCTAGCCGTGGCTCGAGACAATCAAGGTGCAAAGAGAGGCAAGCAAGCCGTCGGCAGTGAAGCATCAACTCAAGCCCCAAAGAGAGTCAAGCAGATTGTTCGTCGTACTAGCTCCACCCAAGGAGCCCTTGTTATGCCAGGTGCCTCAACTGGTGGTGCTCAAGCTGCTCAATCTACCCAACAAAACATGGAGATTGGACCCCTGGTGGTGCACTCACCTATTGGCGACCCTCATCGCCCCGCAGACAAGGTCAATTATAGAAGGAACCTCCCAGAGACACCGACTCAAAGGGATTCCATGTGCTACGAGATGCCTAAGGTTGGGAGAGACCCTCAGTTTTGGAGCTGTTTGTACATGGACTACTATCGGTCACTGCTTACGACTAAGCAAAATCCAGTGACTGACATGCAGTGGGTTGACTGGCAAACAGTCCAGAAGAAGAGATATATTCTAGTTATTGAGGTCAAGGATGCTTGTGAATTTCATGTTGTGAAGGACATCATGGGGCTGCAATACCCATGGAATGTTGAAGTCATTCTTCAGTTCTATGCCACCATATTCTATTGGACAGACAAGCATGGCTTCACTTGGATGACCAATGGTGAGAAGTAGTCGGTGAGCTATTAAGATTTTGCCAACATCTTGGGCATGGGACACTGTTTGAGGCATCCATTGAGAAGATCCATGAGGAGCCTCCTGTGACCACTGAGGAGATGTTTGTGTTCTACTCAGAGGGGTACCCCGCTCAGCCTCCTCACATCCGCAGGCTATGTCCTTTCCATGTTGTGCTTAATTATCTCATCCGAAAGACGATAGCCCCTAAAGATAGAGATGCCAACCGGATCAACCACAACAGCCGCAATGTCATCAAGCTTCTTACCAACCAACAAAAGTTTAATGCATTTGACTACATCTATGAGGAGATTTACATTGCTTCAGAGACTCCTGGTAGATCATGCTATTATGCTCCCTACATCATGAAGATTATTGAGACTGTCTCTGGCAAGAAATTTGTGAAGGAACTGGTGCATAGGCCCCTAGTGCCTCAGAAGCCTTCGAAGCTTCATCGTCCTATGAGAGCTCCTTCGGCACCATCTCAGCCTAGCTCACCTAGGAGGTGCTCAGCTCAGCCTCCTCCTCCTGTGCCACAGCAACCGTCCTGCTCTTGAGGACTCTTGACGGTTCTCAGGGTAATGTTCTCTATGTGCCACTACTCAGATTTTAGTTCAAAAGTTAAAGAAGAGGCAAAAGAGAGACATGGCAGCCATTAGAGAGCACCTCCAGCTACCCCCTGCCCCTGTGTCGGATGACAGCGAGGATGAAGTGCCTCCAGAGTTTCCCGAGCTGTCCGAGTTAGAGATTACCTTCTTCTCATGGGCAGGTGCTACTTCTAGTGCTCCGCAGCTGCTTATTCTGATGATGATGATGATGATGATGATGATGATGATGATGATGATGATGATGATGATGATGATGATGATGATGATGATGATGATGATGATGATGATGAAAGCGAGTATGAAGAGGAGCGAGAGAGTGGCAATAACGAAGGGAGCGACGATGAGTAGATACTAGGGATCTTTTAGCTTTTCTCCTTTTTGGTGCCTTGATGCCAAAGGTGGAGAAGTATTTTAGTTATGGACATGGACTTGAACTTATTTTGTTGTTTGTGTGTGTAAACTCTTTACCTAGTAATGCTTAATACTTGTGATTCTTATGTTTCACTCATGTTTTAATGCTTAGTTTATTTCAAAAGTATTTTAGTTATGGACATGGACTTGCACTTATTTTGTGATTTGTGTGTGTAAACTCTTTACCTAGTAATGCTTAATGCTTGTGATGCTTATGTTTCACTCATGTTTTGAATGCTTAGTTTATTTCAAGTCATCAATGTTTATTCACTTACGATGCATCACAATGCTCTTCACACAAAATGCATGTAGGCACCCCACTAGTATTAAGAGTATATGAGCTCATTTAATCATGTTTTAATTGAAAGCTCATAGACCCTTAATACTCAAAATCAAAATTTTTATCAAATTGTTGGAAGCTTTAATTGGTTGTCGTCAATCACCAAAAAGGAGGAGATTGAAAGTGCATCTAGGTCCCTAGTGGGTTTTGGTTGATTAATGACAAATAATTAAAGAACTAATAACTTTGGTTGAGTTCTTGTAGAGATTGTAGTACAGAATGAAATTCACGAAAAAGGAGAAAAGGATTGAAAAGTGGAGTAGAATTAGGTTTTCTATTTCTCCTTGAGTGTTGACGGCTGTTATATACCAATTTCATCCGTCAGTTTACTCAATTATGTGAAGGATTTGTCATTTCTTGCACACATCACCTTTCTATCTAACCCAATCCCACTTGGACTTGGGGAAATATGTGTATGCAGTATTTTATGCAGGAAATGAGGAAACGTAGAGGGACCAATCCTATAAAATATCATCCTAGCCAATCAAGCGACGACACGTGGCATACCATGGATCAAAGGGCCCACAAACAAAAGTATCCAAGGAGATCCAATGGTGTATCACCCAAATACATCAAGGGGGCCCACCTGGCAGCCAATTGGAGGAAGCACTCCACGTTTAGAGTGCTGACCAGGTCGGCCAATCCTGGCGCCAAACGCGGTCAAACAATGCGTGTTGTCTCCTCCTGGCTTGAAGGAGTCAATAGTGACTGATTCGCACACTTTTGGTGGCAGGAACCGACCTCAACACTAGTATAAATAGGACCCCTACCTCTCACTTTAACACACACCACTTGAGCTTCATCTCTATTGTATACACTATCATTCATAGTCTTAGAGGAGTTAGGTTGTAGAGAGGAGAGTCTCTAGTCCCAAGTCCAAATTGGGAAAGGAGTATGGAGTCTCTCTCTTCCTAATACTACATTGGGAAAGGTATGGCTCATGTATTCTTTCTTGTATTTGTGACTTTATGCATAATAAAGATAGTATCTTTAGTCTCTACTTATACATATACTTGGACAAAGCATTTCTTGTTTGATTGTGGAGTCCATGTATGTGGAAGGTATAGCTTCTATGACTGTTTCATCATGAACATATCTCATTATCATAGAACCTATAGACCCCCACTATAGTCTAGTTAATTATAACATAAATAGGTTAGTATGGATAATTATGTTGTGTATCAGCATTGGTTCAATGATGATTCAATTCATTGCCTTAGGATGGATTGTGCCTAGGCTCTTAAGGTAATTACTTAATATGCTAGCATTGTGCTAGGATAGCTAAGTAGCATTGGATGTCTCGTAGACCCACGGATTGAAGAGGTAGGCAGTAGATGGTGACAGCCTTATATGTCCTTTTTAATCCTCCACGTTAGGCTATACCACAGGCTCTTAGCGGGAGTCGCCCTAGTATTGCTAGGGGTAAGCCCGTGCCTGATGTGTTGAACCACATAGCATAAGTATTCACTATTGATCTAGCTTATGAATAATTAGTTTAGACTATGTATATGTACAAAAGAGCATAGTAGGAGTACCTCCATAACTCTCAACCTTAACTAACCTCTAGGTTCCTCTTACCCCCCTTAGACTTGAAAGCTTTTGTGTGTGTCACGCTACCTCCACTATTATTTTATTCGTCCTTACTAGATTCTTACCTAGACCTTTCTACCCTTTCCACTCGATGATTGTTATATCTCTTCCCTACCTTCCTTTGGGATCAAATAAATGACACCCTTGTGAATACTCTTAAAGGGAAATGCTACAATGATACCTCTGTGCGCTTGCGGAATTCACTCTATGATCCAATAGAACCATTAACAAGCATTTCTGACACATCAGTTGGAGATGTTTAGTTAATGGTGCATAAGAAATACCAACAAGCATTTCTGGCGCTGTTGCCGGGGATGATTTGTTAGTATATCTTAGGAGCCGTCAACAAGCATTTCTAGCACCGTTGCCGGGGAAGGCAAATAGATATATAACATAACTAAGTGAATAGGATAGAACCCTGGGTAGGACTGTAGTAGGATAACCATTCTTTGTTTTCGCATTTATTTTAAATTTGAAAATAGGGTAGTGTATGTCTGGTTTCCGCCTACCAGAAAACTTTGTTGAAGATCCCGAATCTCTTCTGAGAGACCGACCCCGTGTCGTTACTCCTCAGAAGATTCGAGCGGCAAAGAAAGCCAACATTTTTGCACCTACATTCCAAACGCCAATGGCTTAGAAGACCCTTCGTGAGTTCTCAGCTCCCGCTGCTAACAATGTGCCTATTGGGCCCACTGTTAACACGGGAGATGTGAACTTCGAGATCAAAACTGGCCTTATCACTATGGTGCAAGCCAACCCATTCTGTGGTAAGGCTAACGAGGATGCAAGTGCTCACCTGCAACAATTCCTCAAGATCTGCAGTACTTTTAAGATCAAGGACGTGTCTCCGGTTGCAGTCCGTCTGAGACTGTTCCCGTTCTCTCTCATTGGGAGAGAGAAATAGTGGTTCTACGCAAACCGAAGTTCTATATACACTTGGGAGAAGTGTTCTACGGCATTCCTTGCCGAATTCTTCTCGTTGGGCAAAACCAATGCCCTACATGGAAGGATTTCCAGCTTTCAGCAAGAACTCAAGGAATCTATTCCCGAGGCATGGGAAAGGCTTCAGGAGTACATCCTAGCCTGTCCCCACCATGGGATGGATGACTGGCTCCTTATTCAGAATTTCTATAACGGGCTGATCCCATCAGCTCGTGACCATTTGGATGCTGCTACTGGAGGAGCCTTCTTCTCATTGACGGTGCCAAAATCTAAAGATCTTATTAAGAAGATGGTGTCCAACATGGGATGGAACGATGAGCGTCTCCATACCCGACAGCGAGGCATGCACACCTTGAAGGAGGTGGACATGATCGATGCAAAATTGGACCTCCTAATGAAGAAAATTGATGGACAAGCCAGTGGTAATGTGTCTGGCAATGCCTGTGCCCTAGACTCTCACATCACGTGTGAAGTCTGTGGCAACACGGGTCATATGGGCAATGATTGCCCAGAAACTCGTAAGGATGCCCTATACCTCGCCAACAACGAAAATTTCAACAACAACAAGGGCTATCGTCTAGGAGGTCAAGGGTGGGGTCAACAATGCCCATTCTTTCAAGGAGGGTACAACAACAATGGCAACCCTGGAAATCAGCCCAACTTGAGAGAACTTGCCATTAGCGAGCTCAAGATCAACGATGCCCTATCCAAGAAGCTGTCAGCTAATGACAAAACCCTGGAAAACATCGATGCCGAGATTGAAGGACTATCCTCAACATTCAAGAATCAACTAAGCTTCGACAAGATGTTGGAGACTCAGCGGGCACAACTTGCTGCAATTGTCCCTCTATTGGAAAACAACAGAATTCTGGGGCAGTCAGAAGCCCCAGTGGAGAACGTCAATGCAGTGGTTATGAGAGGAGGAAAGACTACTCGTGACCCACCATATCCCACACAAGAAAAGAAGTCAACTGAGCTTGAGAAGGAGGATGTCCCAAGTGAGTTACTTGATGATGGCCAAACACTTTGAAGACACCAACTTATTGCCATTCCCTCACAGACAAAGGAAGCCAACAGTGGATGAGCAATTCAACAGTTTTGTTGAGATCGTCCAAAAGATCCACATCAATGTGCCCTTGATTGATGCGATGCAAGTACCAACTTATGCTCGCTATGTCAAGGACATATTGAACAAAAAACGACCATTTCCCACCACTTAGGTCATCAAGCTTATGGAAGACTGCAGTGCAGCCATCCTCAATAGGCTTCCTGAAAAGAAAAAGGACCCCGTATGTCCTTCCATTTCATTCTCAATTGGGGCTCACCACTTTGACAAGGCACTTTGTGATCTGGGAGCAAGTGTTAGTGTGATGCCCAAGGTTGTGTTCGACCAGCTGAACTTCACAGAGCTGACTCCAACACCAATGCAACTACAACTGGCTGACTCTTCAGTCCGTTATCCAGTGGGTATTGTTGAAGACGTCCCGGTGAAGATCCGGAACTGCTTCATATCCGTGCATTTTGTGGCGCTAGACATGGACACTGAGAAAGATACACCACTCATTCTTGGGCATCCATTCCTAAGCACTGCAAAAGCTCGCATAGATGTGGGAGCTGGAGAAATCCACTTCCATATCAATGGCAAGGAGGAAAAATTTAACTTTCAGCCAAGATTAGAGCAATTCTCCATGATTCGAATCAAGTATGGGCCGAATGATAAACACATCAGAGAGGTCGAAGTCACACCTCCAAAGGTGGACTCACTCATTGCATTCATGATAAGATTAATCTACGAGGAGAATCTGTTGTTTCGACTACGCCGATATCCAAAGGCGACACAATCGTCTGGACCTTCCCAAAGGCCCAAGTCCACCAAGCCGCCAAAGAAGGAATGGCGGATGAAGTAAGACAAGCCGTCCGAGCTCATCCCTCCGGGTCCGGATGTAAAATAAAGACGGGGGAATGTCCATCTCATCGGACGGTGGTGAGACCTACGCCAAAAGGTTAAATTGATAATTATCCCACTTTGTTTTTCTCTCTTTCTTTTTCCACCCCATTTGGATTTTTCACATTGCATATTTGATTTTTCCTATCAAGTTGAGAATCTTATATTCTCAACTATCATTTTTCTTTCATTCTTTTCAAAAGAAAATTTTTTATTAGATTTGAAAGAAGGTTTTTATTTGAAAAACATTTTTTTTGAGCTGCACATGTGGCATTTCACCAACGTGCTAACTTTATAGCCGTTGGGGAGCCACTTGCCAAAAGGGGAACCAGGGTGGGCCACCAGTTAGGTCGGCTGAACCCCCTCGTCGGCCGAACAGGGAGTGGAGCCAAATTGGCTCCCCTTCCTCCAACGGCTATATTTTGAACCCCAAGTGACCTTTGGAAGGTGCACCCTATAAATTGTGGCCGTGAGGAGCACCTCTCTTCACACACCACATTATTTTACAGCTCCCCAAGTCACTCTCTAGCTCACCTTATTTTTCTTGCTCTTCATTGCAACGCTCTTGCTCAAATCCATCCCCAAAAAGATTTTCGTTTGTTTGCATTTGCATTTTACACTCAAGCTTTCAAGAGGAGAAAATTCGTTGAGAGTTTTGTTTTCCAAACATCACTTCTTTTCGGGTTTTTCTCACCTTGTTTTGTTCTTGCTTGTTGAACTCAAAAAGACATGAAGAGGTTGTTTGGAAAGAGGAAGGAGGCTGCAAGCTCAAGCCATGGTGAAGGTGAAAGCATCTAGGCCCCCCATGAAGTACGGTTTCGGTGATTAATGACAACCATTGAACTTTACTAATGAATTTGTGAATGCAAGGTCCCCATAATCACTCAATAAAATGAAATGAATATGTCATTGGAGACCCATATACAATCAACTTTTGAGATCAAATCAATGAGATAAAGACAAGAAGTGAAAGCTCTCATGTCTAAGTCACTCAACCGTAAGTTGACAACATACAATGCTTGAAGATCATCAGAGAGGCTTATGAAACAAATGTCTAAGAGGTCATCTGAGAAAGACACAAAAGATTCACTCAAAAACAACTCGAGTCAAACAAAATCAACTCACTGGATCAACCGATGATTTTAGAAATGTACACATCGGTCGAGTTGGTTCAACTGAAGAAGAAGACCTCAGAACAATGTACTCACCGGATCATCCAATGTGAATGGCTCAGTGACATCGGTCCATCAATGCAGTTTGCAATACCATTGGACCAAGTGTAGCACCGGATCATCCGATGTACAGACTTACACACATCGGTCAATCACTCCAGTAAGCGTCAAGATTAAGGAAATTTTGGAGGAAGAGCCACCGGATCATCCGATGAGAAGACAGGAGCAACGTCGGTCTAACAACGGTCATATCTGACACAATGACGTCAGCCAAAGTAATTAGACCGATGATAACTAAAGGGGAGACATCGGATCATGCAGTGTTCACAGTAAAGTTCTGTCAGCCTACTTTTCCAACGGCTATTTCGGGAAGGTTGGCTATAAATACCTCCTAACCGTGTCATTTCATTATGTCTTGATCACCAGAAGCTATCAACACATCCACAAGTGTTCAATACCAAGAGCAATCACTTCCACACCATTTCGATCATCTCTACACCAAGGTTTAGGCTAGAACTAGCTAGAGAGAGATCTTGCGTGCCACCATTCTGGGTGAGTGGACTCTCTAGGTTAGTGTGAGAGCCTCAAGGGAGTTCCCTTGGTGTTTGTAACCGTGAGAAGACTTCCGGAACTTGCCAAGGCGTTTGTGGAAGCCCGGAAGGTCGAAGTTGTACAAGGCTTGAGCTCCACCTTGCCAAGGAGGCGAACGGAGAGGAATAGTGAAGACCCCTCGTCTCGGTGACTTGGGTGTGGCAAAACGCTTTGGTGGGTGCCACAACGTGGATGTAGGAAGATCTTCACGATCTTGCCGAACCACGGGATAAATCCTTGTCTCCTCGGGAGTTTGCATCCTTCTCCTTCCCTTTCTTTTATGCATTTTATATTCCGCAAAGTTTCTATCTACTAGAATGCATAGATAGTCGCGTAGGGAATTGGGCTTTAGAAATTAAGTTTCATTGCTTAGATTTTTTCGAAGAAAGCCCAATTCACCCCCCCCCCCCCCTCTTGGGCATTCAGTCCTTACAATTGGTATGAGAGCAAGGTTTCTCATAGGATCATTCTAGCTTCACCGCTAGAGAGCTAAAATGGCCAAGGTTGGGGGTTCGGTTCCTATCTTCGAGAGCAAGAACTTTGCCTATTGGAAAGCATGCATGCGCGCTTATCTTGAGGCTATTGCCCCCGAAGTATGAGAAGCGACCCACGCGGGGTTTGGAGAACATAATTATGTTGGTGATCAACTTAAATGGGATGCTAAAGCTAGGAATGCAATCTATGAATGTATTAGTCAAGATGTGTTTTCTAGGATTGCTAGAAAGGAAAAGGCTTGTGAAATTTGGAATTGCTTAATAGAGATTCATGAGGGTTCTTCTAGGGTCAAGGAACTTAAATATCACATGCTTAAAGCAAAATATGATGAATTTAAGATGCTACCTCATGAAAATGTCAATGAGATGTTCTCTCGCTTAAATGTGCTTATTGAAGAAATAAATGCTCTTGACATTGCTTCTCTTGGCAAGGGACTCATCAACCGCAAGATCCTCATGCTCCTTCCCAAGCCAAAGTACAACATCATCAACTCCATGCTCCAAAAAGAGTCACTAGACCACATTGAAGTTTCGGAGCTCATTGGAGAAATACACGCTCATGAAATGAGTGTACTTGGGATGATGGAGCAATCATCTTCAAAGACAATTGCTCTAAAGGCCTCCACCAAGAAAACAAGCCTCAAGAAGAAGAAGGTGGTTGAGCCTAGTTCAAGTGAAGAAGAACAAGCATCAAGTGAAGATGATGATGATGAGCTTGCGTTGATGATGAGAAAGTTCTCACGCTTGAACTCCAAGATCACTAAGAAGGGATACACATTTGATCCTAAGAAGAGAGCATTTCTACCAAGGAGAGATGATCACAAGACTTGCTACAATTGTGGTGATCAAGGCCACATCTCCTATGATTGTCCAAGACCGGACAAACGAAGAGAGAACCACAAGAGCAAGCATCGCAAGCTTGAAGGAAGTGATGATGATGAAGAAGAAGCCAAACCAAATCCAAGATCCTTTGGGAAGAAGAAACATGACAAGGGCAAGAAGGCAAGGCTCTTCCCAAAGAAGAGAAATGGCCCACAAAAGGTGTTCATGTGTGAGGCAAATGAATGGGTCACCGACGAAGAAACAAGTGATGAAGAGAGTGAAGAGGAAGAAGAAAGCTTGGCCGGCCTCGCCATCGCCAACAATGATGACGCACCTCTTCATCCACCGCCCATGTGCCTCATGGCGAAAGGTAACACCAAGGTATGTGATGACTCTAGCGATGATGAGCTTTCCCCCGATGATTTAACGTCTTTAATAAATGAATATCATGCTATCATTAAGAGGGAAAAGAGTAAGGTTAAAGTGCTTGAAGAAACTCGTGCTAAGCTTGAGAGTGCTAACCTTGATTTGCTTGACAAGTATGAAAACATACTCAAAGAGCATGACACACTCAAATCCCATGTCAAGCAAATTGAGGAAGAAAAGGCTAAAATCAAGATAGATAATCATGAACTTGACTTAGCACACCAAACACTCTTGGAAGAGCACAACAAGTTAATACAAGAACATCAAACACTTAACCTTGCTCATGACATGCTTGATCAAGAGTTGAAAAATATGAAGAAGCAAACTCCTAATGATAAGATATCCATTAATTCTCATGCCACTAATGCTTTGAACAAGTCTTTGCCTTTGAAATCTAATGCTAGGGAGAAGGACTTGTTGGAAGAAATTGAGAGTCTCCGCACTAGTGTGGCTAGACTTTCAAAAGGAGAAGTCAAGCACAAGGAAATCCTCTTCCAACAAGCAAAGGCGTTCAACAAGAGAGGACTTGGATCCTTCCCGGTGCCAAACAAAGCAAAGGTGCCCTCACCAGAGCTAAGAACAAGCTTCATCAAGGAAGTTGGTTCTTATTGCCAACATTGTGAGGTCACCGGTCACCACACAAGGGAGTGTCCTCTTCCTAACCGACCTTCTCCAAAATTGCCTACTAACTATAAATCTACTTTCAATGATCATTATTATATCTTGAGTAAAGTACATGGCAAGGTGAAGGCAAGGTTCATTAGCAAAGACATGAAGGGCATGAAGGGGAAGCTCCCCAAGCAACTTTGGGTCCCAAAAACACTTGTATCACACATACAAGGACCTAAGTTGGCTTGGGTGCCTAAAGTCAAAAATTGAATTCATGTGTGTAGGTGAACTACAAAGCCGGAGGAAAGCATTGGGTACTCGATAGCGGGTGCACTCAACATATGACCGACAATGATGGTATGTTCACCACCATAGAAAACCCCGGCAATCATGAACAAGTCACCTTTGGTGATAACTCTAAGGGAAAGGTAATTGGGTTAGGTAAAATTGCTATTTCAAATGATTTGTCCATCTCTAATGTTTTGTACGTTAAGTCACTTAGCTTTAATTTACTTTCTATTGCACAACTATGTGATCTTGGACTAACGTGCACATTTAGCAAAAATGATGTTGTTGTGAGTAGTGAAACTAGCCAAGACATAGTCTGCGAAGGATTCCGGCATGGACACCTCTACCTAGTGGACTTCGCCAACAAGAATGCTAGCTTGACCACTTGTCTTTTCACTAAGACAAGCTTGGGATGGCTATGGCACCGATGCATAGCGCACATTGGAATGAGCAAACTCAAGAAGTCATTCAAGCTTGTGATGGTGACCGGCGTGAAGGATGTCACATTTGAGACAACTTTGTAGCGCTTGTCAAGCCGGGAAGCAAGTTGCTTCACACCACCCAATGAAGACAATGGTGTCAACCTCCAAGCCACTTGAGCTACTCACATGGACATCTTCGGACCGTCCACATATCAAAGCCTTGGTGGTAACCTCTATTGTCTCGTTATTGTTGATGACTATTCTCGCTATGCTTGGACTTTGTTTCTAGGTGACAAGAGTGAAACTCCGGAAGTGTTCAAGACCTTCGCCAACCGCACTCAAAGGGAATTTCAACTTCCCATCATCAAGGTCCAGAGTGACAACGACACCGAATTCAAGAACTACAACATTGGGGAGTGGTGTGACCGCGAAGGCGTGAAACATGAGTTTTCAGCCACATACACTCCTCAACAAAACGGTGTCGTTGAAAGGAAGAACAAGACACTCATCACTCTTGCAAGAGCAATGCTTGATGACTACGGCACGTCGGAGAAATTTTGGGCCGAAGCGATCAACACGGCGTGCCATGCCGCAAATAGGGTCTACGTACATCGCCTACTTCAAAAGACCCCGTATGAGCTCCTCATTGGGAGAAAGCCCAACATCTCCTACTTTCGAGTCTTTGGATGCAAGTGCTACATCTACCGCAAGAAAAGGCTCGGTAAGTTTGAAAGAAGATGTGACGTTGGCATATTTCTTGGTTATGCATCAAACTCAAAAGCATATCGAGTATTCAACCAAACCTCCGATTTAGTTGAGGAAAGTTGTGATGTTGAGTTTGATGAGACTAATGGCTCCCAAGAGGAAAATTTTGGTCATGATGAAATAGATGATGAGCCTCTACGAGAAGCCATGAAGAACATGACCATTGGAGACATCAAGCCCGAAGTTGAGGAGAGCCATGATCAAGGGGGAGCCTCAAGTTCCAACAACAACACCTCTATGGCGCCTCAAGTTGACGAAGAAGAGAAGGATGATCCATTGCCAACTCAAGACTCACAAGCACAACAACATCAAGAGGAAGAAGAAGTCCATGATCAAGTCCAACCACAAGAGGAGCAACACGCATCACCTTCGCCAAGTGCTTCACAACCACTTATGAGGCATGGACGCATCTCCAAGGCGCATCCAATGGACCAAATCATTGGAAGTTCGTCAAGGGTTGTAAGTACACGTTCTCGCCACTTTGCTTCGTTTTGTGAGCACTACTCGTTTGTTTCGTGTGTAGAACCCACTCACATTGAGGAAGCACTCCAAGACCCAAATTGGGTGATGGCCATGCAAGAAGAACTCAACAACTTCATCCGCAATGAAGTTTGGGTGTTGGAGGAGCGACCCAAGGACAAGAACGTCATCGGAACTAAGTGGGTGTACCACAACGAACAAGACGAGAATGGCGTTGTGGTCCTCAACAAGGCAAAACTTGTGGCCAAAGGGTTCTCGCAAGTTGAAGGACTAGATTTTGGGGAGACATTTGCCCCGGTCGCCCGGCTAGAAGCCATCCGTATACTTCTTGCCTTTGCATCACATCATAGTATTAGACTTTATCAAATGGATGTGAAAAGTGCCTTTCTTAATGGTTACATTAACGAGCTTGTTTATGTTGAACAACCTCCCGGGTTTGAAGATCCGAGGAATCCTAATCATGTGTATAGGTTGCACAAGGCGCTCTACGGGCTCAAGCAAGCACCTAGGGCGTGGTACGAATGAATACGGGACTTCCTCATCATGCAAGGATTCAAAATCGGGAGGGTGGACACCACACTCTTCACCAAGGACATCAACGGAGATTTGTTCATTTGTCAAATTTATGTTGATGATATTATTTTTTGTTCAACTAACGAAGCTTTTAGCCATGAGTTTGGCAAAATGATGTCTAGGGAATTCGAGATGTCAATGATTGGAGAGCTCAACTTCTTCCTTGGATTTCAAATCTAGCAACTTCAAGAGGGGACCTTCGTCTATCAAGAGAAGTACACTAAGGACCTCTTGAAGAAATTTGAGATGGGAGATTGTAGCTCAAGAAGCACTCCAATGGCAACCAATTGTCATCTTGACGTGGATAAGGACGGTAAACCTATTGATCAATCTATCTACCGTTCTATGATTGGTTCATTGCTTTACCTTACCGCATCTAGGCCCGATATCATGTTTAGTGTATGCTTGTGTGCTCGTTTTCAAGCGGCACCTAAAGAATTGCATAGGAAGGCGGTCTTTAGGATACTTAGGTATCTTAAGCATACTCCTAGTGTGGGCTTGTGGTACCCTAAAGGTGCAAAATTCCATCTTGTGGGATACTCGGATTCGGACTTTGCCGGATGCCGCGTGGATCGCAAGAGTACCTCCGATGGGTGTCACTTGCTTGGGCATTCCCTAGTATCTTGGTCTAGCAAGAAGCAAAATTATGTCGCCTTGTGCACGGCGGAAGCGGAGTATATTGCGGCCGGTGCATGTTGTGCCCAAATTCTTTATATGAAGCAAACCCTTTTGGACTTTGGAATTAAACTTGGTTGTGTGCCTCTCCTTTGTGACACTGAAAGTGCGGTTAAGATAGCTAAAAACCACGTTCAACACTATCGCACTAAGCACATTGATATTCGCCATCATTTCTTAAGGGACCATGAAGCTAAGGGAGACATCTCTTTGAGAGGTGTTAGGTCCGAAGAACAATTGGCGGATATCTTCACTAAACCACTTGATGAGAAAACTTTTTCTAGGCTAAGAAGTGAATTAAATGTGCTAGATGCAACAAATGTCATGTAAGAATGCACTTCATATAGGTCTTGCCTAACTCTCAAAGGATAGGGGTGAGCAAGGGTTAGCTTGGGATGGTGGTTCTTTTGGGTTTTCCCAAGGCTTGGAGAGTAGCTCTTTCTGAAGAAGCCTTTGAAATGTTCAAACTTGGCAAGATAGATTTATTTTATGCCTTGCATGATGCCTGCCATATAGACTTACAATTTCTTGCATTATAAAATTTTTGGCATTGCATACGGTAGATTGTCACAAAGGGGAACCCACCTCATGAGAAAGAGACTTGTTTGAAATGCAATATCTCAGTTCATTTAAGGTGGAAAGAACAAAATGTTAGGTGCGTTAATGCCTAGAGGAACATGCTTAAGAGAGATAGAAGTCTTCATACTCTACCTCACAAAGCATGGGCCTTACATTTTATTTGGATAATTTCCTCCTATTTTCTCGATGTTCCATTTGCCTTAAGGCCTAGCCAAGTTATTGGCATATTAGTATCTTTGAGGGGTAAGGTGTTGCCCAAAAAGTCCTAAGACATGTGTTTCTCTTTGCTTGTTTGTTTGGTCAAAGGACATATATGGGATGTTATTGTTCTGTAGTCATCGGATTATCCGATGCCTAGGTCAATCCCTCATCGGATCATTAAGTGTTCAATCTCCAAGGGCCAGTTCAATCAGTATCTCAATTCAACCGACGAGTTCATTCTGAAAAACATCGGTCGATCCGATGTTCACTCTTCTGGAACTGTGCCAAATTCCACCGATGTTACTTCCTCCCACGTCGGACCATCCGGTGTCAATATTCCTTTTTGAACACCCTTATTGTGCCATTCGACCTATGATCCCAACCCTAAATGTCGGTCCATCTGGTGTCAACTGCACTTTTCTGGAAAACCTTACTGTGGCATTCGAATGATGCTTCTCATGTTCATCATCGGTCCATCCGGTGTTAAATATACGGCTAGGGTTTGGGACCCACTATTTAAACCGGTCGTACGCCGTTCTCTCTTCTCTCTCCCCGATCTCATTTGCCTCCGCCGCCGCCTTGCTCACCTTGCGCCACCTCCACCGCCGCCGGACGCCGCCGCCGCCCACCGGACGCCGCCGTCCACCGGCCGCCGCCGCCCGTCGCGCCGCCGCCTCCATCCATGCGCCGCCCACTCCACCGCGCTGCCATTCACCAACGCCGCCACCACTCACCTCCCCCACAGCTCCGCCGCCGCTCGCCTCCACCAAGTCGTCGCCGCCGCTCCACCGCAGCCGCCGCCGCTGCAGCCACTTCACCCAGCCACCGCTGGGCCTCCACCCAAGCGACGCCGCCATCTCCTCCCTCTACGGTCACCACCCCGTCGCTAGGTTTTCCCGGCCCGTTGATCTCCACGTCACCTTCGTTGACTCCATTCAATCGAGCAATCGCAATGGCTCGCGACAAGAAGAACAAAGGGAAGGCTATCGCGGAGCCGGCCGCGAAGAAGCAAAAGTTGTCGAAGGAGGAGAAGAAGGCCTTGATGGCCGCTAGTGCCGCCGAGGAGCGTGAGCATGGCCGAGGGGGATCCCTAAGGATCCTTGAGGCTCGTCCGAGGCAGCCTCCGGTGATCGACGACTCCGAGGCCGAAGAAGAGCCGGTAGAGCCTCTCGTCCGCCGGCGCTCAGCGCGGACCCGTGGGGGTCAAACCGCGGTAGCACCACGTCCGAGACCGACGGCTGCCGACCATCGTGAGGACAGGGAGGCCCAGCGAGCGATCTACGAGATGGAGACCACTATCCATGTCGCTGAAGGAGTCCGGTTGACCGACTACCAGAAGATGAAGGCCAAGCAGCTTCGCAAGCTCAGGTGGAATGTGCTTCTTGAGGAGTGGTACCCGCATCCCAGAGAGGCTCTGGTGGATAGTCGCTTCTGGACTGTCACCCAGGCATCACTCTATGAGACCTACAGGCGTCGAGGTCACAAGCTGTTTCAACACAACTATCTGGATCGGGGTCAGCTTCCTTTGGCAGCAGAGACGGAGATCCGTCCTTATTTTGAGAGGTACCGAGGTTTGGTGCAGCTAATGGCATATGAGCGGAGTGCCTATGTGGAAGATTGGGTCCGCGTCTTCTACGCCACCCTCTATGTCTCTGAGGGCAGAAGATCAATTGACTTCATGTTCATGGGTCAGCACTACCACTTGACGAGGCAGACGTTGGGACAGTTGCTTGGAGTGGACTTGCACGACACCTGCGTCCATGAGAGGGTCTACGGTCAGGCAGATCCACCGAGGAGGCCCCTCACTGGAGGAGTGGCACCACCGCTGGAGGAGATTCGTTCCCTGTTTGGTCCCACCTTCTCTCCTAACCAGCCGAGAGTACCAGCCTTGTTGACTCCAGCTGCACGCACAGTGCACCTCGCCTTGCGCCGCACGCTCCTACCAAGGTCTGGTTACTTGGAGGGGTTCACCAGCTTACAACAGACTCTCCTGTTCTACATCATGAACGGGATGGAGTTCGACATCGTGGACGTCCTCATATGCGAGATGGAGGATGTGATCACAGACGGTGTGGGCATGATGAGGCAGCTCGTATATGGACACCGGATCAGCTACCTGCTCACTATGATGGTTCCTGAGGGGTCCGCCATGCACGACCGTCTCACTGACGAGAGTGTGACACGGTTCGGTCACTACCGTGCCCCAGCGCCTGGAGACTGCCGCCTTGGCCGTCCAGTCGAGCGTCAGGTCACGGCTCGCCTTTCTGAGGAGGACTGGTCTGACATAGAGAAGGAGTATGAGAGTCTTGCCGAGGCTGAGGCACAGGGGGAGGACTTGCAGCATATCTGGTCAGAGAGCGACACCGACGACAGTGTCGAGGAGTACTTTCCTCCTTCGCCCTCACCCAGGCAGCACGACGCGGAGGCTGGAGGCTCTACAGTGCCACCACCTACTCCACCTCCCATCACTGAGGTGCAGGTCACGCAGCCGTCAGAGCTGACGTCGCTCCTCCAGCAGATGGTTGAGCAGCAGTGTCTGGACAGGCTGGCAGCCGAGCAGGCCCGAGCGGAGCAGGCTGCCCGTCTCCTTGAGCTCTAGCAGCAGCAGCAGGAGATGCAGCGTCAGATCGCCCGTGAGAGGCGTGAAGACACTGACAGGCTGACGGGGCTGATCGACCAGATGCACCAGCGCACTCTCGACCAGCAGCAGTAGACGCAGCAGGCGATGATGGGCATCCTGGGGTTGATCACCAACCTCTACACCCAGACTGGGATTGCCCTCCCGTCGCAGCTGCCAGGAGTCGCTCCACCACCTCCAGCCCTAGCTCCAGCTGCCGCTCCAGTGGCCCCAGTACCTTCTACGCCGATTCCCTCCTTCAACATGTCTCCTCTTCTGGCTCCTGGTGCTCCGATCCACTCCCCGCTGCCGGCCATGACCTTGTTCCAGCAGTCGCCGGCCTCCGTCGTCAGCGCCCCTGCTCCAGCAGCTCCTCCACAGCAGGCACCGATGGTGGCTCCTACGGCTCCGGCAGCTCCCTCCACCGCTACTCCAGCCAGCAGCTCCGACGACAGCGACGGTGACCAGTTCGTCATCGCGCCCAGTACTCAGGGTCCTTAGGCGCTCGGATCCCTTTTTGGTGTCTTGATGCCAAAGGGGGAGAAGAGTTAGAGGAGTCAGGGGGAGCGTCTTAGTGTATGGGGGAGTCTCTTTTATCTTTTATCGTTTATCATTCTTGTAATTCAGTGTGTTTACTACATTTGGTGTGTTTGCTACTTATTTGCTACTTTTTGAGCTCTAATGAGCTTATTTCCATGAGTTATTAATCGATTGGGCTCATTTGGTGTTTATCTATGTTTATGATCACTTTCTATTCACACTTGAGTTATTAATTGATGCTTAAGCTTCAAGTGTGACATTCTGTATTCATTGCATATTCCTTTAAGTTTCATTTTATCAAATTCATTACTATTGCGCTTTGATTATTGTGTTGTCATCAATCACCAAAAAGGGGGAGATTGAAAGCATCTAGGCCCCCCATGAAGTACGGTTTCGGTGATTAATGACAACCATTGAACTTTACTAATGAATTTGTGAATGCAAGGTCCCCATAATCACTCAATAAAATGAAATGAATATGTCATTGGAGACCCATATACAATCAACTTTTGAGATCAAATCAATGAGATAAAGACAAGAAGTGAAAGCTCTCATGTCTAAGTCACTCAACCATAAGTTGACAACATACAATGCTTGAAGGTCATCAGAGAGGCTTATGAAACAAATGTCTAAGAGGTCATCTGAGCAAGACACAAAAGATTCACTCAAAAAAAAACTCGAAGCAAACAAAATCAACTCACCGGATCAACCGATGATTTTAGAAATGTACACATCGGTCGAGTTGGTTCAACTGAAGAAGAAGACCTCAGAACAATGTACTCACTGGATCATCCGATGTGAATGGCTCAGTGACATTGGTCCATCAGTACAGTTTGCAATACCATTGGACCAAGTGTAGCACCGGATCATCCGATGTACAGACTTACACACACCAGTCAATCACTCCAGTAAGCGTCAAGATTAAGCAAATTGTGGAGGAAGAGCCACCGGATCATCCGATGAGAAGACAGGAGCAACATCGTTCTAACAAAGGTCATATCTGACACAATGACGTCAGCCAAAGTAATTAGACCGATGATAACTAAAGGGGAGACATCGGATCATCCGGTGTTCACAGTAAAGTTCTGTCAGCCTACTTTTCAAACGGCTATTTCGGGAAGGCTGGCTATAAATACCCCCTAATCCTGACATTTCGTTAAGTCTTGATCACCAGAAGCTATCAACACATCCACAAGTGTTCAAGACCAAGAGCAATCACTTCCACACCATTTCAATCATCTCTACACCAAGGTTTAGGCTAGAACTAGCTAGAGAGAGATCTTGTGTGCCACCATTCTGGGTGAGTGGACTCTCTAGGTTAGTGTGAGAGCCTCAAGGGAGTGCCCTTGGTGTTTGTAACCATGAGAAGACTTCCGGAGCTTGCCAAGGCATTTGTGGAAGCCCAGAAGGTCGAAGTTGTACAAGGCTTGAGCTCCACCTTGCCAAGGAGGCGAACGGAGAGGAATAGTGAAGACCCCTTGTCTCGGTGACTTGGGTGTGGCAAAACCCTTTGGTGGGTGCCACAACGTGGATGTAGGAAGATCTTCACAATCTTGCCGAACCACGGGATAAATCCTTGTCTCCTCGGGAGTTTGCATCCTTCTCCTTCCCTTTCTTTTATGCATTTTATGTTCCGCAAAGTTTCTATCTACTAGAATGCATAGATAGTCGCGTAGGGAATTGGGCTTTAGAAATTAAGTTTCATTGCTTAGATTTTTTTGAAGAAAGCCCAATTCACCCCCCCCCCCCTCTTGGGCATTCGGTCCTTACAGAAGGTTCTAGTGCACACCTCTCTTCCATGGGTACAAGCCCAAGGAGGAGAAGTGTGTGTGAGGACACTCTCATGGAAGAGAGAAGCAACCCACACCAACTTCTTCATGACAACGACCTCGACATATGAAGCGAAGTTGAAGATAAAGCACGCATGCTTCTCCAAGATCGTGAGTTCTGCCACACCAAGGCTTACGATCCACATTTGATCTCCAAAATAGGTATGGACTCCGAATTTCTTTCCATTTCGCATGCAGTTGGATTTGATGACTTTGCTCACATATAGGAGAAAGGTTCACACCTTCTCACTATCCAATTCCTTTGCACGCTAAGGATAGGATTTGATGGTATTACTTTTAGATTATTTCAAAAAGAATACAACATCCTATGGAAAGAATTAGGTAGCATCCTAGGCTTCCATAAACGGTGTTTGCTAGATTTAGACAATTTGCCTAAGTTTAACAAACAAAGTTTTTGGCATGAGCTAACCAGTGAGGTCACATGTAGGGCTCCTAGGAATAGCCACATTCAAAACCCTACCTTACGCTTCATGCATAGATGGGTGGCTATGACTATGTTCCCTAGGGGAGATGTTAGGGTTGTGCGAGATGATGAATTGAAAATTTTGTTTGCCATGACTGAAAAGATAAAAGTTGCTCCAGTCAAAGCCATGATGACACAGTGGTTAGATTACATTTCAAAATCAGGACCAATTGAATGCACTTCATTGATTACTCATATTGCTGATAGGGTAGGAGCAATTAAATACTCTTCATTTGAATATATTGAAACTGAAAGAGAATTAATTGATGAAGACTATTTAGTGCAAGGACATACCCTTAAGCATGATCATGATGGCTCCTTGATATTTTTCTATCCCGGCTTTGTCAATGAAATTCGGTTACCTAACTCGGATTTTCATTTGTACAAATGCCGGAGGCTAACCATTAATATTCTTCCCCTTGAGGATGAAAGAAGAAGTAATGTCTCTGGCAGGGTAACAAGGAATCGTGCGAGGGCCGCAGCCACAGGCATGCCACCAATAATCTCTCTGGTCCATGAATAACAAGAGGAAGAGAACCCAACGGGTTATGAGCCCGAATGGACTCAAACTCTGACGTATGAGACTGGGGGATCATCTTGGCAAGAATGGCAAAGGGATCCACCCTTATCCACTTCAAGCTCTAGCAGCTTGCCCCCAACGTCCATGAGAGGACGTCTTTCCTTTTCGGCTAGATGTCATCATGACTATAGCCAAGGAATGACAGACCTCACTAGACGTATGAGAGAACTTGAAGTGAGAACGGGTGACATCTACAGTACACTCCAAGAGCATGTTCAAGGTACCCAGGATTGGCAACAACACATGGATGCTCAATTCACCAACTTCAACACCGCGCTACAACAACAACAAGCCGATCTTGCAGCGTACTTCCGTCATCAAGGGTTCAACCCTTATCATGGAGGTAGTTGAAGAACAAGCTTGGGGGAGGACCCTCACTTGAGGTAACATGTATCACATTCCTTGCATATTTATTTTCCATCCATCATCCACCTTGCATTTAAAAAAATAGGTTAGATTTGCTTTCATCAAATAAAGATGTGCGGTAAGAATGATTTAGAATTCACATAGATGAAATGATGAACAATTGCTCTGTTTTATTTTCCTAAGTTTCTAGTTTACAACTTGCTACTCTCCGAATATTGCTTTCATTGGTTTGAATTATTTTTACCTTAATTTGGAAATTGTGGGTAGCAAAAGCTTAATCTAATTCTAAGTTGTTGCAAGATTAGAATTAGTAATAGGGCTGCTAGTGATGGGAAATTGATGAGTAGGTTTAGGCCCGATCTTCCGAAAGGTAATGGATAGGTCGATTGATGTGGAGATCTCGACGTTGATGATCCGAGGCTCTCGAGTGGAACACGGACAACCCTTGCAATCACTACACCACCGCTCCGTTGGTTATCAACCGTGCTGCACACGCTTGACCTCGACAAGAAGGCTAATCCCTGCAAGTGCAACCGAGAACACAAGCAAGAACGTAGAAGAAGCAATCTGAAATTGCTGAATTGGGGTTTCACAAACCGATAAACGGCGATATTATTGATCTAAGCAAAACTCAATTGTCTATGGCGGCTACCATGGAGTATATATAGGTGGCAGGACGTCCAAGGGGTTGCTAGGGTCGTGACCTAACCCTAAGACACGAAAATAATGGACTTAGACTTGATACAAGGCCCAATGGCACAATACGGTGGCGCAGCACCCTGACAGATTATGTACTTGATTTTGTTTCGACGATTCCCGTTGACTCCGAAGGTATTTTGACATGGGACCGGCGCCATTGGAAAGGTTATCCTCTCCCCTTTCCGTGCATATGTAGAACGTCCAAAACTGAGTTCGTATGCGTCTTGGGTGTCCATTTTAGTGCGTACTGCTCCTGGACTCTGAGTTGGTTACGATTTGGAGTTTGGTTCGGTTTCCATCTTCTTTGAACGAATTCTCTGGTCTTCCACGTCCCTAATACTCCCTCCAAGTACTCCTTGAACCTCTCCATGGATCCTAATCATAAATAAATCATTAAGTAGCAATCTATGCTCAAAAACATATAAGAAAATATATAAGAACGAGTTCACCTCTGAAATTAATTGTTGTGTATGAACCCTAGTGATTGCATCTTGTATGTTCAATGGAGTGTTGTTTGTATCCATAGAAGTGATGTCCTCATCATCCTCCCCTTCTTGAATTGGAGTCGTCCTCGACTCAAGTTCATCTCCTCTCATGCGTTGGTCCAAATGTGCAACGCCATCAAATCTTCTTGTATGCATGAATGGAGGAGGCCAAGGTGGTGGCTGACATAGTGCGCCATCTTGATCTTGCCCATCAAATAAGAGTGCATATTCACTTGAGCCAGGATCCCAAACAAATAAACATTGTGTCATGTTTGTAGGTGCAATAATAATGTGCATGATCTCATCATTCTCCCCTTCTTTATGACAAGCCGTCCTCGGCTTGCTCGTATGTCGAGGAAAAAGGATTGCTTTGGGGGTAGAATGAACACTGTCCATATTGCACAACCGCAATGAACAATGCTTCTTTTTTATTTGTTGTCCTTGCTGCAATAAAAAAATTCTAGAAAAACTTGACAATATATTATTAGTGTTAGTGCATCCATTCATTTCACCATGTTGTTGCAGCACAAAAGGAGCTTGCACATTTGAACATATATAAACTTTATGCACCATAAATTTACCACTATCTTCATAGTTGCCTATAGCATGAAAAATATTTCTACTTAATAAAGGAAATTCAGATTGTGAAAATATTCTCCTCTCTACAATATTTAGATCACAAAGAGTGTCAAATTCAATATAACCCAAAGTATTTAGAGAAGACAAAAATTTCAGCTCATCATTTTCAGCAGTAGCGGTGATCAAATTATGAATTTCAGCACAAGTAGGTGAATCCAAAACACAATCATCTTTTACATTAACTTGTTTTTGCATAGGTATAATAGAGTTATCAGCACACAACACTTTCTTAGCGCAACGATCAGCAGGAAAATCAACATGTGACAATGGTGTATAAATAAACAATTCTAATAGTTGCTCCTCGAAAATAGCATGATTGGTGGAAAAATTCAGAACATCCAAAAACTTCTCACCTTCTGTATTTGTAGAATGTTTTGCCTTACCATTTTCAGCAGTGATTTCGAGTGCATTATGAGTTGATCCATCTAAAATTTCACAAGTGTTGTCGAAAGCCTCGTTCTCTTTTGCATCATCTATATTATTTTCTATATTGTCCTGCAAAATGTTAGACACAAAAGGAGGTACAACAAGACTTTTTTCCTCAAATTGTTGAATTTCTTCTTTGCACATAGATACATTAGCTAAAGTTTCTCGCATAAGAATTTTCGTTTCTTTCCATGTTCGAGGTTTTTCTAATTCATTTAAATTGTTCCACCAAGTTAATGCACAATCTACTAATGCACTTGCAACATTTCTAATCTTTCTCCTCTCACACATATGACATTGTCCAAAAAATTTATCCACCTCTATTTCCCAAGTAATATATTCATCATAACCAAAACCATCATAAGAAGGAAGATATGGGAGAATGTAATTACTTCTTATGGAAGGTGTTGTAAAGGTGGTCTGAATGTCATGTGAAACCTTGGTTGATGTTTGATTTTTAGTGAGCAACTCCATCGCCGTCTTCATCATGTCCATCATCTCAGCATATAATGCATGATTCTTGCTTTTACCTGACATTGTTAGTAGCAAACAGAAGACAACAAAAAAATATGTTATCCCTATCAACTACAAAGGATAATGGCAAAGTGGAAGTGGAATCACACACTCTCAAGCATCTTACCACGCTCTTACAAGTGTTCTTACCGACACTGCAGGTGGCAAACGGTGGCCGGTATGAAGAAACCAATGAAGCGTGGGATGATTGCAATGGTGTATCGATTCTGCTCAAGAGTAAGGTGTAGCTTGGATGGCACTTTCTATGTAGCAAGGATTAGTAACAATGAAATCAGATAGTAAAGTTGAATAAGTGTCCAAAGTATTTGTCAAAGTTGCTGGCCTAAATGTGTTCCTAGTAGTTCAAGCTAGCAAGACATGAGACAAAACTAGATGACACAAAGAATGCAAGCACTTTTGTTTTCTTGTTGTTTTTTTCCTCTTTTTTTGTGTGGCTTTTGTTTCTTGTTTTGCACTTGACTTTTTCTTTTTTCTTCCTTTTTTTTCAGAATGTGCTGCAAGGGAAGAACACAATGAAAATCAATCCAAGATATCTCGTGTGTCTGTCGCTGATTTTCTGCTCAATCTTCCAAGGAGGAATAGGCACACTTATAGGCTCTAAATTGGAAAACTTAGAACAGCAAGATTGTAGATATATCTCTCCTCTTTAATTTCAATATATGGAAGACCTATTTTGGAAAAGAACAATAGGAGATACTGCCCCCAAAATACAGACTGTTCAGAATTTTTAGATCAATAACAGATTCGGATCTAATGCAATTTCGACATTGATAACTATATTTTCTAGGAAAATGATAAATAAGAAAGTTATAGAGAACTTCTTAAGTTTCCAGAAAAAACAAGAACTCTAAAATCCGAGTTCGTATGAGCTAGATATGATGAAAATACTGAACTGGACATAGATGAATCTAATCTGGACGTGATGACGTGATTCAAAAGGATGAATCAACACAATGCAAAACACAAACTAAGACTAAAAACACGTTCTAAACCAGCAATATGACTCAACCACGAACACAAACTCAACAAAACCAAACTGAATAACAGAATTGCAAAGGCTCAAACGTGGTTTGGACAAAGTAATGAACAGATCTACTAAACTGCAAGTTCTTTTGTAGCTTTTTTGTGGACTCTAGGTATGAAAAACAAAACTAATGTAATGGATAGATAAATTACCTAACGGGCAACCTGGAAATCTGATACCAATTGATAAGTAAAAAGGATGAGACCCGATCTTCCGAAAGGTAATGGATAGGTCGATTGATGTGGAGATCTCGACGTTGATGATCCGAGACTCTCGAGTGGAACATGAACAACCCCTGCAATCACTACACCACCGCTCCGTTGGTTATCAACCGTGCTGCACACGCTTGACCTCGCTAAGAAGGCTAATCCCTGCAAGTGCAACCGAGAACACAAGCAAGAACGTAGAAGAAGCAATCTAAAATTGCTGAATTGGGGTTTCACAAACTGATAAATGGCGATATTATTGATCTAAGCAAAATCCAATTGTCTATGGCGGCTAACATGGAGTATATATAGGTGGGAGGACGTCCAAGGGGTTGTTAGGGTCGTTACCTAACCCTAAGACACGAAAATAATGGACTTAGACTTGATACAAGGCTCAATGGTCCAATACGGTGGCATAGCACCCTGACAGATTCTGTACTTGATTTTGTTTCGACGATTCCCTTCGACTCCGAAGGTATTTTGACATAGGACCGGCGCCATTGGAAAGGTTATCCTCTCCCCTTTCCGTGCATATGTAGAACGTCCAAAATGGAGTTCGTATGCGTCCTGGGTGTCCCTTTCAGTGCGTACTGCTCCTGGACTCCGAGTTGGTTACCATTTGGAGTTTGGTTCGGTTTCCATCTTCTTTGAACGAATTCTCTGGTCTTCCACGTCCCTAATACTCCCTCCAAGTACTCCTTGAACCTCTACATGGATCCTAATCACAAATAAATCATTAATTAGCAATCTATGCTCAAAAACATATAAGGAAATATATAAGAACGAGTTCACCTCTGAAATTAATTGTTGTGTATGAACCCTATTGATTGCATCTTGTATGTTCAATGGAGTGTTGTTTGTATCCATAGAAGTGATGTCCTCATCATCTAGTCATAGTTTGAAAGTAAAACTTAGATTTCCGGAGAAATTCTGAAAAGATTTAAGTTTCCCTCAATTGATTGGAAGTACCTACCAAAGCTATATGATGTTCATACATAGACAAAACCTTATGAATATACTATTTGCTTTCACATTGAGCCCAGTCAAACTAGTATAGACCTATGTGAGAAATCATTCAATTCTTTTTGAATTCAAGACTTCACTTGCACATGCCATACTTCTACACTAGAAGTAAGCAAAACATCCATCATATCCACCATACCACAATAAAAAGAGAAACTACATGCTATTCATGTTTAGCACTCTCTTCAAAATTCATTGCAAAGAAAGGGAGTAGAAGACATGGCTACGAAAAGAAAATGAAAAAAAAGGCATGCTTACATCATAAGCATGAGAAAAAAAAAGAGAGAAAAGAAAAGTAGCCATGTTTCATCCCTGCAAAAGAAAGAGAGATTATACCAAAAAGGAGTTATCTCAAGTATCCACATCCACTTCCACTCCATCACACATGCACTAGTCTTGAATCAAAAAGTTTTGATTTGAATTCTCTTAAGGCTTACTCTTTTGACTTAGCAATATATGTGATGCAAATATGCCTACTTACTTTCCTTACCAAGCTCCACATACAAGCCATATTCAATGAGTAGGAATAGTAGAGGCACAATGCTTTGGTGAGGAAATATTTCCACTATCCGCAAAGGTGTGATTGAGAGAATCAAATTGAGGTACTTAATATCTAAATTGAATTCTCCGAGATTTAAGTGGAACTTGATTTCTAGGCTATGTTTGCTCCATTTTCTATTCTACCTTTCAACTACTCATGAATATGAAAAAGCATAAGCCCCATGATAACTTAAGAAACGTAGAGTATCATAGCTAACCCTTGCAATACTAGGTAGAGTATCTTGTTGTGCATAAGATACTTTTGAAAATAAGATATTGTAGCAACTCCTGATCATCAACCTAAAGTCTTGACTTTGCTCGGGACGAGCAAAGGACAAGCTTGGGGGAGTTTGTTGACGGCTGTTATATACCAATTTCATCCGTCAATTTAACTCAATTATGTGAAGGATTTGTTATTTCTTGCACACATCACCTTTCTATCTAACCCAATCCCACTTGGACTTGGAGAAATATGTGTATGCAGCATCTTATGCAGGAAATGAGGAAATGTAGAGGGACCAATCCTATAAAATATCATCCTAGCGATCAAGTGACGACATGTGGCATCCCATGGATCAAATGGCCCACAAACAGAAGTATCCGAGGAGATCCAACGGTGTATCACCCAGATACATCAAGGGGGCCCACCTGGCAGCCACCTGGAGGAAGCACTCCACGTTTGGAGTGTTGACCAGGTTGGTCGAACCAGGGGTTCGGCCGACCCCTTCCCGGCGCCAAAGGCGGTCAAACGATGCGTGTTGGCTCCTCCTGGCTTGAAGGAGTCAATGGTGATGTTTCGTGCGCTTTTGGTGGCGGGAACCAACCTTAACACTAGTATAAATAGGACCCCTACCCCTCACTTCAACACACACCACTTGATCTTCATCTCTATTGTATACACTATCATCCATAGTCTTAGAGGAGTTAGGTTGTAGAGAGGAGAGTCTCTAGTCCCAAGTCCAAATTGGGAAAGGAGTTAGGTGTCTCTCTCTTCCCAATCCTACATTGGGAAAGGTATGGCTCATATATTCTTTCTTGTAATTGTGACTTTATGCATAATAAAGATAGTATCTTTAGTCTCTACTTGTACATGTACTTGGGTAAAGCGTTTCTTGTTTGATTGTGGAGTCCATGTATGTGGAAGGTATAGCTTCTATGACTGTTTCATCATGAACATATCTCATTATCATAGAACCTATACACCCCCACTATAGTCTAGTTAATTATAACATAACTAGGTTAGTATGGATAATTATGTTATGTATCACCATTGGTTCAATGATGATTAAATTCATTGCCTTAGGATGGATTGTGCCTAGGCGCTTAAGGTAATTACTTAATATGCTAGCATGGTGATAGGATAGCTAAGTAGCATTGGATGTCTCATAGACCCACAGATTGAAGAGGTAGGCAGTAGGTGGTGACAACCTTATATGTCCTTTGTAATCCTCCACGTTCGGCTATGCCACAGGCTCTTGGAGGGAGTCGCCCTAGTGTTGCTAGGGGTAAGCACGTGCCCGATGTGTGGAACTACATAGCATAAGTATTCACTATTGATCTAGCTTATGAATAATTTGTTTAGACTATGTATATGTACAATAGAGAATAGTAGGAGTTCCTCCATAACTCTCAACCTTAACTAACCTCTAGGATCCTCTTACCTTCCTTAGACTTGAAAGCTTTTGTGTGTGTCACACTATCTCCATTATTATTTTATCCATCCTTACTAGATTCTTACCTAGACCTTTCTACACTTTCCACTTGATGATTGTTATATCTCTTCCCTGCCTTCCTTTGGGATCAAATAAATGACACCCTTGGGAATACTCTTAAGGGGAAATGCTATAATGATACCTCTGTGCGCTTGCGGAATTCACTCTGTGATCCAATAGAAACATTAACAAGCATTTCTGACACATCAGTTGGAGATGTTTAGTTAATGGTGCATAAGAAATACCAACAAGCATTTCTGGCGCCGTTGCCAGAGATGATTTGTTAGTATATCTTAGGAGCCGTCAATATTGAGTCATAGGAAAATTCGTACTATTAAGAGGGACACGACGCATGGAAACTTAGTGAGTCAAATGGGAGCTCAACCTCTTGGATAGGTTTTAGGAAAATCCATTGTGTCTAAGTCAGACTTGTCCATCACCATGGGTCGGATAAGTTCGAATTCCTTCTAGTGGAATTCAGAAATATCTGAATTGTATTTTAGACTTGTTCGAAACTTCTCTGGTCAAATTCAGACATGTCCAAATCTATATGTCGAACATGTTTGAAATCTCTCTGTTGGTATTCAGACATGTCCGAAGTGGGTCGGACATGTCCGAGGTGCTAGACTTAGAAAAACTTTCTAAGTGTCTGAAACTCGGAGTTGTCCGAGATGTGGATCAAACAAGTCTGAAAAGTCTCTGTTCGAATTCAGAAATGTCTGTAGTTGGTTAGACATGTCCGACGTGGACTTCTCTAACTTAGTGCCTCGGATAAGTGTGAGTTCAAAAACCTCTCCTTGTGTGTCGGACTTGTCCGCCGTTAGTCGGACTTGTCCAACGCGACTTTTGCATGCAGATTCAAATTTGAGTGATTAGCTGAACTATTTTCGTTGACGAACTTGGGTCGGACTTGTCCGATGTGGGCTGTCAACTAACGGCTAAAAACATTTCTTGAGTATAAGTTGATGGGGATTTCGTCCCAAATCATATTCCAACCCTACATAAACTCCCAGAGCTGCCTCAAGCCCTCAAGAAACCCTCCTCTCTCGTTCTTCACCCTCTTGAGCCCAAATTTGAAGTTTTTGGGGAAGAGTGAAAGAGATATTGTGAGACTTGGCAATAGAAGTCCATAGGGGTTGAGCAACGTTTGATTCGCTGAGTTTCTTCGTTGTCCCGTGTTTGTTACTCTTGGGGTTCTCCCCTAGATGGTCAGGCATCGTCCCAAAGATTTCTTGCATGATTTCATGATCTGGGGAAGTTTGTAATCTTTGTGATAGTGGAAGAACCAAAACTTGACCTTTGAGGTGTCTTGGCAAGGATTGGGTTGTTAGGCCCGGCCCTTTGTGGGTTCCTCAACGGAGACATAGGTTTCTTTGTTGAACCAAACCTCAGGAGAAAATCTTGTGTCCATTGTCTCCATTTAAATTTCCACAAAGTTCTTACTATCTAGTGATCATCTAGGTTTACTTTGTTTCTAGCACTTAATCTTGTTTCCATCAACTACTAGAACTGCAAGGACGTATTTCCATTCATTAGATTGCAACAAAACTTCATTTTTGGCCCTGTCCTATAGATTCACTCGGACTTATCCGAGTTGAATCAGACTTGTCTGACTTCAATCAGACAAGTCCAATTTCCAGTCAGATATGTGTGACTTGTATTGACAGGATAGTTTTTAATTAAGTCTGGATTTTTCATTATCACCTATTCACTCTCCCTCTAGGTTACTTTCACCACGTGGCAGTACCGGAGCCCTCCCCTGATGAGGGATGGGGGTCCGCTCCTACTGGACACGTGGTGCCTCCGGAGCCTACCTCGGCGGGGAGGCAGGTTCCTTAGACATTTCTTCCATCGCGCAGGGTACCCGATATTGAGGGTATTGATAAGGGTGTAAACTCTATTGTATCAACTTTATACTATTGGGTTTAATAAAAGCTCATTATAAAAGCAAATCATAGTAGAGATGAATGCCATGATTGCAGGATTCAACGATGACGGTCAACTTATTATGCAATTGAACGCAACAGCAGAGATGAACGGACAGGAACGAAGCAGCTACAAGTCAAATCCGATCTGTATACGACCGAAGAAGGTAGTTGGGGTTCCATCTGACCACGCCACCATTCCTCTATTTGGCCCTGCCTCCTCCCTCACCAGCAACTCCATCTCTGCCTTGGCTCCACCGCTCCCAGGCCGAATCCACGACGACCTGATCCGCCAAGCACACCGCCATACATGGACTCTCGCGCCCCAGCGCATGAACCGCCACCCGCCTGGTCCCTCAGCCGCACCACCTGCCCTCCGCTCCACAGAGATCCGCATCTGTCCTTCATCAGGTCTCGCCGGAGTATCCCGCTCGCATCAACCTCTTCGAAAATTCCAGACTGAGATCGAGCACAATGCGTCCGCTTTCCCTGACAACATTCATCTTTCCCCAGCAACAACTACCAAGATCCGCATTCCCCTCCAAACCCACGCGCTCTCCGTTGTGGTCGCCGCTTGCGTTACTCGCCAGTCCTGATCCGCCCGTAGCTCCTCGTCTCCAACCCGTCGCCTCTTGTACGCGGCTCAACCTCCACCCAAATCTTCTGCTCGCGTGCTCGCTCGTTGTGCACCGGCCAACTCCCTCTCCCCCTTCTCCTCCGGCCGGATCCAGCCACTGTCTTCCTCCTCACCTCCCATCCAAAACCCGGTGACCGCGGCCACCACTAATCGGCCGCAGCCATAGAGAAGCCATGTGGCCTACAGATCCACTTCGACAAGGTATCCGCCGAGATGGCAAACAAGATCAAGGCGGGTCTCCAAGGCAGCAATGGCGCCACCAAGGCCAACAAGATGCACCTCTCCATCTCGCTCCTCCTCAACTGCGAGACCTTTCCACAACTATTCCTTGCCATCGTCCGCTATGTCCTCTCCTTCGAGGACCACACCGGGTAGAAGTCGCTCCTCTTCTACCTCAAGATCATCATCCGTCGGGTAGAGGACTACCCAAGCAGACCAGGATTCACCGCAAGGCCTGATGCCTTGAGATCTATTCTGGCCGTATCGTCGAGAGTATGCTTGATTTGAGCTTGTCCACTGTTGGGCACAGTCGTTCCTTTCCACCGCGTTGCTCGCACGGCGAGTTCTCGGCTCCCTGCTCATCCACAGGCGCACCAAATCATCCTCACGGTGTTGTGCCCTTGCTGCCGGGGTGGATGGCCTCAACATTGGCAACGGCTTTACCCAGCTCATCGGCAAAACACCCATGGTATACTACAACAAAATATTCAAGGGTTGTGTCGCCAATGTTGTTGCTTAGCTTGAAATCAGGGGGCCCTGTGGCAGCGCCAGAGACAGGATACGGGGAAGATCCTATGGTGGAAGACTATGCAGAATATGAGAGAACATATGAACTAGCTCCTATTTCTACCCAGATTGCGTATGTGCAGCCGTTACAAGGACAATACATGCAATTCATGTTCATGCAACTCATAATCTTCAGGAGCTGGAGCTATATTTACTGAACAATGCTATTAGATAGAATATGAATAAATCTCAGACCAAGATGTAAAAGGTCTGATTTTGAGTCATTTTAATTTTAGTCGTGTAGTCGAGTCATGTAATATAACAATCCATCTCGACGGTAGCTCGAGGACGAGCTGCTCAAAAAGGAGGGATGGAATGTTATGGATAGTAGTGGGTCTTATGGGTCGTAAGTATTAGAAGCCCATTATGGTTAGAGTTTAGGCGAGTCCTCTCAATATAATGAGGGTCAGGATGTATTCTAGAGGCAAGCATGAAGATATATATGACTTATCCAGATTCATAACTGTCGAAGTATGAGATAGACACTTCCCCGGGTACTAATAGACCGTAGTCTGCGGAGGTTTGTAATTGGTTGGGGCGCGCGTGAGATTATGAACAAGACAATGACATGAGAATTTTTACGTGGTTCGGGATGCCTGAGCGTAATACCCTACTCCACGAGTGGTTGTTGTATGTATGAGTTGTGTGGCGCTTGATTGACTTGTCCCTTTGTACCGTGCAGCAGAGCCCTTTTATAGTCCAAGGACTGGTCGTTACATTGTTAGCCTGGCCCGACATGTGGTCCCAGTGGTTTTAATTATCTAATACACAATCTGTATGTATTAAGCACGATAAATAGTGTGATAACACACCTTAATGGCAGTACCAGTACTAAAGATCCTCAGATCGTGTGTCATTAACATAGCATTAATGACACGTAATCAGGTCTTGTAACTGTTGCTTTAACTGTCCCTTGAATGTTCGCGGTGTTGGAGATCCGTCGTTCTTCCCGTTGTAGGATTAGGTCCAGAGGCTCGACACGTGGCAACTCCGGAGCTTCCCACTGTGGGGAGGTAGGTCCGGAGCTGTTGTACACATGGCAGCACCGGAGCTTTCCTCTACTGGGGGTTAGGTCCGGGGCCACTAGACACGTGGCATGACTAGAGATTTCCTATACGAGGAGTTAGGTCTGGCCTTTCTTTACACATGGCAGCACCAGAGCTACCATAATGAGGGAGGCGGGTCCAGTGCTGCCGGACATGTGGAGCCTTCAAAGGTTCTCAACTCGGACAGGTGGAACTCCGTGGATTTTTTGTGGTATCGTGGGGTACCTGGTATGCAGGGTACCGACAGTGGCCCTCGGGCCCACCTCTGGGAGAAACCCTTTGTGTTAAGTTATTCTGCCAGAGGTGGGGCCATCGTCAATTCCCGCACCACGGCTTCAAAGGTCTTTTCATGGGCCGTTGGGGCAATGGTCCGCAGTTAAACCACCACCGCGTGGCTCTTCTTGATGCGGCAGGTGAGATCCTGACGTGCGGATCTCACGCAATTGAAGGTCCCCGGTTCCAAATACGAAAACCGTATCGGTTCCAAGCGCCCTGTCAGGCCGCCGCCCTCAGGCTTCCAACTTCCCATCATGACAACGGTTCGCCTGCGGTTATAACTTTGACTTTTCTGCTGAAGTGGACCCGGGCCCATTTGTCATCGACGCAATTTCCATCCAAGCATTGCGGAGGCTTACTTAAGAAGGAAAGCCCGCACGGTTTGAGGACTCTTTATGCTTTCATTCGAACTTGCACACAGAGCCTCCCAACCTTTGCATAGACCTTCCAACTTTCGCTCCACTTTGCCGCGATGAAGTTAGGTCTTCCCCAGAGCAAGACGACTAGCGATGAAAATATGTTGAGGTTCCGAACCTACATGGGGTGGTCCAGCAACTCCTTCAACAACAATATTCGCTTCGGCAAGCTTCCCTTCAAGAAGAAGCGCACCGGTGAGATTGTTTACTTCTCAGCATACGCCATGGTGGGTCTGATACCGCCCTTCTCAAGCTTTCTATTGATGCTGCTGGATTTCTACAGCCTCTAGCTTCATCACCTCGGCCCCACACATTCTTGCTAGTGGCGACCTTCGTCCACTTTTGCGATATGTGGGTGGGTGTGCCGCCATGCATTACCGAAAAGGGGACGGGCTGATTGGCTTCTACTATTTTGTGAAGTGCAAGAACTACCCCTTCAAGTATTTGAAGACCTTCTCCTCCAGAAAGTGGGACAACTAGAAGAAAGACTGGGTGATCATCACAGTGGAGGAGCACGAGAGGTTGGGGTTGCCCAAGAGCCTCCCCAATGTCGACAATGACGGCTGGAATGCAGTTCTGGAGCTATCCGAAGCGTACAAGCCCATCCTCACAAGGATCCAGGAATGTGTAGTGGGGAGTGACCCCTCAAATGGTCTTTGGCAATTTCCTACTGAACAGGTGGGCTCCGCTGAAGACAAGGGAGTGGCCCGCATGGGCTTTCAATAGTGAGATGGATCACAACAGGATAGAAGCCGGTTTTAACACCAACTTGGACGTTGAAGCTATGAAGCTCCATCTCCAGAAGTTTCAACACGAGGCCATCACCCGCGACGCATCGACCCCGCCAGCAAAATTCCTCCATCTGAACATGGTTCCTGAGATCAGGAGGGAGCTCCGAAGGGGGATGCCGGAGCTTGACGACCCCGGCCTGGTGAAGAGGCGTAGGACCTCTGGGGTTGCTATTCCTGGAGCTTCAGAGAGGGTGGTTCCCACCACTACTCCAAGTCAGAAGGTCGATGACGCCAGCAAGGGCAAGGGTAAGGAGCCGGCCGAATCCTCCAATCGAAAGCGGAAACTGAGACATGATGATGGGAGCTCCCTCAAGTCGGCCCCATCTCCAGCGGCTCCTACTCCCTTACCAAGCAGAACTTCAGCGGCCAAGCCCTCTTCGAAGCCAACCTCCACAAGGGGCACTGGCTCTGGTAGATCGACCTCGACTCCAGTGCCATCTCAGGGCTCCATGTCCAGAGGTCCCTCCCAGCCGTGGGAGGTCCCAGTTGAGGTGACTCTAGCCGCTGCGGCAAGTTCCAGGCAGCAGTCCGGAGCCTCCACCACACCAGCGATGGTGGGTTCTGGCTCCGGTCGACCGATGAAGAGGTTCCGCGGTGACCGGAGTAGTAGCATCCCAAGGTAAGCATTGTCATCTCACCTTGAAGTGCTAATCTTATCTTTATCATGTCTTGAATTTATTCGATCTTTTTTTCCAGGGTGTCGAAAAAGAAGACCGGAACTTCAGCTCCTGCTGCAGCAACTAAAGCTGTGCAGGCAGAAGCTCCAGCTTCAACCCTTTTGCCTCCCCAATTGGTGGCTGAAGACACGGCAGCTCCATCGCTAGCTTTCGTGGACTTGGATCCAGAGTCGTTGCTAGAAGCTCCCGTGGTAGTGCCAGACCACAGGGGAGATGTTCATGATGAAGCGCCAGCGGCTGCGGAACTCGCAGTCATGACTTTGGTGCAGGAGGAAGAGATGGCGGAAGCTCTGGCATTTGAGCCGGAGGTAACCAAAGCTCCAGCACCCGTGTAGGAAGTAGTTGAAGCTTTGTCCCCTAAGTCGGAGATGGTTGAAGTTCCGACCCCCGAGCTGGAGACAATTGAGGTCCCGACCTCTGAGTCGGAGGTGGTGGGAACTATGGGCGAAGCTCCAACACCAGCCCCGAAGATGATTACTCCAGAGGCGCTCATGTCTGAGCCAGAGCACCTAGGAGAACCAACAGCAGGCCCTCCACCCATAGAGCCGATGGTTGAAGATCCAGCAGGGGGACCTTCACCGTCAGCCCCAGAGGTTGAAGTTCCCTCGATGGGACCTTCCTCGACCTCGGTGGTGGCAGAAAGGCTACCGGAGGGTGGCCCTAGCGCCGCAGAACCGTAGGGGACTACGCTTGTGCCATTGGACCCAATTTTTGTGTTAGAAGACCCCTTTGAGCCGGGGAGGAGATCCTAGCAGGTCCAAAGCCAATTACTTTGGCTTTTTCTATGGACAGCGCCTGCTCCAATCTCCATCAAGTTCAGCTTGCCTTCGACCATGACAACAAGGTCCTCGAAGAAGAGCGCCACACCATGAGGTGTTGGTGCAACAGAGTTCACTTCGAGACAAAGTTGGCGCAAACAAGGCTTGCTGACCAGCGGGAATGGATCAAGAAGGAAAAAGCCTGGCTGATATATTGGGGCCGCTTACTAGATGAGCGGGAGGCTTCCATCAGGGCCCTCAACGCGAAGAGTCAGGAGATTTTCGAGCATTCTAGGAAGAGCAATGAGGTTGCTGACAATCGTCAAGACAACCTCAACGAGCTGAATGAGATTCTCCTGAAACGTCGAGGAGACCTTGATGAGAGGGAAGAGAAGCTCCTGGAGAAGTAGGAGGATATCATGAAGAGAGAGGAGGAACTCCCCCAGAGACTGTCTCTAGGAGAGAAGAGCTTAGCTACATGCAAAAAAAATCTTAGCTTTGTAGGTCTGACAGCGCCCACTGCCAACACATAGAGCGTCGACGACTGGCCTCCTAGGAGTTGTCAGAGCTTGGTAGATATGACAGCGCCCACTGCCAACACATAGAGCGTCGACGGTGGGCCCCCTGGGAGTTGTCAGAGCTTGGTAGATTCGACGGCACCCACTGCCAATACATAGAGCGTCGATGGAGGACCCCCTGGGAGTTGTCAAAGCTTGGTAGATCCGACGACACCCACCACCAACATTTAGAAACGTCGACGGCAGGCCCCCTGGTGGTTGTTGGAGCTTGATAGTTCTGATAGCACCCACCAACAACGCTTAGAAACGTCGACATCGGGCCCCCTGGGATCGTCGGAGCTTCCTGGCTTCGACGATGTCCACTTGTCAACGTATAATACGTCGACAGCGGACCCCCTCTGGGTGATTTCTCCACCATGTTCGTTTAGATCGTCGTTAATTCTTCACGTCGATGGCTGACCCCCATGGGAGTTGTCGGATCTTGTTAGCTCTGAGGACGCCCACTTTCAACGTATAAAACATCGACGACGGACCCCCTGGGGGTTGTCGGAGCTTAGTAGCTCCGACAACATCCACCACCGCCATGAACTTTCCATTTTTCCTGGGCATTAAAGACAAGAAAAATAGTAAAATTCGTCCTCTCGTCTATAAGTTGTTCGCAGCTTACTATTCTTATTTGAAATTTAGGTCCGAAGGAATTCAACATGATAACAAGTAAATTGATGTAATCTCTTTAATTTTTAAATGCCTTCCGAACCCGCACTACTGAGGCCTGCCGAAATATAGGTAGAGTAGCGTACTTAGAGTGTTGGACCAGTCTAAGTCGATAGCGCACTCCAGACCTGCCATTTGCTTTGGTCTTCAGGCAAGTAGACCATATAGCAATGCTAAGATCCGAAAAAGATCAACAATATAACTCGTATATTATATGAATAACTTGTACTAAATCTGAAAGAATTGCACAACTTCGTTATAGACAAGAAGGAAAAGATAATAAAAGAAAAATGAGCCTGTACAAAATTAATGCACGTGGAGTCTTTCACACAACAATGTCTTTCATTATAGGTCCGAATTACAGGGGAGACAAGGACACACTTGGGGTACGGAACCAGGCCAAGTGTGCTATTCATCTTGTTCTAACCCAGGGTAGGCAAGCCGCACTTTCAGTACAGGGACCAAGTTAGGTGGGCTTGAACTGGTCGGACCCTCCCAGATGGGTTCGGATGTTCTCCTTTAGGACCTACCCGACTCTGTGTATAGACTCTATAACTCACCTCCGTGAAACTAAGCATAAAACTTACATAGGTGCTCGATGTTCCAAGGATTGGGAAGCGGAGTAACATCCTCTGTTGCCAAGCAAAAGCATCCGGGACGGGATACTTTGGTCACTCGGAAGGGAGCTTCCCAGCTGGGGGACAGTTTGTTCATCCCTTCACGAGTTAGTATTCTCTGCAACACCAGATCGTCTTTTTCAAGCTGTCAGTTGCGCACATGCCTTTGGTGATAGCGCTGGAGCACCTGGTGATATCGTGCATTCCGAACAACTACTTGGCACCTTCCCTCGTAGATGAGGTCAAGGTCTTCACGGTAGAGCTTGTCCTGCGTGGCTTTGTCGAAGGTCCAGACCCGTAGTGACCCCATGGTGATCTCCGGAGGAAGGACCACTTTAGCTCCATACACCAGGAAGAAGGGTGTCTCTCTAGTTGACCTGTTAGGTGTTGTCCTGCTCGCCCACTGTGCGGACGGAAGCTCCTTAATCCAGTTGGCTCCATGTTTCAACAGGCGCTCGTAAGTGCGCGTCTTGAGTCCTTTCAATATTTCTGCATTTGCTCTCTCTGCTTGTCCATTAATTGCCTGGTAAGCTACTGATGCATAGTTGAATTGTATGCCGAGGTCTTCACAATATTCTTGGAATGCTGCACTTGTGAATTGGGTTCTGCTATCAGTGATGACTCTGTTTGGAACTCCAAATCTGCAAACTATGGACTTCAAGAACTTGATAGTTGATTGCTTGTTGATAGTCACAACCGGAGTAGCTTCTGGCCACTTGGGAACTTGTCGATGGCAACGTACAAGAACCTATAACCTCAAACGGCTTTTGGGAAAGGTACCAAAATGTCCATCCCCCACACAGTGAATGGCCATGTAGGAGGTATCATTTTCAGTGACTGAGCCAGTGTGTGAATTTGTTTCGCGTGGAACTAGCACGCTACACATTTTTTACCAGCTCAACTGCATCCTAGAGAGCTGTAGGCTAGTAAAAGCCATGCCGAAAGGCTTTACCAGCCAACGTGCAAGAAGACGCGTGGTTCCCACACTTGCCGCCGTGGATTTCCACGAGGAGCCCGCGACCTTCTCCCTGAGCAATGCATCACATTAGGACACTGTTGCCACTGCGCCGGTAGATATCCCCTTCTGCCAGCGTGTATCTTTTAGCCAATCTGACGATCCAGTCATCAGATGAAAGGTCTTCAGGAAGGATGTTGTCTTTCAAGTAGCTCCAGATCTCCGAGATCCATGCATCAGAGCTAACTTGAGTCTTCGAATCTTGCACGTTGGATTGCTCAAAGCTTCCTGCAGCGCCTACAATCCTTGGTGGACGCCATGGTAACATGGCCACCGAGACTACCAGCTTTGAGGTGCTGGTCTCGCCCCCTTCACTTAGTTCTGCAGGCTGAGTGGTTGGTCCTGACAATCTCCTGACAAAAACTCCATCAGGAGCATGATCTCCGGTTGAAGCCTTCGTCTAGAGTTCATCAGCTTCAGCGTTGTTGAGATGCTGGACATGGCAGAGGTCTAGGACGTGGAAGTCTTTCTGGAGCTTCTGAACTTCAAGGAGGTAAGCAGCGGGTTGTGGGTTGTTGCAGCTACATTCGCCATTGACTTGCTTGATAATGAGCAGCAAATCACCCTTCACTAGCATCTTCCTGACGCCATATGATAGCACCACCTTGAGGCCGTAGATAAGAGATTCATACTCCGCCATGTTGTTGGTTGCCTTGAAGTTAAGGTGTACCATGTACTTGACCTTCTCTCGGTCGGGGCGAGGAGAAGGATTCCAGCTCTGGCCCGCTTCTTTTGCACAGAGTCGTCGAAGTAGAGAGTCCAATGAGGCTCTGTGAAGACCGAGACCTTAGGTTCCGACTTCTATTCACTGGAGCCCCCTGGATTTGATGAAGAAGAGGTCCACTCCACCACGAAGTCAGCCAATGCCTGACTCTTGATAGCATGTTGAGGTAGGAATTTGAGATTGAACTCTGCCAGCTCCACTGCCCACTTTGCAATGTTCCCAATAGAATTTGGGTTATGCAGTATAGCACATAGTGGATAAGAGGTTACCACTGATATCTTGTGGGCTTGGAAGTAGTGACGTAGCTTCCTTGAGGCAATGAGAACTGCATAAAGCAGCTTATGCACCTCAATGTATCGAGTCTTAGTGTCATGGAGTACTTCACTGATGAAGTACACTGGCCGCTGGATAGTTCAGACCTTCTGTGAAGGTCCTGGAGCTTCTTCTTCATCAACCTGGACCCTCCCAGAGGGGTCTGAACCTTCTTCTCGAGCTTCTCGGACCCTTTGGAGGTGTTCAAAACTTCTTCTTCAGCCGCGTGAACTCACTCAGATGAGAGAGGTTGATCCTCGGGGCAGTTTGCCTTGAAGATCTGTGCCTGGGGGCTGGGACCCAGACTCGCCTTCAGGTAGCTCCGGACCCTCTCGAAGGGGTCTGGGCTCCTAAACTGTAGGTGGCTCCGGTTGTTCTACAACCAAAAACATGCTGACGACCTCCATAGTTGCCAAAATGTAAAGTAAAAGAGGTGCACCAGAGTTCGGAGCTACCAAGATTGGCAGTGTGGTGAGGAGCTGCTTGATCTCCTTGAACACCTTTTCTGCTTCTTCAGACCAGTGGAATGGTTCGGACTTCCTCAATAACTTGAAGAAAGAAAGTGCCTGTTCTACCAGTCTTGAGATGAATCGGCTGAGTGCGCCTAGACATCTAGTTAGCTTCTGGACATCTTTGATGTGGGCTGGGGGCTGCATGTCTTCAATGGCCTTGATCTTCGCCGGATTCGCCTCAATTCCTCGGTGAGTGACCAAGAATCCGAGGAGCTTCCCGGATCTAACCCCGAAGACACATTTGTCCAGGTTCAGCTTAGTGCGCGTCACGCGCAGCTTGTCGAAGACAGCTTGCAAATTGTCAAGGAGTGATTCCTTGTTCTTTACCTTCACGACGATGTCATCGACGTAGACCTCCACCAAGTCCCTGATGAGATCTCCAAATGTTTTGTGCATGGCTCGCACAAAAGTTGAAGCAGCATTTTTGAGGCCAAAAGTCATGACAGTATAATAATACAACCCATCTACTATTATGAAGGCAGTATGCTCTTCATCTTCCCTAGACATTTGGATCTGATGATATCTGGAGTATGAATCTAGAAAACACAATAGCTCGTACCCGGAGGTGGTGTCCACTATCCGGTCTATCCTGGGTAGTGGAAATGGATCTTTTGGACATGCCTTATTCAAGGTGGTGTAGTCGATACACATCCGAAGTTTCCCGACAGCCTTGGGTACAACGATTGGGTTTGCCAGCCATCGTGGATGAGGAACCTCCCGAATGAATCCAGCTTCGAGCATCTTCTCGATTTCTTGTCTGATGAAGTTCTGCCGCTCGACTGATTGCTTCTGGGGATTCTGGTGTATTGGTCGTGCATCAGGATATATCTTCAGACTATGCTCAATCACCTCCCTAGGGATCCCAGGCATTTGTGACGGTTCCCAGGCAAACACGTCAACATTCGCCTGGAGGAAAGTGATGAGCACGAGTTCCTATTTGTTATTCAGACCCCCCGATATACGGGTGGTCTGGGCAGCATTAGAACCAATTTGGATGACTTTGATGGGAATGTCGGTGTCGCTGCTTGACTGCAAGCGTGGTGCAGAGTTTGAGCCTCGGTGACGAGTGCTTGGAGGTTGAGCAGCTAGCTCCTTGTTGGATGCTTCTTCCTGCACTGTTGTAAGTGCGTGGAGTTCTTCCAGCGCAGTGACTCCTACAATACGATCCCCGCGGATCCAAAGAACGCCTGAAGGCTTCAGCATCTTCAACACCAGGTAGCCATAGTGGGCTGCGGCCATAAACCTGTACAGACACTACAAGAATCAGGCAGAAATCCGTCGGCCATATAGGCGTCGGTAACCTAAAGAAACTCAACACCTTTAGTTTATAGACGTCGGTTTACCGACGTTCATAGATGACGACTCAGATTTGACGTTTTTAACTGTTATGGACGTCGGGGTCAATGCCTTTAATGGTTAAAACCATCAGTTTCGGCTTCTGATGGATTTAAATGCTATAGGCATCGGTTGCAGACCCGACAACTTTAATGCGCATAAGAGCGTCGGCTTGGGTCCACAGCCGATGCCTTTAGGGGGGTTAAGTACGTCGGCCAAGCAAGGAGTCGACACATTTAATGTGTTTAAGAACGTCGGCCAAAAGACCAAGTCGACCTCTTTAAATCCTTTAAGACCGTCAACCTGACTATAACTGATGGCTGTACTTTGCTTTTTTTTAAATGCCCGTCCGTTTTTCTCCTCGCCCGGATGGGCAGCCTCCGGCCGGAGCTCTCCAGTTATAGCACCACAATAGCAATAATACAACAGCAATTCTTCACAGCACAATTCTTCACAGCACTAGTTATACAACAGCAATAATAAGCAACAATTCGCAAGCACAAAGACATAAGCAACAATACTTCACATAAGCACAATACAAGTTCACATAAGCACAATACAAGTTCACGCATATGTATATAACAAGCACTACATATGAGAATAAAAACAAAGATCACAAGTTCACATAAAGTTCACAAAGTGGCAATGAAAATGACATTCATGAATTCATATGTTGGAACCTTCGCCACTCGCACCTCCCTCGTTCAAAGTCAGAAAATATTCACAACCTTGCAGATGATCGGAACCGTGCAAGAAACAAATACAAGTTACACTATGCTAATTTCAGATGTCATTTCACCAGTTATGACTCATCTAAACAAACCATTTAACTTATCTAAACATTCATGTGAGCTAGAAATTAACAGTAAAGCACAAATACAATGGAAAAAAACTTGAGCCCATGATTATCCAGAGGACAATGTTATCCTATATTCTCTAGGCTCACTGTCATATATGCAAATATACTTGAATGTACAATATAGTGGATGAGCACTGCAACATTGACCATAATAGCCCAGTTATTTTGAGTTAAAATTACACAAGAGGAAATAACTCTCTCAGTATACAAAAGAAAATCAAGTCTTAGTAGCAACAAAAAAGTGACCCCCATTCACATGCAAAAACTGATGGCAATAAATTGGGCAAAGCATAAAAGGACAAACATACTTATAATTTGGCATTCTTAATCTCTCTAAAATGTGCTAATTGACTTATTTGTTACAAAACTAAAAAATATGCTAATTTGACTCAAAGCCGCTAAGTATTATTCAAATTAACCTTTGTTTTATAGGAAATAACGATTTAGAAGTCATACCACTGCGGCCAGAGTAGTTGATGTGTTAGTTTGTCCCGGATTAAAGGGCATCGGTGGTACAATAGCTGGATACGGCTGCAATACAGGAGCCAACAATGACATAAATCCCTGAGGTTGAGGAGCAAATGGTTCACCACTCTCATAACCCTGTTACACATATGGTTAGAATTTTGTATTATAACTCAATGTAGTAAGACACGCGGTGATACCTGTGATGAGGAGCCAATATGTTGTCCTAGCTGCATTTGACGAGGCATACCACCTTGAGAGAAGAAGTACATCAAATAAAGATATTCAGTTAATTTAACACAGGGTAAAGAGTATTGTAACTTGAATAAAACAACATAGTATAGCTGCAACATCATGTTAAACTGAGGTGGTTGTGGTGTGCCGAACGGAGTATTGGTGCTATCGTGACCCAAAAACTGTATCAAGTAAATTATTTGTGAGATCTTAAGTGAAACATTTCAAAATCGAATAAATAGCTCAATTGTTAAGATACGTGTGCCATATACAGATACTGCATCTGTTGCTGCAACTGTTGCTATATCTGTTGCTGCATCTACATTTGCATTTCTGTCTGGTGTGGCTACTGTTGTTGTTGCAACTGGGTCTGCATCTCTTCCTGAGTGCGTCTCAACTCTTCTCTTAATGCATCTATCTCCGCAGTAGACTGGGACCTACTAGAACTAGCATTGGAGTGTTGTCGCCTAACATAGGCCTCACGCTCCACATACATGTCGCCCAATCCAAGTCTACAAAAGATACAAGTGTGATAAATCGACAATCATTAACTTAGAAACAGCATTATCTTTACACATACCTCCCATGCGGTACACCTCCATCGGCTTCGTACGCCGCACCCACATCCAAAGGCGCTCTTACAAAATCCGCCTCATCTCCATAATTTTTCCTAAAGCACTCAACATATTTCGCCTGCGAGGATACAATGAGTTCATGCATACATGTAATAAAAGGTAAAATAACTTGGATAGATCATACTTACCACTTTTTGCGTTGCTGTCTAGTCACATAATTGCTCCGGGCGATTTGGGTCTGGACCTCTATGCCCCTTAAGGTAAACCTCAAAAAAGCTAGGAGCAATACCAGTTTCAGCATGCTGCAATAAGAAAATTCAAAATTTTGTCAATACACTTATTTGAAGCAATATATGTTTGATTTTGAGAATTCATACCTGTCGGTACCCTGGGAACCGTATACCCCTTGAGATTGCAAAGATCTCAAGGGAATATCATCTACTTGATTTGAAGACCTTTGGAGGCCCACACGGCAGACATAACCGGACCCGCTTCTCCAACATGGTTAGTCCCAGGGTCGCCACGTGTACTATCAAATCGGAGCTACTGCCCACAAGGGGGAAGCTCCGGGCTATGTACCGAAATGGCACCCCCGGACCTAACCCCAGACCGAGGGAAGCTCCAGAACTAACACGTGTCAGGTGGCACCAGACCTATCTGTTCCCCATAGTGTGCTCCTGCGCTACCACGTGTCCAACCGTCGGATCTTCAGTCTCTAACCTCCGGAAGACTCCACAACGGCTCCGGATCTTCAAAGGGGAATCAAGGACTTCAAGACCCGATTAAGTGTCATTAATAATATATTAATGACATACGATCGGACGACCTTAATTACCAGTAACGGTGCTGTCAGAGCCCATAAATCGGTCATTAAGGGCAATTTGTGGGGACCGGAGTCCACACATCCGAGGATCTCATTTGGTGGTGTCGTGCGATGCGGCACCTAACATCACACACAAAAAGGACACCAAAACATATAAAGTTTTCATTTCATAATAAGAAGAGTTTACAAAAGAGTGTACCACAGAAGTACACACGCAGCGGAAAATACATACTCATAATCTCACCTAACTAAGCAGGAGAGAAGACGTCCATGCCCTAGGATGATTCTCACTAGCAACAAGAAGAACATTCAGCAGCGGCGTGGCTCACATGATATTTATCTCGACACCTCGAGTCTCATGTACAACCTGAACAACAGAAATAAAACTAATACCTGCAAAAATCGTTAAAGCGCAAACGTGAGCATAAGGCTCAGCAAGACTAACCCGTCTCACTAGACATATGCAAGGGTGAGTACTAAACATAGGTAAGGAATAGCATAAATAGACTCGCCTACAAGTGGATCCTTATAATCATGTTTTAAGTAGCAAACGACATTCTTCGGGCACGGCACATCATAGACTCCACAATCAAACAAGAAACACTTTGCCGATGATATGACATGCCCAAAGCACGTAATGCTATTACAGCTAAAGTATGAGGAAACTGTAAACTTTTATTTATACTATCTCTAAATCATAAAAAGTTGCAAAGCAATTATAATTCAGTACAATATGATTTTTCTGGCTTCTTTAGTATTTACTACGTCACGACACAGTGAACAAGTGATACTCTATAACCGCGAGGGACGGTGATTGCAATCAGGACACACTCGGACTGCACGACACGCACACCCGCGTGGGAGACACATACGTGCTCTCCTCCCCGCGTCATACGTGGCCACCTTTCACCCAAGACCCCAATGTAGACAAACCTCTTCATCCCGAGCAAAAGGTCCCCTACACGGACACGTCGAAGTTGCCCGCTAGAAGATTTACACCTTTATGCCTTCGCATCTCCATTCAAGGACAACCGAGGAGTCTCCACACTACAGTCTGGAGTTACATCAGTTTAATGGGTCCCATATACCATTATGCAACCGGTACAGTTCAAGCTTGCCCAACGGTGCCGCATACGACACGGTCCTCAAGCGACACAGGCAGGGCTATGCGACCGAGACTCAATTCTCGCCGTTTCCTATCCATTCCCTATCTGGTCTCAGTTTCATTAAATCAATCCATTTTCTATTTAACCAATCCTGTGAGATATGTCCTACATCTCTCGCGAGTAGATTCCAACTACTCGACTTCTACCAGATTTCCTATGCATTAGCAAAGCAGTTACTACAGGTCAAAGTGTAACTCGTTCCAACCAAACCTTGGGATTTGTGGTCATGCAAGTGGAGTATCAAACACCTTATACGTAATGCACAATATCAACTGAAGACGTAAGTGAATAAAACTGTAAAACTTTGAAAAGCTTTTAAAAGCAAACCGGGGCTTGCCTTAGTTTGCGACTCAAATAAATGTCACTTGTTAGTGGTCCTTCTGTGCGGACTCCGCCAAGGACTTCAAGTGGACACCCTGGCCTTCTCCTCCAAGCGAAACTTCTCGTCGATCACCTATCATCACGTTCCTATTGACATGATATGCATATAAGTGATTAAGTAATTAAGTAATTTAATAATAGACTCTACGGAGTTGTGTAACTTTAAGAACGAGGAGTTTGACTAGGAAGGACAGATATGCCTCTGTTGTGTGGATAAACAAAGGATGGAGTCAAGTGGTCATAGTAGTATCGAGATGTGAATTGAAAGGTGCAATGTAAGCACACATTGCAACTTGGCACTCAACACTCGACGCTATGCCACTCAAGGACGATACAGCTGAATGGTGTGGAAGTGTTGGACTGGTACTGTAAGGATGACCTAAGAGTCAAGGTGGCATCGAAAGCTTGACTATGAGTGGTGTACAAGACGAAAGTCGCGATTTAGCAATCGACCACTGAACTTGACTTAACTCATAAAGGAGTAAACCTTGTTAAGTTAGCAGAGCTATCGTAGGGTCTTGACTTAGGATGAACCATGATGGAACCTAATGACACTTGGGACTGAATTGAGATCAACATGGCTTGGACTTAAGAAGTCATTACAAGCATTGTTAACCTAGTATGAGTACCAAGACAACGTTCAAATGACTTTTTGTTAAAGTAGTTTCTACGACAAGCTTCTCGAGCATCGTTCAAGTGCTTTCACAATGACACTAATGTAGTGTCTCCCACAAGCTTGTCTAGGTGAGATCGATAAGCTCTCGGGACTTAAACATGATGCGAGACCTTTCCGTGAAGGCATGCTTTGCCATCTCGAGAAGATCGTTTTAGCGACGTCCACATCAACCCAGACTCGTCAATGGGGTGAGCGGAATCCCGAACACCACCTTGTGAGTCTTAAGGTTAGCGATGTCGACTCGATCGTCGGCAAGCGACTCGACGAACCTGTCATCGATGAAACGGCACACCTAGTTAACCAATCCTGTGATCAGCTACAGAACATCCTCGACACAACCAAGGAACTCTTATCCAAGGTTCCCCTGGGTCTAGTTCTCCTTGTTGGTCGCAACGTTCTTGCATACCTTTACTCCAGGTCATCGGTGATCACCGACACACCTGGTTTGACCTAGAAGGCATTTCATCGAGCACCCTGGCTACACTAAGGACTCGACGAGTCTCGCCTCGACTAAACCCTAATTTGGCTAAACGACTGTCGACTGTTGTGTCGTGGTTGTGTTCCAGCATCATGTACGTTACAGGCATCCTTCATCTCGATGCCAGGACACGATGATGGCTCGGAACATCACGACGACGTCTTATGGTCAACGACGTCGACGCAGCTCATGGTGGAGCATCATGAGCATGCACGGACAAGTCAACGTGATACAAACGACAAAGGAGGTCGACTTGGGGACTCCTATAGGAATGATATTAACGCGGAAACTGGACGTACGACTTGACGACACATGAGTACCACTAGCGGTCACCACGAACGGACTTTGATGACGTCAAGGAAGACATTTCAGGGCAAGGCTCACCTTGTAGGCATTTCGCCGAACATCTTAGGTATGTACTTGAGTTTCGTCGCTTCATCACCATTCAAAGGGTATCTTGGCACTTCGGCTTGTCGAGTTGCCACATCACCATACCCCTGCATCAAGACCAGCTTTGAACATCAATGAACTTGGTTTTGCATTGTAGACATTTCATCGAACACATTGGATGCAGCACTGTCCAACTAATCTTTGCACAAATCAAAGCTAACCTTGCACAAGTTGTCGATACCATTGTGTCAAAGGCGTGTTCCTGCATATCCTCTATCACTCATATCACTTGCTTCTCTGCTAGGACACGCCCTATGAGCAGAACATCATGTTGACTTCATGTAGATGACGACGCCAAGTAGATGACACAAGGCGACACAGCGCAACTTATGTTCGAACTTCCCAGGGACACATGGGTGGTAGAACACGCTGCTGCAGTTCTAGGATGGGGGTTTTGGATGGCGGCTAGGAGCACAGTGGCAGGCATGCTTGGCACGGTGGTGCAAACATGGCGCGGACAAAAGTGCCACGGGTGTCGGCGACAACACGTCACGACGGCAAGTGGACAGAGGGCGCCAGCGGTGAACGACACGGACAAGGGAACACACTCGCCGCAGTCCGCATGACGAGTAGCAGGCGGCACCAAAGAGCACGAACGGCGAGGATCAGGGCCTCGGCAGGATGGCGCAACGCGGGTGACCAGCACTGCTGCGGCCGAGCGAGGGGGAAACAAGGGCCGTCGAACAGTAGGGCCGACGCATGCGCGCTGTGGCGGCATGGAGCAACAGGCAATCGATACGCGAGCAGCAGCGAGGGCGACATTGCTATGTGCGGCCGGAGCAAAGATGCAGGGGTGTGCCGTGGTGGGTGTGGGGGACACGAACAGAGGCAGAGGAAGCTGGAGCGGCAGCCGTGGTCAGGCAAGCGGACAGACGCGGCGGAGGCGCGCGGCATCGGTGGCGCATGGTGCAGGGCAGAGGCGCGGGGAAGAAGGAGTGCGTGATGTCGGCGGACTGAGCAGGCGGACGGTGGGGAGGTGTGTGCTGGCGGCGCATGGTGGCGGTTGAACGGGGGGACGGCGAGCCGGCGGGGATTGGGCGGCGCCGGCGCTTCAGCGCTCAGGGCGGTGTGGCAGCGGGCGCGATGCGGGCCTGCAGGAAGACGCGTGTCGGTGGCCGGGAGCGGAGACGCGTGGCGTGAGTGGCCGGGCGCAGGGCGCAGCAGCTGGGCACGGTGAGCGCGCCGGGGGAGTAGCGCAGGCCGGGAGAGGAGGGCGAGCATCGGCGAAGTGCGACAGAGAGGGAGTTGGGCGCGGTATAGATAAGGACCGGGAGAGAAGAAGCGAATTTTGTTTTTGTGGCCACGAGGATAAACATGACATGTGGGACCCACTTCACTCTCCTCCCTTCTCCTTTTCAAAATTCAAATAGAGATAGCAATCTTGCTTCATAAATATTCAACTTTGGCTCAATGGCTAAATAAAATGTGGAGAATTTTATGGTGCAATCAGATTTCAAAACTGAGCAAGTTGAATTTGAACTCAGGTTTGAATTTGAATTCAAGTGGTGATACTTGACTCAAGGAAATAAATAGTAGATTAGGTTCAAAAATCCTGAAACTTTGAAGTTAACCTTTTTGAACCATAAGGGACCTCGGGAAAAATTTGGAGTTGATTTGGACAAGGTTGAGCACAAAGTTTAAATTTGAAGTCAACGTTGATTAAACTCTCAGTACGTGTCCAACAAATGGGAAACGTGCTTCAAAAATTTTGAAACTTTACCGAGAGTCTATTTGGAATATAAGAAGGTCATAGAAAAATTTACGGCATGAGATTTGAATATTTTTGGATGTCCCATTTTCGGGTTGGAAAAATGTCTTTTTCTTTCTCTCTATTTTGTTTTCTCTTTTAAATTTTTCATTGAAAATGGGAATACTTGGAAATCAAGGATTTTACCCCTTAAGTTCCAATATACATTAGAACACATGTTCTGTATGTAAAATTTTAACAAATCCCTATTTTAAGTGAACATTGGTTAATTCATATGGTTCATGTGAGTTTGGATTTCCAAGTCCATTTTCAAAATTTTTAAGTTCGCATTTTTTTGCGTTTTTGTTCTTCCGAAAAACGGGCTTTTACAATCCTTCCCCCTTAAAGGAATCTCGTCCTGAGATTCTAACAAGTAGAATGACAGAAACGATGAGGGAACGATCCATAAAAGAGGGTCATTGACTAAGGAAAATGGCAATGCCCTTAAAGACTTGGTTCTACGAAATAGTGATTATCTTCAGGTGTCTTAAGAAGTTCTAAAGTTTGCCTCAGGTGATTCCAGTCTTTAGGTTCATAACCTTGACAGGATGCTCGACATGACGATATCACGTCGTAAAACTTTCACGTCTGTTACTGACCCTTTATTGTTGTACTCTTACACTGGCGTGACATCTTTTGCTGTCCTAGTCTTGACTTGAAGAATTTGCACTTGTTCTTTACTTCTCTAGGTCATCATGATAGTTTAAAACTATCCTTGCATTGATTCTTGGTTGCTTGTTTGGTTTTTCATAGGTCCTTATAACTTGATGTGGTATTTCCCTTGACATGAGTGAAGATGGTTTATGAGGTTAAACAACGATCATTAACCTTGTTTGATGTTTAGTCAACCATAGGATTCCTTAGCCGTAGCATAAGAGTAGCAAGACACTCAACACTCTTATGTAATCAAAACAGCAGGAATACGGGAGATATGACGACTACAAGATTCTTGGGTATATCAACATCTTCAAACAATAGAAATAGAAGAGGAAGACCCTTTGCGGTGGCACACAAGGATTTAAGGATTCAATATCCTCATAGGTTTCAACACAGCAAAGAACTCAATCATATGGTAACTACAAGGTAATTAGTGTAGCAAGGTTACCATATAACAACGTAAGATCTTAGATGGACCCATAGAGTTTCACGAGGTTGACAATCGAACGGTATCCTCGCGAGGAAAGAGATTTCATGGATTTTACAAGGTTGATCATCGAACTGATGACTACTCGATGACGAACGGTATAGTTGCAACAATCAAGGTACTTGAACTAAAACAAGTCAAGGATGGAAGTTCAAGTGTTTGTTTAGTTGCAAGGGGGGTTGAGTAATTGGTTTCCCAAGTATTACTCAATGAAAAGGAGATCAACAATGTAAGAAGACATATGTAAATGGTGAAATGACCGTAGTCATTAGGCACTTTAGAATAGTTTGAATGGGGTACACAGTCTTGCTCTAAATTTTAGTATTATCATGCATTCCATCGTTGGTGTTACATTGGTAATGATGCTTCATGATGCATCATATGTTATATGGTGCAATGAATATGCCCATGGTATGGTGCAAATGATGCATATGTATGGTGCAAATGATGCACATGCTTGGTGCAGCAACTTTTATAGTTTGAGCAAGACTAAATGAACAACACCCACAAAACTCAAGTATTGTCTGATGATTTGCAAGGATTGGATACCGTGGTCGTGAAAGACACTCAATGAGTAGCGTTACTTTCATGACTCGACCACAGTTAAGGAATTCATAACAGAACGATTGACAAGGAATGTGGGAAATATACCACGTTACCTCGACCTTTCGAAAGCTTGTTCATGTTCTACTCAACTTGATTGTATCTTCACCAGGAGAAAAAAACAACTAACTATATGTTTCTAGTGATGCTTCACTTAACCTTCGCTTCGATCTGGCAACAGGAACTGAAATCCTTAGTGATCACTTTAGTGGAGTTGAAGTCACACTTCTTCTTTGAGTAACTCAATCTGGTGGTGGATGTTGGATCCTCTGAAGATGTAATCTTACTTGATCGTCTTCTTGTTGACACGACTCGTTGTAACCAAGGTTGATGGTTGAATACCACCGTTACTTGAGTGCTCGCCTTCCCCCTTAAAGTTCCAAACTAGGATGTCGAAGTGTACTCCAAACAATCCTCATGGAAAGATGAGATGCAACTCGAGTAATTGCGACCTGCGTTCAACATCACAAGATGTGATATGGCAAGTCACATAAATCAGACATTAGTATGCCTATCCAAGGGAAAAGGGATTCAAATGAGTTAAACACTCTATTCAACTTGGTAAATACTTGAGTCCTAACTCTTGGTTGGTTACGACACTCCTCGAATTGAAATCGAGAGCCGAATGCCTAACAAAAAATCAAAAGGTTCAAACTGGCCAGGCTATGGTGACAAACGACCAGCCTGGACGCAAACTCGATTTTTATCTAGTTAGTGGCAAAATCAGATCATGTGGTGAACAAAAAAGTTAAATTACACTTCAATAACTTTCCAATAAGTATTGGTTTGCCTCTAGATCATCTCTTGTTTGCAAGTTAGGCTATCTTAAAGTTAACAGAATTTTCTGCACTTTTAGCAGAACCTGCTTAAAAAGTACCAGTTTTGATCTACAGTTTTCAGACTGTTCTGATGGAAATCTGGAAATATTCTTATTTACAAAGTTGTATCCAATGTAATAAGATTTCCAGAATGTACTTACTTGTCTTCATATCAGTTCTGGTTCAAAATATATGAATTTTTGAAGTTGGGTAAAATTTCAGCATTCAGAATTGAATTCAGTTCAGATTGACCACTCTGTATTCAAACTTGATTTGGAATAGGTAGATGACCGATTCAGGTCTGGAGACAATTGCAAAAATTGTAGCTGACTCTCTAACCTTTCCAACGGTTACTCGCGTGACACCATTGGATCAAGGGTCTGAGAGTTATGGATTAAATTCAGAGGTGTAAAGATTGCTGTCCAGTTTGGGTATGCCTGGTCAGTCTCTGCGATTATCCAAATTTCACCCACCTAGAAAAAGATTTTGGTCTTGAACTGAATATAGAACTTGTAAAGTACTTCCAAAAATTTCTAAGTAGTACTTACTTGCCCTCTTAGCACTTCTGGTTGAGAAGATATGGCATTTGCAAGTTGATAGTTTTTCTGAAAATTTGGACAGCATCTCCTTTGTTTAAGGCTGATTTTGTCCACAATTTTCAGATATACAAACATCAACATTTGCAAAAATTATACATAGCAAACTTGTTGCATAAATTCTCAAGATTCCAGAAATGAAACTTATGAAGTCTTTCGACAATTCTACAGCGAGTTATGCGAGAAACAGTAACTGTATACAGCATTGTCCACTCGCTGTCCAGATTTGATCGTGTTTAGAAATTAGAAATTTTGAGTATGTTAGAGATGGATTATGCTCTGGAGTTCTATAGAAAAGTTGTAGGGGACTCTTTACACTTCGAAACCATAAAAAGTAGGCCTGCAGAGGTGAAGTCTGCAAGAAGTTATGGTCAAATTGGTGAAGAGTTCAGATTATGTCCCATCTTCCGGGCTGTCAGAACCTCTTAAACGACACTTCAATTTAGACCTTGTTAATGTGACTTTTAGCCTTTGTGTTGAATAGTAAATTGATAGAGGACTCTTTAATCTTTCCATATATGTATAAACATGCATAGTTTGCATTTCTAGTTTAAGAGTTATGGCCGTTCAAAATTCAGAATTTTTCTGACTGTTTCAGATAGCACCTATATACATGTACTATCTTCAACTCTATTTTCTAATTAGTTATAAACTGAATTTGAGGTATTACTGAATAACAAAGTTGTAGAATAGCTCTTCCCCTTTCCAGAAATGTATCATAATGGAATATAAGAGCTTTCTACAAGGAAATATGGCGAAAATTCAGATGCTGGTCCATGTAGTTTCAGAACAGCAGCTGCTGTGGTTATGGTGCATTTTCATCACCATATAAAGGTCTTTTGGCTTGGAGGTCAATAGAAAACTTATAGAAGACTTCAAAAGATTTCCAAAAAGTATTCACTTGCCTCCAAAGCCCTCCAGGTTATATCGAATTTCAAAGTCAGGTCAATTCTGTTCGAAAACAGAACTCACCGGCTTCGAAACACAAGAATTTGGACACAAACTCAAATTTTGAAACTTAGCTCAAAACTCAAGTCCGATGGCTAGAACTTAATTCACAACTAATAATTTTCTTTGGAACTAAATGGAATCTTAAAAAAGACTTGACGACCTTCTTATCCATAGCATATCACTATGGATCTTCATGCTTAACCAAAGTCTCAACCCAGCGAAGTCGAGCTAAACTCTCGCCAGGAACAAAGAACTCTGGTTCACCTACTCTTGAAAAGAAACATTTTACCTTGTCCACAAGATATCAGCAACTGATACTCGGACTTAATATGAATATGAAGCCATTTCTTTCGTGGGGGATGGTCAAAGTATTAATTGTGATACTGACGGTACTACGTGCCTTACCAAAAGAAAAGTCTAACCTGGTATATCCGGATACGTCTATAGGTGGTCCTAATATCGATCACTCGCAAACGTATTCTACACGGGTCGCTACCAGAGTTAGTGTACCTACAGAAGACAAACAATCTCCTTTCACACCTTCACACCTCAAGGGCGGCACGGGGAAACACGACAGGCAGTCCCAATAAGATATAATCAAAAGTAAATGCATATGACTCTGGTGTGAGTCGCCCTCGAGCGAAGTCATGTCTCGAGGTACATGGCTGAAAATACGTCTGTACAGCAAAGACTCCCGTACGAACCGGCTTATTCACGCTCGGGCATACGTGTTTCGCATGATCCCATAGAACATGAATGGTTCTAGAGATGCATACTATCGGTTTATACACCACCCGACGAGGGCTCCCACTAATTTTTGTGTCACACTGGGGTACCGCGTGTCATATGTTCTCAGAAACATGGAAAAGTTTCAGAGACTCATATTGACATTCCGTGCTAAGCCATGGAAATTTCGCATACCATATCTCGTATATAGAGTTTACCGAGATTGATCCGCTCTCAGTGGCGTACCTTACCTCTTACCTTGAAGACGGAGCGTCGTTACAGAAATAATATAACAAGTTAGTTCACCACCTTTATAACTTATACTAGCAATAGTCCTTAATGGGCATATAGCTAATCATCACTCGACTACTTTGGAGTTTTCGAAATTAGGCTCTTTTCGAGCGTGCTATTCCCAATGAAGCTCTGATACCATATCTGTGGGGACCGAAGTCCACACATCCGAGGATCTCATTGGGTGGTGCCGTGCGATGCGGCACCTAACAGCACACACAAAAAGGATACCAAAACATATAAAGTTTTCATTTCATAATAAGAAGAGTTTACAAAAGAGTGTACCACAGAAGTACACACGCAGCGGAAAATACATACTCATAATCTCACCTAACTAAGCAGGAGAGAAGACGTCCATGCCCTAGGACGATTCTCACTAGCAACAAGAAGAACATTCAGCAGCGGCGTGGCTCACATGAGATTTATCTCGACACCTCGAGTCTCATGTACAACCTGAACTGCAGAAATAAAACTAATACCTGCAAAAATCGTTAAAGCGCAAACGTGAGCATAAGGCTCAGCAAGACTAACCCGTCTCACTAGACATATGCAAGGGTGAGTACTAAACATAAGTAAGGAATAGCATAAATAGACTCGCCTACAAGTGGATCCTTATAATCATGTTTTAAGTAGCAAACGACATTCTTCGGGCACAGCACATCATAGACTCCACAATCAAACAAGAAACGCTTTGCCGATGATATGACATGCCCAAAGCATGTAATGCTATTACAGCTAAAGTATGAGGAAACTGTAAACTTTTATTTGTACTATCTCTAAATCATACAAAGTTGCAAAGCAATTATAATTCAATACAATATGATTTTTCTGGCTTCTTTAGTATTTACTACGTCACGACACAGTGAACAAGTGATACTCTATTACCGCGAGGGACGGTGATTGCAATCAGGACACACCCGGACTGCACGACACGCACACCTGCGTGGGAGACACATACGTGCTCTCCTCCCTGCGTCATACGTGGCCACCTTTCACCCAAGACCCCAATGTCGACAAACCTCTTCATCCCGAGCAAAAGGTCCCCTACACGGACACGTCGAAGTTGTCCGCTAGAAGATTTACACCTTTATGCCTTCGCATCTCCATTCAAGGACAACCGAGGAGTCTCCACACTACAGTCTGGAGTTACATCAGTTTAATGGGTCCCATATACCATTATGCAACCGGTACAGTTCAAGCTTGCCCAACGGTGCCGCATACGGCATGGTCCTCAAGCGACACAGGCAGGGCTATGCGACCGAGACTCAATTCTCGCCGCTTCCTATCCATTCCCTGCCCGGTCTCAATTTCATTATATTAATCCATTTTCTATTTAACAAATCCTGTGAGATATGTCCTACATCTCTCGCGAGTAGATTCCAACTACTCGACTTCTACCGGATTTCCTATGCATTAGCAAAGCAGGTACTACAGGTCAAACTGTAACTCGTTCCAACCAAACCGTGGGATTTGTGGTCATGCAAGTGGAGTATCAAACACCTTATGTGTAATGCACAATATCAACTGAAGACGCAAGTGAATAAAACTGTAAAACTTTGAAAAGCTTTTAAATGCAAATCGGGGCTTGCCTTAGTTTGCGACTCAAATAAATGTCACTTGTTAGTGGTCCTTCTGTGCGGACTCCACCAAGGACTTCAAGTGGACACCCTGGCCTTCTCCTCCAAGCGAAACTTCTCATCGATCACCTATCATCACGTTCCTATCGACATGATATGCATATAAGTGATTAAGTAATTAAGTAATTTAATAATAGACTCTACGGAGTTGTGTAACTTTAAGAACGAGGAGTTTGACTAGGAAGGACAGATATGCCTCTGTTGTGTGGATAAACAAAGGATGGAGTCAAGTGGTCATAGTAGTATCGAGATGTGAATTGAAAGGTGCAATGTAAGCACACATTGCAACTTGGCACTCAACACTCGACGCTATGACACTCAAGGACGATACAGCTGAATGGTGTGGAAGTGTTGGACTGGTAGTGTAAGGATGACCTAAGAGTCAAAGTGGCATCGAAAGCTTGAGTTGAGTGGTGTACAAGACGAAAGTCACGATTTAACAATCGACCACTGAACTTGACTTAACTCATAAAGGAGTAAACCTAGTAAAGTGAGCAGAGCTGTCGTAGGGTCCTGAATTAGGATGAACCATGATGGAACCTAACGACACTTGGGACTGAATTGAGATCAACATGGCTTGGACTTAAGAAGTCATTACAAGCGTTGTTAACCTAGTATGAGTACCAAGACAACGTTCAAATGACTTTTTGGTAAAGTAGTTTGTACGGCAAGCTTCTCGAGCATCGTTCAAGTGCTTACATGATGACACTAATGTAGTGTCTCCCGCAAGCTTGTCTAGGTGAGCTCGATAAGCTCTCGGGACTTAAACATGATGCGAGACCTTGCCGTGAAGGCATGCTTTGCCATCTCGAGAAGATCGTTTTAGCGACGTCCACATCAACCCAGACTCGTCAATGGGGTGAGCGGAATCCCGAACACCACCTTGTGGGTCTTAAGGTTAGCGATGTCGACTCGATCGTCGACAAGCGACTCGACGAACCTGTCATCGATGAAACAGCACACCTAGTTAACCAATCCTGTGATCGGCTACGGAACATCCTCGACACAACCAAGGAACTCTTATCCAAGGTTCCCCTGGGTCTAGTTCTCCTTGTTGGTCGTAACGTTCTTGCATACCTTTACTCCAGGTCATCGGTGATCACCGACACACCTGGTTTGACCTAGAAGGCATTTCATCGAGCACCCTGGCTACACCCAGGACTCGACGAGTCTCGCCTCGACTAAACCCTAATTTGGCCAAACGACTGTCGACCGTTGTGTCGTGGTTGTGTTCCAGCATCATGTACGTTACAGGCATCCTTCATCTCGATGCCAGGACACGATGATGGCTCGGAACATCACGACGACGTCTTATGGTCAACGACGTCGACGCGGCTCATGGTGGAGCATCACGAGCACGCACGGACAAGTCAACGTGATACAAATGACAAAGGAGGTCGACTTGGGGACTCCTATAGGAATGATATTAACACGGAAACTGGACGTACGACTTGACGAGACATGAGTACCATTATCGATCACCACGAACGGACTTTGATGACGTCAAGGAAGACATTTCAGGGCAAGGCTCATCTTGTAGGCATTTCGCCAAACATCTTAGGTGTGTACTTGAGTTTCGTCGCTTCATCACCATTCAAAGGGTATCTTGGCACTTAGGCTTGTCGAGTTGCCACATCACCATACCCCTGCATCAAGACCAGCTCTGAACATCAACGAAGGTAGTTTTGCATTGTAGACATTTCATCGAACACATTGGATGCAGCACTGTCCAACTAATCTTTGCACAAATCAAAGCTAACCTTGCACCAGTTGTCGATACCATTGTGCCAAAGGCGTGTTCCTGCATATCCTCTATCACTCATATCACTTGCTTCTCTGCTAGGACACGACCTATGAGCAGAACGTCATGTTGACTTCATGTAGATGATGACGCCAAGTAGATGACACAAGGTGACACAGCGCAGCTTATGTTCGAACTTCCCAGGGACACATGGGTGGTAGAAGACGCTGCTGCAGTTCTAGGATGGGGGTTATGGATGGTGGCTAGGAGCACAGTGGCAGGCATGCTTGGCACAGTGGTGCAAACATGGCGCGGACAAAGTGCCACGAGTGTCGGCGGCAGCACGGCACGGTGGCAAGTGGACAGAGGGCGCCAGCGGTGAACAACGCGGACAAGGGAACGCACTCACCGCGGTCCACATGACGAGTAGAAGGCGGCACCAAAGAGCACGACCGGCGAGGAGTAGGGCCTCGACAGGATGGCGCAACGCGGGTGACCAACGCTACTGCGGCCGAGCGAGGGGGAAACAAGGGCCGTCGAACAGCAGGGCCGGCGCATGCGCGCTGTGGCGGCATAGAGCAACAGGCAGTCGATACGTGAGCAACAGCGAGGGCGACGTTGCTACGTGCGGCCGGAGCAGAGATGTAGGGGTGTCCCGTGGTGGGTGTGGGGGGCGCGAACAGAGGCAGAGGAAGCTGGAGCGGCGGCCGTGGTCAGGCGAGCGGACAGACGCGGCGGAGGCGCGCGGCATCGGTGGCGCATGGTGCAGGGCAGAGGCGCGGGGAAGAAGGAGTGCGCGACGTTGGCGGACTGAGTAGGCGGACGGTGGGGAGGTGTGTGCTGGCGGTGCATTGTGGCGGTTGAACGGGAGGACGGCAAGCCGGCGGGGATGGGGCGGCGCCGGCGCTTCAGCACTCAGGGCGGTGTGGTAGCGGGCGCGATGCGGGCCTGCAGAAAGACGCGCGCCGGTGGCCGGGAGTGGAGGCGCGTGGCGTGAGTGGCCGGGCGCAGGGCGCAGCAGCTGGGCGCGGTGAGTGCGCCGGGGAAGTAGCGCAGGCCGGGAGAGGAGGGCGAGCATCGGCGAAGTGCGGCAGAGAGAAAGGGAGTCCGGCGTGGTATAGATAAGGACCGGGAGAGAAGAAGCGAATTTGGTTTTGTGGCCACGAGGATAAACATGACATGTGGGACCCACTTCACTCTCCTCCCTTCTCCTTTTCAAAATTCAAATAGAGATAGCAATCTTGCTTCATAAATATTCAACTTTGGCCCAATGGCTAAATAAAATGTGGAGAATTTTATGGTGCAATCAGATTTCAAAACTGAGCAAGTTAAATTTGAACTCAGGTTTGAATTTGAATTCAAGTGGTGATACTTGACTCAAGGAAATAAATAGTAGATTAGGTTCAAAAATCCTGAAACTTTGAAGTTAACCTTTTTGAACCATAAGGGACCTCGGGAAAAATTTGGAGTTGATTTGGACAAGGTTGACCACAAAGTTTAAATTTGAAGTCGACGTTGATTAAACTCTCAGTATGTGTCCAACAAATGGGAAACGTGCTTCAAAAATTTTGAAACTTTACCGAGAGTCTATTTGGAATATTAGAAGGTCATGGAAAAATTTACGACATGAGATTTGAATATTTTTGGATGTCCCATTTTAGGGTTGGAAAAATGTCTTTTTCTTTCTCTCTATTTTGTTTTCTTTTCTCTTTTAAATTTTTCATTGAAAATGGGAATACTTGGAAATCAAGGATTTTACCCCTTAAGTTCCAATATACATTAACACACATGTTCTGTATGTAAAATTTTAACAAGTCCCTATTTTAAGTGAACATTGGTTAATTCATATGGTTCACGTGAGTTTGGATTTCCAAGTTCATTTTCAAAATTTTTAAGTTCACATTTTTGCATTTTTGTTCTTCCGAAAAACGGGCTTTTACACAATTAAACATGTTGAATGTGTATCAATATCTGTAACCGCCAGGGCCACATGTCGGGCCACGCTAACTTGTAACGCTCTGCCCTTGTACTATAAAAGGACAGACCGACGCTACATAGGGGACTCTCTGGGGACACGCTCACTCGACATTCTCAACTGACGTTGAGCTCATACATCTAATACAACACCAACACACCCCGTGGAGTAGGGTATTACGCTCAGGCGGCCCGAACCACGTAAATCTTCGTGTCTCTTGTGTCACTTAACACTTCACCTTCTTTAATCTCCGTGCGCCCACACCAACCTCAAACTCCACTAACACTTTAGTAGTGTCGGGAGATCCGCCGGATCAAAACCACCGACAGTTGGCGCGCCAGGTAGGGGCGCCTGAGATTTCAAGAATGGTGAACTCAGCCGCTGGATCATCCAATGGTCATCCCACTATTCAAGCTATTGGGGGCAATCCCTCCAATATGCAGCCACCAGCAGGAACCACGGTTCCAGCAGGAGTCACGCTTCCACCACCGCCGCCTCCACCAGCAAATCAAGCTGGGCAGCGTGATGGTGCACCGACATCAATCACTGTGTCGACGAATCTTGACAACCTAGAACACACGCTTCATGCAGCACGTGCTCTCCTTCAACGCCCACCACCTCCGGATGCATCCCGGGATGCCATGGAGCAGTGGAGGGCCGATGTGGAACATTTGGTTGCAGCAGAAGCCGACCGCATCAGCAACCAGGGTCCTCCTCCTTCAGGACGGGCCCCGTCGCAGCGATGGACCTTGTCTGGCAGACTTGGTCCACACGTTTCCAATAGCAGGAGACGTGCTACATCACAGCAGGTGACATCATTGCCCTCTGGGGCATGACGCACTCACACGGTATCAAGGCTTTCAACTCATGACCTCCGGGCGGAGCTTGATCGCCGATACCGTCAGCAAGATGGCCGAGTCCATATTGAGCGTGCTCATGAAAGACGAGAAGCTCAGAACATTCCTGCTCCTGAAGGAGTAGGAGGAGGCTGTTCAGCCCTGGCCATGCATCTGCGTATGGTCAGGTGGCCACAGAAGTTCCGGCCTCACCTGCCGGAGAAGTTCGGTGGGACCGTTAATCCTGTCGAATTTCTTCAGATTTACTCCACTGCTATCCTAGCAGCTGGAGGAAATGAGGCCGTAATGGCCAATTATTTTCCAGTGGCTTTAACTGGGACCGCCAGGTCCTGGTTTATGAGTCTTCCACCCAACTCCATCAACAGTTGGGAAGAGTTGTGCCGGCAGTTCACCGCCAACTTCGGGAGTTCATACACCCGACCAGGCACTGAACTGGACCTTTTTGCAGTTGTGCAAAAAGGAGGAGAATCCCTGCGATCATTCATCCAGAGATTCTCTCAGGTACGAAACACTATCCCTTCTATCTCTAGCGCTTCTGTCATTGTGGCATTTAGACAGGGCGTGCAGGATAAGAAGATGTTGGAGAAACTGGCGATCAAAGAGATCACCAGTGTAACGGAACTCTTCAGCTTGACCGACAAATGTGCCAGAGTTGCGGAGGGCCGTGAAATGTACTCCAAACCAACTCCGGAGGATCACAAGTAATCCTCCAAAGGAGAAGCCACTACCTCCGGGAGTGGCAAGAAGAAGAAAAAGACCAATGACAAGAAGAAGCCGTCGGTCGGTGCATCCAATACTGCAGCTGTTGCGACTCCGGGTCGCCGGGGGCCACGCCCCGAGAAGCGACCTCAACCATCTTCTGAAGACGGTGGAAAACCCAAGGTGTGGTGTCCAATTCACAAAACGGACAGCCATAGTTTGGAAGACTGCTGGGAGGTCCAAAACCTTGCCGAGCGCTACAACAAGCGCCGGGAAGAAGCTCCTTTTCGACAGAGGTAAGGAAAACAAAAAGTTGATGAAGCTCCGGCTGAAGAGGAGTTAGGTTTTCAGGATCCCAAAAAGGTCCTGAAGGCCGTTTACACCTCCATCGATGACGATTCTGACGTCTCTGACAACGAGCGTCGGGAGACCATGAACACCATTTTTGGTGGATCATGGGACATCACCTCCCGCCGCGTCATCAAGACTATGCGTCGGGACATGGCTGCTGTAGCTCCTACAGCCAGGGCGGAGCCTCATCGAAAGTGGATGGACACAGCCATCACTTTTGATGCTTCGGACTGCCCTCGAAGCATGGTTGGAGCAGGTCAGCTACGTTTGATGATATCTCCTACCATCAATAACATCCAGCTCCACCATGTCATGGTAGACGGAGGTTCGGGGCTCAACCTCATAAGCTTCGAAGCTTTTACCAAGCTTCAGCTCCGACCTTCGGATCTCCACCCCTCCCGACCTTTCTCCGGAGTAGGTCCGGGAGCCATTACCCCGCTCGGTGCTATTACCCTCCCCGTTACCTTCGGGACCCAGGAGAAGTATCGCACCGAAAAGTTGGTCTTTGACGTTGCTCAGATCAACTTGCCCTTCAATGCAATCTTGGGTAGGCCTGCCTTGTGCAAATTCATGGCGGCTGCTCATTATGGTTACCTGGTGTTAAAAATGCCAACACCAGTAGGCGTTCTCCGGATTCGCGGAGATCGCACTGTCGGAGTAACTGCTCTTGAAGAACTCCATGCGCTTACTACGGCGCAAGAGGAAGACTCCAGACAGGAGCAAGCTCCAAAACCCCCGAGCATACGTCAGCGAGGCTCAACTTTTGCACCTCGTGTGCAGCCAAGCGGCGACATCGACATTCCCGTCAAAGTCGTCCAAATCGGTTCCAATGCCGCTCAGACCACTCGTATATCGGGGGGATTGAACGAAAAATAGGAACTCGCGCTCATCGCTTTCCTCCGGGCTAATGTCGATGTGTTTGCCTGGCAACCGTCACAATTGCCTGGGATCCCCAGGGAAGAGATTGAGCACAATCTGAAGATCTACCCCGACGCATGGCCTGTGCATCAGAAGCCTCGGAAGCAATCAGTGGAGCGACAGAACTTCATTCAACAAGAAGTGAAGAAGTTACTCGAAGCTGGATTCATCCGAGAAGTCTTCCATCCAAAATGGCTGGCAAACCCAGTCGTTGTGCCCAAGGCCAGCGGGAAGCTTCAGATGTGTATCGACTACATAACATTAAATAAGGCATGTCCAAAAGATCCATTCCCACTACCTAGAATAGATCAGATAGTGGATTCCACCTCCGGGTGTGAATTACTGTGTTTCCTAGACGCATATTCCGGGTATCATCAAATCAGAATGTTTAGGGAAGATGAAGAGCATACCTGTTTCATCACAGTAGATGGATTGTACTGTTATACAGCCATGCCATTTGGTCTCAAGAATGCAGCTTCAACCTTTGTACGAGCTATGTACAAAACCTTTGAAGAACTCATTAGAGACATAGTGGAAGTGTACGTCGATGACATCGTGGTCAAGGTTAAGAACAAGGAGTCACTCCTTGACACCTTGCAGGCTGTCTTCGATAAGCTGCAGGTCACCCGCACAAAGCTAAACCCAGACAAGTGTGTCTTCGGGGTTAGCTCCGGAAAACTTCTTGGTTTCCTGGTAAGTCACCGGGGCATAGAAGCTAATCCGACGAAGATCAAAGCCATTGAAGACATGCGGCCACCAGCCCGCATCAAGGATGTCCAAAAGCTAACTGGATGTCTAGCAGCCCTCAGCCGGTTCATTTCAAGACTGGAGGAACGGGCACTTCCCTTTTTCAAGTTATTGAGGAAGTTCGGACCATTCCAATGGTCTGAAGAAGCAGAAAAGGCGTTCCAGGAGCTAAAACATCTCCTCACCACCCTACCAACTCTGGTAGCTCCCAGACTTGATTCCACAAGAAGTTACTTTAGAAGACCCAGACCCCTCCGGGAGGGTCCAGGTCGCTTCTGAAGAAGCTCCGGGTTCCTCCAGCAAGGACCCGAAGGTCCTCGAAGAAAATCCGGATCCCTCCGGGAGGATCCGGATCAATGAAGAGGAAGCTCCGGGCCCCTCCGGGAGGGTCCGAAACATTCAGCGCCCAGTGTACTTCATTAGTGAAGTACTTCATGACGCCAAGACTCGATACCTAGAGGTGAATAAACTGGTCTATGCAGTTCTTATTGCCTCCAGGAAGCTTCACCATTACTTCCAAGCTCACAAGATCTCAGTGGTGACTTCATACCCACTCCGAGCAATCTTGCATAATCCCAACTCAACTGGGAATATTGCAAAGTGGGCAGCGGAATTGGCTGAATTCGATCTCAAATTCATTTCAAGGCAAGCAATCAAGAGTCAAGCATTAGCAGATTTCGTGGCGAAATGGACTCCCTCTCCATCAAACCCTGGGGGCCCGAGGGAGCAAAAGCCGGAACACAAGGCTCCGGTCTTCATTGAGCCTCACTGGACCCTCTACTTCAACGGCTCCATGCAAAAGCAGGGAGCCGGAGCTGGAATCCTTCTCCTCGCACCAACCGGGGAGAAGGTAAAATACATGGTACACCTTGACTTCAAGGCGACCAACAACATGGCGAAGTACGAAGCACTCATCTACGGACTAAAGGTAGCACTGTCATACGGTGTTAAGCAGCTGCTGGTCAAGGGAGATTCGCAGCTCATCATTAAGCAAGTGAAGGGTGAATGCTCCTGCAACAACCTCCAGCTAGCTGCTTACCTCCTTGAAGTCCAGAGGCTTCAGAAGGACTTCGAAGTCCTAGACCTCCACCATGTCCAGCGTGCCCACAACGCTGAAACTGACGAACTCTCGACAAAAGAGTCAACCGGAGCTCCGGCTCCTGACGGAACTTTTGTCCGGAGGTTGTCAAAACCCACAGCTTAGCCTGCCGAACTGAGCGAAGGGGGTGAGATCAGCATCCCGAAGCTGACGGTCCCGATGGCCCTGTTACCATGGCAGCCATCAAGGGTCGTAGGTGCTGTCGGAAGCTCCGAGCAACCCAACACGCAAGAATCAAATGCTCAAGTTAGCTCCGATGCATGGATCTCGGAGATCCGGAGCTACTTGAAAGACAACATCCTTCCTGACGATGATGTACCCGCTGACCGGATAGTCAGATTGGCTAAAAGATACACGTTGGTAGAAGGGGATCTCTACCAGCGCGGTGCCAATGACATCCTAATGCAGTGCATCACAAGGGAAGAAGGCTGCGAGCTCCTCGCAGAGATCCATGGAGGCGAGAGTGGGAACCAAGCGTCTTCCCACACGCTGGTTGGTAAAGCCTTTCGGCATGGCTTCTACTGGCCTACAGCACTCCAGGATGCAACCGAGCTGGTGAAGAAATGCGAAGCATGTCAATTTCATGCAAAGCAAATTCACACACCGGCTCAGCCCCTACAAATGATACCTCCTACATGGACCTTCGTTGTGTGGGGGATGGACATCTTGGGACCTTTCCCAAGAGCCGCCGGAGGTTACAAGTTCCTGTACGTCGCCATTGACAAGTTCACCAAGTGGCTGGAAGCAACTCCAGTTGTGACAATCAACAAGCAGTCTGCTATCAACTTTTTGCAGTGCATTGTATGCAGATTCGAAGTCCCAAACAAAATCATCACTGATAATGGGACCCAATTCACAAGCTCTGCATTCCAAGGATATTGCGAAGACCTCGGCATTCAAGTTTGCTACGCCTCCGTAGCTCACCCGACAAGCAATGGCCAGGCCGAGAGAGCAAATGCTGAAATTCTTAAAGGACTCAAGACACGCACCTATGAGCGCTTGGAAAAACATGGAGCCAACTGGATTGAAGAGCTTCCGCCCACTCTATGGGCCAACAGGACAACTCCAAACCGGTCAACTGGAGAGACACCCTTCTTCCTGGTGTACGGAGCTGAAGCAATCCTTCCTCCGAAAATCACCTTGGGGTCACTCCAGGTCCGGACCTTCGACGAAACCACGCAGGACCAGCTCCGGCTTGAAGACCTAGACCTCCTTGAGGAGGGAAGGTGCCAAGCAGCTGTTCGGAATGCCCGATACCGCCAAGCCCTCCGGCGCTATCATCAGCGGCATGTACACAACCGACAGCTCGAGGAAGGCGATCTGGTGTTATGGAGAATACAATCTATAGAAGGGTTAAACAAACTCTCCCCCAGCTAGAAGGGACCCTTTCGAGTGATTAAAGTATCCTGTCCCAGAAGCGTTCGCTTGGCTACTGAGGATGGGACACCTCTCCCAAATCCTTGGAACATTGAGCACCTCCGTAAGTTCTACACTTAATATCACGGAGGTGAGTTTGTAGTAACTTGAGGTGTATGTTATAGAGTCATTGTACAGAGTCGGGTAGTTCCTCCGGGAGAACAGCCAGACCTTTCCCGGAAGTCCCGCAAAGTTCATGCAACACTTGTCACATTCCCAGGACTAAAAGTGTAGCTAGCTACCCTGGGTCAAACAAGAAATGAAAAACGCTTAGCCTGGTTCCGTACCCTAAGAGTGTACTTGTTTCCCCTATACCCCGGACCTATAATGAAAGACATCTTCATGTGAAACAGACTCCACGTGCATTTATTTTGTACAGGCTCAACATTTTTTATTTTTCTCTTTCTTGTTTATAACAAAGTTGTGCAATTCTTAAGAAATTTTAATTCAACCAGTTCGTGTACAATTCGAGTTGTATTGTCAATTCTTTTGGATTTAAATATTGTTCATGGCCCACTCGCCTGAATGCTGCCAAGCCAATCTAGGGCCGGAGTGTGCTATTGGCTTAGCCTGGTCAAACACCCTAAGTACGCCACTCTACCTACACCCTGGCAGGCCGAAGTAAGGCGGGTCCAAGTGCAATTGGATCTAGAAGAAAAGACAACGCATTCGGTTGTATTTAGAATCGCATTTGACCTAAAACTTTCTTGAGAATCGTAAGCCGCGACGAAGTTATAGGCAAGGAATGAATTTTACTATTTTTCTTCGCTTCAGTGTGTAGGAAAAATAAAAAATCCACGTTGATGGAGAAAAGCCGGAGCTAACAAAGCTCCGACTCCCCTAGGTGGCTTGTAATCGATGTTAAGCATTGAAAATGAGCATCACCAGAGCAACCAAGCTCCGGTAAAATTAGGGGGCCAACCGTCGATGCAAAATAAAAGATGGTGAGAAGACCCCACAAGTGGAGTCTGCTACCGACAAACTACACGTTGGTAAAGGTCACTGCCGGAGCTACTAAGCTTCGACACCCTGGAGGGCTAACTATCGATGCTCTACGCGTTGATAGGGACTATTGCCAGAGCTTCTAAGCTCCGATGATAGTCAATGCCGAAGCTTCTAAGCTCCGACAACCCCAGGGGGCCTTCACTATCGAAGACTTCGGACCTACACTCTACAAGTTCGAAGCAAATGAGTCTTCAACAAAACACAATATCCTCTTGGTACATGTTCACAATCAAATTGTGTACATCTACCAGGGGGCCAAGTGAAGACAAAAGTGTTGAAGACAAAAAACGAAATTCACAAAAATTTGGGGATTTCATTCATCTGGAGACAAGGGATTACAAAATTGAGGAAGAAAAAGAGAGAATACAAGGCTCGGGCGGCTTCACCTTCTCCTTCAACGGGACCTTCAAGCACCGGGTCCAGAGGGAATTGGGGATTCCAGCTGGTGTAGCACGTCAGCACATACTCTGTGACGTTCTTCGCCAGGGATTGCCCCTCAACCTCCAACTGGTCCGCGATGACGTCTCCCACCTTGGAGAGTTTGCTACCCGCCGAGCTCAACGCTTGCAACGCCAGGTCCGGCTCCGGCTCTGGATCATCCAGACGCACGGGACTGAAGCCCATCGGTGTCAGCGCATCGTTGGCCATGCCCAGGAACTCCCAAACCTGTAGGGATTCCGCAACCCTCAAGCCCTTCAGTTCTTCCAAGGATCTTTTGGCCGCTGCAAGTTCAGAATTCTCGCGAGCGAGGCGCTCAACTTCTTTGGCATTTTGCTGAATCTTTTCAGCAACCCGCTTCTCGAGTTTTCCGAGCTCCTCCTCCCGGAGGTAGATCTTGTTCCGGTGGTCAACCAGGTCCTTCTCCCTGCCCCTTACTTTCTTCTCCCTAGCAGCGATGGCACACTCTTGCTCGTAGAGTTCCTGCCCTCGCACCCAGGCCTTCTCCTCCTCCTCAAGGCAACTCTCCTCCAACTTCTTGGTGCGTTCCTCGAGACCCTTGTAAACTAGAGCCACCTTTTTGGCGAGCTCCTCCTCCCTCCTCAAGACGTCATCCTGCAGCTCTAGGAGTTTCTGCTCTTCATCTTCGAGCCTTTTCTCCCTCTCCTCAAGTGCCTCCCGGCACTTGATGAGAGTAGTGTTAATGGCCTCAAGCCTTTCTTGGCGTTCATCAGCCGCACTATTGGCTACTTTGGTCTGCTCATAAATGGCCCGAGATTGAGCGTCGAGGGCACGAGTCAAGCTCTCCCTGTCATCCAATAATTTGCCCCAATACTCCAGGCGGACCTTCTCCTCCTTGATCCATTCCTTGTCGTCTGCCAGCCTCGACTGCGCCAGCTTGGTCTCGAAGTAGAGCCGGTTACGCTACCGCCTAAGGGTTTGGCGCTCCTCTTCAAGAGCCTTGCTATCGTGGAAGAAAGCCAGCTACACTTGAAGCAGGCTGGAGCAAGCGTTGTCAATTGACAACGACAGGGGAATAGGTTCCGGACCCGCTGGGGTCTCCTCTGCTGGTTCCAGCGGGTTCTCGCTTACAAAAATTTTGTCCCACTCTACAAGAGTGGTCCCCTGAGCATCCACGGCACTAGGGACATCCTCCGGGATAGCCTCAGTCGCCACTGAGGAGGGTCCCGCGGAAGAAGTTCTGACCTCCAGAAGTGGTTTCGAAGGCCCTGCCGCCAGGTCTTCATTTGCCCCCTCAGGCAGGGGGCCAGCGACTTCACCTGGGCATCCCCGCCCAGCAGCAGGCACCTTCGCCATCATCCCTTCCAGAGCAGGGACCACTTTAGGCTCCGGCCTGGACTCCTCCGCTGGTGGCTCGGGTGTTGGCGCCTCGACCATCATTGGTTCGAGTGCTGATGCCTCCGCAATAACTGACCCCGCGGCCGGAGCTTCAACCTCAACCGGCTCGGGCACCGGAAGGTCTTCAACTGCCACCGGCTTTAAGGCTCGAGCTTCGGAGGTAGCCGGCTCAACCGCCGGAGCTTACTCCACATCCGTCTCACTTGCCAGGACTTCAATAACCTCCGGCTCAACCGCTGGGGCATCGAAAATTTCCGGCTCTGGGGCCGGAATTATTGCTTCCTCCGGCTCAATGGCCGAAGCTTCCATCATCTCAGCACCCAAACCCGGAGCTTCAACTCTGGGGCAGGTGCCGCTGGCACATCTTCTCTCCCGTGGTCCGGCGCTACCACGGGAGTCTCGGGGGATGAGTCAAGGTCCATGACCATGACAGCTGGCGCCGGAGCTGCCGCAGCTTCAACCACCACTTGGGGCGGCACCGGGACAGGAGCAGAGGCTTCCGCCCTCACAGCTTCAGCTGCTGTGGCTAAGGGTGGAGCCTCACTCCTCTTCTTGGGAACGCTGCAGATGATGGATGAAGAAACTTAAAAAACAGTTACTACAATAAAACAACTATCTGAGGTAAAGATTAAAAATTATCTCTGGAGGCTTCCGCACTAGCTTGCGCGGAACCTTTTTCCCAGGCGTTCTGGGCTAACCATAGCCGCCGTCGGCGTGGACGCTCCGGAAGGCCCCCCACAACTCGTTGCAGCCATGGGGCAGGGTCAGAGCCAAGGATTGAAGTCGTCGACAAGGGCAAGGAGCCGACGGATGAACCCTTGAGCAAGAAGAGGAAACTGCAGCATGCCGACGGAAGGTCCGTTAGGCCTGCAACCTCTGCATCAGCTCCTTCTCCCCGGAGGGGGAGGTCTTCTACAACTGCGGCGACTGTACCCGCAGCGGCGTCTTCCCGGGGTGCTAGCTCCGGGCATGCGACTCCATCACCAGGGCCAGTTGAGGCCTCTAGGTCCGGAGGTCCTTCCCGGTCGAGAAGGACCTCGACTAAGGAAATGCCCGTGGCTGCAACGAGTTCCGGGGGGCCTTCCGGAGCATCCACGCCGACGGCGGCTATGGTTATCCCAGAACGCCCAGGAAAGAGGTTCCGCGCAAGCTGGTGCGGAAGCCTCCCGAGGTAATTTTTAATCTTTACCTCACACAGTTGTTTTATTGTAGTAACTGTTTTTTAAGTTTCTTCATCCATTCATCTGCAGTGTTCCCAAGAAGAGGAGTGAGGCTCCACCCTCAGCCACAGCAGCTGAAGCTGTGAGGGCGGAAGCCTCTGCTCCTGTCCCGGTGCCGCCCCAAGTGGTGGCTGAAGCTGCGGCAGCTCCGGCGCCAGCTATCGTGGTCATGGACCTCGACTCAACTGTCGGTACCCTGGGAACCGTATACCCCTTGAGATTGCAAAGATCTCAAGGGAATGTCATCTACTTGATTTGAAGACCATCGGAGGCCCACATGTCAGACATAACTAGACCCGCTTCTCCAACATGGTTAGTCCCAGGGTCGCCACGTGTACTATCAAACCGGAGCTACTGCCCACAAGGGGGAAGCTCCGAGCTATGTACCGAAATGTCACCCCCGGACCTAACCCCAGACCGAGGGAAGCTCCAGAACTGACACGTGTCAGGTGGCACCGGACTTATCTGTTCCCCACCGTGTGCTTCGGCGCTGCCATGTGTCCAACCGTCGGATCTTCAGCCTCTAACCTCCGGAAGACTCCACAATAGCTCCGGATCTTCAAAGGGGAATCAAGGACTTCAAGACCCGATTAAGTGTCATTAATCATATATTAATGACACACGATCGGACGACCTTAATTACTAGTAACGGTGCTGTCAAACCCCATAACTCGGTCATTAAGGGCAATTAAACGTGTTGAATGTGTATCAATATCAGTAACCGCCAGGGCCACATGTCGGGCCAGGCTAACTTGTAACGGTCTGCCCTTGTACTATAAAAGGACAGGCCGACGATACATAGGGGACTCTCTGGGGACACACTTACTCGACATTCTCAACTGACGTTGAGCTCATACATCCAATACAACACCAACACACCCCGTGGAGTAGGGTATTACGCTCAGGCGGCCTGAACCATTTAAATCTTCGTGTCTCTTGTGTCACTTAACACTTCACCTTCTTCAATCTCTGCGCGCCCACACTGAACCTCAAACTCCATTAACACTTTAGTAGTATTGGGAGATCTGCCGGATCAAAACCACCGACAGTTGGCGCGCCAGGAAGGGGCGCCTAAGATTTCAAGAATGGTGAACTCAGCCGCTGGATCATCCAATGGTCATCCCGCTGTTCAAGCTGCTGGGGGCAATCCCTCCAATATGCAGCCACCAGCAGGAACCACAGTTCCAGCAGGAGTCATGCTTCCACCACCGCCGCCTCCACCAGCAAATCAAGTTGGACAGCGTGATGGTGCACCGGCGTCAATCACTGCATCGGCGATACCAAGGATCACCACCCTGGAGGTCGATCTTCTCTCGACGAAACCAAGGTCGTCAAGCACCGGCATCGTTCGCCGGAGCTCCGTACTGAACTCTACTTCTACGTTCAGAGGGAGAAAAGCTGATGGCAGGGTCAAGTCATCACCCGCGACGTCAATGCCGTGCTGGAATTTCTTGAGATGAAACTCCAAGGTTGCTCCCGCCATGTTGGACTTCAGCCTGGTCTCGACCCGGTCGTCGTCCATCACGCTGTTGAGGGCCCAAGCGAGTTTTTCTCTCCTCTTCAGCGGTGCCCACCTGTTGACCAGGAAATTGCAAAATACCGCCTGAGGAGTTAATCCTCCCTCCACGCACTGGCGGATCCTGGTCAGAGAAGGGTTAAAAGCCTCCGACAGCACTGGAGCTTCACTCCAGACTGCAGTGTCGATGTTGGGGAGGCCTTCAGGCAGCTCCAGCTTCTCGTGCTCGTCCACCCGGATGACTATCCAGTCCTTCTTCCAGTCATCCCACTTTCCAGAGGGAAACGACCAGAGGTACTTGAATGGGCACTTCTTGTGCTTCACGAAGTAGTAGAAGCCAAGGTACTCATTACTCCTGCCGGTAGTATGGACGGTGAAGAAGGTCCGGAAAAGTTCAATGCAGGGGGGATGCCCACCCATATCTCACAGAAGTGGACGAAGATAGACACAAGAAGAATGGAGTGGGGGCCAAGGTGGTACAGCTGCAGACCATAAAAGTCTAGCAGCATCAAGAAAAAGGAGGAAAAAGGTGGGATCGACCCCACCATGGCGTACGAAGAGAAGTGTACCATCTCGCCGGCGTGCTCCTTCTCGAACGGGAGCTCTCCTCCGGCGCGGACCAGGCAGTTGAAGAAGTCCGGGGACCATCCCATGAGGGCCCGGACCTTCTTCAGGTCACCTTCGGTCTTCAAACGGCTCTCGTGGAGACCCAACTCCATCGCGGCACAGCAAGGCAAGAGAGGAAAAGCAAGCACAAGTTGGGAGTTTGAGCGCAAGATCATATGAGAGGCGTAAAGAACCCCATATGGTGCACACTTTCCTTCTTAAGTAAGCCCTCGCAACGCTTGGATGGAAACTACAAGGAAGCGAAGATACTACTCAAAAATTCCACCCAGCCGATGACAAGAGGGCCCGGGACCACCCTGACAATCAAGTCGAGGTTCTTACCCAGGCGAACGGTTGTCATCATGAGGCGGGAAGCCCGAAGGTGGCGGCCTGACAAGGCGCGTGGAATTGATACGATTTTCGTATCAGGAACCGGCGACCTTCAATTGCGTGAGATCCGCATGCCAAAGATCTCATTTGCCGCATATGGGATATGCCACGCGGCGAGGATTTAACTCCAAACTATCGCCAACGGCACATCCAAAGACCTTTGAAGACTCAGTTCAAAAGTCGAAGGATGGACCAACCTCCGGCGGAATGACCTCACCCAAGGGGTCTCCCCCAGAGGTGGGCCCAGGGGGCCACTGTCGGTACCCTGGGAACCGTATACCCCTTGAGATTGCAAAGATCTCAAGGGAATGTCATCTACTTGATTTGAAGACCTTCGGAGGCCCACATGTCAGACATAATCGGACCCGCTTCTCCAACATGGTTAGTCCCAGGGTCGCCACGTGTACTATCAAACCGGAGCTACTGCCCACAAGGGGGAAGCTCCAGGCTATGTACCGAAATGGCACCCCCGGACCTAACCCCAGACCGAGGGAAGCTCCAGAACTAACATGTGTCAGGTGGCACCGGACCTATCTGTTCCCCACAATGTGCTCCTGTGCTGCCACGTGTCCAACCGTCGGATCTTCAGCCTCTAACCTCCGGAAGACTCCACAATGACTCCGAATCTTCAAAGGGGAATCAAGGACTTCAAGAACCGATTAAGTGTCATTAATACTATATTGATGCCACACGATCGGACGACCTTAATTACCAGTAACGGTGCTTTCAAAGCCCATAACTCAGTCATTAAGGGCAATTAAACGTGTTGAATGTGTATCAATATCAGTAACCGCCAGGGCCACATGTCGGGCCAGGCTAACTTGTAACGGTCTGCCCTTGTACTATAAAAGGACAGGCCGACGATACATAGGGGACTCTCTGGGGACACGCTCACTCGACATTCTGAACTGACGTTGAGCTCATACATCCAATACAACACCAACACACCCTGTGGAGTAGGGTATTACGCTCAGGCGGCCCGAACCACGTAAATCTTCGTGTCTCTTGTGTCACTTAACAATTCACCTTCTTGAATCTCCGCGCGCCCACACCGAACCACAAACTCCACTAACACTTTAGTAGTGTCGGGAGATCTGCCGGATCAAAACCACCGACAATACCATTCTTTGTTCCATCCGCGCATGTCCATACGGCCCATAGTAATGCTTTCTAGGCTTGCTCTTTTGGTTTTTTCGGTTTCTATCCGAAACTAACTTGAACTCATCCGATGCCCTGTACTCACATAACCATTCCCAACCTTCCGGATTCACACATATCCAATCCACGTTGCTATTCAAGTACTCCTTCTTAGTTAGATGTATCTTGGTTTCTTCATTTTTTGATATGCGTGTCAACAACTTAGTCTTGTAGTACACAATTACAGCTTTGATCCGGGCATGAGAGAAGGAGTCCTTTGTGCGCCTTTTTGCTGACTCATGGAAAACCGCTCTTGCATATCCTTCACTCTCGCCTTCCTGCAAACGAAACACACCCTGCAATACAAACAACAATTAATGTCAATCAGAATAAGATGTAAAATTGAAGGACTATGAATACACTTACCCAAAACATATCCCAAACTCTGTTCTGACAAGTACCCGCAGGGGCATACTCTTTCAGTGCATAGTGATCCCAACTATGCGCGGCAATTCTTTGACCGTTCAACACAACCATCACGAGGAAGCAAAACCGGATGGTTTTCCCCAAGTCCGTGTTAATTACTCGTCGATGCCCCTTGCCACTCCAATTAACCTCGACCCAGCACCTAGTACCCTTCGGCTTTATATCTATCCGCTCATCCAAACTTTTGCTTGGAGTACATAAAAGGTGCCTCCGTAGCCTGTTTAAACAATATTAGTTAATTAGTTAATAATAAATAAAGATAAAAGATAGCTTATCAATTAATCTGAAATAGTACCTGAAAGGGCATCGAGCGGGCAGCTGACCTACCTTAGCTAGCTCCGCAAGTCTTACCAACCTCCTATCTCGCTCGGGATCATCCCCTCTTCGTCATCGCCGCTCTCGTCGTCCCCCTCAGCACCACCCTCAGAGGTGGACCGCCCAAAGACCGCCACAATCGTCCGGTCTCTCGTGTCCGAACTTGAGTCTCCTCCCTGCTCTGACTACTGTCTCACAGTATCTATCTCCTCCTCATGCAAGTCCTGAGCCAAACTCGGATCTGGCTCTCATGAGGGCTCTGGCTGTCGTGAGCGCTCAAACTCTGCAACACACTGCATGAGCTGCCTCTATCTATCCACACTTGCGTTTGTACCCTGGAAATGAAAATAAACATGTAACAAATATTAGATAGTTAATTATAATACTAATATATATTTAAAAATAAACAAGTACCTGAAACAAGCCTGTGTGCTCCGAACTACTAGTGTGGTCCGAACTACCACTGTGCTTTTTCCTACCAAGTTTGATATGCTTGAACATCTGCATAAATTTCAAATAATGATTTGTTATACAAAACAAATGATAAATAATAAAAGATACTCAAAATGTGTATAATAAGAATCAAAATCTAACATAATGTGTACAATAAGAATCAAAATCTAACAGAATGCGTACAATAAGAATAAAAAATCATCAACATCAGAATCTGCTTCTGCCACATGTGCTTGAAGATGTTCACGTGTCTCTTGTTCTTCTATCTCTTCTTCAAACTCTTCTCCTTCACTATCTTGATCAAATTCTTCCTGATCTTCAATATCCTTTTTTGCTTTTCAATAATCCTTTGTGACTGTCGAATATGTTTCCTCGAAATGCCAGTATGTTCTTCAGACATTAACTCAAAAGTATTACTAGCTATCTCTGCTAGTCCCGTCCCGCTAGATATCCTAAAATCTTCTACTTCCTCGACTTCATCTTGATAGACACCACCATAATCATCTTCCTGATTCTCTATGTATCCATCATAACGACGATGGTCCACTTCAGGATTAACTTTGTATACAACCCACCGATTTTTGAAACATGGATGAGGATAACTTAAATAGTACACTTGTTCCACTTGATGGGCAAGTACAACATTGTTGTTTTGAGTTGTGTACCGCGAGTTGTGGTTAACCTCCACCATTCCAAAATCATCGACTCGTGTGCCTGATGTTGGATCAAACCATTGACAGTCGAAAATCACAAGCTTCAGTTCTTTCAGACCGCCAAATGTGTACTCGATTATTTTTTGAAGAACACCATAGTAAGCATTGACTTCTCCACTACCCTCCACTGCCGTTATCATTACTCCACTGTTTGATGTGGCTGCAAGTTGGCGGCTTGCTTCTAAACTTTCCGTAGGATAACGGTATCCATTGATATCGTATTGGCTAAATTCTCTTGCTTTCAGGTGACCATGCGAAATCTGTCGCAAGTCATCTAGGATATTGCGATCTTGCATACACTACATAAATAGACAAAGTTAGCATTTTTACGACAAGCATGTGAACTATAATTGAAGACAAAAGACAGATAGAAACAATACACGTTCACATAACCATGCCACAAAGCTTAGCCCACTATTTATTCCATACTGTCGCATCTTATCCAGCTGACTTTGTTTAGGTCTTCGAGAAGATGTCCAATACAACTTGTCAAATATTTCAAAATATGGTAACACTTCCTCCATGTTGAAAAACATGTAAAGCATGGTGTAGTTCCTCTCTTGCTCTGAAATATGATGAGAATTGGCAGCTCCAACACCTTTACCCTTGCAATTAAAAATCTTAAGCTCAGTTATATGTTGCTCTTCTACATCATGATATTGTGTCTTAGATGCATTCACATTGTTGGCACGTGAGAAATATTTCATAGAAAAATTTGTAATCTCAAATGCCTCTGCAATACACCCCTCAACTTTTGCCTTGTTGCATAATGTAGCTCTAAGTTTTGTCAATTCCCTTTCTTGACTATACATCCACCTGAACTGTGCAGGACCTACTATCAATGCTTCATAAGGTAAATGCACTAGAGAATGTTGCATAACATTAATAAAACCAGGTGGAAAGACTTTTTCCATCTTACATACAAGCAAAACAATTTATTTCTCCCGCTGTCGCATCATCTTCTTCGACACTTCATTAGCTCATATCTGCCTATAAAAGTAACTCAGTTCAGCAAATATATTCCACAAATCAGGTTTGAAGTAGCCACGGAACATTACAGGCACAAGTCTCTCCATCATAATATGGTAACCATGACTCTTCAACCCATTTAGTTTACTGGTACTAAGGTTAACACATCGTTTTATGTTAGCTGCATAGCGGTCCCTAAACTTCAATGTCTTCAACAAAGTAAGTATTTGCCTCCTTTCTTCTGACTTGACATAGTAAGGAGCTCGTAGCCTACTATCATTTCCACATGCATTAGTTATAATCTCAAGCCCAGGATGATCACAAAGATCAGCTAAGTCTTTCCTCGCATTCATATTATCTTCGGTTTGATTGGTGAAATCAAAACACTTGCTTATGATGCATTCAACCACATTACGCTCCTGGTGCATCAAATCTATGTTGTGTGGTAAAATCAATGCCTTTGCATATGGTAGCTCCCAAAGAAAAGAAATATGAGTCCATTTGTGTTTTGTACCATACCCTTCGAAAGCACCTCCAGCGGACTCTTTTAACTTTGCATGCCATGCCATTTTTTGTTCACTTGTCAATTGACGAGACAAACCTTTTGTAACCATTTTTCCTTTCCGAAATGATTGCGTATCATTCCTTAAAGGATGGTTTGAAGGAAGGAATTGTTGATGACAATCAAAGAAGCTAACTTTTTTCCATACTTTAACCTGATAGCATCGGTGTCAGCCATACATATGGGACAACACAATTGTCCGTGAACACACCAACTAGCCCAAATGCCATATGCCAACAAATCATGGATCGACCATAAATACGCGGCACATAAGGTAAATTCACATTTCAGATGATTGTCATATGCCTTCACACCATGTCATAGCTCTTTCAACTCTTCAATCAATGGCTGCATAAACACATTGATTTTCATCCCAAGATATTTAGGGCCAGGATTGATAGCCATGAGAAATATATATCATTCTTTCATGCACATGTTGGGAGGAATATTGTATGGCATGATAAATACGGGCCAACAACGGTATGGACTGCTACTGGTGCTGAAAGGAGTGAAACCATCTGTTGACAATCCAAGACGAACATTTATGGGATCTCTTGCAAACTCCAGATCAAAACGGTGTAGAGCTTGCCATGTCGCGCCATCAGAAGGATGTGTCATAATATCCTTGTCATCGCTCTCACCTATCCCTTCATAATGCCACCTCATCTGTTTCGCTGTTTCTTGGGACAGGAACAACCGTTTTACCCTTGTTGTGACAGGTATGTACCGAAGTTGTTTAATCGGTACTTCTGTAGTTGTTTCCTCTCCATCATCATTCTGAGCCTTGACATATCTAGATGCATTGCAATGCATACAATGGGTATCGTTCATGTGTTCCTTCCAAAACAACATGCAATTATTATCGCACGCATCAATCTTCTTATAGTTCATGCCCGGATCACTCAAAATCTTCTTAGAGTGGTATATATCTTCCGACATCTTATGCCCAGATGGAGGGAGATGACCAATCAGCTTCAAGATACCATTACAACAATTGTTTGCGAAATTGAACTTAGACTTCAATGCCATAAGTCGTGTCACCGCCTGCAGAATGCTCACATTGGTGCTCTCATCCACTTTTTCACCTCAGGCGGCAAGATGGTCATAAAACTCCTTCACCTCCTTCGACATTGACCCATCTTTGTACTCTCTACCAATGTCTACTAACATCTGATCCATCCTATCATCATCCTCGTTTCTGTCTAACTGATTGTCATGAACCATCTCCCCATACTCGTGCCATACAAGATAGTCAGGCATAAAACCATGCTTGCAAAGATGCAACTCAATTTCATCCTTATATAGATGTCGACGATTCTGACACTTGCTACACGGACACTTCGCAAGATGAGCATCACTAGCAAAGGCTTGTTGATGAAAACATTCGCGATATGAGCCCATTCCATAGTGTGCGCACCACTAGAACTCCAACCATCATACATTGCTTTATGATCGTCACTCATTTTAGCTTATACCTTCAAAGAAAAAAATGTAAAAAAATCTAATAGATAATACAAACAAACTATATAACTATATATAAGATGTATCGTTCTTTTATGGATGACAACCCGGAGACTCACTCTACATAACCTAGTTAACATATCGGCATCATCCAAATCGCTAATTAAATTTATATATGTTACTCTTCAATAAACATACATTAGAAAATCATTTTAACTCAACTTTTCAGTTTGCAACTAATACCTACAAATGTACATTTCAAATATACATTTTAAATCGAGACAAATGCAAATTTTCGGTATGTGAAAATACATTTCGAATATACATTTTAATTAATAGAGACAAATGCAACTAATAGCTAGAAACATTCATACATTAGAAATTCAACTTTAATACCTTGAAATGCAACTAATAGCTAGAAATATACATTAAAAATTAGACTAATAAATTGAAATGTAACAAATTATATCTTAACGGCGGGCGGTGCACCAGGAGAGTTCGACGGAGGGGCTGGAGGCCGGGCGGTGCCAGAGGGGCGGGCGTTGGAGGGCAAAGGCTAAGGCGCATGGCATAGGACGGTGGCGCTCGGCGTTAAGCGGCAGCACGCGGTCGAGGGTCGCGGAGGAAGGGCGGGTGTGCGGTGCCGGAGGGACGCGGCGCGCATTGGAGGGCGGCGGATGGCGGCGGTGCGTGGCGGAGGGCAGCGGCGCATGGCGCGCATGCAGAGAGGCAGCGGAGTGTCGAGCGGGTGCGGGCGTGAGTGACGAGCGTGTTGACGGCGCCTAAGATATACCAACAAATCATCCCCGACAATGGCGCCAGAAATGCTTGTTGGTATTTCTTATGCACCATTAATTAAACATCTCCAACTGATGTGTCAGAAATGCTTGTTAACGGTTCTATTGGATCACAGAGTGAATTCCGCAAGTGCACGGAGGTATCATTGTAGCATTTCCCCTTTAAGAGTATTCCCAAGGGTGTGATTTATTTGATCCAAAAGGAAGGCAGAGAAGAGATATAACAATCATCAAGTGGAAAGGGTAGAAAGGTCTAGGTAACAATCTAGTAAGGATGGATAAAATAATAATGGAGGTAGTGCAACACACACAAAATCTTTAGAGTCTAGGGGAGATAAGAGAATCCTAGAGGTTAGTTAAGGTAGAGAGTTATGGAGGAACTCCTACTATGCTCTATTGTACATATACATAGTCTAAACTAATTATCCATAAGCTAGATCAATAGTGAATACTTATGCTATGTGGTTCAACACATCGGGCACGGGCTTACCCCTGGCAATACTAGGGCGACTCCCGCCAAGAGCCTGTGGCATAGCCGAACGTGGAGGATTACAAAGGACAGATAGGGCTGTCACCACCTACTGCCTACCTCTTCAATCCGTTGGTCTACGAGACATCCAATGCTACTTAGCTATCCTAGCACCATGCTAGCATATTATGTAATTACCTTAAGATCCAAGGTACAATCCATTCTAAGGCAATGAATTGAATCATCAGTGAAGCAATGTTGATACATAACATAATTATCTATACTAACCTAGTTATGTTATAATTAACTAGACTATAGTGGGGGTCTATAGGTTCTATGATAATGAGATATGTTCATGATGAAATATTCATAGAAGCTATACCTTCCACATAGACTCCAAAATCAAAAAATAAACGCTTTGCCCAAGTATATGTATAAGTAGAGACTAAAGATATTATCTTTATTATGCATAAAGTCACAATTACAAGAAAGAATACATGAGCCATACCTTTGCCAATGTAGGATTGGGAAGAGAGAGACTCCTTAATCCTTTCCCAATTTGGACATGGGACTAGAGACTCTCCTCTCTACAACCTAACTCCTCTAAGACTATGGATGATAGTGTATACAATAGAGATGAAGCTCAAGTGGTGTCAGATGAAGTGAGGGGTAGGGGGTCCTATTTCTACTAGTGTTGAGGTCGGTTCTCGCCACCAAAACCGCACGAATCAGTCACCATTGACTCTAGGGAGCCGGGAGGAGCCAACACGTGGAGGCTGACCGAGTTTAGTGCAAAGACCAGGTCGGCCGACCCCCTGGCTCGGCCGACCTGGTCATTGCACCATTTCTCGTGGGCTTTCTCCAGGTGGCTGCCAGGTGGGTCCCATTGATGTATATGGGTGATACAATGTTGGATCTCCTTGGATACTTCTATTTGTGGGCCATTTGATCCATGGGATGCCATGTGTCGTCGCCTGATTTGCTGGGATGATATTTTATAGGATTGGTCCCTCTACATTTCCTCATTTCCTGCATAAAATGCTGGATACACATATTTCACCAAGTCCAAGTGGAATTGGGTTAGATAGAAAGGTGATGTGTGCAAGAAATGATCAATCCTTCACATAATTGAGTTAAATTGACGGATGGAATTGGTATATAACAGTCGTCAACAAACTCCCCCAAGCTTATCCTTTGTTCATCCCGAGCAAAGTCAAGACTTTAGGTTGATGATCAGGAGTTGCTACAATGTCTTATCTTCAAAAGTATCTAATGCACAACAAGATAATCTACCTAGTATTGCAGAAATTGGCTATGATACTCTACCTTTCTCAAGTTATCATGGGGCTTATGCTTTTTCATATTCATGAGTAGTTGAAAGGTAGAATAGCAAATGGAGCAAACATAGCCTAGAAATCAAGTTCCACTTAAATCCGGGAGAATTCAATTTAGATATTAAGTACCTCAATTTGATTCTCTCAGTCACTCCTTTGTGGATAGTGGAAATATTTCCTCACCAAAGCATTGTGCCTCTACTATTCCTACTCATTGAATATAGATTGTATGTGGAGCTTGGTAAGGAATGTAAGTAGGCATATTTGCATCACATATATTGCTAAGTCAAAAGAGTAAGCCTTAGTAGAATTCAAATCAAAACTTTTTGATTCAAGACTAGTGCATGTGTGATGGAGTGGAAGTAGATGTGGATACTTGAGATAACTCCTTTTTGGTATATTCTTTCTTTCTTTTGCAGGGATGACACATGGCTACTTATTTTTCTTTTCACTTTTTTTCTCATGCTTATGCTGTAAGAATGTTTTTTTTTCATTTTGTTTTTGTAGCCATGTCTTCTACTCCCTTTCTTTGCAATGAATTTTGAAGAGAGTGCTAAACATGAATGACATGGAGTTTCTATTTTTGGTGTGGTATGGTGGATATGAAGGATATTTTGCTTACTTCTAGTGTAGAAGTATGGCATGTGCAAGTGAACTATTGAATTCAAAAAGAGTTGAATAATTTCTCACATAGGTCTATACTAGTTTGACTAGGCTCAATGTGAAAGCAAATAGCATATGCATAAGGATTTGTCTATGTATGAACATCATATGGCTTTGGTAGGTATTTCCAATCAATTGAGAGAAACTTAAATCTTTTTAGAATTTCTCCAGAAATCTAAGTTTTACTTTCAAACTAGGACTAGCAGCCCTATTACCAATTCTAGTCTTGCAACAACCTAGAATTAGATTAAGCTTTTGCTACTCACAACTTCCAAATTAAGGTAAAAGTATTTCAAACCAATGAAAGCAATATACGGAAAGTAGCAAGTTGTAAACTAGAGACTTAGGAAAATAAAACAAAGCAACTATTCATCATTTCATCTATGTGAATTCTAAATCACTCTTACTGCACATCTTTATTTGATGAAAGCATATCTAACCTATTTTCTTTTATATTTTTTTTAGATGCAAGGTGGATGATGGATGGATGGAAAATAAATATGCAAGGAATGTGATACATGTTAACTCAAGTGGGGGTCCTCCCCCAAGCTTGTTCTTCAACTACCTCTGTGATAAGGGTTGAACCCTTGATGACGGAAGTACGCTGCAAGAATGGCTTGTTGTTGTTGTAGCGCTGTGTTGAAGTTGGTGAATTGAGCATCCATGTGTTGTTGCCAATCCTGGGTACCTTGAACATGCTCTTGGAGTGTGTTGTAGATGTCACCCGTTCTCACTTCAAGTTCTCCCATACATCTAGTGAGGTCTGTCATTCCTTGGCTATAGTCATGATGACTTCTAGGCGAAAAGGAACGACGTCCTCTCATGGACGTTGGGGGCAAGCTGCTAGAGCTTGAAGTGGATAAGGGTGGATCCCTTTGCTATTCTTGCCAAGATGATCCCCCAGTCTCATACGTTGGAGGTTGAGTCCATCCGGGTGCATAACCCGTTGGTTTCTCTTCCTCTTGGTATTCATGGACCGGAGAGATTATCGGTGGCATGCCTGTGGCTGCAGCCCTTGCATGATTCCTTGTTACCCTGCCAGAGACATTACTTCTTCTTGCTTCCTCAAGGGGAACAAGATTAATGGTTAGCCTCCAGCATTTGTACAAATGGAAATCCGGGTTAGGTAACCGAATTTCATTGACAAAGCCGGGATAGAAAAATATCAAGGACCCATCTTGATCATGCTTAAGGGTATGTCCTTGCACTAAATAGTCTTCATCAATTAATTCTCTTTCAGTTTCAATATATTCAAATGAAGAGTATTTAAGTGCTCCTACCCTATCAGCAATATGAGTAATCAATGAAGTGCATTCAATTGGTCCTGATTTTGAAATGTAATCTAACCATTGTGTCATCATGGCTTTGACTGGAGCAACTTTTATCTTTTTAGTCATGGCAAACAAAATTTTCAATTCATCATCTCGCACAACCCTAACATCTCCCCTAGGGAACATAGTCATAGCCACCCATCTATGCATGAAGCGTAAGGTAGGGTTTTGGATGTGGCTATTCCTAGGAGCCCTACATATGACCTCACTAGTTAGCTCATGCCAAAAACTTTGTTTGTTAAACTTAGGCAAATTGTCTAAATCTATCAAACAACGTTTATGGAAGCCTAGGATGCTACCTAATTCTTTCCATAGGATGTTGTATTCTTTTTGAAATAATCTAAAAGTAATACCATCAAATCCTATTCTTAGCGTGCAAAGGGATTGGATAGTGAGAAGGCGTGAACCTTTCTCCTCTATGTGAGCGAAGTCATCAAATCCAATTGCATGCCAAATGGAAAGAAATTTGGAGTCCATACCTATTTTAGAGATCAAATATGGATCATAAGCCTTGGTGTGGCAGAACTCACGATCTTGGAGAAGCCTTTGTGCTTGATCTTCATCTTCGCTTCATATGTCGAGGTCGTTGTCATGAAGAAGTTGGTGTGGGTTGCTTCTCTCTTCCATGAGAGTGTCCTCAAACACACTTCTCCTCCTTGAGCTTGTACCCATGGAAGAGAGGCGTGCACTAGAACCTTCACCATGGCTTGAGCTTGCAGCCCCCTTCCTCTTTCCGAACAACCTCTTCATGTCTTTTTTTTTGAGTTCAACAAGCAAGAACAAACAAGGCGAGAAAAATCCGAGAAGAAGCGATGTTTGGAAAACAAAACTTTCAGCGAATTTTCTCCTCTCGAAAGCATGAGTGTAAAATGCAAATGCAAACAAAAGAAAATCTCTTTGCATATGGATTTGAGCAAGAGTGTTGCAATGAAGAGCAAGAAAAACAAGGTGAGCTAGAGATCGACTTGGGGAGGTGTAAAATGGTGTGGTGTGTGAAGAGAGGTGCTCCTCACGGCCACAATTTATAGGGTGCACCCTCCAACAGTCACTTGAGGTTCAAAATGTAGCCGTTGGAGGAAGGGGATCTAATTTGACTCCACTCCCTGTTCGGCCGACCAGGGGGTTCGGTCGACTTGACAAGTGGCCCCCCTGGTTCCCCTTTTGGCAAGTGGCTCCCCAACGGGTATAAAGTTAGTACGTTGGTGAAATGCCACATGTGCAACTCAGAAAAAATTGTTTTTCAAATAAAAACCTTTTTTCAAATCCAATAAAAAATTTCTTTTGAAAATAAAGAAAGAAAAATGATAGTTGAGAATATAAGATTTTCAACTGGCTAGGAAAAATTAAATATGCAATGGGAAAAATCCAAATGGGGTGGAAAGAAAAAGAAAAAAAAACCAGTTTAACATATTGGCGTAGGTCTCACCACCGTCCGATGAGATGGACATTCCTCCGTCTTTATTTCACATCCGGGCCCCGAGGGATGGGCTCGAACGGCTTATATTGCTTCTTCCGCCATTCCTTCTTTGGCGGCTTGGTGGACTTGGGCCTTCGGGAAGGTCCGGACGATTCCGCTGCCTTTGGATATCGGCGTGGTCGAAACGACGGATTCTCCTCGTAGATTATTCTTCTCATGAATGCAATGAGTGAGTCCACCTTTGGAGGTGTGACTTCGACCTCTCTGATGTGTTTATCATTCGGCCCATACTTGATTCGAATCAGTGAGGATTGTTCTGATTTTGGCCGAAAGTTAAAACTTTCCTCCTTGCCATTGATATGGAAGTGAATTTCTCCAGCTCCCACATCTATGGGAGCTTTTGCAGTGCTTAGGAATGGACGCCTAAGAATGAGTGGTGTATCTTTCTCAGTATCCATGTCTAGCACCACAAAATCCACGGGTATGAAGCAGTTCTGGATCTTCACCGGGACATCTTTAGCAATACCCGCTGGATAACGGACTGAAGAGTCAGCCAGTTGTAGCTGCATTGGTGTTGGAGTCCGTTCTGTGAAGTTCAGCTGGTCGAACGCAACCTTGGGCATCACACTGACACTTGCTCCCAAATCACAAAGTGCCTAGTCAAAGTGGTGAGCCCCAATTGAGCATGAAATGGTAGGACATCCGGGGTCCTTTTTCTTTTCAGGAAGCCTATTGAGGATGGCTGCACTACAGTCTTTCGATTGACAACCTCAGTGGTGGGCAATGGCCATTTGTTGTTCAATATGTCCTTGAGATAGTGAGCATAAGTGGGTACTTGCATCGCATCAATCAAGGGCACATTGATGTGGACCTTTTGGATGATCTCAACAAAATGGTTGAATTGCTCATCCACTGTTGGCTTCCTTTGTCTGTGAGGGAATGGCAATAAGTTGGTTTCTTCAAAGTGGTTGGCCATTCTCTCACCAAGTAATTCACTTGGGACATCCTCCTTCTCAGGCTCAGTTGTCCTCTTTTCTTGTGTGGGATATGGTGGGTCACGAGTGGTCTTTCCTCCTCTCGTAACCACTGCACTGACGTTCTCTACTGGGGCTTCTGGCTGCCCCGGAATTTTGTTGTTTTCTAATGGAGGGACAACTGCAGCAAGTTATGCCAACTGAGTCTCCAACATCTTGTTGAAGCTTAGTTAATTCTTGAATGATGAGGATAGTCCTTCAATCTTTGCATTGATATTATCTAGGGTCTTGTCATTAGCTGACGGCTTCTTGGATAGGGCATCATTGATCTTCAGCTGGCTAATGGTAAGTTCTCTCAAGTTGAGCTGATTTCCAGGGTTGCCATTGTTGTTGTACCCTCCTTGAAAGAATGGGCGTTGTTGACCCCACCCTTGACCTCCTGGACGATAGCCATTATTGTTGTTGAAAATTCCATTGTTGGCGAGGTATAGAGCATCCTCACGAGTTTCTGGGCAATCATTGCCCATATGACCCGTGTTGCCACAGACTTCACATGTGATGTGAGAGTGTAGGGCATAAGCACTGCCAGACACTTCACCATTGGCTTGTCCACCAATTTTCTTCATTAGCAGGTCCAATTTTGCAGCGATCATGTCCAACTCCTTCAAGGTGTGCATGCCTCGTTGTCGGGTATGGAGACCCTCATCGTTCCATCCCATGTTGGACACCATCTTCTCAATAAGATCTTTAGCTTTTGGCACCGTCAATGAGAAGAAGGCTCCTCCAGCAGCAGCATCCAAATGGTCACGAGCTGATGGGATCAACCCGTTATAGAAATTCTGAATAAGGAGCCAGTCATCCATCCCATGGTGGGGACAGGCTAGGATGTACTCCTGAAGCCTTTCCCATGCCTCGGGAATATATTCCTTGAGCTCTTGCTGAAAGTTAGAAATCCTTCCACGTAGGGCATTGGTTTTACCCAACGGGAAGAATTTGGAAAGGAATGCTATAAAACACTTCTCCCAAGTGTCTACAACACTTCGGTTCTCGTAGAACCACTGTTTCGCTCTCCCAAGGAGAGAGAACAGGAACAGTCTCAGACGGACTGCATCCGGAGACACGTCCTTGATCTTAAAAGTGCTGCAGATCTCAAGGAATTGTTGCAGGAGAGCACTTGCATCCTCGTTAGCCTTCCCACAGAATGGGTTGGTTTGCACCATAGTGACAAGGCCAATTTTGATCTCGAAGTTCACATCTCCCGTGTTAACAGTGGGCCCAATAGGCACATTGTTAGCAGAGGGTGCTGAGAACTCATGAAGGGTCTTCTGGGCCATTGGCATTTGGATTGTTGGTGCAAAAATGATGGCTTGCTTTGCCGCTCAAATCTTCTGAGGAGTAACAACACAGGTTCGGTCTCTCAGAAGAGATTCGGGATCTTCAACAAAGTTTTCCGGCAGGCGGAAACCAGACATACACTACACTATTTTCACATTTAAAATAAATGGGAAAACAAATAATGGTTATCCTACTACAGTCCTACCCAGGGTTCTATCCTATTCACTCAGTCATGTTATATCTATCTGCCTTCCCCGGCAACGGCACCAGAAATGCTTGTTGACGGCTCCTAAGATATACTAACAAATCATCCCCGGCAACGGCGCTAGAAATTCTTGTTGGTATTTCTTATGCACCATTAATTAAACATCTCCAACTGATGTGTCAGAAATGCTTGTTAACGGTTCTATTGGATCACAAAGTGAATTCTGCAAGTGCACGGAGGTATCATTGTAGCATTACCCCTTTAAGAGTATTCCCAAGGGTGTCATTTATTTGATCCCAAACGAAGGCAGGGAAGAGATATAACAATCATCATGTGGAAAGGGTAGAAAGGTCTAGGTAAGAATCTAGTAAGGATGGATAAAATAATAATGGAGGTAGTGCGACACACAAAAAACTTTCAAGTCTAAGGTAATAAGAGGATCCTAGAGGTTAGTTAAGGTTGAGAGTTATGGAGGTACTCCTACTATGCTCTATTGTACATATACATAGTCTAAACTAATTATCCATAAGCTAGATCAATAGTGAATACTTATGCTATGTGGTTCAACACATCGGGCACGGGCTTACCCCTAGCAATACTAGGGCGACTCCCGCCAAGAGCCTGTGGCATAGCCGAACGTGGAGGATTACAAAGGACAGATAGCGCTATCACCACCTACTGCCTACCTCTTCAATCCGTGGGTCTACGAGACATCCAATGATACTTAGATACCCTAGCACCATGCTAGCATATTAAGTAATTACCTTAAGAGCCTAGGCACAATCCATCCTAAGGCAATGAATTGAATCATCATTGAACCAATGTTGATACACAACATAATTATCCATACTAACCTAGTTATGTTATAATTAACTAGACTATAGTGGGGGTCCATAGGTTCTATGATAATGATATATGTTCATGATGAAACAGTCGTAGAAGCTATACCTTCCACATACATGGACTCCACAATCAAACAAGAAATGCTTTGCCCAAGTATATGTATAAGTAGAGACTAAAGAAACTATCTTTATTATGCATAAAGTCACAATTACAAGAATGAATACATGGGCCATACCTTTCTCAATGTAGGATTGGGAAGAGAGAGACTCCATACTCCTTTCCCAATTTGGACTTGGGACTAGAGACTCTCCTCTCTACAACCTAACTCCTCTAAGACTATGGATGATATTGTATACAATAGAGATGAAGCTCAAGTGGTGTGTGTTGAAGTGAGGGGTAGGGGGTCCTATTTATACTAGTGTTGAGGTCAGTTTCTGCCACCAAAACCATGCGAATCAGTCACCATTGACTCCAGGGAGCTGGGAGGAGCCAACACGTGGAGGCTGACCGAGTTTGGTGCAAAGACCAGGTCGGCCGACCCCCTGGTTTGGCCGACCTGGTCATTGCACTGTTTCTCGTGTGCTTTCTCTAGGTGGCTGCCAGGTGGGTCCCATTGATGTATATGGGTGTTACACCGTTGGATCTCCTTGGATACTTCTGTTTGTGGGCCATTTGATCCATGGGATGCCACGTGTCATCGCCTGATTGGCTGGGATGATATTTTATAGGATGGGTCCCTCTACATTTCCTCATTTCGCACATAAAATGTTGCATACACATATTTCTCCAAGTCCAAGTGGAATTGGGTTAGATAGAAAGGTGATGTGTGCAAGAAATGATCAATCCTTCACATAATTGAGTTAAATTGACGGATGGAATTGGTATATAACAGCTGTCAACAAACTCCCCCAAACTTATCCTTTGTTCGTCCCGAGCAATAGTGAAGACTTTAGGTTGATGATCAGGAGTTGCTACAATGTCTTATTTTCAAAAGTATCTAATGCACAACAAGATACTCTACCTAGTATTGCAGAAATTGGCTATGATACTCTACCTTTCTTAAGTTATCATGGGGCTTATGCTTTTTCATATTCATGAGTAGTTGAAAGGTATAATAGCAAATGGAGCAAACATAGCCTAGAAATCAAGTTCCACTTAAATCCCAGAGAATTCAATTTAGATATTAAGTACCTCAATTTGATTCTCTCAGTCACCCCTTTGTGGATAGTGGAAATATTTCCTCACCAAAGCATTGTGCCTCTACTATTCCTACTCATTGAATATGGATTGTATGTGGACCTTGGTAAGGAAAGTAAGTAGGCATATTTGCATCACATATATTGCTAAGTCAAAAGAGTAAGCCTTAGGAGAATTCAAATCAAAACTTTTTGATTCAAGACTAGTGCATGTGTGATGGAGTGGAAGTGGATGTGGATACTTGAGATAACTCCTTTTTGGTATGTTCTCTCTTTCTTTTGCAGGGATGACACATGGCTACTTTTTTTTTTCTTTTTTTTTCTCATGCTTATGCTGTAAGCATTTTTTTTCATTTTGTTTTTGTAGCCATGTCTTCTACTCCCTTTCTTTGTAATGAATTTTGAACAGAGTGCTAAACATGAATAACATGGAGTTTCTCTTTTTGTTGTGGTATGGTGGATATGATGGACATTTTGCTTACTTCTAGTGTAGAAGTATGGCATGTGCAAGTGAAGTCTTGAATTCAAAAAGAGTTGAATGATTTCTCACATAGGTCTATACTAGTTTGACTAGGCTCAATGTGAAAGCAAATAGCATATGCATAAGGTTTTGTCTATGTATGAACATCATATGGCTTTGGTAGGTATTTCCAATCAATTGAGGGAAACTTAAATCTTTTTATAATTTCTCCAGAAATCTAAGTTTTACTTTCAAACTAGGACTAGCAGCCCTATTACCAATTCTAGTCTTGCAACAACCTAGAATTAGATTAAGCTTTTGCTACCCACAACTTCCAAATTAAGGTAAAAGTATTTCAAACCAATGAAAGCAATATACGGAGAGTAGCAAGTTGTAAACTAGAGACCTAGGAAAATAAAACAAAGCAACTATTCATCATTTCATCTATGTGAATTCTAAATCATTCTTACCGCACATCTTTATTTGACGAAAGCAAATCTAACCTATTTTATTCTTAAATTTTTTTTTAGATGCAAGGTGGATGATGGATGGATGGTCACCGGGAGTGTAACTGAGCCGAGAGGACTGATGGCCCTCGGACCTACCCTAGAGAAAGGACGCGAGGGGCGAAGGTCCGAGAGTTTCAGCTGGATCTTGACGAACGCTTCATAGCTGAGGAGGTTGAGTGCTGAATCTCCATCCACTAGGACATGGTAGAGTTGGACGTTGTTAATGGTAGGAGACACCATCAACGGCAGTTGTCCATCTCTGATCATGTTTCTTGGGCAGTTTGAAGCATTGAAAGTTATGGGAGTGTCCATCCACTTCGATGGGGTTTTGCTTTGGCGGTAGGGGTTGTGGCAGCCATCTCCCGACGCATAGTCTTGAGGACGCAGCGGGAGGTGATATCACAGGACCCTCCATAGATGGTATTGAGGGTCTTCCGACGCTCGTTGTCGGAGATGTCAAAATCGTCATTGACGGTGTTGTACGCAACCTTCAGTACATTTTTGGGATCCTGAAAGCCTAGCTCTTGATTAGCCGGAGCTTCGTCGACTTTCTGCTTTCCTTCCCGCTGGCGGAAAGGAGCTTGTTGAAGCGCTCGACAAGGTTTTGGACCTCGCGACAATCTTCAAGATTGTGGGTGTCCATTTTGTGGATCGGACACCACATATTAAGATTGCTGCCATCTTCAGACGATGGTCGAGGACGTTTCTCAGGGCGTGGCCCCTGGCCACCCGGAGCTACAACAACTGCAGTAGCAGGCGTGTCGGCCAACAGCTTCTTCTTGCCATTGGACTTTTTCTTCTTCTTTCCACTACCGGAGGTAGTGGCTTTAGCCTTGGAGGACTTTCTACTAGCCTCCAGATCTGGCTTGGAGTGCATTTCACGGCTCTTCGCAGCCCTAGCACACTTGTCAGCTAGGCTGAAGAGTTCCATGATGCTGGTGACTTCTTTTGTCGCCAGCTTTTCCAACATCTTCTTATCTCTGACGCCCTGTCGAAATGCAATGACGACAGATGTGTTGGAGATAGAAGGAATTGTGTTCCGTACCTAGGAAAACCACTGGATGAATGATCGCAGCGACTCTCCCGACTTCTATTGTACAGCAAACAGATCCAACTCCATACCAGGTCGGGTGTAGGAGCTCTCGAAGTTCGCGGTGAACTGGTGGCATAGATCTGCCCAACTGTTGATGGAGTCAGATGAAAGACTCATGAACTAGGAACTGATTGTCCTAGTCAGAGCCACATGGAAGTAGTTGGCCATCACAGCCTCATTGCCCCCCGCCGCGAGAATGGCGGTGGAGTAGATTTGGAGGAACTCAACGGGATTGATAGTCCCGTCGTACTTCTCTGGCAAATGAGGCCGGAACTTCTGCGGCCATCGGACCATGCGAAGGTGCATGGCTAGGGCTGAACAGCTGCTCCCTACTCTCAAAGGAGAAGGGTTTTCCCGAGCCTCTCGCCTCTAGCGAGCACGCTGGATGTGGATGTGGTCATCTTACTGCCTGTAATGGCAATCAAGCCCCGACCGCAGATCATCGGTCGAGAGCCTCGACGCCTTATGAGTGCGACGTGCCCCAGAGGGCAGCGAAGTCACTTGTTGGGACACAACACACCTCCTGTGCTGTGAAACTTGAGGACCAAGTCTACCAGACAAGGTCCCTCGCTGTGAAGTTGCGTGCCCAGTGGGGGGCGGTCCTTTGTTACTGATGTCATCGGTTGCGGCTGCAACTAGATGTTTGACATCAGTATGCCATTGTTCCATGGCTGCCGAAGGAGCTCCAACCGTTGGAGGATGCTGGAGAAGAGTACGTGTAGCAATTAGCGCATTCTCCGCGTTGTTAGTTGATGCAGTCACCGACACGAGGGCACCATCTTGTTGTGTGGCATTGGCAGCCAGATAAGGTGGTGGTTGTGGTGCAGCAACACCCGCCAAGACTACAGCGCCAGCTGGCTATAGGGAATTGGAGGGATTTTCTCCGTCAGGCTGTCCGACATTACTGTTGGACAACACTGCCGCATAGTTCACTATCTCGGAATCTCAGGCGTCCCTACCTGGCGCGGCAAATGTCGAAGTGTGCGATCGACACTTCTCCGACACTACTAGACCGTAGTTTGCGGAGGTTCATAATTGCATGGGGCCCGAGTGAGATTATGAACAAGACAGTGACACGATGATTTTTACGTGGTTTGGGCCGCCTGAGCGTAGTACCCTACTCCACGAGTGGTTGTTGTATGTATGAGTTGTGTGGTGCTTGATTGGACTTGTCCCTTTGTACCGCGCAGCGCGGCCCTTTTATAGTCCAAGGACTGATCGTTACATTGTCAGCCTGGCCCAACATGTGGCCCCAGCGGTTTTAATTACCTAATACACAATCTGTATGTATTAAGCATGATTAATAGTGTGATAACATGCGTTAATGGCGGCGTTACCGGCACTAAAGATCCTCTGATCGTGTGTCATTAACATGGCATTAATGACATGTAATCAGGTCTTGTAACTGTTGCTTTGACTGCCCCTTGAATGTTTGCACCATTGGAGATCCGTCGATTTTCCCGTTGTAGGCTTAGGTCCGGATGCTCGACACGTGGCATCTCCGGAGCTTCCCACTGCGGGGAGGTAGGTTCGGAGCTGTTGTACACGTGGCAGCATCAGAGCTTCCCTCTACTGGGGGTTAGGTCCGTGGCCACTGGACACGTGGCATGACCAGAGCTTTCCTATACGAGGAGTTAGGTCCGGCCCTGCTTTACACGTGGCAGCGCTGGAGCTACCCTAATGAGGGAGGCGGGTCCAGTGTTGCGGGACACGTGGAGCCTTTGGAGGTCTTCAACTCAGACAGGTGGAACTCTGTGGCTTTTCTTGCGGTATCGTGGGGTACCCGGTATGCAGGGTACCGACAATAACACAAAACTTTACCATTCTTTTGCAAATCCAGTAGGCCTAGTTCGCCTAGCTTCGTAGGCCTACACATTGGTCTCCAGTTCAATAGACATTTGCCTCCTATATCGTCCTTCGCCTCGGCGCCTGCCCAAATGAAGGATCTCCTGATTCGGTATTTTTGATTGCCCATTTATGCAGATTGATCACAATGCATGGTGTATAACAGTTGATGTCAGGACTGATTTGGCTAATGTTGCTCTCCCTGCCTTTGTTAGTAATTTCCCTCTCCAAGCAGTGAGCATGGAGCCCACATTGTCTATCAGCGGCTGAAAGTGGACGCGTCTGACTCTTGTTGTGTGCTAGGGGAGGCCTAAATACTTTCATGGGAATTGTCGCATATTCACCGGGAATGCCTATGATATTTGTCGTGTATCCACCTAATCGCATCTGATAGTATACATGTCCATTTTGTTCAAGTTAATCGTCATTCTTGTGACCTCTCCAAACATGTGTAGAATCTTGTTCAAGGATCTAAGCTCTGCGGGTTGGGGTTCAGAAAGATTACAACATCATCCGCTTATATGGACATTCACACTTTGTTGACTCGACGACACACTGATGTCAGTATTTTATAGTGGTCTCCCTGTCTCAACCCTCTCATATGCTTGATTGGCCTTCTAACGCTTCCATTGAGTAAAACTCTAGAAGAGCTCATAGAAAAATTGGCATGCATTCTCTCCATTTTGGTCCGAATCCAGCCTCTTCAAAAGTTCCGCAAGGTATCCTAACTGTACGGAGTCAAAAGCCTTCTCGATGCCCAGTTTAAGGAACAAGGTTGGTGTCCTTCCTGTGTACTTCTTTTACTAGACCATGTACAAACATAAACTATTATGAATGCACCTTCCTTTGATAAACACGCTCTGGCTGGTAGAGATCAGGTTGTACATCTTGAGTGCTAGTCTGTTGGCAAGAGTTTTGTGAATATTTTTGCTATGATATGGATTAGTCTAATCGACCTTACTCCCTCATCCTAGATGCTCCCTAACTCTTGGGCAATAGGATTATGTTTGCTGAATTTAGGAGGTTAAACATGTTTCCACTCAGCTGTGAAAGATAAAGAAACACTTGCATGAAGTCCCCTTTTATGATTTCCCAGCACTTTGCAAAGAAAAGTCTCGTGAACCCATCTGGCCGTGGGGCCTTGTCTTTTACCATTTGGAGGATGGTATTTTTTGTTTGTTGCTCGGTCATGTCTTGCTCTAGTTTCTGCAGTTCATAGGCTTGTATTTCCAGCTCGTCCCAATTGAAGGTGTACTGTCCTGGTGGCGAGCTCCCAAGGTGGGTGCTAAAATGTTCCTCGATATGTCGCTCCTTATCTGCATGTGAGACCAGGAGACTCCAATCAGTGTGCAACTGTTGGTGATATGCTCAAGAGGCAATCATAATAATCCGGGTTAAGGCCTATTGGATATTTGATCCATAAGCAATTAAGGTACTAATGTGCCTGAGATCTAAAAGTCCATTAGTACGCATATAAATATGAGGGGTAGGTTTAAGGGCTAATCACCCCACCATGTGACAGCCCTAGCTGTTACCCCTTGAAGGCCTCACGCCGAGAACCTTGCCGTGCGCGCGGCGCTAGCACACCGTCGCACATCGTTCCTCTCTGTACGTGTGGACCCTGTGGAGGCGCTGCTGCTACCGATGCGCTGATAGGCTACGACGAACGTGTTCATCTACTGCTGCTGTGAAGAGGGCGAGGAGAAGACGAACGGGATCGTCTACTTCCCCTACACCGACGCGCATCTACGTTCTACTGTGTTGCGCGTCTAGTGGTAATGATCTATGACCTCTGTACTCGCATGTTTCCTGGGTGATGCGGTAGAGTTGCTAGAGTAGCGTACTGCCGATTTCCTATCTGCTATAGCGATTGCATAATATAGTTTCGCGCTAGAAATCGTTCTACTCTTAACTCATTTTTGCAAGGAGTGATGTGAATGGTATGTCCTTAATGTGGTGTTATGATCTGTGTGTAAATTCGTGCACCCTGTGTGTTGTAAATTTAACACAACCGGGTTGAGGTTGTCATATAATTGTATAACAATCTGCGTGTCGACATGTGATGCTTGATCTCTCATGTAATTTGGTAGCTATTAGTTGTATTAGCTTCTTTTATGATCGTGGAGATGTCTTCAAGCATAGTGGAGATGGAGATCACCACAAGAAGGGAGGCATGATAGCTTAGATCATGATGGAACTATGGCGATGGAGACCATTATGATTTTAAGGGCCATACTATTCACAATGTTATATGATCATATACCTGTGATATTTACGTATTACTACTCTTTTCATGCTTTTTATATGGTAGATTTTTTGACATGATAGGATAGCTTCCCTCAGAAAAGTCGAGTATATGATGTCATTTACCAATAGCTGCACCTATGTTGTTTTGATCGATGTGTGGTAGGTTTGCCAAAGCAAAGTACCATCATCTATCATAATGCATAGGGTGAATGTTGTACATTCACATGCATAGTGTTGGTTTACTCAACAAAACTATCAAAACGGTTTTGGGCTTTATAACATAGAGTTGGGAGCTGGGGCATTGGATGTCACTCAACAAACAAGAGTCATATAGGGATATGATTAACAAAGGTTGTTTACCTATGTCATTAATTTCCTAGTAGTGAAGCCAAAGCTCACTAGGAATTAGTGAATATGGATCTTGAACCACTATATGTCGTTAGAGGGAAGACGATAATCATATAGTATTGATATCTTTTATTAAACTATTAATAGAAGATTGATACATAACATAGTGCTAAATATTGCATATTTATTTTCTATTGTAGATAATGTCTGCTAGTAACAATTCTGGTGTTAATTTGCGATTTGTGCTTGAAAAGGAAAAGCTCAATGAAGCTAACTTTATCGATTGGTACTGCAACATGAGAATTGTTCTTAGGCAAGAGAAAACTGAGTACGTTCTTCTGCAGCCTTACCCTCATGACCTCCCAGTTGATGCAACTAATGCATCACATAGAGCTTATACGAAGGAGTGCGATGAGGCGCTTAATGTAAGTTGCCTCGTGCTTGCCACTATGTCCCCTGATCTGCAAAAATAGTATGAGCATACAAATGCTTATTCTATGATTGAGGGACTACATGGAATGTTTGAGAATCAAGCAACGACTGAGAGATACAACATCTCAAAGTCCTTGTTCTCATGCAAGCTGGCGGAGGGTAGCCCGGTCAGCCTTCATGTAATCAAGATGATAGGTTACATTGAAACTTTGGGCAAACTTGGTTCTGAACTCAAGGATGATCTGGCTATTGACGTTGTTCTCCAGTCGCTCCCACCGATCTACGAGCCTTTCATATTGAATTTTCAAATGAATGGCATGGAGAAAATTTTGCCTGAATTGCATGGGATGCTTAAAACAGCCGAAGAAAGCATTAAGAAAAACGCCACTCATGTGATGATGGTTGAATGTAGGCCTAGAGGGGGGGGGTGAATAGGCCTTCTTGAATTTTCTCGGTTCCTGTAGCACTTCAACAACAAGGTCAAAACCAGATATATCGGACTAGTCCGGTAAAGTGCGGACTAGTCCGGATTTCACGGACTAGGTTGATCAAGTTAGGTCAATTTGATTGTTTCGTTGACGTTTGCAGCGGAAATATAAACTTCAATAACAGTTCAATGATTGTATGTCAAGTTCTATTGCAAGTATGATTCTTGTTCAACTATTTAACTTAAATTCAACAAGATGAATCAAACCCTAGATAATGTTGATCAACTAGAATGATGAACACAAACGAACAAGACACAAGATTTATCCCGTGGTTCAGTTACCACGAAGGCAACCTACGTCCACGTTGAGGAGCCCACAAAAGGACCGGGTCTTCACCAACCCTTCCCTCGTCGGATCGCCACGAAGGCCAATCCTATTCCACTAAACACACAGGGGTAAATCACCAAGTTGAAGGGGCGATCTCACAAGTTGAGAGCTCCCTTGATTACAAGTTTCAAGACCACCAATAACACACTTCGAAATATACAAATTGAGATGCAAGAGTGTGTTAGAGATTCAAACCAAGAGCTCAATCGTGTGCCAAGTGCCTCTCCAATGATCTACAAGTGATCTTCAATGGATTGATTGATTTTGCACTTAATTTCGTGGAGAGAGATGGTTTTTGAGTCTCTTGGGAGGTGTGACGGCGCTAGGGTTCGAGAGAGGGTGAAAGTGGGCCGTGCACCTCTATTTATATGGGATTTCTAGAAGTTACCGTTAGGGTTCAGAAAGATCGGACTAGTCCGTGGTGGTGACCGGACTAGTCCGGTGTGCTGTGTGAAGCAAACCCTAAGTGTCCAGGAATCTCGGACTAGTCCAGTTCAAAACGAACTTGTCCGATTTCACTACTGGAAAGCTTCGGACTAGTCCGATTGTCATCGGACTTGTCCGGACACATGAAACCCTAAGTGTTTAGGATGACAAGTCCGCACTTGGAGGACTTGTCCGATTTAGATCAGGGTGTATATCGGACTAGTCCGTGTAAACACCGGACTTGTCCGAAGTGGATCAGAAAGTATATCGGACTAGTCCGGGTCACAACGGACTTGTCCGATTTTGTGAGACTTGTGCATTGTTTTGAGGACTAGTCCACACTGGGGAGGACTAGTCCGAAGTGGAACAGAAAGAATATCGGACTAGTCCGGTGGTGACCGGACTTGTCCGATCTGGTGCAGAATGGGATATCGGACTAGTCCGGCTGATATCGGACTAGTCCGGTCCTGTATAGCTTTGTGCATTGTGTGTGTGTGATTAAATGAGATTGAGCTCTTGGGTGTGTTTCCTTAACACACTCCATGCATACTAAACTACTAATTTCTTCTCCTTGAGCTCAAATTCATTTTCCTTCCCAATTTCCCTCTTTTTGGTACTTTGCTCATTTTTCATCATTTTCCTGCATTCATCTCAACAAAAGGATTAGGATCCCAATTGCTTGTCATAAATCATCCAAAACCCACAAGGGAGTCCTAGATGCACTTTCAATCTCCCCCTTTTTGGTGATTGATGACAACCAATTGAGATTTCACAAAATGAGGTATAAAATGAGATTCTCATAAAGTATGCACATATAACTCAAAAATGCATCAAGCAACAAGATAATTATTCATATGTGCATTCTTTATGGTGGGATGCATACTAACAGCATGAATGCATTAAGAATGACAGAATTTGCATTGATCAACTAATATCAAGTGAATATGGCATTTCAGGGACAAAAATTCAGATTCCATCACACACTTGCAAATTAATTGAGCAATTCATAACAGGACCAAACATGATATGAAAATAGAGTTAAGCAAATGCAATCACAATTAAAAAAAATAGAGAGCTCTCTCCTCGCATCCTATGCAGCTAAAGCTAAGACTAGAGACTCCCCCTCAATCTCTCCCCCTTTGGCATCAAGACACCAAAAAGAGAGAGAGGAAGGTCCTAGGGCTTCACTCTTCGCTGTTAGTCCTCTCGTCATCTTCATCGTCTTCCTCGCTTTCCGCTTGATGAGGTTGAGAGGTAGGAGGAGGAGCGGAGCTGCTCGAGCCCCCAATGCCAAAATAGGCAAGCTCGGAGGGAGTCAAGGGGCTGAGCTCAGTGATGTCCGGATCAGAATCTTCAGAAAGTACTGGAGATCCAATTGGGTTGATCTCCAGCTTCTCACTCAGCTGCTTCACATTGGCTTTTATGTATCTCATGTTCTCCTTCCTCTTCTGATTTAGCTTGTGAAGCTTCACTTCAGTTTTCTTGCATGAGGAGAAAATTGCAGCCAAGTACTTGAGGATCCCACTGGCGGATCCTTTCTGAGGGGCTTCCCTGGAGGGGGGAGTAGCCCTAGCAGCTTCTTCTTGTCTTGCCGGTGCCTCGGGGCTTGAGGCCGGCAATGGAGCAGCCTGGACACTCACTGACTGAGGCTTCTGAGGCCTCAGTGGAGTGTGCTCCACATCCTTCACAAACTCGATTCCTGTGACTTTCTCAATCATGAACATCAAGTAAGGGGCATAGCCACAGGATCGGTTGGGGGTACTTGAGATATTGACCATATCATTCCGAATATAGTCTGCAACATCGAATTGCCTTTTCTTGCTAATGACCCTCATCAGGGTCCGGAGGTAGCCTTGCACACTCCCTGCATCCCCATCCTTGGGGGCAATCGTCTTCCTGAGGACTCTGTTGAGGACCACAAAGAAAGGCTTCATATTCTTTGTGGAGGGAGGGACATACATGGAGGTGGGCTCATACATGAACTTCATTCCATCCCTCTCAATGACCCCAATATTGTGGATAATGAGTTGGTCATGTCCTTCAGAGTGAAGGTGCAGCAGGCGGGCAAACTCTTCCTGAGTAATAGAATACTTGGATCCATGAGTCATCCAAGTCACACTTTCTTCGTCTTCGCTTGAGAAGTGGCACGTTGCATAGAATTGTGCAATCACTTCATCAAAAGCTGCACATTTCCTCTTCTCAAGGTGGGCCCAGTCAATCCATTGACTGCGTACCACCGGGGTCTTCATCGGCAAATAGACCAGCTTGTAGAAATCAGCATGGAAATTTGACCAAAACCTGCCATCAGCTGCTTGCTTGGGCCTTGCATAGCAATCAACACTTCTCAACTTCATAGCCACATCGCTGCCCTTGCCATTGAATCTTTCCTCATTGGGGTCCCGGACCCCTTCTCTGGGAGTATGCAACTTTAGGGGCCCAACAGGCCCTGTGGCAACCCCCTTGCCCTTCCCTTTAGCTTGGCGAAGGCCACTTGAAGGAGTAGCAGCCTTCGAGGCGGGCTTCTTGGCACACACCTTCCTCCGAACCTGGGGAGGTGAGGGAGCAGGCTCGGAGGGTCTCTCTTGGCGTTTCTTGCCAAGACCCGCCGAGGACCGAGGTGCCACCTCGTGGTCCAACTCGGCCTCGAAATCGGAGATTTCGTTGTCGGAGCTCGACATGATCTGAGAATGAGTGATCAAGAGAAAGGACAAGTTATACAAGGTATTGGTGAGGTAAGATGGCAATGGAATGCATTAGGGAATTAAAGAATTAGGTTTTGGTTCAGAAACAACGGACTTGTCCGGTGCACAGGCACGAACTAGTCCGGGGGACCGGACTTGTCCGTACCTGGACCGGACTAGTCCGGTGTTCATCCGCAAAAACCTAACAGACTGGACAAAAATTGATCCCTAAGGTAAAACTAGTCTAGCATACACATAGTACATCAACTAGACATGTAACTAGTGATGAATGCTAGGCCAAACGATAAGCAATAGAGAAATTTGTGATTTCTTAGGGTTTTGAAGAGTATTTACCAAGAAATCAAAGGAAGCTTGAGATTTTGGGGGTTGGAGGCCGGACTTGTCCGCTAACTTCAATCCCCGAGTCTTCAAGCTTGATCTCCGCCCAAGATTGAGGCTTTTCGACGGAGGAATCAAGGATTCGCCTTGGGAGCTCGAGCGCAAGAGAGAGAAAGCTTGGGGGCGAGTGTGGGGTGAAGGGATTAGGGTTTAGTGGCGGCTAGGGTTATGGACACGAAAAATCGGACAAGTCCGGACAAGACCGGACTAGTCCGAAGTGGAACAGAAAGAATATCGGACTAGTCCGGTGGTGACCGGACTTGTCCGATCTGGTGCAGAATGGGATATCGGACTAGTCCGGCTGATATCGGACTAGTCCGGTCCTGTATAGCTTTGTGCATTGTGTGTGTGTGATTAAATGAGACTGAGCTCAAGGAGAAGAAATTAGTAGTTTAGTATGCATGGAGTGTGTTAAGGAAACACACCCAAGAGGGGGGGGGTGAATAGGCCTTCTTGAATTTTCTCGGTTCCTGTAGCACTTCAACAACAAGGTCAAAACCAGATATATCGGACTAGTCCGGTAAAGTGCGGACTAGTCCGGATTTCACGGACTAGGTTGATCAAGTTAGGTCAATTTGATTGTTTCGTTGACGTTTGCAGCGGAAATATAAACTTCAATAACAGTTCAATGATTGTATGTCAAGTTCTATTGCAAGTATGATTCTTGTTCAACTATTTAACTTAAATTCAACAAGATGAATCAAACCCTAGATAATGTTGATCAACTAGAATGATGAACACAAACGAACAAGACACAAGATTTATCCCGTGGTTCGGTTACCACGAAGGCAACCTACGTCCACGTTGAGGAGCCCACAAAAGGACCGGGTCTTCACCAACCCTTCCCTCGTCGGATCGCCACGAAGGCCAATCCTCTTCCACTAAACACACAGGGGTAAATCACCAAGTTGAAGGGGCGATCTCACAAGTTGAGAGCTCCCTTGATTACAGGTTTCAAGACCACCAATAACACACATCGAAATATACAAATTGAGATGCAAGAGTGTGTTAGAGATTCAAACCAAGAGCTCAATCGTGTGCCAAGTGCCTCTCCAATGATCTACAAGTGATCTTCAATGGATTGATTGATTTTGCACTTAATTTCGTGGAGAGAGATGGTTTTTGAGTCTCTTGGGAGGTGTGACGGCGCTAGAGTTCGAGAGAGGGTGAAAGTGGGCCGTGCACCTCTATTTACATGGGATTTCTAGAAGTTACCGTTAGGGTTCAGAAAGATCGGACTAGTCCGTGGTGGTGACCGGACTAGTCCGGTGTGCTGTGTGAAGCAAACCCTAAGTGTCCAGGAATCTCGGACTAGTCCGGTTCAAAACGGACTTGTCCGATTTCGCTACTGGAAAGCTTCGGACTAGTCCGATTGTCACCAGACTTGTCCGGACACATGAAACCCTAAGTGTTTAGGATGACAAGTCCGCACTTGGAGGACTTGTCCGATTTAGATCAGGGTGTATATCGGACTAGTCCGTGTAAACACCGGACTTGTCCGAAGTGGATCAGAAAGTATATCGGACTAGTCCGGGTCACAACAGACTTGTCCGATTTTGTGAGACTTGTGCATTGTTTTGAGGACTAGTCCGCACTGGGGAGGACTAGTCCGAAGTGGAACAGAAAGAATATCGGACTAGTCCGGTGGTGACCGGACTTGTCCGATCTGGTGCAGAATGGGATATCGGACTAGTCCGGCTGATATCGGACTAGTCCGGTCTTGTATAGCTTTGTGCATTGTGTGTGTGTTATTAAATGAGATTGAGCTCTTGGGTGTGTTTCCTTAACACACTCCATGCATACTAAACTACTAATTTCTTCTCCTTGAGCTCAAATTAATTTTCCTTCTCAATTTCCTTCTTTTTGGTACTTTGCTCATTTTTCATCATTTTCCTGCATTCATCTCAACAAAAGGATTAGGATCCCAATTGCTTGTCATAAATCATCCAAAACCCACAAGGGAGTCCTAGATGCACTTTCAATGGTGCAAAAGGAGAATAAAAAGAGGAAGCGTGTGATGCATCCTAAAGGCAAAGGCAAGGGAAAGGTTTCTGATAAACCCTGAAGCTCAAAGTCTAATCCAAAGGGCAAATCTGGCACTTATCCTGATGATGAATGCTTTCACTGTCATGGTATGGGGCACTGATCTAGGAACTGCAAGAAGTACTTGGAGGATATGAAGAAGAAGAAGGGAAGTGAGACTTCCGCTTCAGGTATAAATGTTATAGAAATTAACATTGCATTATCTTCTGGTGAATCATGGGTATTTGATACCGGATCGATGATTCACACTTGCAAATCGTTGCAGGGTCTAAATGAGACTAGAAGATTTGCAAAAGGCGAGTTGGATGTTTGTGTCGGCAATGGAGCAAAGGTTGCGATCATAGCTGTCGGAACCTACCACTTGACATTACCCTTAGGACTAGTTTTTAAATTAAATAATTGTTATTGCATTCCTACTTTGAGCAAGAACGTTATTTCTTCTCCTTGTTTATAAGAAGTTGATGGTTATGAGATTGTAATAAAGAACAAATGTTGTTCTATTTATTACAATAATATTTTCTATGCTCAATGTCCATTGGTGAATGGATTATATGTTCTTGATCTTGAGGATAAAACTTTCTGTAACATTGATACCAAAAGGGCTCGACGAAATGATCTAAATCTCACTTTTATTTGGCATTATCGCTTAGGTCGTATAAATCAGAAACACATTGAAAAACTCCATAAAGATGGATTACTAAGCTCATTTGATTTTGAATCACTTGACACATGCGAATCTTGTTTGCTTGGGAAGATGACCAAAGCACCTTTCACTGGTCAAAGTGAGAGGGCGGCTGACTTGTTGGGACTTATACATACAGATGTATGTGGACCAATGAGTTCAATTGCTAGAGGTGGTTTTCAGTACTTCATCACATTTATCGATGACATTAGTAGATATGGTTATGTCTACCTAATGAGGCACATGTCTGAATCCTTTGAAAAGTTCAAAAAATTTCAGAATGAAGTACAGAATCAATTTGGGCAAGACAATTAAACTTCTACGATTTGATCGTGGGGGTGAATATTTGAGCCATGAATTTTATGATCATTTAAAACAATGTGGAATTGTTCCACAATTGACTGCACCTGGAACGCCTCAATGGAATGGGGTGTCCGAGCGGAGGAACCAAACCTGTTGGACATGGTTAGGTCGATGATGAGCCAAGAAGATCTTCCGCTATCCTTTTGAAGTTATGCTCTTGAAACTGCTGCGTTTACACTAAATAGAGTCCCAACTAAGTCTGTTGAGAAGACACCATATGAGATATGGACCAGGAAATGTCTCGGATTGTCTTTTCTCAAAGTTTGGTGGTGTGATGCTTATGTCAAATGTTTGACGTCGGACAAACTCACTCCGAAATCAGACAAATGCTTCTTTGTGGGATATCCTAGGGAAACCAAAGGATATTATTTTTATAATGAAACAGAGGGTAAAGTGTTTACCGCTCGCAATGGTGTCTTCTTGGAGAAAGAGTTTCTCTCAAAAGGAGTTAGTGAGAGCAAGATGCATCTTGAAGAAATTCAAGAAGTACCTGAAAATGTTTCGGCACCCACTAATCCTATACAGTATGTACAAGATGTTGTGCAACCAGTGGATGAAACACCAGCCCCAAGAATGTCTATGAGGGCACGTCGTGCGACTGAAAAGTTTACACTTCTAATCACGGAGCAGCATGACATGGTATCATTGGATAATAATGAGCCTACGACCTACATAGAAGCAATGGAGGGACTCGACTCTAAAAAATGGCTTGGAGCCATGGAATCCAAAATTGAATCCATGCATCCAAATCAAGTTTGGAACTTGGTCGATCCAATCGAAGGTGTGAGACCTATCGATTGTAAATGGATTTTCAAGAAAAAGACTGATATTGATGGAAATGTTCACATCTATAAAGCGCGATTGGTGGAGAAAGATATCAAACAAATTCAAGTTGTTGATTATGATGAAACTTTCTCACCCGTAGCAATGCTAAAGTCTGTTCGGATTCTTCTAGCAATTGCTGCATATTTTGATTATGAAATATGGCAGATGGATGTCAAAACAACCTTTCTTAATGGAAGTCTGACTAAGGATGTGTACATGACACAACCTGAGGGTTTTTTCAATCCAAAAAATGCTAATAAAATACGCGAGCCTCAAAAGTCCATTTATGGACTGAAGCAACCATCTCGGAGTTGGAATCTACGTTTTGATGAAGTTGTCAAAGGGTTTGGTTTCATCAAGAACATAGAAGAACCTTGTATTTACAAGAAGTTTAGTGGGAGCGCACATGTATTTCTGGTCCTATATGTAGATGACATATTATTGATCGGAAATGACATTTCAATGCTTGATGATGTTAAATCCTCATTAAGAAAAAGTTTCTCAATGAAGGATTTAGGAGAGGCAGCGTACATTTTGGGCATAAAGATCTATAGAGATAGATCTAAAAGGCTAATTGGATTAAGTCAAGATACATATATTGACAAGATATTGAATCGGTTCAATATGCAAGATTCCATGAAAGGTTTCTTGCCAATGTCACATGGCATTACCCTAAGCAAGAGTCAGTGTCCTTCGACACCTGATGAGCAAATGAGGACGAGAGCGATTCCTTATGCTTCAACTATTGGATCCATCATGTATGCCATGCTATGTACACGCCCAGATGTATCTTATGCTCTAAGCATCACGAGCAGGTATCAATCAGATTATGGTGAGGCTCATTGGACCATTGTAAAAAAACATCCTTAAGTACTTGAGAAGAACTAAGGATGCATTCTTGGTGTTTGGAGGTGAAGAAGAGCTCGTTGTAAAAGGTTACACCAATGTCACCTTCCAAACTGATAAGGATGATTCTAGATCGCAATCCGGATTTGTATTCTGCCTCAATGGAGGGGCAGTGAGCTGGAAAAGTTCTAAGCAAGATACAGTAGCAGATTCAACCACAGAGGCGGAGTATATTGCAGCTTCTGAAGTTGCAGAGGAAGTTGTTTGGATCAAAAAATTTGTTTCTGAGTTGGGTGTTGTTCCTAGTGCGTCCAGTCCTGTGGATCTCTACTGTGACAATAGTGGAGCCATTGCACAGGCAAAGGAGCCTAGATCACACAAATGATCCAAACACATGCTACGATGCTATCACATCATTCGAGAGATCATCGACCAAGGTGATGTGAAGATATGCAAGGTGCACACGGATTTGAATGTTGCGGATTTGTGGAGCCATTGCACAGGCAAAGGAGCCTAGATCACACAAATGATCCAAACACATACTACGATGCTATCACATCATTCGAGAGATCATCGACCAAGGTGATGTGAAGATATGCAAGGTGCACACGGATTTGAATGTTGCGGATTTGTTGACAAAACCTCTTCCACAATCAAAGCAAGAGGCGCACACGAGATCTATGGGTATTAGATACTTACATCAGTGATCATAGTGTGTAGTGGGAGACTTGTGTCACAGCTATATTAATGTACTATTAAATAAATTGTTATATGAGTAATCATTATTTACATTGATCATCAAGTATGTGACTTGTTCATGGAACTCTTTGTTAATAGTAATGTTACTCTAAATGATCCCTAGCCTATATCGTTATATGAGATAATGATGTCACATAGACTAGCACATGTATTAATTGATGATCACGTTTCACGAATCATAGATATGGAGATATCAAATTAATAATGTGAACACATGTTAGTGAACATGGTGTTGGATTGACCCACTCCCGAGACATTGCTGGTGTTGTTATTTCCATAGTGCCATCAGTTGGTCTTGAGTGATACACCTACTAGATCCTTAGACCTGAGATCGCCATTGTTTCTCACTATGTGTAGTTGTGTACTTTGAGACTACCAAACGCTACTCCGGAATTGGGTAGTCATAAAAGTAGTCTTCGGGTATATAATGAAACATAGAATGGGATGTGTGCGGATCAAGATGGGATTTGCCCCTCCTTAATAACAGGATAGATATCTTTGGGCCCCTCGAGATAGTTGGATTTGAAAGTGCATGACCATGCCAAAGTGATTAAAGGTTAATCACAGTGACTAAAAGTTAGTCATGGAATGAATTCACTATTTGATCGAGTGAATGGTCGAGCTATCACAAGGATGGCACGCATCTCGCCTTGAGCTTGACTGGTATCGTGAGGCGAAGGGATTAACATGTTGAATGTATCTAGGTTCGGCCGATATGATCTTTATGTACATTCGGGAGTCGGTATGTCCTGCTAGGTACCTCTACTGACTTGTGGTTGGAAACAGTTTCCATTCACAACCGACTGTACATGAACCTAATGGGTCACACACTTAAGGAGTTGGAATATAGAAAATCTTGGCTAGATGATTGTCTCTAGTGCAAGTGAGAGATTGATGGTGATATGCCCAAGAGGCAATCATAATAATTCGGGTTAAGACCTATTGGATATTTGATCCATAAGTAATTAGGGTACTAATGAGCCTGAGATCTAAAAGCTCATTAGTACACCTATAAATATGAGGGGTAGGGTTAGGGGCCAATCACCCCACCACGTGACACCCCTAGCCGCCGCCCCTCGAAGGCATCACGCCGAGACGATTGCCGCGCACGCGGTGCTAGCACACTGGAGCACGTCGTTACTCTCCGTACGCGTGGACTCTGTAGAGGCGCTACTGCTACAGCTGCGCTGATCGGCTACGACGAATGTGTTCGTCTACTGCTGCTGTGAAGAGGGCGAGGAGGAGACGAACGTGATCGTCTACTTCCCCTATACCGACGCGCGTCTACGTTCCGCTGCGCTGCGCGTCTAGTGGTAACGATCTATGACCTCTGTATATGCATGTTTCCTGGGTTATATAGTAGAGTTGCTAGAGTAGCGTACCACCGATTTCCTAACAGCAACATCTGTATATGTTTCTTTCTCTTCCTCCCATTTGCTCTAATATAGAAAAGTTTTGTATTAGCTCTGCAATTTTTATATGGGAGAGCTTGGCCCTTTGTTTGGCTCTGATTTTTTCAATGGTCAGAAGTCCCTGGTATTTTATCTGGACACGTTTCTTGAAATCCTGCCCTTCCAGTGAAAGGCCTCTTGTCTCCTGTGCAACGTCCAGCTCCCCAATGATCACTTTGGCAATCTCTTTTGGAGTCTAATGCTACCTATGTTTTCTTTGCTTCATTTTTTTAGTGCTTTGGCTGTTCTGCATAGCTTGATGTAGAGCCTTCGCATTAGGTTCGTAGCATGCAGAGGTTTCTCCCAGGCCTGTCGGACTACCTGCTAAAAATTTGGCATTTGCACCCAGAAATTTTCGAACCTGAACCCCTTGTACTTAATCTGTTGTGTTCTTCCTGCTAAAAGCATTGGGCAATGGTCAGGCACAGTGGAGGGGAGTGCCTGCAAGTGTATGTTGAGAAATTCCTCTTCCCATTGCAGAGAGCAGAAAATTCTGCCAATTTTTGTCATCACCGGATTTTCTTGTTCATTGGTCCATGTGTATTTCCTCCCATGCAGTTTGATTTCTTTCCATATCAGTTGATCTAATGTTTCTCTGAATGCATTCATGAGGCCTCTGTTTATTCTGGTATTGTTTTTATCTTCCTTTGAAATCTCCCGCGACAAGGTTGAGCCCTGTAGGTAAGCAGGTACTTAGGTTTCTTAACTCCTGGAGGAATAGAAGCTTTTGTTGCTCTGTTTGGGGTCCATACACACCGGTTAGCGACTTAGCGTCCATTCATCACCTTCATCTAGATTTTGGATTGTGACTGTTACAGTGTTGGCTGTGAGAACGGTTGATATAAATTTGAAGTGATTCTCTGAAGCAGCCAACAAGATGCCCCCCTTGTTCCATTTGCTGGCTGGTAAGAATAATTGTTTACAAAGTTGGGACCAAGGATTTGTTGAACCATTCTGTCTTCAATAGCTTGCAGTTTCGTTTCCTGCAGGCAGATAAGGGTGGCTTTTGTTGATTGTATGAGGTCTCTAATTGCTAGCTTCTTGATAGGGTTGTTAAGACCCCCTCACATTCCAATTTAACAGCACCACATTGCTCTTATTCATAGGGAAACTGAAACACAAGTTGGGGTACAAAGCGCACTTGTAGCAGGTAAAGGTGCAACTTACGTCTAAAATCATCTAAACACTGACTAGATGCATCACAGAAACCGACATGGTAGATGCTGTAGTCCTCCACACACTTTTGAACATGATAACAAAACACTACAGGTAATACACAACTAAAGCGATTGAGGGGCTCGTCCTCCCTGACTGGAAAATTAGTTGACTGACAATAACACATCACAGGTGCTGTTGCTACTATCTTCTGTGGCTGCCACACTCTTGGATGATTACTTCACCTTGGGGCGCCCTGGTTTGCCTCTGCATGTGCCTGCCTTGCCCAACTCTGAATTCATTGCCTTCAATAAGTCTAATGCCTTCATGACTTCCTTTGTGAGTGGCTCTTGAAAGATGCCTGCCAGTTGGTTGCCCACCTTCTTTCTATCATAACCTTCTGGTTGCTCCCCAAATTTCTTTGCAATCACCTCTCTAGCTTTATCTGCCATGGTGATGGTGCTCACTATCTTCATGTTGCCAGCTATCCTACCGCTCCTCCTTGTCGTCTTGTCGTCATCCCTGGCCACTGCTTGCTTGGACCTCTTCTGTAATTGGGTGTGCTGAGTACTTGCTCAGGGCTCGTTTAGATAGAAGTGGATCCACTCCAATCTAAGTAGATTGGGAAGGATTGAGATGAAAATTAGTTCATTTTCCACTTCAATCCACTCCAAAGCAAGTGGATTCAATTTATTCAAACAAAGCCTCAGGGAGGTGAGAGATGATCTGTGAGGAAGGGGTTGAGCTGCTTGGCATGATCCTGTTCTTTCTGCTGTCTTATCTGTTATACCGGGGCAGTGGCAGTTTCTTTCTCCAACTTCTTTAGCGCCCTGCAGCAAGTTTAGGTCTTCTTGTTTCTCAAACTCATCACTCCCTTGATATTCCTTGTTATGAATAGTGATTGTATTATTATGAGGGCCAGAAGCCATAATATATAGAGGTACATAAGATTACAAATATGCAAAGAACACCTCAGACAATGGAGAAAATACAATATACTTCTATATCTCTAACATCCCTCTCAAATTCATGATGAATTACGAACACTGAGTTTGTGCAACACCCAAGTTTTGGAAAGAAAAAAAATATAAAAAGAATTTTTCAAGAGATAAAATAAATTCTTTTGGAATAAAATCGATATAAGGCAATTGCATCATGTTTAATTGATTGTGTCAAATTTTTCAAATTTAAATTTGTTAGAAATTTGATTTTAAAACTCAAGTCACAAAAGAAAAGAAAACACAAAACAGAAAAGAAAAAGAAAACAAAAAGAAAAGGAAAAGGAAAAACGCACCTGGGCCGCCCAAACCCCCCCCGGCCCAATTCCCCTCTCTCCCAGCCCGCTCCCGCACCCACGCCATCCCCCTCTCCCTCTCTCTGCCCCCGGGCCCCACCTGTCGGCTTCGTTTTCTCCCACTGAACCGCCGCGCGTGGTAACGCTTGCGCCGCATCCGCCGCCCACTCACCCCCTCTTCATTTTCGGTCGTTTAACCTCAATCAAGCGTGGGATAATGCCCTATGATGGCGCCGCACGTTACTCCTCCAAACCCCCTATAAAACCCGACCGATCCCCCTCTAATTTCTTTACCCCGACGCCCAAACCCTAGCACCGACGAGCTCGGTAATGCCGGCCTCGTTCCCGTCGTTTCACCCAATGACTCACCTCGAAACATTGCCTAACGCGTTCGCCGTGTTCCCAGAAACTCGCCGAACGTCGTCGTCGCGAGGAAAAGTTGTTGCATTGCCGACTTCATCGGGCGCCGTCAAGTTCCGCCGCCACCCTATTTCACTTCGGTTCCGACCTTGCGACGACCCTCGGTGAGATCCCCTCGTCCCCCTCTTTCTTTTCTGCCCTAGCATGTGCCCAATAGCTTGTTTAGCGTGTATTGTGGTCACCGCCGGTGAGATCGCCGCCGCACGCTGCTGCTTCCGTCACCCGTGGTGACGTGGCCGCTCGGCTGCCATCCAAATTGAGCGAACGACCGAGATTAGAACAAAGAATACCCCTTCGACCTTTTAAATCCGAGCCATCCATTTAAAATCTGACGGCCCAAATTCAAACAACCCTAACCGTTGGTCTTTTTACACTTAACACCCTAGACATTTCAATCCACTCTCAGATTGGCCCAAATATTTATAAAATCAACCCTAGACTTTCTGGAAATTAGGAATTAACTGTGAAATAAAGTAAAAATTATTTTAAAACCCCTAGAATATTATAAAATAGCAAATAAATACTGGGAAATTATAGAATAACCCCTGGACTTTATAAAAATAGTTTTTAGCCTCTGGAATAATTCTGTTTTTGTAGAAAAGCCCCTAATACCAGAAATTAAATAAAAATCTCAAGTTTATATAAAAATAAAAACATATTTAAAAATATTTTTAAATTATATTCAGTTCTGTGATATTTTTATTAATTAATTTAAATTGCTGATTTATGCATAAAACATTTATAAGTGTATTTAATTCATAAAAATTAATTTGCACATAGAAATAATTATTAAAAATGGTGTAAAAATTGTAAAATGCACTTTTTATGCTATAAATTTATTTTGAGCATATTTTTTAAGAAGAAAACTTTCTGGAAAATAATAATAGGTTTCAAATAAATATAAAAATTGTATAAAATTGCCAAAATATGTTTTATTCCAATTGTCTCACTTAAATTCAAATTCTCAAATACATAATTTATGCCTATGATTTAAGTTAACCATAAAATCATAAATGCGTAGGAATTTATGTCTATTTAATTTTATTATTTGCACTTTGTGATTGTTCTTATTGTATGTTATCATTTTATGCGCATCATCGTATCTAGGGTCGGGGCCAGAACCGACCTTCAATCTTCAAGAGCACTAGTTTCCCGTCGACCACCAAGCTAAATTTGGAGGCAAGTTCCTTGACCATCTCGCACCCTTTTATTAAGTTTTAGTTAGATGCATGCTAAATTAAAATATGAAACCTATGTTATATTTTCCCTAGAATTTCCATAGTATTTCTTGTTGACATGGTTTCGGTGTTTTACTATTAAATAGATCATGCTTAGCCGTGCTTAATGGAATTAGAACAACTTATCTACATGATTATACTTGATTTACTTCGATTGATGATTTGTTGGCAAAAATGGAAGTAGTTGATAGGAATCCGATAGGAGGTGTTGATTGGTTTGGTGCATGCGTGCACAAGACATTGGTTTGGGGATTGACACCTATTGGATTCTAAGGACCGATTTATGGATGAAGTTGTTAATCCATACAATATCACCACAGGGTTGTATATGGGACAACTTGGTTTAGTAATTTGGTCTCTCCTGATGTAGCGTTGGTAATCGAATGAGCGGGGAATTGGTTCAGATTACTACCTTGGGATTCGCATGGCTCAAGAGGGGGCTTCTCCTGGCAGAGGGAAATTAGACTCCAGGTGCCAGAGCTGTGAAACTTTAGAGTATCAATTGCAAGTCGAGAGAACCATCGGAAAGACCTCATAGTGATCTCCTTTCCACACACCTTCGGAAGTGTGTAATGTGGTTAGCTACCACAGGCTACAGGGAGGTTTATCTAGTCCACCTGGCAACAGGGGATGAAATCACGAACTAAGGGTGAAGGATACACACTCTGCAGAGTTTTGTCAAACTGTCTAGACAACTGTGCTCACAGACAAGAGCGGCTTGGGACCAAGCTCATAATTAGCACATGGTTAATTGGTTGATGGTTTGGGTTTGGATATCATCTGGTTACTTTGGGATTTATGGTTGGGATTTACCTAGATGTAGGTTCTTAACAACATTAAGAGTAGGTTGTAACTGCTATAGTGCTTTTACCACTGTCTGCCTTCCTTGTTATGAACCACATGTCATAATTTCCCCACTTGCGAGTACCATTGGTACTCAAACTTGTTAGTTGCATATTTTTCCCCCTCCAGTCTATGAAGATGAAGAAGTGGAGAATCAGGACTTCTACAGAGATCCCGATGAGATGTTCTAGGCTGGCTTGTCCCCCGTGCAATGCCTATGCTTGGAGCCCTTTTTATTTATTTTTCGTTGTTTGTGTACTTTTCTTTTAGACCTGGATGGTCATTTATGTAATAAATTGATGTACTCGAACATGGCAATATTTAATGGTATTTCACTTTCGTCTACACATGTATGAGTTCAACTAATCCTGGCATACATGTGGAAAGCACCTGGTTGTCTTCTTAATACCAGGTGTGACAGTTTGGAGACGTAAACTATGCCGAGCTCAGATTTGTGCCTTCGTGAAGAAATCAACAAATTGAAGCTTTGAAGGCACATTATTGAAGATCAACAACACCATCCTGTATGTGTGCTCGTGTATAAGAAGCATCAACACCAATATGCTTGGTAAGCTCATCATGCTTGGCCGGATCACGAGCAGTGCTTATAGCACCTATACTGTCAGAAAAAGAGAAGTTGGCATAAAAGCAGAAACACCAAAATCGTCAAGCAACCACCATAACCAAATAATCTCAGCAGTCACAAGATCCATCGAATGCAACTTAGTTTTTGCAATTGAACGAGAAATTGCTACATGCTTCTTAGTCTCCAAACAATGAGAAAACAACCAAGAAAAACACAATAAGCAGAAAGAGGTTGACAATCAGAGGAATCACTAGCCCAAGTAGTATTAGAATATGCTTTGATCTATAAAGAGCTAGAGCATGGAAAGAACAAGCATATAGAAATAGCCCCACGAAGATAACGCAAGACACAAAGCAAGTGACTATAGTGGACCTGAGTGGAAGCCGAAACAAACTGACTCACAATGTGAATAGAATACGTGATATCAAGACAAGTGACACCAAGATACACTATACACCCTACAATATGACGATAATGGGTAGGATCATCAAGAGACTCACCATCAGGGGCTCGAAGGTGAACGTTAAGCTCCGTGGGAGTTTCAACTATGCGGTGGTTAGTAATGGAAGACTGATCAAAAAGATTCTGAATGTACTTCTTTTGAGACATATAAATTCCCTCAGAGGTAGAGGAAAACTCAATCCAAGGAAAGTAACAAAGAGGACCAAGATCTAACATAAGAAACTGCTCACTAAGACGAGCCTTCAAGAAGGCTATGTGCATAGGGTCGTCTCCAGTGATGATCATATCATCAACATAGAGAAGAAGTATGACCACGAGATGAGATATGCACAAAAAGTGCGACCATGAGCACTAACAAAAAAGCCAGCCGCAGTGATCACTGATGCAAACCGCTGAAACCAAGAACGAGGAGCTTGCTTGAGGCTATAAAAGGAGCGACGAAGGCGACAAACCATATTGTCAGACCTATGTGTGCTGAATACATTGGCTTGTACTGAATACATTGGCTTTGATGATTTAAGTTCTTCAATTCTGCCAAAACTCCTCTTTTAGCAAGGTCTGACTCAAGCTCCGAGCTTCTGCAGGGTTCGACAATAGGTCTGACTTGCTTTGTCAAAGTTCAACATGTTGTTGGTTAGCTCTGACATGTTTTTCTAGCTCCGGCGCTAGGTTGTACTAGATTTGGTAAGCTCTGGCGTTAGGTTGTACTAGTTTTGGTAAGCTCCAGCTCAAGCTCCCTTTAGTTTTGGCAAGATTTGGAGCTTGATAGCAATGTTCCTGCTTTTTATGTGAAATGTTTCAAACTTGCTTTACATTGTTGGAAAGATTGCTTAGTATTCTTTTACTAAGTTTTTGGTCTGTTTTGGTGGTTAAGGATGATATGATTTTGCTATGGTTTGCAACATGCTTATGTGAGGTGCTCACGTAAGATGTTGTAGTTTCAGAACTAACGTGAGTCAAGTCGAGGACTTGTGCTCGGAAGTAATTGTTGTTTATTCATGTGCAAGTGTTGCTTGAGTTCAAGACATGGCTGGTGATGGGATCCATTGAACTAGTCTTAGGGAAAATATGAGGTTCAACAACCAAGTTCGAGAGGAATTGTGGTTGAGTTGATCGGGAGGTCGCACAACATGTATGAATCAAGAACAATGCATATGAAGGTATCGTGGACGTCATTGGAAGATGTTTGCACATGTGCAAGGAGTGCATCGATGTGGCTACATGGTTCTGAGACGTGATGAAGAGATGTGGACGTAAAGAATTGGTCGGAAAGGTCCAACCGACTGAGTTATGGACTCAAGCTGTGGCTGAGTCGTGTTTGACTCAAATATGGAAAGATTTGAGTTGGTTATGATAGGATTTCATGTGGGTCACGAATTTGAGTTGTTTTAGGAATGTGGGATACGTTCCTAAGGTGTTTGGAAGTCTTAAGATTGCTTCTATCTGCGTATAGAAGAGTCCTAAGCAGTTATGGAAAGTTTCAATTTGTGATTTTAGTAGGATTAGAGTCCTAGTTGAGATGGGGTTGGCCTAAGGGCTGGTTATATGAGCAAGGGAGGCCAGAGCTCATGGGAGACAACCGTGAGGTTGTCCCTCTTGTGTTCTATTGAATAAAGATCGTAGTTTAAAGGAACTTTTGTGCCTTGTTCGTCCGACTTGTTCCAGACAAGTTTTTCTCATCGAGTTTTTTGCACAGCACTACCTTTATTCGGTGGTTTTATCATAACTCGAGTTTTACAGATCCAATTGATGTGATTTTTATTGGGTTGTCTTCACAATTTGATTATCTATCATCAGTCAAAATTTCACGGTCATTGGATTTGTGGTTTCTGATCTACACGAGTTTCTTTGCAGCGTTCCAGAACTGTTTTTCTCGGGTAGGACAGATTGACCTTTGTTCGATCTTTCAATTGTAACTTGAGTTTCTCTCGATGGATTTGAGTGATTCTTGTTGTGTCATCTTTGTGAATTGATTCTCTCTGGTATCCATCACTTTTGTCATGGTGAAACACGTTTATGTTAATCTCACATACGATTTCTTTAACATATCATTTTTTCTGCCGAAGGGGTTGAGATTTAATTGTTTCTGCTACGTAAGATTTTGTAAATCTACCATTCACCCCCCTCCCTCTGGTAGCTTTTCGCGTGCTCTTAGATCCTACAATTGGTATCAGAGCTACGGTGCTCTAATCTTTATGATTTGCACGCGTTTTTTAACTAATCATCATAGAGAAATACTCCGTCAAACCTTGTGTGTTTAGTCATATTGATTTTCAGGTTTGGAAAGCACGTATGGAAGCCTTCATCAAGGCTCAAGGCTTCGCAATATGGGAGAAGGTATACACGCCTTACGAAGTGCCATCAAACGATCAAGTTACAACTACAAATCTAAGAGATGTTGACAATAACAACAAGGCTCGAAACTTGATCATACAAGGATTAACTCAAAGCGACTTCGACCGTGTTGCACACCTCCTATCTGCATATGATGTGTGGAAAGAACTTTGTGACTACCACGAAGGATCCAACACGATCAAGGAGGTAAGGCAAGACATGTTCAAGAAAGAATACATGCGCTTCGAGATGCAATCCGGTGAGTCTATTGATGACCTTTTTGCTCGCTTTAATAAAATTCTCAGCAACTTGCATAGTGTCAATGTTAATTTTTGAGATGCTGAAAATGCTAGGGAATTGTTAAGTGCATTAGATATGTCAATTTGGGGGATGAAAGTCACATCTATTCGTGAATCTACTGCCATGAGTACACTTACTTTAGATGTGCTATATTCCAAGTTAAAAACTCATGAACTTAACATAATATCACGTAAGAACCCCAACAAGTCTATTGCTTTTGTTTCTCAATGTGACATCCCTAGCTTCGATAAATCTTCATATTGTGGTACACTTGCTTAGCTGTCCTCTCTAACCCTTGAACAGATTGAGGAGTTTCTAGAGGAGGAGCTAGTACTTCTCTCTACTAGGTTCTCAAAAGCATTGCAAAATATAAGAACTAGAAGGAGAGGAAGCTCCGGACCTCAACGATGTTTTGAATGTGGTAAGACAAGACATTTTTGTTCAGATTGCTCTAACCTTTCAGGTCCTACTTCCCGGGATGAAAAGCAAACAAGGACGAAGCACTCCTCTGCAAAGGATAAGAAGAAAAAAAGGGTTTTACAGGACATCAATTGGTGAGCAGTTTTATCTCCGCACTTCAAGAACTTGGCTCAAGCGATGTGGACATTGGAAGTGACGAAGATGAAGATGATTTGGCAAACGTGTGCTTTATGGCAGGCACATCAAGATCAAGTATGGAGGATGCATAACACAACAGCGACAATGAAGAGGTATGTCGTACTTGCGAAGAAATGTGTGATGCTATTTCTCGTGCCACTATTATAGTTAAGAAAAAGGACAAAAAAACTTAGGGATAGTGCTCCTAAAATTGAATCACTAGAATCTGAACAACCGTTTAAAAACTTTGATTCCTAGTGATGATGCATGTCCCTCATGTGATTTAATATATGAACAATTTTCCTCATTAAGAAGTGCGCACACCTCCACACTTGATAAACTTGAGTTAGAAATCGAAAAGAATAGAGAGCTTGCAGCACTTAATGATAAAAAATTGAAAGATGCTAGCTGTTCTACCTTTGATTTGCATTGTTCTAATTGTGATGATCTTGATAAGAAACTACAATATGCTATGATTGAAATTTTTATATTGAACAATGCTTTACGTTCTCATGAAGTTAGATATTGTTCCAATTGCAAATTAAAAGGAAAAACTTCATGTGAAAATTGTGTTGATCTGTCCAATAAACTTGATAACATGCATATGACATTAGATCGGTTTTGTAATGGGAATAAGAACCTAAACTTGCTGCTGGATTCTTCCAAGTCTTGCAATGATAAAACTGGTTTAGGTTTTGATTCTCGTGCTCATTCTAAGGCACATCCACCTAAAATTGTAAAGTCATTAGTAAGTGGTTTGATTCAAACAATTCCTAAACAAAAAGAAGTGGTTTTCAAATCTGCAGGAGTGTTGGCTCATTCGGTTTCAAATAAAAATGTTGCTTGCTCATCTAGACATGAACACAAAGTTCAATTTCATTGTAGCTACTGTGGTAGAGATGGTCATGTCATTGATTTTTGTTATAGACTAGCTAAACAATAGAAAAGGGAAAGAATGATTGCTAGATCTCATAACTTTCATGCAAAATTTGCTGCACTTGCTAAACCGAATGATAGGAACATGAAATCTGCTGTAATGAGTCGAAAACATGCAAAGTTTGCTCACAAATCTACTGTTTTTCGTGCTACACATGTAACACCTCATAGGACAGTAGTTGGGTACTAAAATCCTCAAATTTTGGCTCATAAACCTGTTGTTTTATCTCAGCTTTTGTGTGTTATTCCTGCTGGACTTCGTGTGACTTAGTACTGGATTCCTAAATGCCTTTTGACTAACCCCAGTATTGAGTCATCGATGTATTGTGCTTCTATGTAGGTTACAAGCTTGAGGAAGGAGAACATTTGGATTGTGGATTCAGGTTGCTCACGCCACATGACCGGTAACAAAGAATGGTTCTCCTCCCTCTCTTTTGTGTCACGTGTAGAGAATGTTACTTTTGCCGATAATTCTTCAACTCCTATAATTGCTAAGGGTTCGGTTTGAGTAAATAATCACTACACTTTGAAGGATGTGGCACTTGTTAAAAATTTGAAATACAACTTGCTTTCTGTCTCACAACTGCTAGATGACAATCGGGAAATTATTTTCACTAAAAATTGCTGCAAAGTTGTAAATTCAAATACTAAGCTTATTTTTAACATGTCTCTGTTTGGAAGAGTTTTTAAAGCTGATTTTGATATGTCTTTGTCGGAGTTTGGTTTCGGCAATTCTCTCGGTACTACCGTTGGTAGCCCGCGGAGTTTGTAGTTCGGTATTGGGTGCATAGAGATTCAAAGGACGATGGCAAATAGACACAAGGATTTACGTGGTTCGGGCCGCCTGAGCATAATACCCTACTCCACGGGGTGTGTAGTTGTTGTATTGGGTGTCAAAGATGTGTATGGGAGAGGTATCAGAGTTCAAAGAGCCGTCCCCTGTGTATCGTCGACTAGTCCTTTTATAGTACAAGGACTGGTCGTTACACCGTTAACCTGGCCCGACATGTGGCCCTGGCAGTTACTGATGCTTAATACACAATTAATGAGGTTAATTACCCTTAATAGTGAGGTAACGGGCCTTGACAGTGCCGTTACTGGTATTAAGGGCCTTCCGATCGTGTGTCATTAATATGGTATTAATGACACTTAATCGGGTCTTGAAGTCTTTGATTGCCCCTTGAAGGTCCGAGCCGTTGGGGGTTCACCAGTCTGATCGCTGAGGCGGAATGTCCGGCGGTTGGACACGTGGCAACATCGGAGCTTTCCGTCTGGGACGGGTAGGTCCGATGTAAATGTACACGTGTCGGTACCGGAGCTTCCCTCTGTCGGGGGTTAGGTCCGAGGGTGCAGCACAGGTGTTTAGCCTGGAGCTATCCCATGTGTGGGATGTAGGTCCGGCTGCAGTATACACGTGGCGGCACCGGGACTAACCATATATGGGAGGCAGGTCCGGTCCCGTATGACACGTGGGGCCTTTGCAGGTCTTCAACTCAGACAGGTGAAGTTCCTTTGGTCTTTTTGTAGTCCCAAGGGGTATACGGTACCCAGGGTAACGACAGTGGCCCCCTGGGCCCACCTCTGGGAGAGACCTTTGGGAAGAAGTCGTTCTGCCGGAGGTGGGTCCATCCTTCGGTTTTTGAGCCGTGTCTTCAAGGGTCTTCGGATGTGCCTTTGGTGGTAGTTCGCAACTAAACCAACGCCGCATGGGATATCCAGGATGCGGCAGGTGAGATCTGAGCGTGCGGATATCACGCAATTGAAGGTCGCCTATTCCCGATACAAAAATTGTATCGGTTCCGCGTGCCCTGTCAGGCCGCCGCCCTCGGGCTTCCCGCCTTTCATGATGACAACCGTTCGCCTGGGGTAAGGACCTCGACTTGATCGTCGGGGTGGCCTCGGGCTTGTCATTGGCAGGGTGAAGTTTTTGAATTGTACCATCGGGTCCTCTGCAGTTTCCATCCAAGCGTTGCGGGGGCTTACTTAAGAAGGAAACCATGCATCGTTTGGATATTATTTACGCCTTCATTCGAACTTGCACTCAAATCCTTCAAACTTTCGCTTGCTTTTCATCTCTCGCCCCGCTGTGTTGCGATGGAGTTGGGTCTTCGCAAGAGCCGACTGAAGATCGACGGCTGAAGAAGGTCCGGGCCCTCATAGGGTGGTCAAGTGACTTGTTCAACCACTAGGTCCACGCCGGCAAGCTTCCGTTTGAGAAGGAACACGCCGGCAACATGGTGTACTTCTCTGCGTACGCCATGGTGGGACTGATCCCACCCTTCTCCACTTTTTTCTTGATGCTGCTAGACTTCTATGGTCTGCGCTGTACCACCTTGGCCCCCACTCTGTTCTTCTGGTGTCAATCTTTTTCCACTTCTGTGAGATGTGGGTGGGCATTCCGCCCTGCATCAAGCTCTTCTGCACCTTCTTCACCATCCACACCACCGGTAAGAGTGATGAGTACCTTGTCTTCTATTATTTTGTTAAGCGCAAGAAGTGCCTGTACAAGTACTTGCGGTCGTTCCTTCTGGGAAGTGGGACGACTGGAAGAAGGATTGGATCGTCATCAGGGTGGAGGAGCATGAGAAGCTGGAGCTGCCTGAAGGCCTCCCCAACGTCGACACTGAAGCTTGGAGTGAAGTTCTAGTGTTATCGGACGCCTTCAACCCTGCTCTGACCAGGATTCGCCGATGACTCCTAAGGCAGTATTCTGTAACTTCCTGGTCAACAGGTGGGCTCTGCTGAAGAAGAGGGAGAAGCTTGCCTGGGCCCTCAACAGTGTGATGGACGACAACTGGATCGAGACCGGATTGAAGTCCAACATGGAGGGCGCAACTTTGGAGTTTCACCTAAAGAAGTTCCAGCACGACATCGACGTCGAGGGTGACGACTTGACTCCGCCGGTGGCCTTTCTCCCTCTGAACATGGAGGTGGAGTTTAGCAGGGAGCTCCAGCGGAAGATGCTGGTGCTTGATGACCTTGGTGTAGGTAAGAGGTGTCCGACCACCGGGTTGGTGATCTCTGGAGCTTCTGAGGGTGGTCCCCCTTCTGCCCCAAGACAGAGAGTTGAAGTCGTGGGCAAGGGCAAAAAGTTGGCCGAGCCCTCGAGCCGTAAAAGGAAGCTGAAGCACTCTGACAGGAGGTCCGTCAGACCTGCTCCTTTCGCATCAGCTTCTTCTCCCGGGAGGGGAAGGTCTTCAACGGCGGAAACCACTCCAGCATCAGCATCTCCATGGGGTGCTAGCTCCGGACATGCGGCTCCAGTACGAGGTCCAGCTGAAGGCTCTGGGTCCAGAGGTCCTTCCCGGTCGAGGGGGGCCTCAACCAATGTGACGCCGGCAGCAACAGCAAGCTCCGGGGAACCTTCCGGAGCTGGCATGCTGGGGGCGACAGGGTCCGGCGCCGAGCGTCCAAAGAAGAGGTTCCGCGCTAGCTGGAGCAGAAGCCTTCCGAGGTAAATTTTGTTTTTTACCTGAGTTGATTATTTTTGTTGTAATTGTGTTTTGAGTTTCTTCGTCCTTCATCCACAGAGTGCCCAAGAAAGGGGCTGAAGCTCCGGTTCCTGCAGCAGCAGCTGAGGCTGTGCAGGTGGAAGCTTTGGCTCCAATCAGCGCCGCCCCAAGAGGTGGCTAAGGCTACAACAGCTTCAGCACCGACTGCCATGGCCCTGGACCTCGACTCATCCCCAGAAGCTCCCGTGGTAGTGCCAGACCATGGGAATGAAGATGTACCAGCGGCACCAGCCCCGGAGGTTGAAGCTTCGGGTTTGGATGCTGAAATGGTGGACGCACCAGCCTCAGAGCCGAAGGTAGCTGCGATTTCGACCCTAGAGCTGGATGTTGAAGCCCCAGCAGTTGAGCCAGTGGTTGATGAAGTCCCGGCGGTAGAGCCGATGGCTGATGAAGTTCCATCGGTAGAGCCAGTCGTCGAAGAAGTTCCGGTGCCTGGGTCGGTTGCTGCAGAAGTATCGGCGCCCGAGCCCATGACAATCGAAGCGCCAGCGCCTGAGCCGGCGATGGAGGAGGTGCCAACGTCAGAGCCGAAAGTGGCTTCGGCTCCAGCAAAATCTTCAACGCCTGCTCCAGAGGCAGTGGTCCCGGAGGTGCCCGCGCCTAGCCCCCCCCCCCCCGCCTAAGGGGGCAGTTGTTGATGACCTGGCGGCAGGACCTTTGGAGCCAACTCCGGAGGTCGAAACTTCTTTTGCAAAACCTTCCTCGGCGGCGGACGAGGCTATCCTGGAAGGCGGCCCTAGTGCCATGGAAGCTCAGGGGACCGCTCTTGTAGAGTGGGACCCAATTTTTGTCATGGAGAACCCGCTGGAACCAGAGGAGATGACCCCAACATGTCCGGAGCCGATTCCTCTATCATTGTCTATCGACAACGCCTGCTCCAGCCTTCATCAGGTCCAGCTGGCTTTTTATCACGACAGTAAGGCCCTCGAGGAGGAGCACCAAACTCTTAGAAGGTGGCGCAATCTGCTCCAATTCGAGACCATGCTGGCGCAGTCGAGGCTGGCTGACGACAAGGAGCGGGTGAAGAGGGAGAAGGTCCGGTTGGATTACTGGGGTAAGCTGCTGGACGAGAGGGAAAGCATGGTGCGATCTCTCAACAACCAGTCTCGGGACATCCAAAAACAGGCCGTAGCTGCTAATAATGCAGTGAATGATCATGGGGAGAAGCTCAGCGCCATCCACGACAGCCTCATCAAGCGCCAGGAGGCCCTTGAGGAGCGGGAGAAAAAGCTCGAGGATGAAGAGCAAAAACTCCTAGAGCTGCGGGATGACCTCGTGAAGAGGGAGGAAGAGCTTACTCAGAGGCTACCTCTGGGTGACAAGAGTCTCGCGGAGCGCACCAAGAAGTTGGATGAGTGTTGCGAGAAAGAGGAGAAGAAGGCCTGGCAGCAAGGACATGACCTCCACAAGAGGGAGGATGAAATTGCTGCCAGGGAGAAGAAGGTGCAGGGCCGGGAGAAGGACCTTGTCGACCGCCGGAACAAGATCCACCTCCGAGAGGAGGAGCTCAATAAACTCGAAAGGCAGGTTGCTGAGAAGATTCAGCAGAACGCCAAAGAGGTTGAGCTCTTCGCTCGTGAGAATTCGGAGCTTGCGACGACCAGAAGATCCTTGGAGGAGATGCGAGGCTCGAGGGCTGTGGAGTCCCAACAAGTTTGGGACTTCCTGGGCAAAGCCAACGATGCGCTGATGCCAATGGGTTTTAGTCCCGTGCGTCCGGATGATCCGGAGCCAGAGCTGGACCAGGCGTTGCAGGCGTTGAGTTCGGCAGTCAACAAGCTCACCAAGATGGGCGATGTCATTGCGGACCAGCTGGAAACCGAGGGACAATCCCTAGCAAAGAACGTCGCAGAATTCGTGCTAATGTGCTACACAAGCCGGGACCCTCAATTCCCCCTGGACCCGGTGCTTGAAGGCCCCATCGACGGAGAGGGAGAAGCTGCCCAAGCCAGCGTATCAGAGGTTGCCCAGAAGGTCGCCTCATTCTTCCATAGGGTCTAGGACCATCTCTTTGTAGCTCCCGCTTGTATCTTCTCTTCTTTTTCTCCAATTTTGTAATATCTTGTCTCCAGATGAATGAAATCCAAGTTTTTTGTGAATTTCATTTTTTGTCTTCAACACCTTTGTCCCACTTGGCCCCCTGGTAGATGTACACAATTTGATTGTGAACATGTACCAAGAGGATGTAACAGTTGTTGAAGACTTGCTTGCTTTGAACTTGTAGAACGTAGGTCCGAAGTTTTCGATAGTGGAGGCCCCCTAAGGTTGTCGGAGCTTAGTGGCTCTGGCATTGACCGTCGTCAGAGCTTAGTAGCTCTGGCAGCAGTCTCCATCAATGCGTAGAGCACGACGGTTAGTCATCTAGGGTGTCGGAGCTTGGTAGCTCCGGCAGTGACCTCTGTCAACACGCAGTGCGTCGATAGCAGACCCCATTGTGGAGTCTTCCCACCATCTTTTCTTCATGTTGACGGCTGGCCCCCAGAGCTGAGTAGCTCTAGCGACGCTTGTTATCAATGTTTGAAACATCGACGATGAGCCACCTAGGGGATGTCGGAGCTTTGGTAGCTCCGGCTTAATTTACCATCATCATGAGATCTTTATTTTTCCTGCACACTGAAGTTAAGAAAAATAGTAAAATTCGTTTCCTATCTATAACTCAATTGCGACTTACTATTCTCTTAAGAAATTTTTAGGTCGAGCACAATTCTTCATACAATCAAGTGCACTGAGTTGTTTTCTCCAGGTCTAATCGTTTTTAGGACCTGCCTTACTTCGGCCTGGCGGGGTGTAGGTAGAGTGGCGTACTTAGGGTGCAGGACCAGGCTAAGTCGATAGCACACTCTGGACCTAGATTGGCTGACGGCATTCAGGCAAGTGATCCATTCAATAACGTGAAAACCCGAAGGAATTAACAATGCGACTCGAGTTGTACATGGATTAGTCGAGCTAAAAAGTTCTTGAGAATCGCACAACCTTGTTATAGACAAGAAAGAGAAAAATAAAAAATATTGAGCTTGTACAAAGTAAATGCACGTGGAGTCTGTTTTTACACAATGATGTCTTTCATTATAGGTCCGGGGTACAGGGGAAACAAGTACACCCTTAGGGTATGGAACCAGGCTAAGTGTGTTTCGTTTCTTGTTTGACCCAAGGTAGCTAGCTACACTTTTAGTTCTGAGACTGTGACATGTGTTGCCTGAACTTTGCGGACCTTCCGGGGAAGGTACAGCTGTTCTCTCGGAGGAGCTACCCAATTCTGTACAATGACTCTATAACATACATCACATGTAACTACAGACTCACCTCCGTGATATTAGGCGTAGAACTTACGGAGGTGCTCAATGTTCCAAGGATTTGGAAGAGGTGTCCCATCCTCGGTTGCCAAGCGAACGCATCCGGGCGGGATACTTTGATCACTCGGAAGGGTCCTTCCCAGCTGGGGGAGAGTTTGTTTAACCCTTCTCTGGATTGTATTCTCCGTAGCACCAGATCGCCTTCTTTGAGTTGTCGGCTGTGAACATGCCTTTGGTGATAGCGCTGAAGAGCTTGGCGGTATCGAGCATTCTGAACAGCTGCTCAGCACCTTCCCTCTTCATGGAGGTCTAGGTCTTCACGCCGGAGCTGGTCCTGCGCGACATCAACAAAGGTCCAGACCCAGAGTGACCCCGAGGTGATTTCCGGAGGAAGGACTGCTTCAGCTCCGTACACTAGGAAGAAGGGTGTCTCTCCAGTTGACAGTTTTGGAGCTGTCCTGTTGTCCCATAGAGTGAGTGGAAGCTCTTCGATCCAGTTGGCTCCTTGTTTTTTTAGGCGCTCATATGTGTGTGTCTTGAGTCCTTTTAGGATTTCTGCATTTGCTCTCTCGGCTTGGCCATTGCTTGTCGGGTGAGCTACGGAAGCGTAGCTGACTTGGATGCTGAGGTCTTCGCAATATCCTTGGAATTTAGAGCTTGTGAACTGGGTCCCATTATCAGTTATGATTTTGTTTGGGACTCCAAATCTGCATACGATGGACTGCAAGAAGTTGATAGCTGATTGCTTGTTTATTGTCACAACTGGAGTTGCTTCTGGCCATTTGGTGAATTTGTAAATGGCAACATACAGGAACTTGTAACCTCCGACGACTCTTGGGAAGGGTCCCCAGATATCCATCCCCCACACAGCGAAAGGACATGTAGGAGGTATCATTTGTAGAGGCTGAGCCGGTGTGTGAATTTGTTTTGCATGGAACTGGCATGCTTCACATTTCTTCACCAGCTCAGTTGCATCCTGGAGCGCTGTAGGCCAGTAAAAGCCATGCCGGAAGGCTTTACTGACCAGCGTACGGGAAGACGCGTGGTTCCCACACTCACCTCCATGGATTTCCGTGAGGAGCTTGCAGCCTTCTTCCCTTGTAATGCACCGCATTAGGATGCCATTGGCACCGCGCCAGTAGAGATCCCCTTCAACCAGCGTGTATTTTTTAGCCAATCTGACTATCTGGTCAGCGGATACATTATCTTCAGGAAGGAAGTTGTCTTTTAAGTAGCCCTGGATCTCCGAGATCCATGCATCAGAGCTAGCTTGAGCATTTGAGTCTTGCGTGCTGGGTTGCTCGGAGCTTCCTGCAACACCAACTACCCTTGATGGATGCCATGGTAACAGGGCCATCGGGACCGCCAGCTTCGAGGTGCTAGTCTCGCCCCCTTCGCTCAGTTCGGCAGGCCGAGTTGTAGGTTTAGACAACTTTCGGACGAAGGTTCCGTCAGGAGCCGGAGCCTCGGTTGAAGCTTTCGTCGAGAGTTCGTCAGCTTCAGCGTTGTTGAGACGCTGGACATGACAAAGATCCAGGATGTCAAAGTCCTTCTGAAGCTTCTGGACCTCAAGTAGGTATGTGGCTAGTTGAGGGTTGTTGCAGGAACATTCACCTTTGACTTGTTTTACAACAAGTTGTGAATCACCCTTTACCAACAGCTGCTTGACACCATACGATAGTGCCACCTTGAGTCCATAAATTAGTGCTTCATACTCCGCCATGTTGTCGGTCGCCTTGAAGTCAAGGTGCACCATGTATTTAACCTTCTCCCCAATTGGAGCGAGGAGAAGGACTCCAGCTCCGGCCCCTGGCTTCTGCACGGAGCCATCAAAGTAGAGAGTCCAGTGAGGCTTAGTGAAGACCGGAACCTTGGGTTCCGGCTTCTATTCATTGGGGCCCCCAGGATTTGATGGAGAGGGGTCCATTCCGCTACGAAGTCCGCCAGTGCTTGACTCTTGATCACTTGTCTTGGGACGAATTCAAGGTCAAACTAGGCTAATTCCGTTGCCCACTTTGCAATGTTCCCAGTGGAATTGGAGTTATGCAAGATTGCACGTAGTGGATAAGAGGTTACCACTGAAATCTTGTGAGCTTGGAAGTAGTGTCGGAGCTACCTAGAGGCAATAAGAACTGCGTAGAGCAGCTTATGCACCTCAAGGTACTGAGTCTTGGCGTCATGGGGTACATCGCTGATGAAGTACACTGGGCGCTGGACCGTCCGGACCCTCCCGAAGGGGCTCAGAGCTTCCTCCTCATCTACCCGGACCCTCCCGGAGGGGTCCGGACCTTGTTCGGGGACCTCCAGGTGCTGGTTTGAGGTACCTGGAGCTTCTTCTGAAGTGACCCGGACCTTCCCGGAGGAGTCCAGATCTTGTTGCTCAGCAGTAGTGACTCCTTCATTTGAAGGAGAGGGATCCTCCGGAGTCTATCCTTGAGGATCCAGGTCTGGGAGCTAGGATCCAGACTCGACTTCAGGTAGCTCTGGACCCTCCCAATGGGGTCTGGATTCCTGAACTAGAGATGGTTCTGGCCTTTCCACAACCAGGACCATGCTGACAAATTCATCAGTTGCCGAAATGTAAAGCAGGAGTGGCTCACCAGGGTTCGGAGGTACCAAGGTTGGTAGGGTGGTGAGGAGCTGCTTCAGCTCCTGGAACACCTTTTCTGCTTCTTTGGACCATTGGAATGGTCCGGACTTCCTCAATAGCTTCAAGAAAGGTAGCGCCCGTTCCACCAGTCTTAAGATGAACCGGCTAAGGGAAGCTAGACATCCAGTCAGCTTCTGGACATCCTTGATGCGGGCTGGTGGTCGCATATCTTCAATAGCTTTTATCTTTGCTGAATTTGCTTCTATTCCTCGGTGGTTCACCAAGAAACCAAGAAGTTTTCTGGAGCTAACCCCGAAGACACACTTGTCCGGGCTCAGCTTCATGCGAGTGACTGCAACTTGTCGAAGACAGCTTGCAAGGTGTCAAGGAATGACTCCTTGTTCTTGATCTTGACGACGATGTCATTGACATACACTTCCACTACGTCTCTGATGAGCTCTCCAAAAGTTTTGTACATAGCTCGTACAAATGTTGAAGCAGCATTCTTGAGACCAAATGACATGGCAATATAACAATATAATCCATTTATTGTGATGAAGGAGGTATGCTCTTCATCTTCCGTAGACATTCTGATTTGATGGTACCCAGAATATGCGTCTAGGAAACACAGTAATTCACACCCGCAGGTGGAATCCACTATCTGATCTATTCTAGGAAGTGGGAATGGATCTTTTGGACATGCCTTATTCAGTGTAGTGTAGTCGATACACATCCGGAGCTTCCCGCCGGCCTTGGGTACAACGACTGGGTTTGCCAGCCATTTTGGGTGGAAGACTTCTCGGATGAATCCAGCTTCGAGCAACTTCTTCACTTATTGTTGTATGAAGTTATGTCGCTTTATTGATTGCTTTCGAGGCTTCTTATGTAAAGGCCGAGCGTCAGGATAGATCTTCAGATTATGCTCAATCACTTCCCTAGGGATCCCAGGCATTTGTGACGGTTGCCAGGCAAACACGTCGACGTTAGCCCGTAGGAAAGTGATGAGCGTGAGTTCCTATTTGTCATTTAGACCTCCCGATATACGGGTGGTCTGAGCGGCGTCGGAACCGATTTGGACGACTTTGACGGGAATGTCGGTGTCGCCGCTTGGTTGCACGCGAGGTGTGGAGGTTGAGCCTCGATGACGAATGCTCGGGAGTTTCGGAGCTTGCTCCTTTTCGGATTCTTCTTCCTGCGCCGTAGCAAGCGCATGGAGTTCTTCCAGAGCTGTCACTCCGGTGGTGCGATCTCCTCGGATCCGGAGAAAGCCAGCTGGTGTTGGCATCTTCAACATCAAGTAGCCATAATGAGCAGCAGCCATGAACTTGTATAAGGCTGGCCTGCCCAGAATGGCATTGAAGGGTAAGTTGATCTGCGCCACGTCGAAGACCAACTTCTCGGTGCGGTAATTCTCCTGGGTCCCGAAGGTCACCGAAAGATTAATTGCACCGAGTGGGGTTATGGCCCCGGACCTACTCTGGAGAAAGGTCGGGAGGGGCGAAGGTCTAAAGGTCGGAGCTGAAGCTTGACCAAAGCTTCAAAGCTTATGAGGTTCAGCCCCGAACCTCCGTCCACCATTACATAGTGGAGTTGGATGTTGTTGATGGTCGGAGATACCATCAATGGGATTTGGCCAGCTCCGATCATATTCTGAGGGCAGTCTGATGCATCGAAAGTGATGGCAGTATCCATCCACTTCCGGTGTGGCTCTGCCCTGGTGGTGGGAGCTAATGAGGCCATGTCGCGCCGCATGGTCTTGAGGACAAGGCGGGAGGTGATGTACCACGAACCACCAAAGATGGTGTTCATGGTTTTCCGATGTTCATTGTCGAAGACGTTGGTGTCGTCATCGACGGAGGTGTAAACAACCTTCAAGACCTTTTTAGGGAGCTGAAAGCTCCTCTTCAGCCGGAGCTTCGTCGACTTTCTGTTTCCCTTCCCTTTGACGGAAAGGAACTTTTTCCCAACGCTTGTTGTAGCACTCAACAAGGTTCTAGACCCCACAGCAGCCTTCCAAGTTGTGGTTGTTCGTCTTGTGTATGGGACACCAAATCTAGGAGCTACCACCGTCTTTAGACGACGGTTGAGGTCGTTTCTCAGGGCGTGGCCCCCGGCCACCTAGAGCTGCGGCAGCAACGGCTGTAGGTGTGCCGGCCAATGGCATCTTCTTGCCGTTGGATTTTTTCTTTTTCTTACCATTCCCGGAGGTAGTGGCTTTACCCTTGGAGGATTTTTTTGTTGTTCTCTGGAAAGTGGTTGGGAGTGCATTTCACGGCCCTCCGCAGCTTTGGCGCATTTGTTTGCCAAGCTGAAGAGTTCCATGACGCTGGTGATCTCCTTGGTTGCCAGCTTCTCCAGCATCTTCTTGTCTCGTACGCCCCGTCCAAATGCCATAATAACAGAGGCGCTAGAGATAGAAGGAATAGTCTCGTACATGGGAGAACCTCTGGATGAAGGATCGCATTGACTCTCCCCCTTCTACTTGATAGCAAAAAGGTCCAGTTCGGTGCCTGGTCGGGTGTATGAACTCCCGAAATTGGCGGTGAACTGTTGGCACAGTTCCGCCCAATTGTTGATGGAGTCGGGCGGAAGGATCATGAACCAAGACCTGGCAGTCCCAGTCAAAGCCATAGGGAAATAGTTGGCCATTACAGCCTTGTTACCTCCGGTCCCAAGGATTGCGGTGGAGTAGATTTGGAGAAACTCAGCTGGATTGACAGTCTCGTCAAATTTCTCCGGCAGGTGAGGCTGAAACTTTTGTGGCCATCTGACCATGCGTAGGTGCATGGCCAGGGCAGAACAGCCCCCTCCTACTCCCTCACGAGCAGGACTGTCCCGAGATTCTCGCCTTTCGCGAGCTCGCTCGATATGGACGCTGCCATCCCGTTGACGGTAACGGCGATCAAGCTCCGCTCGGAGGTCGTGAGTTGAAAGCCTGGTTACCGTATGGGTGCGTCGCGCCCCGGGAGGTAGCGATGTCGCTTGTTGAGACGCAACACGCCTCCTATGCTGGAAGCGTGCGGACCAAGTCTGCCCGACATGGTCGGATGCTGCGATGGGGCCCGCCCCGAGGGGGGAGGACCTTGGTTGCTGATGCGATCGGCTGCTGCTGCAACCAAATGTTACACATCAGCCCTCCACTGCTCCATTGCACCTTGGGTTGCACCTGGAGGTGGTGCACGTTGGAGAAGAGCATGCGCTGCATGGAGCGCGTGTTCAGGGTTGTTGTTAGCCGATGCCGTGACCGATGCAGATGCCCCGTTCCGCCGTCCAGCTTGATTTGCTGGTGCGGACGGTGGCAGTGGAGGCATGACTCCTGGTGGAGCCGCAACACCTGCTGGCTGCTGCACATTGGAGGGATTGCCTCCAGCAGGTTGCGCTGCAGGGTTGCCGTTGGACGATCCAGCAGCAGAGTTCACCATCTTCGAATCTCGGGCACCACTACCTGGCGCGCCAACTGTTAAAGTTTGGTTCCAGCAATTCTCCCGGTACTACTGTTGGTAGCCCGCGGAGTTTGTAGTTCGGTATTGGGCGCGCAAAGATTCAAAAGACGATGGCAAATAGACAAAAGGATTTACGTTGTTCGGGCCGCCTGAGCGTAATACCCTACTCCACGGGGTTTGTAGTTGTCGTATTGGGTGTCAAAGATGTGTATGGGAGAGGTCTCAGAGTTCAAAGAACCGTCCCCTATGTATCGTCGACCAGTCCTTTTATAGTACAAGGACTAGTCGTTACACCGTTAGCCTGGCCCGACATGTGGCCCTGGCAGTTACTGATGCTTAATACACAATTAATGATGTTAATTACCCTTAATAGCGAGGTAACAGGCCTTGACAGTGCCATTACTGGTATTAATGACACTTAATCGGGTATTGAAGTCTTTGATTGCCCTTGAAGGTCCGAGCTATTGGGGGTTCACCAGTCTGATCACTAAGGCTGAAGGTCCTGCGGTTGTACAGGTGGCAACATTGGAGCTTTCCATCTGGGACGGGTAGGTCTGGTGTAGATGTACACGTGTCGGTACCGGAGCTTCCCTCTATCGGGGGTTAGGTCCGGGGGTGCCGCACAGGTGTTTAGCCCAGAGCTATCCCGTGTGTGCGGCACCGGGACTAACCATAGATGAGAGGCAGGTCCGGTCCCGTATGACACGTGGGGTCTTCGCAGGTCTTCAACTCAGACAGGTGAAGTTCCTTCGGTCTTTTTGTAGTCCCAAGGGGTATACGGTATGCAGGGTACCGACACTCTTCCTCTAAGCATAGATGTCTACTTGCTAATGATTCAATGGACTTATATTTTTAGCATCGTAGACTTGGTCACGTAGGCTTTGATCATCTAACGTGTGTTAGTGCTCTTGATTGCATACGTGGGCTGCCTAAGCTTAAAGGGGACAAAGAAATTGTGTGCTCTTCTCGTAGACATGCTAAGATGGTTGCAGGTTCACATACTCCTCTCACAATGATCATGACATCTGAACTGGGTCAACTTTTGCACCTTGACACCGTAGGACCTTCACGCGTTCAATCCTTCGGAGGTAAATGGTATGTTCTTGTGATTGTTGATGATTATTCTAGATACTCTTGGGTTTACTTTATGGCATCTAAGAATGAACCTTGTAGTCACTTTAGAACTTTATTTCTAATATTATCAATTGATCACCCTGGATCTTTAAAAGCGATTAGAAGTGATAACGGAACCGAATTTAAAAATCAATCTTTTGATCACTTTTGTGCTGAAACTTTCTAATATTATCAATTGTGCTGAAACAGAATTTTCTTCATCATATGTACCTCAACAAAATGGTGTTGTAGAAAGAAAGAACAGAACCTTAGTTGAGATGGCTAGGACTATGCTTGATGAATATCAAACTCCTAGGAAATTTCGGGCTGATGCGATTGCAACCGCCTGTTATGTCTCAAATCGTGTTTTCTTGTGCGCTAAGCTAGGTAAAACACCATATGAGCTTCAATTTGGACATAGGCCTAGTGTTACACACTTTCGGGTCTTTGGTTACAAATTCTTTGTTAAGAAACATGGTAATCTTGATAAATTTGAACCTATATCGATTGATGGCATGTTTCTTGGTTATTCATCTCATACTAGAAGCTACTGTGTGCTTTTACTTGACACTAAAAAAATTGTGGAGACTTGTGAGGTGTCTTTTGATGAAGCTAGCACAGTTACTAGCTCAAACATTGCAGGTCCAGATCCATATCCGCAGGGGGAGAGCATTTTCGTTGAAGATGAGGAAGAAGTGGTGCTGCTGCCCGAAAATTCAGCAGCTAATGACATTGTTCCAGCTCCTGATTTTGATTCACAGCCAGCACCTACGACCACCATTGCTGGTCCAGATCCTCCTCAAGTCACAAGCTCATCAATTTGTGATGAACATGAAGAAGAAGAAGCTTGTGAAGTGTCCACTCCCCTCCAGGTTCTCAAAAGTCATCCTCCACAACAAATTATTGGAAGCTTGCACGAACGAGTCACACAGTCTAGGTTTTGCGATCCAAACTCTCATGCTCATTCTGCTTTTGTTGCTTCTTTTGAACCCAAAGATATATCACACGCACTCACTAATGAATCCTGGATTATTGCCATGCAAGAAGAGTTAGAAAATTTTGAAGGAAATAATGTTTGGAAACTGGTATCTCCACCTCAAGGTCACACTTTAATTGGAACTAAATGGGTGTTTAAAAATAAACAAAGTGAGGATGGGGTTGTGGTTAGGAATAAGGCTAGGTTAGTTTCTCAAGGTTTCACTCAAGTTGAAGGTCCAGATTTTGATGAAACTTTTGCTCCTGTTGCTAGATTAGAAGCCATAAGAATTTTGTTAGCTTTTGCTGCATCTATAGGTTTTAAGATCTATCAAATGGATGTTAAAAGTGCTTTTCTTAATGGCTACATGGATGAGGAGGTTTATGTCAAACAACCACCGGGTTTTGAAAATCCAGATTTTTCTAATCATGTTTACAAACTGTCTAAAGCCATGTAAGGTCTCAAACAAGCCCCTAGAGCATGGTATGATAGGTTAAAAATATTCTTACTTTAAAAGGAGTTTACCATGGGCAAGGTTGATAAAACTCTTTTTGTGCTTAAGCATGGCAATGACTCATTATTCGTTCAAGTGTATGTGGAAGATATTATCTTTGGTTGTTCTTCTCATGATCTTGTGTCCAAGTTTTCAGCTATGATGAGTTCAAAATTTGATATGAGTGTGATGGGAGAACTCACGTACTTTTTGGGGATGCAAATCGAGCAGACCAAGGAGGGTACCTTTGTGCATCAAACGAAGTATACAAAATACCTCCTAAGGCGCTTCAACATGGACAAAAGAAAGCCTCTTTGGACACCAATGGGAACAGCAACAATACTTGAACTTGATGAAGATGGTGAACCCGTGATAAAAAAGAATATAGAAGCATGATCGGATCACTTTTGTACTTCACGGCATCAAGACCGGACACACAATTCAGCGTATGTCTTTGTGCACAGTTTGAAGCCTCCCCACGTGCTTCACATCGTCAAGCTGCCAAAAGGATTCTGAGGTACTTACATGGAACTCAAGAATTTTGTATTTTTCTTCCTTCTTCCCCAACCGTTACTTTGAAAGCTTTTTCGGATTCTGATTTTGGGGGTTGTAGGATTGATAGGAAAAGTACTTCCGATGCTTGTCATTTTCTTGGTAATTCACTTGTTGCTTGGTCCTTTAGAAAACAAAACTTAGTTGCACAATCCACGGCTGAATCTGAATATGTAGCTACTGCTAGTGCTTGCTCACAAATTCTTTGGATTGTTGAAACACTTAAGGACTATGGGGTTGATCTAGATAGTGTTCCACTGTTTTGTGATAACACTAGTGCCATTTGCATTGCTAAAAACCCCGTGCAATGTTCTAGAACTAAGCACATTGACATTAGGTATCACTTTCTCCGTGATAATGTTGAAAAAGGAAACAATGTGCTTCACCATGTAGATACCGAACAACAATTGGCCGACATTTTTACAAAACATTTGGATTTCACTCGCTTTCGTTTCATTCATAGTGAAATAGGGGTTATGCATCCTCATGGCTTACATTGAGGTGGAGTTTTCAAACCCTAGAAGTCTATGTGTGAATTTGAAATTAAAATAATATGAGCATAGTATTTCATACATATATGACTTTGTGATTCCTTTTACATGCTGAAAGTTCTTACTACATTACTTGTGTTATACATTTTGTAGTTTTTGCCATGTCTAGTAATTGGAATAATTACTTGCACTAAATCTGGTCATGGTCGAACTTTCTTGCTGTTTTGATCTTGTTGCATGCTCAGAAGTGCTTTTAATCATAAAGAATTAATCAAGTAATCAACTCACATGTGGAGTTTTTACGAACAAATATAAATTGAGAAAGGATCAAGAGAATATGCATGCATCGCACTTCTTCTTTTGAGATGGCTTATCATTGCACTTAGTAATGAACTTGGAAGAAGTTGTGTATGACTAAAATCATGTCCTTAAGCTTCTAATTGTCAAATAACATAGGCTTGGCTTGGTTGGTTAGAATAAGGCAGATGCGGCATATAATCTCTTGCAAATGTCATATGTTAAAAGTTTGTGCTTTAAATAATAAAATGCAGCAACAAGTGTCATGCTTTGAGGTTTTGAAATAGTTAAGTTTGTGAGATCATGACTTGTTTAAATTGAAAATTACATTTGATCTCTAGCATGGCTTACACTACTTTATGTATCCCATAGATATGATAGTGTAAGTTACTTGATAGTATGACTTGGATGAGCTTTGTTTATATGTATTTGTTATAATATGCTCATAACATTTGAAATTTCTCTTTTGAACCTTGCTGAATACATTGTCAAAGGGGGAGAGATAATATGTGAATTTTTAACATTTTTTAAAGATAAGTATGCAAGGGGAAGAAATTGATTACAGATTGCACATATTCACAATTTTTTTGGCACGATTCTTCTCAGGGGGAGAATTTGTTTTTCTTCTCATTTATTTCTGATTTACAAAGGGGAGAAATTGTTTTCAAAACTTTTAATGTGAATAAGCCAATGTTCGAATTTTAAGTGGTGTTGCCAATGCATTCATCAAGGGGGAGATTGTGAGACCTATGTGTGCTGAATACATTGGCTTGTACTGAATACATTGGCTTTGATTATATAAGTTCTTCAATTCTGCCAAAACACCCCTTTTAGCAAGGTCCGACTCTAGCTCTGAGCTTCTGCAAGGTCCGACAATAGGTCCGACTTGCTTTGTCAAAGTCCAAAATGTTGTTGGTTAGCTCCAACATGTTTTTCTAGATCAAGCACTAGGTTGTAATAGCTTTGGTAAGCTCCGGTGCTAGGTTGTACTAGCTTTGGTAAGCTCCGGCTCAAGCTCCGGTTAGTTTTGGCAAGATTCGGAGCTTGATCGCAATGTTCCTGCTTTTTCGGTGAAATGTTTCAAACTTGCTTTACATTGTTGGAAAGATTGCTTAGTATTCTTTTACTAAGTTTTTGGTGTGTTTTGGTGGTTAAGGATGATATTATTTTGCTATGGTTCGCAACATGCTAATGTGAGGTGCTCACGTAAGATGTTGTAGTTTCAGAACTAACGTGAGTCAAGTCGAGGACTTGTGCTCGGAAGTAATTGTTGTTTATTCATGTGCAGGTGTTGCTTGAGTTCAAGACATGACTGGTGAGGGGCTCCATTGAACTAGTCTCAGGGAAAATATGAGGTTCAACAACCAAGTTCGGGAGGAATTGTGGTTGAGTTGATCGGGAGGTCGCACAGCATGTATGAATCAAGAACAATGCATATGAAGGTATCGTGGACGTCATTGGAAGATGTTTGCACGTGTGCAAGGAGTGCATGGAAGTGGCTACATGGTTCTCAGACGTGATGAAGAGATGTGAATGTAAAGAATTGGTCGGAAAGGTCCAACCGACTGAGTTATGGACTCAAGCTTTGGCTGAGTCGTGTTTGACTCAAATATGGAAATATTTGAGTTGGTTATCATAGGATTTCGTGTGGGTCACGAATTTGAGTTGTTTTAGGAATGTGAAATACGTTCCTAAGGTGTTTGGAAGTCTTAAGATTGCTTCTATCTGCGTATAGAAGAGTCATAAGCAGTTATGAAAAGTTTCGATTCATGATTTGAGTAGGATTAGAGTCCTAGTTGAGATTGGGTTGGCCTAAGGGCTGGTTATATAAGCAAGAAATGCCAGAGCTCGCGGGAGAAGACTTTGGGGTTGTTCCTCTTGTGTTCTATTGAATAAAGATCGTAGTTTAAATAAACTTTTGTGCCTTGTTCGTCCGACTTGTTCTGGACAAGTTTTTCTCATCGAGTTTTCTGCACAGCACTACCTTTCTTCGGTAGTTTTATCATAACTCGATTTTTACAGATCCAAATAACGTGATTCTTTTTTTTTCTGTCTTACCAATTTGATTATCTATCACCTGTCAAAATTTCACGGTCATTGGATTTGTGGTTTCTGATCTACACGAGTTTCTTTGCAGCATTCTAGAACTGTTTTTCTCGGGTAGGACAGATTGACCTGTGGTCGATCTTTCAATCGTAACTTGAGTTTCTCTCGACGGATTTGAGAGATTCTTGTTGTCTCATCTTCGTGACTTGATTCTCTATTATATCTATCACTTTTGTCATGGTGAAACACGTTTATGTTAGTCTCACACACGATTTTTTTAACAGGTTGTTTTTCTGCCGAAGGGGTTGGGATTTAATTGTTTCTGCTGCGTAAGATTTTTTAAATCTACCATTCACCCCTATGATTCACCCCCCTCTGGTAGCCTTTTATGTGCTCTTCAATCCTACACATACCTTCAGCAAATGTCCTAAGCGATGGCTGCGTGTAAACCTCCTCACACAGCTCACCTTAAAAAAGGCATTCTTGACATCAAGCTGAGAGATGGACGACTCACGAACAGAGGTCACAACAAGAAGAGTGCAAACAATGATCTTATCATAATCAAGACCACATTCCTACTGGAAGCCACGGGCAACAAGTCGAGCCTTATAACGCTCCATAGAACAATCAGAGCGAGTCTCAATCTTATAGACCCACTTACAGGTGATAGGACGAACATGTGGGGAACAAGGCACAAGATCCCATGTTCCAGTGCGCTCAAGATCAGCAATCTCCCCAGCCATCGCATGTTACCATTCCGAATGAGGAACAACATCACGATACATAGCTGGCTTAGAAAGAACGATAGTAACAAAACTAGAAGGAGAGTACCAATCGGTAAGCTAACGAGAGCGATGACCATGTCCAAGAGGTTGCTCAAGAGATGAATCATCAGAAAGAGATGATTCCTCAGGAGAAGAGAGTGCCTTGGGAGAGGATGACTCAACTAGAGTAGATGACTCATCAGAAGAAGGCACAAATCGTCGAGTGTAGATCTGTGTCACAGGAGGCTTCACAGTATAGTTAGGAACCATAGAAAAAGACTTTGAAGAAGACACTATGGGACACTGCACTGAGTGTGAGGGAGGTACACTAGCAGCGGAGGTATCTAAAAGGGATACGAACAAAATCTTATCAACCAAAGATACAAAAAGGAGTATTCAAAAAAGGATGAAAATAGAAAAGACACATCTCATCAAAGACAACATCCCGTGAGATCCCCATCCATCGACCAACAGGATCCCGACAACGATAACCCTTATGCACAACACTGTTTCCAAAGAAAACACACTCGACCGACTGAGCAGCGAGCTTAGTACGTCCACAAGGTGCGAGTAACACATAGCACACACGACCAAAAAGGCGAAGGTTGGTATAGTCAGGTGTCTTACCAGTAAGACGTCAAAAAGGAATCTCACTCTAAAAAGCAGATAAAGGTTGAATGTTAATCATGTAAGTGCCAGTAGAAATACCCTCGGCCCAAAAGTGAGGGAGAACAGAAGAAGCAAGCAGAAGAGTACGACCAGTCTTAAGGAGATATAGATGCTTACACTCGGCCACACCATTCTGTGCATGAGAGCTAGGATAAGAAAATTGAGCAAGAGTGCCTTGCTCAGAAAGAACTTGACGAAGTGCACCAGAAAGGTACTCACTAGAAACATGAACAAACGTGTCGAAATGAGTGTGAATCATAGCTAAAAAAGTTTTATAGATAGACAAAGCCTCACTGTTTCATAAAGTAAATTCATGTGTGGCGAGAAAAGTCATTTATAAAAATGATGTAATAATGATTTCCTCCATTCAAAACAAAAGGAGATGTAACCCATACATCTGAATGAACAAGATCAAACGGACGCTACGATATTGAATCACCAGAATGATGAGAGAGTTGAATCTGTTTCCCTAATCGACAACTCTAACATTGAGCGAAAGACTCAGAACTTGAAACCGATCCTAAAAGACAACTACGGACTAGGACTGACAGATGAAAGCCACACAGATGACCCATACGTTGGTGTCACTGAGCAAACGAAGAGGTGGACGAAGCACCGAACGCGGAGCCACCAAGACTAGCAGGTGCATTAGAAGGAAGACGAAGCTAGTCAAGCTCCCAAAGACGTTGTGAGTCACGACGACGGGGGCCAGTGCTAGCTTAACATACCAAAGATCAGGATAAGAATCACTTAACAATCATGATCCGTTAGCTGACCAGCAGATATAAGTTGCATGGTCAGACTAGGAACATGAGAGACATAAGGAACATGAAAAAAGTCAAATAAAAGAGGGTCATGTCCAACAACAGAAAGAGGGCAACCATCGATAGTATGAATGGTAAGAGAACGAGAGGAGGAACTCAAAGGAGACAGACTGATACAATGAGGAGTCATATGGAACGAAGCACCGGAATCAAGAATCCATGCACGGGTATGTGGAGCAGAAGTGGTAGGTGATCCCTCACTAGAAGATTAAGAAGCAACAGTAGAACCTGAAGGTGAAGAAGGTTGAGTCACAGAACCAGCAACTCCTGATGGTGTAGAGGCAATGAGGCGAAAAAGAAGCATGAGAAAATTTGCATCTATAGTAGCATAACCCTCCTGAGAGACTCGAGTACCAGCACCACCAGCACCATGTGAAGAACGGCGAGCCTAGGCCTCGCTCTTTTTGAAACAGTATGCCTCCTCATACTCACCTTTACCACAATAGTCACAATGAAGACCACCATGCCTCTTAGATGCAGAAGGAGGAGCAATTGAAGAAGGTACTGTCGGTAGAGGAGTAGTTTATCAAGGAGTTGATGCACGAGCAGCTGATACTGAGGAAGATTGTAGCAAACCAGCAAAAGACAGGTCTCCTTGTTAAGAACGCTGGCCAGAGCATTTATAAGAGAGACACAAGGGTAATGAGCAAGCAACTGAGCACGAAGAGGCTCAAACCCATCATGGAGTCAGGCCAGGAAGCCGTAGGTGTGTCGAAACTCAAGTGCATCCTTCTGACTCTGACAAGACAGGCAATTATCCAGTGACAACTAAGTACCCAAAGTGTCAAGCTGACGCCCAATAGCAAATATTTGAGCAAAGAACTCATCCATCATAGCATCTTCCTGTCGCAATAGCTGCTCCTCACTAATAGCAACAAGATAAGTAGACTGACGAGTAGGCTCGTAACGATGATGCAGAAAAGCTCACATCTGGTGTGCATACTCAAACTAAACTATATTTGAGACGATCCTCCATACTAGCAGCAAGAATAGCACCAGCTTGAGCATCATCATCCAACCAAGCTCTATAGATGTTGAATTCAGACTCGTAGAAAGATAGACGAGTCTCAAAATTTGAAAGCAACTTCTTTTCATCAATAGTAGCCTTATCTAGAACGATAGGCTATGAAGGAATAGCAGGACAAGGTGGACATTTGAGATCGCCTATAAGAAACTCCCAAAGATGCAAACCACACATATGTAGACGCATGCGGGGAACCAATTCACGATAGTTGGTGCCACTGAAAAGCACCGAACATCGCAAGAGTGGAGTCTCTCCTAAAGTATAAGTCATCTTGATAGGACAACTTACGACAGCTAGAGCGCAAAATAAGCAGCGGCGAGCGACGGCGAGAGCACAAAAGAGAAGCAGCACAAGCAACACTTTTTTATCTTCTCTTTTCTCTTTTTTAGGGTTAAACCCTAATCACCACACACCGTGGTTGAACCTCGAGGTGGTGGCGGCGGAACCAACATAGGAATCGGTTGCGGGGGGGGGGGGGGGGGGGAGATTTGCGCCAGAGTCGATCTCACGTGGGTGCGTCGCCTGCCACTTCAGGTGGGCTGTGGAGGCCCTCAGCACGGTTCACGTGGGTGACTGCAACCTTGATGTGAGCATGGCATGGGAGTTCTGCCACCGAGTCGATCCAGCGCCAACGAGCGTGGCGATCGAAGAAAGAAAAATCCAAGACGATTCGAGATAGGGGTAGAGTGCCAGGACGAGTGCGAAGAAAAACGACAGGATGACACAGAGAAAAATGCCGGGATAGCGCAATCGGCGCGGTGATGAGCGCCGATGGAGTACGATAGAAGGAAATCCTAATTAAATTACAAATATGCAAAGAACCTCTCAGATTATTTACTCTCGGAGGAGGAAAATGATAACAAGACTAAAAGTCTGGAGCAGCAACATACTATTTCAAAATGTCTAAGTTCTCAATCACTGGTTGTAAAACAACCTGTTGATGGAGATGGGAAGATCTATTATTTTAAACAGGAAACACAGGCGCGCAAGGGATAAAAGAGTTCTAGTTACTAAAGAGCAGAAGATTCCAGAGACCAGAAGAAGTGATAGGGTGCAAGAGAAAATGATGACCAAGATTTTGGAGCCAGAAGGTATAAAAGTAAAGAAAAGATCTTATGAAGGTAATTCTGATCTCTTGAAAAAATATTTTGTTGTTGTTGATTTAGATACTGTCTCTGAAGTTGCTAAAAAAGTAGGAGTGTCTATAAGTGATAGGGACTTTGGGATTGTGGATATAATGGGAGACTTAGAAGTGGCTAGGTCTAATGTTTATGTTAAAAAAAATAATAAGCTTCAGGGCGCAGCAAGTGAGGGGGAACCATCTCAGGTTGATGAGATCCCCCTTTTGGAGTGGTATAGAGATGAATCTGACATTGAGGAAAAACTTATCCCTGGTAATAATAAGAGGAATAAGAAAATTAAAGGCAACAATAAGAAGATTGGTGTGGTCACTCCTAGAAGGAGCAAAAGGAACACACCATCGATATACAGAAATAGAGGGGGGCAGGGGGCCTCACTCGTACACAAATAAAAAGTGTTTCATCCATGGCTGCTCATAATCTTGAGGGTATTTTTTGGAACTGCAGAGGTATTAGAAAGAAAGGGATGGTAGGTTTCATTAGACAGTTGTTAAGAGATAATAAGCTAAATTTTCTTTGTTTCCAGGAAACCATGCTTTGTGATCTGAAAGATTCTTTCATTAGGAAATTAGATCCTTATAATTCCTTCTATTGGCATGTTGTTTCTGCAGTGGGTAAATCTGGGGGGCTTTTGATGGGAATTGATCTGGATAGATTTGATATAGATAGTTTCTCAGATGGCACCTATATCAGCCAGGTTATAGTGTGGGATAAGTTGCTTGAGTCTCGGTGGGGCATTTTGAATGTGTATGGTCCGGCCCACGAGGACAAGAGAGAGGTTTTCCTTGTTGAGCTGGCCTCTTTTTGTCAAGCTGTGGTGGTCCCATATTTAGTAGGAGGTGATTTTAATATCATTAGGAGTGCTGAAAAAAAAAAAAATTTATCCCGAATAAATTTTCTGATCTTTTCAATGCCATCATAAATATGAATGGACTTAGAGAAATTGACTTGATTGGGGGAAAGTTTACCTAGTATAACAATCAACAGCATCCAACGTTGGAAGCGTTGGATAGAGTGTTGATGGGTGGATTTGGGAAAGCCTTTTCCCTATAGTCACTTTATCTAAAAAACCTAGAGACCTCTCGGTCCACAATTTGCTTTATCTTAAAACGAACAGTGATGGTTCTGAAAAAAAATTCTCATTCCATTTTGAGCTTTTTTGGCTGAACCACGAAGAGTTTATTCCTTTAGTGGATAAAATTTGGAATGAAAAAACAAAAGACAGCGATGCCTTGGGGAGGATCTTATTTAAATTGAAAAAATTTAAAAAATTCTTTAAGGGGTGGAACTTTAATGAATCTGGTCATATTAAGAAAATAAAAAAATGATTCAAGAACGCTTAAGGACTTTGGAATTAAAGGAGGAAAAGGAAAATTTAAACACCTTGGAAAAAATGGAAAAAGTTGACCTTCACACTGAACATTTGAAAATGCTAGATCAAGAAGAATTATATTGGTTTAAAAGAAGCCGTGAGAATTGGCTGCTCAAAGGGGACAATAACACTGAATATTACCATAGAATAGCGAATGGAAGAAAAAGGAAAAATAATATTTTTCAGCTTGCTGATGGGGATAATTGGATTAAAGGTACTGAAGATTTGTTAACCTTTGCTACTGAGTTTTACAAAAAGCTTTTTGGAAATCCTGAGAGCGACACTTTAAAAATGGATTCTAACCTTTGGGAAAATTCTAGAAATGTAACTTATGCAGACAATTTTATGTTGACTAGGCCATTTGAAGAAGAGGAAGTAAAACTTGCTCTTTTTCAAATGGAGTCAAACAAAGCACCTGGTCTGGATGCAATCCCTATTGAATTTTTCCAAAGATGTTGGATCATAGTCAAGGGGGATATCATGAAATTATTCTCGGACTTTCATGCTAACAAAGCCGCCATTCATAGGATAAATTATGGGATCATAACCCTGCTTCCAAAGGTTAAGGGGTCTGAGAGAATTCAACAATTCAGACTAATTTGCTTGTTAAATAGTCTTTATAAATGGATCACCAAAGTTCTGACAGTGAGATTAGAACCGGTTGTGGATAAGATCATTAATCAAGCTTAAACTGCATTCATTCTAGGTAGGAATATTATGACAGGGATACTCTCTTTGCATGATATTTTGCATGAATCTAAAAGAAAAAAGGAAATTGGATTTATTATAAAGTTGGACTTTGAGAAGGCCTATGACAAAGTTAATTGGGATTTTCTCCTCTCTTGCCTTAAGCTTAGAGGTTTTGATGATAGATGGTGTGAGTGGGTTGCTAAGGTTGTTAGGAATGGAACCCTGAGTGTAAAGCTTAATAATAAGATTGGTCCTTACTTTGGGAGTTTTAAAGGTGTGAGGCAGGGGGATCCTCTGTCCCCCTTGCTTTTTAATATTGCTGCTGATTGTTTAACAAACATGGTTCTTAGAGCTCAAAGGAACAATATGGTGGTGGGCTTAGCTAGCAATATTGTACCTAACGGAGTTGCCATTTTACAATATGCTGATGACACTATCTTATGCATTAAGCATGATGTTGATAAAGCATTTAATCTGAAACTTCTGCTGGCTCTTTTTGAGCAACTTTCTAGTTTGAGGATTAATTTTCAGAAAAGTGAATTTTTTTCGGTGGGGGGAGACAGTGAGGTAGATGTAACGTATGCATCCATTTTTAATTCTCAAATGGGTGTCTTACCTTTGAAGTACTCGGGAGTACCTATTTCAGCTAGCAGGCTTCACTGTATTGATTGGGAAAACATGGAAAATAAAATGTGCAAAAAATCGATATGTGGAAAGAAAACACTTTATCTATGGCAGGGAGAATAGTGCTAATCAATGCTAGCTTGTCCAGTATTCCAATTTATCATATGTCAATGTATTTGTTACCTAAGATGGTTATCGAGAGATTGGATAGATATAGAAAGAGATTTTTTTGGGAGGGAGGTCATCAAAAAAGAAAGTATCATTTGGTAAAATGGGAGAGAATTTGTCATCATAAGAATAGAGGGGGTTTGGGGGTAAAGGACCTGCAAAGGATGAATATTAGTCTCTTGGTTAAATGGTGGTGGAAATTTGAAAGTGAAAAGGGTGTCTGGCAAGACATTGTTAACAAGAAATATGTGAAAGATCAACCGATTGGTGGGTTACGACATAAAATGTTTGATTCCCCAATCTGGACTGATTTAATGAAGGTCAGATGGATCTACTTAAAAGGTAGACATCTGATACTAGGAAATGGCAAGTAAAATTGTTTTTGGTTGGACACATGGTTGGACGATGAACCTTTATGTCAATACTATTCGTTGCTATTTGAATTCTGTGATAATAAATATATTACTGTTGCGCAATGTGCTAGTGCCAATTGGGTCATTCGGTTTAGACCGGCTTTGCCCAGCATATTGCATTATCAGTGGTATGAACTTGCGGCGAAATTGAATAACTTATAGGTGTCTGATGACGATGACAGGGTATGTTGGAGATGGAATAAATCTGGGGTGTTTTCAATCAAATCAGTTTATGATAGGCTAAATAGAAATACAGACAGAGTTGAGTTTAAGCATATCTGGAAAGCTAGGATTCCCCCAAAAATTAAAGTTCTTTTATGGTTAATTGAACAGAAGGCTATTCTGACTAGGGATAATATGATAAAAAGGGCTTGGCAGGGGGATCCAACATGCAGTTTTTGTTCTGCTAATGAATCTGTTAATCACCTTTTTTTTAAATGCGGTGTCATGAAGGTTGTTTGGGGTGTTATTGCTAGTTGCTTTGGTCAGTCTGTGAGACCTACTTCCGTTGATCAATATTGGCATTGGATTCGTTTGGCTCTTCCAGGTGGTGATGAAGTTTTCACTTTGGGATTGGTGGCCATTTGCTGGTCCACTTGGAAAGCTAGGAACAGTGCAACTTTTGATAATCGACTGTTAAAACATCCTTGTGATATTATTCTATTTGCATGCTCACTAATGAGGTTTTGGGCAGGGTTGTACCCTGATGATATGTAGAAAAAAGTGAAAATGGTGCGGACTGTCTCATGGAGGTTGCATTGAAGGTGATGCGTGGGATGAAGGGTTATATCCTGTTGCCGTCGCCTGGTAAAAAGGAGGATCACAACCACTCTGATGCTGAGCACAAGAAACTCACTGGAGCGCTGTTTGACGAAGAATGAGTCATCGAGTTTTATGTCTGATGGTGGTTATAGGTAGTAATATGAACATGTATGGTGAATGGAGGTTAATGCTTGCTTTTGGTTATAGGTCCACCAGTATAACTGGTTTGATGTTAAAAAAGCTATGAGCTTGAGAACGGTCAATGAGCGGGTGAGAGGTAGCTTTCTATTAATGTGAATAGGGCGCTGCTTTAAAAATCCTGTAAACGTTGATCTCCGTTTCATTTTGGAATGGAAGTGGTATTACCGACTCAAAAAAAAAGGAAAATACAATATACTCCTATATCAGTGGTATGGGGTTGTGTATTTGATCCTCATTGCTCTTTTGCTTATGTTCCTTACTGCCGAGTGATACTTCATCCAACATTGGGTCATTTTCAGTCTCCTGGGTGTTGGGTCATGAGAGTGTTGCCTGAATAGATGAATGTGGCCTAGAGGGGGGGGGGGGGTTGAATAGGCCTTTTGAATTTCCTGCACACTTAATAGAATCGTCAAAACTTGGTTGGCCGGACTAGTCCGGTCGTGTGGGTGGACTTGTCCGATGTGCTAAAAATATGTGTGTTGATCAGGTGTAATTTGGGAAACTAAATTTCTTTAGCAGCGGAAATGAGAACAACTGATATTTTTATTTGAGATTAATATAAGAATGCAGGTAAAACTTATAATTGCCTTAGGTTGATGATTAGCACTCAAGTGATCTAATGAACAAATTTAAAGAAAATAAGACATAAGACACACGAATTTTTCCCAAGGTTCGATCTCACCACGAGATCTACGTCCTCGTTGAGGAAGCTCACACAGAGCTGGGTATCCAACCCTTTCCCTCTTCAAGTCACCATGAAGGCCGACTTGATTCCACTATCACGGGTAATCACCAAGTTTGTGGAGCAACCTCACACGTTGAGGGCTCCCACGAGAATTACAACGAAAGAAGTGATCAAATACACTCAAAAGTATTACAATGCAGAGTATGAGTGTAGAAAGATCAAACCCCAAGAGCTCGCAATGAAAGAACGACGATCTCCCAATCCCGAATCCAAGTGTTCAATTGATTTCACTCTTTTTGCACTTTAGATGTGTGTGGAGATGTGTTTTGGGCTCTTGGGATGAAGTGGCGGCGCTAGGGTTTGTTCTTTGATCAGTATTCGACGTGTGTTTCAATAGGAAAGCCGTGGACTCTCTATTTATAGGGTTTCCAAAAGGTAGCCGTTGAAAAACCATAACATCGGACTAGTCCGGTGCAAGTCCGGACTTGTCTGGTCTCAGTGTATTTTGAAGTCCAGAAAGTGTGCCGGACTAGTCCGGTCCAAGCTCGGACTAGTCCGGTGCTGTGTGAAAGTGAACTCCAGAAAGTTCAATGGACTAGTCCGCGGACTAGTCCGATCTCCACCTATGGGAGACTGCAGAAAGGTCAACAGACTAGTCCGGTGGTCAACGGACTAGCCCGGTCCCTCAATATGAGAGACTCCAGAAAGATCAACGGACTAGTCCGGTGGACGCACGGACTAGTCCGGTCTCAGTGAGATTCCAGAAAGATAAACGGACTAGTCCGGTCCATGATCGGACTAGTCCGGTGCTTTATGAAAGTTAGGTTAATTTTAATCCCTTACCCTCACGTAAAGTTGTGAGCTCTTGGAGTGTGTCTTTCATACACTCCCTATACATTCAAAATCTAATTTGGTCTTCCAAGCTTCATCAAAGTATCTCTCTTTGAACACCACTTCATTTTTCACCTTTTTGTGCGTACTGAGCTGTTTCACTTGTTTGTCCTGCAATCATCTCAGTAGTTTCATTAGGATCTCATATGTTTGTCATCAATTAGCCAAAACCCACAAGTGATATCCTAGATGCACTTACAATCTCCCCCTTTTTGGTGATTGATGACAACCATTTGAGATATCACAATTGAGAATAAAATCTTGATTTTCATAAGGTGTGCACATATGAGAATAATGATAAGTCCACAAAAAGCTTCTCACATATGCACACACCTTATGGTGGGGTGCCTAACAGGTGTGTGATCAACAAGGTGTGATGAAGTAAAGGTAATCAATAATGAGCATAGAGATAATCATCCAAGCAACAATAAGCATCACACATAAGAGAAGAAATAGTGCATTACAAGGTTTTAAAAATAAGTACATGTCCTTGATCACAAAAACATAAAGACACCAACTAGAGATGGTCTCAAACTACTAGTCTCAATCTCTCCCCCTTTGGCATCAAGGCACCAAAAAGGGAAAAATTGAGGGGAATCACTCATCGCCACTCTCTTCTTCAGTCTCGGTCCGGTCCTCATCTTCATCACCATCATCATCATTCGCCGGAGCAGACTCTTCCTCGGAGTCCTCGAAGGCGGGCGGGGATCCCATCGGCTCAATCTCCAGCTTGTCACAGATAGCTTTGATGTTGGCATTGACATATTATTGATGCTTCTTCTGCCCGACTTCAATCTTGCGGCAGCAGGCAAAGATAGAGTTGAGCATTTTGAGCACACCACCGGAGGGTTCATGGGCAGGTGCAGAGCTAGGTGGAGCAGCTGAAGATCTTGTGGCATTCACATCCCGAGTTTGTTTAGTCCTCCTCTCATCTTCAGGGGAGGGAGGTGCATCAGGAGCTGAAGGTAGAGTGTACTCGGTGGGCTTTTGCGGTTTCAACCCCGTATGGTGAACATCCTTGACGAACTCAAGTTCAGTCACCTTCTCAATCATGTACATGATGTACAGGGCATACCTGCAAGATCTGTTGGGAGTGATTGAGATGTTTACAATGTCATTGTAGATGTATTCAAAGACATTGAACGGTCTCCTCCCACCAATGACCTTCATTAGGGTACTCAAGGTTCCTTGTATAGTCCCCGCATCTCCATCTTTCGGGGCTATTGTCTTCCTCAAGATTCTGTTGAGGATCACAAAGAAGGGCTTCAGATATTTGCTGTTGGGAGGCACATAGGGCATCCTTGTGTCATAGAGTAACTTGAGCTCATCCTTCTCCAAGGGTTGCAAATTGTGGATGACAAGATCATGATCCAGAGTATGTTCAAGGTGAAGAATTCTTGCAAACTCATCATAAGTAGCACTATACTTGGAACCATGAGTCATCCAAGTAAGAGTGTCTCCATCACCACGAGCAAAGTAGAGGGTAGAGTAGAATTGGGTGATGACCTCATTGTTCCAGTCATTCTCAAAAGAAAATAGTTCCTTCAGTCCGTGCCTCTCCAGGGACTCAACCACCTCACAGAAGGCAGGATATTTCTTCGACTGCATGTACCCAATGTTCACCCATTGACTCTTCACAACGGGATTCTTCATCTTCATGTAAACATGCTCGTAGTAGTTGGCATGAAAGTTGCTCCAAAATCTTGGGTCTGAGCATTGCCGAGGTTGATCATACACATTAACCTGCCTAAAGCTATCAGCAAGCTCACCCTCTTTTCCGATGAAATCTTTACTCGAGCGCTGCCTGTTGCGTTGACTTGGGTTCTTCATCTTCAGGGGTCCAACGGGACCACTAGCAAGCCCCTTTCCTTTGTTGAGAGTCCTCTTTGGCCCTGAGGAGCTCTCGCCAGCTTTTCCTTGGGCCTTCTTGACAACCACCCTCCTTTTCTTGGGCAAGTTGTCGTCGGAGGGTGGAGAGTGCACATTTACATCATGTCTTTTCTTCATGTACCTCTCCTTGGCTCTCTTCACTTTTTCACGTTCAACTTCTTCATCAACATGAAAGGAGCTGTCATATGAGCTTGAAGACATCGTGCCTAATAAGGAGTTCATGATTTAGATGAGAATGAACTAAGAATGAAGGAGATGTGAGGATTCAAATGTCAGAGACCGGACATGTCCGGTTTCAGAGTGCGGACTTGTCCGGTGTACCGGACTAGTCCGTATCTGGGAGCCGGACTAGTCCGGCCTAGCACAAGAACCCTAACAAAACTATGAATCACAACTTCTAACTAAGGATGCAAAGGAGCATGAAGGTGAAAGGAATACATCTCTGAAGCTAATGTACTTCCTTGGAATCAAGAGAAATAAGCTAGAACTAGAAAAGTTGAGAGTTTGATTTTTGGGAGAAATTTACCGAGATTCGTTGAAGGAGCACGAATCTGTCCGGATGAATTTGGAGTGGAGTATCAACTCGTCGAGGGGAGGATTTCCCACGGAGAAAACATGGATTTTGAGGGCTCAACTCGAAAATCACTTTTGGGGGCTAGGGTTTGAGAGGTGAGGGTTCAACTCAAAGTGGAGGGAGGTTTGAAAAAGTTTTGGGCCGGCCAGCTGCTTATATACGCGGCCGACCGGACTAGTCCGGTCAGAGGACGGACTAGTCCGGTGCCCCTGGAAAACCTAGGAAAGAGAGACTGTCCAGACTAGTCCGGTGGCAAACCTGACTAGTCCGGTGTCCCTGGAAAAACGGAGTATTTAGAGATAACTAATAGTGATCCAAGGACAAGTTTTGCAAATAATCATGGTAATTATGAAAAGAAAGTAATCAACAATAAAAAATTGGTCATAAACTCCAAGATTTCTTCATTAAAATTAGTTTTCTTAGGAGAAAAAGGGGTGAGGGGCAGTTTTAGCAATAAAATGTAACATTTCAAGTTTCAACCAGGTGTGCAACGTTTCAAGGCACATTTCGAGAGTCAAGAATATTAAGTTCATTCCTAAGTTCACAAAACCTTTTCTCATCCAATGGTTTGGTAAAAATATCTGCAAGTTGTTTTTCAGTTCTAACATGTGAAATGGCAATGTCACCTTTGAAAGAATGATCTCTAAGAAAATGATGACGAATGTCTATGTGCTTGGTTCTTGAGTGCTCTACCGAGTTGTGTGCAATTTTTATAGAAATTTTATTGTCACATAGAAGCGGGATATGGTTAAGATTGTAGCCGTAGTCCCTAAGGGTTTGTCGCATCCAAAGTAGTTGTGCGCAACAGCTACCGGCTGCAATATATTCTGCTTCTGCTGTGGAAAGGGCAATGGAGTTTTGCTTTTTAGATGACCAAGAGACCAGGGACCTACCAAGAAACTGACAAGTCCCTGACGTGCTCTTTCTATCGATTTTGCATCCTGCATAGTCGACATCGGAATACCCTATGAAGTTAAATTTGGATCCTTTGGGATACCAAAGGCCCAAGTTGGGTGCGTGCACAAGGTACCTTATGATTCTTTTTACCGCGACTAAGTGACACTCTTTAGGTGTGGCTTGAAACCTTGCACACAAGCAAACACTAAGCATAATATCTGGCCTAGATGCACATAAATAAAGTAAGGAGCCAATCATGGACTGATATACCTTTTGGTCTACATTTGGACCATCTTCATTAAGGTCGAGGTGTCCATTAGTGGCCATGGGTGTCTTGATGGGCTTGGCTTTGTCCATATTGAATTTCTTGTGAATGTCTTGTGTATATTTGGTTTGGCTTATAAATGTACCTTCTCTTAGTTGCTTCACTTAGAATCCCAAGAAGAACTTCAATTCGCCCATCATTGACATCTCGAACCTATGTAGTTTGTAGACATGGTTGGGATACTTCTGGTCTTCGAATCCTGGTGGTTGCTCCACATAAACTTCCTCCTTGATTGGGCCGTTTAAGAAAGCGCTTTTGATGTCCATTTGATACAGCTTAAAATTATGGTGAGTAACATATGCCAAAAAATACGAAAGGACTCAAGTCTAGCTACAGGAACGAAAGTTTCATCGAAGTCCAAACCTTCAACCTGAGAATAACCTTTGGCCACCAATCTTGCCTTATTTCTTGTTACTACTCCATGTTCATCTTGCTTGTTCTGAAAGACCCATTTGGTTCCAACTATGTTCGCCTTTGGTCTCTCCACCAGTTCACATGCTTCATTTCTCTTGAAGTTGTTCAGCTCCTCTTGCATTGCAATCACCCAGTCTGGATCCCTTAAGGCTTCTTCTACCCTGTATGGTTCCAGAAAAGACACAAAAGAATAGGATTCATAGAAATTTGCAACTCGAGATCTAGTAGTTACTCCCTTAGCAATATCTCCAATGATATTGTTGACATGGTGGTCTCTTTGCACGCTCTGGTGTACTCTTGGGTGTGGAACTTGTGTAGTTGCTTGTTCTTCATTATCTTCATGTGCATTGTCTCCCCCTAGATCATTGTTTCCATGATTATCCTGATCTTCTTGATCTTCCTCCTCTTGATCTTGTGCAAGAGCTCCCCCTTGATTATTGCCTCCGTGTTGAGGTTCATCTTGTGCATTTGAGTCGAATGTTTGCTCCTGTGGTAAGATATCACCAAGTCCCATTTTCTTCAGTGCTTCATATGGAGCTTCCTCTTTATCTAGCACAAACTTATCAACTTGCTCCACTTGTGAGCCGTTAGATTCATTGAACACTACGTCACGTGCTACTTCAACAAGGTCGGACACCTTGTTGAAGACACGATAGGCGTAGGCATTCGATTCATAACCGAGCAAGAATCCTTCATCGGACTTTGAAGCGAACTTCGAGGCCCTCTGTTTCTTGTTCAGAATAAAACATTTGCAACCAAAAACTTTAAAATAAGAAACATTTGGCTTTTTACCGGTAAGGAGCTCATATGGAATGTTCTTCAGTAGTCGATGGAGATACAGTCGATTCGTGGCATGGCAAGCGGTGTTCACCGCTTCTGCCCAAAATCGATCTGATGTCTTGTATTCATACAACATAGTTCTCGCCGTTTCGGTCAATGTTTTGTTCTTCCTTTCGGCCACTCCATTTTGTTGAGGGGAGTAGGGTGCCGAGAATTCATGCTTTATCCCTTCTTCATCGAGAAACTCTTCAACTTGGAGGTTCTTGAATGCTGTCCCGTTGTCACTTCTGATGTTCTTTATGGTTGATGAGAATTCGTTCCGAGCTCTTTTCAAGAACTTCTTGAGGATCCCCTGAGTTTATGATTTATCATACAAGAAAAATACCCAGGTAAATCTTGAAAAATCATCAACAATTACTAAACCGTATTTGTTACGGCCGATGCTGATGTACGAAACTGGACCAAAAAGATCCATGTGGAGGAGTTCCAGCGGTCTTGCGGTAGTCATCACATTCTTGGCGGGGTGTGGTGCTCTGACTTGTTTTCCTACTTGACAAGCGCTGCACGACCTATCCTTTTCAAAAACCACGTCCTTAAGACCACGGATGTGACCACCTTTTAGAAGTTTATGCAGATTTCTCATCCCAACATGGGCTAGCCGTCTATGCCACAGCCATCCCATGTTGGTCTTAGCAACCAAGCAAGTGTTGAGTTCGGCTCTATCTTTGTTGAAGTCAACTAGATAAATCTTGCCCTTCAACACTCCCTTGAATGCAATCGAGTCATCGCTTCTTCTAAAAACAGTCACACCCTCATTAGTGAATAAACAGTTGTAACCTTTGTCGCATAGTTGGGATATTGACAAAAGGTTATAATCTAGAGAATCTACATGTAAAACATTTGATAAGGTATGTTGAGAGGATATTTCAATGTTACCGCTACCAAGGACCTTTCCTTGGCTGTTGTCTCCGAAGTATATGCCTTCGCCTGGATCCTTGTTGTACTCGTACTCTACAAACATACCTCTCTCTCCGGTCATGTGATTTGTGCATCCGCTATCAAGTACCCATTTTGTTCCACCGTAGGAGTAAGCCTGCAAAAAGAATTATTCCTTGGTTTTAGGTACCCAAGCTTGCTTGGGTCCTCTCAGGTTAGTCACAAGAGTCTTGGGCACCCACACACAAGTTTTCAAGTTCTTGTGGCGTGGCCCTGTATATTTGGCAATGACTTTTCCATATTTGGCTTTCATAAGAACATAAGAAGCGTCAAATGTACGAAAAAATATTTGTGGTTCAGATTCATGGGATTTTTCCTTAACAAAGACAATTCTTAGAAGTAGACATATGTTTGTTCTTATCAAAACCAAGGCCATCTTTGACACTAGGAGGTCTAGTGACCATATATGCACTGCGTGCATATTTGATCTTCTTCTTATCAAAGGTGCCGCTTGGAGGGGCATGCATATTATGAGAAGTTGAAGTATTAGAAATAATATTCTTCTCACTAGAGCATGTGCAAGTTCCGATTGTTGTCGAACTTATATCTTTGGAGGAGGAGCTCTTGGAGAACGAGGAGTCACTTTGCTTGAGCGACTCAACTTGCACCTCAAGGATCTTGTTAGCTTTTGACAAGTTAGCAAGTTCTTCCTTGATTGCAATATGCGAGTCTTCTAGCTTTGAGTAAGTTTCCTTACTCAAGGCTAGCTCAACTTCAAGCGACTCGTTCTTCTCTCTTTCAAGCTCGAGAAGCTTTTCAACTTCTTGATATCTCTTCCTTTCACGGATGAGCATATCTTTTTGTCGGTCAAGGAGTTCCTCCTTTTCAAAAATTTCGTTCGACAACATTTCCATTTTCTTTAGAGCAATTTTACTTAGTCCTCTAAACATTTATTCATTATCACTAGAGTTGTCAAAGTCATCAATAGAGGAATTTAGCGTAGGAGGAGTGAGCCGTACCTTTTTCTTGCCTTCCTTAGCCATAAGGCAAGTGTGGTTGTTCATGTCCCATCCTCCCATGTTTGGAAAGAGTGTTGCCTTCATAGTAGGTTTCTTGATTGCGATAGTGGCCATCTCTTCTTCTTCATCGGAGGAGGACTCGTCGTTTGAGTCCCACTCCTTGCCAATGTGAGCTTGATGGGTTTGTCTTCTTTTTCTGAAATTTTTCTTTTCTTGAGATCTTGTTTCCTTCTTCTTTTTGTGTTCTTCATAAGTGCAGTCCACCACGAAGTGACCATACTCTCCGCAGTTGTAGCAAGTGCGTCGAGCCTTGGATTTTCCTTTATCCTTGCTTTTGCCTTCATTTGAGTTGTTGCCGTGTCTTCTTTTCATCATCCGCTTGAACTTCTTGATAAAGAGTACCATTTCTTCATCATCAAGATCGGTGCTCTCGTCACTTGTATGCCCATCGTCTTGATCTTCACGAGCTTCTTAGAGTTTGGGTCGGCATGTTGCTTTGAGAGCAACCTCTTTCTTTTTGGAGGAAGTGAGTTTGGCCAAGTCTTTGACGTATTTTGCCTCTTTCTCCATCATTTCATGATTTATGATTTTCCCCAACAACTCATCGGGAGTCATTTTGTGAAACCCGGGGCTTTCTCTAATCATTGAGCAAAGTGTGACATTTCTTGGCATGAAGGCTCTAATCATTCTCTTGACTACCTCGTGATCCGTCCATTTCTTACTTCCATAGGCATGTATTTTGTTGATGAGTGCCTTCATCCGGTTGTACATGTCTTGAGGTGATTCGCCTTCTTCAATAGCAAATCTCCCCAACTCTCCTTCAAGCATTTCGATTTTAGCTTCACGAACCGATCTATTTCCTTCGTGAGCTGTCTTGAGTGTATCCCAGATTTTTTTTGCACTTTCTAAGCCATCAATCTTGGTGAATTCCTCTCTGCTTAGTGATGATGTGATCACGGCGACGGCTTGTGCATTTCTGTGAATCTCTTGTTCTTGTTCTGGGGTGAGTTTTTCATCCGTGTCCGGGATATCTATGCCAGTGCAAACAATGTGCCACAGACTAGGATTTAAGGATATTAGATGCATCTTCATGTTGTACTTCCACATTGTATAGTCACTTCCGTCAAACTGTGGAGGTTTTCCCATAGGAATGGAAAGATAGTGAGTGGTTGAATTGAGACGGTTGTAGTTGTAAGGGTGTCGGGAGTAGTCGTGATGACCACTCCCCGTCGTCTTCTCTTCTTCTTTTCCCTTTTGTCCTAGCAGTTTCTTTCTCAGAAGTGCTTTTAATTGTCGCACTTATTCATCATCGTGTGGGCTCTCTTTCAACACATCAAAAGTTTTAGTTTCTTGTTCCTCCTCATTGATGTTCATCTTCGAGATATCGTTGTTCTTCTCAGAGGCCATTGATCTCTCGAGATGTGAGTCTCGTTGGTGGAGAACCTTGCTCTGATACCAATTGAATGTGGCCTAGAGGGGGGGTGAATAGGCCTTTTTAATTTCCTGCACACTTAATAGAATCGTCAAAACTTGGTTGGCTGGACTAGTCCGGTCGTGTGGGCGGACTTGTCCGGTGTGCTAAAAATATGTGTTTTGATCAGGTGTTATTTGGGAGACTAAATTTCTTTAGCAGCAGAAATGAGAACAACTGATATTTTTATTTGAGATTAATATAAGAATGCAGGTAAAAATTATAATTGCCTTAGTTTGATGTTTAGCACTCAAGTGATCTAATGAACAAAATTTAAAGGAAATAAGATGTAAGACACAAGAATTTTTCCCAAGGTTCGATCTCACAACGAGATCTATGTCCACGTTGAGGAAGCTCACACAGAGCCGGGTCTCCAACCCTTTCCCTCTTCAAGTCACCACGAAGGCCGACTTGATTCCACTATCACGGGTAATCACCAAGTTTGTGGGGCAACCTCACACATTGAGGGCTCCCACGAGAATTACAACGAAAGAAGTGATCAAATACACTCAAAAGTATTACAATGCAGAGTATGAGTGTAGAAAGATCAAACCCCAAGAGCTCGCAATGAAAGAACGACGATCTCCCAATCCCGAATTCAAGTGTTCAATTGATTTCACTCTTTTTGCACTCTAGATGTGTGTGGAGATGTGTTTTGGGCTCTTGGGGCGAAGTGGCGGCGCTATGGTTTGTTCTTTGATCAGTATTCGACGTGTGTTTCAATAGGAAAGCCGTGGACTCTCTATTTATAGGGTTTCCAAAAGGTAGCCATTGAAAAACCCTAACACCGGACTAGTCCTGTGCAAGTGTGGACTTGTCCGGTCTCAGTGTATTTTGAAGTCAGAAAGTCTGCCAGACTAGTCCGGTCCAAGATCGGACTAGTCCGGTGCTGTGTGAAAGTGAACTCCAGAAAGTTCAACGGACTAGTCCGCGGACTAGTCGGATCTCCACATATGGCAGACTCCAGAAAGCTCAACGTACTAGTCCGGTGGTCAACGGACTAGTCCGGTCCCTCAATATGAGAGACTCCAGAAAGATCAACGGACTAGACCGGTGGACGCACGAACTAGTCCGGTCTCCCAATAAGTGAGATTCTAGAAATATAAACGGACTAGTCCGGTCCATGATCGAACTAGTCCGGTGCTTTGTGAAAGTTATGTTAATTTTAATCCCTTACCCTCGCGCAAAATTGTGAGCTCTTGGAGTGTGTCTTTCATACACTCCCTATACATTCAAAATCTAATTTGGTCTTCCAAGCTTCATCAAAGTATCTCTCTTTGAACACCACTTCATTTTTCACCTTTTTGTGCGTACCGAGCTGTTTCACTTGTTTGTCCTGCAATCATCTCAGTGGTTTCATTAGGATCTCATATGTTTGTCATTAATTAGCCAAAACCCACAAGGGATATCCTAGATGCACTTACAATCTCCCCCTTTTTGGTGATTTATGACGACCATTTGAGATATCACAATTGAGAATAAAATCTTGATTTTCATAAGGTGTGCACATATGAAAATAATGATAAGTCCACAAAAAGCTTCTCACATATGCACACACCTTATGGTGGGGTGCCTAACAGGTGTGTGATCAACAAGGTGTGATGAAGTAAAGGTAATCAATAATGAGCATAGAGATAATCATCCAAGCAACAATAACCCGGTTTCATTCTCCAGCTCTTCTCCATTGTAGACTGAGGAAAGATAAGCAACAAGCAAGTTTGAGTACCAACGATACTCTGCAAGTGGGGAAGAGATGACATGCATGCTTTTAGAAAGGAAGGCCAAACTTGGGTTGAGCACTATAGCATTACATCCTATCCTTAGCTTTTATTAGCACCTACTTCTAGGTGAGTAAACCCAACCATAACCCATGTATAAGACGAAACCAAACCAACCAAACCACCATTCCCATTCATTGACTAATTATGAATTGGACACCAAGCCGCTCTTGTCCGTGAGCACGGCTGTCATGACAGTTTCTAAATCTCTGTAGAGAATGTACCCTTTACCCACAAGCCGTGATTTCATCCTCTATTGCTAGGTGGACTAAGTAAACCTCCCTGATGCCCGTGGTCGCGAACCACATTGCACTCTTCCTTTGGTGTGAGGCCAGGAGATCACTACGAGGTCTTTACAAAGGTTCTCCCGACGCGTACTAGCCCTCTGAGGTTTCACCCCTGTACAAAAGTGTGAGCCGTTAAACCACATCTCAATACCCAGTTGCCCCTCTTGAGCCATGCGGATCCCAAGGCAGGTCACCCTGAACCAATTCCCCGCACTATCCAATCACCAATACTACGCCAGGAGAGGCCTAATTAGTTGACCAAGCTGCCCCATACTCAGTCTTGTGGCAATACTATAGAGCTTAGTGGCTTTCTCCATAAACCGGTTGAAAGCATCTAGGCCCCCCATGAAGTACGGTTTCGGTGATTAATGACAACCATTGAACTTTACTAATGAATATGTGAATGCAAGGTCCCCATAATCACTCGGTAAAATGAAATGAATATGTCATTGGAGACCCATATACAATCAACTTTTGAGATCAAATCAATGAGATAAAGATAAGAAGTGAAAGCTCTCATGTCCAAGTCACTAGACCATAAGTTGACAACATACAATGCTTGAAGATCATCAGAGAGGCTTGTGAAACAAATGTCTAAGAGGTCATCTGAGCAAGACTGTAACACCCTCAATTTTCGCATCATGCATTGCATACATGTTCATGCATTAAGTATTAATAGAATAAAAGATAGATAATAAAAGATAAATATACATATATGGTGTAGCAAAAAGAAGAAATAGAAAATAATAATTATAGCCTAAAACATGTATTAGGGAATAAATATAAAAATAATAATAATATAAAAAAGAAATATATATAAATAAATTATATATTAATAATATATATATAAATAAATAAAATGAATAAGATAAATAAAATATAAATAATAAAATATATAATAATAATAATATAAAAAGAAAAAAAGAAAAAAAAGGGCCACTGCCGGCCAGGCCAATCCGGCCCAACCGCAGCACCCCGGCCCCGGCAACCGCACGCGCGACTCCCGCGCCTGGGCCCCACCCCGCCGCCGCCCCGAATCGTGCCCCCCGCGCCGACTACCGCGCTATTCCGTGCGACTCCCGCGCGACACCCCGATCCGCCCGCGCCCTGGGCGCGCACCGCGACCCGCGTTCCCGGCTGCGCGCCCGATCAGCCCCGCGCTCCCGCGCACCCGGCCCCACCCCGCACGCCCGCCCGACCGCTCGCGCCGACGCCGCGCGACTCCCGCGCCCCGCTGCTGAGCCCCGCTGCTAAGCCCCACCCCGACGCCCCGGCCTCGCCCTCCCGCGCGCAGCGCGCTCCCGCGCGACGCTCGGCCGCACGCACTCGCTCGCCGACCCCTGGCCCACCCCACGATCGACGCGACCGTGACCGCTCGAGCCCGTGACCGATCGGGAGACTGCCGATCGTTTACCCTAGCGCTTGCGCCTATAAATACGACAGGGCATCGTATTTTTTTCCCGAACCGTAGAAAGCAGCGCCGCCGCCTTCCAGAAACGCCACCGGTATAGAAAAAAGGCACCAGAGGCTACGCCGCAGGGAAGAAAAGGAAGAAAAAGGAGGGGAAAAAGAGGAGGGGCGCCACCGTTCGCCGGAGATCGTCGTCGCCATCGCGTCGCCGTCGTCGTGCCGCCGGAGGACCTTGCGCGTCTACTTCGTCTACGCATTGTCCCCATCTCGCGATCATCGAAGCCATCGCATCTACGGTAGGCCATGTTCTCGATGCGAATTTTAGCGATGTATTAGATCTAATAGACGTAAATTGATTTTAGTTGCATCGTCTTTTTATTTTCAGCAGTATTAATCTCCGTTAAAACCCCCGTAAACTCATATGAACACGTATGAACTAGTTGCATCTAATTAATAAACAACTGTAGTTAATTAATTATTGAACTTTGCATGCATGCATATCATCGCATATTGATTACTATGTATGCATCGTGTTTATTTGTATGTATTTTCTTGTATGTGTGATCACGAGTAGAGGGAAGTGCTCAAGAGGTCGTGTACGAGGATTTCGAGAACCAAGACTTCGAAGAGCTTGAGCAACCCTATCCGTCGGAGCAAGGCAAGTGTCCTTGAAGCATATTGATCCTGTTTTAAAATAAATGTTTTGTTTGCAAAATTGCATTCTTGTGTCAATTTGATGGGAATCCTATGATAGGAAGTTTACTAGCTTTGTTTAACCACCCTTGTCACCTGGGATATATGGTAGAGAGTCGGGAAGGGTTTTTTACCTTTTTGCTTTGCTTAATTAATTGGGATGACAAACAACACTACATATTTAATTATGCATCAATGATATTCTGGTTAATGTGAACTGGTCAATACGATGGGTGATCTAAGCAAGCTTGGTATGTGGATGGGTTGGATGATATGGTGGTTTGCTTACCTTAGATCTAAGGACCGGTTCATGCGAGAATATGCCAGGTCAACAGTGCCACCACAAGGCCAAGTATGGGTGCGGCGTAGCTGAATAATTAGGAGTGCTGCTAGTATTGTATGGACCATTGGATGGCGCAGGGAATGGGAGTCGAGGAGGACTGCTCTAGGATCCGCATGGCACACGAGGGGGCCCGTGGGTGGGAGAATGGAGATTCAAGCCTGCCGGTGAAACCTTAGTGGGCCCGTACATACTAGTAGTCCCTTTTGAAAGGCTATTTTGTGATCTCTTGGCCACACACCTACGGAAGTGTGAGATGGCACACATATGCATTACGCTTGGTTCATATTCGGAACCGGGTGTCACAAAGACATAAAAGATTCACTCAAAACAACTCGAAGCAAACAAAATCAACTCACCGGATCAACCGATGATTTCAGAAATGTACACATCGGTCGAGTTGGTTCAACTGAAGAAGAACACCTCAGAACAATGTATTCACCAGATCATCCGATGTGAATGGCTCAGTGACATCGGTCCATCAGTACAGTTTGCAATACAATTGGACCAAGTGTAGCACCAGATCATCCGATGTGCAGACTTACACACATCGGTCAATCACTCCAGTAAGCATCAAGATTAAGCAAATTCTGGAGGAAGAGCCACCGGATCATCCGATGAGAAGACAGGAGCAACATCGGTCTAACAATGGTCATATCTGACACAATGACGTCAGTCAAAGTAATTAGACCGATGATAACTAAATGGGAGACATCGGATCATCCGGTGTTCAGAGTAAAGTTCTGTCAGCCTACTTTTCCAACAGCTATTTCGGGAACGCTGGCTATAAATACCCCCTAACCCTGTCATTTCGTCAAGTCTTGATCACCAGAAGCTATCAACACATCCACAAGTGTTCAAGGCCAAGAACAATCACCTTCACATCATTTTGATCACATTTACACCAAGGTTTAGGCTAGAACTAGCTAGAGAGAGAGCTTGTGTGCCACCATTCTGGGTGAGTGGACTCTCTAGGTTAGTGTGAGAGCCTCAAGGGAGTGCCCTTGGTGTTGTAACAACGAGAAGACTTCCGGAGCTTGCCAAGGCGTGTGTGGAAGCCCGGAAGGTCGAAGTTGTACAAGGCTTGAGCTCCACCTTGCCAAAGGAGGCGAACGGAGAGGAATAGTGAAGACCCCTCGTCTCGGTGACTTGGGTGTGGCAAAACCCTTTGGTGGGTGCCACAACGTGGATGTAGGAAGATCTTCACGATCTTCCCGAACCATGGGATAAATCCTTGTCTCCTCGGGAGTTTGCATCCCTTCTCCTTCCCTTACTTTTATGCATTTTATATTCCGCAAAGTTTCTATCTACTAGAATGCATAGACAGTCGCGTAGGGAATTGGGCTTTAGAAATTAAGTTTCATTGCTTAGAATTTTTCGAAGAAAGCCCAATTCACCCCCCCTCTTGGGAATTCGGTCCTTACAATTGGTATCAGAGCAAGGTTGCTCATAGGATCATTCTAGCTTCACCGCTAGAGAGCTAAAATGGCCAAGGTTGGGGGTTCGGTTCCTATCTTCGAGGGCAAGAACTTTGCCTATTGGAAAGCACGCATGCGCGCTTACCTTGAGGCTATTGCTCCCGAAGTATGGGAAGCGACCCACGCGGGGTTTGGAGAACATAATTATGTTGGTGATCAACTAAAATGGGATGCTAAAGCTAGGAATCCAATCTATGAATGTATTAGTCAAGATGTGTTTTCTAGGATTACTAGCAAGGAAAAGGCTTGTGAAATTTGGGCTTGCTTAATAGAAATTCATGAGGGATCTTCTCATGTCAAAGAACTAAAATATCATATGCTTAAAGCCAAGTATGATGAATTTAAAATGCTTCCTCATGAAAATGTCAATGAGATTTTCTCTCGCTTAAATGTGCTTATTGAAGAAATAAATGCTCTTGACATTGCTTCTCTTGGCAAGGGACTCATCAACCGCAAGATCCTCATGCTCCTTCCCAAGCCAAAGTACGACATCATCAACTCCATGCCCCAAAAAGAGTCACTTGACCACATTGAAGTTTCGGAGCTCACTTGAGAAATACACGCTCATGAGATGAGTGTACTTGGGATGATGGAGCAATCATCATCAAAGACAATTGCTCTAAAGGCCTCCACCAAGAAAACAAGCCTCAAGAAGAAGAAGGTGGTTGAGCCTAGCTCAAGTGAAGAAGAACAAGCATCAAGTGAAGATGATGATGATAAGCTTGCATTAATGATGAGAAAGTTCTCACGCTTGAACTCCAAGATTACCAAGAAGGGGTACACCTTTGATCCCAAGAAGAAACCGTTTCTAACAAGGAGAGATGATCGCAAGATTTGCTACAATTGTGGTTATCAAGGCCACATCTCCTATGATTGTCCAAAACCGGACAAAAGAAGAGAGAACTACAAAGGCAAGCATCGCAAGCTTGAAGGAAGCGATGATGATGAAGAAGAAGCCAAACCAAAGCCAAGATCCTTTGGGAAGAAGAAACATGACAAGGGCAAGAGGCAAGGCTCTTCCCAAAGAATAGAAATGGCCCAGAAAAGGTGTTCTTGTGTGAGGCAAATGAATGGGTCACCGACGAAGAAACAAGGCCGGCCTCGCCATCGCCAACAATGATGATGCACCTCTTCATCCACCGCCCATGTGCCTCATGGCAAAAGGTAACACCAAGGTATGTGATGACTCTAGCGATGATGAGCTTTCCCCCGATGATTTAACTTCTTTGATAAATGATTATCATGTTATCATTAAGAGGGAAAAGAGTAAGGTTAAAGTGCTTGAAGAAACTCGTGCTAAACTTGAGAGTGCTAACCTTGATTTGCTTGACAAGTATGAAAGCATACTTAAAGAGCATGACACGCTCAAATCCCATGTCAAGCAAATTGAGGAAGAAAAGGCTAAAATCAAGATAGATAATCATGAACTTGACTTAGCACACCAAACACTCTTGGAAGAGCACAACAAGTTAATACAAGAACATCAAACACTTAACCTTGCTCATGACATGCTTGATCAATAGTTGAAAAATATGAAGAAGCAAACTCTTAATGATAAGATATCCATTACTTCTCATGCCACTAATGCTTTGCACAAGTCTTTGCCTTTGAAAGATAATGCTAGGGAGAAGGACTTGTTGGAAGAAATTGAGAGTCTCCGCACTAGTGTTGCTAGACTTTCAAAAGGAGAAGTCAAGCACAAGGAAATCCTCTTCCAACAAGCAAAGGCCTTCAACAAGAGAGGACTTGGATTCTTCCCGGTGCCTAACAAAGGAAAGGTGCCCTCACCGGAGCTAAGAACAAGCTTCATCAAGGAAGTTGGTTCTTATTGCCAACATTGTGAGGTCACCGGTCACCACAAGGGAGTGTCCTCTTCCTAACCGACCTTCTCCAAAATTGCCTACTAACTATAAATCTACTTTCAATGATCATTATTATCTCTTGAGTAAAGTACAAGGCAAGGTGAAGGCAAGATTCATTGGCAAAGACATGAAGGGCATGAAGGGGAAGCTCCCCGAGTAACTTTGGGTCCCAAAAACACTTGTATCACACATACAAGGACCTAAGTTGGCTTGGGTGCCTAAAGTCAAAAATTGAATTCATGTGTGTAGGTGAACTACAAAGCCGGAGGAAAGCATTGGGTACTCGATAGCGGGTGCACTCAACATATGACCGGCAATGATGGTATGTTCACCACCATAGAAAACCCCGACAATCATGAACAAGTCACCTTTGGTGATAACTCTAAGGGAAAGGTAATTGGGTTAGGTAAAATTGCTATTTCAAATGATTTATCCATTTCTAATGTTTTTTATGTTAAGTAACTTAGTTTCAATTTACTTTCTATTGCACAACTATGTGATCTTGGACTAACATGCACATTTAGCAAAAATGATGTTGTTGTGAGTAGTGAAACAAGCCAAGACATAGTCTTCAAAGGATTCCGGCATGGACACCTCTACCTAGTGGACTTCGCCAACAAGAATGCTAGCTTGACCACTTGTCTTTTCACTAAGACAAGCTTGGGTTGGCTATGGCACCGACGCATAGCGCACATTGGAATGAGTAAACTCAAGAAGTCATTCAAGTTTGGGATGGTGACCGGCGTGAAGGATGTCACATTTGAGAAGAACAAGCTTTGTAGCGCTTGTCAAGCCGGGAAGCAAGTTGCTTCACACCAACCAATGAAGACAATGGTGTCAACCTCCAAACCACTTGAACTACTCCACATGGACCTCTTCGGACCGTCCACATATCAAAGCCTTGGCGGTAACCTCTATTGTCTCATTATTGTTGATGACTATTCTCGCTATGCTTGGACTTTATTTCTAGGTGACAAGAGTGAAACTCCGGAAGTGTTCAAGACCTTCGCCAACCGCGCTCAAAGGGAATTTCAACTTCCCATCATCAAGGTCCGGAGTGACAACGACACCGAATTCAAGAACTACAACATTGGGGAGTGGTGTGACCGTGAAGGAGTAAAACATGAGTTTTCGGCCACATACACCCCTCAACAAAATGGTGTTGTTGAAAGGAAGAACAAGACACTCATCACTCTTGCAAGAGCAATGCTTGATGACTATGGCACGTCGGAGAAGTTTTGGGCCGAAGCAATCAACATGGCGTGCCATGCCGCAAATAGGGTCTATCTCCATCGACTACTTCAAAAGACCCCGTACGAGCTTCTCATTCGGAGAAAGCCCAACATCTCCTACTTTTGAGTCTTTGGATGCAAGTGCACATCTACCGCAAGAAAAGGCTCGGTAAGTTTGAAAGAAGATGTGATGTTGGTATATTTCTTGGCTATTCATCAAACTCAAAAGCATATCGAGTATTCAACCAAACCTCCAGTTTAGTTGAGGAAAGTTGTGATGTTGAGTTTGATGAATCTAATGGCTCCCAAGAGGAGAGTTTTGGTCATGATGAAATAGATGATGAGCCTCTACGAGAAGCCATGAAGAACATGACCATTGGAGACATCAAGCCCGAAGTTGAGGAGAGCCATGATCAAGGGGGAGCTTCAAGTTCCAACAACAACACCTCCATGGCACCTCAAGTTGATGAAGAAGAGAAGGATGATCCATTGCCGACTCAAGACTCACAAGCACAACAACATCAAGAGGAAGAAGAAGTCCATGATCAAGTCCAACCACAAGAGGAGCAACACGCATCACCTTCGCCAAGTGCTTCACAACCACTTATGAGGCATGGACGCATCTCCAAGGCACATCCAATGGATCAAATCATTGGAAGTCCGTCAAGGGGTGTAAGTACACGTTCTCGCCACTTTGTTTCATTTTGTGAGCACTACTCGTTTGTTTCATGTGTAGAACCCACTCACATTGAGGAAGCACTCCAAGACCCAAATTGGGTGATGGCCATGCAAGAAGAACTCAACAACTTCATCCGCAATGAAGTTTGGGTATTGGAGGAGCGACCCAAGGACAAGAACATCATCGGAACAAAGTGGTTGTACCGCAACAAACAAGACGAGAATGGCATCGTGGTCCGCAACAAGGCAAGCCTTGAGGCCAAAGGGTTCTCACAAGTTGAAGGACTAGATTTTGGGGAGACATTTGCCCCGGTCTCCCGGCTAGAAGCCATCCGTATACTTCTTGCCTTTGCATCACATCATAGTATTAGACTTTATCAAATGGATGTGAAAAGTGCCTTTCTTAATGGTTACATTAATGAGCTTGTTTATGTTGAACAACCTCCCGGGTTTGAAGATCCGAGGAATCCTAATCATGTGTATAGGTTGCACAAGGCACTCTACGGGCTCAATCAAGCACCTAGGGCGTGGTACGAACGACTACGGGATTTCCTCATCATGCAAGGATTCAAGATCGGGAGGGTGGACACCACACTCTTCACAAAGGACATCAACGGAGATTTGTTCATTTGTCAAATTTACGTTGATGATATTATTTTTGGTTCAACTAACGAAGCTTTTAGCCATGAGTTTGGCAAAATGATGTCTAGGGAATTCGAGATGTCAATGATTGGAGAGCTCAACTTCTTCCTTGGATTTCAAATCAAGCAACTTTAAGAAGGGACCTTCGTCTATCAAGAGAAGTACACCAAGGACCTCTTGAAGAAATTTGAGATGGGAGATTGTAGCTCAAGAAGCACTCCAATGGCAACAAATTGTCATCTCAACACGGATAAGGATGGTAAACCTATTGATCAATCTAACTAACGTTCTATGATTGGTTCATTACTTTACCTTACCGCATCTAGGCCTGATATCATGTTTAGTGTATGCTTGTGTGCTCACTTTCAAGCGGCACCTAAAGAATCGCATAGGAAGGCGGTCTTTAGGATACTTAGGTATCTTAAGCATACCCCTAGTGTGGGCTTGTGGTACCCTAAAGGTGCAAAATTCCATCTTGTGGGATACTCGGATTCGGACTTTGCCGGATTCCGCGTAGATCGCAAGAGTACCTCCGGTGGGTGCCACTTGCTTGGGCGTTCCCTAGTTTCTTGGGCAAGCAAGAAGCAAAATTCTGTCGCCTTGTCCATGGCGGAAGCGAAATACATTGCGGCCGGTGCATGTTGTGCCCAACTTCTTTATATGAAACAAACCCTTTTGGACTTTGGCATTAAACTTGGTTGTGTGCCTCTCCTTTGTGACAATGAAAGTGCGGTTAAGATAGCTAAAAACCCCGTTCAACACTCCCGCACTAAGCACATTGATATTCGCCATCATTTCTTAAGGGACCATGAATCTAAGGGAGACATCTCATTGCGAGGTGTTAGGTTCGAAGAACAATTGGCGGATATCTTCACTAAACCACTTGATGAGAAAACTTTTTCTAGGCTAAGAAGTGAATTAAATGTGCTAGATGCAACGAACGTCATGTAAGAATGCACTTCATATAGGTCTTGCCTAACTCTCGAAGGATAGGGGTGAGCTAGGGTTAGCTTGGGATGGAGGTTCCTTTGGGTTTCCCAAGGTTTGGAGAGTGGTTCTCCCTGAAGAAGCCTTTGAAAGGTTCAAACTTGGCAAGATATATTTACTTTATGACTTGCATGATGCCTGCCATATAGACTTACAAATTCTTGCATTATAAAATGTTTGGCATTGCATACGGTAGATTGTCACAAAGGGGAACCCACCTCATGAGAAAGAGACTTGTTTGAAATGCAATATCTCAACTCATATAAGGTGGAAAGAACAAAATGTTAGGTGCGTTAATGCCTAGAGGAACATGCTTTAAAGAGATAGAAGTCTTCATACTCTAGCTCACAAAGCATGGGCCTTACATTTTATTTGGATAATTTCCTCCTATTTTTCTCGTGTTTCATTTGCTTTAAGGCCTAGCCAAGTTATTGGCATATTAGTATCTTTGAGGGGTAAGGGGTTGCCCAAAAAGTCCTAAGACATGTGTTTCTCTTTGCTTGTTTGTTTGGTCAAAGGACATATATGGGATGTTTTGTTCTGTAGTCATCAGATTATCCGATGCCTAGGTTAGTCTCTCATCGGATCAATAGGTGTTCAATCTCCAAGGGTAGGTCAGTCTCTCATCGGATCAATAGGTGTTCAATCTCCAAGGGTCAGTTCAGTCAGAATCTCAAATGATCTGACGCGTTCATTCTGAAAAACATCGGTCCAAGCGGTGTTCACAATTCTGGAACTGTGCCAAATTCCACCGATGTTACTTCCTCCCACGTCGGACCATCCGATGTCAACATTCCTCTTTTGAACACCCTTACTGTGCCATTCGACCGATGATCCAAACCCTAAACGTCGGTCCATCCGGTGTCAACTGCACTTTTCTGGAAAACCTTACTGTGGCATTCGACCAATGCTTCTCATGTTCATCATCGGTCCATCCGGTGTTAAATATACGGCTAGGGTTTGGGACCCACTATTTAAACTGGCCGTACCCTTCCCTTTTCTCTCTCCCGATCCCGACGCCACCACCGCCTTCCTCTCGTTGCGCCACCTCCACCGCCGCCGGACGCCGCCGCCGCCCACAGGCCACCGCCGCCGTCTCCGGCCGCTGCCATCACCACAGCGCTGCCGCCGTGCTCCCGCCGCGCCGCCGCCTCCATCCACGCACCGCACACCAGCGCCACCGCCACTCGCCTCCACCACAGCGCCGCCGCCGCTCGCCTCCACCAAGCTATCGCTGCCGCTCTCCCCATCACCACAGCGCCGCCGCCGCCCCACGCAATTGCCATCGCGGTGCAATCCATCACCGCTAGGGTTTCACAACCCCGTTGATCTCCACGTCACCGTCGTCGACTCCATTCTATCGAGCGATCGCAATGGCTCGTGACAAGAAGAACAAAGGGAAGGCTATCGCGGAGCGGGCCGTGAAGGAGCAAAAACTATCGAAGGAGGAGAAGAAGGCCTTGATGGCCCCTCGCGCCGCCGAGGAGCGTGGCCGAAGTGGGTCGCTGAGGATCCGCTAGGCTCGTCCGAGGCAGCCTCCTGTGATCGACGACTCCGAGGCCGAAGAAGAGCCGGTAGAGCCTCTCGTCCGCCGGCGCTCAGCCCGGACCCATGGGGGTCATCCCCCGGCAGCACCACGTCCGAGACCGACGGCTGCCGACCATCGTGAGGACAGGGAGGCCCAGCGTGCTATCTACGAGATGGACACCACTGTCCATGTCGCTGAAGGAGTCCGGTTGACTGACTACCGGAAGATGAAGGCCAAGCAGCTTCGCAAGCTCAGATGGAATGTGCTGCTTGAGGAGTGGTACCCGCAGCCCGGGAAGCTCTTGTGGATAATCGCTTCTGGACTGTGACCCAGGCGTCACTCTATGAGACCTACAGGCGCCGAGGTCACAAGCTGTTTCAACACAACTATCTGGATTCGGGTCAGCTAGCTTTGGCAGCAGAGACGGAGATCCGTCCTTACTTTGAGAGGTACCGAGGCTTGGTGCAGCTAATGGCATATGAGCGGAGTGCCTATGTGGAAGATTGGGTCCGTGTATTCTACGCCACCCTCTATGTCTCTGAGGGCAGAAGATCAATTGACTTCATGTTCATGGGTCAGCACTACCACTTGACGAGGCAGACACTGCCACAGTTGCTTGGAGTGGACTTGCACGACACCTGCGTGCATGAGAGGGTCTACGGTCAGGCAGATCCACCGAGGAGGCCGCTCACTGGAGGAGTGGCACCACCGCTGGAGGAGATCCGTTCTTTGTTCGGTCCTACTTTCTCTCCTGACCAGCCGAGAGTACCAGCCTTGTTGACTCCAGCTGCGCGCACAAGGCACCTCGCCTTGCGCCGCACGCTCCTGCCGAGGTCTGGTTACTTGGAGGGGTTCACCATCTTGCAGCAGACTCTCCTGTTCTACATCATGAACGGGATGGAGTTCGACATTGTGGACGTCCTCATATGCGAGATGGAGGATGTGATCACAGATGGTGTGGGCATGATGAGGAAGCTCGTACACGGGCACTGGATCAGCTACCTGCTTACTATGATGGTTCCCGAGGGGTCTGTCGTGCACGACCGTCTCTCTGACGAGAGTGTGACACGGTTCGGTCACTACCGTGCCCCAGCTCCTGGAGACCGCCGCCTTGGCCGTCCAGTTGAGCGTCAGGTCAGGGCCCGACTGTCTGAGGAGGAATGGTCTGACCTAGAGAAGGAGGATGAGTAGGCTTGCCGAGGCTGAGGCACAGGGGGAGGACTTGCAGCATATCTGGTCAGAGAGCGACACCGACGACAGTGTCGAGGAGTACTTCCCTCCTCCGCCCTCATCCAGGAAGCACGACGCGGAGGCTGGAGGCTCTACAGTGCCACCACCGAATCCACCTCCCGTCACTGAGGCGCATGTCACACAACTGTCAAAGCTGACGTCGCTTCTCCAGCAGATGGTTGAGCAGCAGCGTCTGGATAGGCTGGCAGCCGAGCAGGCCCGAGCGGAGCAGGCTGCCCGTCTCCTTGAGCTCCAGCAGCAGCAGCAACAGGAGATGCAGCGTCAGATCGCCCGTGAGAGGCATGAAGACACTGACAGGCTGACGGGGCTTATTGACCAGATGCACCAGCGCACTCTCGACCAGCAGCAGCAGACGCATCAGGCGATGATGGGCATCCTGGGGTTGATCACCAACCTCTACACCCAGACCGGGATTGCCCTCCCGTCGCAGCTGCCAGGAGTCGCTCCACCACCTCCAGTCCTAGCTCCAGCTGACGCTCTAGTGGCCCCAGTACCTTCTATGCCGATTCCCTCCTTCGGCATGTCTCCTCTTCTGGCCCCTAGTGCTTCGATTCACTCCCCGCTGCCGGCCACGACCTTGTTCCAGCAGACGCCGGCCTCCGTCGTCAGTGCCCCTGCTCCAGCAGCTCCTCCTCAGCAGGCACCGACGGTGGCTCCTACAGCTCCGGCACCTCCCTCCTCCACTACTCCAGCCAGCAGCTCCGACGATAGTGACGGTGACCAGTTCGTCATCGCGCCCAGCACTCAGGGTCCTTAGGCGCTCGGATCCCTTTTTGGTGTCTTGATGCCAAAGGGGGAGAAGAGTTAGAGGAGTCAGGGGGAGCGTCTTAGGGAGCGTCTTAGTGTCAAGGGGAGTCTCTTTTATAATTTATATCGTTTATCATTCTTGTAATTGTCTCTTTTATCATTTATATCGTTTATCATTCTTGTAATTCAGTGTGTTTGCTACATTGGGTGTGTTTGCTATTCATTTGCTACTTTTGAGCTCTAATGAACTTATTTCCATGAGTTATTAATCGATTGGGCTCATTCGGTGTTTATCTATGTTTTTGATCACTTATTATTCACACTTGAGTTATTAATTGATGCTTAAGCTTCAAGTGTGACATCCTGTATTCATTGCATATTCTTTTAAGTTTCATTCTATCAAATTCATTACTATTGCGCTTTGATTATTGTGTTGTCATCAATCACCAAAATGGGGGAGATTGAAAGCATCTAGGCCCCCCATGAAGTACGGTTTCGGTGATTAATGACAACCATTGAACTTTACTAATGAATTTATGAATGCAAGGTCCCCATAATCACTCGGTAAAATGAAATGAATATGTCATTGGAGACTCATATACAATCAACTTTTGAGATCAAATCAATGACATAAAGATAAGAAGTGAAAGCTCTCATGTCCAAGTCACTCAACCATAAGTTGACAACATACAATGCTTGAAGATCATCAGAGAGGCTTGTGAAACAAATGTCTAAGAGGTCATCTGAGCAAGACACAAAAGATTCACTCAAAACAACTCGAAGCAAACAAAATCAACTCACCGGATCAACCGATGATTTCAGAAATGTACACATCGATCGAGTTGGTTCAACTGAAGAAGAAGATCCAAAAACAATGTACTCACCAAATCATCCGATGTGAATGGCTCAGCGACATCGGTCCATCAGTACAGTTTGCAATACAATTGGACCAAGTGTAGCACCAGATCATCCGATGTGCAGACTTACACACATCAGTCAATCACTCCAGTAAGCATCAAGATTAAGCAAATTCTGGAGGAAGAGCCACCGGATCATCCGATGAGAAGACAGGAGCAACATCGGTCTAACAACGGTCATATCTGACACAATAACGTCAGCCAAAGTAATTAGACCGATGATAACTAAAGGGGAGACATCAGATCATCCGGTGTTCACAGTAAAGTTCTGTCAGCCTACTTTTCCAACGGCTATTTCGGGAAGGCTGGCTATAAATACCCCCTAACCCTGTCATTTCGTCAAGTCTTGATCACCAGAAGCTATCAACACATCCACAAGTGTTCAAGGCCAAGAACAATCACCTCCACATCATTTTGATCACATTTACACCAAGGTTTAGGCTAGAACTAGCTAGAGAGAGAGCTTGTGTGCCACCATTCTGGGTGAGTGGACTCTCTAGGTTAGTGTGAGAGCCTCAAGGGAGTGCCCTTGGTGTTGTAACAGTGAGAAGACTTCCGGAGCTTGCCAAGGCGTGTGTGGAAGCCCGGAAGGTCGAAGTTGTACAAGGCTTGAGCTCCACCTTGCCAAAGGAGGCGAACGGAGAGGAATAGTGAAGACCACTCGTCTCGGTGACTTGGGTGTGGCAAAACCCTTTGGTGGGTGCCACAACGTGGATGTAGAAAGATCTTCACGATCTCGCCGAACCACAAGATAAATCCTTGTCTCCTCGGGAGTTTGCATCCCTTCTCCTTCCCTTACTTTTATGCATTTTATATTCCGCAAAGTTTCTATCTACTAGAATGCATAGACAGTTGCGTAGGGAATTGGGATTTAGAAATTAAGTTTCATTGCTTAGAATTTTTCGAAGAAAGCCCAATTCACCCCCCCCCTCTTGGGCATTCGGTCCTTACACCGGTCCTTAGAATCCGGCAAGGTTCATACCCCAAAAGTCGGGTCTCATGCATACTACACCATACCAAACAAACCAACCCGCTAGATTCCTATCCACTACAATTCATTTCACCATATCACAATAAATGATCACAACAATTAATAGTATAACAGGTATGTAGAGAATTTACCTTCCAATACTAAGCATGGCTAACCGTAAAAGAAATAATAACATATACCCAAACCAACCCAGTGACAAGGAATTATATGGAAGGGTGCAGTAAATAGGATTCAATTTGTTAAGTATGCAACTAACTAAAACTTAAAAAAACAGGTGCAAAATGGTCAAGGATTTTGCCTTCTTGGAATTGTGGGTCGGTGAAGTGGTAGTCCTGAAGATTGTAAGTCGGCTCGAGAACCGACTCTAAATACATCATCGCATGCAGAACAAAAAATAGCAACACACAATAACAAACAAGCAAACATAGGCACATCACAAATAAGCAATCACCAAAGAAAAACTACGCAGTTACGTCGCTAGCAATTATTTCCCTAGTTGTTGTTTTAATTGGTGATGCGGGTTGAGGTTTGTATGTTAGTGTCCATATGTGCTTAGCAAAAGACTCAGCATGAAATAACAATTTTAATAATTTAATTTGCCCTAATCAGATTAGAAAAGGCTAACAAATAATATCCCAAGTTAATTGGTGTAAAATAGAGTGTGAACATATGATTTTATGTAAGTATCTACTAACACAACGGGTTTTTATGCAAAACATACATGAAGAGGGGCCTAAAAATATTTTATAACATAACCAGGGGGTTAATTATAATTTACAGAGGCTAAAAACATAATTAAATTTAAAAACAGGGGCTAAAACACCATAGTTATTCATTTTGACAGTGCTGACATAAATTAATTAAAGTCTAGGGGCTATTTCATAAATTCCAGGGTTTATGTGCAATTTCATTTAAATGTGCAGGGGGTTATGTGCAATGCCGGCAAAGGTGTACGGGGGTTTTAATGTCAGCCGTTGGATCTAAAAGGAGTGGATGGGATTTTAAATTCCGAAGGGGTATGCCATGTTATAATCTCGACGGTCGGCCTCAAATCGACGGTCGAGATTGGGCCACGTCGCCCCATGGGCGGCGCGCACCTAGGGCGCGGCGGCGCTCGGCGGCCACGGCGGCGCGCCTCGCCGATGACGGCCCAAGCGGCCAAACCGACGCCTAACTCGAGCGTTCTCTACACCAAACGAAGGAGAGGGGCTATGCGCACTCACCTAGGGTGTTTTCAAGGCTTGGAACGGAGCGGAGGTGCGTCAGCGAAGGTGAGAGGCAGCGGTGGTCGTCGGACTTCGATGAAACCGGCAAAACAGCGACGCAATTCCCGAGTGAAGGTGTCAAGCGAGTCCCTAGAAGCATGGCGCACACGTCAGACCAATAGGGAGGGAGAATTAGGGGGTCAAGCGACAGGAACGTCGGTGACAAACCTTGAACACCGGCGGCTAGGGTTTCGAACTCGGGGTGGGGAAAACGGACGCGCTGGCCGGTTTTATATTGGGGAACGAGGGCAGCAGAGTATGGAAAGCGATTCCACGCAAAGGAAAGTGATTGGGGCCAATTAATCTAGCGATTCGTTGCTGGCAGTATGGAAACGGTGGATACGACGAGGCTCGGTCGGGTGGCGACGTAAGGAAAGGGAAGGGCCTGACAACCGGGCCCAGCGCACAGTGAGAGGAAGGAAAAAGGAAAGGGGGAAGGGGGCGCGGGCTGACATGGGCCGCGATGGGGGTTGGGCTGGCGAGAACAGAGGGAAGGGGGGACGGGTGAGAAAATGGGCCGGGGCAAAGATTTGTCCCACGCGGGCTCTCTTTTTCTTTTTTTCTTTTCTCTTCTCCTTTTCCTTTCTTTTTACAATTTGAATTCCTTTTCAAATTTCAAGCGAAATTCTAGCGCATTTTTAAAATCAAATTTTCAAACAAAATGCAGTACACATGATGCATTCATAGTACATTTCCCTTTATTTCAAAATTTGAAATTTTGGATGTTACAAAATGTGACAAAGAAGTTTTTGGGTTGTGTCTGGAGACGTGGATCATCGCCAGGTCAAAGCCGAATGCACGAGAGAACGCCGTGACCACGTGCTCGGGCTCTATCTGGGAGTTGTTCGTCCCCACCTGGACCAACAGGGAATGCGAGCAGATGAACTTGATACGCTGCTGGATGTGCTCCGTTAGGGGCCGAGATGTTATAGCGCTCGAAGTCCGGCCTGGCATGGAGTATAAGAGCTGACATTGATCTTCTCTGTTGTGCTTCTGGCTTGTTGGTGAGTAGCTTGGCTTGCTCGCTGGGGACTCTTCTTGCCGTACACTTTGTGGAGATGTGGCCGGAGTGCAAGCACCGCAACACTTGGACGGATCCCTGTGGTCATAGATTTTGTGGCCTGAGGCAAGGCAATTGAAGCATTTGTCTTGCATCTTCTTTAAGTAGGCTGCTCTCCGGGACTGGGATGCATCGAGTGTACCACCTCGCATTCCTTTCCCTGGCGGTTCCTACAGGTAGCGCTTTCTTACCCGGCCCCGTTGTACGAGTTGCCAGCCTTCCTCCAGCGCAACATGGTTTGAGCTCCGCGCCCATGAGTCGTCGCATAGGGGGTCTTCTGGCGCTGCGGAGCTCGAGCCCCTCGCCCATGAGTTATCTCCTTGAGGCTCAGCTGGGTTCCTGCGTGGGCGTCTGTCCTCCTGCCTTCCTTGCTCGAGGTAACAGTGGCGTGTGCGAGCTCCATCTCTGAGCAGTGCATGCGCATCTCGATAGGAATACCATTTCTTTTCCTTGTCCGACGCGAATCCTTGTTGTTCACGGTCCCTGGATGCCTCTGAGTTGATGTGTCCTTGCGCTGCAACCGGATTCCGCCGGAGATCTCTTGCGGGTCTGCGAGAAAGCGTCAGTCGGTCCTGCTTGGCTGCTCCTGGGGAATCTGCTGCTACCTTAGAATACCCCGTGACTCTCCCCGCACGCTAGTGTATTTACCGGTGAAGCTTCATGAGATGGCTCTTTCTGTGCTGGACTTGGTGACTCAAATCTTGAGATTGTCGGACTCTTACGGTCTCCCAAGGCATCCGGAGTAGTGGCACTTCCCGTTCAGATCTAGCCGATAGATGGGTTGTCCTGCCTGAATCTCCGAAAGTCGACCGGAGTTGTCCTCTGCTTCATCCTCTGATTCCCAGAGTACCTGCTCCTTAGACAAGATGGAAAGACGCCCCTTGCTTCGAGGGTCACTCGCTGGGGGGCTCGCTTTGTTCGCGTGCGGTGGTGGGTCTTGGCGACATGGGGCCTGTGCTTGGGTTGGAGGTGCTGGTGTGGCTGGGCTTGGACATCGGCAGGCTTCGAGACTTCCAGATCCAGGATGGATGGCGTCGTCGCCGGCCAGTCGCCGGACCGTTGGGAGGTTTCGAAAGTCATTCTATGCCCTCTAACTATGGCTCTTTCATCATGCCATATATTTACATAGCTTGTTCTTGTGCAGTCATTCATGCACAGTGCAGTTTATGAAACCAGCACCCATAATGGTCTTTCTTAAATGTTGGACCTCACGATTGCTGGAACATAATCCTCTAAATGCATATTCTCAACCCTGATTTTACCCTCCAATAGAGTAGGCATAGTGGACGTTCATTTTGCCAACGGTGGCTTTCAATCTGCAAATATGGTGACGAGAAACGGGCGAGGCATCCTGCCCCGATGTGGACGCGGTCTTGCTCCCCCACCCGCCAGTTTCCCAATGCCACTGTGCTCTCTGCTCCCGATCACCTCCTCTTCCTCGTCGCCGCCTTGCTCCCTACGGTCGCTCAATGCGATTCACAGCCCCACTGCTCCCCTATCCCAATTCTCCTCCTGGCGACGTCCTCCTCCTGGCGATGCGCAAGCTCGACCCCTTGCGGCGGCGCGCAAGCTTGGGCGCGGGATCCGCAAATGGCGAGGAAGAAGATGGATGCGGGGTTTGGCAACCGGCGAGGAAGATGGATGCGGGGTTTGGTTTGCGGCGAGGAAGATGGGTGGGCGGGTCCAGAATGAGCTCGATCTCCTCGCGCTCCACCGTCGTCCGGGTCTTCTTCCGGTGCCCCAAACTACTCCTCACTGCTCCGACGTGCTGCCCTGGCTTGTCTTGCGCGCTGACCTCCCTCATCCCGCCGCCCTCCCTCGCCATGCGCACCGCCTCACCTTGTCGCGCGCGCCTACCTCCTTCACTGTGCAGCCTCCCTCACCACGTGCGCTGCCTTGCCTCGTCGCACATGTCAGCCTACCTCGCCGTGCTGCCCTGCATCCTCATCGTGCGCACCGTCATCTCTCACTACTTCTCGCCCCACCATCGCACGAGGTCGTCGAGGCTCGACCGCTCGCTGTCCGTGCCACCCTTTCTCATCGCGCGTGCCACCCTCACCGCCGCCATTCCCCGCCACGTGCCTAGCCTCGTTCGCGAAGAGGAGGCAGCAGAGAAGAGATACAGTTTGAGAATGGGTTTTGTCGGTTCCCTGTGTACCGTATACCATTTGGGACTACAAAAAGACCGAAGGAACTTCACCTGTCTGAGTTGAAGACCTGCGAAGGCCCCACGTGTCATATGGGACCGGACCTGCCTCCCATGTATGGTTAGTCCTGATGCCGCCACGTGTATACTGCAGCCAGACCTACATCCCACACATGGGATAGCTCCAGGCTAAACACATGTGCGGCACCCTCGGACCTAACCTCCGACAGATGGAAGCTCCAGTACCGACACGTGTACATCTACACCGGACCTACCCGTCCCAGACGGAAAGCTCCGATGCTGCCACGTGTCCAACCGCCAGACCTTCAGCCTCAGCGATCAGACTGGTGAACCCCCTACGGCTCCGACCTTCAAGGGGCAATCAAAGATTTCAAGACCCGACTATGTGTCATTAATACCATATTAATGACACACGATCGGAAGTCCCTTAATACCAGTAACGGCACTATCAAGGTCCGTTACCTCGCTATTAAGGGTAATTAACCTCATTAATTGTGTATTAAGCATCAGTAACTGCTAGGGTCACATGTCGGGTCAGGCTAACGGTGTAACGACTAGTCCTTGTACAATAAAAGGACTAGTCAACGATACACAGGGGACGACTCTTTGAACTCTGAGACCTCTCCCATACACAGCTTTGACACCCAATACAACAACTACACACCCCGTGGAGTAGGGTATTATGCTCAGGCGACCCGAACCACTTAAATCCTTGTGTCTATTTGCCATCGTCTTTTGAATCTCTGCGCATCCAATACCAAACTGCAAAATCTGTCGGCTACCAATGGTAGTACTGGGAGAATTACTGGAACCAAACTCCGACAGTTGGCGCGCCAGGTAGGGGCGCCCGAGATTCGATGATGGTGAACTTTGCTGCTAGATCGTCCAATGGCAACCCTGCAGCACAACCTGCTGGAGGCAATACCTCCAATGTGCAGCAGCCAGCAGGTGCTGCAGCTCCAGCAGGAGTCATGCCTCCGCTGCCACCGTCCGCACCGGCAAATCAAGCTGGACAGCGGGACGGGGCATCTGCGTCGGTCACGGCATCGGCTAACAACAACCCTGAACACACGCTCCATGCAGCGCGTGCTCTTCTTCAACGCCCACCACCTCCAGGTGCATCCCAGGGTGCAATGGAGCAGTAGAGGGCTGATGTGGAACATTTGGTTGCAGTAGCAGCCGATCGCATCAGCAACCAAGGTCCTCCCCCCTCGGGGCGGGCCCCATCGCAGCATCGGACCGTGTCGGGCAGACTTGGTCCGCACGCTTTCCAGCATAGGAGGTGTGTTGCATCTCAACAAGCGACATCGCTGCCTCCCGGGGCGTGACGCACCCATACGGTAACCAGGCTTTCAACTCACGACCTCCTGGCGGAGCTTGATCGCCGTTACCATCAACAGGATGGCCACGTCCATATCGAGCGCGCTCGCGAAAGGTGAGAAGCTCGGGACAGTCCTTCTCTTGACGGTGTAGGAGGGGGCTGTTCTGCTCTGGCCATGCAACTACGCATGGTCAGATGGCCACAAAAGTTTTGGCCTCACCTGCCGTAGAAATTTGACGAGACTGTCAATCCAGCTGAGTTTCTCCAAATCTACTCCACCGCAATCCTTGAGGCCGGAGGTAACGAGGCTGTAACAGCCAACTATTTCCCTGTGGCTTTGACTGGGACCGCCAGGTCTTGGTTCATGAGCCTACCGCCCAACTCCATCAACAGTTGGGCGGAACTGTGCCAACAGTTCACCGCCGATTTCGGGAGTTCATACACCCGACCAGGCACCAAAGTGGACCTTTTTGCTGTCAAGCAGAAGGGTGGAGAGTCCCTGCGATCCTTCATAACCCCAATTCAACTGGGAACATTGCAAAGTGGGCAGCGGAATTAGCCGAGTTTAACCTTGAATTCGTCCCAGGACAAGCGATTAAGAGTCAAGCATTGGCAGACTTCGTGGTGGAATGGACCCCCTCTCGATCAAATCTTGGGGCCCTAGTGAGCAGAAGTCGGAACCCAAGGTTCCGGTCTTCACTGAGCCTCACTGGACTCTCTACTTCGATGGCTCCGTGCAGAAGCAGGTGGCCAGAGCTGGAGTCCTTCTCCTCGGTCCGACCGGGAAGAAGGTTAAATACATGGTGCATCTTGACTTCAAGGCAACCAACAACATGGCGGAGTATGAAACACTAATTTATGGACTCAAGGTGGCACTATCATATGGTTTCAAGCAGCTTCTGGTAAAGGGTGATTCAAAGATTCTTGTAAAACAAGTCAAAGGTGAATGTTGTTGCAACAACCCTCAACTAGTTGCATACCTACTTGAAGTCTAGAAGCTTCAGAAGGACTTTGACGTCCTGGATCTTTGCCATGTCCAGCGTCTCGCTGAAGCTGACAAACTCTCGACGAAAGCTTCAACTGGGGCTTTCGCTCCCGATGGAAGCTTCGTCCGGAGGTTGTCTAAACCTACAGCTCAGCCTACCAAACTGAGCGAAGGGGCCGAGACCAGCACCTCGAAGCTGGCGGTCCCGATGGCCCTGTTACCATGGCATCCATCAAGGGTCGTAGGTGCTGCAGGAAGCTCCGAGCAACCCAGCACGCAAGACTCAAAAGCTCAAGCTAGCTCTGATGCATGGATCTTGGAGATCCAGAGCTACTTGAAAGACAACTTCCTTCCTAAAGATAATGTATCCGCTGACCGGATAGTCAGATTGGCTAAAAAATACACGCTGGTAGAAGGGGATCTCTACCGGCGCAGTGCCAACGACGTCCGAATACGGTGAATTACAAGGGAAGAAGGCTGCGAGCTCCTCGCGGAAATCCATGGAGGCGAGTGTGGGAACCATGCGTCTTCCCGCACGCTGGTTGGTAAAGCCTTCCGGCATGGCTTTTACTAGCCTACAGCGCTCCAGGATGCAACTGAGCTGGTGAAGAAATGTGAAGCATGCCAGTTCCATGCAAAACAAATTCACACACCGGCTCAGCCTCTACAAATTATACCTCCTATATGGCCTTTCACTGTATGGGGGATGGATATCTTGGGACCTTTCCTAAGAGCCGTTGGAGGTTACAAGTTCCTGTCTGTTGCCATTGACAAATTCACCAAATGGGCAGAAGCAACTCCAGTTGTGATAATAAACAAGCAATCAACTATCAACTTCTTGCAGTCCATCATATGCAGATTTGGAGTCCCAAACAAAATCATAACTAACAATGGGACCCAGTTCACAAGCTCTACATTCTGAGGATATTCCGAAGACCTCGGCATCCAAGTCAGCTACACTTCTGTAGCTCACCCGGCAAGCAATGGCCAAGCCGAGAGAGCAAATGCAGAAATCCTAAAAGGACTCAAGACGCGCACATATGAGCGCCTGAAAAAACATGGAGCCAACAAGATCAAAGAGCTTCCACCCACTATGTGGGCCAACAGGACAACTCCAAACCAGTCAACTGGAGAGACACCCTTCCTTCTGGTGTATGGAGGTGAAGCAGTCCTTCCTCCGGAAATCACCTTGGGGTCGCTCCGGGTCCGAACCTTCGACAATGCCGCGCAGGACCAGCTTCGGCGTGAAGACCTAGACCTCCTTGAAGAGGGAATGAGCCTAGTAGCTGTTCAGAATGCCTGATACCACCAAGCTCTTCGGCGCTATCACCAAATGCATGTTCACAGCCGACAGCTCGAAGAAGGCGATCTGGTGCTACGGAGAATACAATCCAGAGAAGGGTTAAATAAACTCTCCCCCGGCTAGGAAGGACCCTTCCGAGTGATCAAAGTATCCCGTCCCGGATGCGTTTGCTTGGCAACCGAGGATGGGACACCTCTCCCAAATCCTTGGAACATTGAGCACCTCCATAAGTTCTACGCTTAATATCACGGAGGTGAGTCTGTAGTTACATGTGATGTATGTTACAGGGTCATTGTACAGAGTCGGGTAGCTCCTCCAGGAGAACAGCCGGACCTTCCCCAGAAGGTCCGCAAAGTTCAGGCAACACTTGTCACATTCTCAGAACTAAAACTGTAGCTATCTACCTTGGGTCAAACAAGAAACGAAACACACTTAGCCTGGTTCCGTACCCTAAGGGTGTACTTGTTTCCCCTGTACCCCGGACCTATAATGAAAGACATCATTGTGTGAAAACAGACTCCACGTGCATTTACTTTGTACAAGCTCAATATTTTTTATTTTTCTCTTTCTTATCTATAACAAGGTTGTGCGATTCTCAAGAACTTTTTAGCTCGACTAATTCATGCACAACTCGAGTCGCATTGTTAATTCCTTCGGGTTTTCACGTTGTTGAATGGCTCACTCGCCTGAATGCCCCCGCCAATCTAGGTCCGGAGTGTGATATCGACTTAGCCTGGTCCTGCACCCTAAGTACGCCACTCTACCTACACCCCGGCAGGCCGAAGTAAGGCGGGTCCTGAAAACGATTAGACCTGGAGAAAACAACTCAATGCACCTGATTGTATGAAGAATTGCACTCGACCTAAAAATTTCTTACGAGAATAGTAAGTCGCAATTGAGTTATAGATAGGAAACGGATTTTACTATTTTTCTTGACTTCAGTGTGCAGGAAATATAAAGATCTCATGATGATGGTAAATTAAGCCGGAGCTACGAAAGCTCTGACATCCCCTAGGTGGCTCGTAGTCGATGTTTCAAACATTGATAACAAGCGTTGCTGGAGCTACTCAGCTCTGGTAAAGCCAGGGGGCCAGCCGCCAACGTGAAGAAAAGATGGTGGGAAGACTCCACAATGGGGTCTGCTGTCGACGCACTGCGTGTTGACAGAGGTTACTGCCGGAGCTACCAAGCTCCAACACCCCAGAGGACTAATCGTCGATGGAGACTGTTGCCGGAGCTACTAAGCTCCAACGATGGTCAATGCCAGAGCCACTAAGCTCCGACAACCTTAGGGGGCCTCCACTATCGAAGACTTTGGACCTACGTTCTACACATTCCAAGCAAGCAAGTCTTCAACAACAGTTACATCCTCTTGGTACATGGTTACAATCAAATTGTGTACATCTACCAGGGGGCCAAGTGGGACAAAGGTGTTGAAGAAAAAAATGAAATTCACAAAAAAGCTTGGATTTCATTCATTTGGAGACAAGAGATTACAAAATTGGAGAAAAAGAAGAGAAGATACAAGCGGGGGATACAAAGAGATGGTCCTAGACCCTATGGAAGAACGAGGCGACCTTCTGGGCAACCTCCGATACGCTGGCTTTGGCAGCTTCTCCCTCTCCGTCGATGGGGCCTTCAAGCACCGGGTCCAGGGGGAATTGAGGGTCCCGGCTTGTGTAGCACGTCAGCACGAATTCTGGGACGTTCGTTGCTAGGTATAGTCCCTCGGTTTCCAGCTGGTCCGCAATGACATCGCCCATCTTGGTGAGCTTGTTGCCTGCCGAACTCAACGCCTTCAACACCTGGTCCAGCTCCGACTCCGGATCATCCGGACGCACAGGACTAAAACCCATTGGCGTCCCAAACTTTTTGGGACTCCACAGCCCTCAAGCCCTGCATCTCCTCCAAGGATCTTCTGGTCGCCGCAAGCTCCGAATTCTCACGGGCAAGGTGCTCAACCTCTTTGGTGTTCTGCTGAATCTTTTTAGCAACCTGCTTTTTGAGTTTATTGAGCTCCTCCACTTGGAGGTGGATCTTGTTCCGGCGGTCGACCAGGTCCTTCTCCCAGCCCCGCACCTTCTTCTCCCTGGCAGCAATTTCATCCTCCCTCTTTTGGAGGTCCTGTCCTCGCTACTAGGCCTTCTTCTCCTCTTTCTCGCAGCGCTCATCCAACTTCTTGGCGCGCTCTGCGAGACTCTTGTCACCCAGAGTTAGCCTCTGAGTAAGCTCTTCCTCCCTCTTCACGAGGTCATCCCGCGGCTCCAGGAGTTTTTGCTCTTCATCCTCGAGCTTTTTCTCCTGCTCCTCAAGGGCCTCCCGGCACTTGACGAGGCTGTCGTGGATGGCACTGAGCTTCTCCCCGCGATCATTCGCCGCATTATTAGCAGCTACGGCCTGTTCGTGGATGGCCCGGGACTGGTTGTCGAGGGGTCGCACCATGCTTTTCCTCTAATCCAGCAGCTTACCCAATACTCCAACCGGACCTTCTCCCTCTTCACCTACTCCTTGTCGTCAGCCAGCCTCGACTGCGCCAGCTTGGTCTCGAATTGGAGCCGGTTGCACCACCTTCTAAGAGTTTGGCGCTCCTCCTCGAGGGCCTTACTGTCGTGATAAAAAGCCAACTGAACCTGACGAAGGCTGGAGCAGGCCTTGTCGATAGACAACGACAGAGGGATCGGCTCCGGACCTGCCGGGGTCATCTCCGCTAGTTCCAGCGGGTTCCTCGTGACAAAAATCGGGTCCCACTCTACAAGAGCGATCCCCTGAGCTTCTATGGCACTAGGGCCGCCCTCCGGGATAGCATCGGCCGTCGCCGAGGAAGGTCCTGCAATAGAAGTTTTGACCTCCGGAGTTGGCTCCAAAGGTCCAGGGCCATGACAGCCGGTGCCGGAGCTGTCATAGCCTCAACCACCTCTTGGGGTGGCGCTGGGATTGAAGCCGGAGCTTCCACCTGCATAGCCTCAGCTGCTGCTGCAGGAACCGGAGCTTCAGCCCCTTTCTTGGGAACTCTGCGGATGAAGGACGAAGAAACTCAAAACACTATTACAACAAAAAACAACCAACTGAGGTAAAAAACAAAATTTACCTCGGAAGGCTTCCACTCCAGCTAGCGCGGAACCTCTTCCCCTGACATTCGTAGCCGGACCCTGTCGCCACTAGTGTGTCAGCTCCGGAAGGTTCCCCGAAGCTTGCTGCTTCCGTTGCCATCGCTTTTGCTAAGGCCCCTCTCGATCGGGAAGGACCTCTGGACCCAAAGCCTTCAGCTAACCCTAGTACTGGAGCCACATGGCCGGAGCTAGCACCCCGAGGAGATGCCGATGCTGGAGTAGTTACCGCCACCGAAGACCTCCCCCGTCGGGGAGAAGGAGCCGTCGTGGAAGGAGCAGGTCTGATGGACCTCCCGTAAGCATGCTTCAGCTTCCTCTTGCGGCTCGAGGGCTTGGACAATTCCTTGCCCTTGCCTATGACTTCAGTTCTTGGCTTTGGGGTGGGAGTAGAGTCGCCTTCAGAAGCTCCGGGGATTGCCACCCTGGAGGTTGATCACCTCTCGACAAGGCCCAAGTCGTCCAATAGTGGCACATTCCTCCGGAGCTCTCTGCACTTCTCTGGAATCATATTCAGAGGCAGGAAGGCCGCCGGTGGAGACACGTCGCCAGGACCGATGTTCCCAGGCTGGAACTTCTTGAGATGAGTCTTCAAGGCTTCACCAGCCAAGTTGGTGTCCAAGCCGACTCCAATGCGGTTGGTATCCATCTCACTGTTGAAGGCCCAGGCAGGTCGGCTCCTAGCCCTCAGCGGGGCCCACCTGTTCATCAAGAAGTTGCCGAAGACCATCTGCGGGGTCACCCCACCTTCGACACATTCATGGATTCTGTCCAGGATGGGCCTGTACTCCCTCGACAGCGCTGGCACGCCACTCCAAGTGTCGGTGTCGACGTGAGGAAGGCCTTCAGGTAGCTCCAGCCTCTCATGCCCCTCGACGGTGATGACCACCCAGTCTTTCTTCCGGTCGTCCCACTTGCCAGAAGGGAAGGACCTCAAGTACATGAGGGGAGAATTTTTCCTCTTCACGAAGTAGTAGAAGCCGATGAACCATCACTCTTCTCGGTCGGGTGGACAGTGAGGAAGGTCCGGAACAACTTTATGCAAGGGGGAACGCCCACCCACATCTCGCAAAAGTGGACAAAAGTCGCCACCAGCAAGATTGAGTGGGGGCCCATATGGTGGAGCTGCAGACCATAGAAATCTAGCAGCATCAGAAAGAAGGTGGAGAAAGGTGGGATCAAACCCGCCATGGCGTACCCAAGGAAGTACACCATATCTCTGGCTTGATTCTTCTCGAAGGGAAGCTTGCCGCAGCGAATCTCATTGTCGAAGGAGTCACTGGACCATACCATGTAGGTCCGGACCCTGGACAACTCCTTCTTGCTCCCAATGCTGCTCGTGGGGAGTCCCAACTTCATCGCGGCACAGTGTGGCGAGAGAGGAAAAGCAAGTGAAAGTTTGGAGGATTTGAGTGCAAGTTCAGATGAAGGCGTAAAGAATCCCCAAACGGTGTGGGCTTTCCTTCTTAGGAAGCCCCCGCAATGCTTGGATGGAAACCGCAGAGGAGCCGACGATACAATTCAAAAACTTCACCCTGCCAATGACAAGGGGGCCCGGGGCCACCCCGACGATCAATTCGAGGTCCTTACCCCAGGCGAACGATTGTCATCAATGAAAGGCGGGAAGCCCGAGGGCGGCGGCCTGACAGGGCACGCGGAACCGATACGATTTTTGTATCGGGAACTGGCGACCTTCAATTGCGTGAGATCCGCACGCTCAGATCTCACCTGCCGCATCCTGGAGATGCCATGCGGTGTTGGTTTAGCTGCGAACTACAGCCAATGGCACATCCGAAGACCCTTGAAGACACAACCCAAAAACTGAAGGATGGACCCACCTCCGGCAGAACGACTTCTTCCGAAAGGTTTCTCCCAGAGGTGGGCCCAGGGGGCCACTGTCGGTACTCTGCGTACCATATACCCCTTGGGACTACAAAAAGATCGAAGGAGCTTCACCTATCTGAGTTAAAGACTTGTGGAGGCCACACGTGTCATACGGGACCGAACCTGCCTCCCATCTATAGTTAGTCCCGGTGCCGCCATGTGTATACTGCAGCCGGACCTACATCCCACACATGGGATAGCTCCGGGCTAAACACCTGTGCGGCATCGCCGGACCTAACCCCGGACAGAGGGAAGCTCCGGTACCGACAGTTGTACATCTACACTGGACCTACCCGTCCCAGACGGAAAGCTCCGATGCTACCACGTGTGCAACCGTCGGACCTTCAGCCTCAGCGATCAGACTGGTGAACCCCCAACGGCTCGGACCTTCAAGGGGCAATCAAAGACTTCAAGACCCGATTAAGTGTCATTAATACTAATGACACACGATTGAAAGGCCCTTAATACCAATAATGGCACTGTCAAGGCCCGTTACGTCGCTATTAAGGGTAATTAACCTCATTAATTGTGTATTAAATATCAGTAACTACTAGGACCACATGTCGGGCCAGGCTAACGGTGTAACGACCAGTCCTTGTACTATAAAAGGACTGGTCGATGATACACAGGGGACGGCTCTTTGAACTCTGAGACCTCTCCCATACACAGCTTTGACAACCAATACAACAACTACACACCCCGTGGAGTAGGGTATTACGCTCAGGCGGCCCAAACCAAGTAAATCCTTGTGTCTATTTCCTATCGTCTTTTGAATCTCTGTGCGCCCAATACCGAACTACAAACTCCGTGGGCTACCAACGGTAGTACCGAGAGAATTGCCGAAACCAAACTCCGACAGGTTCGCTGTTGGAGATGGGAAAAAATGGGTTAGGTAAATTACACTCTAGCATTATGCAAATGTTGGAATGGGGCTTCTTTTTTGTCTCCTATTGTTAGAGATAGCCTCAGACCTCTTTGAACCACTGTTGTGACCTGGATTTCCTTGAAATCTTCACAAGTAACTTAGGTAATTTAATATTTGTAATTAGTTAGTTTAAAGTTGAATTAGGTAATTTAATCGTTTAAGTAGTTTGTTTAGGTTATTAAATTGTTTAATTTGTTTTTGAAATTTTTTAATTAGGTTATTAAAATGTTTAAATAGTTTGTTTAGGTTATTGTATTTTTAGTAGTTTACTTAGTTGTCAAATTGCTTAACTAGGTTGTTAATTGTTGAATTATTTTGTTAATTGTTTAATTTGTTTTTTAATTAGTTGTAAAAATTTTAATTAGTTCTTTAATTGTTTAATGCGTATGTAATTGTTTTATTTTTGTTTAATGTTTGTTCAATGTTTGTGAGTGTTTACTATATGTATATAAATGGGTCTTGAGCCAGTCCAGCTTAGCACAATCTGACCCTGCACAACATGACACAAATAAACGGGTTGAGACGAGAACAATGGCGGTCAGCGAGAATGTGGACGTCAATGAGCAGACGCGCGTGGACGGTGCACCTAACTAGGAACTTTGAACTCTGATCAACTTCCTTCTTCTTTCTTGAACTCTGATCAACTTCCTTCTTCTTTCTCTCAAAAAATTACTAGAAAATGAATTTATTTAATGTAACCTATAGAAATTGATTACTCATTTGGAATCTGCACGTTTCACATGCGATAGGCATGTCAGCCGTACTGGTTCAGAATTGTTTCTTTTTGGACGGCCTGAGAGTACCAATGGCGTTCGTATGATGAGCTATGTGTGACACCCGGTTCTGAAAAATGAACAAGTGCACTGTATATGTGCTCAGTATGTTGCTTCACACATACACATCAACATCACAAATGATAATAAGAATTTAACCATATCATGAATAATAAGTATACCTTGATTCTATTGCAGCGAAAAATAATCTAGCATAGGCGACTCCAACTCCACAGACAATTGACGGTAGTACGTACGTCTAGTGCCCCACGTTATCTTCCAAAATATCTCTTGCAGCTGAATTAATTGTGGGAATAGCAAGGGTGAGCACATGTCGTACTCATCAAGTGTGAAAAAGTATGACATGTAGCTAAAACAAGGATGATAATAAATGACTAATTACAGAAAAGTACATTTCATAAACTTGTAAAAGTAGTCTAAGATGTATATGTACGTTTAATTCCCATCATATCTCAAGTAAATATCATAAGCCATATCCACCATCCTCAATTACCATCATAATTCAATTATAACCGATCAACAACCAATATTATAACCATATGCCAGTTTTATCTCTTCTCATAACCAACCATACTCATATGACATAATCAATCCCATACCGAATCATCCCAAAACCCAAGTCCAATTCTAAGCTGTCCAGGTGCTCGTGACCGTGAGCATGGCTATCATAATAGTTTTACACCCTGCAGAGGTTGTACCACTTTACCCACAAGTTTTTGATTTCATCATCCGTCGGCGACTAAAGAATCTTCATTACGCCAAATACACTATCGTTGATGTATGGCCAAGAAATCACAAAATAGTCTTTACAAAGGGACCACCAGCATGTGCATAGCCACTAAGGTTAGTCGGAAGTGATGTCTCATAACTAAGCACATCCATCCAAGGGCCTCCTCTTGTGTTGTTTGGATTCCAAGGTAGTCCCACCACTAATGCAAACCCAACCTACTCCAATTCTCCGCTCTCCCAAATGATTCGAACAATGCTGGCGATACACCTAATTAATTAGCTAAGCCGCACTCATACTTGACCTTGTGGTGGCATTGTTGTCTTGGCATATATTTGCATTAACCGTTCCTTAGATATAAGGCAAGCAAAACCATCATACCATCCAACACATTCCATAATACCATGCTTGCTTAGGTCACCTAAGTTCCATGTTGCTAAATTAATCATCATCCCATTACCATCCCAAAACCTGATAATTAAAGTTGTCAAGAATATTATTTAAGTTACCCATAACCCGTGTAGTGATGCGGAAAAGAATAAAATACCCATACCTGACTCATCATGTATATCCCGGCGACAAGAAGTGGCATACAAATACTAGTAAACTCCTACTATGGGTTTCCTATAGAGTTGACACAAGCATGCAGTTTCACAAATAAAATATTTAAAAATATAGGTTCAATATGGTTAAGGACACTTGCCTTATATTCCGCACTTAGATGCTCAACCAAATCAATGTCTTGCACATGAAGATCCTTGGATATTCGCTTCTCGATCGTAACCTCTTGAGCGTACTCATCTACTCGTAATCAACCACTTACACAAGCAAACATACATAATAAATGCATTGCAAACACTAATCAATATGCAAAATATGGATGCATGCAGAAAAATATGTTTATATTAATGCTAGCTAATTTTTATGGTTTTTTTATTAATTTTCTATAATGATTTCCTTTTTATTGAGCAAGTTTAGGATTAATTGGAATTAATTCTGAGGTAAATAATTATTTCAGAATATTAAATAGTCCTAAAATATTATAATAACTTACAAGTATTTATTCTAATGTTTTTGTAATTTTTCTGATCTTAATTTGATATTTTATGAGTTAATTAGCTTTAAATCCTATTTATTAAATCTAGAAAATAGATTAAATAATGCAAAAAATATAAATTTGGTTAAATCTAAAATAACATATTGACCTTTTGTTGATTTGATCTAATTGCAAGTTTTAAAATTGATTTATGATGATTTGGCGATGATTTATGATCGCTCAAAATAAAATATGTCCTACGTATAATTCATTTCAAGTATTAGAATTAAAATAGTTGTTTAGATCTAAACCGTAATACCTACCGTGTGTAGTTAGTCTGCACGGTTGCCGCGCGGCGACATAGCATGTGTCATGAGGATCTAGGGCTTTGTTGACAAAGAGGACGATAACATGATGTATATATGATGATGTATAGATGAAGGAGACGGCGATGACGTAACAATCTCCTGTAAAAAACGACGACGATGTGACAACCTCCAACGGAATGACGACTTCTCTTTTTTTTCCTACTTTTCCTCTTTTCTTTCTCTCTGTTGACTATTCTCTGGGCGAGTAGGTGCGGTTAGGGTTTTTTTCCTTGCAGCAGCTTATGGGAACAATCAGTCAGCGTGAGGTTTTTCATAGTGAGCAAGGCTCCTTTTATAGGGGCCGGGCAGGGCTACGGAATGAGTCCCAATCAGAGGCGGTAGCCTCCCGTAGCTTGGGCACAGCGTGGTATTTTTTTTATATAGAGCGTGGGGTGGCTCTGTGTGGGGGGGTGCCAATGGGCTCCGTTTCCTGGTGGCCGAGAGCTGGCCACGGTTGATTTTCTTATTCTTTTCATGTATTCTGTTATGTATTTTTTTTTTCTTTTTTTTTCCTTAGTGGTGCGGCCGAGCGTGTACGGCCAGGGTCCGGTATGGTTGACTTCCTTTTCTTTATTTTTTGTTTTGTTCTCCTTTTTTATTTTCATATTATTATTATTTATTATTATTATTCTCTTTAATTTCTTTTCTTTATTAATTTTTTACTTTCTTTTTTTATTTATTATTTCTTTGTTTGTTTTTTATTTATATTTTCTGTTTACACACATTTATTTCTTTAATTATTCATTTTATTTTATTTTATTTTTCTATTCATATTAATTATTGTTTCTTTCTTCCATATTAATTTTTTTCCTTCCTTTTATTTCTTTTCTTCCATATTCGTTATGGCAATTTAACTATTTTTAATTTATTTGTTTTGGTAATAAATTTTTAATACCGGAGGATGAATGCAGATGCAAGATGAGATGCATATATTTTATATTTTTTATAAAATAATTTCTTCCTAGTATCTTAATTTTAAATTCCTATTTTGTCAGAGTTTTGATCTGGCAATTCTCCCGGTACTACTGTTGTAGGCCAAAGAGTTTGTAGTTCGGTATTGGGCGCGCAGAGATTCAAAAGACGATGGCAAATAGACACAAGGATTTACGTGGTTCGGGCCGCCTGAGCGTAATACCCTACTCCATAGGGTGTGTAGTTGTTGTATTAGGTGTCAAAGTTGTGTATGGGAGAGGTCTCAGAGTTCAAAGAGTCGTCCCCTGTGTATCATTGACCAGTCCTTTTATAGTACAAGGACTGGTCGTTACACCGTTAGCCTGGCCCGACATGTGGCCCTGACGGCTACTGACGCTTAATACATAATTAATGAGGTTAATTACCCTTAATGGCGTGGTAACGGGCCTTGACAGTGCCGTTACTGGTATTAAGGGCCTTCCGATTGTGTGTCATTAATATAGTATTAATGACACTTAATCGGGTCTTGATGTCTTTGATTGCCCCTTGAAGGTCCGAGCCGTTGGGGGTCCACCAGTCTGATTGTTGAGGCTGAAGGTCCGACGGTTGGACACGTGGCAGCATCGGAGCTTTTCGTCTAGGACGGGTAGGTCAGGTGTAGATGTACACATGTTTTGCGGAGCTTCCCTCTGTCGGGGTTAGGTCCGGGGGTGCCGCACAAGTGTTTAGCCCGGAGCTATCCCATGTGTGGGATGTAGGTCCGATTGCTGTATACACGTGGCAGCACTAGGACTAACCATAGAATGGAGGCAGGTCTTGTCACGTATGACACGTGGGGCCTTCGTAGGTCTTCAACTCAAACAGGTGAAGTTCCTTTAGTCTTTTTGTAGTCCTAAGGGTATACGGTATACATGGTATCGACAGTGGCCTTCTGGGCCCACCTTTGGGAGAGACCTTTTGGATGAAGTCGTTCTGCCGGAGGTGGGTCCATCCTTCGGTTTTTGAGCCGTGTCTTCAAGGGTCTTCGAATGTGCCATTGGCGGTAGTTTGCAGTTAAACCAACACCACGTGGCATATCCAGGATGCGGCAGTTGAGATCTGAGCATGCGGATCTCACGCAATTGAAGGTCGCTGGTTCCCAATACGAAAACCGTATCGGTTCCGCGCACCCTGTCAGGCCGCCACCTTCGGGCTTCCCGCCTTTCATGATGACAACTGTTCACCTGGGGTAAGGACCTCGACTTGATCGTCGGGGTGGCCCCGGGCCCCCTTGTCATTGGTAGGGTGAAGTTTTTAAATTGTATCGTCGGCTCCTCTACGGTTTCCATCCAAGCGTTGCGGGGGCTTACTTAAGAAGGAAAGTGCACACCGTTTGGGAATTCTTTACGCCTTCATCTGAACTTGCAGTCAAATCCTCCAAACTTCCGCTTGCTTTTCCTCTCTTGTCACGTTGTGCCGCGATGAAGTTGGGACTCCCCACGAGCCGCATTGGGAGCAAGAAGGAGTTGTCCAGGGTCTGTACGTACATGGGATGGTCCAGTGACTCCTTCGACAATGACATTCGATGCGGCGGGCTTCCCTTCGAGAAGAAGCGAGCCGGAGATATGGTGTACTTCCTTGGGTATGCCATGGCGGGTCTGATCCCACCTTTCTCCACCTAATTTCTGATGCTGCTAGATTTCTATGGTCTGCAGCTCCACCATATGGGCCCCCACTCAATCTTGCTGGTGGCGACTTTTGTCCACTTTTGCGAGATGTGGGTGGGCGTGCCCCCTTGCATGGAGTTGTTCCGGACCTTCTTCACTGTCCACCCGACCGGGAAGAGTGATGAGTTCATTAGCTTCTACTACTTCGTGAAGCGGAAATACTCTCCCCTCAAGTACTTGAGGTCCTTCCCTTCTAGCAAGTTGGACGACTGGAAGAAAGACTTTGTGGTCATCACCGTCGAGGGACACGAGAGGCTGGAGCTACCTGATGAACTTCCTCGCGTCGACAACGACACTTGGAGTGACGTGACGACACTATCGTGGGAGTACATGCCCATCCTATACAGAATACAGGAATGTGTCGAAGGTGGGGTGACCCCGCATATGGTCTTCGGCAACCTTTTGACGAACAGGTGGGCCCCGCTAAGGGCTAGGAGCCGGCCTTCCTGGGCCTTCAACAGTGAGATGGATACCAACCGCATTGAAGTCGGCTTGGACACCAACTTGGCTGGTGAATCCTTGAAGACCCATCTCAAGAAGTTCCAGCATGGGAACATCGGTCCTAGCGATGTGTCTCCACCGGCGGCCTTTCTACCTCTGAATATGATTCCAGAGGAGTGCAGAGAGCTCCGGAGGAAGATGCCGTTGTTGGACGACTTGGGCCTGGTGGAGAGGCGATCAACCTCCGGGGTGACAATCCCCGAAGCTTCAGAAGGCGGCTCTGCTCCCACCCCAAAGCCAAGAACCAAAGTCGTAGGCAAGGGCAAGGAGTTGGTCGAGCCCTCGAGTTGCAAGAGGAAGCTGAAGCACGCTAATGAGAGGTTCATTGGACCAGCTCCTTCCACGACGGCTCCTTCTCCCCGGCGGGGGAGGTCTTCTGTGGCGGCAACTACTACAGCATCGGTATCTCCCCGAGGAGCTAGCTTCGGCCATGCGGCTCCAGTACCAGGGCCAGCTGAAGGCTCTGGGTCGGCAGGTCCTTCCCGATCGACGGGGGCCTCAGCCAAAGCAACACCGATGGCAGCAGAAAGCTCCGGGGAACCTTCCGGAGCTGACACACCAGTGGCGATAGAGTCCGGCTCCGAGCATCCGGGGAAGAGGTTCCGCGCTAGCTGGAGCGGAAGCCTTCCAAGGTAAATTTTTTATTTTAGCTCAGTTGGTTGTTTTTTGTTGTAAATGCGTTTTGAGTGTCTTCGTCCTTCATCCACAGGGTACCCAAGAAAGGGGCTGAAGCTCCGGTTCCTGCAGCAGCAGCTGAAGCTGTGCAGGCGTAGGCTCCGGCCCCAATACCAGTGCTGCCAAAGTGGCTGAGGCTGCGACAGCTCCAGCGCCAGCTGTCGTGGTCCTAGACCTCGACTCATCTTCAAAAGCTCTTGTGGTAGTGCCGGACCACGGGAATGAAGATGTACCAGCGGCACCAGCCCTGAAGGTTTAAGCTCCGGGTTTGGATGCTGAAATGGTGGACGCTCCGGCCTCAGAGCCAGAGGTAGCTACGATTCTAGCCCTAGAGTTGGATGTTGTTGAAGCCCTGGCAGTTGAGTCAGTGGTTGATGAAGTCCCGGCGCCTGAGCCGATCGTCGAAGAAATTCCGGCGCTTGAGCCGGTTGCTGTAGAAGTACCGGTGCTCGGACTTATGGTGGTCGAAGTGCCAGCGCCTGAGCCGGCGGTGGAGGAGGCGCCAGCGTCGGAGCCAGAAGTGGCTTCAGCTCTGACCGAATCTTCAATGCCTGCCCTGGAGGTGATGGTCCCGGAGGTGCCCGCACCTGACCCAGGGTGCCAAGGTGAAGTTGCTAGCCACCCGCTTGAGGGACCAGTTGTTGATGACCTGGCGGCGGGACCTTCGGAGCCAACTCCGGAGGTCGAAACTTTTGTAGCAGGACCTTACTCGGCGGCGGCCGAGGCTATCCCGGAGGGCTGCCCTAGTGCCGTGGAAGCTTAGGGGACCACTCTTGTAGAGTGGGACACAATTTTTGTCATGGAGAACCTGCTAGAACTAGCGGAGATGACCCGGCAGGTCCGGAGCCAATCCCTCTGTCATTGTCTCTCGACAACGCCTACTCCAGCCTTCTTCAGGTCCAGTTGGCTTTTTACCACGACGGTAAGGCCCTTGAGGAGAAGCGCCAAACTCTTAGGAGGTGGTGCAACAAGCTCCAATTCGAGACCAAGCTGGCGCAGTCAAGGCTGGCTGACGACAAGGAGTGGGTGAAGAGGGAGAAGGTCCAGTTGGAGTATTGGGGTAAGATACTGGACGAGAGGGAAAGCATGGTGCAATCCCTCGACAACCAGTCCCGGGCATCCACGAACAGGCCATAGCTGCTAATAACGCAGCGAATGATCGCGGGGAGAAGCTCAGTACTATCCACCATAGCCTCGTCAAGCGTCGGGAGGCCCTTGAGGAGCGGGAGAAAAAGCTCGAAGATGAAGAGAAAAAACTCCTGGAGCTTCAGGATGACCTCGTAAAGAGGGAGGAAGAGCTTACTCAAAAGCTAACTCTGGGTGACAAGAGTCTCGAGGAGCGCATCAAGAAATTGGAGGAGCACTGCGAGAAAGAGGAGAAGAAGGCCTGGCAGCGAGGGCAGGACCTCCACAGGAGGGAGAATGACATTGCTGCCAAGGAGAAGAAGGTGCGGGGCCGGGAGAAGGACCTAGTCGACCGCTGGAAAAAGATCCATCTCTGGGAGGAAGAGCTCGGCAAAATAAAAAGGCAGGTTGCTGAAAAGATTCAGCAGAATGCCAAAGAGGTAGAGCATCTTGCCCGGGAGAATTCGGAGCTTGCGGCGACCAGGAGATCCTTGGAGGAGATGCGAGGCTCAAGGGTTGCAGAGTCCCAACAAGTTTGGGACTTCCTGGGCAAATCCAACGACGCACTGACGCCAATGGGTTTGAGTCCCGTGCATTCGGATGATCCAGAGCCGGAGTTGGACCAGGCGTTGCAGGCGTTGAGTTCGGCAGGCAACAAGCTCACCAAGATGGGCGATGTCATTGTGGACCAGCTGGAAACCGAGGGACAATCTCTACCAAAGAACGTTGCAGAATTTGTGCTGACGTTTTACACAAGACGGGACCCTCAATTCCCCCTAGACCCGGTCCTTGAAGGTCCCATTGACGCAGAGGGAGAAGCTGGCCAAGCCAGCATATCGGAGGTTGACCAGAAGGTCGCCTTGTTCTCTTTGTAGTTCCCGCTTGTATCTTCTCTTCTTTTTCTCCAATTTTGTAATCTCTTGTCTCCAGATGAATGAAATCCAAGTTTTTTGTGAATTTCATTTTTTGTCTTCAACACCTTTGTCCCACTTGGCCTCCTGGTAGATGTACACAATTTGATTGTGAACATGTACCAAGATGATGTAACAGTAGTTGAAGACTTGCTTGCATCAAACTTGTAGAATGTAGGTCTGAAGTCTTCGATAGTGGAGGCCCCCGAAGGTTGTCGGAGCTTAGTGGCTCCGGCATTGACCATCGTCAGAGCTTAGTAGCTCCGGCAGCAGTCTCCATCAACGTGTAGAGCATCGACGGTTAGTCCTCCGAGGTGTTGGAGCTTGGTAGCTCCGGTAGTGACTTCTGTCAACATGCAGTGCGTCAACAGCAGACCCCATTGTGGAGTCTTCCCACCATCTTTTCTTCACGTTGACGGCTGGCCCCCTGGCTTTACCGGAGCTGAGTAGCTCCAGCGACGCTTGTTATCAATCTTTGAAACATCGACCACGAGCCACCTAGGGGATGTTGGAGCTTTGGTAGCTCCGGCTTAATTTACCATCATCATGAGATCTTTATTTTTCCTGCACACTGAAGTCAAGAAAAAAAGTAAAATCTGTTTCCTATCTATAACTCAATTGCGACTTACTATTCTCGTAAGAAATTTTTAGGTCGAGCGCAATTCTTCATACAATCAAGTGCATTGAGTTGTTTTCTTCAGATCCAATTGTTTTCAGGACCCACCTTACTTCGGCCTGCCGGGGTGTAGGTAGAGTGGCTTACTTAGGGTGCAGGACCAAGCTAAGTCGATAGCACACTACGGACCTAGATTGGCTGGCGGCATTCAGGCGAGTGAGCCATTCAATAACATGAAAACCCGAAGGAATCAACAATGCGACCCGAGTTGTACATGAATTGGTCGAGCTAAAACATTCTTGAGAATCGCACAACCTTGTTATAGACAAGAAAGAGAAAAATAAAAAATATTGAGCTTGTACAAAGTAAATGCACGTGGAGTCTGTTTTGACACAATGATGTCTTCCATTATAGGTCTGTGGTACAGGGGCAACAAGTACACCCTTAAGGTACGGAACCAGGCTAAGTGTGTTTCGTTTCTTGTTTGACCCAAGGTAGCTAGCTACACTTTTAGTTCTGAGATTGTGACAAGTGTTGCCTGAACTTTGCGGACCTTTCGGAGAAGGTCCAGCTGTTCTCCCGGAGGAGCTACCCGACTCTGTACAATGACTCTATAACATACATCACATGTAACTACAGACTCACCTCCGTGATATTAAGCGTAGAACTTACGGAGGTGCTCAACGTTCCAAGGATTTGGGAGAAGTGTCCCATCCTCGGTTGCCAAGCGAACGCATTCGAGACGGGATACTTTGATCACTCGGAAGGGTCCTTCCCAGCGGGGGGAAAGTTTGTTTAACCCTTCTCTAGATTGTATTCTCCGTAGCACCAGATCACCTTCTTCGAGCTGTCGGCTGTGAACATGCCTTTGGTGATAGCACCGAAGAGCTTGGCGGTATCGGGCATTCCAAACAGCTGCTCGGCACCTTCCCTCTTCAAGGAGGTCTAGGTTTTCATGGCGGAGCTGGTCCTGCGCGACATCGTCAAAGGTCCGGACCCCGAGCGACCCCAAGGTGATTTCCGGAGGAAGGACTGCTTCAGCTCCGTATACCAGGGAGAAGGGTGTCTCTCCAGTGGACCGGTTTGGAGTTGTCCTGTTGGCCCATAGAGTGGGTGGAAGCTCTTCGATCTAGTTGGCTCCATGTTTTTTCAGGCGCTCATATGTGCGCGTCTTGAGTCCTTTTAGAATTTCTGCATTTGCTCTCTCGGCTTCGCCATTGCTTGACGGGTGATCTAAGGAAGCGTAGCTGACTTGGATGTCGAGGTCTTCGCAATATCGTTGGAATGCATAGCTTGTGAACTAGGTCCCATTATCAGTTATGATTTTGTTTGGGACTCCAAATCTGCATACGATGGACTGCAAGAAGTTGATAGCTGATTGCTTGTTTATTGTCATAACTGGAGTTGCTTCCGGCCATTTGGTGAATTTGTCAATGGCAACATACAGGAACTTGTAACCTCTGACGACCCTTGGGAAAGGTCCCAAGATATCCACCCCCACACAGCGAAAGGCCATGTAGGAGGTATCATTTGTAGAGGCTGATCCGGTGTGTGAATTTGCTTTGCATGAAACTGGCATGCTTCACATTTCTTCACTAGCTCAGTTGCATCTTGGAGCACTGTAGGCCAGTAGAATCCATGCCGGAAGGCTTTACCGACCAGTGTGCGGGAAGACGCGCGGTTCCCACACTCGCCTCCATGGATTTCCGCAAGGAGATCGCAACCTTCTTCCCTTGTAATGCACCGCATTAGGACGCTGTTGGCACCACGCCGGTAGAGATCCCCTTCTACCAGTGTGTATCTTTTAGCCAATCTGACTATCCGGTCAGCAGATACATTATCTTCAAGAAGGAAGTTGTCTTTCAAGTAGCTCCGGATCTCCGAGATCCATGCATCAGAGCTAGCTTGATGTGACGCCCAGTTCCGAAAAATGAACCAAGCTAACGCATATGTGTGCCCAGGACGTTCATCACACTTACACGAGTGCAATCACAAACGATATACGGATAATTACCACAAAACAAGATTAATTAACCAAATATTATTACACAAACCAGATTATCCTCGAATACAAGCTCTAATGAATATTAATGACAAGTTCAACTAATGTAGCGGAAATAAACTAATTAAGCAAACTAAACAGCTAGGCAACATAAGCAATAGGGTATAGTGCACCTCCAATAACACCACAGGCAAAGCTGACAGTAGACTAGAACTCCGCATTATCACTATTAAACTCCCAATCCTGACCTGCAACTGTTGGGGGGGTTGCAAGAGTGAGTACATGTCGTACTTAGCAAGTGTGGAAAGTATGACATGTGGCCGATTCAACTGACGACAATAATAATGGTAAAGTGCTGAAAAGTACATAAAAACATTTGAAAAGCAATATATTATATGTATGTGAAGTAAACCCATCATAATCATAAGTAATACCATAATACCAGTCCACAATTCACCATCCTCATCAATAATTCCAGATTTCACCATTTGCCAATAACCATATTCAATACTAGAAATAAATCCATAACCATCCATAACCGTTACCAAATCATAACCATCCCAAATTCCAATTTCCCTCTAATCATGGAAGTTTTCTAGGTGCTCATAACCGGGAGCACGGCTATCATGATAGTTTTAATTAACTCTGCAGAGTTTGTACCTCCTTACCCACGTGTTTGTGATTTCATCACCTTTCAGTGACTAAGAACCTCTTATCATGCCGTCTCACACTTTCGTCGGTGTGTGGCCAAGAGATCACAAAATAGCTTTTACAAAGGGATTACTAGCCTATTTAGACCCCACTGAGGTTTCACTGGCGGCGATGCCTCCAACTGAGCACATCTTCAACCAAGGGCCCCCTCTTGAGCCATTCGGATCCCAGGGTAGTCCCACCAATCATCAACAAACCCAATCCGACTACCCCTTCCCCGAGCATCCACAATGGTCCAAATAGCACTGGCAAAGCCCTAATTAATCAGCTACGCCGCACCCATACTTGGCCTCGTGGTGGCACTGTAGTCCTAGCTTATTCTCGCATGAATCGGTCCTTAGATCTAAAGCAAGCAAACCACCATACATCCAACTCATCCACATACCAGGCTTGCTTAGATCACCCATTACCATATCATATTTACCAGTTCACATTAACCAGAATATCATTATTGCATAATTAAATTGAGTGGTATAGTTGTTTTCCCATCCCAGTTGATTAAGCGAAGCAAAAAGGTAAAAGCCCTTCCCGACTCTCTACCCTAAATTCCAGGTGACAAGGGTGGTTTAACAAATCTAGTAAACTTCCTATCATAGGGTTCCCATCAAATTGACAAAAGCATGCAGTTTTGCAAACAAAACATTTATTTTAAAGCAGGATCAATATGCTTCAAGGACACTTGCCTTGCTCTTGCGGTTGATTAGGATCAAAGCCTTCAAACTCTTGGTGTTGGAGATCCTTTGCGGCACTCTCTAGCGCAAGTCCGTCTAATCCACACAATAAACATACAAGACAAGAAACACAATCAAAAAGTGAACAAATATTACTCAATATGCCATGACATGCATAGTTAATGCAAGTGCAAGGTAGAACTTGTTAATAGATTGCTTTTAATGATCAATAAGTAGTTCTAATAGCTTTTAACAAGTTTATACAGGTTTGGAGTTGATTAGATCAAATTTTAGAATTAATCCAACCCAATTTAACCAGGAAGATCGGACTAGTCCGCTAGGGACCAGACAAGTCCGCACTTTACGGGATCAGCAGATTAGGGTTTTCTAGATCGGCGTGAAGTTGGAGATTAGGGGTTGAATTCACGTAAGGAAAAGAAAATAGAAGGTATACCAGGTGTTTGAGAATCCAATTAATCAAGAAACTTGGAGGTAGCACTTGGATCTTGATGATCTAGGGTTAGTGATGAACTTGGGGATGAATTTGGTGATGAAGGACGAAACTTGGTGGAGATCTTGATCCTCTTTCGTTTCCTCCTCTTCTTCTTCTTGCTTGGGATCTTCTCCTCCCTCCTTGATGGTGGCTCCCCACGAACTAGGGTTTGGATGGGTGGAAAAGTGGCAAATAGATGTCAATCCAAGTGGTGGGCTGTTTATATAGAGGTGGAGGCTAGGGTTAGATGGATTTCGAGTTTGGGATGAGTAGAGGCCGGTTTAGAGTCCATCATGGGCTCTAAAAGAGTCAGGCACGACGCTCCTAGGCCCACTTAACGTGAAACCCAAGAAACAAGTCGTAAAACAAAAGATCAACTCGGAGTCGCGAAATATCGGACAAGTCCGGAAAGGATCGGACTAGTCCAACGTCGTCCAGAGAGAAAATCGGACAAGTCTGGCAAAACATCGGACAAGTCCGACTTTAAACAGAGAGGAAATCAGACAAGTCCGCTGGAACACCGGACTAGTCCGGAAAAGTCCAAGGACATAGCAATTTTTCAAGGATTCTTGGAATATCGGACTAGTCCGCACAAAATCGGACAAGTCCGAAAGTCTCCAGTGCCAAAAATTGGACTAGTCCGCAGCAAAAACGGACAAGTCTGTTTTTAGCCAGAGAGAAATCGGACTAGTCCTCAGTAAAATTGGACTAGTCCGCATTTTCCTACGTTTTAAGTGCGGTTTTGTTCCAAATCAATTTTAAATGCTCTGAATCAATTTTAAACTCGTTCCTCTTTATGCGGGTTAATGTTAAACATGTATATGAGTGTATGTAGGGCATGATGCATGAAAATGAGGGTGTTACAAACCTACACCCCCTTAAAATGAATCTCGCCCTCGAGATTCGGCGCGGAAGAGAAAAGATAGGGAAATTCCTTCTTGAGATCATCCTCCAATTCCCATGTTGCTTCCTTTTCTATGTGGTGCTTCCATTGAACTTTACACCTTGTAATTACCTTGCTCCTTGTGACTCTCTCCTTGGTTTCCAAGATTTTGATCGGTTGCTCGGCATAAGTCAAATCTTCCTCTAGTTCCAATCCTTCCATTGGCACTTGTTCTTCCGGCACTCTCAAGAACTTCTTGAGCTGGGAAACATGAAAGACATCATGTACGTCTGAAAGATGAGCTGGTATCTCCAACTAATATGCTACTTCTCCTCTTTTGTCCAAAATCTTGAATGGTCCAATTTAACGAGGTGCTAGCTTTCCTCTTATGTTAAACCTCTTATGACCCCTCATTGGTGACACCTTGAGGTAAACAAAATCTCCCACTTAAAAGGCTAGTTTCCTTCTTCTATTATCTGCATAGCATTTTTGCCTTGATTGGGCAGCCCTCAAGTTTTCACGAATTATTTAGACTTGCTTTTCGGCTTCTTGCAACACATCCGGACCAAATACTTGTGTTTCTCCTGCCTCATTCCAGAATAAAGGTGTCCTACACTTCCTCCCATAAAGTGCTTCATACGGTGACATTTTCAAACTTGCTTGGTAACTATTGTTGTATGAAAATTCCGCATATGGCAAGCTTTTGTCCCAACTCTTCCCATGATTTAAAGCACAAGCTCTTAACATGTCCTCTAAAATTTGATTGGTCCTCTCGGTTTGTCCATCCGTTTGAGGATGATATGCTGAACTAAAATTCAACCTCGTTCCCAAAGCTTCATGCAGTTTTTGCCAAAATGTGGAAGTAAATTGTGAACCTCTATCCGAGACTATATTCTTCGGTACTCCGTGTCAACACACGATATGCTCCATGTATATTTCGGCCAATTGTGTAGCTGTATACTTGGTCTTCACAGGGACAAAATGAGCTGACTTGGTTAAGTGATCCACAATTACCCAAATTGAGTCATACCCGGACTGAGTACGTGGTAACCCAACTATGAAGTCCATTCCAATTTCTTCCCACTTCCATTCCGGAATCTTCAACGGTTGCAATAATCCGGCTGGCCTTTGATGTTCCGCCTTGACTCGTTGGCATGCATCACACAATGCTACGTATTCAGCTATGTCCTTCTTCATGCTATCCCACCAATAGCAAGTCTTCAAGTCTTTGTACATCTTTGTACAACCAGGGTGAATTGAGTAAGGCGAGTCATGTGCCTCCTTTAATATTGTCTCCCGAATATGCTTTACATTAGGCACAATGATCCTCTTTCCAAGCCATAAGGTACCATATTCGTCTTCATCAAATCTCAATTATCTCCCTTCTTCGGTCCTGTCCTTGATTTCCTTGATCTCCTCATCTGCGGTTTGGGCCTCTCGAATTTCTTGCTCCAAGGTTGGGTTTAACTCCATCATCTCCATCTCATTTACAAACCCGAGGTTCAACCGTTCAAACTCCTTGCATAACTCGGATGGTAACTCTCGAACCGTGAGTTGATGACTTACTCCTTTTCTACTCAAAGCATCGGCCACTACATTAGCTTTTCGCGGATGATGTTTGATCCCCAAATCATAATCTTTGATGAGCTCCAACCATCTCCGTTGTCTCAAGTTCAGATCCGTTTGTGTGAAAATATACTTCAAACTCTTATGATCCGTAAAAATTTCACACCTATGTCCAAGGATATAGTGCCTCCAAATCTTCAATGCGTGTACCACTACTGCGAGTTTCGAATTATGCGTGGGGTAATTCTGCTCATGTTTCTTCAATTGTCTTGATGCATAGGCGACCACTTGACCTTCTTGCATCAATACACATTCGAGTCCTTGTCTTGACGCATCACAATAGATATCAAAACTCTTTCTTACATCCGGCAATACTAAAACTGGGGCTATTGTCAACCTCTTCTTCAACTCCTCAAAACTCTCTCGACAACCTTGAAACCATGGGAATGCCTTTCCCTTCATTAGCAACTCTGTCATTGGCTTGGCTATCTTGGAAAAGTCCTTGATGAATCTATGGTAATATCCAACCATCCCAAGAAAACTCCTTATTTCCTTGATATTTTGCGGTGGTTCCCATTTCAACACGTCTCTCACTTTTCCGGGGTCAACCGATACTCCCCCTCCTGAAATTATATGACCCAAAAACGACACCTCTTTCAACCAAAACTGACACTTGTTGAACTTGGCATACAATTGATGCTCCCTCAATTTCTGCAATGTAAGCCTCAAGCGTTCCTCATGTTCCTTCTCATCCTTCGAGTCGATCATAATGTCATCAATAAACACCACAACGAACTTATCCATGTACTCCATGTAGACCTTATTCATGAGGTACATAAAGTAGGTAGGCACATTTGTCAATCCAAAGGACATCACGGTGTACTCATAAGATCCATACCGTGTCCTAAAAGCTGTCTTGGCTATGTCCGATGGTCTAATCTTCATTTGAAAGTATCCCGACCTCAAATCAATCTTAGAGAAGACACAAGCACCCCTCATCTGATCAAACAAGTCCTCTATACGTGGCAAGGTGTACTTGTTCTTGATTGTTACCTCGTTGAGAGCTCGGTAATCCACACACATCCTTTGGGATCCATCCTTCTTGTCCACAAATAGAACGGGCGCTTACCAAGGTGAAGAGCTAGGGCCAATAAAACCCCTCTCTAGTTGCTCTTGAATTTGCTTCTTGAGCTCCGCTAATTACATAGGAGGCATCCTATATGGCCTCTTAGCTATAGGTGCAGTTCAAGGTATTGAATCAATAACAAACTCAATGTCTCGATCAGGTTGCATACCTGGCAACTCGTCCGGAAAAACATCCAAAAATTCACACACCACTGGAATCTCCTCAATTGCGGCACCGTCCATATGATTCAGCTCCAATTGCTTCGGTGTGGTTGAGATGCTTCATATTCTACGGTGATCCCTTCCTCATTGGTCAACTTCACCGTCTTCGTGGCACACTCAATAACCCCATTGTGCTTCCTCAACCAGTCCATACCAAGTATAATGTCCAATACTTGAGAACCCAAAACAATGAGGTTGGTGAAGAAGTCTACCCCCCTTATTCTAAGGCTTACTTTTGGACATACTATATTTGTCCTCATCTCTCCTCCAGGAGACTTAACCAATAGAGTAAACTTCATATGAGAGATAGGCAAACTATACTTGGCAACATACTTCGATGCAATGAATGAATGCGATGCTCCAGAATCAAATAACATAGTCGTGGGGTTGGAGTTTGCAAGAAACATACCAATGACCACGTCATACGCTTGTTGAGCATCCTCCGTAGAGACATGGTTCACATTGCCACGAGCAAAATTCTGCTGTCCGTGGTTCCCTTGTGGTTGTCCTCCATTGGGCCTTGGGTTTTGCCTCAGCGCATTGCTCCCTTGACCAAGGCCTGACTTAGGACATTGATGCGCAAAGTGTCTAGCTTCTCCACAAGTATAACACTTTTTAACTCCACCAGAATTATTGGGACGAGCTTGGTTTTGAACATTTGCAGCAGGAAAATTAGCACGAGGTGCATAAGGCATTGGAGGCCTAGGCACTTGCATAACAGGGCGCTGCTGCACAAACTGAGTTGGGCGCGGTGCATAACCAGGGCGTTGAGCAGGAATAGAAGAGTTGAAATGAGGCGCATTGGGTGGTGCAAGGCGAGGGCGCACATTACTTCCTTGTTGCTGTCCTTGATATGGCGCCTTCCTCTTGTTGTCTTGCTCCATCTCACGAATCTTGTTCTCAACCACAATTGCTTTGTCCACAAGCTTCAAAAATCTGCATAATCGCAGTTGAGTAGTTGCACTTGGATCTCACTGTTCAAGCCCCTCATGAACAAGTATTGTTTCCGGCTGTCCTGACTAACATCCTCGAGCGCATAACTTGAGAGTTGAGTGAACTTATTGAGATATTCACTCACGCTCGATCTTCCTTGCCTTAAGTTCTCAAATTCTTGCCTTTTCAAAATCATAACTCCTTCCGGCACATAATGAGAACGAAAATTCTCCTTGAATTCAGCCCAAGTAATTCTCTCTTGGTTCTCATGAGCATTGCAATAAGCATCCCACCAATCCGCAGCTGCTCCAACTAGTTGATGAGAAGCAAACAAGACCTTCTTGCGGACACTGCATTGGACAATAGCTAGCTTCTTCTCCACGGACTTGAGCCAATCATCCGCATCCATAGGGTCAACAGCTTGAGCAAAGGTTGGTGGCCTAGTCCTCATAAACTCTCCCAATCGGTCATGAGGGGGTGGGGGTGGCGGTGGAGGCATGTGGGGCTGATTGTTGATATTGCCAGCCTGCAGCTGTCCCATAGTTTGTATCATGGTCTGCATGAGCTGGTTCTGCATGGGCAAAAGCTGCTTAATGTTGATAGCTCCATGAGCAGGTCCTTGCCCATTGTTGTTCTGAGGTACTCCATTGTTCTCCTCCTCATCATTGCCATCCCTCTGGTTGCGAGTCCTCACCATCTGAAGGGAAGCAATAGGTAAGAATTAGAAAACGTCCCCAACTATATGCATCAAGGGATATGAAACTAAACAGCTAGCTACACTAGCCTAGGTGGACATGGCAATGCTAAAGCACCCCAAAATCCTCTATTAAGCACACAAGCAAGCAATATATATAGCAAACAGCACTCCAAGCAAAAACACATCGATTCCTGAGTGCTCCTATGTGCTCTAAAGTGTCCATTCTATCTAGGATGCATCCTACGGTCAACCTGGCTCTAATACCAATATGTGACGCCCGGTTCCAAAAAATGAACCAAGCTAACACATATATGTGCCCAGGATGTTCATCACACATACACTAGTGCAATCACAAACGATATACAGGTAATTACCACAGAACAAGATTAATTAACCAAATTTTATTACACAAACCATATTATCCTCCAATACAAGCTCTAATGAATATTAATGACAAGTTCAACTAATGCAGCGGAAATAAACTAATTAAGCAAACTAAACAGCTAGGCAGCATAAGCAATAGGGTATAGCGCAGCTCCAATAACACCACAGGCAAAGCTGACGGTAGACACGGCCTAGAACTCCGCATTATCACCATTAAACTCCCAATCCTGACCTGCAACTGTTGGGGGGGATTGCAAGAGTGAGTACATGATGTACTCAGCAGTGTGGAAAATATGACATGTGGCTGATTCAACTGACGACAATAATAATGGTAAAGTGCTAAAAAGTACATAAAAATATTTGAAAAGAAATATATTATATGTATGTGAAGTAAACCCATCATAATCATAAGTAATACCATAATACCAGTCCACAATTCACCATCCTCATCAATAATTCCAGATTTCACCATTTGCCAATAACCATATTCAATACCAGAAATAAATCCATAACCATCCATAACCATTACCAAACCATAACCATCCCAAATTCCAATTTCCCTCTAATCATGGAAGTTGTCCAGGTGCTCATAACCGGGAGCACGGCTATCATGATAGTTTTAATTAACTCTGCAGAGTTTGTACCTCCTTACCCACGTGTTTGTGATTTCATCACCTTTCAGTGACTAAGAACCTCTTATCATGCCGTCTCACACTTCCGTCGGTGTGTGGCCAAGAGATCACAAAATAGCTTTTACACAGGGATTACTAGCCTATTTGGACCCCACTGAGGTTTCACCGGTGGCGATGCCTCCAACTGAGCACATCTTCAACCAAGGGTCCCCTCTTGAGCGATTCGGATCCCAGGGTAGTCCCACCAATCATCAACAAACCCAATCCGACTACCCCTTCCCCGAGCATCCACAATGGTCCAAATAGCACTGGCAAAGCCTTAATTAATCAGCTACGCCACACCCATACTTGGCCTCGTGGTGGCACTGTAGTCCTAGCTAATTCTCGCATGACCGGTCCTTAGATCTAAAGCAAGCAAACCACCATACATCCAACCCATCCACATACCAGGCTTGCTTAGATCACCCATTACCATATCATATTTACCAGTTCACATTAACCAGAATATCTTTAATGCATAATTAAATTGAGTGGTATAGTTGTTTTCCCATCCCAGTTGATTAAGCGAAGCAAAAAGGTAAAAGCCCTTCCCCACTCTCTACCCTAAATTCCAGTTGACAAGGGTGGTTTAACAAATCTAGTAAACTTCCTATCATAGGGTTCCCATCAAATTGACACAAGCATGCAGTTTTGCAAACAAAACATTTATTTTAAAACAGGATCAATATGCTTCAAGGACACTTGCCATGCTCTTGCGGTTGATTAGGATCAATATGCCTTCAAACTTTTGGTGCTGGAGATCTTCCACGGCACTCTCTAGCGCAAATCCGTCTAATCCACACAATAAACATACAAGACAAGAAACACAATCAAAAAGTTCACAAATATTACTCAATATGACATGACATGCATGATTGATCCAAGTGCAAGGTAGAACATGTTAATAGATTGCTTTTAATGATCAATAACTAGTTCTAATAGCTTTTAACAAGTTTATATAGGTTTGGAGTTGATTAGATCAAATTTTAGAATTAATTCAACCCAATTTAACCTGGAAGATTGGACTAGTCTGCTAGGGACCGGTCAAGTCCGCACTTTACGAGATCACCAGATTAGGGTTTTCTAGATCGACGTGAATTTTGAGATTAGGGGTTGAATTCAAGTAAGGAAAAGAGAATAGAAGGTATACCAGGTGTTTGGGACTCCAATGAATCAAGAAACTTGGAGGTAGCACTTGGATCTTGATGATCTAGGGTTGGTGATGAACTTGGGGATGAATTTGGTGATGAAGGACGAAACATGGTGGAGATCTTGATCCTCTTTCGTTTCCTCCTCTTCTTCTTCTTGCTTGGGATATTCTCCTCCCTCCTTGATGGTGGCTCCCCACGAACTAGGGTTTGGGTTGGTGGAAAAGTGGCAAATAGATGTCAATCCAAGGGGTGGGCGGTTTATATAGAGGTGGAGGCTAGGGTTAGATGGATTTCGAGTTTGGGATGAGTAGAGGCCGGTTTAGAGTCCCTCATGGGCTCTAAAAGAGTCAGGCACGATGCCCCTAGGCCCACTTAACGTGAAACCCAAGAAACAAGTCGTAAAACAAAAGATCAACTCGGAGTCGCGAAATATCGGACAAGTCCGGAAAGGATCGGACTAGTCCGAAGTCGTCCAGAGAGAAAATCGGACAAGTCTGGCAAAACATCGGACAAGTCCGACTTTAAACAGAGAGGAAATCGGACAAGTCCGCTGGAACACCGGACTAGTCCGGAAAAGTCCAAGGACTTAGCAATTTTTCAAGGATTCTTGGAATATCGGACTAGTCCGCACAAAATCGGACAAGTCCAAAAGTTTCCAGTGCCAAAAATCGGACTAGTCCGCTGCAAAAACGGAGAAGTCTGTTTTTAGCTGAGAGAAATCGGACTAGTCCTCAGTAAAATCAGACTAGTCCGCACTTTCCTGTGTTTTAAGTGCGGTTTTGTTCCAAATCAATTTTAAATGCTCTGAATCAATTTTAAACTCATTCCTCTTTATGCGGGTTAATGTTAAACATGTATATGAGTGTATGTAGGGCATGATGCATGAAAATGAGGGTGTTACACTTGAGCATTTGGGCCTTGCGTGCTGGTTTGCTCGGAGCTTCCTGCAGCACCTACGATCCTTGATGGACACCATGGTAACAGGGCCATCGGGACCACCAGCTTTGAGGTGCTGGTCTTGCCCCCTTCGCTCAGTTTAGCAGGTTGAGCTGTAGGTTTAGACAACCTCCGAACAAAGGTTCCGTCGGGATCCGGAGCCCCGGTTGAAGCTTTCGTCGAGAGTTCGTCAGCTTCAGTGTTGTTGAGACACTGGACATGGCAATGATCCAGGATGTCGAAGTCCTTCTGAAGCTTCTACACCTCAAGTAGGTATGCGGCTAGTTGAGGGTTGTTGCAGCAACATTCACCTTTGATTTGTTTTACAACAAGTTGTCAATCACCCTTTACCAACAGTTGCTTGACACCATACAATAGTGCCACCTTAAGTACATAAATTAGTGCTTCATACTCCGCCATGTTGTTGGTAGCCTTGAAGTCAAGGTGCACCATGTATTTAACCTTCTCCCCGGTCGGAGCGAGGAGAAGGACTCCAGCTCTGGCCCCTTGCTTCTGCACGGAGCCATCGAAGTAGAGAGTCCAGTGAGGCTCAGTGAAGACCGGAACCTTGGGTTCCAACTTCTGTTCACTGGGGCCCCCAAGATTTGATGGAGAGGGGGTCCATTCCGCTACGAAGTCTGCAAGTACTTGACTCTTGATCGCTTGTCCTGGGATGAATGCAAGGTCGAACTCGGCTAATTCTGAAATCTTGTGGTATTGGGGTTATGCAAGATTGCACGTAGTCGATAAGAGGTTACCACTGAAATCTTGTGAGCTTGGAAGTAGTGTCAGAGCTTCCTAGAGGCAATAAGAACTGCGTAGAGCAGCTTATGCACCTCAAGGTACCGAGTCTTGGCGTCATGGAGTACTTCGCTGATGAAGTACACTGGGCGTTGGACCGTCCAGACCCTCCCAACGGGGCCCGGAGCTTCCTCCTCATCTACCCGGACCCTCCTGGAGGGGTTCGGACCTTGTTCGGTGACCTTCGGGTACCGGTTGGAGGTACCTAGAGCTTCTTCTGAAGTGACCCGGACCTTCTTGGAGGAGTTCATATCTTGTTGCTCAGCAACAGTGACTCCTTCATTTGAAGGAGAGGGATCCTCTGGAGTCTCTCCTTGAGGATCCGGGTCTGGGAGCTGGGACCCAGACTCAACTCCAGGTAGCTCCGGACCCTCCCGAAGGGGTCTGGATTCCTGAACTGGAGATGGTTCTGGCCTTTCCACAACTAGGACCATGCTGACAACTTCGTAAGTTGCCGAAATGTAAAGCGGGACTGGCTCACCAGGGTTCGGAGCTACCAAGGTTAGTAGGGTGGTGAGGAGCTGCTTCAGCTCCTAAAACGCCTTCTCTGCTTCTTCGGACCATTGGAATGGTCCGGACTTCCTCAACAGCTTGAAGAAAGGTAGCGCTCGTTCTGCCAGTCTTGAGATGCACCAGCTAAGGGCAGCTAGACATCCAGTCAGCTTCTAGATGTCCTTGATGCGGCCTGGTGGTCGCATATCTTCAATAGCTTTTATCTTTGCCGGATTTGCTTCTATTCCTCGGTGATTCACCAAGAAACCAAGAATTTTTCCAGAACTAACCCCAAATACATACTTGTCCGGGTTCAGCTTCGTGTGAGTGACTCGCAACTTGTCGAAGACAGCTTGCAAGGTGTCAAGGAATGACTCCTTGTTCTTGATCTTGACGACGATGTCATCGACATACACTTCCACTACGTCTCTGATGAGCTCTCCAAAAGTTATGTACATAGCTCGTACAAATGTTGAAGCAGCATTCTTGAGACCAAATGGCATGGCAGTACAACAATATAATCCATCTACTGTGATGAAGGAGGTATGCTCTTCATCTTCCCTAGACATTTTGATTTGATGGTACCCAGAATATGCGTCTAGGAAACACAATAATTAAAACCTGGAGGTGGAATCCACTATCTGATCTATTCTAGGTAGTGGGAATGGATCTTTTGAACATGACTTATTCAGTGTAGTGTAGTTGATACACATCTGAAGCTTCCCGCTGGCCTTGGGTACAACGACTGGGTTTGCCAGCCATTTTGGGTGGAAGACTTCTCGGATGAATCTAGCTTCGAGCAACTTCTTCACTTCTTGTCGTATGAAGTTCTGTCACTCTACTGATTGCTTCTAAGGCTTCTGATGTACAAGTCGATCATCAGGATAGATCTTCAGATCATGCTCGATCACTTCCCTAGGGATTCCAGGCATTTGTGATGGTTCCTAGGCAAACACGTCGACGTTAGCCCGAAGGAAAGTGACGAGCGCGAGTTCCTATTTGTCATTCAGACCTCCCGATATACGGGTGGTCTGAGCTGCGTCGGAACCGATTTGGACGACTTTGACGGGAATATCAGTGTCACCGCTTGGTTGCACGCGAGGTGCGAAGGTTGAGCCTCGATGACGAATGCTCGGGGGTTTCGGAGCTTGCTCCTTTCCGGATTTTTCTTCCTGCACCGTAGAAAGCACGTGTAGTTCTTTCAGAGCTATCACTACGGCGGTGCGATCTCCTTGGATCTAGAGAACGCCAGCTGGTGTTGGCATCTTCAACACCAAGCCATAATAAGCAGCAGCCATGAACATGTATAAGGCTGGCATGCCCAGAATGGCGTTGAAGGGTAAGTTAATCTGCGCCACGTCGAAGACCAACTTATCAGCGCGGTAATTCTCTCGAGTCCCGAAGGTCACCGGAAGAGTAATTGCATCGAGTGGGGTTATGGCCCCCGGACCTACTCCGAAGAAAGGTCAGGAGGGGCGAAGGTCTAAAGCTCGGAGCTGAAGCTTGACGAAAGCTTTGAAGCTTATAAGGTTCAGCCCCGAACCTCTGTCCACCATTACATGGTGGAGTTGGATGTTGTTGATGGTCGGAGATACAATCAACGGGAGTTGGCCAACTCTGATCATATTCCGAGGGCAGTCTGATGCATCGAATGTGATGGCAGTATCTATCCACTTCCGGTGCGGCTCCGCCCTGACGGTGGGAGCTACTGAGGCCATGTCCTGCCGCATTGTCTTGAGGACATGGCGGGAGGTGATGTCCCACGAACCACCCGAGATGGTGTTCATGGTTTTTCTGACGTTCATTGTCAGAGACGTCGGTGTCGTCGTCGACGGAGGTGTAAACAGCCTTCAAGACCTTTTTAGGTTCCTGAAAGCCTAACTCCTCTTCAGCCAGAGCTTCGTCGACTTTCTGTTTCCCTTCCCTTTGATAGAAAGGAACTTCTTCCTGGCGCTTGTTGTAGCGCTCGGCAAGGTTCTGGACCTCACGGCAGCCTTCCAAGTTGTGGATGTTCGTCTTGTGTATGAGACACCACATCTTGGAGCTACCACCGTCTTCAGACGACGACCGAGGTTGTTTCTCGGGGCATGGCCCCCGGCCACCCAGAGGTGCAGCAGCAACGGCTGTAGGTGTGGCGACCGACAGCTTCTTCTTGTCGTTGGACCTTTTCTTCTTCTTACCACTCCCGGAGGTAGTGGCTTCACCCTTGGAGGATTTTTTGTTGTCCTCCGGAGGTGATTGGGAGTGCATTTCATGGCCCTCCGCAGCTTTGGCGCATTTGTCTGCGAAGCTGAAGAGTTTCATGATGCTGGTGATCTCCTTGATCTCCAGCTTCTCCAGCATCTTCTTGTCTCGTACGCCCTATCTAAATGCCACAATAACAAAGGCGCTAGAGATAGAAGGAATAGTGTTTCTTACCTAGAAGAACCTCTGGATGAAGGATCGCAGGGACTCTCCCCCCTTCTGCTTGATAGCAAAAAGGTCCAGTTCGGTGCCTGGTCGGGTGTATGAACTCCCGAAATTGGCGGTGAACTGTTGGCACAGTTCTGCCCAACTGTTGATGGAGTCGGATGGAAGGCTATGAACCAGGACCTGGCGGTCCCAGTCAAAGCCACTGGGAAATAGTTGGCCATTACAGCCTCGTTACCTTCGGCCGCAAGGATTGCGGTGGAGTAGATTTGGAGAAACTCAGCTGGATTGACAGTCTCGTCAAATTTCTCAGGCAGGTGAGGCCAAAACTTTTGTGGCCATCTGACCATGCGCAGGTGCATGGCCAGGGCAGAATAGCCCCCTCCTACTCCCATAGGAGCAGGACTGTCCCGAGCTTCTCGCCTTTCGCGAGCGTGCTCGATGTGGACGTGGCCATCCTGTTGACGGTAACGGCGATCAAGCTCCGCCCGGACGTCCTGAGTTGAAAGCCTGGTTACCGTATGGGTGCATCGCACCCCGAGAGGGAGCGCCATCGCTTGTTCAGACACAGCACGCCTCCTATCATGAGAAGCGTGCAGACCAAGTCTGCCTGACATGGTCCGATGCTGCGATGGGGCCTGCCTCGAGGGGGGAGGACCTTGGTTGCTGATGCAATCGGCTGCTGCTGCAACCAAATGTTCCACATCAGACCTCCACTACTCCATTGCACCCTGGGATGCACCTGGAGGTGGTGGGCATTGGAGAAGAGCACGCGCTGCATGGAGCGCGTGTTCAGGGTTGTTGTTAGCCGATGCCGTGACTGACACAGATGCCCCGTCCCGCTGTCCAGCATGATTTGCCGGTGCGGACGATGGCCGCGGAGGCATGACTCCTGCTGGAGCCGCGGCACCTGCTGGCTGTTGCACATTGGAGGGATTGCCTCCATCACGTTGCGCTGCAGGGTTGCCGTTGGACGATCCAGCAGTAGAGTTCACCATCTTCGAATCTCGGGCCCCCCTACCTGGCGCGCCAACTGTCGGAGTTTGGTTCTGGCAATTCTCCCGGTACTTCTGTTGGTAGCCCGTAGAGTTTGTAGTTCGGTATTGGGCGCGCAGAGATTCAAAAGATGATGGCAAATAGACACAAGGATTTACGTGGTTCGGGCCGCCTGAGCATAATACCCTACTCCACGGGGTGTGTAGTTGTTGTATTAGGTGTCAAAGCTGTGTATGGGAGAGGTCTCAGAGTCCAAAGAGTCGTCCTCTGTGTATCATCGACCAGTCCTTTTATAGTACAAGGACTGGTCGTTACACCGTTAGCCTGGCCCGACATGTGGCCCTGGTAGTTACTGACGCTTAATACACAATTAATGAGGTTAATTACCCTTAATAGCGTGGTAATGGGCCTTGACAGTGTTGTTACTGGTATTAAGGGCCTTCCGATCATGTGTCATTAATATGGTATTAATGACATTTAATCGGGTCTTGAAGTCTTTGATTGCCCCTTGAAGGTCCGAGCCGTTGGGGGTCCACCAGTCTGATTGTTGAGGCTGAAGGTCCGGCAGTTGGACACGTGGCAACATCGAAGCTTTCCGTCTGGGACGGGTAGGTCTGGTGTAGATGTACACGTGTTGGTTCTGGAGGTTTCCTCTGTTGGGGGTTAGGTCCGGGGGTGCCGCACAAGTGTTTAGCCCGGAGCTATCCCATGTGTGGGATGTAGGTCCGGTTGTTGTATACACGTGGCAGCACCAGGACTAACCATAGATGGGAGGCAGGTCCGGTCTTGTATGACACATGGGGCCTTCGCAGGTCTTCAACTTAGATAGGTGAAGTTCCTTTGGTCTTTTTGTAGTCCCAAGGGGTATACGGTACGCAGGGTATCGACATATTTAAATTTGAATTTACTTAAGTTTGAAAAATCGGGATGTCACAATTCTACTTCCCTTAAAATGAATCTCGCCCTCGAGGTTTAGATCGATCCGAGAAGAGATTTGGAAATAAGATTCTAAATTCCGATTTAAATTTGAATTAGCTAAATTTGAAAATTTTAGGATGTTACAATCTACCCTCTTAAAATAAATCTCGCCCTCGGGATTCGGGTGGATTAGAGAAAATATAAGAAAAAACTTTATCTTGATATCCTCTTCATACTCTGTGTAGCTTCATCCGGAATAGTGAGTCATCTAGTAGTGACCATCTTTCACGGGAGTAGAGACGAGAATAAAAGAAGATAGCTGGAATTCGCAACTATATGCATCAATGTATGTGATCCTAAATAATGCATTATATATATAATGGATGAGGTTGTAGATAAATGCCAAAGCATTTCACAACGCACATCGAAGCACACAATCAAGCAATCATACAATCATCACACCACCTAATCAAGTGCACTAACGAACTAAACATTTATTACAACTTATTCAAGGGCATACCTAAATCCTAAATACGAGGTGTGACACTACCATGGTTGCAAGGTGGTGCTGGCATCTTGTTCTACACGGATGGGCTAGAGACGGGTCCACACGAAGCTTCTCCACATGAAGTGCATCTCGAAAGTCTGCTATTGAGGTATACTCTCCATGTTCTTTTTCGAATAATTTTAGTTTTTCTGGGTCCTTACAAATGCTAATGTGATCATCTAAAACTTTTGAAAAGGGAATATGTTGGATAAAAAGGAAAGAAAGAAATAAGTCAAAATAATAAAGAGAATGGGAAATTTTGGAAAAATGAAATTCAAAACAAATTCTATGTCCTTAACGAGGAATCTTATAGATGAGAGGTGAAATAGTCTAAAATTGCTGCAACAAAAAGGAGAAAAAAAGGTGTGCAACATCAAAAAGGGAGAGAAAAAAGAATAATTTTCAGCAGCCAGTAAGAAGCAATTTATCTTATGTTGCAGCAGCAAAATATATGCATTTTACAATAAAATATTAATAGAAAATGTACGAATTGCAGCAGCAAGCATGTTAAAACGCAGATGAATTCGCAAGAGAAACACAACAGCAAGAATTGTCACAAGGTAGTTGAATTGGCAAAACAAAACCCAGCAGTGATGCAATTCAAAAATAGTTTTTTAGAAAATAGTTTCTATGTGTTTTGCAGTATCTATTCTATCTAAGCATGCGTCCTACGGTCGACACGGCTCTGATACCAATTTACGACACCGGTTCTGAAAAATGAATCAAGTGTAGTGTATGTGTACCCAGGATGTTGCTTCACGCATACACATCAACATCACAAATGACAATCCGAATTCAACCATGTCATGAATAATAAATATACATTGATTCTATTGCAGCGGAAAATAATCTAGCGTAGGCTAGTCCAACTCCACAGGCAATCGACGGTAGTACGCAAGTCTAGTGCTCCGCATTGTCTTCCAAAATATCTCTTGCCGCTGAATTAATTATGAGAATAGCAAGGGTGAGCACATGTCATACTCAGCAAGTGTGGAAAAGTATGACATGTAGCTAAAACAAGGATGATAATAAAATGGCTAATTGCAGAAAAGTACATTTCATAAACTTGAAAAAGCAGTCTAAGATGTCTATGTGCGTTTAATTCCCATGATATCCCAAATATATATCATTGTTCATATCCACCATCCTCAATTACCATCATAATTCAATTATAACCGGTCAACAAAATATATCATAACCATATTCCAATTTCATCTCTTCTCATAACCAACCATTCTGATATGACATAATCGATTCCATACCAAATAATCTCAAAACCCAAGTCCAATTCTAATCATGGAAGTTGTCGAGGTGCTCGTGACTATGAGCACGGCTATAATGATAGTTTTAGACTCTGCAGAGGTTGTACCACATTACCCATAAGTTCATGATTTCGTCACCTGTCGGCTACTAAAGAACCTCCATTACGCCAAATACACTACCGTTGGTGTGTGTCCAAGATATCACAAAATAGCCTTTACAAAGGGACCACCAGCATGCGCAGACCCACTAGGTTTCACCGGAGGTGATGTCTCACAATTGAGCACATCCATCCAAGGGCCCCTCTTGTGCTGTTCGGATCCTAGGGTAGTCCCGCCACTAATGCAGACTGAAAGTCGCCTAGAGGGAGGGTGAATAGGCAATATGATCTAAAATCGCTTAATCAAACGAGATTAAATTGCTGAGGCCAGACTTGTGTGGTCAGGGCCGGACTAGTCCGCTTAGCTCAGGATTAAAACCTTAAAACTTGATTTCTACAAGTGATTTGCGGAATTTAAGTTCACAAATGAAAAATACAATATCTAGCAACCTAGTACAACTTAGATTAACCAATGAAAACATTTTGGTTGCAAGATTTCAAGATGATCAATACAAAGACCGATATGAACCCTAATAGCAATTGTAGAAGTAAAGCGACAAGAGAGACATGATTTATCCCGTGGTTCAGCTCCACGAAGAAGCCTACATCCACGTTGAGAAGTCCACACAAGGACCGGGTCTCACTTGACCCTCTTCTCACCAAGCCACCACAATGGCCGACTAGGTTTTCACTATATCAAAGGGTAATCACCAAGTCTCTTGGGCTGCTCACAAGTTGAGGCTCCCATGAATCAATATAGCAAAGAGCACACAAAGCTCAACTCACACAAGCCACAAAAACACAACACAACTGCAAGAGATCAAACTGATAGCCAAAGCACGATGATCTTCCTTCACTCCCCTTCCCAAACCCTAATCTCTTCAAGCTTTGATCTTAGAGGGGTAGAAGGCGAAGTAGAAGGCTTTGTAAGACTCTAGGTTGGTTGTGGCGGCGCTAGGGTTTTAGATCTTTCAAATTGGGGTTGGGGGTCCCCTTTCTATAGGGGTCCCGGCAACTAGCCATTGCAAACAGCCCAAACTCGGACTAGTCCGGCCCTGTACCACAGACTAGTCCGACCTCTTGGGACCACCAAGAATTTCACGTCATCGATCGAGAAAACAAATGACGTGTGCACCAAACGTTTGAATTTCAAACGGTCATGGCAACCCGCACTAGTCCGGTCAACAACGAACTAGTGCGAAGTGGAACAGAATGGTTTAGTCCGGCTGAAAATGGACTAAACTGGGTAGGCCCGGACTAGTCCGGCCCCTAGGGCGGACAAGCCCAGCATCCCAACACTAGGCTTGGGATCTCACACTAAGTCTCAAACGGACTAGTCCGCACCACAACGGACAAGTCCGAACTCAACCAGAAGCCTTTGGTTCGTTCCAAAACGGACTACTCTGAGTGGTCCAGACTAGTCCGGCCTCTGTGGCAGAAAAGTCTGGCCTTCCAGGACTTAGCTCTAAATCTGCTCACCAATGGAAGAACGGACTAGTCCGTACCCATACGGACAAGTCTAAACTCATCCAGAGATGTTTAGTCCGACTCAAAACGGACTAATCTGACTACCCTGGACTAGTCCGGGCCTAAGGCCGGACAAGTCCGGTCCTTGGGTGTTTTCTCTCAAATGGGCTTCTCACTTAGGTTTTTCTCTCAATGAACACATTGAGCCCTCTTGGATGATCTCAATGCACATGATACAACCACCCTCACACATGATATGGCTAGTCTAAACCCAACACAATAGAAACCCTAATTTCTATGCTTGAGTCTTCGATGCCCGTCTCAACCTTTTCTTTTTGAGGGATTTTCTGTCATTTCAATCATCACACCTGTGCTTAAGATCAACTCAGCTCATTAGTCTCTTAATTTTCGTCATCAATCATCCAAAACCCACGAGGATGCCTAGATGCACTTTCAATCTCCCAATTTTTGGTGATTGATGACAACACATTAAGCTTTGACAAAAAGGATAATTTTTTTTTCATACCATGTATGTGTATGAGTAACTCCCCCTCAATGTATGCATTAAGAAAGAGAAATTGAGAGAGTTATCATACATATACATGTTATAGTGAGGTGCCTAAGTGATGTGCTCATAAATTATGATAAAACAATAAATATGCGAGATAAACAATTTAAGTCAAGCATAACATCATAATTAAGCATATTAAATGTGAAACATAGATTAAGTCTTACATCGATTGAAATGACAGTTTTAAAACATAGTACAAGTCCATAGAAGATCTAAAGAGACTACGACTATTAAAACTCTCAGTACCCCCTTCCAATCCCCCCTGGCATCAATACGCCAAAAAGGAAAAGATAGAAGGCGAGCCCTAAGATCTATCTTCATCCTCGTTGTCGTCATCATCATCTTTGCCTTGGTGCCGCTCACTATCTCTCTCCGTGGCCTCCGGATCATTGGCGTCATCATCATCGCCTTCTTCCTCGAATGGAGCCGCCGTGGAGGTGCTAACATCACAAAATTGAGCTAGTTCTTTGGCAGTGAAATATGGGAATGGAGTCATCTCTCCATCACTCTCCGCGGCGGAAGACATGGGGACTTCAAGCTTGTCGCACATCGCTTTGATATACTTCTCTTGGCGACGCTCCATGCAACTTTGCCGAACTTCCGCCTTCCGGCAAGAGGTGAAAATAGCCTTGAAGCACTTGAAAAAGCCACTTCTAGATTGTGATGGAGGAGGAGGAGGTGGTGAAGCCAGGAAGTGAGAGGGTGAAGCAGGAGGATCCACGTTCTTCCTTCGAGGTGGAGTTGGCTCCGGAGGAGGAATCTGTGGACGGAGTCTTCTATGAATGATGTCCTTCTTGAAAGTTAGCTGTGACACCTTCTCAATCATGAACATAATGTAGGGAGCATATCCACATGATCGGTTGGGTGTGTGACAAATGTTGAAGATGTCATCAAAGATGTAATCCACCACGTTGAAACCAACATCTCCATCAATGAGCACCATCAAATGTCTCAAACTGCCTTGGAGGATGCCCGCATCTCCATCCTTGGGGGCTATGGTCTTCTGGAGCACACAGTTAAGCACACTATAGAAGGGCTTTATGTTCCGAATGTGTCCCACCTCATATTGAACTCCATGACGTGGATACATGTAGTCCAACACATTTAGATCAACTGGCTAGAGGTTGGAAATGATGATCTCATTCTCAAGTTGATCTTCCAAGTCAAGAAACTGAGCAAATTCCAAATAGGTAGTAGAATATTGCTCTCCATGGGTCATCTAAGTGATGCACCAATATCCATCTGTGTGGAAGTAGACTATAGAGTAGAACTGCACTATGACTTCCACATTCCAATCATATTGAAAAGCCTAAGCTTCTTCAAACCATGTTGCTCAATAGCTTCAATCACGAAATTGAATGAGGCATGATTCTTTTGTGCCATGTAGTCCCAATCAATCCATTGAGCATCTGTCACCGGGGTTTGCTTTGTCATGTAGACAGTCCAGCAGTAGTCACAGTAGAAGTCACACCAAAACCGAGGGTCGGCGGTGTGTCTATCCTGTTGATACACGTTGACCATCCTTAGCTTCCTCGCCTTTTCATACCCTTTGCCTTTGAAAATGTTAGCTTCAAAAGCATCTTGGCGATTGGGGTTCCTAGCAAGAGAAGACATCCTTAAGGGCCCTATATGTTGATAGGGTCCCTTCTTGCCTTTGATTGTGGGTTTCATAGCCACTGGAACTCTTTTCTTGGGTGCATCATCCACTGGTGCCTTTCCCTTGTCCTTGGATCCCCTGGCCTCTTGAGTCCTTGTCTTCTCTCCCATGGTGACAAGTCTCTTCTTCTTCTTTGGGGCTGCATCGGCTGCAGCTGAGTTATGTGCCTCCCATTGCTTCTTCTTGGCATTTCTTGCCTCTGACTGTGATTCGAGGGAGAGCTATAGCAAGCTCTCGCTCCTCACGATCCCGAGGATAGAGTGCTTGCCTCCCTGCCTCGGCCTCGGAATCGGAAAGGGGCACGTAGTCGGAATCCGACATCGTCATTGAGAAGTGATGTAAAAGACAGCTTATGAGTCCAAGGAAGTGGACTATTGCATTAGAATTCACAAAAAATGATCAAAGTTAGGGTTATCACTGTGCAATCCGGACTTGTCCGCCCAAGGGTCAGACTAATCCGTACAAGTCGGACTTGTCCGCCCTAAGGCCGAACTTGCCCGGTTTACACAGCAAGAACCCTAATCTTGAGGATTTTGTAAAATCTATGGATCTAGCCACAATATTCGAGGTCTGGAATCAAAATGACATAGAGAACAACTTTTGTGAAGAGGGTTCCATCAAATGACCTAAAAGAATTGAATTTTGAAGGATTTAGGGTTAGACCAAAAAATACCTCTTCAAGTCCTCAAATCGATGATTTGGACGAGAATCAGCCTTGGATGCTTGGGGACAAGTTCCCATGCACCTTAGGGCTTCAATCCACGGATTGGAAACGGTTTTTGGTGGAGGGAAGTGAAAGTCCCTGATTTGGTGGTGGTTTTCATGTTTTTGAGGAGAGAGAGAGTGTGTTTTGAATAGAAGTGACCTTTCGAGGGGTTCCTGGGGAGTTCTAGTCCCCAGGGGTCGGACTAGTCCGGCTGGATACACGGACTTGTCCGGCCTACGGACAGGGTCCGGACTAATCTGATCAACCGGACTAGTCCGGCTGGAGGGGTGGACTAGTTCAGTTCAAAGGCTGAAAACTTATATATATTAAGTTTTCAACAGATATTTGATCCTTTTGGACTATATTTTCATAAAAGATCTTTGTAAACATTGTCAGTAAGCAATCAACAATCAAACTATGACCATAATTCACAAAGATTCGATAATCTCAAATAGTCTTATAGAAAATTGAGGAAAAAGAGTTTTTAGAAAATACGTATGAATTTTGAAGCAAATATATGTAACAATAAGATGTGCAAGACTCAAGACACATTTCGAGAAAGACATTGATCTCACTCCTAAGTTCACAAAATCTTTTCTCATCTAGGGGCTTGGTGAAAATATCGGCCAATTGCTTTCTGGCTCTCACATGGGAAATTATGTCTCCTTTGATGGAGTGATCTCTCAAAAAGTGGTGGCGAATATCGATGTGTTTGGTCCTTGAGTGTTCAACTGAATTCTGGGCTATTTTCATGGCACTCTCATTGTCACATAATAGGGGGATATGGTGCAAGTTTATGCCATAGTCCCTAAGAGTTTGTTGCATCCAAAAAGGTTGTGCGCAAAAACTTCCGGCGGCGACATACTCCTTTTCAAGTGTGGAAAGAGCAATGGAGTTTTGTTCCCTTGAGGATCAAGACACTAGAGATCTACCAAGGAATGGGCAAGTTCCGGAGGTACTCTTCCTATCAACTTTGCACCCCGCATAATCCGCATCGGGATATCCAATGAGGTTAACTTAGAGCCCTTGGGGTACCAAAGTCCTAGGCTTGGTGTGTAAACCAAATATCTAAGAATTCTCTTAACGGCGGTCAAATGACACACCTTAGTAGTGGCTTGAAATCGAGCACACATACAAACACTAAGCATGATATCGGGCCTATATGCACATAAGTAAAGTAATGAACCTATCATGGACCGATTACCTTTTGGTCAACACTTGGACCATCTTCATTAAGGTCAAGGTGTCCATTGGTTCCCATTGGAGTCTTGATGGTTTTGGCTTTGTCCATGTCAAACTTCTTGAGTATGTCTTGTGTGTACTTTGTTTGACTAATGAACGTGCCTTCCTTGAGTTGCTTCACTTGAAAACCTAGAAAGAACTTTAACTCTCCAATCATGGACATCTCAAACCTCTCGTTCATTATCTTGGAAAACTCATCACAAAAAGCTTCTTTAGTAGAACCAAATATAATGTCATCAACATATATTTGGCAAACAAACAAATAATTATTAAAATGCTTAGTGAACAAAGTATAGTCGGCCTTCTCAATTTTGAAACCGTTTTGAGTTAAGAAATCTCTAAGGCACTCATACCAAGCTTTAGGAGCTTGTTTGAGGCCATAGAGAGCCTTACACAATTTGTAGACATGGTTTGGGAAGTCTTGATCTTCAAAACCGGGGGGTTGCTCCACATACACCTTTCTTTGATTGGACCATTAAGGAATGCACTCTTGACGTCCATTTGGTATAGCTTAAAATCATGTTGAGTAGCAAAGGCAAGTAATATATGAATTGATTCAAGCCCAGCTACGGGAGCAAAGGTTTCATCAAAATCCAAACCTTCGCCTTGTGAATAACCTTTGGCCACAAGTCTTGCTTTGTTCCTTGTAATCACCCCGTGTTCATCTTGCTTGTTGCAGAACACCCACTTGGTGCCCACAACATTCGCATTAGGCCTCTTCACTAGCTCCCACACTTGATTTCTTTCAAAGTTGTTGAGCTCTTCTTGCATAGCCATCACCCAATCTAGATGTCGTAGTGCCTCTTCAACCTTGTGAGGATCTAAGGAAGAAACAACAGAGTAATTTTTACAAAAGTTTGCAACACGAGACAGAGTAGTTACCCCCTTGGAGATGTCTCCAAGGATATTGTCAACAATATGGTCCGGTTGAACACTTTAATTCACTCTTGGGTGAGGTGTTTGAGGTCTTGGATCTTCATCTTCATCTTCCTCATTTTCTTCGTCTCCCCCTTGATTGATGCCTCCATTTTCTTTTTCTTTGAGCGCATCTTAGGGGACTTGAGCTTAATTATCTGAGGAAGAGCTTGCTTGATGTGTGTGATTATCACTTGAGTCTTGAGGTTGTTCTTGTGGTCGAATGTCTCTAAGTGCAATCCTTCCTATCACCACTTGTGGAGCTTCTTCTTGATCTACACATGACGATCAACTTGCTCCACTTGGGAGCCATTAGTCTCATCAAACTCTACGCCACGTGCTATTTCAACAATTCCGGAGGATTTGTTGGAGACACAATAGGAGTAAGTGTTTGAGTCATAACCAAGCAAGAAACCTTCATCGGACTTAGAAGCGAACTTCGAAGTCCTATGCTTCTTGTTAAGAACGTAGCATTTGTTCCCAAAAATACAAAAGTAAGAAATGTTGGGTTTGTTACCGGTTGGAGCTCATAAGACGTCTTCTTCAAGATGCGGTGAAGGTACAACCGTTTTATGGCATGGCAAGCGGTGCTAACCGCTTCTGCCCAAAACTGGTCTGACGTCTTGTATTCGTCAAGCATGGTTCCCATCTCGATGATGGTCCTATTATTCCTCTCGACACCCCATTTTGATGAGGGGGGGGGGGCTAGGGGGCCGAGAACTCATGCTTGATGCCTTCTTCATCCAAAAACTCTTCAACTTGAGTGTTCTTGAATTTGGTTTCATTGTCACTCCTTATAGTCTTGATACTTAAGGAAAACTCATTTTGAGCTCTCCTCAAGTATTTCTTGAGGACACCTTGAGTCTCACTCTTATAATGCAAAAAGAACACCAAAGTGAAACGTGAAAAATCATCAACAATCACAAGACCATATTTTTACTGCCAATACTTATGTAGGCGATTGGACCGAAGAGGTACATGTGTAGAAGCTTCAATGGTCTTGTTGTCGTTATGATGTTCTTGGATGGATGCTTAGCTCCAACTTGCTATTCGGCTTGACATGCGCTACATGGCCTATCCTTTTCAAACACAACATTCTTTAACCTATGGATGTGCTCACTCTTAAGAAGTTTTTGCAAATTTCTCATCCCAACATGGGCTAGTCTTCTATGCCAAAGCCAACCCATGTTAGTTTTTGCAATTCAGCATGTATCATGTTGGGCTTTATCCGCGGAGAAATCCACAAGATAGAGCTTTACCTTGAGTACACCCTTAAAAGCAATTGAGTCATTGCTTCTCCTTGTGACAGTCGCACCCTCATTAGTGAATAAACAATTATAACCTTTGTCACATAGTTGTGATATGGACAAGAGGTTATAATCAATGGAATCAACTTGTAAGACATTGGAAAGAGTATGATTAGAGGATATTGCAAGTTTATCGGTCCCAAGGATTTCCCTTGGCTATTGTCCCCAAAGTAGATCCCTTCACTTAAATCTTCATCTTGCTCATACTCCAGAAACATCCTCCTCTCTTCGGTCATGTGATTTGTGCATCCACTATCAAGAACCCATTTGGTTCCACCGGAGGAGTATGCATACAAAAAGAAGTTAAGCCTTGGCTTTAGGTACCCAAGCGGTGTTGGGTCCTTTTATGTTAGTCAAGAGGCACTTGAGCACCCACACACAAGGTTTTGGACTCTTGCGGTGTGGCCCGACATACTAGCATAAGATTTACCAAACTTGTTCCTTAATAACACATATGAGGCATCAAAGTCATAGATGAATGGATGAGGTTCCTTCTTAGGCATTTTAGGAGATGTAGCAATGTTCTTCCCCTAGCTGTTGTTATATGAACCTCCTTTGACAAAAACAATCAAGTCTTTGCCATTTTTGGGAGTTTTGGCATTTTGCCTCCTCTCCCTAGAATAGCCAAGACCATCATTGAAAAGGGGATGTCTTGTGTTGGTATATGCACTATGTGCATATGCCATTTTCTGCTTGTCAAAGATGCCACCTTTCGGTGCTTGGTTGTTTTGTGCCAACTTAAGCTCATCTTTAAGTTTTAATATCAAGTTAGAGCATTTGCAAGGTTTAGTTGTTTTTGTTTTGATATTTGTGGGGTGAACTTTTAGAGGACGAAGGTGCATTGACCTTGAGAGACTCCACTTGTGTTTCAAGGATCTTGTTAACTTTTGTCAAGCTAACAAGTTCACCATTAACACAATTGTAGTTTTCTCAAGGTTTGAGCAAGTTTCCTTGCTCAAAGCGAGTTCACGCTCAAGTGCATTGCTTCTTTCTCTTTCAAGCTCCAAGAGCTCCTCAAACTCTTGACATCTCTCCTTTTCTTGGATGAGCATGTCCTCTTGACGGTTGATGAGCTCTTCCTTCTCAAATATCTCCTCCGTTAGCAACTTCAACCTTTTCAAGGTACTCTTACTCATATCCTTAAGCATATGTTCATTTTCACTACTACTATCAAAATCATCATGTGAAGAAATTGAAGAGGTTGATTTATATTTAACCTTGTTTCTTCCCTCCTTAGCCATGAGGAAAGTTGGCCTTGAATTCTCCAAGTTGGGGAAGAGGTTGTTCTCCGTGGTTGACTTCTTCATAGCAATAGTTGCTATCTTTTCTTCTTCATCGGAGGAGGATTCATCATTTGAATCCCACTCCTTTCTAATGTGGGCTTGTCCCAATTACTTCTTCTTCTTGAAATATTTCTTTTCTTGAGACATTCCCTCCTTCTTCTTCTTGTTCTCTTCATGTGGGCAATCCACAATGAAGTGGTCATATTCTCCACAATTGTAGCACGCCCTCTTTGATGTTTTTTGGGCTTGTCTTTGTTCTTGACTTCACAGTGGTAGCTCCCCCTCTTTATTCTCCACATCCTCTTGAAGTTTTTGATGAAGAGTGTCTCTTCCTCATCGGTGTCAGGGCTATCTTCATCACTCTCTCCCTTTTCTTGAGATCTAGAGGATGGTGATTTGAATGCAACATATCTTTTCTTGGAGGAGGAGAGCTTTTGAAGGTTTTTGTAGAACATGGCTTCTTGCTCCATCATCTCATGATTGATGATCCTCCCTAGTACTTCTTCAGGAGTCATCTTGTGGAATCCCGGACTCTCACGAATTAGGAGCAAAGAGTAACGTTTTGAGGCATGAATGCTCGAATCATCCTCTTTACCAATTCATGGTTGGTGCACCGGGTACTTCTATAAGATCGGCTCTTGTTGGTGAGGGTCTTGAGGCAGTTGTACATGTCTTGGGAGACTCACCCTCCTTGATAGTGAATCTCCCAAGTTCTCCTTCAATCATCTCGATCTTTGCCTCTCGTATGACACGGTTGCCCTCATGAGCCATCCTGAGGGTGTCCCATATTTCCTTGGCCACATCCAATCCTTCAATGCGGTTGAACTCCTCTCGAGTCAATGAGGAGGTGATTACTCCAACCGCTTGAGCATTGCGGTCGAGGAGGGCGGCTTGCTCCGGAGTAATCACCACAAGGATTCCGCCCTGTTGCAATGTTTGTACTGCAACGAATACTAAATCATTGCAGTAAGCTTGGTCTTTTGCCACGATTCACTAGTTCGTGGCATTAGCATCTATCGCCACGGAACACGATCGTTGTATTAGGATATGTTGCCACGATTCACTAGTTCGTGGCATTAGGATCTATCACCAAGAATCTGTTGTCATGATTCACTAGTTTGTGGCATTAGCATCTATCGCCACAGAACCCGATCATTGCATTAGGATCTGTTGCTACGATTCAATAGTTCATGGCATTAGCATCTATCGCAACGGAACCCGATTGTTGCATTAGGATATGTTGCCACGATTCTCTAGTTCGTGGCGTTAGCATCTATCACCACAGAACATGATCATTGCATTAGGATCTGTTTCCACGATTCACTAGTTCATGGCGTTAACATCTATTGCCACAGAACACAATTGTTGCATTAGGATTTTTTGCCACGCCTCACCAGTTCGTGGCGATAGGATTTATTGCCACAAAACACAATCGTTGCATTAGGATTTGTTGCCACGAAATACCGGTTTGTGGCGTTAGGATCTATCACCATAGAGCACAATCGTTGCATTAGGAACTTTTGCCACGATTCAACACTTTGTGGCGTTAGGATCTATCACCACGAAACACAAACGTTACATTAGGAACTTTTGCCATGATTCACTAGTTTGTGGCGATAGGATCTATCGCCACGAAACACTATCGTTGTATTAGGATCTGTTGCCACGAAATACTGGTTGGTGGCGTTAAGATCTATCGCCATGGAACATAATCGTTGCATTAGGAACTTTTGCCACGATTCACCAGTTCGTGGCGTTAGGATCTATCACCACGAAACACAAACGTTGCATTGGGAACTTTTGCCATGATTCAATAGTTCGTGGCATTACGCTCTATAGCCACGAAATACAAACGTTGCATTAGGAACTTATGCCACGATTCACCAGTTCGTGGCGATAGGATCTATTGCCACGAAACACTATTGTTGTATTAGGATCTGTTGCCACAAAATACCAGTTGGAGGCGTTAATATCTATCGCCACAGAACATAATTGTTGCATTAGGAACTTTTGCCACGATTCACCAGTTCATGGCATTAGGATCTTTTGTCATGGAACACAATCGTTGCATTACGAACTTTTGCCACGACTCACCACGATTCAATATCGGCTTGCTTCTAAGCTTGCTGCTAAATATAATAGCAGCTTCTATCTTTTCAAATAAAAATCAAATAGTTCACGTACAGCTAGCTCACACAGTACTTATATAAAAAATTATCATCTTTGTTGTCCTCCCCCAATATTGGAGGTACAATACCATCATTGATATATGTATCATCATCGTTGTCGTCGTCGTCATCATCATTTGAAAGAGCAGAAGAATCACCGGTTGCTCCCTCAATGTCATTCCTATCTCATGCGGTCCTATCCTCATTTATATCAGTAAGTCGTCGATCATCTAATGTCTAAGCCTCCATCGTCTCAGTGACATTACTTTTACTGTCTCCAGGGGGCATGGCAAAAATGTTTCGTGGCTTTGTTTTAACAATTGTAGCCCATTTAGGTTGCTTCACACTTCTAACATAAATAACTTGTTCTGCTTGGGTGGCTAGAATGTAAGGCTCATACTTAAATTGAGAAATAGTAGTGTCGACGTCTATCATTCCGTATCGATGCATTTTGTAGCCTCTGCTTTGGCTCTGACCGGAACAAGGCCGATCAAACTAGTCACATTCAAATAACAAAACCTCTTGATTTCTTTCGAAATCAACAAAAATCATTTTCTTGATTACTCCATACCACTCATGATCACCATCCCGAACAACAACACCACTGTTTTGCATCCGTAAATCTTTTTCCAAATATGTTGTTCGAAAGAAGAAGCCATTTATGAATGATCAACTAAAAAAATGTGCCCGACGATTAGGTCCTCTAGATAATGCATACAAATAATCGGTTACTTTGCCTTCTTTGTGTAATGTCGTAATATGTACACATTAATTAGTAGAAAAGGGGTCATCGATAAACCAACTTCAGAACTGATATTTCTTCAATATTTCATCAAAGTAAAACTTGCATGTACTTACTAGTTTCTGAAACCAATAAACAAACTTATCTCTATGGCGTTTTTCAACATCACGAGAATGAATCTTTTTCAGCTCTTCAAAATGCTCAAAAGGGTACAAAATTAAATTAGCCATCTACAATAAGCATGATCCAATATAGTTTAGAACATCTGAGTTATACATACTTGATCCATGGAGCAGCCTCTTCAACATTAGAAATATTATAATGCCTGATGTTATGTAGTTCCACCATAGTAAGTTGGCCCCATTTAAACTTTTTTTGGAATTATCAACTTCTGTAAATATATTAGACTCGAGAGAAGGTTCATTCCTAGCTGCAACTTCATGATGTTCTGGCCTATTAAGCTTGGTGCTGATGTTATCCAAAAACTGACTATAAAAAGTCATACACTCTTCCATAATATATCCCTCATCTATAGAACCCTCCGGGTGAGCTCTGTTACGTACATACCTCTTCAATGTACCAAGGTACCTCTCAATTAGATACATCCATCTTTAAGAAACAGGTCCACCCATGCGAGCTTCTTCGGCAAGATGGATTGTAAGATGTACCATGATATCAAAGAAAGTGGGAGGAAGCAACATCTCAAGCTTACAAATTGTTTCAGGAAATTGTTCAATCATCTTATCCAAATCTGGTTTCGCCAATTCTTTAGAACAAATTCCAGAAAAGAATATGCTAAACTCAATTAAAGGTTCAACAACCTTTTCAGGCAATATGTCACGTATTGCAATAGGAAGGAGCTTCTGAAATATAATATGGCAGTCATGAGTTTTTAGACCTGATACCTTACGTTCTGTTATGTCCACACTTCTCTTGATGTTTGAGGCAAAACCATAGGGCATCTTCACATCCGCCAAAAACTTGCACAAGGTGGTCTTCTGATTTTTTTGCAAAGTATATGATGCTAATGGACAATCATACTTCCCTTTCATACATATCGGATGTTTCTTTGGTCGTATACCCATTTCCTGCATATCAAAACGAGCTTGTAGACTACCTTTTGTTTTACCATCCATATTAAGCAATGTCCCCAATATGCTATCACAAATGTTTTTCTCAATGTGTATGACATCCAAGTTATTATTAGCAATGTCTTCCAATACGGGAGCTGAAAAAATATACTTTTCTTCTTCCAAATATGCCACCTATCTTCCTCAGTGTGCTTTCTCTTATTATTCGTCTGTCCAAAACTCACTTGATCAAAAGTGTTGTATTGTTGGAGTACTTCGTGACCAGAGAGTGATGTTGGAATCTCTCTATTCTCTATCTTGTTGTTGAAAGAAGCTTTGTCTCGACGCCACCGGTGATCCTGAGGTAGGAAACGACGATGACCCATGTAGCAATCCTTTCGTCCATGTTTCAACCACAAGGCATCAGTTTTTACATGGCAGTATGGAAATGCTAGCCTACCTTTTGTGCTCCATCCACATAGCATTGCATATGCTGGAAAATCATTTATTGTCCACAATATAGAAGCTCGCATGAGAAATGTCTCTTTCTTTGAACTGTCATATGTTTCAACACCATCTGACCATAATTTCAGTAGCTCATCAATCAAAGGCTACAGATACACATCAATGTTGTTTCCAGGTGACTTTGGCCTAGGAATTATCATTGACATCAACCAATAAGTCTGCTTCATACACAACCAAGGTGGTAGATTATAAGGGATTAGAATCATAGGCCATGTACTGTAAGAAACATTCATTACTCCAAAAGGATTGAAACCATCATATGCTAGCCAAAGCCTTATGTTGCGAGGATCAGATGAGAAATTTGGGTAAATGCTATCAAAATGCTTCCATGCTTTCGAATCTGCAGGATGGCGTAATATTCCATCATCAATACATTCTTCTTTGTGCCAGCGCATGTTTGATGCCGTTGATTTTGCCATATAAAACCATTGAAGACAGGGAATAAGAGGGAACTATCGTAGAATCTTGCGTGCTACAAGCTTCTTGGCTTTTACACAAGGTAAAGCCTCTCTTGCATCCCCACCAGTACTATTTTTCCATCTTAATTCACCACATTTTGGGCATCGATTCAGTAGAGAATAGTCCTTCTGAAATAACACACAGTCATTGACACATGCATCGATCTTTTCGTAGCTCAGCCCGAGGTCAGGAACAACCTTCTGAACTTTATCAATTGTATTAGGAATGCAATGGCCCTCTGGAAGCACATATGAGAATAATTCAAGGATCAACTCACACGCTTTTTTACTCAAACTAGTTAAACACTTTATCTGGTACAACCTGACAAAGAAGGATAATTGGGTCACCTTCTCACAAACTGGATACAACTCCTTTTTGGCATCATTCAATAAGTCATAGAATGCCTTTGCACACCCGGTTGGCTCCTGCTGGTTTATAGCATTTTTTGGATCATGAACATCTGCTGAAGTACCACCATGATGTGTGCCTCTAAGTAGACTGGACAACATATTTTCCATAGCAGCATCATCAGAAATTATCTCCTCATTATTTGCTGATTGCTCAGCAATAATTTTCTCAACTCTTTTTTCTCCATGGTGTACCCAACAAGTATAATCAAATGACATCCCATTATGAAGCAAGTGAATATGAACGTCCTTGTGCTTCCTGTGGCAAATATTACGACATTTCATGCAAGGACAAGGCTTAGTTTCTTCTTCACGAGTGCCCTGGAATGCTAAATTTAAAAATGACTTCATTCCATCCTGCCACTCCTTCGTACGCCTGTCTTTTCCCATCCATGTCTTATCTTCTGACGTCACTTCCTACAATTCAATCAGTGTATCCGTAAGAGGATTGAACTACAATAACATTATGTGAGCAATTGTACCTAGCGTTGTTGCTCCTCCACGTGAGGTGGCCGGCGGATGCTCCTCCACGCCGGTGGACGGCGGATGCTCTTCCAAGAGCGTGGCGGCCGGCGGATACTCCTCCAAGAGCGTGGCGGCCAGCGGATGCTCCTCCAAGAACGTGGCGGCCGACAGATGCTCCTCCAGGCGCGTTTCGTGCAATCGGGAGAAGGGCCATTGTGGATCGAAGGGTCCGGCGGGGAGGCAGCCAGGAAAAAGCGTACGTGAAGCTATCAGAGTAGGTCCAACACTGCGCTTGGCCGCTTGTTATTCGTGGGCTGAAACTGCGCTGAGTCACTTTGTATTCCTGGGCCGAAAATGTGCTGGGACGCTTGGTGTTCGTCCCCATGACACGTGAGCCCATGTACAGGCGCGCGTCTGGCTCTGGCAATTTGTAATCTAAATAAGTCGATGTAGCAATGGGGGTGGTATTCCGATCAAAGGGGAAAATTTGGCGTTGTTAAAGGAGATGTTTTTCGATAAAAGGAGAAATTTTTAATTTGACACGGAAAGGGCCCAGCGTATGCGGGGAAAAATTATGCTTATAAAAAATCGCGGTTTGCATCCCTCTCGGTTATCGCAACGGCTTGACGTGTCCCATCGGCTTCACTTACAGTTTTTTAATTTGACACATAAAGGGCCCAAAGCTTATATAAAAAAAACATCCGCCCTGTACATGCCTCATACACATTCCATTCGACTTCGACGGGGTGAGCGGACGATGTCGAACGGAACATGGCTGGGTCTTGTACGACAACTTTTTTCAATCGGATGTGTAACGACAATAGCGTGCGTTGCCTTATATTCTCGTTGCAACGAGCTCAACTTTCCGAGGAGGGACAAATTGTTCACAGCTTGTCAAGATCGCTCGGACGAATTCGTTACGGACACCGGTTATAGGAGTAGTGGTAATGATTACACCACGTTTAGGGGTATTGGGTCAGTGTTACGTTGGGGGCAGTGCTATATAGATGGTGCCGCGATCAGGGAACGGCGATTGAAGACACGAGAAGGAAGTATGTGTGACACCATCTAGGAACGGTATGCACTTGCTCTCCGGTGCATCGTTAAAGGAGATGTTTTTCGATAAAAGGAGAAAATTTTAATTTGTCACGCAAAGGGCCCAACGTATGTGGGGAAAATTATGCTTATAAAAAACCGCGGTTTGCATCCCTCTTGGTTATCGCAACGGCTCGATGTGTCCCATCAGCTTCACTAGCAGTTTTTTAATTTGACACGAAAAGGGCCTAGGGCTTTATCTAAAAAACATCCGCCCTGTACACGCCTCCTACACATTCCTTTCGACATCGACTGGGCGAGTGGACGATGTCGAACAGAGCGTGCAGAAGTCTTGTAAGACATATTTTTTCAATCGGATGTCAGACTACAGTAGTGCACGTTGCCTTATATTCTCATTGCAACGAGCTCAACTTTCCGAGGTGGGACAAATCGTTCACAGCTTGTCAAAATCGCTCACACAAATTCATTACGAACACCGCGTGCGGGTGCAGACGTAGGGAATATGCCAGGTGACCAGTGCACAACCTGTGCCCAAGTGGTGCATAGATTGCAAGTGACGAGGATACGATTTCTGGAATTAATCCCGATGGTCATGTCCGGCCATCATACGACCTCGTTTGTTCATGTGCACACATGTCACAGTCATGCAACTGCTTCATCCATCCGTTCATGTGGACACATGTCACAAATGTGAAATGGTATGCAAATCCTTGGATATGCATACTGTATCCATAAATTTTTTTCCTCGTTTGGGTAGGAGTGGATCCACTTGAATCTTAGTGGATTGGAGAGTGTCCGGCCATCATACGACCTGGCGTAATGAAGATTTTTGAATCTGATATACTCTTCTTTTTAATTCTTATCGTTATGACCGCAAGTTGCATTGTCTCAACCAAACACCACGTACAACAACAATGACTCAGCGGAATCAGGAACTGGCCAATTAAAATGGAAGTCAGCAGTCTCACGGTTCATAGATCAAAACGCGTGCCATACTTTTTCTTCTTCCTTTTTTCTATCAATAACTGTGAGACTGCTGAGTTCCATCTTCACCTGCACATATGTACGGTCCGGGTGTGCCGGCGTTGTACCTTAACCCCCGTCGTGCATCCCCGGTGGTGGTTGAAGACCCCTGTAGATATGTTCTGATTCTTGTCCTCCAACTCCATCTAGGTTTCCGATGACACATGCGGTTCACAACCAGACAAAACAACAAAGCCTTGGTGATGAGCAGCATGCAAGTTTCTTGATGAAAAACTGACTGCGGGGGCCTCCCGTTCTGTCCTCCCATGTGACATCCCGCTGATGTGTCAAAATGTTAGTGGTCCCTTTATTAATGCTTAGTTTAACTAGCATACCTTCACAACAAATAAGATGATGACACGTCAGCGGAAGTACGCATGGAGTACAAATGGGAGGAGGCAAGCGGGGCGGCATGCAAGTTTTTTGTTGAAAAATTGACTGCGGGGGCTGCAGTCAGTTTTTCATAAAAAAAACTTGCATGCTGCTCAACACCAAGGTTGTGTTGGTTTGTCTGGTGGTGAACCGCCGGCGTCATCGGAAACCTAGAGATGGAGTAGGAGGACAGGAATCAGAGCATACCTGTAAGGCTCTTCCCAACAACCACCGGGGACGGACGACGGGGGGTTAAGGTACACCGGCAGGCCCGTATCGTACATGTACCGGGCCAGCCATGTACTAGTTTCCTTTGAACCTCCGGCAGAAGAAAGTAGAAGCATGCAGGGAAAGATTACTGGTCTCGATACTATTATGTATGGAGAATGTTTGTTGTGTATTCATCAGGGAACACAAATACACTTTATATAGGCTAGCTAGTATAGTGTGAAACCAAAACTAAACCCTTTCACACTACACAGATTCAAAAGCTAGTGTTAATGACTAAATGTAGGCCAAGGTCAAACAATGACGTTAGACCAACGCAGTCAACAATGACTATTACATGTGTGTGTGCTTATCCTTTCTACAGTCTGGTGGTGAACCGCCCGCGTCATCGGAAGCCTAGATGGAGTTGGAGAACAGAAATTGGAGCATACCTGTCTGGACTAGGATTACCTGATGTAGCGACATTTTACTGCATTTAAATAAAACTATCTTCTATAACAAATTAACAGGATTAAAAACACATTAACTATTGAGGACATTAGAGAGGGTTCTGATGCTTTCATTTTGTAAACTTGACAAGAACTCAGGAGTTTTTATTTTCATTGCCTCTTGTTTGCATCAGCATGAGGTACAAGCTTGTTTCTTTTTTGCCTAGAGCATGAAGTGTCGTATAGATCGACCGCAGTAATTAATGAGGAAATGCCATATTTAAAAAGACTCCTGAAAATAGGATGCAGTAAAATTCACTACGTTAGGCGATCCTGGTCTGCCTGCAAGGGTCTTCCCAACAACCACCGGGGACAACGCACGACGAAGGTTAAGGTGCACCGGCACACCGGCCCGGACTATACGACGCACAACGGGGTTTAAGGTGCACCGGCACACCGGCCCGGATTATACGTGTACCCGGCCAGCCGCGTAGCTTCGTTTTATATTTTATTCCCTAGGCTTAAAAGTTTTCTCTTTCTCTCTGTTTTTTCTCTGTTTGCTCTTCCCTAGGCTTAAAAGTTTTATATTGTAAAATATTTTTACATATGTAATATGACATAGGATATATCACTCGATGGTTTTGCAAAAAAAAATGGAGGAGAAATATGTATATCCCATGCAACTACGTAAATCCACCCCAATTAATTAGCTAGTTATTTTTTAAGATGATAAAAAATTATTATCTCTTCCTAAGTGAGGTGGCCGGGGTAGATGATGTACATGGCATAATAGCTTATGTGGCATGCCAATGTGGATGTCCAACTCGGACTAAGGATGAAAGTGAAACAGTTTTTTGAAGTTGATGGACTAAATAATTGACCCATTTGAAAGTTGAAGGACCAAACTTAGTTTTGATTGAAAGTTTGAGGATGAAGTTGAGTATTGCCAGTCTGATGAGCTCATGCTCGAAAAGTTTGAGTAAGCTCATTTGTTGTTGTCATCTATGATATGTACGTATGATTAACAAAACTATATAACTCTATTAAAAATGTTCCATGGGACATAATTTTTATATATGATAGAAATAAACTCGCTCGAGTTCGACTTGTTGACAACCCTACATGCAATTAAAGTTTTGGTGCAATCGTGTAATAAAAGATTTTCATCCATTGGATCTATACATCCTATGGTTATTACATCTTTTCATTTAACCCCTTCCACCACCACCATCCCTCCACCTGGTGGAGGGGGTTAAATAAAAAGATTCAACGACCGTAATGTAGATCGATCCAATGGTTGAAGATGGTTGATTGCACGATTGCACCAAACATCTGATTACATTCTAGTTCAAACCAACTTTAAAACAGGAAATCTTTTGTCACTGATTAATCCAGTCGTGATGTTTTTCTCTTCTTGTTTTTGTGATGTTTTATTTTTTTCTTGTTTCGTGATGCTACTTTTCATGTTTTGTACTTCCTCCTTCCCATATTACTTGTCGTTAATTATTAGGACAAGTTTTCTAGTTCAAATATGAACTAAAAAACTTGTTCTAACGACAAGTAATATAGGTAGGAGGCTGTAATGCTTTATGATAATGAACTAAATGTTGTTCGTCTGTTCCATCTATTATTTTGTTTTCTATCACCTGTTTAGTGAACTATCTGTTCTATCTGTATTCTTTGTTAATGAACGATCCTCCACACCGCCGGTGGCTTCTAAAGTTGCCTGTACGATACTTTAGCCGTTGGAGGTGCCAAGAGATAGCTCGCGGCGGGGCCTGCAAAGCGGTCTATAAAGTAGTATACAGTACTAACAGGTAGCAATGACTGTAAAGAAAAGTGGAGACAATCAACAGAGAGAATAGAAAAAAAGGACAATAAAAATGTTAGAAAAAGATATGTAGAACTCAACGTACCACTGGTCCTATGCCCCTATACGCGGTGTAATCATTACCACTACTCCTATACGCGGCTAGAAGTTATTACCACTGCTTCAAGTCAAGTGCTGCGAACTAGATGTGCTGATTAGTCTATTTTGTGTTTATTGGGGATTATGTAACAGCTAGTTCTGTCGATTAGCGATGACTAGACTGAAAATCGGAGACAATGAATAGAGAGAAGGGAACACTGATTTCCTTTGTTCCAAACTACTGTATGATTAAATGTATTTCATTTCCGGGAGAATCCATTTCTTTAAACTGTCCTGTGAGTTTCCTTTGATGCAAACGGGGCTAAACAAAAGACGAGCGCGCATAGGGGAAACACAACAAGTGCAAAATTCATCAGAGACGAGCGGGCATAGGGGAAACACATACAAGTCTATTTTATATACTCCCTTTGTTCTCTATTAATTGGTGTTGGGAGAACTAGGGGTGCATCTAAACGATAATTGAGGGAATATAACCCATAGAGTACAACACCTGACAACAGAACATGTCATGCTCGTGCTTAATCCTATAGTTCTCAGTACAAAAGACTCTCCGCTCCCCCCATGTACCTGGCCTGCCGCAGCGGGCAGTTCCCTGGTTCCCCCCTATTGAGCAACCCGATGCGTCATCATCAATGTTGGGCACCGCCACCGGCGGCGCTTCCAGACGAGGCTTGCCCAGGAACCTCCGGACGACACCATCGATACTATTCATGGCTTCACGCCGACACCGGCAGCACTCCTTGTTGGTCCACTTCATTGCAACAAAGCCGACCGTGTTGTAGCCGACGTGGGCCTCACCTTTGACCTGCTGGATATACTCAAAGTCATTGCGGGCCTTGCGGTCGGCGTTGTAGTGGAGCATGGCGAGGACGTAGGCCGCCACCATATGGTCGTTCACGGCCGCCCAGGCAAGGAACTAGGTGCCCAACTGCGCATGACCGTGCAGGAAGACGAGGTTGAACCCGGTGACGTGGCACGCATGAGGGTTGCTGACGACTGCCAGGCGCTCCACGAGGCGGTTGTAGCTCTCGCTAAGCTTCCAGATGCTCTCCCGCTCCAGCGCCACGCGCCTGCCCACCGCACGATCCCGGTACGCCGCATGCATGGCCTTGTAGGTGGGGCACAGACTGGGGAGATCGTCCATGGGCTGCGGGGAGGTTGCGGCGACCCACCCCGCGATCAGGACCGCAATATCGTGCGGCAAGGGGAACTCTATTTGCTTCAAAGGGAACCAATGAGGGCGCGCGCGAAGGAGACGAAGAGGAAGAGTACACGTGGAGAAAAGGATGGCCTATGTGTGCGGCGGAGAAGAGCATGGTGTGTCTTTATTAGTACGCGCAGAGAAGACGATAAGACGCATGCAGTGATGGTTATGGCTTCTAAAGTGCACTGTTTGGAATGCTACTTACAAAACTCATATGAATGTCTTTCCCTTTCAGAGGATTCTATTCCTTTAAACTGTCCTGTGAGTTTCCTTTGATGCAAACTGGGCTAAATAAAAGACGAGCGCTGGAGTTATGGCTTCTAAAGTGCAGCTGTACGCTACTTTAGCTGCTGGATTTGTCAGCGGGCAGGAGATCGCCCGCAGCGGGGCCTGCAAAGCGGTCTGTAAAAAGTACTCCTCCCTCCGTCCCAACTCAACTGTATTTTTAGCTTTGGTCAAACTTACCTTTGACCAATGATTTCTTGCGTGGTCCTTATCCTGATGATCAAGGTCCTCCGCTTGCTGCCCCAGATGACATGGGGCACAATGATACTGGCAACCAGAATGAAGTGTTGGATATGTTGTCCACAGCGCAGGGTTATTCAACACGAGGAAAAGGTAGCATATTGAAAGTGCATCTAGGATCCCCATGGGTTTTGGATGATTGATGATGACAATTAAGTGACTAATGAGCTCAGTGATCTTAAGCACATGTGTGGACTTAAATGGAAGCACAATCCCTCAAAAAGGAAAAGGGCGAAAATGGCGATGTCAACTCAAAAAGGAGAAACTAGGGCTTCTAGTGCGTTGAGTTTGGACTAGCCAAATAAGTGTGAGGATGTGTGTGTAAAGTGCATTGAGATCAAGTTGAGAGCTCAAAGCGGTTTAGAGGTCAAACCCATTGAGGGAAAAGAGCTGGAAGGAGTCTAGTAGTAGGGTCGGACTAGTCCGTGCAGGTGGCCGGACTAGTCCGCCCCTTGCCGGCCAAGTCCGTTTTCAGCCAGACCAGAAGGGTCTGACTGAGTTCGGACTAGTACGTAGAGGGACGGACTAGTCCGGGTAGTCAAGGAGTGGGTTTTGTGGTCTAAGTCCCAAAACCACGGACTTGTCCGTTTTGGTCCGGACCAAGAGGTCCTGACTGAGATCGGACTAGTCCGCCCCGGGGGCCGAACTAGTCCGGGTATGAGAGAAGTCGGTACTTCAGAGACTAAGTCTGGGAAGGCCGAACTAGTCCGCCCTGGGGGCCGGACTAGTCCGTGGTCTTCAGACTAGTCCGTTTTCATACGGAACAAAAGGTTCTGTGTGAGATCGGACTAGTCCGGTGAGGGCGGACTAGTCCTTTGTTGAAGTGACCGTTTGAATTTGAAGTTTGGCGGGTAGTGTGATGATTGCCGTGCAGTGCGACAGTTGTCAGGGACGTCAGTGGTCCCCTAGGCCGGACTAGTCCGGGCTGTAGGCCGGACTAGTCTGCCCATTTGCTGAAGTCAGCAGTATGGGCTTGGGACCTCTATATATAGAGGACCCCTGGGTTCATTTGAACCAACCTTTGAGCAAGTTGAAACCCAGTGCCGCCACAGCAACCTTGAGCCTCCCAAAGCTTCCTTCTTAACTACATTCCCTCTAAAAATAATTCTTGTGTGGATTAGGGTTTAGAGAGGTGAAGAAGAGGAAGAACACCGCTCTTTGGCTCTTGGTTTGATCTCTTGCACTTTGTGAATCTTTGTGATCTGTGGCTTGAGTCAATCTTTGTGATCTGTGATTGTATTTGTGGTGGGAGCCTCAGATTGTGAGAAGCCCCAATGAATCTTGTATTCACTCTTGGTGATAGTGGAAGAACCAAGTTAGGCCCGTGTGGTAAACTTGGTGAGGGAAGGGTTGTTGAACCCGGTCCTTCATGGACTCCTCAACGGGGACGTAGGTTCCTTCATGGGATCGAACCTCGGGATAAAATCCTTGTGTCCCTTGTGTTCTTTACTTTCACTTATTGCTCATTACTTCTAGAGTTAACTTTATTAGTCTTGTTCATCACTCTTGTTTCATCGTGATCCTTAGTTTCATACTTGTCATATAACTTGTCAAGGCTCACTAAGTCATTCTAACAAATCTTGCATCACGAAAATTGGACTAAAACTTGTTAGAAACCCTTTTTAGGCTTTTCCCTGTAGGAGGACCGGACTAGTCCGCCCCCTGAGTTCTAATCTCGTTTTATTAAGTCATTTCAGGTCGTTTAGCCTATTCACCCCCTCTAGGCAACTTTCAATTGGTATCAGAGCAGGACTCTCCCAAAAGAGTCTAACAACTCGGAGAGAAGATTGTCGGAGTGGGGTACGAAGAAGTCTCAACTAGTGAGGTTCAAGCAACTCCAGAGGAGATTCTCTTCTATCAAGACAAGTCAACGGATGACGAAGAGATTCGCCAGCTCAAGGCGAAACTTCGAGAGAAGTTGAAGATTCCCAAGGTTGACACATCAACCTCCACATCGAGTGGTACAATCAACTACAACCAACAAGGCTACAACTATGAACGCCTTGTCTCCAACAACCACTATCTTTCTATCACATTGGGGAAGCCTCCCCAATTTGATGGAACCGACTACGGGATGTGGAAACACAACATGAAGATCCACCTTGTGTCACTCAACCCCTACCTATGGAAAATTGTGTTGATCGGGGTGCACATCCCTAAGAATGAAGAAGATATCACTCCAGAGCAAGCCGTGCTCCTTCACCGCAACGCTTAAGCGGCCAGAGTGATCATCTCATCTCTCTCAAGAGATGAGTTCAGCCGAGTGGATGGACTTGAGGTGGCCAAGGACATTTGTGACACCCTCAAGACGGCTCATGAAGGCAACCGAGTCGTGAAAGAAGCTAAGATTGAGCTCATAGAAGGAGAGCTCGGGAGGTTTGCCATTATGGATGGTGAATCTCCCCAAGAGATGTACAACCGCCTAAAGATACTCATCAACAAGAGTAGAACTTATGGCTGTACAAGTGGACGGACCACGAGGTGGCGAAGAGGATGATTCTGGCATTCATGCCTAGAAATGTCTCTCTTTGCTCCATGATTCGAGAAAGTCTGGGGTTTGCCAAAATGACCCCGAAGGAGGTCCTTGGAAGGATCATCAACCACCAGATCATGGAGAAGGAAGCGCTCTTCTACAATGACCTCCAAAGGTTCACCGCCTCGAAGATGAAGAATGTTGCACTTAAAGTAACAACCTCCTCAAAAGAGCAAGACAAAGATGATGAGGAGAGCCTTGACACCGATGAGGAAGAGGCCTTCTTCATCAACAACTTCAAGGGGATGATGAGAAGAATAAAAGGAGGATACAAGCATGAGAGTAAGGGCAAGGAAAATGCAAGGCCCAAAATCAAGAGAGATTGCTACAATTGTGGCGAGTACGGGCACTTCATTGTAGATGGACCACATGAAGATGGCAAGAAGAAGAAGGAGGGCAAGCCACAAGAGAAGAAGTTCTACAAGAAGAAGAAGCCCTCTGGTCATGCTCACTTAGGCAAGGAGTGGGACTATAACGATGAGTCCTCCTCGTCCGAAGATGAAGAGAAGATGGCAACCATAGCCATCGGGAGGAGCTCCAAGGGAAGCAAGCTCTTCCCAAATCTCTACGACCATGAGCCAACTTGCCTCATGGAAAAACAAGGAAGGAGAAAGGTTAACTCTAACTCATCCTCCTCCATATCCTATCATGATGATTTTGATAGTTCTAGCGAAAATGAACACATGTTTAAGGACATAAGTAAGAGCACATTGCGAAGAATGAAATTGCTTTCGGATGAGATTTTTGAGAAGGAGGAGCTCATAGATAGGCAAGAGGACTTGCTTATCCAAGAAAACGAAAGATGTAAAGAGCTCATTGAGCTCCTTGAGCTTGAGAGAGAGAAGAGCAAGGCATTAGAGCATGAACTTGCTCTAAGCAATAAAACATGCTCAAGTCTTGAGGAGACAACCATTGAGCTCAAGGACGAACTTGGCAACTTGGCAAAAGTTAAGATCCTTGAGACTCAAGTTGAGTCCCTTAAGACTAATGTAGCCTCTTCCTCCAAAAGATCATCCTCCTCAAAAGTTGCATCCAAAGCAATATCAACTTGCAAATGCTCTAACTTGACTCTTAAATTAAAGGATGAGCTTAAGTTGACTCAAGGCAAGCAAGCACCTAAGAGTGGCATCATTGACAAAGAGAAGGTGGCATATGCACGAAGTGCATACACCAACACAAGACCTCTCAATGTCAAGGATGGTCTTGGTTATACTAGAGGTGGAAAGCAAAATGCCAAAACCTCCAAGTATGGCAAAGACTTGATTGTCTTTGTCAAAGGAAGCTCATCCCCAACTAAAATTGAGAAGAACACTTCAACTAGCACCTACTTGCCTAAATCTGAACCGCATCCTTTATTTCATGATTTTGATGCATCATATGTTTTGATGAGGAACAAGTATGGCAAGGTATATGCTAGATATGTTGGGCCACTCCGCAAGAGCCCCAAGCCTTGCGTGCGGGTGCCCAAATGCCTCACTACTAACGTCAAAGGACCCAACTCCGCTTGGGTACCTAAAAGGAAGGCATAATCTTCTTTTGTAGGCATACTCCTCCAGTGGATCCAAATGGGTGCTCGATAGTGGGTGCACAAACCACATGACCGGAGAGAGGAAGATGTTCGAGGAGTATGAGGAACATGATGATCCAAATGAAGGAATCCTCTTTGGGGACAATAGCCGAGGGAAAATCCTTGGCTCCGGTAAAATTGTCATTTCTCCCCAACATACTCTTTCTAGTGTATTACATATTGATTCTCTTGACTATAACCTTTTGTCCATATCACAACTACGTGACAAGGGTTATAATTGTGTTTTCACTAATGAGGGTGTGAGCATACTTAGAAGAAGTGATAACTCAATCGCCTTTAAGGGTGTGCTCAAGGGAAAGATTTATCTTGTGGACTTTGCCTCGGATAAAGCTCAACTTGACACATGCTTAATGGTGAAAACCAACATGGGATGGCTTTGGCATAGACGGATAGCCCATGTTGGGATGAGGAATTTACAAAAGCTTCTTAAGGGCGAGAACATTCATAGTTTAAAGAATGTTGTCTTTGAAAAGGATAGGCAATGTAGTGCTTGCCAAGCCGGGAAGCAAGTGGGAGCTCAACCCCTCAAAGAACATCATGACGACAACAAGACCATTGGAGCTGCTACATATGGACCTTTTCGGCCCAATAACCTACATTAGCATTGGCGGTAACAAATATGGTCTTGTTATTGTTGACGATTTTTCTCGTTTCACATGGGTGTTCTTCTTGCATGATAAGGGTGAAACTCATGGTGTCCTCAAGAGGTTCTTGAGGAGAGCTCAAAATGAGTTCGACTCAAGAATCAAAGCTATAAGAAGTGCAACGGCACCGAATTCAAGACCACTCAAGTGGAAGAATTCTTGGATGAGGAGGGCATCAAGCATGAATTTTAAGCTCCATACTGCCCTCAACAAAATGGGGTGGCGGAACGGAAGAATAGGACACTCATCGAGATGTCAAGGACAGTGCTTGATGAGTACAAGACATCGGATCGGTTTTGGGCGGAGGCGGTTAACACCGCTTGCCACGCCATCAACCGATTGTACCTCCACCGCCTCCTCAAGAAGACTCCCTATGAGATTCTAGTTGGTTAGAAACCCAATGTCTCTTACTTCCGTGTTTTGGGGAGCAAGTGTTATATTCTCAACAAGAAGCATAGGACTTCGAAGTTTGCTTCTAAGTCCGATGAAGGTTTCCTGCTTGGTTATGACTCAAACACCCACGCCTATCGTGTCTTCAACAAAACCTCCGGTATTGTTGAAATAGCACGCGACGTGGTGTTTGATGAAACTAATGGCTCCCAAGTGGAGCAAGTTGATCAAAGTGTACTAGATCAAGAAGACTCTCCACAAGAAGCTCTTAGGATAATGGCACTTGGAGATGTCCGACCACAAGAACAACCTCAATGCTCAAGTGACCAACAACAAGATGATGCAAGCCACTCCCCACACGATCAAGTTGAAAATGAACAAGTGGCACCTCAAAACGATCAAGAAGATGAAAGTCAAGGGGGAGGCATTCATCAAGGGGGAGATCAAGAAGAAGAAGAAGAAGAAGATGATGATGACTCAAGAGCTCAACCTCCACATCCTCGTGTGCATGAAAGCGTTCAACGGGATCACCCCGTTGACAACATACTAGGAGATATCACCAAAGGGGTAACCACTCGTTCTCGCGTTGCAAATTTTTATGAGCATTACTCTTTTGTTTCTTCTTTGGAGCCCCATAAAGTTGAAGATGCCTTGAGAGACCCGGATTGGGTGGTGGCCATGCAAGAGGAGCTTAACAACTTTGAAAGGAACAAAGTTTGGGAGCTTGTCAAGCGTCCACAAGCAAATGTTGTGGGCACCAAGTGGGTGTTCCGCAACAAGCAAGATGAACATGGTGTTGTAAAAAGGAACAAGGCACGACTTGTGGCCAAGGGGTACTCACAAGTTGAAGGTTTGGATTTTGATGAAACCTTTGCTCCCGTAGCTATGCTAGAGTCATTTCGTATATTACTTGCGTTTGCTACTCACCATGATTTTAAGCTCTACCAAATGGACGTCAAGAGTGCGTTCCTAAATGGCCCAATCAAGGAGGAAGTCTATGTGGAACAACCACCGGGCTTCGAAGACCAAGAATTCCCAAACCATGTCTTCAAATTGCCTAAGGGTCTCAATGGCCTCAAACAAGCTCCTAGAGCTTGGTATGAGTGTCTTAGAGGCTTTCTAGTTCAAAATGGTTTTAAGATAGGAAAAGCTGATTACACTCTCATTACAAAGCATTTTAATGATGATATCTTTGTGTGCCAAATATATGTCGATGACATTATATTTGGTTCTACTAACAAAGTGTTTTGTGATGAGTTTTCTAAGATAATGACAGTGAGATTTGAGATGTCCATGATGGGGGAGTTGATGTTCTTTTTAGATTTTCAAGTCAAGCAACTCAAAGAAGGCACGTTCATAAGTCAAAAATAATACACTCAAGACATATTAAAGAAGTTTGACATGGACAAGGCCAAACCCATCAAGACTCCAATGGCAACAAATGGACACTTAGACCTAAATGAAGACGGTCCAAGTGTGGACCAAAAGGTATATCATTCCATGATTGACTCTTTGTTATATCTTTGTGCATCTAGACCGGATATTATGCTTAGTGTGTGTATGTGTGCATGTTTTCAAGCTGCACCTAAGGTGTGTCACATGACCGCCGTGAAGAGAATTCTTAGATATTTAGTTCACACACCTAGCCTAGGACTTTGGTACCCAAAAGGTTCCAAGTTTAACCTCATTGGCTATTCCGATGCGGATTATGCGGGGTGCAAAGTTGATAGAAAGAGCACATCCAGAACATTCCAATTTTTGGGTAGATCATTAGTGTCTTGGTCCTCTAAGAAACAAAATTCCATTGCTCTCTCCATAGCCGAAGCGCAGTATGTCGCAGCCGAAAGTTGTTGTGCACAACTTCTTTGGATGAGACAAACTCTAAGGGATTATGGTATAAACTTGCGCCATATTCCTCTCCTATGTGACATTGAAAGTGCCATCAAAATAGCCCATAATCCAGTTGAGCATTCAAGGACCAAACACATAGACACTAGACACCATTTCTTGAGAGATCATTCCTTAAAGGGGGATATAGTAATTTCCCATGTGAGAACCGAGAACCGACATATTCACCAGGCCCCTAGATGAGAAGCGATTTTGTGAGCTTAGGAGTGAGATCAATATCTTAGATTCTCGAAATGTGGCTTGAAACATGCACATCTGGATGTTTACCTTTTGCCTTATTCAAAAGAATGCATGTGGTTGAAAATTAATCTCTATCTCGATTTTCTTCAAAATATTTGAAAAACTAGTGACTTTGTCAGTTATGGTCATAGTTTGAATGTTGAATGCTTACTGACCATATTCATAAAGTTTTGTTGTGGCAATATGTCCAAAAGGATCATCTTTAGTGGCTAAAACTCAAATATATATGTTTTCAGCCTCCCTGGACTGGACTAGTCCGCCCTCTGGCCGGACAAGTCTGGATCCGGACTATTCCGGGTCTGGTCCGCTGACCGGACTAGTCCGGCCCCTGTACCAGACTAGTCTGGCCCCTGGGGACTTAAACCCCCCAGGAGGTGGCCGACCCCTCCTCTTCTTCACTTTTGCTTCTCTCTCTCCCACGCGCGCTCAACCGCCCTCTTTCGGCGATTTTCGATTCCAACCACCAAAAATCGCTTCCAATCCATGCATTGGAAGCTCCCGAGGTGTGGGAAACTTTCCCCGATCACTAGCGACGCGATCCATCCCCGATTTCGTCGATTTCTCAAGATTTGAAGAGGTATCTCCCATTTTTCAAAAAATTGTCTCATTCTTGATTAATTGAGTTTTTGATAGATGCCTCTTCATTGAAGTTACTTCTAGTGACCTTGTGATCATAGCCTAGGAATATTACGACTTGATTCCAAAATTTCTCAAAAAACCGTTAGAGTTAGGGTTTAACCTGTGTGAACCAGACTAGTTCGGTGCCAGGCAGACTAGTCCGCCAATGGGGCGGACAAGTCCGGTGTACACAGGTCAAACTCAACCTTTAGTCATTTCTCGAGATTTCTTTCGCATTATTCCAACTCCTTGACCTACTATCTTATGGCATCTATTCTTTTCAGCTGAAATGGCCGCTCCTCGTCATTCCGCTTCTCCCCCCACTGACCCCGAGTGGGAGGCGGAGCAACTTCGTCTCGCCGAAAAACGAGCAAGAGCCGAAGTTGAGGCTGCCGAGAAGTATCTCGAGCAGCATGAGAAAGCAAAAGCAGCCAAGAAGCAACAAGCAAGGGCCGCAGCGTTGGCCTACAATGAAGATGAAGCAATGGCTCGGGCCATTGAGGAGTCTCGCAAGGAACTTCGGAAGAAGAAGAGAGAGGAGCGCGAAGCTCATAACCCTCAGGCGGCTACTGCACAAGTCTCCAAGCAGAAGAGGCTTGTGAGCCTTGGAGAGAAAGAGAAGGGCAAGGAGCCAGCCCAAGGAGAAATTGCTGAACGCCGAATCGAGCGTGATCCGAAGAAGGGCAAGGCTCCGGCTCCCATGGAGCCCAAGAAGAAGAAGCACTCAGTAAAGGTCTCGGCTGCGAAGGCCAAGGGCATCTCTATCAAGGAGAAAGGGAAGGCCAAACTGATTGGCCCCCTAGAGGTGCACACTCCCGAAAGGAATCCCAACAGGCAGCGTGAAATGGCTGCAAATGTTTTCCATGGAAAGGGAGCCGAGAAAGCAAGAAGGCTCAAGACGGACAAGGTGTACAAGTATGAAAGGAGCACCGACGACCCTCGGTTCTGGTGTGACTTTCATTGTGATTATTATCGTCTCGTCTACCAAAGCATGAAGAAACCTGTGATTGAAGCACAGTGGGTAGACTGGGAGTACATGGCTAGGAAGCAACATTCTGCTTTTGATGCAGTCATTGAAGCAGCTGAGCGCCATGTGCTCAAGAACATCATGGGATTCAAGTATGACTGGAACGTCGAAGTCATCCTGTAGTTTTATTCCACCGTCTACTTCACCACCTCTGGTGATAGAAGGATCATATGGATGACGCATGGCGAGCAGCTCTCTGTCACATTTGAGGAGTTTGCAAAGATTCTAGGTCTTGAGGCTCATTTGGATCATGAGATCATCATCTCTAACCTCAAGGCCGTTGATAGAGATCAGTTGGACTACATGTATCCAAGCCATGTGTCCTATGAGCCAGGACTTGCTCGCAACATCAAGCCTTTCTACAACATCCTCAACAGGATCCTGAGGCGGACCATAGCACCAAAGGATGGTGACGCAGGGGTGATACAAGGCAACTTGAGGCACCTACTACTTCTCATTGATGGGGAGGAGAAGTTCAATCTCGTGGACTACATCTTCGATGACATTTTCAATATCTCGCATACCCCCAACCGAGCTTGCGGGTATGCCCCCTACATCATGTACCTCATTGAGAAGGTGTTGGGCGTGACCTTCGCCAAGGATGTCACTCACCGCCCGCTCCATCCTCAGACACCCCCTGCCGTCCTGCCTCCTCCGCGCCGGAAGAATGCGAAGCCTCCCTCCTCCTCGGCGATGCCAGCTTCTCGGCCTGTGGCACCTTCCTCCCCGCCTCCACCTCAATCCATGAGCGCATTCTTCAAGTATTTCAAGGTGATCTTCACTTCCTGCCGGAAGCAGGAGATTAGGAACCAGAGGGCACACAAGCACCAGGAGAAGTACCTCAAGGTGGTGTGTGACAAGCTGGAGGTTCCTATGTCCTCTCTGGAGGTGAGCGACGGGGAGATCACACCTTTCCCCCACTTCACCCCCGACGAGCTCGCCCAGCTCCAAGAGGACGGGAGCTCTTCCCGGGCAGCTCCTTCGGCTCGTGCCTCCAATGACGACGACGACGATCACGAGGACCCGGAGGCCACGGAGAGCGACTCCGACGCTGGGGCCGATGATAGTGAAGATAGTGACGACTGAGTGGTTAAGTGTTCAAGTTCCCCCTCTTCTTTTCCTTTTTGGTGTCTTGATGCCAAAGGGGGAGAGTTAGATGGGAGTTAGTCCCGGGAGAGTTAGAAAGGAGGGTAATTAGTTGTATCCCTTTATTTTGGATCCTTGGACATGTTACACTCCTTATTGTAATATTTATGTCATGTCGGGTGTTTACATTTGTGCAAGACTATGTTTTGAATGTTCAATGTCAATATGATGCTTTGAATGTCTTTGAATGTCTATCTTTTGATCATATTCATGCTTATTATGTCTTGTCACAAATTGTTGAGCACAACACGAGGCACCCCACCATAACGTGTGTATGTATGAAGGACTTCCTCAATATCTCTTTCATAATGCATTCATTGAGGGGGAGTCACTCATTGTAGGATCGAAGAGCACGTGAAAAGCTACCAGAGGGGGGTGAATGGTAGATTTAAAAATCTTACGCAGCGGAAACAATAAAACCCTAATCCCTTCGGTAGAAAAACGATCTGTTAAAGAAATCGTGTATGAGACTAATCTAAGCGTGTTTCATCGTGACAAAAGTGATATATATCAGAGAGAATCAAGTCACGAAGACAACACAAAAAGAGTTACTCAAATCTGTCGAGAACAACTCAAGTTATGATCAAAAGATCAAACACTGGTCAATCTGACCTACCCGAGAAAAACAGTTTCTGGAGTGCTGCAAAGAAACTCCTTTAGATCAAAAACCACAAATCTAATGACCGTGAAATTTTGACAGATGATAGATAATCAAGTTGTGAAGACAACCCAAAAAGAATCACGTCAATTGGATCTGTAGAACTCGAGTTATGATAAAACCACCGACGAAAGGTAGTGCTGTCCAGAAACTCGACGAGTAAAACTTGTCTGGAACAAGTCGGACGAACAAGGCACAAAAGTTCCTTCAAACTACGAATTTTATTCAATAGAACACAAGAGGAACAGCCCCAAAGTCGTCTGCCCGAACTTTGGCCTTCCCTTGCTTATATAACCAGCCCTTAGGCCATCCCAATACAACTAGGACTCTAATCCTAATCCGATCACAATCGGAACTTACCATAACTGCTCAAGATTCTTCTATACGCAGATAGAAGCAATCTTAAGACTTCCAAACACCTTAGGAACGTATCCCACATTCCTAAACAACTCAATTTCGTGACACACACGAAATCCTAACATAACCAACTCGATACTTCCCATACCGAGCCATAACCGACTCTGCCGCAGCCAAAGTCTTCAACCGATACGATCCGATCCTTCCGATCAGATCTTCCTTCCATAATCCGTCTCTAGAAGCATATTGCCACGTCATGCACCTCATGCATACGTGCGAACACCTTTCTTCGACCTTCATATGCACTGCCCTTGATTCAATCATCCTGCGCGACCTCCTGACCCGCTCAACCACAGTTCCTCCCGAACTTGGTTGTTGGAACCTCATCTCCTCCTGAGACTAGTCCAATGGATCCTGTCACCAGCCATGACTTGAACTCAAGCAACACCTGCACATGAACAAACAACCAATCCATACGAGCCCAAGTCCTCGACTTGACTCACGTTAGTTCCGAACACAACACCTTACATGAGAACCTCACATAAGCATGTTGCAAAACCACATTAGAAACGATATCAGCCGTATCATCCAAAACACACCAAAAACTTAGCAAATGAATACTAAGCAATCTTTACAATCTTGTAAAGCAAGTACGAAACATTGCAAATAAAAAAGCAGAAGCACTTCGGTCAAGTTCCGGACCTTGCCAGAGCAACCCGGAGCTTGAGCCGGAGCTAAGCAGAAACACTGCAGTCAAGTTCCGGACCTTGCCAGAGCAACCCGGAGCTTGATCCGGAGCTAACAAAAGCTAGTAGAACCTAGCGCCGGAGCTTACCAAAACTAGTAGATCCTAGATCCGGAGCTTATCAAAACTAGTCGGAACTAGTCAACCCAAAACCCGGAGCTAGACAAAGTACGTCGAAGCTTAGCATCCCGGAGCTAACGAAAATATGTCGGAGCTATCAAATATATGCCGGAGCTAAAGATAAAGCTCACCGGAGCTAACCAAAGCTGGTCGGACCTTACCAAGAAGTCGGACCTAGCATCAAACGTAATCGGAGCTACCCAAAGCAAGCCGGACCTATCGTCGGACCTTGCTGTAGCTCGGAGCTAGAGTCGGACCTTGATAAAAAGGTGTTTTGGTGATATTAAAAACTTTTATCATCAAAGCCAAGTTTATTCACTACAAGCCAATGTATTCAGCACACATAGGTCTTACAATCTCCCCCTTGATGAATGCATTGGCAACACCATTTAAAATCCGAACATTGGCTTATTCACATAAAAGTTTTGAAAACAATTTCTCCCCTTTTGTAAAACAAACGTAAATGAAAATCTCTCCCCCTTTTGAAAATGAAAATGTCTCCCCCTTTATTATCTCTCCTTTTTTTTTGAATGTGTGATTAATCTCTCCCCCTTTGACAATGTATTCAGCAAGGTAAAAGAGAAATTTTAATTGTTATGAGATATAAACAAATTATCTCTCCCTCTTTAGTTGTTATGAGCATATTATAACATATACATATAAACAAAGCTCATCCAAGTCATACTATCAAGTACCTTACATTATCACATCAATGAAATACATAAGGTAGTGTAAGCCATGCTAGAGAGCAAGTGTGATTTTCAATTTTAGCAGGTCATGATCTCACAAACTTAACTATTTCAAAACCTGAAAGCATGACACTAGTTGCTGCATTTTATTATTTTCAAAGCATAAATCTAGATCATATGATATTTGCAAGAGATTATATGCGCATCTGCCTTATTCTAACCAACCAAGCCAAGCCTATGTCATTTGACAATCAGAAGCTTAAGGACATGGTTTTAGTCATACACAACTTCTTCCAAGTTCATATCTAAGTGCAATGACAAGCCATCTCAAAAGAAGAAGTGTGATGCATGCATATTCTCTTGATCTTTTCTTAATTCATATTAGTTCATAAAAAACTCAACATGTGAGTTGATTACTTGATTAATTCTTTATGATTAAAAGCATTTGTGAACATGTAACAAGTTCAAAACAGCAAGAAAGTTCGACCATGACCAGATTTAGTGTAAGTAATTATTCCAATTACTAGACATGACAAAAACTACAAAAAGTATAACACGAGTAATGTAGTAAGAACTTTCAGCATGTAAAAGGAATCACAAAGTCATATATGTATGAAATAATATGCTCATATTATTTTAATTTCAGAAACTCCCCCTCAATTTAAGCCATGAGGATGTATAACCTCTATTTCACTACGAATGTAACAAAAACGAGTGAAATCCAAAGGTTTTGTAAAAATGTCAGCCAATTGTTGTTCGGTATCTACATGGTGAAGCACAATGTTTCCTTTTTCAACATTATCACGGAGAAAGTGATACCTAATGTCAATGTGCTTAGTTCTAGAATGTTGCACGGGGTTTTTAGCAATGCAAATAGCACTAGTGTTATCACAGAACAGTGGAACACTATCTAGATCAACCCCATAGTCCTTAAGTGTTTGAACAATCCAAAGAATTTGTGAACAAGCACTAGCAGCAGCTACATACTCAGATTCGGCTGTGGATTGTGCAACTGAACTTTGTTTTCTAGAGGACCAAGCAACAAGAGAATTACCAAGAAAATGACAAGCACCGGAAGTACTTTTCCTATCAATCCTACAACCCCCAAAATCAGCATCCGAAAAAGCTTTCAAAGAAACGATTGAGGAAGAAGGAAGAAAAATGCCAAATTCTTGAGTTCCATGTAAGTACCTGAGAATCCTTTTTACGGCTTGACGATGTGAAACACGTGGGGAAGCTTGAAACCGTGCACAAAGACATACGCTGAATTGTATGTCCGGTCTTGATGTTGTAAGGTACAAAAGTGATCCGATCATACTTCTATATTCTTTTTGATCCACGGATTCACCATCTTCATCAAGTTCAAGTGTTGTTGCTGTTCCCATTGGTGTCCGAAGAGGCTTGCTTTTGTCCATGTTGAAGTGCCTTAGGAGATCTTTGGTATACTTTGTTTGATGCACAAAGGTACCCTCCTTGGTTTGCTTGATTTGCAGCCCCAAAAAGTAAGTGAGTTCACCTATCATACTCATTTCAAATTCGGAACTCATCATTGCTGAAAACTTGGACACAAGATCATGAGAAGCACAACCAAAGATAATATCATCCACATACACTTGAACGAATAATGAGTCATTGCCATGATTAAGCACAAAAAGAGTTTTATCAACCTTTCCCATTGTAAACCCCTTTTCAAGTAAGAATGTTTTTAACCTATCATACCATGCTCTAGGGGCTTGTTTGAGACCATATAAGGCTTTGGACAGTTTGTAAACATGATTAGGAAAATCTGGATTTTCAAAACCTGGTGGTTGTTTGACATAAACCTCCTCATCTATGTAGCCATTAAGAAAAGCACTTTTAACATCCATTTGATATAGCTTAAAACCATTAGATGCTGCGAAAGCTAACAAAATTCTTATGGCTTCTAATCTAGCGACAGGAGCAAAAGTTTCATCAAAATCTAGACCTTCAACTTGAGTGAAACCTTGAGCAACCAACCTAGCCTTATTCCTAATCACAACCCCATCCTCACTTTGTTTATTTTTATATACCCATTTAGTTCCAATTAAAGTGTGGCCTTGAGGTGGAGGTACAAGTTTCCAAACATTATTTCTTTCAAAATTTTCTAACTCTTCTTGCATGGCAATAATCCAAGATTCATTAGTGAGTGCGTGTGATATATCTTTGGGTTCAAAAGAAGCAACAAAAGCAGAATGAGCATGAGAGTTTGGATCGCAAAACCTGGACCGTGTGACTCGTTCATGCAAGCTTCCAATCATCTGTTGTGGGGGATGATCTTTGTAAAAACGTAGGGGAACAGATGTCTCACAAGCTTCTTTTTCATTAGGTTCATTGTAGATTGATGAGCTTGTGATTTGTGGACGATCAGGACCAGCAGAGGTGACAGCCGGAGCTTGTTCAATGTCCGGAGCTGGACACGTGTCAACTTCGGAACTACCAGGCAGTATCACCGGCTCTTCTTCATCTTCGAAAATACCCTCCCCCTGAGAATATGAATATGGTCCTGCAACACCGGAGCTAGTACCTGGGCTAGCTTCATCAAAAGACACTTCACAAGTCTCCACAATTTTGTTAGTGTCAAGTAAAAGCACACGGTAGCCTCTAGTATGAGATGGATAACCAAGAAACATGCCATCATTGGATCTAGGTTCAAATTTATCAAGATTACCATGTTTCTTAACAAAGCATTTGCAACCAAAGACCCGAAAGTGTGTAACACTAGGCCTATGTCCAAACCGGAGCTCATATGGTGTTTTACCTAGCTTAGCACGCAAGAAAACACGATTTGAGACATAACAAGCGGTTGCTAATGCATCAGCCCAAAATTTCCTAGGGGTTTGATATTCATCAAGCATAGTCCTAGCCATCTCAACTAGGGTTCTGTTCTTTCTTTCTACAACACCGTTTTGTTGAGGTACATATGGTGAAGAAAATTGATGATCTATTCTATTTTCAGCACAAAAGTGATCAAAGAATTGATTTTTAAATTCAGTTCCATTATCACTTCTAATTGCTTTTAATGATCCTGGGTGATCAATTGATAATCTAAGAAATAAAGTTCTAAAGTGACTAAAGACTTCATTCTTAGATGCCATAAAATACACCCAAGAATATCTAGAATAATCATCAACAATAACAAGAGCATACCATTTACCTCCGAAGGATTGAACACGTGAAGGTCCTACGGTGTCAAGATGCAAAAGTTGACATGGTTCAGTTGTCATGATCATTGTGAGAGGAGTATGTGAACCTGCAACCATCTTAGCATGTCTACAAGAAGAGCACACAATTTCTTTGTCCCCTTTAAGCTTAGGCAGCCCACGTATGCGATCAAGAGCACTAACACGCGTTAGGTGATCAAAGCCTACGTGACCAAGTCTACGATGCCAAAAATATAAGTCCTTTGAATCATTAGCAACTAGACACCTATGCTTAGAAGAAGACATATCAAAATCAGCTTTAAAAACTCTTCCAAACCGAGACATGTTAAAAATAAGCTCACTATTTGAATCTACAACTTTGCAGCAGTTTTTATTGAAAGTAATTTCTAGATTTTCATCTAGCAATTGTGAAACAGAAAGCAAGTTATATTTCAAATTTTTGACAAGTGCCACATCCTTCAAAGTGTAGTGATCATTTACTCTAACCGAACCCTTAGCAATTATAGGAGTTGAAGAATTATCGGCAAAAGTAACATTCTCTACACGTGACACAAAGGTGAGGGAGGAGAACCAATCTTTGTTACCGGTCATGTGGCGTGAGCAACCTGAATCCACAATCCAAATATTCTCCTTCCTCAAGCGTGTAACCTACATAGAAGCACAATACACCGAGGACTCAATACTGGGGTTAGTCAAAAGGCATTTAGGAATCCAGTACTGAGTCGCGCGACGTGCACCAGGAAAAACACGCGAATGCTGAGATAAAACAGCAGGTTTATGAGTCAAAGATTGAGGTTTTCTGTTCTTAACAGTTGATTTAGAAGTTGTTACTTGTTTAGAGTGAAAAACGGTAGCTCCGGAGGTAAAAGCAAAAGGTCCGGAGGCAAAAACTGAAGCTCCAGAGGGAACAACAGAAGATCCGGTAGCTCTCGGAGCTATCGGAACTATCGGAGCTGCTTTTGCGGATTTCTTACCAGAAGGTCTGGAAGCTACCTTCTCAAATTTCTGACTCACTAGAGCAGGTTGTGTTTTTCTAATTGCATGAAAGTTATAAGATCTAGCAATTTTTCTTTCCTTTTTCTGTTGTTTAGCTAGTCTATAACAAAAATCTATGACATGACCATCTCTACCACAGAAGGTACAATGAAATTTAACTTTGTGTTCATGTCTAGATGAGCAAGCAATATTTTTATTTGAAACCAAATAAGGCAACACTCCTGCAGATTTGAAAACCACTTCTTTTTGTTTAGGAACTGTTTGAATCAAACCACTTCCTAATGACCTTACAATTTTAGGTGGATGTGCCTTAGCATGAACATGAGAATCAAAACCTAAACCAGTTTTATCTTTGCTAGACTTGGAAGAATTCAGCAGCAAGTTTAGATTCTTATCCCCATTACAAAACCGACCTAGTGTCCTATTCATGTCATCAAGTTTCTTGGACAAGTCTAGGCAGTTTTCACATGAAGTTTTTCCTTTTAGTTTGCAATTGGAACAAAATTTAACTTCATGAGATCGTAAAGCATTGTTCAGAATGGAAATTTCATTCATTGCATCTTTTAGTTTCTTATCAAGATTTTCACATGCAGAACAATGCAAATCATCTGTAGAACAAGAAGCATCTTTTAAGTTTTTATCATTAAGTGCAGCAAGCTTTTTGTTCTTTTCAATTTTTTCATCAAGTCTGTCTAGAGTGGAAGAATGTGCACTTCTTAGAGAGGACAATTGTTCATAGATCAAGTCACATGAGGGACATGCATCATCACTAGGAATCAAGGTTTTTAAACGATTAATTTCAGATTCTAGTGATTCAATTTTAGCAGCATTATCCCTAAGCTTTTTGTCCTTTTTCTTGACAATAATAGTTGCACGAGAAATAGCATCACACATTTCATTGCAGGTAGAACATACCTCATCATCGTCACTGTTGTGTTCTGCTTCCTCCTGACTTGATCTTGATCTTGTTTTGCCCGCCATGAAGCATAAGTTGGCCAGATCATCATTATCTTCATCACTTTCAAAGTCTACATCACTTGAACTGAGCTCTTGAAGCGCGGTGATGAAGCTGTTGATCATCTTACGTCCTATGGTACCTTTCTTCTTCTTGTTGGAATTTCCAGAGGAGGTCCGGATCTTGCTTTGTTTTTCTTCCCGGGTGGTCGGACCTGAAAGGTTAGGGCATTCTGTACGAAAGTGTCCTGTTTTACCACATTCAAAACAGCGTTGAGGTCCGGAGCTTCCTCTCCTTCTAGTTCTCACATTTTGCAATGCTTTTGAGAATCTAGTAGAGATGAGTGCCAACTCCTCTTCTGGAATTTCTTCGATCTGCTCCAGGGTTAGTGAGGACAACAAAGCAAGAGTATTGCAGGATGATGATTGGCCGGAGCTAGACATATCACGTTGTGAGACAAATGCAATAGACTTGTTTGGGTTCTTACGTGCTAGGATGTCAATTTCATGAGTTTTTAGTTTAGAATAAAGTACATCTAATGTAAGAGAACTCATGAAAGTTGATTCACGAATAGATGTTACCTTCATCTCCCAAATTGTCATGTCTAATGCACTAAGAAGTTGTCTAGCATTCTCAGCATCAAAAAAATTAACATTCACGCTACGCAAGTTGCTGAGAATTTTATTGAAACGAGCAAAGAGGTCATCAATCGACTCACCTGGTTGCATCTCAAAACGCATATATTCTTTCTTGAACATATCTTGTTTTACCTCCTTGATTGTGTTGGAGCCTTCATGATAATCACAGAGAGCTCTCCAAACGTCGTATGCTGACCGGAGGTGCGCGACACGATCAAAGTCGCTTTGAGTGAGTCCTTGGATGATCAAGTTTCGGGCTTTGTTGTTGTTGTCGACATCCCGGAGGTTTGTAGCCGTAACTTGATCGTTAGGCGGGACTTCATAAGGTTTGTACACCTTTTCCCATATTGCGAAGCCTTGCGCCTGGATGAATGCCTCCATGCGTGCCTTCCAAACCTGGAAATCAATACCAGCAAACACACAAGGTTTGGCGGAGTACTTCTCCATGATGATTAGTCAAAAACACGTGCAAATCTTAAAGATTAGAGCACCGTGGCTCTGATACCAATTGTAGGATCGAAGAACACGTGAAAAGCTACCAGAGGGGGGTGAATGGTAGATTTAAAAATCTTACGCAGCGGAAACAATAAAACCCTAATCCCTTCGTTAGAAAAATGATCTGTTAAAGAAATCATGTATGAGACTAATCTAAGAGTGTTTCATCGTGACAAAAGTGATATATATCAGAGAGAATCAAGTCACGAAGACAACACAAAAAGAATTACTCAAATCTGCCGAGAACAACTCAAGTTATGATCAAAAGATCAAACACTGGTCAATCTGACCTACCCGAGAAAAACAGTTTCTGGAGTGCTGCAAAGAAACTCCTTTAGATCAAAAACCACAAATCTAATGACCGTGAAATTTTGACAGATGATAGATAATCAAGTTGTGAAGACAACCCAAAAAGAATCACGTCAATTGGATCTGTAGAACTCGAGTTATGATAAAACCACCGATGAAAGGTAGTGCTGTCCAGAAACTCCACGAGTAAAACTTGTCTGGAACAAGTCAGACGAACAAGGCACAAAAGTTCCTTCAAACTACGAATTTTATTCAATAGAACACAAGAGGAACAGCCCCAAAGTCGTCTGCCCGAACTTTGGCCTTCCCTTGCTTATATAACCAGCCCTTAGGCCATCCCAATACAACTAGGACTCTAATCCTAATCCGATCACAATCGGAACTTACCATAACTGCTCAAGATTCTTCTATACGCAGATAGAAGCAATCTTAAGACTTCCAAACACCTTAGGAACGTATCCCACATTCCTAAACAACTCAATTTCGTGACACACACGAAATCCTAACATAACCAACTCGATACTTCCCATACCGAGCCATAACCGACTCTGCCGCAGCCAAAGTCTTCAACCGATACGATCTGATCCTTCCGATCAGATCTTCCTTCCATAATCCGTCTCTAGAAGCATATTGCCACGTCATGCACCTCATGCATACGTGCGAACACCTTTCTTCGACCTTCATATGCACTGCCCTTGATTCAATCATCCTGCGCGACCTCCTGACCCGCTCAACCACAGTTCCTCCCGAACTTGGTTGTTGGAACCTCATCTCCTCCTGAGACTAGTCCAATGGATCCTGTCACCAGCCATGACTTGAACTCAAGCAACACCTGCACATGAACAAACAACCAATCCATACGAGCCCAAGTCCTCGACTTGACTCACGTTAGTTCCGAACACAACACCTTACATGAGAACCTCACATAAGCATGTTGCAAAACCACATTAGAAACGATATCAGCCGTATCATCCAAAACACACCAAAAACTTAGCAAATGAATACTAAGCAATCTTTACAATCTTGTAAAGCAAGTACGAAACATTGCAAATAAAAAAGCAGAAGCACTTCGGTCAAGTTCCGGACCTTGCCAGAGCAACCCGGAGCTTGAGCCGGAGCTAAGCAGAAACACTGCAGTCAAGTTCCGGACCTTGCCAGAGCAACCCGGAGCTTGATCCGAAGCTAACAAAAGCTAGTAGAACCTAGCGCCGGAGCTTACCAAAACTAGTAGATCCTGGATCCGGAGCTTATCAAAACTAGTCGGAACTAGTCAACCCAAAACCCGGAGCTAGACAAAGTACGTCGAAGCTTAGCATCCCGGAGCTAACGAAAATATGCCGGAGCTATCAAATATATGCCGGAGCTAAAGATAAAGCTCACTGGAGCTAACCAAAGCTGGTCGGACCTTACCAAGAAGTCGGACCTAGCATCAAACGTAACCGGAGCTACCCAAAGCAAGCCGGACCTATCGTCGGACCTTGCTGTAGCTCGGAGCTAGAGTCGGACCTTGATAAAAAGGTGTTTTGGTGATATTAAAAACTTTTATCATCAAAGCCAAGTGTATTCACTACAAGCCAATGTATTCAGCACACATAGGTCTTACACTCATACAACCGCACATTATGAAAACCACAACTTTATACTCTCTTATATGAAGACTTAATGTGTTAGCATCAATCACCAAAAAGGGGGAGATTGAAAGTGCAGCTAGGATCCCCGTGGGTTTTGGATGATTGATGACGACAATTAAGTGACTAATGAACTCAGTGATCTTAAGATAAGGTGTGGACATAAATGGAAGCACAATCCCTCAAAAAGGAAAAGGATGAAAACGGCGATGTCAACTTGACAAGGAGAAACTAGGGTTTCTAGTGCGTTGAGTTTGGACTAGCCAAATAAGTGTGAGAATGTCTGTGTAAAGTGCATTGAGATCAAGTTGGGAGCTCAAAGCGGTTTAGAGGTCAAACCCATTGAGAGAAAAGAGTTAGAAGGAGTCTGGTAGTAGGGCCGGACTAGTCCGTGCACGTGGCCGGACTAGTCCGCCCCTTGCCGGCAAAGTCCGTTTTCAGCTAGACTAGAAGGGTCTGACTGAGTTCGGACTAGTCCGTAGTAGGACGGACTAGTCCGGGTAGTCGAGGAGTGGGTTTTGGGGTCTAAGTCACAAAACCACAGACTTGTCCGTTTTGGTCCGGACCAAGAGGTCCTGACTGAGATCGGACTAGTCCGCCCCGGGGGCCGGACTAGTATGGGTATGAGAGAAGTCGGTGCTTTAGAGACTAAGTCTGGGAAGGCCGGACTAGTCCGCCTTGGGGGCCGGACTAGTCCGTGGTCTTCAGACTAGTCCATTTTCACACGGAACAAAAGGTTTTGTGTGAGATCGGACTAGTCCGTTGTTGAAGTGACCGTTTGAATTTGAAGTTTGGCGGGTAGTGTGACGATTGCCGCGCAGTGCGACAGTTGTCAGGGATGTCAGTGGTCCCCTAGGACGGACTAGTCCAGGCTGTAGGCTGGACTAGTCCGCCCATCTGCTGAAGTCAGCAGTATGGGCTTGGGACCTCTATAAATAGAGGACCCCTGGGTTCATTTGAACCAACCTTTGAGCAAGTTGAAACCCTAGCGCCGCCACAGCAACCTTGAGCCTCCCAAAGCCTCCTTGTTGCCTACATTCCCTCTTAAACTAATTCTTGTGTGGATTAGGGTTTAGTGAGGTGAAGAAGAGGAAGGACACCGCTCTTTGGCTCTCGGTTTGATCTCTTGCACTTTGTGAATCTTTGTGATCTGTGGCTTGAGTCAATCTTTGTGATTTGTGATTGTATTTGTGGTGGGAACCTCAGATTGTGAGAAGCCCCAACGAATCTTGTATTCACTCTTTGTGATAGTGGAAGAACCAAGTTAGGCCGGTGTGGTAAACTTGGTGAGGGAAGGGTTGTTGAACCCGGTCCTTCGTGGACTCCACAATGGGGACGTAGGTTCCTTTGTGGGATCGAACCTCAGAATAAAATCCTTGTATCCCTTGTGTTCTTTACTTTCACTTATTGCTCATTACTCCTAGAGTTAACTTTATTGGTTTTGTTCATCACTCATGTTTCACTGTGATCCTTAGTTTCATACTTGTCATATAACTTGTCAAGGCTCACTAAGTCATTCTAACAAACCTTGCTTCATGAGAATTGGACTAAAACTTGTTAGAAACCCTTTTCAGGCTTTTCCCTGTAGGAGGACCGGACTAGTCCGCCCCTGAACAGGACTAGTCCGCTCCCTGAGTTCTAATTTCATTTTATTAAGTCATTTCAGGTCGTTTAGCCTATTCACCCCCCCTCTAGGCAACTTTCACATATCCTAATCTTTCTCCTCATATATAGTGTGTGTTAACTAATTTTTCGGCCTCAAATTATCTAAACAATTACTCCAGATTTGATGATGCCATAATCTAATCGCTGCTTAAAACAATGACGGTGCTCATCTTGCTCGCAAGCTCAACTTCACTCATCCTCAAACTATCAATCAAAACTCAGTTTTTGGTCCTTGAACTTTCAAATGGGTCAATTATTTAGTCCCTCGACTTCACACAACCGTGGCATGCCACATAACTATTATGCCACATCATCTACCCCGGCCACCTCACTTAGAAAAAGTTAATAATTTTTTATCTAAACAATTACTCCAGATTTGATGATGCCATAATCTAATCGCTGCTTAAAACAATGACGGTGCTCATCTTGCTCGCAAGCTCAACTTCACTCATCCTCAAACTATCAATCAAAACTCAGTTTTTGGTCCTTGAACTTTCAAATGGGTCAATTATTTAGTCCCTCGACTTCACACAACCGTGGCATGCCACATAACTATTATGCCACATCATCTACCCCGGCCACCTCACTTAGAAAAAGTTAATAATTTTTTATCATCTTAAAATGTAACTAGCTAATTAATTTGGGTGGATTTATGTTAGGGGTGGGCATTCGGTCTACCCGATATTTTGGTTTGAATATTTCAATCTTTTTCAAAATTCGGTTTCTTGAAATCACTACCCGAATTGTTGTAAAAATATTAGGTACCCAAAAATTTTGGGTACCAAAATTCCAGTTCGGTCCTATCTGATATATCTGAATTATACATTATATCCATGTCATGTTTGCACAAATTTAATATGATTGATAAATTTAATACCATGAGGTAATTTATTATAAATTAACAACTGAAAAATCACAAATAAACGTTTAAATCCAACAACTTCACACATCACAACTTGAAAATAAAATATCTAAATTTGAATTGTTCATAGTTTACCACGCATAATTTAACTTATTATTTGATGGACAGACTATTCGGTTATTTCAGTTACCCGAGAGTGGTACCCGAACACGAAATTTATTTTTCAGTTATTTATATTTGCTACCCGAAAAGTACCCGATACCCGATATTTCGGTCTTTTTGGTTCCGATCTCGGTTTTTTCGGTTTTGGTTTTTCGGTCTCAGTTTTTTTGCCCACCCCTAATTTACGTAGTAGCATAAGATATACATATTTCGCCTCCATGTTTTTTTGCAAAACTATCAAGTGATAAATCCTATGTGCATATTACATATGTAAAAATATTGTAAAATATAAAACTTTTTCAAAGGGAAGTCTTAGGTTTCGTCAAATCTATCCTTGACCAATGATTTACATAATTTTGATCTGTTTTAACAATACAAGAATTGTACTTTTAGATTCACCATGAAAATATTTCCATAATATACAATCTAGTACTACATGTTATTGAAGTTAATAAATTCCATATAAATCATTGGTCAAAGGTAAGTTCGACCAAAACAGAAATAGAGTTGAGTTGGAGCGGAGGAAGTATTAGACGTTGATGTTTGCCGCATAAGGTTTGCTCCATGAAGCCGTAGCCATTTGTACAGGCGGCTGATATGACCGGGCACACCGAGCATACGTGTTGGAACCGCTCTGCGTCCCATCACCATTACTGCGTCCGTCAAGAGACGAACAGCCAGGCTGCTACTACGCTATAAGACCACCCGTGCACGCCATCGTCTTCTCCGCACAGCCATTCTTCCTCTCTTCCCAAAACCACGCCAAGAACACCATGGTGACAAGAAAACGCCGCCGCCAAGCCCGCCGAAGGACGCCAAGGGGAAGCGTCCCTGACCGGACTCCCTGCCCCCCCCCCCTGGACAAGGAGTGGGCTCTCCGGAAGATGTCGCACGATGTATTTGACAATACATCATGGTCCATGTATCGCCTTGGGCTTGGTCCCCTTCCAGAGTATGCTGCAATGGGGACCACAAACCACTACGTCTACGGCATGGAACACTTGGTCGGTCGCCTCGACGTCCTCTGAGATACGCTGGCGGACGAGCTTGGCATCGCCGGCCGCGACAACCTGGTGGCGGCGACGTCCAGGAAACTAGGCTTCCCGTCTCCACCACGGGAGGCACCCCTGCCCAGCCAGGAGCCCAAGGAGGAGGAGGAGGAGGAGGAGGAGGAGGAGGAGGAGGAGGAGGAGAAGGAAGAGTAGGTGGAGCGAGGTGGAGGAGAAGTAGTTTTTTTCTTGTTCTTAGTTGTGTCGTTTTTCTTTTCTTGTTTGTAGTTTGTGTTTTTCTTTTTTCTTGTTTGTAATGTATCATCTTAAGGTAATGAATTTTATTTTGCTGTTCATTGGTGCACAAAAATAGTTCTAATGTTGTTGTTCTACCGATAAACTAGTAGACTATTTATCTCTTTTATCTTTTAGAATGGAATATATTTCCACTTCCAACTCTTCTGAGTTGGAGATCCAGAAAGTGACTACCACCTAGTTTATCTGACAGCACCAGCAAGGAGAAGCCCACTCTCTATGTTGAAGCCCAACACGGATCCAACATAATGAGCAATCAAACAACAAAGCACGTAATAAATCACAAAAAATGCAACAACAGTTTCTGGAGTACGTATCAACTTTAGCCCAGCTTAAATGCTCGTGGGCGTCATTGCAAAAGGGTGAAGACAAAAAATACTTGATTTGGATGGTTTGCAAAAACAAACTAGAAGCCAGGGTTATCAAAGTTTTTGCCTGATATGGATTGAGTCTTAGTTATATACTTCCATAATAATAAAATGTATTGGGTATTTTACTTTCACTAGTGTGTCATAAAATGTATCAGGTGTTTTACTTTCACTAGTGTGTAGGGTTGATTTTGTTGTTGATCTTCACAACTTGATGTATTAGTGTGGCCGTACTGTACAATATAATTGCACGCCTTGCATAGTACAATATAATTTCCAACCATGTTGTACTCGTCCTTTCGAAGAAACGACAGATGTAGGCGCTAGCCGCTTACTGTAGACTACTTGCACTCGTTCGCATCTATATTCCAACTCTAAAAAGATTCTTTATTTACATTTTGGTTTCCCCCACTCGTCCACCTCTAAATCAGACCTCTATACCATTTCTCATCTATTTTATTCCATTCTTCCCTCTTTATTTCTTTTTTCCCTTCCTTTATTTCTCCTCTCTTTCTTCACTCTCTACATAGAGATGCCCCTATATTTTGTGTATTATTGTGCACATCTGGGAAATAGCGGTGCCTTTAGAGGCACTGTTGCACCTGCTCCGAGCGCTAAAACGTGCATAGCGCGGCGGGTGGAGGTGCCGCTACGGTCAATCTTAGATTTTAGGAAGAAATGAACACACTTGTGAAAACACGTATGCCACATCTGATCCTCAACATCATCAAATTCAACAAGAGGAGCAATGTCTCTCCATGATGTTCCGCCTGGTGTTGCACACACGGCTCTCGCCTCACACTGGCCATGTATCCTGATCCAACCGTACAACTTCAGATAAAGGAGGGCTAGAAGATTGGTGGAAAATAATACGAACTTCTAAGAAAAAGGAGAAGAAGAAATAGGATGGCACGCATTCCGATACATGAACCGTTAGACTGCTGATATCCATCTTCATTGGCCAGTTACCGATTCCGTTGATGTCTCCATCATGCATTCACAATAGCTACTCACTGGTGACTGGACCCAGGGTATCTCGTGGCCCACTCGGCATACCCAGTGGGTGGGTCCCTGAGAAATGTTGTTGTTGTTGTATGTGGTGTTAGGTTGAGACAATGCAACTTGTGGTCGTAACGATAAGAATTAAAAATTAGAAAGAGTATATCAGATTCAAAAATCTTCATTACTCTCTTTACTCCAGGCTCGGGCCCGTCAAATTCGGTAACTCCTCCGCTCACATCGTAACTGCATCAGTTATATATCCAGGTCCGTTATCAATTAAAATCCAAACTAAAGATGTAGATGAAGGTTTTGCACGAGAGAGAAGTTGTGCCACGCCACCGCAGACGGCAACCGTAGGGATGACAAGGAGAGAAACCTGATGGCGGGGACTCAGGTGTACAACGTGATGTTCGAGGAAGACGTGATCACCACCGGCGTGATGTCCTCTGGCGAGGCGGTGGAGGACTGTCTTGACGAGGTCCTCTCCGTCCACCATCGCCGCCTTCACAAGCTCGTCGTCGGCCTCGACGTCGAGTGGCACCCCATCTACTCCGCCGACAAGAACCCCATCACCGTTCCGCAGCTCTGCGTCGGCCGCTGCTGCCTCATCTTCCAGGTCATCCACGCTGACTACTTCCCCAACGAGCTGGAAGATTTCCTCGGCGATTCCGACTACCCCTTCGTCGGCGTGGGCGTGGAGGGTGACACCGACAGACTTTGGAAGGACTGGCAGCTGAAGGTGGCCAAAACGATGGACCTGGCCGAGCTCGTGGCGGAGGAGATGGATCGCCCGAGCCTCCACCGTGCAGGGCTGAAGGACATCACGAGCGCTGTGATGGGCGCCGACATGGAGAAGCCTTACCGGGTGAGGACAAGCAACTAGGACGCGTACAATCTCTCCGGCGAGGAGATCAGCTATGTGTGCATCGACACCATTATCTCCTTTGAGGTTGGCCGCAAGCTTCTCTCCGACGACTACTGATCTTACCATCGAGTTTGCGGATCGGCTGCCGTCGATCATCCCGGCATGGAATCCGTAGGTGCATCGCTCAAGTTCTAGCTTTTGTGCTTGTGCGCCAAATCTCTCATAAAATTATTTTTTTTTTGAGGAAACACTATATCTTGCTTTTAAAAACATGAATGTTATTTCACATGCATCGAGGTCTTTCACATACATGTTAGTTGTCCATGCATGCTACGCCCCAAACATGATCAACGAGCCTCAAATATGACGATCTCTCAACAAAAAAGAGAACATGTAACGTCAGCAAACATGATCGAGGTCTTTCACATGGATGTTAGACGTACATATATGCATGCTACGTCCCAAACATGTATTCCAAGAATAGAATATTTCCTACCATGTATATATATTTCTATATTTATCATATTCTATACCATGCATGTGTATGCTCTCAACCTATATGACAGTTTATCTACCACACTAATGAAGAATATTATCCTGTCATCAATAGAGATAACAAATTTGACACAAGGATGTTCCCTCGACGGTACGAGGATAGAATGTTGACTACCATCGTCCAATAAGCACACAGCTCTCACTACATACGTACGTGGTTCATCAAATTAATCGATTGCATGCTGCCATTATGTATCATTGTACTCGTCTTTTGAAGAAACGACAGTCGTAGGCGCTAGCCGCTACGTGTTCTGATTTTAGGAACAAATGAACACACTTGTGAAAACACGTACGCCACATCCGATCCTCAACGTCATCCAATTAACATGTTCCTCAACAAGGGGGCACAAAAATCCTTAACACGTGACCAAACATGCTTGATCGCGAGTCTTTGTCACATGCATTACATTCATGTCCACCATCATCCATGATCAAAACAATTATCATCGTATCGATATGGACTCTCGGTCGGCAACAGTCGGATCCTTAAAAAAAAGATATGGACTCTCGGTCGATTGCCACGCGCGTTCACGTCAATCTCCGCATCTTGTTGAAATCATTCGCACGAAATGTTAAGAACACCACGACGGACCTACAAAGTATGCCAGGTGGGCTATTGCATATCCTGGCCCTTGGTGTGTCAAATTAAAAAAACTGGCTGATGGGACATGTTGAGCCGTTGGGATAACTGAGAGAAGGTGAACCGCGGTTTGGATTAACTCTGATTGTCGATTCAAAAGCACAATTATTGAAGTTTCCAATCATCTCCACTCACGCGATTAGACGACGACCAGCTATAAAGGCACATCGTCCTCTTTTTCTCTGCTGAACTTCTCGATCGATTTTAGCCTCCAAACATCTCCTCTTTCTTCTCCACCGCACCACCGTCGACCACCTCTCTATCTTTGTTCGCAACTCTATCACTGCACAAATGGGTAGCCCCGCACCAAAGCGCTCCAGGTCATCGACGTCCTCTGAACCTCCATCTCCGTTCTCGTCGCCGCTAAGGCCGGTGGAACTGGAGGCAGCGCCCGCACCTCCTCCACTCCTGTCTCAGCCCATGGCGCCCGCACCTCTTCCGTTTGACTATGATGAGACTATCCGCCTCATCAAGGAAAGCATCGACAAACTCGACGACAAGCTTAAGGAGGTCACCGGCAACCTGTTCGCCGCCGATGTGCAAGCAAAAGCGCTCGACAAAATGGCGCAGGATGTATTTGACAATACACCTCACTCTTGTCGCCGATTGGGATTTGGTATCCTTCCCCACCACACCAGCATGGACTCCGCCGGCTACTACAACTTTGGGTTAGGCTTTGTTGCCGCTCGTCTCGATTGGCTCTACGAGACGATCGGTGAGGAGGCTGGGGTGGAGTTTCGCGAGCAACTCGTGAACGCCCTCAGCCGAAAGAAGTTCGATCTGGTGTTGGAGGATACTCTGCCGGCGGTTGCGGCAGAGGCGGAGGCGGCGGCAGAGGAGGTGGACAAGTCCTCCTCCGAGTAGAGTTGGATTAGTAGTAGTTTTTTCTTTTGTTTTCTATGTTTTTTTCTTGTTTGTAATATATGTGTTGGCTTTATGTTAATGAAAAATGTCTTTTATTTTATGTTCATGAACAATGTGTCCTACAGTACATGCACTAACGAAAAACTCCTCCTTTTATTAAAAAACATCGCATATGGAAAATTAACACATTAGTAATATTATACTTCATCCTTATTCTTTTATTTGACGTTTTGGACAAAGCATTGAACTATATATGAACTAGAACTTGTAGTCTGAACAACAATTAAAAAGATAAGGAGGGAGTATCTAATAAATATTAAAACATTAGTTGGACGTACATAGTAGAATATTATTTCAAAAAGTTACGAAAATAAAAAGCTAGACCGTGTAACTGTACATCGCATCCGAATGATGCAAATACTAATTAATTTTATTTCTTTTCTCTTTACCAGCTGTCATCGTGCCCCCCACCCATTGGCCTGGCCCTAGGCAGTAGCCCCTCCTGCCTAGGCCCAGAGTTGTGCCTGCCTTTAAGACCATCCACAGTGGTTCACGGTAAAGCTTAGGCTGTGTTTGGCAGCACAATTTTTCAATACTAAAGGTTTGGAAACCACAGTTTTTAAAATGACATGGCAATCCCAAAGTATTTCAATAACAAAGTTTTATAATACCACGATTTTGTAATACATAGGACTGTTTGGTTGACAAACACCATTCTGTAAAAAATATCATAGTAATCTCAAATACCACGGTATTGCTCTAAAACTCCAAAAATACCATGTTCCAAACACCATTACTGCACTGCGGCCTGCGAATCAGATGGTCTTATCTCTTAACCCCATGGTGCAGAAATTGAATTCTCTGCGGCCATTCTACACAGCTGTCTCTGTGCGACCCTGCCAGATGGTTGCCACGTACGTTCACGCTCCAAATCTTACAGACAAGGGCGCATTGCACGGTTCCCGTGAATGTGTCACCCTGCCCTAATGATTGCCACGTACGCGAACGCACTGAATCTTGCAGCGTGCACGGGCACACGGACTCCACGTCTGAAATTTGCTCAGCGATCCGAATAACTCGGCGTGCACGATACATCATCATGCGCACGAGCACATACGACGCGGCCAAAAAGATCTGTGTTTGGTTGCTTGTCTTGGATTGAATTGACTTGGATTAATTGGATGGTCCAGTCATGTGTTATTTGTTTCGCGGTCAGACGGGTGATCCAGGTATGAGGAATATAAAATATTCCTCACAGATGTTGGATAAGATGGTCCAGGATATTTGGTTGGATGTGAGTCAATCACCTTATCTAATTATGCTTCTTAGTAATGTAATTAGTGATAATTATCTTGTTTATTGTTGATAATAATTACAATTATGGTATTAACATTAATATTTGCTAGTAATATGATAATTAGTATATAAAAAATTAATATTATGAAATTATCAACTTATATGATTCAATAATCCAATCAAGTTTCATCCAACCTACCAAACAAAAAATTGGATCGTCCAGTCCATCAAACCAAATGTTAATTTGGATGATCCAAGACATAAAGAAATGGATGATCCTATATCTCCAATCCAAATTCGACGTCAAATCAAACGCAATTGATGACTGGGCACTTTGTCACATGTCACTACAGTGTACGCACAAATGAAAAATACACGGCCTCAACACCGGGTTTAGGGTGCATTGTGGACTAACCACATGATCCGCCCAAACACTCACGTAATTAGCATACACCTGCAAGAGCAACTACCTGGCCGCATCCTTCGCGTACGAACGGCAATGCGAACCAACTTATACTTTTTGTACTATGTACAAAGAATTTTTCTTGTCCATGAGCCAATAAACAAGTTCCTCTGATGCGTCTTTGTAGTTAAAAAAATTAACTACAAAGCGACAAGTTCATGGAGACGGGGGAGTATATTGTCCATGCATGCTACCCTACGCCCCAAACATATGATCAACGAGCCAAACTATATATATATATATATATATATATATATATATATATATATATATATATATATATATATATATATATATATATATATATATATATATATATATATATATATATATATATATATATATATATATATATATATATATATATATATATATATATACGATCTTTCAACAAAAAGAGAAAACTATATATATATATATATATATAACATGTTAGTTGTCACGCCCCAAACATGATCAACGAGCCTCAAACTGTATATGACGATGTTTCAACAAAAAATGAGAAAACATGTAATAATGTTGTTATCAAACATGATCGTCGCATGGTTTTAAGTGCATGTTACTTGTCCATGCATGCTTGCTACACCCCAAACATGATCAACGAGCCTCAAATATGATAGTCTTTCAACAAAATTAGAAAACACATAACGTCATCAAACATGCATGATCGAGGTCTTTTGCATGTCAAACTGAGAAAACATGAACGAGGGTTTTTGATATATATATATATATATATGTGTGTGTGTGTGTGTGTGTGTGTGTGTGTGTGTGTGTGTGTGTGTGTGTGTGTGTGTGTGTGTGTGTGTGTGTGTGTGTGTGTATGTGTGTGTGTGTGTGTGTTAATGAATGCATGGAAATGTGTGGTGTGTTCATCATCTTATATTTTTTTCTTGTGTTTTCTAACGATCTTTCAACAATATATATATATATATATATATATATATATATATATATATATATATATATATATATATATATATATATATGACGATCTTCCAAAAAAATAAAACATGTAACGTCATGAAACATGATCGTGGTCTTTTGCGTGACAAACTGAAAAAACTGGAACATTGCATATACCTTGGGCCGGTGGGCCCTTTGCGTGTCAAACTTAAAAACTAGAACTGAAAAACTAAAACACCGCCAGACGGACCTACAAAGTATGCCAAGTGGGCCACTGCATACCCTGGACCCTTTGCGTGTCAAATTAAAAAACTACCTGTGAAGCGGAGATGGGACACGTCGAGCCGTTGCGACAACTTAGATGAAGCCACCGGCTGTTTTGATTATTTCGAAAGTGCAGTTTTTGAAGTATTCGATCATGTCCACTCGCATGCTTAGACGACAATGATTTATATGCAATCTGAATTCCTGTGCAAGCGTGCAATCCGCGAATCTCAGCCATTCGACGGACATCCAAGGGTGGCTGACATTTTACACATAGATCCTTCCCTTTACACAGATAGGTGGAAGGATTTATGTGTAAAATGTCAGCCACCCTTGAATGTCCGTCCAATTACTGAGATTCGCGGATTGCACGCTTGCACAGGAGTCCAGATTGCACAGCAGTCCGCTTAGACGAGGACCCACTAAAAAGGCACACCCGTCCTCTTGCGCCTCCGCCGCACCACTCCATCTCCATTGATCGTAGCCTCCAAACTTCTCTTGCTTCACTGCCGCACCATCTCCGACCACCTCTCGCTCTTTCTCCGCACCTCCATCGCCGCACAAATGGGTAGCCCCACACCGAAGTGCTTCAGGCCGTCGATGTCCTCCGAACCTCCTTCTTCCGTTTCCGTCACAGCCAATGCCGGTGGAACAGGAGGCGGCGCCTGCACCTCCTCCGTCCCCTTCTCCGCCCGCGGCGCCCGCACCCCTCATCCCGTTTGGGTTAAGGAGACTGTCTGCCTCGTCGAACACCGCTTCGATGAACTCGATCGGTGCCTGAAGGAGGCCACCGAGCACCTTTCCGCCACCGCCGGGCATGCAAAAAAGCTCGACAAATTGGCGTGGGATGTATTTTCTGATACATCTCGCTTGTGTGACCGTCTGGGTCTTGGGAAACTTCCCGTTTGCACCAGCATGGACACCGCCGGGCACTACTACTTCGGGTTAGGGTTTGTGGCCGGTCGTCTCAACGTCCTCTACGAGACGATCGGGGAGGTGGCTGGGGTGGAGGGCCGCCAACATCTTCTGCGGACCATCGCCCGGAAGCTTCGAACTCAATTGTTGTAGGAGGCGGCAGCAGCAGAGGAGGCGACAGCGGCAGTGGCGGAGGAGGCGGCGGCGGCAGCAGGGGCGGAGGAGGAGGCTGCAGCGGCGGAAAGGAGGTGGAGGAGATCTCCTCTGACTCCGAGTAGAGTAGTATTTTTTAGTTTTTCTTTTTCTTGTTTTCTATGTGCTTTCGTAGTTCTTGTTTGTAATATATGTGTTTTTTTATGTTAATAAAAAACAACTCTTTTCTGAAAAAGGGGAGAGATAACTGTTGTTCAATGTCTAGCCAAGAATTCATTGGTTGCGACAATCGACGACTCTTGGTTGAAACTCCATTGAGATCGTGGTTGAGGCTGCGTTTCTCCTCTTTTGTGTTCTTTCACTCAATTTTTTCATTTGTAGTCGGCGCATGGGAAATGCATTTTTAGTAGTAGTATATACTACATGTTATCATTTCATTGTGATTAATGTTACCAAATGCTGATTGTTTGTCATCGTCCTTTCATGGACTTGGGTGTTCTGTATTTGCATATCGTTTGCATTAGCACATATACATTTGGCGATTCATATTTTTGTTCGTATTTTTTGGTATATCCCACTAGCTAGCAGATGACTGCTTTTAGATTTTGATCTCCATGCATGGCAACAAAGATGAATTAAGAAGCGAGCAAGTTGTCCTCAGAATTCTACCCCTCTAGCTACACGCACCATGTGCAGGAATCGACGCGACATGTAATTAATCACGATTGCATGCGTGCACAAGGACACGGCTTGTGTCAAATTCTCCACTCCTGCGAAAATTTTTTCGTTCTTCTTGGCGCGCCACATTTGAGATTTTGACAATTCAATTTTCATTACCTGCGCCTCCAATTTTAGTCCCGCCTATTATTGTAACCCTATTTCAGCCACGATGAGTATAAATGGAAACACTGGTCTTCGTTCCCGACACACCGCTACCCCGCCCTTCCGGTGATCTCGCAGTACTCCAAATGTGTTGTCTCTCTGTGAGTTGTTCCATACTTGTATTCCTAAGAAATTCCCGTGTTTTCATTTCCCATGGTTTTTACAATTTTTTCCCCATGGATCTCGCAGTGACGCATCGAAGCTCTTGGTGGTGTTGACTCCTGGGTACAACATCGGGCGACCAAGTTTGACGGGCTCTGTCTAACCTCTTCGTCGTCGACACCTCCTTGCGACATCGCATCCGGGACTCCAGTTGCTAGGTAAACTACACGATCCATGCCGTCTTTTTATAGAGCTATATTGGCTTGGTTCTACACGATACATGCAGTTTTGGGCTAGTTAAGTTCTACACGATCCATCCTGATATACGAAGATTAAATAAATTAACAAAGAATTTGGTCTTCTACTTCACGAATTTTGTTATATATACATATATATATATATATATATATATATATATATATATATATATATATATATATATATACTACATCTGTCTCGAAATAATTGTCACTCCGACAGCTTATTACGGTAGTGTATTTCTAGTTCAATTCCTGGCTAGGAACGACAAATACTAAAAAGCAGAGGTAGTAGTATGTAATTTCTTGATTTAGAAGTAAATGACGCACGAGTTATCTGATCAACCACTCCAAATGTTGTACTCTTATTCCTGTTTTATAAATTTGTATTCCTAAGATTTTCAGTTCTCACGGTTTTTACACTTTTTTCTTCCTTGAGGCTTTCTCGGATCGTACGTTTTTTTTTTTCTATTCTTTCTTTTCTAATTCCTCCGTTCATAACAAACACTGCAGTTTATAGAAACCACACCATCCGATCCAAAATCTACGTTGGTCATGTAATCTGATGTTATGACTGTTATTTGGAATGACTACTTACAATGCTCTTTACATTAGGAATGATACATCAAACCGTGATGTCATCTACAAGCATTCATGGTGGCCAACAAGCACCTGGTATAACTATAAATGTGTTTACTATCAAAATTAAAAAAATGACAATAATAAATCCTTTGCATGGTACGCAGAGAATATTGCAGCACATGATGTTCAGGAACCCCGAGGTTCTTCACTGCCTGGTACTACGATGCATGAACCAAACGCAGGTATAGATATACAAACCAGAAATACTCCTTCGACCCTAGCGTAACTTTACTTTTGGAGCTTAAAAAATGTCCCACTCCAACTCTATCGGTAGCTACCAACTACCCATATCACATCACATTACTACATGCCTCTCTACCGTGCCATTTGTCTAGGCAGAGCGTGTTAATTTTTTACTCCTTTAGCATTGAATTTGGAGCATTTTGAGAGACTACGTTATGTCCTTTAGATGTATTGATGATGGGTGTATCATGGTCATTTGCATTCTTTCCTAGGCTCTACTAATTGTTTTAGCATGTCGGACGATTCTACTTTCTTAGTACTTAGTCTTTATAGTTAACAGTTCATCAGCCTGTGTTATGGCATGATTTTTTTATGCCTCCACGCTGTGCTCTCTCGCCGCCGGCCACTCCGGCCGGCACCAGCGCCCACGCCCTTTTGCTGGTCAACTTCAGTGTCCTCCCCGACGTGTCTCCCTCGCCCATCGCCGCGTCCCATCCTTCGCATGCCATGATTACCGCGCCGCCCGCAAATCCCTGGCCATTACTCGCCCTGCCACCAATCCTCATTGAGAGTTTTGGTGAGACCGAACCCTCGCTTTGTTGAGCATCGCAAGCTGGCACTATGTAGTACTGCACCTGCAGTAGCCGCTACTAACAAGTGGACCCGATGTCTCATGGGCCCACATGTCAGTGGCAGCTAATGCAGGTGCAGTACTACGCAGGATTTCAATCCTGCAAGCTGCCTACCTTATCTGTCTTGCATTCGCCACTTGCTACCGCTGGCGTTCATTACTTTTCCTGCAACTAATAATTCTATTTGAGACGCGCTCCGGCTGATATAAGTCAGACCGAACCGGCGAACCTTATCTTTGTCTAGTCTAGCGTTGCCAGCTGCATGCCCCCTCACAGTCTTGCCTACTTCGTTGATGGACTGAAAATCCTCTACAGTACTACGAGTGTGTACCACCACTGACATGTGTACCTGATGGTTCATTTTAGGTTATGAACAGCAACAAAGAAGTCAACAATGTACCCCCCCCCCATCAAAATAGTTGTCGTTCAGACAGTCCTAACTAGTTCATTTTTAATTCATTTGTTGGTCTGATACGACAATTAATATAAACCAGGAGGGAGTACTACAGAACAAAATGGTGCTGGGACGACGTGGTCTTCCCTGCACGTATTTGTCGCACTCGTCCTGAAGATGGTATGAACATCAGACTTTTCTTCTTTTCACACTATTTGTACATGATACTAAACTTGTTCAGACGATAATTTTCTTTAATTGTTTACTGTTTAAATCAATGTAACAGAAGGGAGGAAGCTAGGAAGAAGTGTGGCTAAAGGACTTAAGGTTGCCAGAATACGCTATGCATCCCATGTTTGTAGAACAGAGCATGTGAAGCACCCAATTCGGTTCTCTGCTAGGTTGGGTCTTGCGGTTGGTATTAATCAGCGGCACTTTGTCGATGATGTGGTTATGTTTACAAAAAGACATGCATCCCTTAGCGGTGCAAGGAAGTGGGTAGAGGTTGGCCATAGTAACAAGAGAGATATAGTACGAGACATTCTGGTTAGTGTCATCACACCCCAACACAAGTATTTTTTTCTTGCAATCTCCATCCTATACGTTTACAGCAAGTTGTTATACAATGTATAGGTTTCCTGGGACATGGAGGACACACCAGAGAGAGCAAGAAAAATTTTGAAAATTGCTGGTGAGCGCTACAAGGGGTGGCGCTCGACTTTGCATGCCACCTATAAGAGTTATTATACCGATGAAGAACGTATACGAAACAAGCCTGCTGATGTAACGGCGCCCGAGTGGTTGCACCTAATAGAATATTTTGGGTCTGAGCGATTCAAGGTCAGCTAACTTTTTAATAGCTTCGCATCATACAAAAAATATTTGATTTACTTTCATTCGTGGAATTAATTCTTAAAATTATTGCAGTTAATAAGCAGACCAATTCTCAAAATCGAAGAAGACAAAAGGCGAGTCACTTTCTTGGCTCCAAATCCTACGCCCAACTTAGTTACGAGAAGGTATGAAAAATAAATCACGCTTTTACGTTGCACTGCAAACAATATGTATACCGACATGTTGAATTTTACTTGTATTTTATGTAGCGAGACCAGAGACCGGAGAAGAACCCGATGACATACAACTGTGGGAGGCAAGCCATTTGTTGGAGAATGGTAACCGGGCAAACAAGCTGGCAGAAGATGTACATGTGATTAAAACTTCAAACAATCCCCATTTAAATAAATATTTGCAAATTACATGTGACTTTTCTTTTTGTATATAGATCCAGGCACGTGCCCAAGTGGACGACATGGAAGCTGAGCAGGGAGGCCCAATTCCAAATGAGGAGAGAAACCACATCTTCCAGTGTTCTTATAGATCATCAATCAGTTGTGTAGGATCACAGGTTCGGGGGCGCGGTTATATGGCTAACCCAACTGGTTTTGAACATGAACGTATGCGTATCCAGATGTCTGAACACCTCAATGACCAAGTTCGAAACATATAAGATAGAAATGCATGCCTCAATCACCAAGTGCAGGAGTTGGAAGGAAGAAATGATAGCTTAACCACCCAGATGGACTGCATAAACTAGAAGAATGAAGATTTAAATGTTCATGTCCAGAACTTACAAGGTCGGATAGAAGCTGATCATGAACAGACAGCTAAGGAAATGTAGGGCATGCGCGCCTCAATGGGTGAAATGCACAAAATGGTGATGGAGACCACTCCACAAAAGGTCCACCAAAGGAACCGCCAAAAGCCACCTGCTCCAACAATTAGTCCCGACCAGCTTAGGAAAACATTTAGCATGCAAACACGTCACTTTATTAATCCTTGAGTTTTGTTATGTGTGTTGCAATATCAATTGATGGATGTTTATTGTTAAACTCGTGCTTCTGTTGCCACTAATTTTCAAACCTGGTGCATTTGGGTTCTACTTCCGCTAATTATAAAACGTGGCATTACGAATTTCTTTTCATGAATGATAAATTGTTGCAATAGGAAGCTATTGCCAGGAGTTACAAAATGTTGCAGTATAAACATTTGGCAACGACTCAAACAACGTTGCACTAGACTGCTATTGCCACCACACAGAAAATGTTGCATTAAAACACTATTCCCACAAATGAGAAAATGTTGCATAGTGGTGGGAATTGGGCCGGGCCAGACTCGGGCGGCCCGAAGCACGACGACTCGGCCCGAGGCCCGGTCCGACCCGGCACGAAGTATATTCGGGCCGTGCCGGCCCGGCCCGAAACACCGGGCCGTGCCGTGCCCGGTTTTTGGGCACGACGGGCGGCACGGCACGGCACGCCGATCTGGGCCGTGCCCGGGCCGGCACGGCCCGAAACGGCCCGATGACCCGACTCGGCACGACGGCCCGACTCGGCACGACGGCCCGAATTGGCACAAAAATTGAATTAGGCCCGAAAAAGCCCATCGGCCGAAAACGGCCCGAAAATTGAAAAATGAGGTCTCCACTGCTATTACTATTAGGGTAACGGTTCTCAAAAAGAGTCCAGACCGTAGTTGCCACTTGCCCCCGAGTCCCGACCCTCCCCACGCTAAACCGCCGACGCCGCCGCCTCAGCGCCCCCGCCCGCGCCCTCGCCCTTGCCGCGCGCTCCGCGCCCCCGGCTCCGCTCCTTGGCCGCGCCGCGGCCCGCGCGCAGCCGGCAGCCCCACGCTCCGCTCCCTGGCCGCGCGCCCCGCGGCCCCCCGCCCGCGCTCCGCTCCCTAGCCCGCAAGGCCGCAACCATGTTGCCAACTAGAGGTAGTGGTACTAGGAAGAAGATTGGCGCATCGCGGCGGGGTCGTGGCCGTGGCTACGAGGAGCCCGATCCACGTCGTCTATCTCCAAGCATGGGAGATTACGGGATGGATGATGTCGATTTGGAAGGTGATGCATTTGAGGAGTATGAAGATGATGATTATGTTGGTTTGAATAATGCAGGTGGTGGTAGTTGCTCCGTCGATGCGCCCGCTAACGCAAGCGACGTGCCATTCTTTAAAAATCAAACACACATTCATTCATTTTAATTTTAAAAATTCCCAAAAAAATTTCATAGGTATATACTTTCAGATAAAACTCCCCCAAGAAATACCACTTCCAAATTCATTTTATTTTGAGATATATAAAAAAGACAAAAAACAATTTTTTTTTTGTTTTTTTTGTTACACTTTGTATATTGCGAATTTATGTCTAATTTTTTATGAGAACATGTAATATAACTATATGAAGCTACAATTTTTTTTCTGATTTTTTTGATTTTTTGTTCATTGTAAATCTGCAAATTTCGTTTTTTAGTCTATGATTTCTGGGCCCACTTGTCAAACTTGGTGAGCAGTCTACTATATGAAGGATGAATCACTTTACTGGGCCGTGCCCGGGCCGAGCCCGGCCCGACGTCGGCCCGACGGGCCACGTGCCGTGCTTGGGCCGAGAATTTTCGGTAGCCGGCCCGACCGGCCCGGCCCGAGTCGGCACGACGGGGCTTTCGGGCTCGGGCCATTTCGGCCCGAAGCACGACCGTGCCGTGCCGGGCCGGCCCGGGCACGGCCCGAGTCCCACCACTAATGTTGCATGACACCTCTATCACCACAAATCATTAAGCATTGCATTACATCCGTACTACCACAGATCAGAAAATGCTGCATTACGAACCTATTGTCACAAATTAGGAAACGTTGCATTAGAAACCTATTGCCACAGAGTAGGAAATGTTCCATTAGTAACCTATTGCCACAGATAAGAAATCGTTGCAATACCAAACTATTCGCCACAGATGTGAAATAGTTGCAATACCATACTAGTTCCCACGGATCTGAAAATGTTGCAATACAGTACTATTCGCCACGTTTGTGGACTCGTTGCAATAACATACTATTTGCCACGGACATTAAGTCATCGCAGTACCATACTATTTGCCACGGCTATGACATCGTTGTAGTACCATACTATTGGTCACGAATGTGAAATCATTGCAATACCGTGATATTAATTGCAATATGGTAAGTCGTCGCAACACCATAAATTGTTGCAATACGGTACTATTTGCCACAACTGTGAAAATCATTGCAATACTGTAGTATTTGCCACGAATGTTGAAACCGTTGCAATCACATACTATTACCACGAATGCGAAATCGTTGCAATACCATGCTATTCGTTGTCATACGTTAAATCATCGCAATACGCTAAATCATTGCAATAACATACTATTTGCCACGAGTGTGATATCGTTGCAATACCATACTATTGCCACGACTCTGAAATCGTTGCAACCACAAACAATTACCACGAATGTGAAATCTTTGCAATACCATGCTATTTATTGCAATACGTTAAATCGTCGCAATACGCTAAATCGTTGTAACAACATACTATTTGCCACGAATATAAAATCGTTGCAATACCATACTATTTGCCACAATCGTGAACCCGTTGCAATAACGTACTATTTGTTGCAATACGTTAAATCATCCCAATACATGAAATCATTGCAATAGCGTCCTATTTGCCACCAATGTGAAATCGTTGCAATACCATACTATTCGCCACGGATGTCAAGGCGTCACAATAACCTATCGCCACAGGAATTATTACGACGATTCGTAAAAACTATCGCCACACTCTTTTTCATTGCAACAGCGACCTATTGCGACGAAAAACAACCTATTGCGACGAATTTTTTCATTCAGATAAACAGGAATCCTTGCAGTGAATGTCTTCCTCATTCTTGGGAAGATGTACACCTGTCAAGACAATTTGCCACAAACTAGGATTTAAGTAAATGAGATGCATCTTCATATTATTCTTCCACATAGAGTAGTCATTTCCATCAAATTGAGGAGGTTTGCCAATATGAATAGATAAGTAATGATTGCTTGCAGGTAATCACTCATAATTGTAAGGATACCGTGAGTAGTCTTACGAACTACTCCCATTGTCGGTGTTGGTTGGACTGATCGCCTTGATCTCGTTCTTGGGTACATTGAGCTTCACACGAAGCCGCTCCTTGAGTATACGAACTTTCTCGTCGTCATTTGGATCATCTTGAAGAACATCGACGTTCTTCGTCTTGGTGTCATCGACGATCACCAGGACTTCGTTGTCACCCCTTCCGGCCATTTTCTCTCCGAGTTGTTAGACTCTTTGTGGAGAGGCCTGCTCCGGTACCAATTGAAAGTCGTCTAGACGGGGGTAAATAGGCAATATGACCTAAAAATCGCTTAATCAAACGAGATTAAATTGCTGAGGTCGGACTTGTCTGGTCAGGGCCGGACTAATCCGCTACGCTGAGAGTTAAAACCTAAAAACTTGATTTCTACAAGTGACTTGCAGAATTTAAGTTCACAAATGAAATATACAATATCTAGCAACCTAGTATAACTTAGATTAACCAATGAAAGCAATTTGGTTGCAAGATTTCAAGATGATCAATACAAAGACCGACATGAACCCTAATAGCAATTGTAGTGGTTACGAAAAGTAAAGCGACAAGAGACACAGGATTTATCCTATGGTTCAGCTCCACAAAGAAGCCTACATCCACATTGAGAAGTCCACACAACACTACAGGAATATCGAAGAGTTACGTCGGCCAGTTTAATTTACGTCGGCGGCATGGAACCGACATAAGTAAGTTAACCTACGTCGGCTGCCGACGTAAGTAATGAGACCGACAACTTTTAACAATAACTTACGTCGACTAGAGCAACAGACCAACGTAAATAAAAGAGCCGACGGAACTTAGTGTTAACTTACGTCGGCCAGTAGGATGGCCGTCGTAAGTTACGGCCACCGACGTAAGTTGAGTATTTAGCCGACATAAGTTATGTATTTTAACCTACCCCGCGTGCCCTTCTCTTTTCTTCCTTACCCGCCGCTTTCTCTTCTCTTCCCCACCGCCTGCGCACGACGCCGCCGCCGCACCCCGGCCCCGCCGCCCCAGCCCCCGCTCCCGCTCCCGCTCGGGGGGGGGGGGGGGGGGGGCGGGGGGCAAAGGCCAAAGCCTCTCGCCGGCCTCACCGCGCCCCAGCCCCTTCGCCCTCGCTCCCGCTCCCGCCGACCCGCGGCACCCATGCCGCCACCAGCCTCGCCGCGCCCCGTCCCCGCCGCCCCCGCTCCCGCTCCGGCTCACCCCGTGGCGCCAACACCGCCGCCGGCCTCGCCGCGCCCCCCGTCTCCCCCGCCCCCCCCCCCCCCCCCCCCCCCCCCCCCGCGCCGCACCCGGCCCTCGCCGCCCTCGGCCTCCCCCGGCCCCGCCGCGCCGCCCTGCCTTTGGCCCACCACCCCCGGACCTCACCCGCTGCCCCCAGACCTCGCCGCCGCCGGCCCTGCCCCTGTGCCCCCGCCGTCGGCTCATTCGCCGATCT